>OX465493.1:17408125-19875000 GCA_950022335.1 Eurois occulta | reverse complement strand
CCTAACCTAACCTAACCTAACCTAACCTAACCTAACCTAACCTAACCTAACCTAACCTAACCTAACCTAACCTAACTAACCTAACCTAACCTAACCTAACCTAACCTAACCTAACCTAACCTAACCTAACCTAACCTAACCTAACCTAACCTAACCTAACTAACCTAACCTAACCTAACCTAACCTAACCTAACCTAACCTAACCTAACCTAACCTAACCTAACCTAACCTAACCTAACCTAACCTAACCTAACCTAACCTAACCTAACCTAACCTAACCTAACCTAACCTAACCTAACCTAACCTAACCTAACCTAACCTAACCTAACCTAACCTAACCTAACCTAACCTAACCTAACCTAACCTAACCTAACCTAACCTAACCTAACCTAACCTAACCTAACCTAACCTAACCTAACCTAACCTAACCTAACCTAACCTAACCTAACCTAACCTAACCTAACCTAACCTAACCTAACCTAACCTAACCTAACCTAACCTAACCTAACCTAACCTAACCTAACCTAACCTAACCTAACCTAACCTAACTAACCTAACCTAACCTAACCTAACCTAACCTAACCTAACCTAACCTAACCTAACCTAACCTAACCTAACCTAACCTAACCTAACCTAACCTAACCTAACCTAACCTAACCTAACCTAACCTAACCTAACCTAACCTAACTAACCTAACCTAACCTAACCTAACCTAACCTAACCTAACCTAACCTAACCTAACCTAACCTAACCTAACCTAACCTAACCTAACCTAACCTAACCTAACCTAACCTAACCTAACCTAACCTAACCTAACCTAACCTAACCTAACCTAACCTAACCTAACCTAACCTAACCTAACCTAACCTAACCTAACCTAACCTAACCTAACCTAACCTAACCTAACCTAACCTAACCTAACCTAACCTAACCTAACCTAACCTAACCTAACCTAACCTAACCTAACCTAACCTAACCTAACCTAACCTAACCTAACCTAACCTAACCTAACCTAACCTAACCTAACCTAACCTAACCTAACCTAACCTAACCTAACCTAACCTAACCTAACCTAACCTAACCTAACCTAACCTAACCTAACCTAACCTAACCTAACCTAACCTAACCTAACCTAACCTAACCTAACCTAACCTAACCTAACCTAACCTAACCTAACCTAACCTAACCTAACCTAACCTAACCTAACCTAACCTAACCTAACCTAACCTAACCTAACCTAACCTAACCTAACCTAACCTAACCTAACCTAACCTAACCTAACCTAACCTAACCTAACCTAACCTAACCTAACCTAACCTAACCTAACCTAACCTAACCTAACCTAACCTAACCTAACCTAACCTAACCTAACCTAACCTAACCTAACCTAACCTAACCTAACCTAACCTAACCTAACCTAACCTAACCTAACCTAACCTAACCTAACCTAACCTAACCTAACCTAACCTAACCTAACCTAACCTAACCTAACCTAACCTAACCTAACCTAACCTAACCTAACCTAACCTAACCTAACCTAACCTAACCTAACCTAACCTAACCTAACCTAACCTAACCTAACCTAACCTAACCTAACCTAACCTAACCTAACCTAACCTAACCTAACCTAACCTAACCTAACCTAACCTAACCTAACCTAACCTAACCTAACCTAACCTAACCTAACCTAACCTAACCTAACCTAACCTAACCTAACCTAACCTAACCTAACCTAACCTAACCTAACCTAACCTAACCTAACCTAACCTAACCTAACCTAACCTAACCTAACCTAACCTAACCTAACCTAACCTAACCTAACCTAACCTAACCTAACCTAACCTAACCTAACCTAACCTAACCTAACCTAACCTAACCTAACCTAACCTAACCTAACCTAACCTAACCTAACCTAACCTAACCTAACCTAACCTAACCTAACCTAACCTAACCTAACCTAACCTAACCTAACCTAACCTAACCTAACCTAACCTAACCTAACCTAACCTAACCTAACCTAACCTAACCTAACCTAACCTAACCTAACCTAACCTAACCTAACCTAACCTAACCTAACCTAACCTAACCTAACCTAACCTAACCTAACCTAACCTAACCTAACCTAACCTAACCTAACCTAACCTAACCTAACCTAACCTAACCTAACCTAACCTAACCTAACCTAACCTAACCTAACCTAACCTAACCTAACCTAACCTAACCTAACCTAACCTAACCTAACCTAACCTAACCTAACCTAACCTAACCTAACCTAACCTAACCTAACCTAACCTAACCTAACCTAACCTAACCTAACCTAACCTAACCTAACCTAACCTAACCTAACCTAACCTAACCTAACCTAACCTAACCTAACCTAACCTAACCTAACCTAACCTAACCTAACCTAACCTTTTTTTTTTTTTTTTTTTTGTTGACGCTGGGAAAAAATGCAATTACGCATACCCTCCCATCGGGGGACAGGAGGGGTATGTGGGACTCCCCGGGCGAACCAAACCCGGTATACCCACTAAAACGACCCAGCGCATTCCCGCTTCGTCATAGTGGCGGGGGACTGGGAAACCGGCATAGCCTTAACGACCAGTCCTCCGCCGACGATTGCCCCGCAAGGCGACCCCTCACACCCTCGCGGGTGTGGGGGGCCGGAATGACCCGCTAAGGTGACGGGTGCAATGCGGGCGAAGGCACCCCCGTGCCTGCCGCCCGCCGTCACCATGAGGAGGGAGGGCACGAAGCCTTCTCCCCCTTCCGCTGCGGAGCGGCGCAGCGAGAGGGTCGCCCCCCCCGCGCGCGCTCCGCCTCCTCCCTTTGCGAGCGAACTCGCAAAAGGAGGCTACCGCTGACCAGGCCTCCCCGCCCCCCAGCACGGCGTCGACCACACCGGGAAGCGAGGGCCCGGTCCGACCACCGGCGGGCTCGGTGCGCCACCGGAAGCCAGACGCGCCCGGACCGGCCCCGCAAGACCGGACCGAGCGCGCCCAACGCCCGGCGGCACACCGAGCCCGCCCCGGCTCCTCCGCTGCGGAGCGGCGCAACGAGAGGGTCGCCCCCCCCCGCGCGCGCTCCGCCTCCTCCCTTTGCGAGCGAACTCGCAAAAGGAGGCGACCGCTGACCAGACCTCCCCGAACCCCAGCATGGCGCTCAACCACGCCGGGAAGCGAGAGGTCCGGTCCTACCACCGGCGGGCCCAGTGCGCCACCGGACGCCGGGCGCGCCCGAGCCAGCCCTCCACAAGACCGGACCGAGCGCGCCCAACGCCCGGCGGCACACCGAGCCCGCCCTGGCTCCTCCACTGCGCCCTCTGCGACCCAGAGGGCCGCGTGGAGTCGCCCCACCGTGTCAGAATATTGGCCACGACAGTAACGTTCCCCGAGGAATAAGAATCTCTTCCCATTCATCGGGGACGGATACTGCCGCGCCCAGGGTGCACCGTCCACAGCAGCTGCTGTTCCCTCCAGACGTATCGAGAAGGACCGGCAGCCACTGGGCCCCCTAGGAGGTTTTCTGACCTAGCACCCCAACCTAACCTAACCTAACCTAACCTAACCTAACCTAACCTAACCTAACCTAACCTAACCTAACCTAACCTAACCTAACCTAACCTAACCTAACCTAACCTAACCTAACCTAACCTAACCTAACCTAACCTAACCTAACCTAACCTAACCTAACCTAACCTAACCTAACCTAACCTAACCTAACCTAACCTAACCTAACCTAACCTAACCTAACCTAACCTAACCTAACCTAACCTAACCTAACCTAACCTAACCTAACCTAACCTAACCTAACCTAACCTAACCTAACCTAACCTAACCTAACCTAACCTAACCTAACCCAACCTAACCTTTTTTTTTTTTTTTTTTTTTTTTTTTTTTTGTTAACGCTGGGAAAAAATGCAATTACGCATACCCTCCCATCGGGGGACAGGAGGGGTATGTGGGACTCCCCGGGCGAACCAAACCCGGTATACCCACTAAAACGACCCAGCGCATTCCCGCTTCGTCATAGTGGCGGGGGACTGGGAAACCGGCATAGCCTTAACGACCAGTCCTCCGCCGACGATTGCCCCGCAAGGCGACCCCTCACACCCTCGCGGGTGTGGGGGGCCGGAATGACCCGCTAAGGTGACGGGTGCAATGCGGGCGAAGGCACCCCCGTGCCTGCCGCCCGCCGTCACCATGAGGAGGGAGGGCACGAAGCCTTCTCCCCCTTCCGCTGCGGAGCGGCGCAGCGAGAGGGTCGCCCCCCCGCGCGCGCTCCGCCTCCTCCCTTTGCGAGCGAACTCGCAAAAGGAGGCTACCGCTGACCAGGCCTCCCCGCCCCCCAGCACGGCGTCGACCACACCGGGAAGCGAGGGCCCGGTCCGACCACCGGCGGGCTCGGTGCGCCACCGGAAGCCGGACGCGCCCGGACCGACCCCGTAAGACCGGACCGAGCGCGCCCAACGCCCGGCGGCACATCGAGCCCGCCCCGGCTCCTCCGCTGCGGAGCGGCGCAACGAGAGGGTCGCACCCCCCGCGCGCGCTCCGCCTCCTCCCTTTGCGAGCGAACTCGCAAAAGGAGGCGACCGCTGACCAGACCTCCCCGAACCCCAGCATGGCGCTCAACCACGCCGGGAAGCGAGAGGTCCGGTCCTACCACCGGCGGGCCCAGTGCGCCGCCGGACGCCGGGCGCGCCCGACCCAGCCCTCCACAAGACCGGACCGAGCGCGCCCAACGCCCGGCGGCACACCGAGCCCGCCCTGGCTCCTCCACTGCGCCCTCTGCGACCCAGAGGGCCGCGTGGAGTCGCCCCACCGTGTCAGAATATTGGCCACGACAGTAACATTCCCCGAGGAATAAGAATCTCTTCCCATTCATCGGGGAAGGATACTGCCGCGCCCAGGGTGCACCGTCCACAGCAGCTGCCGTTCCCTCCAGACGTATCGAGAAGGACCGGCAGCCACTGGGCCCCCTAGGAGGTTTTCTGACCTAGCACCCCACCCCAACCTAACCTTTTTTTTTTTTTTTTTTTTTTTTTTTTTTTTTTTTTTTTTTTTGACGCTGGGAAAAAATGCATTACGCATACCCTCCCATCGGGGGACAGGAGGGGTATGTGGGACTCCCCGGGCGAACCAAACCCGGTATACCCACTAAAACGACCCAGCGCATTCCCGCTTCGTCAGAGTGGCGGGGGACTGGGAAACCGGCATAGCCTTAACGACCAGTCCTCCGCCGACGATTGCCCCGCAAGGCGACCCCTCACACCCTCGCGGGTGTGGGGGGCCGGAATGACCGCAAAGGTGACGTGTGCAATGCGGGCGAAGGCACCCCCGTGCCTGCCGCCCGCCGTCACCATGAGGAGGGAGGGCACAACGCCCTCTCCCCCCTCCGCTGCGGAGCGGCGCAGCGAGAGGGTCGCCCCCCCCGCGCGCGCTCCGCCTCCTCCCTTTGCGAGCGAACTCGCAAAAGGAGGCGACCGCCGACCAGGCCTCCCCGCCCCCCAGCACGGTGCCGACCACGCCGGGAAGCGAGGGCCCGGTCCAACCACCGGCGGGCTCGGTGCGCCACCGGAAGCCGGACGCGCCCGGCCCGGCCCCGCAAGACCGGACCGAGCGCGCCCAATGCCCGGCGGCACACCGAGCCCACCCTGGCTCCTCCGCTGCGGAGCGGCGCAACGAGAGGGTCGCCCCCCCCCGCGCGCGCTCCGCCTCCTCCCTTTGCGAGACGAACTCGCAAAAGGAGGCGACCGCTGACCAGGCCTGCCCGCCCCCCAGCACGGCGTTGACCACGCCGGGAAGCGAGGGCCCGGTCCACCCACCGGTGGGTTCGGTGCGCCGCCGGAAGCCGGATGCGCCCGGCCCAGCCCTCCGCAAGACCGGACCGAGCGCGCCCAACGCCCGGCGGCACACCGAGCCCGCCCTGGCTCCTCCACTGCGCCCTCTGCGTCCCAGAGGGCCGCGTGGAGTCGCCCCACCGTGTCAGAATATCGGCCACGACAGTAACGTTCCCCGAGGAATAAGAATCTCTTCCCATTCATCGGGGACGGATACTGCCGCGCCCAGGGTGCACCGTCCTCAGCAGCTGCTGTTCCCTCCAGACGTATCGAGAAGGACCGGCAGCCACTGGGCCCACGAGGAGGTTTTCTGACCTAGCACCCCACCCCAACCTAACCTAACCTTTTTTTTTTTTTTTTTTTTTTTGTTGACGCTGGGAAAAAATGCAATTACGCATACCCTCCCATCGGGGGACAGGAGGGGTATGTGGGACTCCCCGGGCGAACCAAACCCGGTATACCCACTAAAACGACCCAGCGCATTCCCGCTTCGTCATAGTGGCGGGGGACTGGGAAACCGGCATAGCCTTAACGACCAGTCCTCCGCCGACGATTGCCCCGCAAGGCGACCCCTCACACCCTCGTGGGTGTGGGGGGGCCGGAATGACCCGCTAAGGTGACGGGTGCAATGCGGGCGAAGGCACCCCCGTGCCTGCCGCCCGCCGTCACCATGAGGAGGGAGGGCACGAAGCCTTCTCCCCCTTCCGCTGCGGAGCGGCGCAGCGAGAGGGTCGCCCCCCCCGCGCGAGCTCCGCCTCCTCCCTTTGCGAGCGAACTCGCAAAAGGAGGCTACCGCTGACCAGGCCTCCCCGCCCCCCAGCACGGCGTCGACCACGCCGGGAAGCGAGGGCCCGGTCCGACCACCGGCGGGCTCGGTGCGCCACCGGAAGCCGGACACGCCCGGACCGGCCCCGTAAGACCGGACCGAGCGCGCCCAACGCCCGGCGGCACACCGAGCCCGCCCCGGCTCCTCCGCTGCGGAGCGGCGCAACGAGAGGGTCACCCCCCCCGCGCGCGCTCCACCTCCTCCCTTTGCGAGCGAACTCGCAAAAGGAGGCTACCGCTGACCAGGCCTCCCCGCCCCCCAGCACGGCGTCGACCACACCGGGAAGCGAGGGCCCGGTCCACCCACCGGCGGGCTCGGTGCGCCGCCGGAAGCCGGACGCGCCCGGCCCAGCCCTCCACAAGACCGGACCGAGCGCGCCCAACGCCCGGCGGCACACCGAGCCCGCCCTGGCTCCTCCACTGCGCCCTCTGCGTCCCAGAGGGCCGCGTGGAGTCGCCCCACCGTGTCAGAATATCGGCCACGACAGTAACGTTCCCCGAGGAATAAGAATCTCTTCCCATTCATCGGGGACTGATACTGCCGCGCCCAGGGTGCACCGTCCACAGCAGCTGCTGTTCCCTCCAGACGTATCGAGAAGGACCGGCAGCCACTGGGCCCCCTAGGAGGTTTTCTGACCTAGCACCCCAACCTAACCTTTTTTTTTTTTTTTTTTTTTTTTTTTTTTTTTTGTTATCGCTGGGAAAAAATGCATTACGCATACCCTCCCGTCGGGGGACAGGAGGGGTATGTGGGACTCCCCGGGCGGACCCGGTATACCCACTAAAACGACCCAGCGCATTCCCGCTTCGTCACAGTGGCGGGGGACTGGGAAACCGGCACAGCCTTTACTTCCAGTCCTCCGCCGACGATTGAAAGGCACAGACCCCTCACACCCTCACGGGTGTGGGGGGTCGGGAATGACCGACGAAGGTGACGGGTGCAATGCGGGCGAAGGCACCCCCGTGCCTGCCGCCCGCCCGTCACCATTAGGAGGGAGGGCACGACGCCTTCTCCCCCGTCTTCGTCTGCGGAGCGCCGCAGCGAGAGGATCGTCCTCCCGCGCGCGCTCCGCTGCCTCCTTTTGCGAGATTACGTCCTCGCAGATGGAGGCCACCGCTGACCAGGCCTCCTCGCTCCCCAGCATGGCGTCCACCACGCCAGGAAGCGAGAGGTCCGGTCCGACCACCGCGGTCAGACCGCGGCGCAGCTCGGACCACGCCGGGCACACCTCGAGGGTGTGCTGCGCCGTGTCCTCCGCCGCGCCGCAGTCGTGGCACGCCGGGGTTTCCTCCCTCCCGATCCGGTGCAGGTACGATCCGAAGCAACCATGCCCGGATAACACCTGCACCAGACGGAAAGAGAGGAAACCGTGGGACCGCTCGAGCCAGCCCCGCAGGACCGGACCGAGCGCGTCCAACGTCCGGCGGCCAAAGGCGGCGCTGGCGAGGTCCTCCGACCAATGGAGGACGATGGCGTCTCTCGCCTCTCGCCGCACCGCCTCCCGCTCTTCGCCCATGGGGCGCTCCCCGAGCGCCTTTCGGCGCGCCGTCCACTCGTACACTCTGGCGAGCACCCATGCCTCCAACTCCCAAGGCGGGGTGCCGGCCAGAGCGCACGCCGCCGAAAAGCCCACTGAGCGGTAAGCCCTCGCCACCCGCTGTGCAATGGCCCGCTGGGGCCTGCGGATGGCGGTAGCATTCTCCCTCCTATGGAGGGAGTCCGCCCAGATGGGAGCCCCGTAAAGGGCCATGCTCCGCAAAATGCCGGCATAGAGGCGCCGGCATTTCGCCTTGGGCCCCCCCAGGTTTGGGAGGAGCCATGAGAGGGCGTCCGCGGCCTTCAACAGGCGCGTCGACAGCCCGCTGAAATGCGGGCCGAAGCGCCACCTGTCGTCCAGCACCAGCCCCAGATATTTCATCTGAGGCTGGACCTCTATGCGGACGCCCTCCACCACGATGTGGGCGTCGGCAGGGCAGCGCTGCCGGGGACCGCGAAAGAACACGGCCTCCGTTTTGTGCAGCGCCACCCTCAATCCCAGGCGGCGGATCCTTTCTGCCACCAAGGACCCGCCAGCCGAGGCCAGAATGGCCGCGTCCGCAAAGTTCCTCCCCCGGGCAGTGAGCAGAGTGTCATCCGCGTAGCAGATGACACTCGTGCCCGGGAGGAGGACTCCCCGCAGGAGCCAGTCGAATCCGATGTTCCACAAGGGGGGCCCCAGGACCGATCCCTGTGGAACACCGGACTCTGCGCCGTACCGCCTCACGGTGGCCGACTTATCCACGAGGAGGACCTCGCGGTCCTCCAAGTAGTCGGCCAGAAGGCTCCGCAGATATTGGGGCACTCCGTGATACCGGAGCGCCTCCAATATCGTCGAGTGGGGGACGGAGTTGAAGGCGTTGGCAATGTCGAATGACACCGCCAGCACCCCGTCCCCCGCCTCCACCGCCTCCTTCACCTGGCCCTTCAGAAGGGCCAGCGCGTCGATCGTCGAACGCCCACGACGGAAACCGTACTGGGCGTCCGACAGATCCGGGCCGATCCCCCGCAAATGGCTATCCAGCCTCCCGGCGACAATCCCCTCGAACAATTTACCGACCTCATCGAGCAAAACGATGGGCCGGTATGCCGAGGGGGAGTCCACCGGGCGTCCCTCCTTCCGGAGGAGGCACAATTGCCCCTCCTTCCAGAGTTTCGGGAACCTCCCAGCCGTAAAACACGCGCTGAAGAGGTCCCGAAACCTGTCCTCCATTTGGGAGGCGGCAATCGCCACCACCCGTGCAGGGACGCCGTCCGGACCGGGGGCGGTCTTCTTCGCGCGGAGGCTCAATACCCCCGCGTAGAATTCCGCCGCCGTCACCGGGGGGACCTCCGCCTCCGGTGGAGCCGCCCCTTGCGGGGGATCCATTGTTGGTGGGGCGAAGTCGGTCCTGCGTGGAAACAGGGACCGGACCACCCCATCCAACAATGCCGGCTCGAGGGTCTCCGACAGTGGGGGACCATAGGGGCGGAGCTGATTCCGCGCCGCCTTATATGGTCTCCCATAGGGGTCCCTGTCGAGACCCTCCAGCATCTCGGCCCTCGCCGAGTCCTGCGCAGCGCCCATTGCAGACTTGAGGGCCGCCGTAGCCTCTCGGTAAGAGGCGTACAGGCGGTCCTCCTCTGCCCGGACTCGGTTCTGGACGCTGCGCCGTCGGCTACGCGCGTAGGCCCTTCTGGCCGCCACGCAGGTGGCCCGGAGCCCCGCCAGCTCCTCCGTCCACCAGTACACGGCACGACGGGGAGGCGGGCGGCGAGACCGAGGCATGCTGGAGTTGCACACCTCGGTCAAGGACCCCCGTAGCCGGACCGCTGCGGCGTCAACGTCCGGGACCTCCTCCACAGGGGGAGGCGACAGCCAGTCCTGGAGGAAGGCGGCCTCCTTGGCTGCCTCCCGGTCCAGGCGGGTGAGTGCCCACCGCGGGAAGGGAGATTGCCCAGCGCGGGCCGTCCCCCCTCCCCGCTGTGTGGAGATGTCGAACCGCACATAACGGTGGTCCGACAAGGTCTCCACCAGCTCCACCCGCCAGTTCACGACGCGGGCGGCTAGCGCGGGGGTGGCAAACGACACGTCCACCACCGACCCGCCCTGTTGCCGCACACACGTGTGGACCGCCCCCCTGTTGAGGAGGGACACACCGCACGAGGCCGCCCAAAACTCGACGGCGCGTCCCCGGACGTTGCACCCGACGACCGGGTTGCCCCAGGCCACCGACTTGGCGTTTAGGTCGCCGAGCACCACGACCTGGCGTGGTGACGCCCTCCCTACGACAGCAGTGAGGATCTCTAAGAAATCCTCAAAGTCCGAGAGAGGGCGGTTTGGGGAGAAATACACCCCCACCATCGCTATCTCTCCCCACGCGGCGGCCACGTATCCCGGTCCCCTCTCTAAGAGCGAGAGGGGAGGGGAGTCCGTGGAAGACCGCGCCACCAACGCCACCAAGCCGTCCCGGTCGCCCAGCCAACGGCCAGGGACCGAGTAGGGTTCGGCGACCACCGCCAAGTCCACCAACCACTCAGCCATGGTCTGCATCAGCAGATCCTGGGCTGTCCTGCAGTGGTTGGCGTTCGCCTGAAGGATGCGATGTTCGACTCTGGCCATTAGTCGGACATCGCACCTTCCTCCGCAGCCGCCGCAGGAACGGCGGTATTAGCGGCAGCAGCAGGCGCAGGCCCGATCGGCACCTGCGCTTTGCCACGCTTAGGGGGGGGATTGCACTTCCCCCCCTTCATCACGTGGCCTGCCCGGCGGCCACTGGCGGCACACACCGCGCAGTGCGGTGTGGCGGCCTGGCAGGAGGCGGCTTTGTGGCCCTCCTTGCCGCACCGGTAGCACGAGTCCGACCGGTCGACTTTGGACGGACACAGGGGCCGGGTGTGGCCGATGCCGAAGCACCGGAAACACCGCAGAGGCCGGTCCTCGAGTGCCCGGACTGCGCCCGAGCTGAACCCGACTTGAAGCCGTCCTTTCGCAAGGACGGCTTTGGCAGCTGCGATTGGGCACTCGAGGCGGATTGTGCCCATTCCGCCGCGGCCGGGCCTTATGTCCCGGCCTTGGACCGCTGCTGCGGCACAGCCCCCCACCGCTGCGACCGCTGCCACCACCTCCTCCTTGGTGACGGAGTCATCCAACTCCGTCACCTCGATGGCCGCTAACTTGACCGGCCGGGCCACCTTGGCAGAGTCCGCGATGACCTCCTGCAGCTTGGCTGCAAAGAGGTCAGCGCGGGCGCTGCCCTCGGCCCCCGGGAACTCGAATATTCGAGCCCCGGTCTGCGTCCGCCGGCACGACACACTGCCGATCCCCAGCTGAGTGGGATCGGCATTGCCGCGCGCCCGCACCAAGATGGAGGCGTAAGTCTCCCCTCGCCCCGCAGCCTCCGCGGTGAGCGTCACCACGACGGCCGCGGTTTTCGGGGGGACCAACTGCCCCCTTCTTCCTCTCCCCTTCCCTTTCCCCTTGCCCTTTCCCTTGACGGTCGTCTGCGACCGGCTGGGAGCGGGGGTGGCGGAGACGGCAGGGACGGCAGGGACGGCCGCTGCCGACCTCTTGCCCTTCCCTTTGCCCTTCCCCTTACGCACCTCCGTCCACTCGTTGGACGGGGTGGTTGAGGGAAGAAGGGCGTCTTCCACCTGGGAGGAGGACGGCTCCGGCTCAGACCGCCTCTCATTCGCCTGGATTGAGGACGGCCCCGGCTCAGACCGCCTCTTATCCGCCGCGAGCGGCGGTCGGAGGCGCGTCTCCGGCAGGAGCCGGTCCTCAATCCCTGCAAAGCAGGCTCTCGTGAAGGCCCTCTCCTCCAGTACCACCTTGCGGATGATATCCTCAAGGTTGGAGGAGGAGCCCTCTGCTGCAGGCCTCGCATTGGCCTGTTGTGGCCGGGTTGAGGCAGCGCCCTCTGCCACAGGGCTCGCCTTGGCCTGTTGTGGCCGGGCCGAGGCAGCGCCCTCTGCCACAGGGCTCGCCTCGGCGCGTTGTGGCCGGGCCGTGGCTTCAGCCAGCTTCAGATGAAGCTGGCTGACCTCCGACTGCAGGCGATCCACCCTCGCCTGCAGTTGCCGCGTCTCGTCGGTGGCCGTCCGCTGAATCAATTCAGCGACGACACCGCGCATGCTCGCGGCCCGACACTTCAGGGCCTTCTGGAAAGTGCCCTTCAGGTTGGAGGACTTAGAGGCGACCTCAACGATCTCCTCCTCGTCCTCCTCCGCCATCCTCTCTAGCTCCGCCAAGGAGTGGTTCGCGTAGAGAACCCGGGACGCACCGTACCCGGACTTGGCCCGGGCGACGCACGCACGCTTCTCCTTGGCGGCAACCCGCTCCTCCAGCTCTTGCTGGAGCTGCACTTTCCGGGCCAGGTCTACCTGGCGTTGGGCGTCCGCCAGCCCAACGACATGGGTCGACGCGGCCGTCGTTGGCTCTTTAGCCTTCGACGGCCCCGAGGCCGAGGAGCCCTCGGACCCACCGTTCTGCGATCGTGGCCGCTTCCGCAGCTGCGACCGCTTCCGCGACCGAGGGTCGACGGCGTCCGACACACATGAGTCGTTATCGGACGACTCGTCCGCCCCTCCAGAGAAGCTAGCCGCAGACGGCGCGCGGCTGGCCTCTGACGCCGAAGCGTCGGAGTGGCCCTGAGAAGGGCCTTTTGGATGGCCCTGAAAAGGGCCTTTGGGTTGGCCCTGAGAAGGGCCTTTGGGTTGGCCCTGAGAAGGGCCTTTGGGTTGGCCCTGAGAAGGGCCTTTGGGTTGGCCCTGAGAAGGGCCTTTGTGTTGGCCCTGAGAAGGGCCTTTTGTTTTTAAAAATCGCCCGCAGGCGTCCCGCGAGGGCGTCACAGGCATTTCGAAACGAAACAAGGCAGTTAAAATCGCAATCAAGGCAGTTAAAATCGCACCCCAACCTAACCTAACCTAACCTTTTTTTTTTTTTTTTTTTTTTTTTTGTTCTCGATGTGGAAATCCTCGATGGATGTCCTCCGCCCTGGGGAGAGCGGAGGGGTCTGTCAGACTCCTACTGACTAAAACCACACCGGTGTTCCCTCGCACACTTGCGTCGGGGGGCAACGGGATCTGATGCGACTTCCGCTGCCCCGGACTAGTGCCGGCCCGCTCGACCTGCGGGCCTCGTCTCGGGGGGGAGTGAGGTGTGAGACTCCCCCCGTTACGTCTAAGAGAGGCGCGCGTGGAACACTACGCGCCGCCGTCTCGGGTCCATTGCGATGGGGGGCGACGGATTTCCCCGAATCCGTCGCCCCTGGACCAATTTAGGGGGGCCGGAAGAGGGCGTTATCCGCCCTCTGCCGACGCCCGGTGCGTCTGCTGCGGGATGGGCGGGAGCTAGTCATCTCCCTCTCCCTCTCCGCAGCTTCCTTCTGCGACATGACGGCTTCGCAGAAGGAAATCACTGCGTCCCAGGACTCTGCGCTGCCAACCATAGAGCGAACGACGGTCGGCAGCGACAGGTCTCCTCCTACCTCTGCGACGAGGGCACGGCGCGGCTCATCCCACGCGGCGCACTCGGCCAGCGTATGCCGCGCCGTGTCCTCCGGACAGTGGACGCAGTGATGGCACCGGGCGTCCGGCTCCCTGCTCAGGCGACACAAGTACTTCCCGAAGCAGCCGTGCCCCGAGAGCACCTGCGTCGCCCGAAACGTCAGGGAGCCGTGCTTCCTCCCGAGCCAGTCGTCGAGTACTGGCCGGATCGCCTCAATTGTGTCGAGGCCGGCGGTAGGGAGCTCTAGCCTCCCCCGCCATTCCGCCACCATGACCTGTCGGAGCTGAGACCGGTACTGCGTTATCTGTCGCTCCACCAGTCTCTCGCCCCGACGATTGGCCCCCTCGCGCCACTGGTACAGCGTCGCGAGGGTCTTCGCCTCCAGGTCCCATGGTGGGGATCCGGCCAGTACGCAAGCCGCCTCGTAGGAGATCGTGCGATATCCCCGTACGACCCTGACGGCCATCGCTCTCTGCGGTCTGCGCAGAACGGCGATAGTGCGGGCCGTCAGGTCCGTCGCCCATATCGGGGCCCCATAAAGGGCCATTGATCGCACGATCCCTACGTACAACCGCCTACAGGCGGTGCTCGGGCCCCCCAGATTGGGAAGCAGCGTTGACAGCGCGCCCGCCGCGCCTATCAACTTGGGCACCAGCCGCTGAAAGTGGGGGCCGAAGTCCCAACGGCTGTCGAGCACCAATCCCAGGTATTTCATGGTTGACTCGACAGCGATCCGGACCCCCCCGACCACAATGTGCGATCCCAGCGGCGGTGCCCGTCGGGGGCCATGAAAGGCAATGGCCTCCGACTTGTTGAGGGCCACCTCCAGGCCCAGGCGTCGTATGCGGCTCACCACCTGCGAGACCGCAGCCGTAGCCAGCAACGCTGCTTCCCTGTACGAGCTCCCCCGAGCCGTGACCAGCGTGTCGTCCGCATAACACGTCAGGTTCACTCCCGGCGGGAGCTCGCACCGCAAAACCCAGTCGTATCCGATGTTCCACAGGGGTGGGCCCAGAACCGACCCCTGCGGAACACCGCACGACATCTCGCGACGGCCCGCGCCGTCGCGTCCCATGTAGGTGACACACCTTCCGGACAGATAAGCCCCCACAATGTTGCGGAGGTAGGGAGGCACCCGATAGTATCGCAGGGCCTCCCTGATGCAACTCCAGGGCAGGGTGTTAAACGCGTTGGAGATGTCCAAGGACACCGCCAGCACCACCCCACCCCGGGACACCGCTTCCTCCGCCAGGACTCTAACTCTCATTATGGCGTCGATGGTAGAGCGCCCACGCCGGAAGCCAAACTGGCTGTCGTCCAGGTTCGGCCCCTCTGAACACAAGTGGCTGACGAGGCGATCTGCGATTACTCGCTCGAGCAACTTGCCCGCCTCGTCCAGCAGCACTATGGGCCGATAAGCGGACGACGAATCCGCCGGGCGCCCCGCCTTCTTGAGCAGGACCAGTCGACCAGCCTTCCACCTCGTAGGGAACTGACCCTGCTCAAGGCACGCCGAGAAGAGTCCCCTCAGTGGGGGCTCCAGCTCCTTCAGGGCGAGTACTAGAGCGCGGCCAGGCACTCCGTCGGGCCCCGGAGCAGTGTTTTTTGCCCGGAGCCGCATCACGACCGCGCTCATCTCCGCCTGTGTCACCTCTGGGACGGTTTCGCTCTCCTCTTCTTCTTCCGGCTCTGCAGCTGTGGGCGGAGCCATCGGCGGTGGCTCGTGCTCGGCCCTATCAGGGAAGAGAGCCGAGACCACTCGCTCCAGAAACTGCGGCTCGAGACCTTCCGTTAGCGGGGGCGCCCACGGCCGAAGTTTCCCTCGGACCGTGCGGTACGGGCGCCCCCACGGATCCCCGTCTAGCGTCGCCAGCAGCTCCTCTCTAGAGCGCTTCTTCGACTCGCCGATGGCCAGCCACAGAGCCTCCTTCGCCGCGCTGTACACCTCATACAGCGCGGCTTCTTCGTCGGGATCCCGCAGACGTCTCCTCCGATACCGCGTGTACGGGCGTCTGGCGGCTGCGCACTCGACGCGCAACCGCTCGACCTCAACGCACCACCAGTACACGCGGCGCCTTGCGGACAGAGAGGAGACGCGTGGCATGGACGCGTCGCAGATTTGCGTCATCGCGTCGTTAAACCACTGCGCCTCCTGTTCGACGTCGACGGGACCGACGGTAGCCGACTCCCGGATCCAGGCTTGGACGATGGTGGCTTCCTCGAGAGCTTCCTTGTCGAGGCGTTTCAACGCCCAACGCGGGCCGTCTCTTCGGGGGGCCGATTGGCTACGACCTCCAGCGGTCTGGGTGGAGACGTCGAAGCGTATGTATCGGTGGTCCGATAGCGTCTCCACCTCCTCTTCCACGTGCCAATCGTGAACGCGGTGCGCGACAGCGGGACTGGCGAACGAGACGTCCACTATGGACCCACCCCGCTGCCGCACACACGTGTATGCCGATCCCCGATTCAAGACGGCCAGGCCCGTCGTAACGGCCCACTCCTCTAGCACGTCGCCTCTCGGGTCTGTGACCGGGGATCCCCACGCCGCGGATTTGGCGTTCAGATCACCGAGAAGCAAAACGGGCCGAGGATGAGACCGGCCGACGACGGCTCCCAACTCGACGAGGAAACTCTCGAAGTCGGCGAGACTCCTGTTGGGCGAAAAGTATGCCCCGATCGTGACGATCCCGTTCACAAGGGCGGCAACCCAACCGTGACCCCGGGATACGTCGACAAGAGTCGCGCCGATGATGGCCACCAGGCCGTCCAGATCCCCCGCCCAGTTATCCCGGGGGGGGACGAAATACGGCTCAGCGACCACCGCCACATTTATCAACCACTCCGCCATGCTCAGGACCAAGAGATCCTGAGCTCTGGTGCAGTGGTTGATATTCGCCTGGAGGAAACGGAGGGCCATCACTGGCACTCCATTTCCTCGGCGTTTCCAGCCACAGGCCGGGAGTCGGCCAAAGAGGTGCTAGGGGGTGCGGCCCCCGCAGGTCTCGTCCACCGCTTGCTGCGCTTTCTGGGCGCGCCGCAAGCGTTGCCACCTATGCTGTGCCCCGCGGACTTTCCTGCAGCTGTACAGAGGCTGCAGTTTGGTTCCGCGGAGCACTGGGACGCCTTATGCCCGGGCTGACCGCAGCGATAGCACAAATCACTGCGGTCTGTTTCGGCAGTGCACAGTGCCCGGACGTGGCCTTTCTCCAGGCACCGATAGCACTGCAAGGCCCTAGGTGTCAGGAGTTTAACCCTCGCTGACACCCAGCCCACCAGCAGACGTCCCGCGTCGGCGACCTGCTTCGCCGCAGCCACCGGACACCGCACCCAGATGGTGCCAAGCCCGCCAGCATTGACGCGGATGTCGCCCGCCCGCACATTTTCTGGCGGGCATCCGCCGCTCCGGGCTATGGCCGCCACCACCTCCTCTGGGGTCACGGAGTCGTCCAGCCCATCGACCCGCACCTCAGCCGTTTTAATGGGCCTGGACACCCGGGCCTCCTCGGGGTTGAGGACGTCCCTCAGCTTTGCAGCTAGAGAGTCCGCCCTCTCGGCACTGCTGGCCCCCGCCAACTCAAACATTTTGGCCCCCGTGGCTGCCGTCCTGAAACGGAAGCCGTCTGGGGTGCCGAAATCAGCGAAGACCAGCTTGCCCCTCGCCTCCGCTAGCACCTTTTGGTACGTCACCCCCCGCTCTTTGGCTTCAGGCTGCAGCGTGACCACTACAGCCTCGGAGCGAGGGATGCGGATCCTTGGGGCCTGCCCCTTTGATCCCGGCACGTTCTTGGCCTTGCGGCCCCTCTTCCGCCTCTTCTTGCGGCCTTCGGCCGTCTTCCAGGCACCCTCGTTGGGAGCCGGGTCATGCTCCTGTATTTCAAGATTTGTGGCCCCTTCTCTGGGCCTTGTGGCAACCTGCGAGGGCTTTTTGGTAACCTCTGAGGTCCTCTTGGCTACCTGCGAAGGACCCTTGGCCACCTGCGAAGGTTTCTTGGCCACCTGCGAGGGCTTTTTGGCTGCCTGCGTGTGTTTTTTTGGCGCAGGTGGCGCTTTAGCCACCTGTGCCCACGTTGGCCCAGCCGTTGCTGGAGGGGGCTCCGCCTCCTTCCTCCGCTTATCTGCTGCCAGCGGCGGACGAAGGCTAATAGGGGGGTTAAGCCTTGGCTCTATGCTGTCCAGGCGGGCGGTCATAATCCTCAACAGCCGGTCAAATTGGTCTTCCCCCAAAGACCCGTCCTGTGGCAGAGCACGACTGTCTTTAGTCGTCGCACCCTGCTGCCGGCTGAAGTCCGCCCTCATGGCGCTGACCTCCCGCTCGAGCTCCACCATCCTCGATTGGAGACGATAATTTTCCTCTCGGAGCTTAACCGTCTCCTCCGAGGTCGTCCGATCAAGGAGGACGTCCACCGCCTCCTTGATCCCGTCCGCCGCCTCTTTCAGGGCCCGCGTGAACGTCCCCTTTAGGTTGCCCGATTTCGTGGCTACCTTCAGGATGACGTCCACGCCGTCCAAGACCTGGCGGCTAAGGGCCTCTGCCGTCAATCCCTCAGGAGCTGCGGCGGTCTGGGACCGCCTCTCCCTTGCACGACGCGCCAACTCAGCGACCTCGTCGGTCGCGATGGCCTTCCGGCCCTCTCTCCTCGCGGCATGGAGCTCCGCCTTGGAGCTCACCAATGCAATGGAGGCCTCGGCATCACCATGCTCCATTTGTACTGCCCCGTCGGAGTCGCTAACTCCGCTGGCCGCCTGCGCATCGGAGAGCTTTAGAAAGCGGCTCCGGGAGTCACGTGAGGATGCCTGAACGTTGGTTCCGGACTTTGACCCGCGTCCTCGACCCCTCCTGGCTGTCGGCACCTTGGGGGCTGGCAGGTTCTCCTCGCTAGAGGACAAACCCGCCGAACCCGCTTCCGACTCACAGGCACGAGGTCGCTTCCCCCAAAACTTGGAGGGAGCGGCCGCAACTGCTTGCGGTGTGTCGTTGACCTCCGACAACACATTTACCCTCTCCAGAACCACGCGTGGTTCCACTGGGGAACAGAGGCTCCTCAGTGACGCAGCGCCAGAGTCCGACACTGCGTCCAACGCGCGGCTCTCACCCGGTACTCGGACGGGTGTGTTAAAACTAAATGAGATCAGGTCTTCAAAAGACCGTGATCTTGTTGAGCCTCCTCGGCTCTCGTTGCCATTGGCAGGTGGATGACGATTGTTGCCCTCCCCAGAATACGATTGAGGGCATGACGACCCCGAAGGGGTCGTGGCGGATTCTCCAGCTGCTGAGCAGCTGGTACCGCCCTGGGATAATTCTTTACAATTCGTCTTTTTCATGTTTTTGTTTTCCTTTGAAGGGTGTGGTCCCTGTCTCCTACTTCTTCATTCTCCCCCCCCCTGTTTTACCCTATGGCTGTCCCATCACCCTCACAGTCACGTCTGATAGGCAGACGCGTACCAGAGGGCGATGAGTGCCATGATCACGTACCGTCCGATGAGCCCGCTCCGTGAGCCATCGCACGGTACACGACGATACATCCCAGCCCTTTTTTCTTCATTCACTCCCCGAGAACTTCGAGGAATGAACGAGGGTCGCACTAACGACTGATTGATCCATGAGATCTCCCGTCAGCCATACATCCCTTCGCGGTGCGCCGCCACTTGGGATTCGGGGTAACTTTTTATAGAGGTTTTCTACCTCGCGGTCCGGGCGGTTAAGCCAAGACCCTCGGTCCCTATCGAAGCCGCGAGACGTCGACGATGGGATTACGAGATCGGCGGAGACAGTGAAGGATGGAATCCTTCTCTGTCTGCTCGGAGGCAGGGTGAGTGCACACCGAGCCCGCCCTTGCTCCTCCGCTGTGCCCTCTGCTTTTCAGAGGGTCACGCGGAACAGCGCAGTCCAAATAGGACCCCCTCCCGTGTCAGAATATCGGCCACGACAGTAACGTTCCCCGAGGAATAAGAATCTCTTCTCATTCATCGGGGACGGATACTGCCGCGCCCAGGGTGCACCGTCCACAGCAGCTGCTGTTCCCTCCAGACGTATCGAGAAGGACCGGCAGCCACTGGGCTCCCTAGGAGGTTTTCTGACCTAGCACCCCAACCTAACCTTTTTTTTTTTTTTTTTTTTTTTTTTTTTTTTTTTTTTTTTTTTTTTTTTTTTTTTTGACGCTGGGAAAAAATGCATTACGCATACCCTCCCGTCGGGGGACAGGAGGGGTATGTGGGACTCCCCGGGCGGACCCGGTATACCCACTAAAACGACCCAGCGCATTCCCGCTTCGTCATAGTGGCGGGGGACTGGGAAACCGGCAAAGCCTTTACTTCCAGTCCTCCGCCGACGATTGAAAGGCAGACCCGTCACACCCTCACGGGTGCGGGGGGTCGGGAATGACCGACGAAGGTGACGGGTGCAATGCGGGCGAAGGCACCCCCGTGCCTGTCGCCCGCCCGTCACCATGAGGAGGGAGGGCACGACGCCTTCTCCCCCTTCTTCGTCTGCGGAGCGGCGCAGCGAGAGGATCGTCCTCCCGCGCCCGCTCCGCCTCCTCCTTTTGCGAGATGACCTCCTCGCAAAAGGAGGCTACCGCTGACCAGGCCTCCTCGCTCCCCAGCATGGCGTCCACCACGCCAGGAAGCGAGAGGTCCGGTCCGACCACCGCGGTCAGACCGCGGCGCAGCTCGGACCACGCCGGGCACACCTCGAGGGTGTGCTGCGCCGTGTCCTCCGCCGCGCCGCAGTCGTGGCACGCCGGGGTTTCCTCCCTCCCGATCCGGTGCAGGTACGTTCCGAAGCAACCATGCCCGGATAACACCTGCACCAGACGGAAAGAGAGGAAACCGTGGGACCGCTCGAGCCAGCCCCGCAGGACCGGACCGAGCGCGTCCAACGTCCGGCGGCCAAAGGCGGCGCTGGCGAGGTCCTCCGACCAATGGAGGACGATGGCGTCCCTCGCCTCTCGCCGCACCGCCTCCCGCTCTTCGCCCAAGGGGCGCTCCCCGAGTGCCTTTCGGCGCGCCGTCCATTCGTACACTCTGGCGAGCACCCACGCCTCCAACTCCCAAGGTGGGGTGCCGGCCAGAGCGCACGCCGCCGAAAAGCCCACTGAGCGGTAAGCCCTCGCCACCCGCTGTGCAATGGCCCGCTGGGGCCTGCGGATGGCGGTAGCATTCTCCCTCCTGTGGAGGGAGTCCGCCCAGATGGGGGCCCCGTAAAGGGCCATGCTCCGCAAAATGCCGGCATAGAGGCGCCGGCATTTTGCCTTGGGCCCCCCCAGGTTTGGGAGGAGCCACGAGAGGGCGTCCGCGGCCTTCAACAGGCGCGTCGACAGCCCGCTGAAATGCGGGCCGAAGCGCCACCTGTCGTCCAGCACCAGCCCCAGATATTTCATCTGAGGCTGGACCTCTATGCGGACGCCCTCCACGACGATGTGGGCGTCGGCAGGGCAGCGCTGCCGGGGACCGCGAAAGAACACGGCCTCCGTTTTGTGCAGCGCCACCCTCAATCCCAGGCGGCGGATCCTTTCTGCCACCAAGGATCCGCCAGCCGAGGCCAGAATGGCCGCGTCGGCAAAGTTCCTCCCCCGTGCAGTGAGCAGAGTGTCATCCGCGTAGCAGATGACACTCGTGCCCGGGAGGAGGACTCCCCGCAGGAGCCAGTCGAATCCGATGTTCCACAAGGGGGGCCCCAGGACCGATCCCTGTGGAACACCGGACTCTGCGCCGTACCGCCTCACGGTGGCCGACTTATCCACGAGGAGGACCTCGCGGTCCTCCAAGTAGTCGGCCAGGAGGCTCCGCAGATATTGGGGCACTCCGTGATACCGGAGCGCCTCCAATATCGTCGAGTGGGGGACGGAGTTGAAGGCGTTGGCAATGTCGAATGACACCGCCAGCACCCCGTCCCCCGCCTCCACCGCCTCCTTCACCTGGCCCTTCAGAAGGGCCAGCGCGTCGATCGTCGAACGCCCACGACGGAAACCGAACTGGGCGTCCGACAGATCCGGGCCAATCCCCCGCAAATGGCTATCCAGCCGGGAGGCGACAATCCCCTCGAACAATTTACCGACCTCATCGAGCAGAACGATGGGCCGGTATGCCGAGGGGGAGTCCACCGGGCGTCCCTCCTTCCGGAGGAGGCACAATTGCCCCTCCTTCCAGAGTTTCGGGAACCTCCCAGCCGTAAAACACGCGCTGAAGAGGTCCCGAAACCTGTCCTCCATTTGGGAGGCGGCAATCGCCACCACCCGTGCAGGGACGCCGTCCGGACCGGGGGCGGTCTTCTTCGCGCGGAGGCTCAATACCCCCGCGTAGAATTCCGCCGCCGTGACCGGGGGCACCTCCGCCTCCGGTGGAGTCGCCCCTTGCGGGGGATCCATTGTTGGTGGGGCGAAGTCGGTCCTGCGTGGAAACAGGGACCGGACCACCCCATCCAACAATGCCGGCTCGAGGGTCTCCGACAGTGGGGGACCATAGGGGCGGAGCTGGTTGCGCGCCGCCTTATATGGTCTCCCATAGGGGTCCCTGTCGAGACCCTCCAGCATCTCGGCCCTCGCCGAGTCCTGCGCAGCGCCCATTGCAGACTTGAGGGCCGCCGTAGCCTCTCGGTAAGAGGCGTACAGGCGGTCCTCCTCTGCCCGGACTCGGTTCTGGGCGCTGCGCCGTCGGCTTCGCGCGTAGGCCCTTCTGGCCGCCACGCAGGTGGCCCGGAGCCCCGCCAGCTCCTCCGTCCACCAGTACACGGCACGACGGGGAGGCGGACGGCGAGACCGAGGCATGCTGGAGTTGCACACCTCGGTCAAAGACCGCCGTAGCCGGACCGCTGCGGCGTCAACGTCCGGGACCTCCTCGACAGGGGGAGGCGACAGCCAGTCCTGGAGGAAGGCGGCCTCCTTGGCTGCCTCCCGGTCCAGGCGGGTGAGCGCCCACCGCGGGAAGGGAGATTGCCCAGCGCGGGCCGTCCCCTCTCCCCGCTGTGTGGAGATGTCGAACCGCACATAACGGTGGTCCGACAAGGTCTCCACCAGCTCCACCCGCCAGTTCACGACGCGGGCGGCTAGCGCGGGGGTGGCAAACGACACGTCCACCACCGACCCGCCCTGTTGCCGCACACACGTGTGGACCGCCCCCCTGTTGAGGAGGGACACACCGCACGAGGCCGCCCAAAACTCGACGGCGCGTCCCCGGACGTTGCACCCGACGGCCGGATTGCCCCAGGCCACCGACTTGGCGTTTAGGTCGCCGAGCACCACGACCTGGCGTGGTGACGCCCTCCCTACGACAGCAGTGAGGATCTCGAGGAAATCCTCAAAGTCCGAGAGAGGGCGGTTTGGGGAGAAATACACCCCCACCATCGCTATCTCTCCCCACGCGGCGGCCACGTATCCCGGTCCCCTCTCTAAGAGCGAGAGGGGAGGGGAGTCCGTGGAAGACCGCGCCACCAACGCCACCAAGCCGTCCCGGTCGCCCAGCCAACGGCCGGGGACCGAGTAGGGTTCGGCGACCACCGCCAAGTCCACCAACCACTCAGCCATGGTCTGCTTCAGCAGATCCTGGGCTGTCCTGCAGTGGTTGGCGTTCGCCTGAAGGATGCGATGTTCGACCCTGTCCATCAGTCGGACATCGCACCCTCCTCCGCAGCCGCCGCAGGAACGGCGGTATTTGCGGCAGCAGCAGGCGCAGGCCCGGTCGGCACCTGCGCTTTGCCACGCTTAGGGGGGGGATTGCACTTCCCCCCCTTCATGACGTGGCCTGCCCGGCGGCCACTGGCGGCACACACCGCGCAGTGCGGCGTGGCGGCCTGGCAGGAGGCGGCTTTGTGGCCCTCCTTGCCGCAGCGGTAGCATGTGTCCGTCCTGTCAATCTTGGACGGACACAGGGGCCGGGTGTGGCCGATGCCGAAGCACCGGAAACACCGCAGAGGACCAGCCTCGAGTGCCCTGACTGCACCCGCGCTGAAGCCGACTTGAAGCCGTCCTTTCGCAAGGACGGCTTTGGCAGCTGCGATTGGGCACTCGAGGCGGATCGTGCCCATTCCGCCGCGGCCGGGCCTTATATCCCGGCCTTGGACCGCCGCGGCGCCACAGCCCCCTACCGCTGCGACCGCCGCCACCACCTCCTCCTTGGTGACGGAGTCATCCAGCTCTGTCACCTCGATGGCCGCCGTCTTCACCGGCCGGGCCACCTTGGCAGAGTCCGCGATGACCTCCTGCAGCTTGGCTGCAAAGAGGTCAGCGCGAGCGCTGCCCTCGGCCCCCGGGAACTCGAAGATTCGAGCCCCGGCCTGCGTCCGCCGGCACGACACACTGCCGATCCCCAGCTGGGTGGGATCGGCATTGCCGCGCGCCCGCACCAAAATGGAGGCGTAGGTCTCCCCTCGCCCCGCAGCCTCCGCGGTGAGCGTCACCACGACGGCCGCGGTTTTCGGGGGGACCAACTGCCCCCTTCCCCCGCCCTTCCCTTTGCCGTTCCCCTTACCCCTTCCCTTGCCGGTTGGCTGCGACTGGCTGGGAGCGGGGGTAGCGGGGACGGCAGGGACAGCTGGGACGGCCGCTGCCGACCTCTTGCCCTTCCCTTTGCCCTTCCCCTTTCGCACCTCCGTCCACTCGTTGGACGGGGTGGTTGAGGGAAGAAGGGCATCTTCCGCTTGGGAGGAGGACGGCCCCGGCTCAGACCGCCTCTCATGCGCCCGGGTTGAGGACGGCCCCGGCTCAGATCGCCTCTCATCCGCCGCAAGCGGAGGTCGGAGGCGCTTCTCCGGCAGGAGCCGGTCCTCAATCCCTGCAAAGCAGGCTCTCGTGAAGGCCCTCTCCTCCATTACCACCTTGCGGATGATATCCTCAAGGTTGGAGGAGGGGCCCTCTGCTGCAGGCCGCGCCTTGGCCTGTTGTGGCCGTGTTGAGGCAGCGCCCTCTGCCACAGGGCTCGCATCGGCCTGTTGTGGCCGGGCCGAGGCAGCACCCTCTGCCACAGGGCTTGCCCCAGCCTGTTGTGGCCGGGCCGTGGCTTCAGCCAGCTTCAGGTGAAGCTGGCTGACCTCCGACTGCAGGCGATCCACCCTCGCCTGCAGCTGCCGCGTCTCGTCGGAGGCCGTCCGCTGGACCAGCTCAGCGACGACACCGCGCATGCTCGCGGCCCGACACTTCAGGGCCTTTTGGAAGGTGCCCTTCAGGTTGGAGGACTTAGAGGCGACCTCAATGATCTCCTCCTCGTCCTCCTCCGCCATCCTTTCAAGTTCCGCCAAAGAGTGGTTCGCGTACAGAACCCGGGACGCACCGTATCCGGACTTGGCCCGGGCGACGTACGCACGCTTCTCCTTGGCGGCAACCCGCTCCTCCAGCTCTTGCTGGAGCTGCACCTTCCGGGCCAGGTCCACCTGGCGCTGGGCGTCCGCGAGCCCAACGACGTGGGTATCCGCGGCCGTCGTCGTCGGCTTTCCAGCCTTCGACAACGGCTTGGACCCCGAAGCCGAGGAACTCTCGGACCCGCAACTTTGGAAGACCCGCTTCCGCGACCGCGAGCCACTCGCGTTCGACCCTCGAACGACCGAGTCGCTGTCAGACGACTCGGCCCCTCCAAAATAGCTAGCCGCAGACGGCGCGCGGCTAACTTCAGACGCCGAAGCGTCGGGGTGGCCCTGAGAAGGGCCTTTTGGGTGGCCCTGAGAAGGGCCTTTGGGTTGGCCCTGAGAAGGGCCTTTGGGTTGGCCCTGAGAAGGGCCTTTGGGTTGGCCCTGAGAAGGGCCTTTGGGTTGGCCCTGAGAAGGGCCTTTTGATTTTAAAAAGCGCCCGCAGGCGTCCCGCGAGGGTGTTGCAGGCATATCGCAGTCGATAAAAGGCATATATAGATAAAATTCGCTGCGATGCACAGAGCACTTTAGCCAGTCCCAGTCTGCCACTCCGTTACGGTGGTCAGAACTGGGCTGTTACCAGGGGACACGACGTGGACGTATGCTCTGTGGGGGGTCCCCCACCCCAACCTAACCTTTTTTTTTTTTTTTTTTTTTTTTTTTTTTTTTTGACGCTGGGAAAAAATGCATTACGCATACCCTCCCATCGGGGGACAGGAGGGGTATGTGGGACTCCCCGGGCGGACCCGGTATACCCACTAAAACGACCCAGCGCATTCCCGCTTCGTCATAGTGGCGGGGGACTGGGAAACCGGCAAAGCCTTTACGTCCAGTCCTCCGCCGACGATTGCCCCGCAAGACAACCCCTCACACCCTTACGAGTGTGGGGGGCCGGAATGACCGCAAAGGTGACGAGTGCAATGCGGGCGAAGGCACCCCCGTGCCTGCCGCCCGCCGTCACCGTGAGGAGGGAGGGCACAACGCCCTCTCCCCCTTCCGCTGCGGAGCGGCGCAGCGAGGGGATCGCCCCCCCGCGCGCGCCCCGCCTCCTCCCTTTGCAAGACGAACTCACAAAAGGAGGCGACCGCTGACCAGGCCGACCCGCCCCCCAGCGTGGCGCTCAACCACGCCGTGAAGCGAGAGGTCCGGTCCTACCACCGGCGGGCCCAGTGCGCCGCCGGACGCCGGGCGCGCCCGAGCCAGCCCTCCACAAGACTGGACCGAGCGCGCCCAACGCCCGGCGGCACACCGAGCCCGCCCTGGCTCCTCCACTGCGCCCTCTGCGACCCAGAGGGCCGCGTGGAGTCGCCCCACCGTGTCAGAATATCGGCCACGACAGTAACGTTCCCCGAGGAATAAGAATGTCTTCCCATTCATCGGGGACGGATACTGCCGCGCCCAGGGTGCACCGTCCTCAGCAGCTGCTGTTCCCTCCAGACGTATCGAGAAGGACCGGCAGCCACTGGGCCCCCTAGGAGGTTTTCTGACCTAGCACCCCACCCCAACCTAACCTAACCTAACCTAACCTAACCTAACCTTATTTTTTTTTTTTTTTTTTTTTTTTTTTTTTTTTTTTTTTTTTTTTTTTTTTTGTTTCCGGGGTGGAAAATCCACACGGATGTCCTCCGCCCTGGGGCGGGCGGAGGGGTCTGTCGGACTCTAACCGACTAAAAACCACCCCGGTGTTCCCTTCCCACACTTGCACCGGGGATCATGGGAACTAGTGCGCCTTCCACGATCCCCGGCTAGTGCCGGCCCGCTTCCACGGGCCTCCTCAAGTCTGCGGGGGGAGTGAGGTGTCCTCCCCCCGGTACGCCATTAGGGGGGCGCGCGGAACACTACGCGCCACCACCTCGGGTCCAGTTATACGGGGGGGCAGCGGACGTCCCCAAGTCCGCCGTCCCTCTGGACCCGTTTAGGGGGGCCGGAAGAGGGCGTTATCCGCCCTCCGCCGACGCCCGGTACGTCTGCTGCGGATCGGGAGAATGGTCTCGACCTCCCTCAACCTCTCCGCAGCCTCCTTCTGTGAGATGACCGTTTCACAGAAGGAGATCACCGCATCCCACGACTCTGTGCTCCCGATCATCGCGCGAGCGATGGCCGGCAGCGACAGGTCGGTTCCCACTACTGTCACGAGGGCACGGCGCGGCTCCTCCCATGCGGCACACTCTGTCAGCGTATGCCGCGCCGTGTCCTCCAGACAATGGGCGCAGTGATGACACCGAGCGTCCGGCTCCCTGTTTATGCGACACAGGTACTTCCCGAAACAACCATGCCCCGAGAATACCTGCGTCGCCCGAAATGACAGGGAGCCGTGCCTCCTCTCGAGCCATTCCTCGAGCACTGGTCGGATCGCGTCGATGGTAGCGAAGCCGGCGGTAGGGCGCAAAAGCCTCTGCCGCCACTCCGCCACCAAGACCTCGCGGAGCTGGGACCGACGCAGATCGATCTCTCGCTGCATCGGTCCACCGCCCCGCGCCCGCGCCTCCTCGCGCCACCGGTACAGTGACGCGAGGACTCTTGCCTCTAGGTCCCAGGGTGGCGACCCGGCCAGTGCACAAGCCGCCTCGTAGGAGATTGTGCGATACCCCCTGATCGACCTGACGGCCATCGCCCTCTGCGGTTTCCGCAGAATCGCGATGCTGCCGGCCGTCAGGTCAGGGGCCCACACCGGGGCCCCGTACAGGGCCATGGATCGCAAAACCCCCAGGTACAATCTCCTACAGGCGGTGCTCGGGCCCCCCAGATTGGGAAGCAGCGTTGCGAGCGCACCCGCCGCGCCCATCAACTTGGGCGCCAACCGCTGGAAGTGGGGTCCAAAGTCCCAACGGCTGTCGAGCACCAATCCCAGATACTTCATGGTGGACTCGACAGCAATTGGGGTCCCACCGACCACAATATGTGATCCCGGCGGCGGCGCCCGCCGGGGGCCGTGAAAGACCACGGCCTCCGACTTGTTGAGGGCCACCTCCAGGCCCAGGCGCCGTATGCGGCCCACCACCTGTGAGACCGCAGAGGTCGCCAGCAACGCTGCCTCCCTGTAGGAGCTCCCCCGGGCCGTGACCAGTGTGTCGTCCGCGTAACACACCAGGGCCACCCCCGGTTGGAGCTCGCCTCTCAGCACCCAGTCGTACCCGATGTTCCACAGGGGTGGGCCAACGACCGAACCCTGTGGAACACCGCACGACATGTCGCGCCGGCCTCCGCCGTCGCGTCCCCTGTAGGTGACACACCTTTCCGATAAATAAGCCCCAATGATGCGGCGGAGGTACGGGGGCACCCTGTGGTAACACAGCGCCTCCCGAATACAGCTCCAGGGCAGGGTGTTAAAAGCGTTGGAGATGTCCAAGTGTTGGAGTGATTAAGGTTCTATATTGATTGCAGGACTTCGTAAAAATAACAGACACGTCTTTACTTCACGATGATTTATTCCGAACTACTTTAATGAGCAAGACAGACAATTATATATATGTACCGAACATACCGCCCACCAAAAGGGATTTTTAATTCCTTTTACAATTACATTTTGAACTTATTGGCAATAATTATTAATCAATTAACAAATAAATCATGCAGACATTATGTTCATCAAATATAAATTAATGTATAATTAATGACGCTCCAGATAGACTACAACATAAGTTTTATATTACAAAACAAATTGGGAGTCTTTCAAAAGAACTGTATAACACTGCATTTTGTGAAATATAATAGACCATAAAGTTAACAAATTTTGAGAGAAAAAATTAACATAATTTTTTACACTTGAGATTATCATTATAATATAATATTAACGATTGTCGATTGGTAGAAAACAGAGTTTGGAGATTGACCTTCTTACAGTATTCGTGCCAATCTTTACGCTATAAACCCTAGTAATTCCGTCAGATCCTGGGTGTTTGTCCACAATCCGTCCTAAAGGCCACTTGCCAGGTGGCAATCCTTCAGTTTTGATAAGAACAATCTGGCCTATGTCAAACTCTTCCTGTATTTTTTGCCACTTTGGTCTTTGTTGCAGTCTGGAGAGATACTCGCACTGCCAGCGATGCCAAAAGTTCGACAGTACCCGTTGACAGTGTTGCCACCGTGATAAGCTTGATTGGGAGATATCTTTCAGGGTCGGTGAGGGTATAGTAATTGGAGACTCTCCAATGAGGAAGTGGCCAGGCGTTAATACATCCAAGTTGTTTAAATCTGTTTCAATAAATGGGCAAATAGGACGAGAATTAAGACATGCTTCAACTTGACATAATACGGTGGTCATCTCTTCGTATGTCAAATTCGTATTCAGGATCCGTTTGAGGTGGAACTTCATTGATTTTACTCCGGCTTCCCAGAGACCTCCAAAATTTGGGCTATATGCAGGTATGAAGTGCCACTGAGTGCCGTCCGCTGCGAGTAAATTGAACATGTGATCCCCAAACTCAACTTTTGCTTCCTTGAACGCCTCTGCAAGTGACTTGTTTGCTCCGACGAAATTTCGTCCCTGGTCACTCCACAAATCACTACATCTGCCACGACGTGACACAAAGCGCCGAAAAGCAGCGATAAAGGCTTCCGACGTCAAATCTCCCACAAGCTCCAAGTGAATCGCCTTTGTCGACATGCATATGAAGATGGCGATATAGGATTTGTTGGTTTTTGCACCTCTGCCTTTGGACATAAGGACATCATAAGGGCCAGCAAAATCAACGCCACTGTGGAGGAATGGCCGTGCAGGGGTTACTCGCACCTTCGGTAACTCGCCCATTAGTTGCGTCCGAGATCGGGCATTTAACTTTGCACAAACAAAACATTTATGAAGGTATGTCTTTACTAAACCCTTTACTTTCAGAATCCAGTATCTTGACCTCAGGTAATTTAGCATCAATTGTACTCCTCCGTGCAGCGTCTTTTTGTGAGCATCAGCAATGAGTAAGGAGGTAAGTGGATTTTTGTGGTCTAAGACTATAGGATGCAGACGGTCGTGTTCTAAATAATAAGCGTTTTGTAGTCTTCCGCCCACCCTGAGTATCATTTTAGCATCCAGATATGGATTCAGGGTCTTCAAACGACTTGTATTTTTTACTTGATTCCTTTCTAATAGGTCTCTAATATCTTCCTGAAATATAACATCTTGTATGATTTTTATGCAGGTCTGCAGCGAGTCTTCGAGTTCTTCAGTAGTGATCGGCGAATGTACAGGTTGATTTTGTCTTAACCTTAGAAATCTTTTAACATACGTGATAGTCTTCAGTAATTCCGGTAAGTCCTTGAAAAATTCCATTTTTCTGTACAAGGAATTTTCCTCGCATTCTCTTGTGAGGTAAGTATTAATGGTTTTCCTTCTTTCTGAGTCAGTTTCTTCATTCATTAATGTTTCCATGTGTATTTTTTCTTGTTTCAGGTGTTCCGGACCGTGCCACCAGAGTGCATATTTTCTCAATTCAGGAGCCAACATTCCTCTCGATGCGACATCAGCTGGATTTTGTTGTGACTGTATGTGGTACCATTTGTTTCCAACATTGTCGAGTATGGTTATTACTCTATTTCTTACGAATGTGTGCCATCTATTGGGATCTCCTTGCAGCCATGACAACACTATCGTGGAGTCAGTCCAACAAAATATTTGACTCGTTGGGATGCGCGTAGCCTCACTTATATGTTTTAGTAACTTTGACAGGAGAACTGCACCGCACAACTCCAGTCGTGGAAGGGATAATGCCTTGATTGGAGCGACCTTTGTCTTGGCAGCGATAATTCCTGTCTGATAGCCTCCGTTGACTCCTCGTACCCTCAGGTAAGCAACAGCTCCATACGCCTTAGTTGAAGCATCACAATAACCGTGAATAGTAACATCTTTCAACGTTTCTTGGGTCGTAAATAGCCATCTCTTTAATTTCATGAATTTAATATCTTCAAAACTATGTCTAATATTTAACCATTCGTTTTTTGTTTCAGGTGACAGTTCTTCATCCCAATGGACCCGTTGAAGCCATAATTTCTGGATCATTATCTTTGCAGGTACCAGTGCCGGAGCTAACCATCCCAGTGGATCAAAAAGTCGTTGAACCTCGGCCAATATTTTTCTCTTGGTGACTGTTTCTGATAAGGGTGGTAGCTTTAGGTTGTATTTAAGAACATCTTCTCCCATATTCCAAGATAAGCCCAGTGTTTTTATCAAGCCGTCCAACTTGACATCAATGTTAACATGAGAGCTGAGCTCAGCTGGATGAAATTCTCTAAGGAAATCTGAATTGTTCGACGCCCATTTTTGTAGGGTGAAACCACCTCTCTCGAGAATTGCCTTCACGTCCTTCGCTACACCAACTGCCTCGGGTACCGTATCTTGACCGGACATCAGATCGTCCATGTAAAAGTCTTGTCTAATAGTGTCTGCTGCTACCGAATGATTCTTGCCTTCATCGTTCGCGACCTGGTGCAGAGTCTTGACGGCAAGGTATGGTGCACATGCCGTGCCAAAGGTGACTCGCAGAAGCCGGTATTCCTTCACAGGGTCATTTGGGCTGTCACGCCAGACAATTCTTTGGTAATCTACGTCGTCATTCGAAACGAGTATTTGTCGATACATCTTCTGAATATCGGCTACAAAAGCTATCTTTTTCAAGCGCCATCTCATGACGAGTGATCTCATATCTTCTTGAAGTTGCGGTCCAACCAGTAACTCATCGTTGAGTGCTACATTATTTGAGCCCCTGTGAGAGGCGTCAAACACTGGCCTGACCTTTGTAGTTTCACTTTCTTCCTTTACCACCGCATGGTGGGGTAAATAGACAGCTGGCTTATTACTTTCATCACTTGGAACTTCCTCCATGTGTTTCATTTCGTTATATTCATTAATTGCCTTAGTATACTCCTTTCTCAGACCATCATTCTTCATAAAACGTCTTTCCAAGTGAAATAATCTATTTATAGCTCCTTCTTTCGTATTACCATGCGGTGATTGTGGGTTTTCTGTTTTAAATGGCAGCTTGACTATGTAGCGCCCTTCGCTATTTCGTATGTATGTCTCTTTATATATCCTCTCGCAGTCTTCTTCTTCTTTGGTAAGTTTTCTTTGTGCATCTGTTTCAACCTCCCACATAGATTTCAGAATTTCATTTAGATCAAGCTTATGATGCATTACTAGTATTTGTTCTTCTGAATTTTGTGCTTGTATCTTTCCAAATAAGATCCAACCCAAGCTTGTATTTTGGGCACATGGGGAGCCAGGTGGACCTTTGATTATTTCAGCCTTTAAAATTTGAGCACAAACTTCTACGCCCAACAGCATGTCTACTCGCCCTGGTGAATGGAAGCTCGGGTCTGCCAGAGTGAGTCCTTTTAAGTGCGGCCAGGTGTGCATGGTACCAGTAATTGTTTCAGAGGGCAAGTGTGATGTTAATCGCGTTGGCATTACATAGGCATTGATAGCAATCTTGACGTCATTATCATATCGCGAATGAAGCTCGACTTGGATCACGTGATTGACTGTAGTCTGTGTTGCTCCAACACCAGTGATTGTTCCCTTTATTCGTGATCTCTTGACCTTTAACAGTTGCGCTGCTCGCTCACTAATAAAGTTTGCTTGCGAGCCCTGGTCTACCAGCGCTCGCAATACTGTACTATGTCCATCTTCATCTCTGACTTGCACTAATGCTGTGGCAAGCAACGCTGTTGACTTCTCCGAGACAAAGTGCGTAGATAATGCCAACTCAGGATTGTCACTGTGTTCCGCTTTCTTTTGTTCTTCCTCTATTTGACTATAATTTGTTGACTGACACACATTGTCTGACTGACCGCTGCTGGGTTGATGTAACAATGTATGATGGCGGCGGTTGCATCTTCGGCAGGACATTCGATTGCGGCATCTCCTGGCAGAATGTCCTGATGTCAGACAATTGAAGCATAAATTATTTTTCTTAATAAACTCATTGCGTTCATTCGGTTGTAACTTACAAAATTCTTTGCAGTGACACAAGGAGTGCTCTGCTTTACACATACTGCATGACTTGGTCGGTGATGTATCTGTCTTCTCTTCCGGTGATGTGGAATGGAATGACTTCGCCTTAACATTCGTCTGCTCCCTCTTAGCTGTAGGGTTAACCATCTCCAGTGTCCTATATTTTGTTTCCAGGAAAGTCTTTAATTCTTTCCAAGATGGTAGGTTGTCAGTCTCTTCCTTGTAAGAATCTTCTTCCCAGGCCGTGTGTGTATCGACATCTAACCTTTGTACAACTGTGTATATAATCAGCTGATCCCAGCCCTCGACAGGTATTTCTTGATTCTTCAAGTTGTTTAAGCACTGAGAGGTTGTATCTAATAAATTCTTTATTTGGATAGCCGATGGAGTGGTAATTTTCTTTTGAGTAAATAACTTCTTGAGTAGAGAATGAACTATTAAACGTTTGTTTCCATACCGTTGTGCAAGTGTATTCCATGCCTGTTCATAATTAATATCAGTGATATTAACATGCTTCAACAATTCTTTAGGTTCACCAACCAAGCTCAACTTCAGGTAATGTAACCTTTCGACGTTACATAAAGACGTGTTGTTGTGTACCAGCGACGTGAACATATCTCGAAACATAGGCCAGTCATCATAGCTCCCGTTGAAAGTAGGTAACTCGATGCGTGGTAAGTTAACACGTGGTGGCGAGGAGGCGTCACATGCTTGTATCTGAGTGTCTGTAGATTTCGAAAGCATTGACAACGTATCCTTCAAATCGCCTAATAAACATGAGTATAAATCTTCGACTACAAAGTAATCTTCGTTAGCGAAATATGTAAGATCATTTCGTTTAGTCTTAGGTGTACATTTCACTAAGTCTTGATGTGTCGTATTAAACGTTCGCCAATATCCTTCGATGGTTTGTAACTTAGTTTCAATATAACCTCTTGATAATCTTTGCTTCGAAGGATATTGGCGAACGTTTAATACGACACATCAAGACTTAGTGAAATGTACACCTAAGACTAAACGAAATGATCTTACATATTTCGCTAACGAAGATTACTTTGTAGTCGAAGATTTATACTCATGTTTATTAGGCGATTTGAAGGATACGTTGTCAATGCTTTCGAAATCTACAGACACTCAGATACAAGCATGTGACGCCTCCTCGCCACCACGTGTTAACTTACCACGCATCGAGTTACCTACTTTCAACGGGAGCTATGATGACCAATATTAGAATCAGAGATAAGGACGATCCGGCTCGAAGGACCATATGTTGGAGTGATTAAGGTTCTATATTGATTGCAGGACTTCGTAAAAATAACAGACACGTCTTTACTTCACGATGATTTATTCCGAACTACTTTAATGAGCAAGACAGACAATTATATATATGTACCGAACACCAAGGACACCGCCAACATCACCCCACCCCGGGACACTGCTTCCTCCGCCAGGACTCTTACCCGCATTATGGCGTCCACAGTGGAGCGCCCATGCCGAAAGCCGAACTGGCTATCGTCCAGATCCGGCCCCTCTCTGTACAAGTGGCCGGCGAGGCGGGCAGCAATAATCCGTTCGAAAAGCTTACCCACCTCGTCCAGCAGCACTATGGGCCGGTATGCGGACGGCGAGTCCGCTGGGCGCCCTGCCTTCTTGAGCAGGACCAGACGACCCTTTTTCCACTCACTAGGGAATTGGCCCTGCTCAAGGCATGCTGAGTAGAGTCCTCTCAGCTGGGGCTCTAGCTCTTTCAGAGCGAGGGCAAGCGCAACGCTGGGAACTCCGTCGGGCCCCGGGGCAACGGTCTTGGCCCGAAGCCGCGTTATGGCCGCCCTCATCTCTGGTTGTGTCACCTCTGGGACGCTGACGTCCTCCTCATCCGTTGACTCTGTGGCTGTGGGCAGAGCCATCGGCGGCGGTACATGCTCTTCTCTAGCAGGGAAGAGCGTTCCGACCACTTCCTGCAGCAGTTGAGGCTGCAGACTCTCAGTGAGTGGGGGTGCCCAGGCACGAAGTTTCCCTCGGACCGCACGATAAGGGCGCCCCCACGGATTCACGTCGAGAGCCGACAACATCTCTTCCCTAGCTCGAGTCTTAGCTTCGCCGACGGCCAGCCACAGAGCCTCCTTGGCCGCGCGGTACACCTCATACAGCGCGGCCTCCTCCTCCGGAACCCGACGACGTCTCCTTCGGTATCTGGTGTACTGGCGTCTCACCTCCACGCACGTCTCGCGCAACTGCGCGATGACGGCGGACCACCAGTACAGCTGGCGCCTTGTGGGTTGGGTAACACGGGGCATAGACGCATCGCAAATTTGCGTCATCGCCCCGCGGAACCACTGCGCCTCCGCTTCGACGTCGACGGGTTCGTTCGTCGGTGACTCCCGGACCCAGGCCTGGAAGATTGCGGCTTCCTCGAGAAGTTCCCTGTCGATGCGCTTGTGCGACCAACGGGGACCGTCCATTTGCGGGGCTGACGGGCGACCGCCGCCCGCAGTCTGGGTGGAGACGTCAAACCGAATGTATCGGTGGTCCGACAGCGTCTCCACCTCTACGGCGACTCGCCAGTCGCGTACACGGCCCGCAACAGCGGAGCTAGCGAACGACACGTCCACTATGGACCCGCCCCGCTGCCGCACGCACGTGTACTCCGAGCCCCGATTCAGGACGGCCAGGCCGGTCTCGACCGCCCACTCCTCCAACACCTCACCCCTAGGATCGGTGATCGGGGATCCCCACGCCGCAGACTTGGCATTGAGATCCCCGAGCAACAGCACCGGGCGAGGGTGGAACCGGCTCACGACCGCACCTAGCTCGACAAGGAACTCCTCGAAGTCAGCGAGACTCTTGTTAGGGGAGAAATACGCCCCAATTGTGACTATGCCGTCCACGAGGGCGGCCACCCAGCCGTGTCCTCGGGACGGAATGTCAAGAGTCCCGCTAATGATGGCCACCAAACCGTCTAGGTCCCCAGCCCAGTTATCGCGGGGGGGGACAAAATACGGCTCGGCGACCACTGCCACGTTGATCAACCACTCCGCCATGCTCTGGAGCAATAGATCCTGAGCTCTGGCGGCGTGGTTGATGTTCGCCTGGAGGAAACGGAATTGTGCCATTAATGGCATTCCATTTCCCCGGCTCCTCCATCCCTGGGTCGGGAGTCGGGCTGTGGGAGAGGCGCAGTTTCTCCGACAGCCCTAGACCTCTTCTTCTTGGCCTTGGGTGCCTTACAGGCCTTCCCGCCAAGTCTGTGCTCCGAGCGTTTCCCTGCAGCTGCGCAAAGGCTGCAGTTTGGCGCTTCGGAGCACTGGGCCGCCCTGTGGCCGGGTCGACCGCAGCGGAAACATAGTTCGCTGCGGTCGATTTGTGCAGTACATTGTGCCCGGACATGCCCCTTTTCCAGGCACCGGAAGCACTGCACAGCCCGCCTGGGCAGGAGTTTGACCCTGGCAGACACCCAGCCCACCAGAAGTCGCCCGCCATCTGCAGCCTTATTCGCAGCCGCGACCGGGCACCGCACCCAAACAGTGCCCAGCCCATCCGCGCCGCTGCGAATTTCGCCTGCCACCACATTGTCTGGCGGACACCCACCGTTTTGGGCAATGGCCGCCACTACTTCCTCCGGGGTCACCGAGTCGTCCAGCCCTTCCACGCGCAATTCAGCCGTGACTGTGGGCCTGGACACTCGGACGTCCTCCGGCTTGAGGACTTCCCGGAGTTTGGCGGCCAACTTGTCCGCCCTCTCCTGCCTTGCGGCACCCGACACGCGAAACATCTTGGCACCCGTGGCTGCCGTCCTGAAGACGAAACCAGCCGGGGTGCCAAACTCGCTAAATTGAAGCTTCTGCTTCATCTCCGCCAGGACCGACTTGTAGGTCACTCCCCTGCTTACGGCTTCGGGCTGCAGTGTGATGACTACAGCCTCGGAGCGAGGGGTAGTGACCCTGGGTGGTCTCGCGCCCTCTGGTCGAGTCGGTACCTGGGGAGGTGTCGGCTGCGGCGCCCTCTTTTTGCGCCCCCTCTTCACCACCGTCGTCCAGGACTCTTGGGTGGGGGGTGCGGTCGCCGGGAGCGCGGCCTCTTGGGAGGTAGAGGGCGCGGTCACACCCGCCGCCTTCTTCCTACGGTGGCCCTCGCCACCCACCGCCACCCGGGTGGGAGGTGTGGTCGCCAGGAGTGCGGCCTCTTGGGAGGTAATGGGGGGCGCGGTAGCACCCGCAGCGTTCTTTTTGCGGCGGCCTTCTCCACCCACCATGACTTGGGTGGAAGAAGCGGTCACCGGGGGCTGAGACGTCCGGACGAGGGGCGCGGACGCACCCTGCCCACTTACAGCCCTCCCAGGCCCCGCCGTGGGTTTTCTGCCCCCTTCCGCATGATTCGATGCGACCTGCGCTGGCTTCGTCCTTGAGGACTCCTCCATCCTTCGCCTATCCGCTGCAAGCGGGGGCCGGAGGATCTCAGCTGGAGGCAGCCGAGACTCGATTGCCTCCAGGCGGGCACTCACCATGCCCCCACACTGCACCATGCAGATTCTCGCCACCCTCTCTATGTCGTAGTCCGACAGACATTGAGGTGGTGGCGCCGCTGGTGCAGGGGCCGACGAGGGAGTCGCCTGCTGCTGCCCGACACTTTGCAGAGCGGCAAACTGTCGCTTGAGGTCCTCCAGCTCGGATCGAAGACGGTTGTTCTCCGCCCACAACCTCGCAGTCTCCTCCGAGGTCGTGCGGTTTTGGAGAACCTCCACCGCCTCCCTGATCCCCTCTGCCGCCTCTTTGAGGGCACGCGTGAACGAGCCCTTCAGGTTGCCGGACTTGGTGGCAACCTTCAGGACAATGTCCACGCCGTCCGTCACCTGGCGGCTGAGAGCTTCTGCTGTCAGGCTCTCCCCGTTGGCCGCCTGAGCAGACCGCCGCTCCCGGGCCTGACGGGCCATTTCGGCGACCTCATCAGCCGCAACCGCTCTGCTCTGCGCACGCCTCGCGGCGTTGGCCTCCGCCTTTGTGCCCACAAGGGTGATCCCTCCGAGCTCGTCAATCGAGACCGCGGATGAGACGCGATCGGAGTCACTCGCTCCGCTGGCCACCGGAGTATCACGGCGCTTTAGAAAGCGACCCCGGGTGTCGCGTGAAGCTGCCGGAGTGTTTGCTCCGGAAGTCCCGCGACCTCTGCCCCTCCTTGCTGTCGGCACCTTGGCAGCCGGCAGGTTCTCTTCGCTTGAGGACAAACCCGCCGACCACGCGGCCGACCGCTTCCCCCAATACTTGGAGGGAGCGGCCGCAACTACTTGCGGTGTGTTCTCGGAGTCTGGCGTACACACCCTCTCCAGAACCACGCGTGTTTCCGCTGGAGCGTCTGCTCCCGTCCTCAGTGACGCAGCGCCAGAGTCTGACACTGCATCCGCCTTCTCCACTACATCTATATTAAAATTTGTTTTCTCCATTCTGTTCCCACGTTTATGGGGGATATATACGTCCATCCGGGCAGAGACCCCTGTACCACGGATAAGCAGATTTTGAATATTTATTACTCGCCAGGGGGTCTGCAGGTACCCTGGCGAGGGTCGCACTAACGACTGATTGTTCCCTTGGAACACCCGTCAGCCATACATCCCCTCGCGGTGCGCCGCCGCTTGAGATTCGGGGTAACTTTTTAAAGAGGTTTTCTACCTCGCGGTCCGGGCGGTTAAGCCAAGACCCTCGGTCCCTATCGAAGCCGCGAGACGTGATCCACGACACTTCGATGATGGGATTACGAGATCGGCGGAGACAGTGAAGGATGGAATCCTTCACTGTCTGCTCGGAGGCAGGGTGAGTGCACACCGAGCCCGCCCTTGCTCCTCCGCTGTGCCCTCTGCTTTTCAGAGGGTCACGCGGAACAGCGCAGTCCAAATTGGACCCCCTCCCATGTCAGAATATTGGCCACGACAGTAACATTCCCCGAGGAATAAGAATCTCTTCCCATTCCTCGGGGAAGGATACTGCCGCGCCCAGGGTGCACCGTCCACAGCAGCTGCTGTTCCCTCCAGACGTATCGAGAAGGACCGGCAGCCACTGGGCCCACGAGGAGGTTTTCTGACCAAGCACCCCAACCTAACCTAACCTAACCTTTTTTTTTTTTTTTTTTTTTTTTTTTTTTTTTTTTTTTTTTTTTTTTTTTTTTTGACGCTGGGAAAAAATGCATTACGCATACCCTCCCGTCGGGGGACAGGAGGGGTATGTGGGACTCCCCGGGCGGACCCGGTATACCCACTAAAACGACCCAGCGCATTCCCGCTTCGTCAGAGTGGCGGGGGACTGGGAAACCGGCAAAGCCTTTACTTCCAGTCCTCCGCCGACGATTGAAAGGCAGACCCCTCACACCCTCACGGGTGTGGGGGGTCGGGAATGACCGACGAAGGTGACGGGTGCAATGCGGGCGAAGGCACCCCCGCGCCTATCGCCCGCCCGTCACCATGAGGAGGGAGGGCACGACGCCTTCTCCCCCTTCTTCGTCTGCGGAGCGGCGCAGCGAGAGGATCGTCCTCCCGCGCCCGCTCCGCCTCCTCCTTTTGCGAGATGACTTCCTCGCAAAAGGAGGCTACCGCTGACCATGCCTCCTCGCTCCCCAGCATGGCGTCGACCACGCCGGGAAGCGAGAGGTCCGGTCCGACCACCGCGGTCAGACCGCGGCGCAGCTCGGACCACGCTGGGCACACCTCGAGGGTGTGCTGCGCCGTGTCCTCCGCCGCGCCGCAGTCGTGGCACGCCGGGGTCTCCTCCCTCCCGATCCGGTGCAGGTACGATCCGAAACAACCATGCCCGGATAACACCTGCACCAGACGGAAAGAGAGGAAACCGTGGGACCGCTCGAGCCAGCCCCGCAGGGCCGGACCGAGCGCATCCAACGTCCGGCGGCCAAAGGCAGCGTTGGCGAGGTCGTCCGTCCAATGGAGGACGATGGCGTCCCTCGCCTCCTGCCGCACGGCCTCCCGCTCCTCGGCGACGGGGCGCTCCCCGAGCGCCTTCCGGTGCGCCGTCCACTCGTACACTCTGGCGAGCACCCAAGCCTCCAACTCCCATGGCGGGGTGCCCGCCAGAGCGCACGCCGCCGAGAAGCCCACCGAGCGGTAGGCCCTCGCCACCCGCTGTGCAATGGCCCGCTGGGGCCTGCGGATGGCGGTGGCATTCTCCCTCCTGTGGAGGGAGTCCGCCCAAATGGGGGCCCCGTAAAGGGCCATGCTCCGCAAAATGCCGGCATAGAGGCGCCGGCATTTTGACTTGGGCCCCCCCAGGTTTGGGAGGAGCCATGAGAGGGCGTCCGCGGCCTTCAACAGGCGCGTCGACAGCCCGCTGAAATGCGGGCCGAAGCGCCACCTGTCGTCCAGCACCAGCCCCAGATATTTCATCTGAGGCTGGACCTCTATGCGGACGCCCTCCACGACGATGTGGGCGTCGGCAGGGCAGCGCTGCCGGGGACCGCGAAAGAACACGGCCTCCGTTTTGTGCAGCGCCACCCTCAATCCCAGGCGGCGGATCCTTTCTGCCACCAAGGACCCGCCAGCCGAGGCCAGAATGGCCGCGTCCGCAAAGTTCCTCCCCCGGGCAGTGAGCAGAGTGTCATCCGCGTAGCAGATGACACTCGTGCCCGGGAGGAGGACTCCCCGTAGGAGCCAGTCGAATCCGATGTTCCACAAGGGGGGCCCCAGGACCGACCCCTGTGGAACACCGGACTCTGCGCCGTACCGCCTCACGGTGGCCGACTTGTCCACGAGGAGGACCTCGCGGTCCTCCAAGTAGTCAGCCAGGAGGCTCCGCAGATATTGGGGCACTCCGTGATACCGGAGCGCCTCCAATATCGTCGAGTGGGGGACGGAGTTGAAGGCGTTGGCAATGTCGAATGACACCGCCAGCACCCCGTCCCCCGCCTCCACTGCCTCCTTCACCTGGCCCTTGAGAAGGGCCAGCGCGTCGATCGTCGAACGCCCACGACGGAAACCGTACTGGGCGTCCGACAGATCCGGGCCGATCCCCCGCAAATGGCTATCCAGCCTCCCGGCGACAATCCCCTCGAACAATTTACCGACCTCATCGAGCAAAACGATGGGCCGGTATGCCGAGGGGGAGTCCACCGGGCGTCCCTCCTTCCGGAGGAGGCACAATTGCCCCTCCTTCCAGAGTTTCGGGAACCTCCCAGCCGTAAAACACGCGCTGAAGAGGTCCCGAAACCTGTCCTCCATTTGGGAGGCGGCAATCGCCACCACCCGTGCAGGGACGCCGTCCGGACCGGGGGCGGTCTTCTTCGCGCGGAGGCTCAATACCCCCGCGTAGAATTCCGCCGCCGTGACCGGGGGCACCTCCACCTCCGGTGGAGTCGCCCCTTGCGGGGGATCCATTGTTGGAGGGGCGAAGTCGGTCCTGCGTGGAAACAGGGACCGGACCACCCCATCCAACAATGCCGGCTCGAGGGTCTCCGACAGTGGGGGACCATAGGGGCGGAGCTGATTCCGCGCCGCCTTATATGGCCTCCCATAGGGGTCCCTGTCGAGACCCTCCAGCATTTCGGCCCTCGCCGAGTCCTGCGCAGCGCCCATTGCAGACTTGAGGGCCGCCGTAGCCTCTCGGTAAGAGGCGTACAGGCGGTCCTCCTCTGCCCGGACTCGGTTCTGGGCGCTGCGCCGTCGGCTACGCGCGTAGGCCCTTCTGGCCGCCACGCAGGTGGCCCGGAGCCCCGCCAGCTCCTCCGTCCACCAATAAACGGCACGACGGGGAGGCGGACGGCGAGACCGAGGCATGCTGGAGTTGCACACCTCGGTCAAAGACCGCCGTAGCCGGACCGCTGCGGCGTCAACGTCCGGGACCTCCTCGACAGGGGGAGGCGACAGCCAGTCCTGGAGGAAGGCGGCCTCCTTGGCTGCCTCCCGGTCCAGGCGGGTGAGTGCCCACCGCGGGAAGGGAGATTGCCCAGCGCGGGCCGTCCCCCCTCCCCGCTGTGTGGAGATGTCGAACCGCACATAACGGTGGTCCGACAAGGTCTCCACCAGCTCCACCCGCCAGTTCACGATGCGGGCGGCTAGCGCGGGGGTGGCAAACGACACGTCCACCACCGACCCGCCCTGTTGCCGCACGCACGTGTGGACCGCCCCCCTGTTGAGGAGGGACACACCGCACGAGGCCGCCCAAAACTCGACGGCGCGTCCCCGGACGTTGCAGCCTGCGGCCGGGTTGCCCCAGGCCACCGACTTGGCGTTTAGGTCGCCGAGCACCACGACCTGGCGTGGCGCCGCCCTCCCTACGACAGCAGTGAGGATCTCGAGGAAATCCTCAAAGTCCGAGAGAGGGCGGTTTGGGGAGAAATACACCCCCACCATCGCTATCTCTCCCCACGCGGCGGCCACGTATCCCGGTCCCCTCTCTAAGAGCGAGAGGGGAGGGGAGTCCGTGGAAGACCGCGCCACCAACGCCACTAAGCCGTCCCGGTCGCCCAGCCAACGGCCAGGGACCGAGTAGGGTTCGGCGACCACCGCCAAGTCCACCAACCACTCAGCCATGGTCTGCATCAGCAGATCCTGGGCTGTCCTGCAGTGGTTGGCGTTCGCCTGAAGGATGCGATGCTCGACTCTGGCCATCAGTCGGACATCGCACCCTCCTCCGCAGCCGCCGCAGGAACGGCGGTGTTAGCGGCAGCAGCAGGCGCAGGCCCGGTCGGCGCCTGCGCTTTGCCACGCTTAGGGGGGGGATTGCACTTCCCCCCCTTCATGACGTGGCCTGCCCGGCGGCCACTGGCGGCACACACCGCGCAGTGCGGTGTGGCGGCCTGGCAGGAGGCGGCTTTGTGGCCCTCCTTGCCGCAGCGGTAGCATGTGTCCGTCCTGTCCACTTTGGACGGACACAGGGGCCGGGTGTGTCCGATGCCGAAGCACCGGAAACACCGCAGAGGCTGGTCCTCGAGCGCCCGGACTGCGCCCGAGCTAAACCCGACTTGAAGCCGTCCTTTCTCAAGGACGGCTTTGGCAGCTGCGACCGGGCACTCAAGGCGGATCGTGCCCATTCCGCCGCGGCCGGGCCTTATATCCCGGCCTTGGACCGCCGCTGCGCCACAGCCCCCTACTGCTGCGACCGCCGCCACCACCTCCTCCTTGGTGACGGAGTCATCCAACTCCGTCACCTCGATGGCCGCCAACTTGACCGGCCGGGCCACCTTGGCAGAGTCCGCGATGACCTCCTGCAGCTTGGCTGCAAAGAGGTCAGCACGGGCGCCGCCCTCGGCCCCCGGGAACTCGAATATTCGAGCCCCGGCCTGCGTCCGCCGGCACGACACACTGCCGATGCCCAGTTGGGCAGGATCGGCATTGGCACGTGCCCGCACCAAAATGGAGGCGTAAGTCTCCCCTCGCCCCGCAGCCTCCGCGGTGAGCGTCACCACGACGGCTGCGGTTTTAGGGGGGACCAACTGCCCCCTTCCCCCGCCCTTCCCTTTGCCGTTCCCCTTACCCCTTCCCTTGCCAGTCGCCTGCGACTGGCTGGGAGCGGGGGTGGCGGGGACGGCAGGGACGGCAGAGACGGCCGCTGCCGTCCTCTTGCCCTTCCCTTTGCCCTTTCCCCTACGCACCTCCGTCCACTCGTTGGACGGTGTGGTCAACGGGAGAAGGGCATCTTCCGCCTGGGCTGAGGACGGCCCCGGCTCAGACTGCCTCTCATCTGCCTGGCTTGAGGACGGCCCCGGCTCAGACCGCCTCTTATCCGCCGCAAGCGGTGGTCGGAGGCGTTTCTCCGGCAGGAGCCGGTCCTCAATTCCCGCTAAGCAGGCTCTTGTGAAGGCCCTCTCCTCCATTACTACCTTGCGGATAATATCCTCAAGGTTGGAGGAGGGGCCCTCTGCTGCAGGCCTCGCCTTGGCCTGTTGTGGCCGGGCCGAGGCAGCGCCCTCTGCCACAGGGCTCGCCCTGGCCTGTTGTGGCCAGGCCGAGGCAGCGCCCTCTGCCACAGGGCTCGCCTTGACCTGTTGTGGCCGGGCCGTGGCTTCAGCCAGCTTCAGATGAAGCTGGCTGACCTCCGACTGCAGGCGATCAATCTTCGCCTGCAGTTGCCGCGTCTCGTCGGTGGTCTTGCGCTGTATCAGCTCTGCGACGACACCTAGCATGCTCGAGGCCCTGCACTTGAGGGCCTTCTGCAAGGTTCCCTTCAGGTTGGAGGACTTAGAGGCGACCTCCACTATCTCCTCCTTGTCCTCCTCCGCCATTCTCTCAAGCTCCGCCAAGGAATAGTCCGCGTACAGGATGCGGGACGCACCGTACCCGGACTTGGCCCGGGCGAGATGCGCCCGTTCCTCCTTGGCGGCAACCCGCTCCTCCAGTTCTAGCTGGAGCTGCGCTCGCCGAGCTAGGTCCAACTGGCGTTGGGCGTCCGCCAGCCCAACGACATGGGTAGACGCGGCCGTCGTTGGCTCTTTTGCCTTCGACGGCCCCGAGGCCGAGGAGCCCTCGGACCCACCGTTCCGCGATCGTGGCCGCTTCCGCAGCTGCGACCGCTTCCGCGACCGAGGGTCGACGGCGTCCGACACTCGTGAGTCGTTATCGGACGACTCGTCCGCCCCTCCGGAGAAGCTAGCCGCAGACGGCGCGCGGCTGACCTCTGACGCCGAAGCGTCGGAGTGGCCCTGAGAAGGGCCTTTTGGGTGGCCCTGAGAAGGGCCTTTGGGTTGGCCCTGAGAAGGGCCTTTGGGTTGGCCCTGAGAAGGGCCTTTGGGTTGGCCCTGAGAAGGGCCTTTTGTTTTTAAAAACCGCCCGCAGGCGTCCCGCGAGGGTGTATTCGGCATTTCGAAACGAAGCAAGGCAGTGAGTTAAAATATTAAAATCGCAAGTCAATTCGCTTCGAAGTCACAGAGCACTTTAGCCAGACCCAGTCTGCCACTCCGTTACGGTGGTCAGAACTGGGCTGTTTCCAGGGGACACGACGTGGACGTATGCTCTGTGGGGGGTCCCCCAACCTAACCTTTTTTTTTTTTTTTTTTTTTTTTTTTTTTTTTTTGTTGACGCTGGGAAAAAATGCATTACGCATACCCTCCCATCGGGGGACAGGAGGGGTATGTGGGACTCCCCGGGCGGACCCGGTATACCCACTAAAACGACCCAGCGCATTCCCGCTTCGTCATAGTGGCGGGGGACTGGGAAACCGGCATAGCCTTAACGACCAGTCCTCCGCCGACGATTGCCCCGCAAGGCGACCCCTCACACCCTCGCGGGTGTGGGGGGCCGGAATGACCCGCAAAGGTGACGAGTGCAATGCGGGCGAAGGCACCCCCGTGCCTGCCGCCCGCCGTCACCATGAGGAGGGAGGGCACAACGCCTTCTCCCCCTTCCGCTGCGGAGCGGCGCAGCGAGAGGGTCGCCCCCACCGCGCGCGCTCCGCCTCCTCCCTTTGCGAGCGAACTCGCAAAAGGAGGCGACCGCTGACCAGGCCTCCCCGCCCCCCAGCATGGCATCGACCACGCCGGGAAGCGAGAGGTCCGGTCCGACCACCGGCCACCGGCGGGCTCGGTACGCCGCCGGACGCCGGACGCGTCCAACGCCCGGCGGCACACCGAGCCCGCCCCAGCTCCTCCGCTGCGGAGCGGCGCAACGAGAGGATCACCCCCCCGCGCGCGCTCCGCCTCCTCCCTTTGCGAGCGAACTCGCAAAAGGAGGCGACCGCTGACCAGGCCTCCCCGCCCCCCAGCATGGCATCGACCACGCCGGGAAGCGAGGGCCCGGTCCACCCACCGGCGGGCTCGGTGCGCCGCCGGAAGCCGGACGCGCCCGATCCAGCCCTCCACAAGACCGGACCGAGCGCGCCCACCGCCCGGCGGCACACCGAGCCCGCCCTGGCTCCTCCACTGCGCCCTCTGCGTCTCAGAGGGTCGCGCGGAGTCGCCCCACCGTGTCAGAATATCGGCCACGACAGTAACGTTCCCCGAGGAATAAGAATCACTTCCCATTCATCGGGGACGGATACTGCCGCGCCCAGGGTGCACCGTCCTCAGCAGCTGCTGTTCCTTCCAGACGTATCGAGAAGGACCGGCAGCCACTGGGCCCACGAGGAGGTTTTCTGACCTAGCACCCCCCCCCAACCTAACCTAACCTTTTTTTTTTTTTTTTTTTTTTTTTTTTTTTTTGTTGACGCTGGGAAAAAATGCATTACGCATACCCTCCCGTCGGGGGACAGGAGGGGTATGTGGGACTCCCCGGGCGGACCCGGTATACCCACTAAAACGACCCAGCGCATTCCCGCTTCGTCAGAGTGGCGGGGGACTGGGAAACCGGCAAAGCCTTTACTTCCAGTCCTCCGCCGACGATTGAAAGGCACAGACCCCTCACACCCTCACGGGTGTGGGGGGTCGGGAATGACCGACGAAGGTGACGGGTGCAATGCGGGCGAAGGCACCCCCGTGCCTGCCGCCCGCCCGTCACCATTAGGAGGGAGGGCACGACGCCTTCTCCCCCGTCTTCGTCTGCGGAGCGCCGCAGCGAGAGGGTCGTCCTCCCGCGCGCGCTCCGCTGCCTCCTTTTGCGAGATTACGTCCTCGCAAAAGGAGGCCACCGCTGACCAGGCCTCCTCGCTCCCCAGCATGGCGTCCACCACGCCAGGAAGCGAGAGGTCCGGTCCGACCACCGCGGTCAGACCGCGGCGCAGCTCGGACCACGCCGGGCACACCTCGAGGGTGTGCTGCGCCGTGTCCTCCGCCGCGCCGCAGTCGTGGCACGCCGGGGTTTCCTCCCTCCCGATCCGGTGCAGGTACGATCCGAAGCAACCATGCCCGGATAACACCTGCACCAGACGGAAAGAGAGGAAACCGTGGGACCGCTCGAGCCAGCCCCGCAGGACCGGACCGAGCGCGTCCAACGTCCGGCGGCCAAAGGCGGCGCTGGCGAGGTCCTCCGACCAATGGAGGACGATGGCGTCCCTCGCCTCTCGCCGCACCGCCTCCCGCTCTTCGCCCATGGGGCGCTCCCCGAGCGCCTTTCGGCGCGCCGTCCACTCGTACACTCTGGCGAGCACCCATGCCTCCAACTCCCAAGGCGGGGTGCCGGCCAGAGCGCACGCCGCCGAAAAGCCCACCGAGCGGTAAGCCCTCGCCACCCGCTGTGCAATGGCCCGCTGGGGCCTGCGGATGGCGGTAGCATTCTCCCTCCTATGGAGGGAGTCCGCCCAGATGGGAGCCCCGTAAAGGGCCATGCTCCGCAAAATGCCGGCATAGAGGCGCCGGCATTTCGCCTTGGGCCCCCCCAGGTTCGGGAGGAGCCACGAGAGGGCGCCCGCGGCCTTCAACAGGCGCGTCGACAGCCCGCTGAAGTGCGGGCCGAAACGCCACCTGTCGTCCAGCACCAGCCCCAGATATTTCATCTGAGGCTGGACCCCTATACGGACGCCCTCCACGATGATATGGGCGTCGGCAGGGCAGCGCTGCCGGGGACCGCGGAAGAACACGGCCTCCGTTTTATGCAGCGCCACCCTCAATCCCAGGCGGCGGATCCTTTCTGCCACCAAGGACCCGCCAGCCGAGGCCAGAATGGCCGCGTCGGCAAAGTTCCTCCCCCGGGCAGTGAGCAGAGTGTCATCCGCGTAGCAGATGACACTCGTGCCCGGGAGGAGGACTCCCCGCAACAGCCAGTCGAATCCGATGTTCCACAAGGGGGGCCCCAGGACCGACCCCTGTGGAACACCAGACTCTGCGCCGTACCGCCTCACGGTGGCCGTCTTGTCCACTAGGAGGACCTCTCGGCCCTCCAAGTAGCTGGCCAGGAGGCTCCGCAGGTATTGGGGCACTCCGTGGTACCGGAGCGCCTCCAATATCGTCGAGTGGGGGACGGAGTTGAAGGCGTTGGCAATGTCGAACGACACCGCCAGCACTCCGTCCCCCGCCTCCACCGCCTCCTTCACCTGGCCCTTCAGAAGGGCCAGCGCGTCGATCGTCGAACGCCCACGACGGAAACCGAACTGGGCGAACCTAACCTAACCTAACCTAACCTTTTTTTTTTTTTTTTTTTTTTTGTTGACGCTGGGAAAAAATGCATTACGCATACCCTCCTATCGGGGGACAGGAGGGGTATGTGGGACTCTCCGGGCGGACCCGGTATACCCACTAAAACGACCCAGCGCATTCCCGCTTCGTCACAGTGGCGGGGGACTGGGAAACCGGCACAGCCTTTACTTCCAGTCCTCCGCCGACGATTGAAAGGCACAGACCCCTCACACCCTCACGGGTGTGGGGGGTCGGGAATGACCGACGAAGGTGACGGGTGCAATGCGGGCGAAGGCACCCCCGTGCCTGCCGCCCGCCCGTCACCATTTGGAGGGAGGGCACGACGCCTTCTCCCCCGTCTTCGTCTGCGGAGCGCCGCAGCGAGAGGATCGTCCTCCCGCGCGCGCTCCGCTGCCTCCTTTTGCGAGATTACGTCCTCGCAAAAGGAGGCCACCGCTGACCAGGCCTCCTCGCTCCCCAGCATGGCGTCGACCACACCGGGAAGTGAGAGGTCCGGTCCGACCACCGCGGTCAGACCGCGGCGCAGCTCAGACCACGCCGGGCACACCTCGAGGGTGTGCTGCGCCGTGTCCTCCGCCGCGCCGCAGTCGTGGCACGCCGGGGTTTCCTCCCTCCCGATCCGGTGCAGGTACGATCCGAAGCAACCATGCCCGGATAACACCTGCACCAGACGGAAGGAGAGGAAACCGTGGGACCGCTCGAGCCAGCCCCGCAGGACCGGACCGAGCGCGTCCAACGTCCGGCGGCCAAAGGCGGCGCTGGCGAGGTCCTCCGACCAATGGAGGACGATGGCGTCCCTCGCCTCTCGCCGCACCGCCTCCCGCTCTTCGCCCATGGGGCGCTCCCCGAGCGCCTTTCGGCGCACCGTCCACTCGTACACTCTGGCGAGCACCCATGCCTCCAACTCCCAAGGCGGGGTGCCGGCCAGAGCGCACGCCGCCGAAAAGCCCACTGAGCGGTAAGCCCTCGCCACCCGCTGTGCAATGGCCCGCTGGGGCCTGCGGATGGCGGTAGCATTCTCCCTCCTATGGAGGGAGTCCGCCCAGATGGGAGCCCCGTAAAGGGCCATGCTCCGCAAAATGCCGGCATAGAGGCGCCGGCATTTCGCCTTGGGCCCCCCCAGGTTCGGGAGGAGCCACGAGAGGGCGCCCGCGGCCTTCAACAGGCGCGTCGACAGCCCGCTGAAGTGCGGGCCGAAACGCCACCTGTCGTCCAGCACCAGCCCCAGATATTTCATCTGAGGCTGGACCCCTATACGGACGCCCTCCACGATGATGTGGGCGTCGGCAGGGCATCGCTGCCGGGGACCGCGGAAGAACACGGCCTCCGTTTTATGCAGCGCCACCCTCAATCCCAGGCGGCGGATCCTTTCTGCCACCAAGGACCCGCCAGCCGAGGCCAGAATGGCCGCGTCGGCAAAGTTCCTCCCCCGGGCAGTGAGCAGAGTGTCATCCGCGTAGCAGATTACACTCGTGCCCGGGAGGAGGACTCCCCGCAGGAGCCAGTCGAATCCGATGTTCCACAAGGGGGGCCCCAGGACCGACCCCTGTGGAACACCAGACTCTGCGCCGTACCGCCTCACGGTGGCCGATTTGTCCACGAGGAGGACCTCGCGGTCCTCCAAGTAGTCGGCCAGGAGGCTCCGCAGATATTGGGGCACTCCGTGATACCGGAGCGCCTCCAATATCGTCGAGTGGGGGACGGAGTTGAAGGCGTTGGCAATGTCGAACGACACCGCCAGCACCCCGTCCCCCGCCTCCACCGCCTCCTTCACCTGGCCCTTGAGAAGGGCCAGCGCGTCGATCGTCGAACGCCCACGACGGAAACCGAACTGGGCGTCCGACAGATCCGGGCCTATCCCCCGCAAGTGGCTATCCAGCCTCCCGGCGACAATCCCCTCGAACAATTTACCGACCTCATCGAGCAGAACGATGGGCCGGTATGCCGAGGGGGAGTCCACCGGGCGTCCCTCCTTCCGGAGGAGGCACAATTGCCCCTCCTTCCAGAGTTTCGGGAACCTCCCAGCCGTAAAACAAGCGCTGAAGAGGTCCCGAAACCTGTCCTCCATTTGGGTGGCGGCGATCGCCACCACCCGTGCAGGGACGCCGTCCGGACCGGGGGCGGTCTTCTTTGCGCGGAGGCTGAGAACCCCCGCGTAGAATTCCGCCTCCGTAACCGGGGGGACCTCCGCCTCCGGTGGAGCCGCCCCTTGCGGGGGATCCATTGTTGGTGGGGCGAAGTCGGTCCTGCGTGGAAACAGGGACCGGACCACCCCATCCAACAATGCCGGCTCGAGGGTCTCCGACAGTGGGGGACCATAGGGGCGGAGCTGATTCCGCGCCGCCTTATATGGTCTCCCATAGGGGTCCCTGTCGAGACCCTCCAGCATCTCGGCCCTCGCCGAGTCCTGCGCAGCGCCCATTGCAGACTTGAGGGCCGCCGTAGCCTCTCGGTAAGAGGCGTACAGGCGGTCCTCCTCTGTCCGGACTCGGTTCTGGGCGCTGCGCCGTCGGCTACGCGCGTAGGCCCTTCTGGCCGCCACGCAGGTGGCCCGGAGCCCCGCCAGCTCCTCCGTCCACCAGTACACGGCACGACGGGGAGGCGGACGGCGAGACCGAGGCATGCTGGAATTGCACACCTCGGTCAAGGACCTCCGTAGCCGGACCGCTGCGGCGTCAACGTCCGGGACCTCCTCGACAGGGGGAGGCGACAGCCAGTCCTGGAGGAAGGCGGCCTCCTTGGCTGCCTCCCGGTCCAGGCGGGTGAGCGCCCACCGCGGGAAGGGAGATTGCCCAGCGCGGGCCGTCCCCCCTCCCCGCTGTGTGGAGATGTCGAACCGCACATAACGGTGGTCCGACAAGGTCTCCACCAGCTCCACCCGCCAGTTCACGACGCGGGCGGCCAGCGCGGGGGTGGCAAACGACACGTCCACCACCGACCCGCCCTGTTGCCGCACACACGTGTGGACCGCCCCCCTGTTGAGGAGGGACACACCGCACGAGGCCGCCCAAAACTCGACGGCGCGTCCCCGGACGTTGCACCCGACGGCCGGGTTGCCCCAGGCCACCGACTTGGCGTTTAGGTCGCCGAGCACCGCGACCTGGCGTGGTGCCGCCCTCCCTACGACAGCAGTGAGGATCTCGAGGAAATCCTCAAAGTCCGAGAGAGGGCGGTTTGGGGAGAAATACACCCCCACCATCGCTATCTCTCCCCACGCGGCGGCCACGTATCCCGGTCCCCTCTCTAAGAGCGAGAGGGGAGGGGAGTCCGTGGAAGACCGCGCCACCAACGCCACCAAGCCGTCCCGGTCGCCCAGCCAACGGCCAGGGACCGAGTAGGGTTCGGCGACCACCGCCAAGTCCACCAACCACTCAGCCATGGTCTGCATCAGCAGATCCTGGGCTGTCCTGCAGTGGTTGGCGTTCGCCTGAAGGATGCGATGTTCGACCCTGGCCATTAGTCGGACATCGCACCCTCCTCCGCAGCCGCCGCAGGAACGGCGGTATTAGCGGCAGCAGCAGGCGCAGGCCCGATCGGCACCTGCGCTTTGCCACGCTTAGGGGGGGGATTGCACTTCCCCCCCTTCATCACGTGGCCTGCCCGGCGGCCACTGGCGGCACACACCGCGCAGTGCGGTGTGGCAGCCTGGCAGGAGGCGGCTTTGTGGCCCTCCTTGCCGCACCGGTAGCACGTGTCCGTCCTGTCAACCTTGGACGGACACAGGGGCCGGGTGTGACCGATGCCGAAGCACCGGAAACACCGCAGAGGCCGGTCCTCGAGTGCCCTAACTGCACCCGAGCTAAAGCCCACTTGAAGCCGCCCTTTCGCAAGGACGGCTTTGGCAGCTGCGATTGGGCACTCGAGGCGGATCGTGCCCATTCCGCCGCGGCCGGGCCTTATGTCCCGGCCTTGGACCGCCGCTGCGCCACAGCCCCCTACCGCTGCGACCGCCGCCACCACCTCCTCCTTGGTGACGGAGTCATCCAACTCCGTCACCTCGATGGCCACCGACTTGACCGGCCGGGCCACCCGGGCAGAGTCCGCGATGACCTCCTGCAGCTTAGCTGCAAAGAGGTCAGCGCGGGCGCCGCCCTCGGCCCCCGGGAACTCGAAGATCCGAGCCCCGGCCTGCGTCCGCCGGCACGACACACTGCCGATCCCAAGTTGGGCAGGATCGGCATTGGCACGCGCCCGCACCAAAATGGAGGCGTAGGTCTCCCCTCGCCCCGCAGCCTCCGCGGTGAGCGTCACCACGACGGCTGCGGTTTTAGGGGGGACCAACTGCCCCCTTCCCCCGCCCTTCCCTTTGCCGCTCTCCTTACCCCTTCCCCCGCCGGTCGGCTGCGACCGGCTGGGAGCGGGGGCAGCGGGGACGGCAGGGACGGCAGGGAGGGCCGCTGCCGACCTCTTGCCCTTCCCTTTGCCCTTCCCCTTACGCACCTCCGTCCACTCGTTGGACGGGGTGGTTGAGGGAAGAAGGGCATCTTCCGCTTGGGAGGAGGACGGCCCCGGCTCAGACCGCCTCTCATGCGCCTGGGTTGAGGACGGCCCCGGCTCAGACCGCCTCTTATCCGCCGCAAGCGGCGGTCGAAGGCGCTTCTCCGGCAGGAGCCGGTCCTCAATCCCTGCGAAGCAGGCTCTTGTGAAGGCCCTCTCCTCCATTACTACCTTTCGGATGATATCCTCAAGGTTGGAGGAGGGGCCCTCTGCTTCAGGGCTTGCCTTGGCCTGTTGTGGCCGGGCCGAGGCAGCGCCCTCTGCCACAGGTCCCGCCTCGGCCTGTTGTGGCCGGGCCGAGGCAGCGCCCTCTGCCACAGGGCTCGCCTCGGCCCGTTGTGGCCGGGCCGTGGCTTCAGCCAGCTTCAGATGAAGCTGGCTGACCTCCGACTGCAGGCGATCCACCCTCGCCTGCAGTTGCCGCGTCTCGTCGGTGGCCGTCCGCTGAATCAGTTCAGCGACGACCCCGCGCATGCTCGCGGCCCGACACTTCAGGGCCTTCTGGAAGGTGCCCTTCAGGTTGGAGGACTTAGAGGCGACCTCAACGATCTCCTCCTCGTCCTCCTCCGCCATCCTCTCCAGCTCCGCCAAAGAGTGGTTCGCGTATAGAACCCGGGACGCACCGTATCCGGACTTGGCCCGGGCGACGCACGCACGCTTCTCCTTGGCGGCAACCCGCTCCTCCAGCTCTTGCTGGAGCTGCACTTTCCGGGCCAGGTCTACCTGGCGCTGGGCGTCCGCGAGCCCAACGACGTGGGTATCCGCGGCCGTCGTCGTCGGCTTTCCAGCCTTCGACAACGGCTTGGACCCCGAAGCCGAGGAACTCTCGGACCCGCAACTTTGGAAGACCCGCTTCCGCGACCGCGAGCCACTCGCGTTCGATCCTCCAACGACCGAGTCGCTGTCAGACGACTCGGCCCCTCCAAAATAGCTAGCCGCAGACGGCGCGCGGCTGGCTTCTGACGCCGAGGCGTCGGGGTGGCCCTGAGAAGGGCCTTTTGGATGGCCCTGAGAAGGGCCTTTGGGTTGGCCCTGAGAAGGGCCTTTGGGTTGGCCCTGAGAAGGGCCTTTGGGTTGGCCCTGAGAAGGGCCTTTGGGTTGGCCCTGAGAAGGGCCTTTTGATTTTAAAAACCGCCCGCAGGCGTCCCGCGAGGGTGTTGCAGGCATGTCGAAGACGAATAAAAGGCAGTTAAAAACAAGGAGAGTTAAAAATTCGCTTCGAAGTCACAGAGCACTTTAGCCAGACCCAGTCTGCCACTCCGTTACGGTGGTCAGAACTGGGCTGTTTCCAGGGGACACGACGTGGACGTATGCTCTGTGGGGGGTCCCCCAACCTAACCTAACCTAACCTTTTTTTTTTTTTTTTTTTTTTTTTTGTTAACGCTGGGAAAAAATGCATTACGCATACCCTCCCGTCGGGGGACAGGAGGGGTATGTGGGACTCCCCGGGCGGACCCGGTATACCCACTAAAACGACCCAGCGCATTCCCGCTTCGTCACAGTGGCGGGGGACTGGGAAACCGGCACAGCCTTTACTTCCAGTCCTCCGCCGACGATTGAAAGGCACAGACCCCTCACACCCTCACGGGTGTGGGGGGTCGGGAATGACCGACGAAGGTGACGGGTGCAATGCGGGCGAAGGCACCCCCGTGCCTGCCGCCCGCCCGTCACCATTAGGAGGGAGGGCACGACGCCTTCTCCCCCGTCTTCGTCTGCGGAGCGCCGCAGCGAGAGGATCGTCCTCCCGCGCGCGCTCCGCTGCCTCCTTTTGCGAGATTACGTCCTCACAAAAGGAGGCCACCGCTGACCAGGCCTCCTCGCTCCCCAGCATGGCGTCCACCACGCCAGGAAGAGAGAGGTCCGGTCCGACCACCGCGGTCAGACCGCGGCGCAGCTCGGACCACGCCGGGCACACCTCGAGGGTGTGCTGCGCCGTGTCCTCCGCCGCGCCGCAGTCGTGGCACGCCGGGGTCTCCTCCCTCCCGATCCGGTGCAGGTACGATCCGAAGCAACCATGCCCGGATAACACCTGCACCAGACGGAAAGAGAGGAAACCGTGGGACCGCTCGAGCCAGCCCCGCAGGACCGGACCGAGCGCGTCCAACGTCCGGCGGCCAAAGGCGGCGCTGACTAGGTCCTCCGACCAATGGAGGACGATGGCGTCCCTCGCCTCTCGCCGCACCGCCTCCCGCTCTTCGCCCATGGGGCGCTCCCCGAGCGCCCTTCGGCGCGCCGTCCACTCGTACACTCTGGCGAGCACCCATGCCTCCAACTCCCAAGGCGGGGTGCCGGCCAGAGCGCACGCCGCCGAAAAGCCCACCGAGCGGTAAGCCCTCGCCACCCGCTGTGCAATGGCCCGCTGGGGCCTGCGGATGGCGGTAGCATTCTCCCTCCTGTGGAGGGAGTCCGCCCAGATGGGGGCCCCGTAAAGGGCCATGCTCCGCAAAATGCCGGCATAGAGGCGCCGGCATTTTGCCTTGGGCCCCCCCAGGTTTGGGAGGAGCCACGAGAGGGCGTCCGCGGCCTTCAAGAGGCGCGTCGACAGCCCGCTGAAATGCGGGCCGAAGCGCCACCTGTCGTCCAGCACCAGCCCCAGATATTTCATCTGAGGCTGGACCTCTATGCGGACGCCCTCCACGACGATGTGGGCGTCGGCAGGGCAGCGCTGCCGGGGACCGCGAAAGAACACGGCCTCCGTTTTGTGCAGCGCCACCCTCAATCCCAGGCGGCGGATCCTCTCTGCCACCAAGGATCCGCCAGCCGAGGCCAGAATGGCCGCGTCGGCAAAGTTCCTCCCCCGGGCAGTGAGCAGAGTGTCATCCGCGTAGCAGATGACACTCGTGCCCGGGAGGAGGACTCCCCGCAGGAGCCAGTCGAATCCGATGTTCCACAAGGGGGGCCCCAGGACCGACCCCTGTGGAACACCGGACTCTGCGCCGTACCGCCTCACGGTGGCCGATTTGTCCACGAGGAGGACCTCGCGGTCCTCCAAGTAGTCGGCCAGGAGGCTCCGCAGATATTGGGGCACTCCGTGATACCGGAGCGCCTCCAATATCGTCGAGTGGGGGACGGAGTTGAAGGCGTTGGCAATGTCGAACGACACCGCCATCACTCCATCCCCCGCCTCCACCGCCTCCTTCACCTGGCCCTTGAGAAGGGCCAGCGCGTCGATCGTCGAACGCCCACGACGGAAACCGAACTGGGCGTCCGACAGATCTGGGCCTATCCCCCGCAAATGGCTATCCAGCCGGGAGGCGACAATCCCCTCGAACAATTTACCGACCTCATCGAGCAGAACGATGGGCCGGTATGCCGAGGGGGAGTCCACCGGGCGTCCCTCCTTCCGGAGGAGGCACAATTGCCCTTCCTTCCAGAGTTTCGGGAACCTCCCAGCCGTAAAACACGCGCTGAAGAGGTCCCGAAACCTGTCCTCCATTTGGGTGGCGGCGATCGCCACCACCCGTGCAGGGACGCCGTCCGGGCCGGGGGCGGTCTTCTTTGCGCGGAGGCTGAGTATCCCCGCGTAGAATTCCGCCGCCGTCACCGGGGGGACCTCCGCCTCCGGTGGAGCCGCCCCTTGCGGGGGATCCATTACTGGTGGGGCGAAGTCGGTCCTGCGCGGAAACAGGGACCGGACCACCCCATCCAGCAATGCCGGCTCGAGGGTCTCCGACAGTGGGGGACCATAGGGGCGGAGCTGATTCCGCGCCGCCTTATATGGTCTCCCATAGGGGTCCCTGTCGAGACCCTCCAGCATCTCGGCCCTCGCCGAGTCCTGCGCAGCGCCCATTGCAGACTTGAGGGCCGCCGTAGCCTCTCGGTAAGAGGCGTACAGGCGGTCCTCCTCTGCCCGGACTCGGTTCTGGGCGCTGCGCCGTCGGCTACGCGCGTAGGCCCTTCTGGCCGCCACGCAGGTGGCCCGGAGCCCCGCCAGCTCCTCCGTCCACCAATAAACGGCACGACGGGGAGGCGGACGGCGAGACCGAGGCATGCTGGAGTTGCACACCTCGGTCAAGGACCTCCGTACAAGGGGGGAACCTAACCTAACCTTTTTTTTTTTTTTTTTTTTTTTTTTTTTGTTAACGCTGGGAAAAAATGCATTACGCATACCCTCCCGTCGGGGGACAGGAGGGGTATGTGGGACTCCCCGGGCGGACCCGGTATACCCACTAAAACGACCCAGCGCATTCCCGCTTCGTCACAGTGGCGGGGGACTGGGAAACCGGCACAGCCTTTACTTCCAGTCCTCCGCCGACGATTGAAAGGCACAGACCCCTCACACCCTCACGGGTGTGGGGGGTCGGGAATGACCGACGAAGGTGACGGGTGCAATGCGGGCGAAGGCACCCCCGTGCCTGCCGCCCGCCCGTCACCATTAGGAGGGAGGGCACGACGCCTTCTCCCCCGTCTTCGTCTGCGGAGCGCCGCAGCGAGAGGATCGTCCTCCCGCGCGCGCTCCGCTGCCTCCTTTTGCGAGATTACGTCCTCGCAAAAGGAGGCCACCGCTGACCAGGCCTCCTCGCTCCCCAGCATGGCGTCCACCTGTCCAGGAAGCGAGAGGTCCGGTCCGACCACCGCGGTCAGACCGCGGCGCAGCTCGGACCACGCCGGGCACACCTCGAGGGTGTGCTGCGCCGTGTCCTCCGCCGCGCCGCAGTCGTGGCACGCCGGGGTTTCCTCCCTCCCGATCCGATGCAGGTACGATCCGAAGCAACCATGCCCGGATAACACCTGCACCAGACGGAAAGAGAGGAAACCGTGGGACCGCTCGAGCCAGCCCCTCAGGACCGGACCAAGCGCGTCCAACGTCCGCCGGCCAAAGGCGGCGCTGGCGAGGTCCTCCGACCAATGGAGGACGATGGCGTCCCTCGCCTCTCGCCGCACCGCCGCCCGCTCTTCGCCCATGGGGCGCTCCCCGAGCGCCCTTCGGCGCGCCGTCCACTCGTACACTCTGGCGAGCACCCATGCCTCCAACTCCCAAGGCGGGGTGCCCGCCAGAGCGCACGCCGCCGAGAAGCCCACCGAGCGGTAAGCCCTCGCCACCCGCTGTGCAATGGCCCGCTGGGGCCTGCGGATGGCGGTAGCATTCTCCCTCCTGTGGAGGGAGTCCGCCCAGATGGGGGCCCCGTAAAGGGCCATGCTCCGCAAAATGCCGGCATAGAGGCGCCGGCATTTTGCCTTGGGCCCCCCCAGGTTTGGGAGGAGCCATGAGAGGGCGTCCGCGGCCTTCAACAGGCGCGTCGACAGCCCGCTGAAATGCGGGCCGAAGCGCCACCTGTCGTCCAGCACCAGCCCCAGATATTTCATCTGAGGCTGGACCTCTATGCGGACGCCCTCCACGACGATGTGGGCGTCGGCAGGGCAGCGCTGCCGGGGACCGCGAAAGAACACGGCCTCCGTTTTGTGCAGCGCCACCCTCAATCCCAGGCGGCGGATCCTTTCTGCCACCAAGGATCCGCCAGCCGAGGCCAGAATGGCCGCGTCGGCAAAGTTCCTCCCCCGTGCAGTGAGCAGAGTGTCATCCGCGTAGCAGATGACACTCGTGCCCGGGAGGAGGACTCCCCGCAGGAGCCAGTCGAATCCGATGTTCCACAAGGGGGGCCCCAAAACCGACCCCTGTGGAACACCGGACTCTGCGCCGTACCGCCTCACGGTGGCCGACTTGTCCACGAGGAGGACCTCGCGGTCCTCCAAGTAGTCGGCCAGGAGGCTCCGCAGATATTGGGGCACTCCGTGATACCGGAGCGCCTCCAATATCGTCGAGTGGGGGACGGAGTTGAAGGCGTTGGCAATGTCGAATGACACCGCCAGCACCCCGTCCCCCGCCTCCACCGCCTCCTTCACCTGGCCCTTCAGAAGGGCCAGCGCGTCGATCGTCGAACGCCCACGACGGAAACCGTACTGGGCGTCCGACAGATCCGGGCCGATCCCCCGCAAATGGCTATCCAGCCTCCCGGCGACAATCCCCTCGAACAATTTACCGACCTCATCGAGCAAAACGATGGGCCGGTATGCCGAGGGGGAGTCCACCGGGCGTCCCTCCTTCCGGAGGAGGCACAATTGCCCCTCCTTCCAGAGTTTCGGGAACCTCCCAGCCGTAAAACACGCGCTGAAGAGGTCCCGAAACCTGTCCTCCATTTGGGAGGCAGCAATCGCCACCACCCGTGCAGGGACGCCGTCCGGACCGGGGGCGGTCTTCTTCGCGCGGAGGCTCAATACCCCCGCGTAGAATTCCGCCGCCGTGACCGGGGGCACCTCCACCTCCGGTGGAGCCGCCCCTTGCGGGGGATCCATTACTGGTGGGGCGAAGTCGGTCCTGCGCGGAAACAGGGACCGGACCACCCCATCCAGCAATGCCGGCTCGAGGGTCTCCGACAGTGGGGGACCATAGGGGCGGAGCTGATTTCGTGCCGCCTTATATGGCCTCCCATAGGGGTCCCTGTCGAGACCCTCCAGCATCTCGGCCCTCGCCGAGTCCTGCGCAGCGCCCATTGCAGACTTGAGGGCCGCCGTAGCCTCTCGGTAAGAGGCGTACAGGCGGTCCTCCTCTGCCCGGACTCGGTTCTGGGCGCTGCGCCGTCGGCTACGCGCGTAGGCCCTTCTGGCCGCCACGCAGGTGGCCCGGAGCCCCGCCAGCTCCTCCGTCCACCAGTACACGGCACGACGGGGAGGCGGACGGCGAGACCGAGGCATGCTGGAGTTGCACACCTCGGTCAAAGACCGCCGTAGCCGGACCGCTGCGGCGTCAACGTCCGGGACCTCCTCGACAGGGGGAGGCGACAGCCAGTCCTGGAGGAAGGCGGCCTCCTTGGCTGCCTCCCGGTCCAGGCGGGTGAGTGCCCACCGCGGGAAGGGAGATTGCCCAGCGCGGGCCGTCCCCCCTCCCCGCTGTGTGGAGATGTCGAACCGCACATAACGGTGGTCCGACAAGGTCTCCACCAGCTCCACCCGCCAGTTCACGACGCGGGCGGCTAGCGCGGGGGTGGCAAACGACACGTCCACCACCGACCCGCCCTGTTGCCGCACACACGTGTGGACCGCCCCCCTGTTGAGGAGGGACACACCGCACGAGGCCGCCCAAAACTCGACGGCGCGTCCCCGGACGTTGCACCCGACGGCCGGGTTGCCCCAGGCCACCGACTTGGCGTTTAGGTCGCCGAGCACCACGACCTGGCGTGGTGACGCCCTCCCTACGACAGCAGTGAGGATCTCTAAGAAATCCTCAAAGTCCGAGAGAGGGCGGTTTGGGGAGAAATACACCCCCACCATCGCTATCTCTCCCCACGCGGCGGCCACGTATCCCGGTCCCCTCTCTAAGAGCGAGAGGGGAGGGGAGTCCGTGGAAGACCGCGCCACCAACGCCACCAAGCCGTCCCGGTCGCCCAGCCAACGGCCAGGGACCGAGTAGGGTTCGGCGACCACCGCCAAGTCCACCAACCACTCAGCCATGGTCTGCATCAGCAGATCCTGGGCTGTCCTGCAGTGGTTGGCGTTCGCCTGAAGGATGCGATGTTCGACTCTGGCCATTAGTCGGACATCGCACCTTCCTCCGCAGCCGCCGCAGGAACGGCGGTATTAGCGGCAGCAGCAGGCGCAGGCCCGATCGGCACCTGCGCTTTGCCACGCTTAGGGGGGGGATTGCACTTCCCCCCCTTCATGACGTGGCCTGCCCGGCGGCCACTGGCGGCACACACCGCGCAGTGCGGCGTGGCGGCCTGGCAGGAGGCGGCTTTGTGGCCCTCCTTGCCGCACCGGTAGCACGAGTCCGACCGGTCGACTTTGGACGGACACAGGGGCCGGGTGTGGCCGATGCCGAAGCACCGGAAACACCGCAGAGGCCGGTCCTCGAGTGCCCTAACTGCACCCGAGCTAAAGCCCACTTGAAGCCGTCCTTTCGCAAGGACGGCTTTGGCAGCTGCAATTGGGCACTCAAGGCGTATTGTGCCCATTCCGCCGCGGCCGGGCCTTATGTCCCGGCCTTGGACTGCCGCTGCGCCACAGCCCCCTACCGCTGCGACCGCTGCCACCACCTCCTCCTTGGTGACGGAGTCATCCAACTCCGTCACCTCGATGGCCGCCGTCTTGACCGGCCGGGCCACCTTGGCAGAGTCCGCGATGACCTCCTGCAGCTTGGCTGCAAAGAGGTCAGCGCGGGCGCTGCCCTCGGCCCCCGGGAACTCAAAGATTCGAGCCCCGGCCTGCGTCCGCCGGCACGACACACTGCCGATCCCCAGCGTGGTGGGATCGGCATTGCCGCGCGCCCGCACCAATATGGAGGCGTAGGTCTCCCCTCGCCCCGCAGCCTCCGCGGTGAGCGTCACCACGACGGCTGCGGTTTTCGGGGGGACCAACTGCCCCCTTCCCCCGCCCTTCCCTTTGCCGTTCCCCTTACCCCTTCCCTTGCCGGTCGGCTGCGACCGGCTGGAAGCGGGGGCAGCGGGGACGGCAGGGACGGCAGGGACGGCCGCTGCTGACCTCTTGCCCTTCCCTTTGCCCTTCCCCTTACGCACCTCCGTCCACTCGTTGGACGGGGTGGTTGAGGGAAGAAGGGCGTCTTCCACCTGGGAGGAGGACGGCCCCGGCTCAGACCGCCTCTCATTCGCCTGGATTGAGGACGGCCCCGGCTCAGACCGCCTCTTATCCGCCGCAAGCGGTGGTCGGAGGCGCGTCTCCGGCAGGAGCCGGTCCTCAATCCCTGCAAAGCAGGCTCTCGTGAAGGCCCTCTCCTCCAGTACCACCTTGCGGATGATATCCTCAAGGTTGGAGGAGGAGCCCTCTGCTGCAGGCCTCGCATTGGCCTGTTGTGGCCGGGTTGAGGCAGCGCCCTCTGCCACAGGGCTCGCCTTGGCCTGTTGTGGCCGGGCCGAGGCAGCGCCCTCTGCCACAGGGCTCGCCTCGGCGCGTTGTGGCCGGGCCGTGGCTTCAGCCAGCTTCAGATGAAGCTGGCTGACCTCCGACTGCAGGCGATCCACCCTCGCCTGCAGTTGCCGCGTCTCGTCGGTGGCCGTCCGCTGAATCAATTCAGCGACGACACCGCGCATGCTCGCGGCCCGACACTTCAGGGCCTTCTGGAAAGTGCCCTTCAGGTTGGAGGACTTAGAGGCGACCTCAACGATCTCCTCCTCGTCCTCCTCCGCCATCCTCTCTAGCTCCGCCAAGGAGTGGTTCGCGTAGAGAACCCGGGACGCACCGTACCCGGACTTGGCCCGGGCGACGCACGCACGCTTCTCCTTGGCGGCAACCCGCTCCTCCAGCTCTTGCTGGAGCTGCACTTTCCGGGCCAGGTCTACCTGGCGTTGGGCGTCCGCCAGCCCAACGACATGGGTCGACGCGGCCGTCGTTGGCTCTTTAGCCTTCGACGGCCCCGAGGCCGAGGAGCCCTCGGACCCACCGTTCTGCGATCGTGGCCGCTTCCGCAGCTGCGACCGCTTCCGCGACCGAGGGTCGACGGCGTCCGACACACATGAGTCGTTATCGGACGACTCGTCCGCCCCTCCAGAGAAGCTAGCCGCAGACGGCGCGCGGCTGGCCTCTGACGCCGAAGCGTCGGAGTGGCCCTGAGAAGGGCCTTTTGGATGGCCCTGAAAAGGGCCTTTGGGTTGGCCCTGAGAAGGGCCTTTGGGTTGGCCCTGAGAAGGGCCTTTGGGTTGGCCCTGAGAAGGGCCTTTTGTTTTTAAAAATCGCCCGCAGGCGTCCCGCGAGGGCGTCACAGGCATTTCGAAACGAAACAAGGCAGTTAAAATCGCAATCAAGGCAGTTAAAATCACAATCAATTCGCTTCGAGATCACAGAGCACTTTGGCCAGTCCCAGTCTGCCACTCCGTTACGGTGGTCAGAACTGGGCTGTTTCCAGGGGACACGACGTGGACGTATGCTCTGTGGGGGGTCCCCCAACCTAACCTTTTTTTTTTTTTTTTTTTTTTTTTTTTTTTTTTTCCGACGCTGGGAAAAAATGCATTACGCATACCCTCCCGTCGGGGGACGGAAGGGGTATGTGGGACTCCCCGGGCGGACCCGGTATACCCACTAAAACGACCCAGCGCATTCCCGCTTCGTCACAGTGGCGGGGGACTGGGAAACCGGCACAGCCTTTACTTCCAGTCCTCCGCCGACGATTGAAAGGCACAGACCCCTCACACCCTCACGGGTGTGGGGGGTCGGGAATGACCGACGAAGGTGACGGGTGCAATGCGGGCGAAGGCACCCCCGTGCCTGCCGCCCGCCCGTCACCATTGGGAGGGAGGGCACGACGCCTTCTCCCCCGTCTTCGTCTGCGGAGCGCCGCAGCGAGAGGATCGTCCTCCCGCGCGCGCTCCGCTGCCTCCTTTTGCGAGATTACGTCCTCGCAAAAGGAGGCCACCGCTGACCAGGCCTCCTCGCTCCCCAGCATGGCGTCCACCACGCCAGGAAGCGAGAGGTCCGGTCCGACCACCGCGGTCAGACCGCGGCGCAGCTCGGACCACGCCGGGCACACCTCGAGGGTGTGCTGCGCCGTGTCCTCCGCCGCGCCGCAGTCGTGGCACGCCGGGGTTTCCTCCCTCCCGATCCGGTGCAGGTACGATCCGAAACAACCATGCCCGGACAACACCTGCACCAGACGGAAAGAGAGGAAACCGTGGGACCGCTCGAGCCAGCCCCGCAGGACCGGACCGAGCGCGTCCAACGTCCGGCGGCCAAAGGCGGCGCTGGCGAGGTCCTCCGACCAATGGAGGACGATGGCGTCCCTCGCCTCTCGCCGCGCCGCCTCCCGCTCTTCGCCCATGGGGCGCTCCCCGAGCGCCTTTCGGCGCGCCGTCCACTCGTACACTCTGGCGAGCACCCATGCCTCCAACTCCCAAGGCGGGGTGCCGGCCAGAGCGCACGCCGCCGAAAAGCCCACTGAGCGGTAAGCCCTCGCCACCCGCTGTGCAATGGCCCGCTGGGGCCTGCGGATGGCGGTAGCATTCTCCCTCCTATGGAGGGAGTCCGCCCAGATGGGAGCCCCGTAAAGGGCCATGCTCCGCAAAATGCCGGCATAGAGGCGCCGGCATTTCGCCTTGGGCCCCCCCAGATTCGGGAGGAGCCACGAGAGGGCGTCCGCGGCCTTCAACAGGCGCGTCGACAGCCCGCTGAAATGCGGGCCGAAGCGCCACCTGTCGTCCAGCACCAGCCCCAGATATTTCATCTGAGGCTGGACCTCTATGCGGACGCCCTCCACGACGATGTGGGCGTCGGCAGGGCAGCGCTGCCGGGGACCGCGAAAGAACACGGCCTCCGTTTTGTGCAGCGCCACCCTCAATCCCAGGCGGCGGATCCTTTCTGCCACCAAGGATCCGCCAGCCGAGGCCAGAATGGCCGCGTCGGCAAAGTTCCTCCCCCGGGCAGTGAGCAGAGTGTCATCCGCGTAGCAGATTACACTCGTGCCCGGGAGGAGGACTCCCCGCAGGAGCCAGTCGAATACGATGTTCCACAAGGGGGGCCCCAGGACCGACCCCTGTGGAACACCAGACTCTGCGCCGTACCGCCTCACGGTGGCCGATTTGTCCACGAGGAGGACCTCGCGGTCCTCCAAGTAGTCGGCCAGGAGGCTCCGCAGATATTGGGGCACTCCGTGATACCGGAGCGCCTCCAATATCGTCGAGTGGGGGACGGAGTTGAAGGCGTTGGCAATGTCGAACGACACCGCCAGCACCCCGTCCCCCGCCTCCACCGCCTCCTTCACCTGGCCCTTGAGAAGGGCCAGCGCGTCGATCGTCGAACGCCCACGACGGAAACCGAACTGGGCGTCCGACAGATCCGGGCCTATCCCCCGCAAGTGGCTATCCAGCCTCCCGGCGACAATCCCCTCGAACAATTTACCGACCTCATCGAGCAGAACGATGGGCCGGTATGCCGAGGGGGAGTCCACCGGGCGTCCCTCCTTCCGGAGGAGGCACAATTGCCCCTCCTTCCAGAGTTTCGGGAACCTCCCAGCCGTAAAACACGCGCTGAAGAGGTCCCGAAACCTGTCCTCCATTTGGGAGGCGGCAATCGCCACAACCCGTGCAGGGACGCCGTCCGGACCGGGGGCGGTCTTCTTCGCGCGGAGGCTCAATACCCCCGCGTAGAATTCCGCCGCCGTGACCGGGGGCACGTCCACCTCCGGTGGAGTCGCCCCTTGCGGGGGATCCATTGTTGGAGGGGCGAAGTCGGTCCTGCGTGGAAACAGGGACCGGACCACCCCATCCAACAATGCCGGCTCGAGGGTCTCCGACAGTGGGGGACCATAGGGGCGGAGCTGGTTTCGCGCCGCCTTATATGGTCGCCCATAGGGGTCCCTGTCGAGACCCTCCAGCATCTCGGCCCTCGCCGAGTCCTGCGCAGCGCCCATTGCAGACTTGAGGGCCGCCGTAGCCTCTCGGTAAGAGGCGTACAGGCGGTCCTCCTCTGCCCGGACTCGGTTCTGGGCGCTGCGCCGTCGGCTACGCGCGTAGGCCCTTCTGGCCGCCACGCAGGTGGCCCGGAGCCCCGCCAGCTCCTCCGTCCACCAGTACACGGCACGACGGGGAGGAGGACGGCGAGACCGAGGCATGCTGGAGTTGCACACCTCGGTCAAAGACCGCCGTAGCCGGACCGCTGCGGCGTCAACGTCCGGGACCTCCTCGACAGGGGGAGGCGACAGCCAGTCCTGGAGGAAGGCGGCCTCCTTGGCTGCCTCCCGGTCCAGGCGGGTGAGTGCCCACCGCGGGAAGGGAGATTGCCCAGCGCGGGCCGTCCCCCCTCCCCGCTGTGTGGAGATGTCGAACCGCACATAACGGTGGTCCGACAAGGTCTCCACCAGCTCCACCCGCCAGTTCACGACGCGGGCGGCTAGCGCGGGGGTGGCAAACGACACGTCCACCACCGACCCGCCCTGTTGCCGCACACACGTGTGGACCGCCCCCCTGTTGAGGAGGGACACACCGCACGAGGCCGCCCAAAACTCGACGGCGCGTCCCCGGACGTTGCACCCGACGGCCGGGTTGCCCCAGGCCACCGACTTGGCGTTTAGGTCGCCGAGCACCACGACCTGGCGTGGTGACGCCCTCCCTACGACAGCAGTGAGGATCTCTAAGAAATCCTCAAAGTCCGAGAGAGGGCGGTTTGGGGAGAAATACACCCCCACCATCGCTATCTCTCCCCACGCGGCGGCCACGTATCCCGGTCCCCTCTCTAAGAGCGAGAGGGGAGGGGAGTCCGTGGAAGACCGCGCCACCAACGCCACCAAGCCGTCCCGGTCGCCCAGCCAACGGCCAGGGACCGAGTAGGGTTCGGCGACCACCGCCAAGTCCACCAACCACTCAGCCATGGTCTGCATCAGCAGATCCTGGGCTGTCCTGCAGTGGTTGGCGTTCGCCTGAAGGATGCGATGTTCGACTCTGGCCATTAGTCGGACATCGCACCTTCCTCCGCAGCCGCCGCAGGAACGGCGGTATTAGCGGCAGCAGCAGGCGCAGGCCCGATCGGCACCTGCGCTTTGCCACGCTTAGGGGGGGATTGCACTTCCCCCCCTTCATCACGTGGCCTGCCCGGCGGCCACTGGCGGCACACACCGCGCAGTGCGGTGTGGCGGCCTGGCAGGAGGCGGCTTTGTGGCCCTCCTTGCCGCACCGGTAGCACGAGTCCGACCGGTCGACTTTGGACGGACACAGGGGCCGGGTGTGGCCGATGCCGAAGCACCGGAAACACCGCAGAGGCCGGTCCTCGAGTGCCCTAACTGCACCCGAGCTAAAGCCCACTTGAAGCCGTCCTTTCGCAAGGACGGCTTTGGCAGCTGCAATTGGGCACTCAAGGCGTATTGTGCCCATTCCGCCGCGGCCGGGCCTTATGTCCCGGCCTTGGACCGCCGCTGCGCCACAGCCCCCTACCGCTGCGACCGCTGCCACCACCTCCTCCTTGGTGACGGAGTCATCCAACTCCGTCACCTCGATGGCCGCCGTCTTGACCGGCCGGGCCACCTTGGCAGAGTCCGCGATGACCTCCTGCAGCTTGGCTGCAAAGAGGTCAGCGCGGGCGCTGCCCTCGGCCCCCGGGAACTCAAAGATTCGAGCCCCGGCCTGCGTCCGCCGGCACGACACACTGCCGATCCCCAGCGTGGTGGGATCGGCATTGCCGCGCGCCCGCACCAATATGGAGGCGTAGGTCTCCCCTCGCCCCGCAGCCTCCGCGGTGAGCGTCACCACGACGGCTGCGGTTTTCGGGGGGACCAACTGCCCCCTTCCCCCGCCCTTCCCTTTGCCGTTCCCCTTACCCCTTCCCTTGCCGGTCGGCTGCGACCGGCTGGAAGCGGGGGCAGCGGGGACGGCAGGGACGGCAGGGACGGCCGCTGCTGACCTCTTGCCCTTCCCTTTGCCCTTCCCCTTACGCACCTCCGTCCACTCGTTGGACGGGGTGGTTGAGGGAAGAAGGGCGTCTTCCACCTGGGAGGAGGACGGCCCCGGCTCAGACCGCCTCTCATTCGCCTGGATTGAGGACGGCCCCGGCTCAGACCGCCTCTCATTCGCCTGGATTGAGGACGGCCCCGGCTCAGACCGCCTCTTATCCGCCGCAAGCGGTGGTCGGAGGCGCGTCTCCGGCAGGAGCCGGTCCTCAATCCCTGCAAAGCAGGCTCTCGTGAAGGCCCTCTCCTCCAGTACCACCTTGCGGATGATATCCTCAAGGTTGGAGGAGGAGCCCTCTGCTGCAGGCCTCGCATTGGCCTGTTGTGGCTGGGTTGAGGCAGCGCCCTCTGCCACAGGGCTCGCCTTGGCCTGTTGTGGCCGGGCCGAGGCAGCGCCCTCTGCCACAGGGCTCGCCTCGGCGCGTTGTGGCCGGGCCGTGGCTTCAGCCAGCTTCAGATGAAGCTGGCTGACCTCCGACTGCAGGCGATCCACCCTCGCCTGCAGTTGCCGCGTCTCGTCGGTGGCCGTCCGCTGAATCAATTCAGCGACGACACCGCGCATGCTCGCGGCCCGACACTTCAGGGCCTTCTGGAAAGTGCCCTTCAGGTTGGAGGACTTAGAGGCGACCTCAACGATCTCCTCCTCGTCCTCCTCCGCCATCCTCTCTAGCTCCGCCAAGGAGTGGTTCGCGTAGAGAACCCGGGACGCACCGTACCCGGACTTGGCCCGGGCGACGCACGCACGCTTCTCCTTGGCGGCAACCCGCTCCTCCAGCTCTTGCTGGAGCTGCACTTTCCGGGCCAGGTCTACCTGGCGTTGGGCGTCCGCCAGCCCAACGACATGGGTCGACGCGGCCGTCGTTGGCTCTTTAGCCTTCGACGGCCCCGAGGCCGAGGAGCCCTCGGACCCACCGTTCTGCGATCGTGGCCGCTTCCGCAGCTGCGACCGCTTCCGCGACCGAGGGTCGACGGCGTCCGACACACATGAGTCGTTATCGGACGACTCGTCCGCCCCTCCAGAGAAGCTAGCCGCAGACGGCGCGCGGCTGGCCTCTGACGCCGAAGCGTCGGAGTGGCCCTGAGAAGGGCCTTTTGGATGGCCCTGAAAAGGGCCTTTGGGTTGGCCCTGAGAAGGGCCTTTGGGTTGGCCCTGAGAAGGGCCTTTGGGTTGGCCCTGAGAAGGGCCTTTGGGTTGGCCCTGAGAAGGGCCTTTGGGTTGGCCCTGAGAAGGGCCTTTTGTTTTTAAAAATCGCCCGCAGGCGTCCCGCGAGGGCGTCACAGGCATTTCGAAACGAAACAAGGCAGTTAAAATCGCAATCAAGGCAGTTAAAATCACAATCAATTCGCTTCGAGATCACAGAGCACTTTGGCCAGTCCCAGTCTGCCACTCCGTTACGGTGGTCAGAACTGGGCTGTTTCCAGGGGACACGACGTGGACGTATGCTCTGTGGGGGGTCCCCCAACCTAACCTAACCTAACCTTTTTTTTTTTTTTTTTTTTTTTTTTTTTTTGTTAACGCTGGGAAAAAATGCATTACGCATACCCTCCCGTCGGGGGACAGGAGGGGTATGTGGGACTCCCCGGGCGGACCCGGTATACCCACTAAAACGACCCAGCGCATTCCCGCTTCGTCACAGTGGTGGGGGACTGGGAAACCGGCAAAGCCTTTACTTCCAGTCCTCCGCCGACGATTGAAAGGCACAGACCCCTCACACCCTCACGGGTGCGGGGGGTCGGGAATGACCGACGAAGGTGACGGGTGCAATGCGGGCGAAGGCACCCCCGCGCCTGTCGCCCGCCCGTCACCATGAGGAGGGAGGGCACGACGCCTTCTCCCCCTTCTTCGTCTGCGGAGCGGCGCAGCGAGAGGATCGTCCTCCCGCGTCGACCACGCCGGGAAGCGAGAGGTCCGGTCCGACCACCGCGGTCAGACCGCGGCGCAGCTCGGACCACGCCGGGCACACCTCGAGGGTGTGCTGCGCCGTGTCCTCCGCCGCGCCGCAGTCGTGGCACGCCGGGGTTTCCTCCCTCCCGATCCGGTGCAGGTACGATCCGAAGCAGCCATGCCCGGATAACACCTGCACCAGACGGAAAGAGAGGAAACCGTGGGACCGCTCGAGCCAGCCCCGCAGGACCGGACCGAGCGCGTCCAACGTCCGGCGGCCAAAGGCGGCGCTGGCGAGGTCCTCCGACCAATGGAGGACGATGGCGTCCCTCGCCTCTCGCCGCACCGCCTCCCGCTCTTCGCCCATGGGGCGCTCCCCGAGCGCCTTTCGGCGCGCCGTCCACTCGTACACTCTGGCGAGCACCCATGCCTCCAACTCCCAAGGCGGGGTGCCGGCCAGAGCGCACGCCGCCGAAAAGCCCACTGAGCGGTAAGCCCTCGCCACCCGCTGTGCAATGGCCCGCTGGGGCCTGCGGATGGCGGTAGCATTCTCCCTCCTATGGAGGGAGTCCGCCCAGATGGGAGCCCCGTAAAGGGCCATGCTCCGCAAAATGCCGGCATAGAGGCGCCGGCATTTTTCCTTGGGCCCCCCCAGGTTTGGGAGGAGCCATGAGAGGGCGTCCGCGGCCTTCAACAGGCGCGTCGACAGCCCGCTGAAATGCGGGCCGAAGCGCCACCTGTCGTCCAGCACCAGCCCCAGATATTTCATCTGAGGCTGGACCTCTATGCGGACGCCCTCCACGACGATGTGGGCGTCGGCAGGGCAGCGCTGCCGGGGACCGCGAAAGAACACGGCCTCCGTTTTGTGCAGCGCCACCCTCAATCCCAGGCGGCGGATCCTTTCTGCCACCAAGGATCCGCCAGCCGAGGCCAGAATGGCCGCGTCGGCAAAGTTCCTCCCCCGTGCAGTGAGCAGAGTGTCATCCGCGTAGCAGATGACACTCGTGCCCGGGAGGAGGACTCCCCGCAGGAGCCAGTCGAATCCGATGTTCCACAAGGGGGGCCCCTAAACCGACCCCTGTGGAACACCGGACTCTGCGCCGTACCGCCTCACGGTGGCCGACTTGTCCACGAGGAGGACCTCGCGGTCCTCCAAGTAGTCGGCCAGGAGGCTCCGCAGATATTGGGGCACTCCGTGATACCGGAGCGCCTCCAATATCGTCGAGTGGGGGACGGAGTTGAAGGCGTTGGCAATGTCGAATGACACCGCCAGCACCCCGTCCCCCGCCTCCACCGCCTCCTTCACCTGGCCCTTCAGAAGGGCCAGCGCGTCGATCGTCGAACGCCCACGACGGAAACCGTACTGGGCGTCCGACAGATCCGGGCCGGTCCCCCGCAAATGGCTATCCAGCCTCCCGGCGACAATCCCCTCGAACAATTTACCGACCTCATCGAGCAAAACGATGGGCCGGTATGCCGAGGGGGAGTCCACCGGGCGTCCCTCCTTCCGGAGGAGGCACAATTGCCCCTCCTTCCAGAGTTTCGGGAACCTCCCAGCCGTAAAACACGCGCTGAAGAGGTCCCGAAACCTGTCCTCCATTTGGGAGGCGGCAATCGCCACCACCCGTGCAGGGACGCCGTCCGGACCGGGGGCGGTCTTCTTCGCGCGGAGGCTCAATACCCCCGCGTAGAATTCCGCCGCAGTGACCGGGGGCACCTCCACCTCCGGTGGAGTCGCCCCTTGCGGGGGATCCATTGTTGGAGGGGCGAAGTCGGTCCTGCGTGGAAACAGGGACCGGACCACCCCATCCAACAATGCCGGCTCGAGGGTTTCCGACAGTGGGGGACCATAGGGGCGGAGCTGATTCCGCGCCGCCTTATATGGCCTCCCATAGGGGTCCCTGTCGAGACCCTCCAGCATCTCGGCCCTCGCCGAGTCCTGCGCAGCGCCCATTGCAGACTTGAGGGCCGCCGTAGCCTCTCGGTAAGAGGCGTACAGGCGGTCCTCCTCTGCCCGGACTCGGTTCTGGGCGCTGCGCCGTCGGCTACGCGCGTAGGCCCTTCTGGCCGCCACGCAGGTGGCCCGGAGCCCCGCCAGCTCCTCCGTCCACCAATAAACGGCACGACGGGGAGGCGGACGGCGAGACCGAGGCATGCTGGAGTTGCACACCTCGGTCAAAGACCGCCGTAGCCGGACCGCTGCGGCGTCAACGTCCGGGACCTCCTCGACAGGGGGAGGCGACAGCCAGTCCTGGAGGAAGGCGGCCTCCTTGGCTGCCTCCCGGTCCAGGCGGGTGAGCGCCCACCGCGGGAAGGGAGATTGCCCAGCGCGGGCCGTCCCCCCTCCCCGCTGTGTGGAGATGTCGAACCGCACATAACGGTGGTCCGACAAGGTCTCCACCAGCTCCACCCGCCAGTTCACGACGCGGGCGGCTAGCGCGGGGGTGGCAAACGACACGTCCACCACCGACCCGCCCTGTTGCCGCACACACGTGTGGACCGCCCCCCTGTTGAGGAGGGACACACCGCACGAGGCCGCCCAAAACTCGACGGCGCGTCCCCGGACGTTGCACCCGACGGCCGGGTTGCCCCAGGCCACCGACTTGGCGTTTAGGTCGCCGAGCACCACGACCTGGCGTGGCGCCGCCCTCCCTACGACAGCAGTGAGGATCTCAAGGAAATCCTCAAAGTCCGAGAGAGGGCGGTTTGGGGAGAAATACACCCCCACCATCGCTATCTCTCCCCACGCGGCGGCCACGTATCCCGGTCCCCTCTCTAAGAGCGAGAGGGGAGGGGAGTCCGTGGAAGACCGCGCCACCAACGCCACTAAGCCGTCCCGGTCGCCCAGCCAACGGCCAGGGACCGAGTAGGGTTCGGCGACCACCGCCAAGTCCACCAACCACTCAGCCATGGTCTGCATCAGCAGATCCTGGGCTGTCCTGCAGTGGTTGGCGTTCGCCTGAAGGATGCGATGCTCGACTCCCATCAGTCGGACATCGCACCCTCCTCCGCAGCCGCCGCAGGAACGGCGGTATTAGCGGCAGCAGCAGGCGCAGGCCCGGTCGGCACCTGTGCTTTGCCACGCTTAGGGGGGGGATTGCACTTCCCCCCCTTCATCACGTGGCCTGCCCGGCGGCCACTGGCGGCACACACCGCGCAGTGCGGTGTGGCGGCCTGGCAGGAGGCGGCTTTGTGGCCCTCCTTGCCGCACCGGTAGCACGTGTCTGACCGGTCGACTTTGGACGGACACAGGGGCCGGGTGTGGCCGATGCCGAAGCACCGGAAACACCGCAGCGGCTGGTCCTCGAGTGCCCGGACTGCGCCCGAGCTGAACCCGACTTGAAGCCGTCCTTTTTCAAGGACGGCTTTGGCAGCTGCGATTGGGCACTCGAGGCGGATTGTGCCCATTCCGCCGCGGCCGGGCCTTATGTCCCGGCCTTGGACCGCCGCTGCGCCACAGCCCCCTACCGCTGCGACCGCTGCCACCACCTCCTCCTTGGTGACGGAGTCATCCAACTCCGTCACCTCGATGGCCGCCGTCTTGACCGGCCGGGCCACCTTGGCAGAGTCCGCGATGACCTCCTGCAGCTTGGCTGCAAAGAGGTCAGCGCGGGCGCTGCCCTCGGCCCCCGGGAACTCGAATATTCGAGCCCCGGCCTGCGTCCGCCGGCACGATACACTGCCGATCCCCAATTGGGTGGGATCGGCATTGCCACGCGCCCGCACCAATATGGAGGCGTAGGTCTCCCCTCGCCCCGCAGCCTCCGCGGTGAGCGTCACCACGACGGCCGCGGTTCTAGGGGGGACCAACTGCCCCCTTCTTCCTCTCCCATTCCCTTTCCCCTTGCCCTGTCCCTTGCCAGTCGTCTGCGACTGGCTGGGAGCGGAGGTGGCGGGGACGGCAGGGACGGCATGGACGGCCGCTGCCGACCTCTTGCCCTTCCCTTTTCCCTTCCCCTTACGCACCTCCGTCCACTCGTTGGACGGGGTGGTTGAGGGAAGAAGGGCGTCTTCCTCCTGGGATGAGGACGGCCCCGGCTCAGGCCGCCTCTCCTCCGCCTGGGCTGAGGACGGCCCCGGCTCGGACCGCCTCTTATCCGCCGCAAGCGGTGGTCGGAGGCGCGTCTCCGGCAGGAGCCGGTCCTCAATCCCTGCAAAGCAGGCTCTCGTGAAGGCCCTCTCCTCCAGTACCACCTTGCGGATGATATCCTCAAGGTTGGAGGAGGAGCCCTCTGCTGCAGGCCTCGCATTGGCCTGTTGTGGCCGGGTTGAGGCAGCGCCCTCTGCCACAGGGCTCGCCTTGGCCTGTTGTGGCCGGGCCGAGGCAGCGCCCTCTGCCACAGGGCTCGCCTCGGCGCGTTGTGGCCGGGCCGTGGCTTCAGCCAGCTTCAGATGAAGCTGGCTGACCTCCGACTGCAGGCGATCCACCCTCGCCTGCAGTTGCCGCGTCTCGTCGGTGGCCGTCCGCTGAATCAATTCAGCGACGACACCGCGCATGCTCGCGGCCCGACACTTCAGGGCCTTCTGGAAAGTGCCCTTCAGGTTGGAGGACTTAGAGGCGACCTCAACGATCTCCTCCTCGTCCTCCTCCGCCATCCTCTCTAGCTCCGCCAAGGAGTGGTTCGCGTAGAGAACCCGGGACGCACCGTACCCGGACTTGGCCCGGGCGACGCACGCACGCTTCTCCTTGGCGGCAACCCGCTCCTCCAGCTCTTGCTGGAGCTGCACTTTCCGGGCCAGGTCTACCTGGCGTTGGGCGTCCGCCAGCCCAACGACATGGGTCGACGCGGCCGTCGTTGGCTCTTTAGCCTTCGACGGCCCCGAGGCCGAGGAGCCCTCGGACCCACCGTTCTGCGATCGTGGCCGCTTCCGCAGCTGCGACCGCTTCCGCGACCGAGGGTCGACGGCGTCCGACACACATGAGTCGTTATCGGACGACTCGTCCGCCCCTCCAGAGAAGCTAGCCGCAGACGGCGCGCGGCTGGCCTCTGACGCCGAAGCGTCGGAGTGGCCCTGAGAAGGGCCTTTTGGATGGCCCTGAAAAGGGCCTTTGGGTTGGCCCTGAGAAGGGCCTTTGGGTTGGCCCTGAGAAGGGCCTTTGGGTTGGCCCTGAGAAGGGCCTTTGGGTTGGCCCTGAGAAGGGCCTTTTGTTTTTAAAAATCGCCCGCAGGCGTCCCGCGAGGGCGTCACAGGCATTTCGAAACGAAACAAGGCAGTTTAAAATAGTTAAAATCGCAATCAAGGCAGTTCCCCCCAACCTAACCTAACCTAACCTTTTTTTTTTTTTTTTTTTTTTTGTTAACGCTGGGAAAAAATGCATTACGCATACCCTCCCGTCGGGGGACGGAAGGGGTATGTGGGACTCCCCGGGCGAACCAAACCCGGTATACCCACTAAAACGACCCAGCGCATTCCCGCTTCGTCATAGTGGCGGGGGACTGGGAAACCGGCATAGCCTTAACGACCAGTCCTCCGCCGACGATTGCCCCGCAAGGCGACCCCTCACACCCTCGCGGGTGTGGGGGGCCGGAATGACCCGCTAAGGTGACGGGTGCAATGCGGGCGAAGGCACCCCCGTGCCTGCCGCCCGCCGTCACCATGAGGAGGGAGGGCACGAAGCCTTCTCCCCCTTCCGCTGCGGAGCGGCGCAGCGAGAGGGTCGCCCCCCCCGCGCGCGCTCCGCCTCCTCCCTTTGCGAGCGAACTCGCAAAAGGAGGCTACCGCTGACCAGGCCTCCCCGCCCCCCAGCACGGCGTCGACCACGCCGGGAAGCGAGGGCCCGGTCCGACCACCGGCGGGCTCGGTGCGCCACCGGAAGCCGGACGCGCCCGCACCGGCCCCGTAAGACCGGACCGAGCGCGACCAACGCCCGGCGGCACACCGAGCCCGCCCCGGCTCCTCCGCTGCGGAGCGGCGCAACGAGAGGGTCGCCCCCCCCGCGCGCGCTCCGCCTCCTCCCTTTGCGAGCGAACTCGCAAAAGGAGGCGACCGCTGACCAGACCTCCCCGAACCCCAGCATGGCGCTCAACCACGCCGGGAAGCGAGAGGTCCGGTCCTACCACCGGCGGGCCCAGTGCGCCGCCGGACGCCGGGCGCGCCCGAGCCAGCACTCCGCAAGACCGGACCGAGCGCGCCCAACGCCCGGCGGCACACCGAGCCCGCCCTGGCTCCTCCACTGCGCCCTCTGCGAACCAGAGGGCCGCGTGGAGTCGCCCCACCGTGTCAGAATATTGGCCACGACAGTAACGTTCCCCGAGGAATACGAATGTCTTCCCATTTATCGGGGACTGATACTGCCGCGCCCAGGGTGCACCGTCCACAGCAGCTGCTGTTCCCTCCAGACGTATCGAGAAGGACCGGCAGCCACTGGGCCCCCTAGGAGGTTTTCTGACCTAGCACCCCAACTTAACCTTTTTTTTTTTTTTTTTTTTTTTGTTGACGCTGGGAAAAAATGCAATTACGCATACCCTCCCATCGGGGGACAGGAGGGGTATGTGGGACTCCCCGGGCGAACCAAACCCGGTATACCCACTAAAACGACCCAGCGCATTCCCGCTTCGTCATAGTGGCGGGGACTGGGAAACCGGCATAGCCTTAACGACCAGTCCTCCGCCGACGATTGCCCCGCAAGGCGACCCCTCACACCCTCGCGGGTGTGGGGGGCCGGAATGACCCGCTAAGGTGACGGGTGCAATGCGGGCGAAGGCACCCCCGTGCCTGCCGCCCGCCGTCACCATGAAGAGGGAGGGCACGAAGCCTTCTCCCCCTTCCGCTGCGGAGCGGCGCAACGAGAGGGTCGCCCCCCCCGCGCGCGCTCCGCCTCCTCCCTTTGCGAGCGAACTCGCAAAAGGAGGCGACCGCTGACCAGACCTCCCCGAACCCCAGCATGGCGCTCAACCACGCCGGGAAGCGAGAGGTCCGGTCCGGCGGGCCCAGTGCGCTGCCGGACGCCGGGCGCGCCCGAGCCAGCCCTCCACAAGACCGGACCGAGCGCGCCCAACGCCCGGCGGCACACCGAGCCCGCCCTGGCTCCTCCACTGCGCCCTCTGCGTCCCAGAGGGCCGCGTGGAGTCGCCCCACCGTGTCAGAATATCGGCCACGACAGTAACGTTCCCCGAGGAATAAGAATCTCTTCCCATTCATCGGGGACGGATACTGCCGCGCCCAGGGTGCACCGTCCTCAGCAGCTGCTGTTCCCTCCAGACGTATCGAGAAGGACCGGCAGCCACTGGGCCCACGAGGAGGTTTTCTGACCTTTTTTTTTTTTTTTTTTTTTTGACGCTGGGAAAAAATGCATTACGCATACCCTCCCGTCGGGGGACAGGAGGGGTATGTGGGACTCCCCGGGCGGACCCGGTATACCCACTAAAACGACCCAGCGCATTCCCGCTTCGTCAGAGTGGCGGGGGACTGGGAAACCGGCAAAGCCTTTACTTCCAGTCCTCCGCCGACGATTGAAAGGCAGACCCCTCACACCCTCACGGGTGTGGGGGGTCGGGAATGACCGACGAAGGTGACGGGTGCAATGCGGGCGAAGGCACCCCCGCGCCTATCGCCCGCCCGTCACCATGAGGAGGGAGGGCACGACGCCTTCTCCCCCTTCTTCGTCTGCGGAGCGGCGCAGCGAGAGGATCGTCCTCCCGCGCCCGCTCCGCCTCCTCCTTTTGCGAGATGACTTCCTCGCAAAAGGAGGCTACCGCTGACCATGCCTCCTCGCTCCCCAGCATGGCGTCGACCACGCCGGGAAGCGAGAGGTCCGGTCCGACCACCGCGGTCAGACCGCGGCGCAGCTCGGACCACGCTGGGCACACCTCGAGGGTGTGCTGCGCCGTGTCCTCCGCCGCGCCGCAGTCTTGGCACGCCGGGGTCTCCTCCCTCCCGATCCGGTGCAGGTACGATCCGAAACAACCATGCCCGGATAACACCTGCACCAGACGGAAAGAGAGGAAACCGTGGGACCGCTCGAGCCAGCCCCGCAGGGCCGGACCGAGCGCATCCAACGTCCGGCGGCCAAAGGCAGCGTTGGCGAGGTCGTCCGTCCAATGGAGGACGATGGCGTCCCTCGCCTCCTGCCGCACGGCCTCCCGCTCCTCGGCGACGGGGCGCTCCCCGAGCGCCTTCCGGTGCGCCGTCCACTCGTACACTCTGGCGAGCACCCAAGCCTCCAACTCCCATGGCGGGGTGCCCGCCAGAGCGCACGCCGCCGAGAAGCCCACCGAGCGGTAGGCCCTCGCCACCCGCTGTGCAATGGCCCGCTGGGGCCTGCGGATGGCGGTGGCATTCTCCCTCCTGTGGAGGGAGTCCGCCCAAATGGGGGCCCCGTAAAGGGCCATGCTCCGCAAAATGCCGGCATAGAGGCGCCGGCATTTTGACTTGGGCCCCCCCAGGTTTGGGAGGAGCCATGAGAGGGCGTCCGCGGCCTTCAACAGGCGCGTCGACAGCCCGCTGAAATGCGGGCCGAAGCGCCACCTGTCGTCCAGCACCAGCCCCAGATATTTCATCTGAGGCTGGACCTCTATGCGGACGCCCTCCACGACGATGTGGGCGTCGGCAGGGCAGCGCTGAGCCCTGAGAAGGGCCTTTGGATTTTAAAAAGCGCCCGCAGGCGTCCCGCGAGGGTGTGGACGGCATAAAAAGACGAGACAAGGCAGTTAAAAATTCGCTTTGAGATCACAGAGCACTTTAGCCAGACCCAGTCTGCCACTCCGTTACGGTGGTCAGAACTGGGCTGTTTCCAGGGGACACGACGTGGACGTATGCTCTGTGGGGGGTCCCCCACCCCAACCTAACCTTTTTTTTTTTTTTTTTTTTTTTTTTGTTGACGCTGGGAAAAAATGCAATTACGCATACCCTCCCATCGGGGGACAGGAGGGGTATGTGGGACTCCCCGGGCGAACTAAACCCGGTATACCCACTAAAACGACCCAGCGCATTCCCGCTTCGTCATAGTGGCGGGGGACTGGGAAACCGGCATAGCCTTAACGACCAGTCCTCCGCCGACGATTGCCCCGCAAGGCGACCCCTCACACCCTCGCGGGTGTGGGGGGCCGGAATGACCCGCTAAGGTGACGGGTGCAATGCGGGCGAAGGCACCCCCGTGCCTGCCGCCCGCCGTCACCATGAGGAGGGAGGGCACGAAGCCTTCTCCCCCTTCCGCTGCGGAGCGGCGCAGCGAGAGGGCCGCCCCCCCCGCGCGCGCTCCGCCTCCTCCCTTTGCGAGCGAACTCGCAAAAGGAGGCTACCGCTGACCAGGCCACCCCGCCCCCCAGCACGGCGTCGACCACGCCGGGAAGCGAGGGCCCGGTCTGACCACCGGCGGGCTCGGTGCGCCACCGGAAGCCGGACGCGCCCGGACCGGCCCCGTAAGACCGGACCGAGCGCGCCCAACGCCCGGCGGCACACCGAGCCCGCCCCGGCTCCTCCGCTGCGGAGCGGCGCAACGAGAGGGTCGCCCCCCCCGCGCGCGCTCCGCCTCCTCCCTTTGCGAGCGAACTCGCAAAAGGAGGCTACCGCTGACCAGGCCTCCCCGCCCCCCAGCACGGCGTCGACCACGCCGGGAAGCGAGGGCCCGGTCCACCCACCGGCGGGCTCGGTGCGCCGCCGGAAGCCGGACGCACCCGACCCAGCCCTCCACAAGACCGGACCGAGCGCGCCCAACGCCCGGCGGCACACCGAGCCCGCCCTGGCTCCTCCACTGCGCCCTCTGCGTCCCAGAGGGCCGCGTGGAGTCGCCCCACCGTGTCAGAATATTGGCCACGACAGTAACGTTCCCCGAGGAATAAGAATCTCTTCCCATTCATCGGGGACGGATACTGCCGCGCCCAGGGTGCACCGTCCACAGCAGCTGCTGTTCCCTCCAGACGTATCGAGAAGGACCGGCAGCCACTGGGCCCCCTAGGAGGTTTTCTGACCTAGCACCCCACCCCAACCTAACCTTTTTTTTTTTTTTTTTTTTTTTTTTTTTGACGCTGGGAAAAAATGCATTACGCATACCCTCCCGTCGGGGGACAGGAGGGGTATGTGGGACTCCCCGGGCGGACCCGGTATACCCACTAAAACGACCCAGCGCATTCCCGCTTCGTCAGAGTGGCGGGGGACTGGGAAACCGGCAAAGCCTTTACTTCCAGTCCTCCGCCGACGATTGAAAGGCACAGACCCCTCACACCCTCACGGGTGTGGGGGGTCGGGAATGACCGACGAAGGTGACGGGTGCAATGCGGGCGAAGGCACCCCCGTGCCTGCCGCCCGCCCGTCACCATTAGGAGGGAGGGCACGACGCCTTCTCCCCCGTCTTCGTCTGCGGAGCGCCGCAGCGAGAGGGTCGTCCTCCCGCGCGCGCTCCGCTGCCTCCTTTTGCGAGATTACGTCCTCGCAAAAGGAGGCCACCGCTGACCAGGCCTCCTCGCTCCCCAGCATGGCGTCCACCACGCCAGGAAGCGAGAGGTCCGGTCCGACCACCGCGGTCAGACCGCGGCGCAGCTCGGACCACGCCGGGCACACCTCGAGGGTGTGCTGCGCCGTGTCCTCCGCCGCGCCGCAGTCGTGGCACGCCGGGGTTTCCTCCCTCCCGATCCGGTGCAGGTACGATCCGAAGCAACCATGCCCGGATAACACCTGCACCAGACGGAAAGAGAGGAAACCGTGGGACCGCTCGAGCCAGCCCCTCAGGACCGGACCGAGCGCGTCCAACGTCCGGCGGCCAAAGGCGGCGCTGGCGAGGTCCTCCGACCAATGGAGGACGATGGCGTCCCTCGCCTCTCGCCGCACCGCCTCCCGCTCTTCGCCCATGGGGCGCTCCCCGAGCGCCTTTCGGCGCGCCGTCCACTCGTACACTCTGGCGAGCACCCATGCCTCCAACTCCCAAGGCGGGGTGCCGGCCAGAGCGCACGCCGCCGAAAAGCCCACTGAGCGGTAAGCCCTCGCCACCCGCTGTGCAATGGCCCGCTGGGGCCTGCGGATGGCGGTAGCATTCTCCCTCCTATGGAGGGAGTCCGCCCAAATGGGGGCCCCATATAGGGCCATGCTCCGCAAAATGCCGGCATAGAGGCGCCGACATTTCGCCTTGGGTCCCCCCAGGTTCGGGAGGAGCCACGAGAGGGCGTCCGCGGCCTTCAACAGGCGCGTCGACAGCCCGCTGAAATGCGGGCCGAAGCGCCACCTGTCGTCCAGCACCAGCCCCAGATATTTCATCTGGGGCTGGACCCCTATACGGACGCCCTCCACGACGATGTGGGCGTCGGCAGGGCAGCGCTGCCGGGGACCGCGAAAGAACACGGCCTCCGTTTTGTGCAGCGCCACCCTCAATCCCAGGCGGCGGATCCTTTCTGCCACCAAGGACCCGCCAGCCGAGGCCAGAATGGCCGCGTCCGCAAAGTTCCTCCCCCGGGTAGTGAGCAGAGTGTCATCCGCGTAGCAGATTACACTCGTGCCCGGGAGGAGGACTCCCCGCAGGAGCCAGTCGAAGCCGATGTTCCACAAGGGGGGCCCCAGGACCGACCCCTGTGGAACACCGGACTCTGCGCCGTACCGCCTCACTGTGGCCGACTTGTCCACGAGGAGGACCTCGCGGTCCTCCAAGTAGTCGGCCAGGAGACTCCGCAGATATTGGGGCACCCCGTGATAACGGAGCGCCTCCAATATCGTCGAGTGGGGGACGGAGTTGAAGGCGTTGGCAATGTCGAATGACACCGCCAGCACCCCGTCCCCCGCCTCCACTGCCTCCTTCACCTGGCCCTTGAGAAGGGCCAGCGCGTCGATCGTCGAACGCCCACGACGGAAACCGTACTGGGCGTCCGACAGATCCGGGCCGATCCCCCGCAAATGGCTATCCAGCCTCCCGGCGACAATCCCCTCGAACAATTTACCGACCTCATCGAGCAAAACGATGGGCCGGTATGCCGAGGGGGAGTCCACCGGGCGTCCCTCCTTCCGGAGGAGGCACAATTGCCCCTCCTTCCAGAGTTTCGGGAACCTCCGGGAGTCGCCCCTTGCGGGGGATCCATTGTTGGAGGGGCGAAGTCGGTCCTGCGCGGAAACAGGGACCGGACCACCCCATCCAGCAATGCCGGCTCGAGGAACCTAACCTAACCTTTTTTTTCCGCTGCGGAGCGGCGCAGCGAGAGAGTCGCCCCCCCCGCGCGCGCTCCGCCTCCTCCCTTTGAGCTCGCAAAAGGAGGCTACCGCTGACCAGGCCTCCCCGCCCCCCAGCATGGCATCGACCACGCCGGGAAGCGAGGGCCCGGTCCGACCACCGGCGGGCTCGGTGCGCCACCGGAAGCCGGACGCGCCCGGCCCTACCCCGTAAGACCGGACCGAGCGCGCCCAACGCCCGGCGGCACACCGAGCCCGCCCTGGCTCCTCCGCTGCGGAGCGGCGCAACGAGAGGATCGCCCCCCCGTGCGCGCTCCGCCTCCTCCCTTTGCGAGCGAACTCGCAAAAGGAGGCGACCGCTGACCAGGCCTCCCCGCTCCCCAGCATGGTATCGACCACGCCGGGAAGCGAGAGGTCCGGTCCAACCACCGGCGGGCTCGGTGCGCCGCCGGACGCCGGACGCGTCCAACGCCCGGCGGCACACCGAGCCCGCCCTGGCTCCTCCACTGCGCCCTCTGCGGTTCAGAGGGTCGCGCGGAGTCGCCCCACCGTGTCAGAATATCGGCCACGACAGTAACGTTCCCCGAGGAATAAGAATCTCTTCCCATTCATCGGGGACAGATACTGCCGCGCCCAGGGTGCACCGTCCACAGCAGCTGCTGTTCCCTCCCGACGTATCGAGAAGGACCGGCAGCCACTGGGCCCCCTAGGAGGTTTTCTGACCTAGCACCCCAACCTAACCTAACCTAACCTAACCTTTTTTTTTTTTTTATTTTTTTTTTTTTTTTTGTTGACGCTGGGAAAAAATGCATTACGCATACCCTCCCGTCGGGGGACGGAAGGGGTATGTGGGACTCCCCGGGCGGACCCGGTATACCCACTAAAAACGACCCAGCGCATTCCCGCTTCGTCATAGTGGCGGGGGACTGGGAAACCGGCATAGCCTTAACGACCAGTCCTCCGCCGACGATTGCCCCGCAAGGCGACCCCTCACACCCTCGCGGGTGTGGGGGGCCGGAATGACCCGCAAAGGTGACGAGTGCAATGCGGGCGAAGGCACCCCCGTGCCTGCCGGCCGCCGTCACCATGAGGAGGGAGGGCACGAAGCCTTCTCCCCCTTCCGCTGCGGAGCGGCGCAGCGAGAGGGTCGCCCCCCCCGCGCGCGCTCCGCCTCCTCCCTTTGCGAGCGAACTCGCAAAAGGAGGCTACCGCTGATCAGGCCGACCCGCCCCCCAGCGTGGCGCTCAACCACGCCGTGAAGCGAGAGGTCCGGTCCTACCACCGGCGGGCCCAGTGCGCCGCCGGACGCCGGGCGCGCCCGAGCCAGCCCTCCACAAGACTGGACCGAGCGCGCCCAACGCCCGGCGGCACACCGAGCCCGCCCCGGCTCCTCCGCTGCGGAGCGTCGCAACGAGAGGATCGCTCCCCCGCGCGCGCTCCGCCTCCTACCTTTGCGAGCGAACTCGCAAAAGGAGGCCACCGCTGACCAGGCCTCCCCGCCCCCCAGCATGGCATCGACCACGCCGGGAAGCGAGGGCCCGGTCCGACCACCGGCGGGCTTGGTGCGCCGCCGGACGCCGGACGCGTCCAACGCCCGGCGGCACACCGAGCCCGCCCTGGCTCCTCCACTGCGCCCTCTGCGTCTCAGAGGGTCGCGCGGAGTCGCCCCACCGTGTCAGAATATCGGCCACGACAGTAACGTTCCCCGAGGAATAAGAATGTCTTCCCATTCATCGGGGACGGATACTGCCGCGCCCAGGGTGCACCGTCCTCAGCAGCTGCTGTTCCCTCCAGACGTATCGAGAAGGACCGGCAGCCACTGGGCCCCCTAGGAGGTTTTCTGACCTAGCACCCCAACCTTTTTTTTTTTTTTTTTTTTTTTTGTTGACGCTGGGAAAAAAATGCAATTACGCATACCCTCCCATCGGGGGACAGAAGGGGTATGTGGGACTCCCCGGGCGGACCCGGGTATACCCACTAAAACGACCCAGCGCATTCCCGCTTCGTCACAGTGGCGGGGGACTGGGAAACCGGCAAAGCCTTTACTTCCAGTCCTCCGCCGACGATTGAAAGGCACAGACCCCTCACACCCTCACGGGTGTGGGGGGTCGGGAATGACCGACGAAGGCGACGGGTGCAATGCGGGCGAAGGCACCCCCGCGCCTATCGCCCGCCCGTCACCATGAGGAGGGAGGGCACGACGCCTTCTCCCCCTTCTTCGTCTGCGGAGCGGCGCAGCGAGAGGATCGTCCTCCCGCGCCCGCTCCGCTTCCTCCTTTTGCGAGATTACGTCCTCGCAAAAGGAGGCTACCGCTGACCAGGCCTCCTCGCTCCCCAGCATGGCGTCGACCACGCCGGGAAGCGAGAGGTCCGGTCCGACCACCGCGGTCAGACCGCGGCGCAGCTCGGACCACGCCGGGCACACCTCGAAGGTGTGCTGCGCCGTGTCCTCCGCCGCGCCGCAGTCGTGGCACGCCGGGGTTTCCTCCCTCCCGATCCGGTGCAGGTACGATCCGAAACAACCATGCCCGGATAACACCTGCACCAGACGGAAGGAGAGGAAACCGTGGGACCGCTCGAGCCAGCCCCGCAGGGCCGGACCGAGCGCGTCCAACGTCCGGCTGCCAAAGGCAGCGTTGGCGAGGTCGTCCGTCCAATGGAGGACGATGGCGTCCCTCGCCTCCTGCCGCACGGCCTCCCGCTCCTCGGCGACGGGGCGCTCCCCGAGCGCCTTCCGGTGCGCCGTCCACTCGTACACTCTGGCGAGCACCCAAGCCTCCAACTCCCATGGCGGGGTGCCCGCCAGAGCGCACGCCGCCGAGAAGCCCACCGAGCGGTAGGCCCTCGCCACCCGCTGTGCAATGGCCCGCTGGGGCCTGCGGATGGCGGTAGCATTCTCCCTCCTGTGGAGGGAGTCCGCCCAGATGGGGGCCCCGTAAAGGGCCATGCTCCGCAAAATGCCGGCATAGAGGCGCCGGCATTTTGCCTTGGGCCCCCCCAGGTTTTGGAGGAGCCATGAGAGGGCGTCCGCGGCCTTCAACAGGCGCGTCGACAGCCCGCTGAAATGCGGGCCGAAGCGCCACCTGTCGTCCAGCACCAGCCCCAGATATTTCATCTGAGGCTGGACCTCTATGCGGACGCCCTCCACGACGATGTGGGCGTCGGCAGGGCAGCGCTGCCGGGGACCGCGAAAGAACACGGCCTCCGTTTTGTGCAGCGCCACCCTCAATCCCAGGCGGCGGATCCTTTCTGCCATCAAGGATCCGCCAGCCGAGGCCAGAATGGCCGCGTCGGCAAAGTTCCTCCCCCGTGCAGTGAGCAGAGTGTCATCCGCGTAGCAGATGACACTCGTGCCCGGGAGGAGGACTCCCCGCAGGAGCCAGTCGAATCCGATGTTCCACAAGGGGGGCCCCAGGACCGATCCCTGTGGAACACCGGACTCTGCGCCGTACCGCCTCACGGTGGCCGACTTATCCACGAGGAGGACCTCGCGGTCCTCCAAGTAGTCGGCCAGGAGGCTCCGCAGATATTGGGGCACTCCGTGATACCGGAGCGCCTCCAATATCGTCGAGTGGGGGACGGAGTTGAAGGCGTTGGCAATGTCGAATGACACCGCCAGCACCCCGTCCCCCGCCTCCACCGCCTCCTTCACCTGGCCCTTGAGAAGGGCCAGCGCGTCGATCGTCGAACGCCCACGACGGAAACCGTACTGGGCGTCCGACAGATCCGGGCCGATCCCCCGCAAATGGCTATCCAGCCTCCCGGCGACAATCCCCTCGAACAATTTACCGACCTCATCGAGCAAAACGATGGGCCGGTATGCCGAGGGGGAGTCCACCGGGCGTCCCTCCTTCCGGAGGAGGCACAATTGCCCCTCCTTCCAGAGTTTCGGGAACCTCCCAGCCGTAAAACACGCGCTGAAGAGGTCCCGAAACCTGTCCTCCATTTGGGAGGCGGCAATCGCCACCACCCGTGCAGGGACGCCGTCCGGACCGGGGGCGGTCTTCTTCGCGCGGAGGCTCAATACCCCCGCGTAGAATTCCGCCGCCGTGACCGGGGGCACCTCCACCTCCGGTGGAGTCGCCCCTTGCGGGGGATCCATTGTTGGAGGGGCGAAGTCGGTCCTGCGTGGAAACAGGGACCGGACCACCCCATCCAACAATGCCGGCTCGAGGGTCTCCGACAGTGGGGGACCATAGGGGCGGAGCTGATTCCGCGCCGCCTTATATGGTCGCCCATAGGGGTCCCTGTCGAGACCCTCCAGCATCTCGGCCCTCGCCGAGTCCTGCGCAGCGCCCATTGCAGACTTGAGGGCCGCCGTAGCCTCTCGGTAAGAGGCGTACAGGCGGTCCTCCTCTGCCCGGACTCGGTTCTGGGCGCTGCGCCGTCGGCTACGCGCGTAGGCCCTTCTGGCCGCCACGCAGGTGGCCCGGAGCCCCGCCAGCTCCTCCGTCCACCAGTACACGGCACGACGTGGAGGCGGACGGCGAGACCGAGGCATGCTGGAGTTGCACACCTCGGTCAAGGACCCTCGTAGCCGGACCGCTGCGGCGTCAACGTCCGGGACCTCCTCGACAGGGGGAGGCGACAGCCAGTCCTGGAGGAAGGCGGCCTCCCTGGCTGCCTCCCGGTCCAGGCGGGTGAGTGCCCACCGCGGGAAGGGAGATTGCCCAGCGCGGGCCGTCCCCCCTCCCCGCTGTGTGGAGATGTCGAACCGCACATAACGGTGGTCCGACAAGGTCTCCACCAGCTCCACCCGCCAGTTCACGACGCGGGCGGCCAGCGCGGGGGTGGCAAACGACACGGCCACCACCGACCCGCCCTGTTGCCGCACACACGTGTGGACCGCCCCCTGTTGAGGAGGGACACACCGCTCGAGGCCGCCCAAAACTCGCCGGCGCGTCCCCGGACGTTGCAGCCTGCGGCCGGGTTGCCCCAGGCCACCGACTTGGCGTTTAGGTCGCCGAGCACCACGACCTGGCTTGGCGCCGCCCTCCCTACGACAGCAGTGAGGACCTCGAGGAAATCCTCAAAGTCCGAGAGAGGGCGGTTTGGGGAGAAATACACCCCCACTATCCCTATCTCTCCCCACGCGGCGGCCACGTATCCCGGTCCCCTCTCTAAGAGCGAGAGGGGAGGGGAGTCCGTGGAAGACCGCGCCACCAACGCCACTAAGCCGTCCCGGTCGCCCAGCCAACGGCCAGGGACCGAGTAGGGTTCGGCGACCACCGCCAAGTCCACCAACCACTCAGCCATGGTCTGCATCAGCAGATCCTGGGCTGTCCTGCAGTGGTTGGCGTTCGCCTGAAGGATGCGATGCTCGACTCCCATCAGTCGGACATCGCACCCTCCTCCGCAGGTTTTTGGGGGGGACCAACTGCCCCCTTCTTCCTCTCCCCTTCCCTTTCCCCTTGCCCTTTCCCTTGCCGGTCGTCTGCGACCGGCTGGGAGCGGGGGTGGCGGAGACGGCAGGGACGGCAGGGACGGCCGCTGCTGACCTCTTGCCCTTCCCTTTGCCCTTCCCCCTCCGGCCCACTTTCGTCCACTCGTTGGACGGAGTGGTCGAAGGCAGAAGGGCATCTTCCGCCTGGGTTGAGGAGGACGGCCCCGGCTCAGACCGCCTCTCCTCCGCCTGGGTTGAGGACGGCCCCGGCTCAGACCGCCTCTTATCCGCCGCGAGCGGCGGTCGGAGGCGCTTCTCCGGCAGGAGCCGGTCCTCAATCCCTGCGAAGCAGGCTCTTGTGAAGGCCCTCTCCTCCATTACTACCTTGCGGATGATATCCTCAAGGTTGGAGGAGGGGCCCTCTGCTGCAGGCCTCGCCTTGGCCTGTTGTGGCCGGGCCGAGGCAGCGCCCTCTGCCACAGGGCTCGCCTTAGCCTGTTGTGGCCGGGCCGAGGCAGCGCTCTCTGCCACAGGGCTCGCCCCAGCCTGTTGTGGCCGGGCCGTGGCTTCAGCCAGCTTCAGATGAAGCTGGCTGACCTCCGACTGCAGGCGATCCACCCTCGCCTGCAGTTGCCGCGTCTCGTCGGTGGCCGTCCGCTGAATCAGTTCAGCGACGACACCGCGCATGCTCGCGGCCCGACATTTCAGGGCCTTCTGGAACGTGCCCTTAAGGTTGGAGGACTTAGAGGCGACAGCAGTGAGGATCTCTAAGAAATCCTCAAAGTCCGAGAGAGGGCGGTTTGGGGAGAAATACACCCCCACCATCGCTATCTTGGGCGAACCAAACCCGGTATACCCACTAAAACGACCCAGCGCATTCCCGCTTCGTCATAGTGGCGGGGGACTGGGAAACCGGCATAGCCTTAACGACCAGTCCTCCGCCGACGATTGCCCCGCAAGGCGACCCCTCACACCCTCGCGGGTGTGGGAGGCCGGAATGACCCGCTAAGGTGACGGGTGCAATGCGGGCGAAGGCACCCCCGTGCCTGCCGCCCGCCGTCACCATGAGGAGGGAGGGCACGAAGCCTTCTCCCCCTTCCGCTGCGGAGCGGCGCAGCGAGAGGGTCGCCCCCCCCGCGCGCGCTCCGCCTCCTCCCTTTGCGAGTGAACTCGCAAAAGGCTACCGCTGACCAGGCCTCCCCGCCCCCCAGCACGGCGTCGACCACACCGGGAAGCGAGGGCCCGGTCCGACCACCGGCGGGCTCGGTGCGCCACCGGAAGCCGGACGCGCCCGGACCGGCCCCGTAAGACCGGACCGAGCGCGCCCAACGCCCGGCGGCACACCGAGCCCGCCCTGGCTCCTCCACTGCGCCCTCTGCGACCCAGAGGAGGTTTTCTGACCTAGCACCCCACCCCAACCTAACCTAACCTAACCTTTTTTTTTTTTTTTTTTTTTTGTTAACGCTGGGAAAAAATGCAATTACGCATACCCTCCTGTTTACGCCTGCGTTAAATATTGAGACGCACAGTGTGTGTGTCGCACTTTGCTATCCAAAACGCACTAGGCGCGCCGTACCGCAAATAATTATTGTGATTTTTTATTCTACCACCTACATTTTTTTACTTTTGTCTCCAAATCTTTTCACCGTCGCGGCAACCTCACGCTCCGTATTAATATTGTAAAAATTCAGTTTAAACCAAAATAAATCACCATACCTCGATACGGGAGTTTCATTGAGAACACTGAAGCCCCAACATCTGGCGACCGTGACAGGACCTGCAATTTTGACGGAAAACAAGTTTGTGAGCAAGCGACCACGCGCTGCCGGTGTAACCATTGCGCCGCAGCCACCTTTCAACCAAATCAAGAATACATACCTGGGTTCCCTGGAGGTGCACCAGCCATTGCAGCCACCGCCGGTCAGCGATCAGCATTCAGCATCGTACCGCAGCCTCGGCCAATGCAGCTAAGTGCCCATTTTTCCTTGTGAATTCCCTGTTACCTACCTGTTACCTTACCTTTTATACCCTTATCCTTAATAAATCTATCCAATACCTATTTGAAATAGCTTCTACGACTGCATTGGTGTCTGTAGTCATTGTAGTGTCTTAAAATATTACATGAATACACCATACACAGTTAATTAAAGTTAATTCACATTTATCTATTAGTAAACGATAAAACTATCAATAGAAATACAATATAGGCTATCCTCCTATGATATTATCATAGTTCTTTTATTCGTGGTTCCTCACAGGCTTATAGCTGTTACTATAGGCATATATTTCACCTCAATCGCCGAACATTCCAGGTCGATCTCTCCGTGTAACATAACTTCGAGCCGCCTGCCGTGTCACCGTGTGACAACGGGAGCCCCACTGCTGCACAGGACCGGCCTCAGGTGACGTTAGGCGAGGAGCGTGAGCTAAGTTTTTAGTTTTTTTCTTTACATTATCATCAACTAGTTTGTGTCTATATACTTCCATAATCAAACCTACTAAGAAATAACTTGTTTATTAAACTCGGTTTTATAAGTTTTGTTTTGTTTTTTAGTTTGAGTTCACAATGGGTAAAGATTATGGAGGTGAAACTAGCACAAACGATCCTCGTGAATTACAGGATCTTTTAGTGAAACGTAGTTCCATAAAAGGTCAAATAACTAGAATCTATCTATAGCCGTTTTGATGACTTGCAAAATCAGATAGAAGTTTTACACTCTGGTAATCTATCTAATGAGATTGATGAGCGTGATACCATCGAACAACTATTTATATCCAACATTGCAATTGCTCAAAGTATTACACAACAATATAACTCGAACCGTCATGATGAAGGTAATAACAAGGATTTAAATTCAAGTCAGATAACTACAGGTCCGTGTAATCATGATCATCATGATTACACGGACCATGAAGAATTTGGGATACATGAAGAAGCCTCCTCGTGAAGCGCAGTTTGTTCCGCCAGTGACTTAACTGAACCGAGCGCTCGGCGTATCCTGGGCAGTCACACCCAACACCTTTTATGACTGGCCAATTCTTCCCTTGTGGTGGTAGGGCTAACGCCCGCCTGGTTTTACGACCACCCTCCCACCGGAATCCGGCGTCAAGCAGCCTGCTGTGTTTCGTCGTTGCGTGGGAGTTCCAGTGCCTTATGGAATTCGACAGTTGGTAGTTGCGTTGTCCAAGGCTAGTCTCAGCCCAGGAGTGAACCTCGTCATGGCAACTCACTTTGGAGGGTAGCGGGATCCGAAGCACGGTCCTGTCGTTGGCCGACCGCAGGAAGTTGGGGGCCCAATTAGCACGCCAGCCACGTGTGAAAGGCTGCCCCGCCACCTCGCGAAAAATCCCGAAATGTTCCGCCGTGCCAGTCGGCGACTGGAAGGGAGGACCCGGCGGGCATCTTCGGGGGGGTTCGGGCGTCCCCGCAGTCTCCAGGTGAGTTTCCTTATCGTCGGGCTTTGCTCGTGGGAGCTGTTCAGTAAACTGGACTCGCCTCGCTTTCTTTAGAATTCCATTGAAACTCTTTAAACCCATGAAGCGAAAAAACAAAAAGAATACTTTTAAACAACGGCGGCACTTCCTCCCGCTTAAAGTGCAATTCACTAACATCCGTGGATTGCACTCAAATATCAATCCGGTCCATCACCACCTTGAGACCGAGAAGCCGCACTTGTTCTTTTTGACGGAGACTAAGTTAGCGACCCCGTTAGACGTGGCGTACCTCAACTACCCAGGATACTCACTTGAACATAAGTTTAAGAAGCAGGCTGGGGTCTGTGTGTACGTCCGCGATGACATATGCTGTCAACGTCTCCGTTGCTACGAGGTTGCGGGTTTCTCCACTCTGTGGCTACTGGTGGACACCGGCTCTATTAAAACTATTTATGTCGGTGTTTACAGGTCGCACAGCGGTGATCAGGAGACAACAAGACTCTTTGACCATCTTACAGAGGCAGCTGAACTGGCCCAACACAAATATCCGACAGCGGAACTTGTCTTTCTGGGGGATTTTAATGCCCACCATAAGGATTGGTTGTTCCCGTACCAGAAAACTGACCATGCTGGAAGAGAGGCGCGCAAGTTTGCGATATCGCTAGATCTCCACCAGCTGGTTGGTCAAGCTACCCGCGTTCCGGATGTTGATAGCCACACACCCAACTGCTTAGACCTTCTGCTGACAACAGATCCGGACAGGTACTCTGTATCGATCTGCGCTCCACTCGGTTCGTCTGATCACTGTCTGGTGAAATCCGTGTCTTCCTGTTCTCCTCCAGATTTAAGCCCTAGAGGCACGAGGCGAGTTTGGAAGTACGGGTCGGCAGACTGGGATGAGATGCGGCATTTCTTTGCATCTTATCCATGGCGGCAGACTTGCTTCTCTTCGCTTAACCCTTCTGACTGCGCTGACTCAATTGTCGACGTGATTCGCCAGGGAATGGAATATTTTATCCCATTCTCTGATGTTTTACTTGGCTGCGAGGCTCAACCCTGGTACAACGCGTCTTGTGCGCAAGCCGATTTGCTCAAAGAGCAGGCATACCAGGCCTGGGCTTCGGCCCGTAGTGACAGGTGCAGTAGTCAGAGGGCTCGCGAAACGAAAAAAGCGTACAATTCAGCCGCCAAGGACTGCAAACGGGTGTTGCGGAAGGCGCGCTTCGATCATGTTGGACGAATTGGGGCTAAGCTGGCGTCCTGCCCCTCGGGTAGTAAGGAGTTCTGGACCCTGTCGAAATCAGTCGAGACGAACTTCTGCCGTCCTACGCTGCCTCCTATGCTGAAGTCTGATGGAACGCTGGCTCATACGGCTCTAGAGAAGGCAAATCTATTTGCCTCCATCTTTGCCGAAAATTCACGCCTAGACACGGCCTCAAACATACCACCTAACATATCTCACTGTGGCTCCGCAATGCCGGTGATCTCAATCCACATAAAAGAGGTCCGTAAGGCCCTATGCAATCTAGACGTGAATAAAGCCAGCGGACCTGACGGAATACCTGCAAGAGTCCTGAAGAGCTGTGCTCCTGAGTTATCTCCTGTCTTGACGCGCTTGTTTCGCCTTTCTCTAAAAACCGGAGTGGTGCCGGAGTCCTGGAAGCTTGCGAATGTGCAGCCAGTGCCCAAAAAGGGTAACCGTGCCGATCCTGCTGACTATAGACCAATCGCCATAACCTCCATACTGTGCAAAGTGATGGAAAGGGTACTGAACAATAAGCTGCTAACATACCTCGAAGACAATGAGCTCCTCAGTGACCACCAGTACGGCTTCCGTCGTGGTCGTTCAACTGGGGATCTTCTTGTGTATGTTACGCATTACTGGGGCGAGGCCATTGAGAAACACGGCGAAGCCCTTGCTGTATCGCTTGATATCTCAAAGGCCTTTGACAGGGTCTGGCACGCTAGTCTGTTGGCTAAGCTTCCTGCATTTGGCATCTCTGCTGACTTTTGCAACTGGATTTCCGACTTCCTGAGTGGCCGTTCGATCAGAGTGGTCATAGATGGCTGCTCTTCGGATCATAAGGCCATTGATGCCGGTGTTCCTCAGGGATCTGTTCTTTCCGCAACTTTATTTCTGCTACACATCAACGACCTGCTACAGCTTGGTGCAATCGGGTACGCTGATGACAGCACAGTCGCGGAAAGATACCTGTCCAGTGCAAGAGCCAGCAGAGAGGAAACTGCTACTCATAGAGAGGCCATGGTGGAGCGAATGAATCTGACCCTAAATCTCGTTTCCAAGTGGGGCGACGACAATCTGGTCAGATTCAATGCTCTGAAAACACAGGCATGTCTTTTTACGGCTAAAAAGAGCCAGTTCCAGTTGTCTCCAGCTTTCCGAGGTACAGTTGTACCAGTCACCGACCGCCTACAGCTTTTGGGCATGGAGTTGACATCGGATCTCAACTTCGGCTCAACCATCGAGTCGAAAGCTCAGACCGCAGCTAAGAAGCTGGGCATCCTGAATAAGGTGAGGCGATACTTCACATCTGGACAGCTTTTAAGTTTATATAAAGCACAGGTCCGTTCCTGTATGGAGTATTGCAGTCACTTGTGGGATGGTTCAGCAAAATACCAGCTCGCTGCACTTGATTCGGTGGAACGCAGAGCTAAAAGACTCATAGGCGACGAGACTTTCATAGCTTCGCTTCACAGCCTAGCTCATAGGCGTAATGTCGCCTGCTTGTCGGTCTTCTACAGACTGTACTTCGGAGAGTGTGCACAGGAGCTCCACGATTTGATTCCACCATCACCCTTTTACCACCGGACTAGCAGACGTACTGCGGCGTACCATCCACACTTGGTTGATATCCCGACTAGTCGTACTCGGCGCTTCTCCTCCACGTTTATCATGCGCACAGCCAAGGTGTGGAACTCTCTGCCGGCTTCTGTGTTCCCTCCCACATATAACCCGTCTGCCTTCAAAGCAAGAGTGAACAGGCATCTTCTGGGCACGCTCGTTTCATCATAGACCTCATCCATCGCTTTCCACCAGGCGTGATCGAGGTCAAGAGCAGGCCCATTTTGTAATAAAAAAAAAAAAAAAAAAAAAAAATGATATTGTAGGTTTTAAATTACCTCAAATTCAAATAGTTAAGTTCGACGGGTCTTGCTTTCGCTGGCTTGAATTTCGTGACACATTCTTATCTATTGTACATAATAACGACCGCATCGCTCCCATTCATAAATTCCATTATCTTATTTCGTACTTGACTGGCGATGCAGCGCGCATTATTGCTAACTTGGAGGTATCCAGCAAAAATTATGCGTGCGCCTGGAAATTATTATGTGACAGATATGAAAATACCCGACAATTAGTAACTCATCATATAAATTCATTATTAAACATAAAATCTATCACAAGCGAGTCTGATAAATCACTACGATTCTTTGTGGATCATATTAATAAAAATATACGCGCTTTAACTAGTCTCGGTGTAGGTTCACGTGACTGGGATATTTTACTCATTCATATAATGATCCCCAAGTTTGATAACTGCACCAAGGTCAAGTGGGAAGAGTACAAGGGCACGTTGGATACCAATATACCTAATTTGCAACATTTTTTCAAGTTTCTTATTGATCGCGCTGATGTACTTGAGTCAATAAATAGCAGCTATTCATACACTAAACCCAAGACTCAGACAATGTCAAGGCCTATAGATTCTAATAATAAAATAAAACCTCATCAGTCTTACATTTCTAATAGTGAAGACAATAATATTTCTGATATATCATGCGTCGTTTGTAATGGTAATCATCGTCTTTATGATTGCCCCACTTTTTTGGCTAAGAGTGTGGATGACCGCATCACTGAAGTAAGCAGATTGAAGCTTTGTCATAACTGCTTAAGGTCTGGCCACTCTGCACGCAATTGTCGCATGCATCCGTGTCGCATGTGCAATACAAGACACAATAGACTCTTGCATAAACAGTCTAGTAACAAAAATATTTCTAGTGTTGTCACCATTACACCCGACATCACTGACGGTACTCTCGTTAATTTTTCTAATCAAAATAATCATCAAGTTCTTCTGTCTACTGCTTATATTGAGGTAGTTAATCCTACAACCAATCAAACACAGAAGGTTCGTGCTCTTTTGGATTGCGGTAGTCAGTCATCATTTATTACTCAATCTCTTAAAACAAAACTGCTTTTAGAACCGACTACCACTTTGCATGTCAATATAATTGGCATAGGCAATAAAACTACTACTCAAGCTACAGAAACTTGTGTAGTTCAGTTGAAATCTTTGATGAAGCATTTCACTATCACCTCTTCTTTTCTGATATTGCCAGTGTTAACCGGTAACATACCTCGAATACCCGTTGACGTAAAACAACTTAACATTTCGAGTGATTACTTTTTAGCGGACCCTCACTTCCACCAACCAGCACCTGTTGATGTTGTCATCGGTGCCGATATTTTCTGGGACATTATTGGCCGCGATCAACTCTCTCTCGGTCTTAATTCACCTGTATTGAGAAGTTCTCATTTCGGTTGGTTGATAACAGGTCCTATGTATTTTAATTTACCCAAAAACAATAAGTTAAAGGAAATTGGTATAGATTCAAATCATTCAGTCGTTTCTTATGTGTCATCTGTTGACAAAATACATCAAGAATTAACAAAATTCTGGGACTTAGAAAATGTTCCCCAAACTCAAAAAATTATGAGTCATAGTGAGAAGGCATGCGAAAAACATTTCTTATCGCACACTTTCCGTTTAGAAACCGGTAGGTTCTCAGTCAGTCTACCTTTAAAGGATACACCTGATTGTCTAGGTGAATCTTATTCACTAGCTAAAAAACGCTTGTTAAATTTAGAAAGGCGATTTCGCAAACAACCACATGTGAAATCGCAATACGTAGAATTTATGCGTGAGTACGCAGACTTAGGGCACCTTTCAGAATCCGCTATACCCATACCTTCATCCTCTTACTTCCTCTGCCATCACGCTGTCTTCAAAGACAGTAGTGAGTCCACGAAAATTAGAGTCGTATTCGACGGCTCAGCTCCTACTTCATCGGGTCAGTCTGTAAATGACATCCTCATGGTTGGGCCTAATATGCAAGACTCACTATTCTCCATATTGATAAGAGCTCGACAACATAAGTATCTTCTCTCGGGTGACGTCGAGAAAATGTATCGTCAAGTCCGTGTGCATGAGGAACACCGCAACCTTCAACTCATTTTATGGAGAGAGGATGAGTCCTTGCCCATCAAAACGCTTCAGCTAGGTACTGTGACTTACGGAATGGCAAGTTCCAGCTATCTGAGCACTCGGTGTCTATGGCAGATTGGTGAAGAATCTTCTGATCCTATGGTTAAAGATATAATTCAACATGATTTTCTTTGTGGACGATCTCATTACCGGTTCTGAAAGCGAGGATATCTTACGTTACATTCACAAATCTGTAACTAAAGAATTAAAGAAAGGATGCTTTAATCTTCGTAAATTTAAAACTAATTTACCATCACTGTTCGATTCAAATACTCAAACTAATGATAATCTTCTAGTTAGTGAGTCAACTAGTACCCTAGGCATGGGATGGAACCCATCAACCGATCATTTACATTTCCCTATCAAACCATTTTCCTCTAATAATAATTTAACTAAAAGATCTTTTCTATCGTCTCTTTTTAAAATATTTGACCCTTTGGGACTGATAAGTCCGTGTGTAATAAAAATGAAAATGTTATTACAACAACTATGGCTGCATAATTTGACTTGGGACTCTCCGGTGCCAACTGAAGTTCAGAGAGATTGGAACGATTTTGAACAGTCTTTACCTTCCCTTCTGTCTTTAGAAGTTCCGCGTCGTGTGCTCTGTGATGAACCCGTTTCTGTAGAATTACATTCATTCAGTGATTCATCCCAGAATGCATACGGTGCTTGTATTTATTTACGTTCAGTCAATGCTGCGAACGAGATCACAGTAAAGTTACTTTGTTCCAAGTCCAAAGTAGCTCCGATTAAAGGTGCAACTATCCCGCGTCTAGAATTATGCGCAGCCTTACTGGCAGCAAGGTTATGCAAGGTTGTCAGGGAGTCACTGAGATATGAAGTTCAGCACCAGGTACACTGGTGCGATTCGTCAGTAGTGCTAGCCTGGCTCCACACCAGTTTTATAAATTTGAAAACATTTGTAGCTAACAGGATTGCGGAGATCTGTGAGCTGACCGATGCCTCCTCGTGGCGATATGTGCCCACATCTGTTAATCCTGCTGACCTCATATCTAGAGGCGTCAGTCCAAATAAGCTGGGCAGTACCAAGCTGTGGTGGTCAGGTCCTTCATTCCTCATTGAGCCTGAATGTAATTGGCCTGTCTTAAAATCTAATAAAATTAATAATAATGATTTACCAGAAACTAAATCTAATAGTACTGCCACTCATGTTGTTTCTCAAAATGAACCCATAATTAATTTTAAAGATTTTTCTAGCTTAACTAAAATAAAACGATTTTTCGCTTACGTGCTAAGATTTATCAATAATTTAAAAACGAACAAAGATAAAATGATCGGCAATCTGACTGTTGACGAATTAAATAATTCATTTCATCATTTGTGTCGTCTCGCACAGCAGGAATCATTTTTCTGTGAATATAATTTGCTATGTAGCAATAAGGCTTTAAGTTCTAAATCAAATATTTTATCATTGTCTCCATTTTTAAGTGACGAGAAGATCTTACGAGTTGGTGGCCGACTAGGCTCATCTGATTACAATTATAATAAAAAACACCCTGTTCTTCTGCATGCTTCGCATCATTTTACCAAATTGATTTTCGAGTACGAACATAAATGCGGATTACATGCTGGACCACAATTATTGCTGGCCGTTGTTAGGGAATACGTTTGGCCGATTAACGGCAGAAATTTAGCTAGGCGCGTTTTCCGTAACTGCCCCAGGTGCAGACGCTTGCAGGGCAAGACTATTGCGCCAATAATGGGACAATTGCCCTCACAACGTGTCACGCCGAACTTTCCATTTCGATCAGTGGGAATTGACTTCGCTGGCCCATTCCTGATTATAAACAGAAAGGGACGTGGTGCTTCGTTGGTTAAGTGCTACCTTTGTTTTTTTATATGCCTTCGTTTTAAAATCTCTCACCTCGAGGCCGTGAGCGATCTAACAAAGGACGCTTTTGTCATGACATTCCGAAGGTTTGTGTCACGAAGAGGCAGGCCAGCGGAAGTATTCTGCGATAACGGGCGCAACTTTGTCGCAGGAGCTAAAGAACTTAATAACTTTTTTAAGGTTCACCAAAACGACATATCTGATTTTGCATGTTCGGAAGGCATTCAGTTTCACTTTTCACCAGCTTACGCTCCTCATTTTGGCGGTATCTTTGAGGCCGGTATCCGTTCAGCAAAATTTCATGTTAGACGAGTAATGGGTAATTCCCACTTGACTTATGAAGAACTTCAAACTCTTTTCACTCAGGTAGAAGCTGTATTAAATAGTAGACCTCTCTGTCCCTTATCTGCCTCTCCTGATGATTTCCATTGCCTTACTCCTGGGCATTTTCTCATTGGTCGGGCGCTCACCGCTCTGCCTGAACCAGCTTTGGAAGATTGCCACTCAACCAACTTGCAGCGCTATGCCAGGCTGCAGCAAATATATCAACATTTTTGGCAACGCTGGCAACGCGAATACATTGCCGAGCTGCAACTGCGCAGTAAATGGAAGACCAACGCCACTGCAGTCAAAATCGGAGACATGGTCCTCTTGCAAGAAGATGGCGTTCCACCCCTGTGTTGGAGACTTGGACGCATTGCAAGACTCTTCCCAGGACAAGATGGAGTCTCCCGTGTGGCCGACATCAATACCAATAGAGGAATTATACGGCGCCCTCTGGTTCGCCTTTGCCCGTTACCAACCGAAGAGGACCTACTGAAGGGTTGAAACTGCGGGAGTTTCAACGGGGGGAGGATGTTTACGCCTGCGTTAAATATTGAGACGCACAGTGTGTGTGTCGCACTTTGCTATCCAAAACGCACTAGGCGCGCCGTACCGCAAATAATTATTGTGATTTTTTATTCTACCACCTACATTTTTTTACTTTTGTCTCCAAATCTTTTCACCGTCGCGGCAACCTCACGCTCCGTATTAATATTGTAAAAATTCAGTTTAAACCAAAATAAATCACCATACCTCGATACGGGAGTTTCATTGAGAACACTGAAGCCCCAACACCTCCCATCGGGGGACAGGAGGGGTATGTGGGACTCCCCGGGCGAACCAAACCCGGTATACCCACTAAAACGACCCAGCGCATTCCCGCTTCGTCATAGTGGCGGGGGACTGGGAAACCGGCATAGCCTGAACGACCAGTCCTCCGCCGACGATTGCCCCGCAAGGCGACCCCTCACACCCTCGCGGGTGTGGGGGGCCGGAATGACCCGCTAAGGTGACGGGTGCAATGCGGGCGAAGGCACCCCCGTGCCTGCCGCCCGCCGTCACCATGAGGAGGGAGGGCACGAAGCCTTCTCCCCCTTCCGCTGCGGAGCGGCGCAGCGAGAGGGTCGCCCCCCCCGCGCGCGCTCCGCCTCCTCCCTTTGCGAGCGAACTCGCAAAAGGAGGCTACCGCTGACCAGGCCTCCCCGCCCCCCAGCATGGCATCGACCACGCCGGGAAGCGAGGGCCCGGTCCGACCACCGGCGGGCTCGGTGCGCCACCGGAAGCCGGACGCGCCCGGCCCGGCCCCGTAAGACCGGACCGAGCGCGCCCAACGCCCGGCGGCACACCGAGCCCGCCCTGGCTCCTCCGCTGCGGAGCGGCGCAACGAGAGGATCGCCCCCCCGCGCGCGCTCCGCCTCCTCCCTTTGCGAGCGAACTCGCAAAAGGAGGCGACCGCTGACCAGGCCTCCCCGCTCCCCAGCATGGCATCGACCACGCCGGGAAGCGAGAGGTCCGGTCCAACCACCGGCGGGCTCGGTGCGCCGCCGGACGCCGGACGCGTCCAACGCCCGGCGGCACACCGAGCCCGCCCTGGCTCCTCCACTGCGCCCTCTGCGACCCAGAGGGCCGCGTGGAGTCGCCCCACCGTGTCAGAATATTGGCCACGACAGTAACGTTCCCCGAGGAATAAGAATCTCTTCCCATTCATCGGGGACGGATACTGCCGCGCCCAGGGTGCACCGTCCACAGCAGCTGCTGTTCCCTCCAGACGTATCGAGAAGGACCGGCAGCCACTGGGCCCCCTAGGAGGTTTTCTGACCTAGCACCCCAACCTAACCTTTTTTTTTTTTTTTTTTTGTTGACGCTGGGAAAAAATGCAATTACGCATACCCTCCCATCGGGGGACAGGAGGGGTATGTGGGACTCCCCGGGCGAACCAAAACCGGTATACCCACTAAAACGACCCAGCGCATTCCCGCTTCGTCATAGTGGCGGGGGACTGGGAAACCGGCATAGCCTTAACAACCAGTCCTCCGCCGACGATTGCCCCGCAAGGCGACCCCTCACATCCTCGCGGGTGTGGGGGGCCGGAATGACCCGCTAAGGTGACGGGTGCAATGCGGGCGAAGGCACCCCCGTGCCTGCCGCCCGCCGTCACCATGAGGAGGGAGGGCACGAAGCCTTCTCCCCCTTCCGCTGCGGAGCGGCGCAGCGAGAGGGTCGCCCCCCCCGCGCGCGCTCCGCCTCCTCCCTTTGCGAGCGAACTCGCAAAAGGAGGCTACCGCTGACCAGTGCCTCCCCGCCCCCCAGCACGGCGTCGACCACACCGGGAAGCGAGGGCCCGGTCCGACCACCGGCGGGCTCGGTGCGCCACCGGAAGCCGGACGCGCCCGGTCCGGCCCCGCAAGACCGGACCGAGCGCGCCCAACGCCCGGCGGCACACCGAGCCCGCCCCGGCTCCTCCGCTGCGGAGCGGCGCAACGAGAGGGTCGCCCCCCCCGCGCGCGCTCCGCCTCCTCCCTTTGCGAGCGAACTCGCAAAAGGAGGCGACCGCTGACCAGACCTCCCCGAACCCCAGCATGGCGCTCAACCACGCCGGGAAGCGAGAGGTCCGGTCCTAGCACCGGCGGGCCCAGTGCGCCGCCGGACGCCGGGCGCGCCCGAGCCAGCCCTCCACAAGACCGGACCGAGCGCGCCCAACGCCCGGCGGCACACCGAGCCCGCCCTGGCTCCTCCACTGCGCCCTCTGCGACCCAGAGGGCCGCGTGGAGTCGCCCCACCGTGTCAGAATATTGGCCACGACAGTAACATTCCCCGAGGAATAAGAATCTCTTCCCATTCATCGGGGACGGATACTGCCGCGCCCAGGGTGCACCGTCCACAGCAGCTGCTGTTCCCTCCAGACGTATCGAGAAGGACCGGCAGCCACTGGGCCCCCTAGGAGGTTTTCTGACCTAGCACCCCACCCCAACCTAACCTTTTTTTTTTTTTTTTTTTTTTTTTTTTTTTTTTTTTTTTTTTTTGTTGACGCTGGGAAAAAATGCAATTACGCATACCCTCCCATCGGGGGACAGGAGGGGTATGTGGGACTCCCCGGGCGAACCAAACCCGGTATACCCACTAAAACGACCCAGCGCATTCCCGCTTCGTCATAGTGGCGGGGGACTGGGAAACCGGCATAGCCTTAACGACCAGTCCTCCGCCGACGATTGCCCCGCAAGGCGACCCCTCACACCCTCGCGGGTGTGGGGGGCCGGAATGACCCGCTAAGGTGACGGGTGCAATGCGGGCGAAGGCACCCCCGTGCCTGCCGCCCGCCGTCACCATGAGGAGGGAGGGCACGAAGCCTTCTCCCCCTTCCGCTGAGGAGCGGCGCAGCGAGAGGGTCGCCCCCCCCGCGCGCGCTCCGCCTCCTCCCTTTGCGAGCGAACTCGCAAAAGGAGGCTACCGCTGACCAGTGCCTCCCCGCCCCCCAGCACGGCGTCGACCACACCGGGAAGCGAGGGCCCGGTCCGACCACCGGCGGGCTCGGTGCGCCACCGGAAGCCGGACGCGCCCGGACCGGCCCCGCAAGACCGGACCGAGCGCGGCCAACGCCCGGCGGCACACCGAGCTCGCCCCGGCTCCTCCGCTGCGGAGCGGCGCAACGAGAGGGTCGCCCCCCCCGCGCGCGCTCCGCCTCCTCCCTTTGCGAGCGAACTCGCAAAAGGAGGCTACCGCTGACCAGGCCTCCCCGCCCCCCAGCACGGCGTCGACCACGATGGGAAGCGAGGGCCCGGTCCACCCACCGGCGGGCTCGGTGCGCCGCCGGAAGCCGGACGCGACCGGCCCAGCCCTCCACAAGACCGGACCGAGCGCACCCAACGCCCGGCTGCACACCGAGCCCGCCCTGGCTCCTCCACTGCGCCCTCTGCGTCCCAGAGGGCCGCGCGGAGTCGCCCCACCGTGTCAGAATATCGGCCACGACAGTAACGTTCCCCGAGGAATAAGAATCTCTTCCCATTCATCGGGGACGGATACTGCCGCGCCCAGGGTGCACCGTCCACAGCAGCTGCTGTTCCCTCCAGACGTATCGAGAAGGACCGGCAGCCACTGGGCCCCCTAGGAGGTTTTCTGACCTAGCACCCCACCCCAACCTAACCTAACCTAACCTTTTTTTTTTTTTTTTTTTTTGTTCTCGATGTGGAAATCCTCGATGGATGTCCTCCGCCCTGGGGAGAGCGGAGGGGTCTGTCAGACTCCTACTGACTAAAACCACACCGGTGTTCCCTCGCACACTTGCGTCGGGGGGCAACGGGATCTGATGCGACTTCCGCTGCCCCGGACTAGTGCCGGCCCGCTCGACCTGCGGGCCTCGTCTCGGGGGGGAGTGAGGTGTGAAACTCCCCCCGTTACGTCTAAGAGAGGCGCGCGTGGAACACTACGCGCCGCCGTCTCGGGTCCATTGCGATGGGGGGCGACGGATGTCCCCAAATCCGTCGCCCCTGGACCAATTTAGGGGGGCCGGAAGAGGGCATTATCCGCCCTCTGCCGACGCCCGGTGCGTCTGCTGCGGGATGGGCGGGAGCTAGTCATCTCCCTCTCCCTCTCCGCAGCTTCCTTCTGCGACATGACGGCTTCGCAGAAGGAAATCACTGCGTCCCAGGACTCTGCGCTGCCAACCATAGAGCGAACGACGGTCGGCAGCGACAGGTCTCCTCCTACCTCTGCGACGAGGGCACGGCGCGGCTCATCCCACGCGGCGCACTCGGCCAGCGTATGCCGCGCCGTGTCCTCCGGACAGTGGACGCAGTGATGGCACCGGGCGTCCGGCTCCCTGCTCAGGCGACACAAGTACTTCCCGAAGCAGCCGTGCCCCGAGAGCACCTGCGTTGCCCGAAACGTCAGGGAGCCGTGCTTCCTCCCGAGCCAGTCGTCGAGTACTGGCCGGATCGCCTCGATTGTGTCGAGGCCGGCGGTGGGGAGCTCTAGCCTCCCCCGCCATTCCGCCACCATGACCTGTCGGAGCTGAGACCGGTACTGCGTTATCTGTCGCTCCACCAGTCTCTCGCCCCGACGATTGGCCCCCTCGCGCCACTGGTACAGCGTCGCGAGGGTCTTCGCCTCCAGGTCCCACGGTGGGGATCCGGCCAGTACGCAAGCCGCCTCGTAGGAGATCGTGCGATATCCCCGTACGACCCTGACGGCCATCGCTCTCTGCGGTCTGCGCAGAACGGCGATAGTGCGGGCCGTCAGGTCCGTCGCCCATATCGGGGCCCCATAGAGGGCCATCGATCGCACGATCCCTACGTACAACCGCCTACAGGCGGTGCTCGGGCCCCCCAGATTGGGAAGCAGCGTTGACAGCGCGCCCGCCGCGCCCATCAACTTGGGCACCAGCCGCTGAAAGTGGGGGCCGAAGTCCCAACGGCTGTCGAGCACCAATCCCAGGTATTTCATGGTTGACTCGACAGCGATCCGGACCCCCCCGACCACAATGTGTGATCCCAGCGGCGGTGCCCGTCGCGGGCCATGAAAGGCAATGGCCTCCGACTTGTTGAGGGCCACCTCCAGGCCCAGGCGTCGTATGCGGCTCACCACCTGCGAGACCGTAGCCGTAGCCAGCAACGCTGCTTCCCTGTACGAGCTCCCCCGAGCCGTGACCAGCGTGTCGTCCGCATAACACGTCAGGTTCACTCCCGGCGGGAGCTCGCACCGCAAAACCCAGTCGTATCCGATGTTCCACAGGGGTGGGCCCAGAACCGACCCCTGCGGAACACCGCACGACATCTCGCGACGGCCCGCGCCGTCGCGTCCCATGTAGGTGACACACCTTCCGGACAAATAAGCCCCCACTATGTTGCGGAGGTAGGGAGGCACCCGATGGTATCGCAGGGCCTCCCTGATGCAACTCCAGGGCAGGGTGTTGAACGCGTTGGAGATGTCCAAGGACACCGCCAGCACCACCCCACCCCGGGACACCGCTTCCTCCGCCAGGACTCTTACTCTCATGATTGCGTCGATGGTAGAGCTCCCACGCCGGAAGCCAAACTGGCTGTCGTCCAGGTTCGGCCCCTCTGTACACAAGTGGCTGACGAGGCGATCTGCGATTACTCGCTCGAGCAACTTGCCCGCCTCGTCCAGCAGCACTATGGGCCGATAAGCGGACGACGAATCCGCCGGGCGCCCCGCCTTCTTGAGCAGGACCAGTCGACCAGCCTTCCACCTCGTAGGGAACTGACCCTGCTCAAGGCACGCCGAGAAGAGTCCCCTCAGTGGGGGCTCCAGCTCCTTCAGGGCGAGTACTAGAGCGCGGCCAGGCACTCCGTCGGGCCCCGGAGCAGTGTTTTTTGCCCGGAGCCGCATCACGACCGCGCTCATCTCCGCCTGTGTCACCTCTGGGACGGTTTCGCTCTCCTCTTCTTCTTCCGGCTCTGCAGCTGTGGGCAGAGCCATCGGCGGTGGCTCGTGCTCGGCCCTGTCAGGGAAGAGAGCCGAGACCACTCGCTCCAGAAACTGCGGCTCGAGCCCTTCCGTTAGCGGGGGCGCCCACGGCCGAAGTTTCCCTCGGACCGTGCGGTAAGGGCGCCCCCACGGATCCCCGTCTAGGGTCGCCAGCAGCTCCTCTCTGGAGCGCTTCTTCGACTCGCCGATGGCCAGCCACAGAGCCTCCTTCGCCGCGCTGTACACCTCATACAGCGCGGCTTCTTCGTCGGGATCCCGCAGACGTCTTCTCCGACACCGCGTGTACGGGCGTCTGGCGGCTGCGCACTCGACGCGCAACCGCTCGACCTCGACGCACCACCAGTACACGCGGCGCCTTGCGGACAGAGAGGAGACGCGTGGCATGGACGCGTCGCAGATTTGCGTCATCGCGTCGTTAAACCACTGCGCCTCCTGTTCGACGTCGACGGGACCGACGGTAGCCGACTCCCGGATCCAGGCTTGGACGATGGTGGCTTCCTCGAGAGCTTCCTTGTCGAGGCGTTTCAACGCCCAACGCGGGCCGTCTCTTCGGGGGGCCGATTGGCTACGACCTCCAGCGGTCTGGGTGGAGACGTCGAAGCGTATGTATCGGTGATCCGATAGCGTCTCCACCTCCTCTTCCACGTGCCAATCGTGAACGCGGTGCGCGACAGCGGGACTGGCGAACGAGACGTCCACTATGGACCCACCCCGCTGCCGCACACACGTGTAGGCCGATCCCCGATTCAAGACGGCCAGGCCCGTCGTAACGGCCCACTCCTCTAGCACGTCGCCTCTCGGGTCTGTGACCGGGGATCCCCACGCCGAGGATTTGGCGTTCAGATCACCGAGAAGCAAAACGGGCCGAGGGTGAGACCGGCCGACGACGGCTCCCAACTCGACGAGGAAACTCTCGAAGTCGGCGAGACTCCTGTTGGGCGAAAAGTATGCCCCGATCGTGACGATCCCGTTCACAAGGGCAGCAACCCAACCGTGACCCCGGGATACGTCGACAAGAGTCGCGCCGATGATGGCCACCAGGCCGTCCAGATCTCCCGCCCAGTTTTCCCGGGGGGGGATGTAATACGGCTCAGCGACCACCGCCACATTTATCAACCACTCCGCCATGCTCAGGACCAAGAGATCCTGAGCTCTGGTGCAGTGGTTGATATTCGCCTGGAGGAAACGGAGGGCCATCACTGGCACTCCATTTCCTCGGCGTTTCCAACCACAGGCCGGGAGTCGGCCAAAGAGGTGCTAGGGGGTGCGGCCCCCGCAGGTCTCGTCCACCGCTTGCTGCGCTTTCTGGGCGCGCCGCAAGCGTTGCCACCTATGCTGTGCCCCGCGGACTTTCCTGCAGCTGTACAGAGGCTGCAGTTTGGTTCCGCGGAGCACTGGGACGCCTTATGCCCGGGCTGACCGCAGCGATAGTACAAATCGCTGCGGTCTGTTTCGGCAGTGCACAGTGCCCGGACGTGGCCTTTCTCCAGGCACCGATAGCACTGCAAGGCCCTGGGTGTCAGGAGTTTAACCCTCGCTGACACCCAGCCCACCAGCAGACGTCCCGCGTCGGCGACCTTCTTCGCCGCAGCCACCGGACACCGCACCCAGATGGTGCCAAGCCCGCCAGCATTGACGCGGATGTCGCCCGCCCGCACATTTTCTGGCGGGCATCCGCCGCTCCGGGCTATGGCCGCCACCACCTCCTCTGGGGTCACGGAGTCGTCCAGCCCATCGACCCGCACCTCAGCCGTTTTAATGGGCCTGGACACCCGGGCCTCCTCGGGGTTGAGGACGTCTCTCAGCTTTGCAGCTAGAGAGTCCGCCCTCTCGGCACTGCTGGCCCCCGCCAACTCAAACATTTTGGCCCCCGTGGCTGCCGTCCTGAAACGGAAACCGTCTGGGGTGCCAAAATCGGCGAAGACCAGCTTGCCCCTCGCCTCCGCAAGCACCTTCTGGTACGTCACCCCCCGCTCTTTCGCTTCGGGCTGCAGCGTGACCACAACAGCCTCGGAGTGAGGGATGCGGATTCTTGGGGCCTGCCCCCTTGAGCCCGATGCGTTCTTGGCCTTGCAGCCCCTCTTCCGCCTTTTCTTGCGGCCTTCGGCCGTCTTCCAAAGACCCTCGTTGGGAGCCGGGTCATGCTCCTGTATTTCAGGATTTATGGCCCCTTCTCTGGGCCTTGTGGCAACCTGCGAGGGCCTTTTGGCCACCTCAGAGGTCCTCTTGGCTACCTGCGAAAGACCCTTGGCCGCCTGCGAAGGTTTTTTGGCCACCTGCGAGGGCTTTTTGGCCGCCTGCGTGCTCTTTTTTGGCGCAGGTGAAGCTTTAGCCACCTGTGCCCACGTTGGCCCAGCCGTTGCTGGAGCGGGCTCCGCCTCCTTCCTCCGCTTATCTGCTGCCAGCGGCGGACGAAGGCTAATAGGGGGGTTAAGCCTTGGCTCTATGCTGTCCAGGCGGGCGGTCATAATTCTCAACAGCCGGTCAAATTGGTCTTCCCCCAAAGACCCGTTCTGTGGCAGGGCACGACTATCTGTAGTCCTCGCACCCTGCTGCCGGCTGAAGTCCGCCCTCAGGGCGCTCACCTCCCGTTGAAGCTCCTCCAGCCTCGTGTGGAGACGGTTATTTTCCTCTTGGAGTTTTACCGTCTCCTCCGAGGTTGTTCGGTCAAGGAGGACTTCAACCGCCTCCCTGATGCCGTCTGCCGCCTCCTTCAGAGCCCGCGTGAACGTGCCCTTCAGGTTGCCCGATTTCGTAGCAACCTTCAGGACAACGTCCACGCCGTCCAACACTTGTCGGCTGAGCGCCTCTGCCGTCAGGCCTTCAAGGGCAACGGCGGTCTGCAACCTCCTCTCCCTTGCTTGCCGGGCCATTTCTGCGACCTCGTCGGTCGCGATAGCCTTCCGGCCCTCCCGCCTCGCGGCATTGAGCTCTGCCTTGGTGCTCACCAATGCGGTGGAGGTTTCAGCCTGCTCCACCTGCATTGCCCCGTCGGAGTCGCTTGCTCCACTGGCTACCGGCATATCGGGCCGCTTCAGAAAGCGGCTCAGGGAGTCGCGGGACGCTGCCGGAGAGCTCGGTCCGGAAGGTATTCCGCGGCGTCCGCCCCTCCTGGCTGTCGGCACCTTGGGGGCCGGCAGGTCCTCCTCGCTAGACGACAAACCCGCCGAACCCGCTTCCGACTCACAGGCACGCGGCCGTTTCCCCCAAAACTTGGAGGGAGAGGCCGCAACTGCTTGCGGTGTGTTGTCGACCTCCGACAACACACTCACCCTCTCCAGAACCACACGTGGCTCCGCTGGGGAACATAAACTTCTCAGTGACGCAGCGCCAGAGTCCGACACTGCGTCCGTTCTAAAATTAATGGAGATGAGGTCTTCAAAAGACCTCGATCTCGAGGAGCCTCCTCGGCTCTTGTTGCCATCGGCAAGTGGAAGACGGTTGCTGCCCTCCCCAGAATACGGTGGGCATGACGACCCGGAAGGGGTCGTGGCGGATTCTCCAGCTGCTGAGCAGCTGGTACCGCCCTGGGGTACTTTATTGCAAATCGTCTTTTTCATATTGTTTTGTTTTCCTTTGAAGGGTGTGGTCCCTATCCTCCTACGTCATCATTCCCCCCCCCCCCCCTTTTATACCCTATGGCTGTCCCATCACCCTCACAGTCACGTCTGATGGGCAGACGCGAACCAGAGGGCGATGAATGCCATGATCACGTACCGTCCGATGAGCCCACTCCGTGAGCCATCGCAAGGTACACGACGATACATCCCAGCCCTTTTTTCTTCATTCACTCCCCGAGAACTTCGAGGAATGAACGAGGGTCGCACTAACGACTGATTGATCCATGAGATCTCCCGTCAGCCATACATCCCTTCGCGGTGCGCCGCCGCTTGGGATTCGGGGTAACTTTTTATAGAGGTTTTCTACCTCGCGGTCCGGGCGGTTAAGCCAAGACCCTCGGTCCCTATCGAAGCCGCGAGACGTCGACGATGGGATTACGAGATCGGCGGAGACAGTGAAGGATGGAATCCTTCTCTGTCTGCTCGGAGGTAGGGTGAGTGCACACCGAGCCCGCCCTTGCTCCTCCGCTGTGCCCTCTGCTTTTCAGAGGGTCACGCGGAACAGCGCAGTCCAAATAGGACCCCCTCCCGTGTCAGAATATCGGCCACGACAGTAACATTCCCCGAGGAATAAGAATCTCTTCCCGTTAATCGGGGACGGATACTGCCGCGCCCAGGGTGCACCGTCCACAGCAGCTGCTGTTCCTTCCAGACGTATCGAGAAGGACCAGCAGCCACTGGGCCCCCTAGGAGGTTTTCTGACCTAGCACCCCAACCTAACCTTTTTTTTTTTTTTTTTTTTTGTTGACGCTGGGAAAAAATGCAATTACGCATACCCTCCCATCGGGGGACAGGAGGGGTATGTGGGACTCCCCGGGCGAACCAAACCCGGTATACCCACTAAAACGACCCAGCGCATTCCCGCTTCGTCATAGTGGCGGGGGACTGGGAAACCGGCATAGCCTTAACGACCAGTCCTCCGCCGACGATTGCCCCGCAAGGCGACCCCTCACACCCTCGCGGGTGTGGGGGGCCGGAATGACCCGCTAAGGTGACGGGTGCAATGCGGGCGAAGGCACCCCCGTGCCTGCCGCCCGCCGTCACCATGAGGAGGGAGGGCACGAAGCCTTCTCCCCCTTCCGCTGCGGAGCGGCGCAGCGAGAGGGTCGCCCCCCCCGCGCGCGCTCCGCCTCCTCCCTTTGCGAGCGAACTCGCAAAAGGAGGCTACCGCTGACCAGTGCCTCCCCGCCCCCCAGCACGGCGTCGACCACACCGGGAAGCGAGGGCCCGGTCCGACCACCGGCGGGCTCGGTGCGCCACCGGAAGCCGGACGCGCCCGGACCGGCCCCGTAAGACCGGACCGAGCGCGCCCAACGCCCGGCGGCACACCGAGCCCGCCCCGGCTCCTCCGCTGCGGAGCGGCGCAACGAGAGGGTCGCCCCCCCCGCGCGCGCTCCGCCTCCTCCCTTTGCGAGCGAACTCGCAAAAGGAGGCGACCGCTGACCAGACCTCCCCGAACCCCAGCATGGCGCTCAACCACGCCGGGAAGCGAGAGGTCCGGTCCTATCACCGGCGGGCCCAGTGCGCCGCCGGACGCCGGGCGCGCCCGAGCCAGCCCTCCACAAGACCGGACCGAGCGCGCCCAACGCCCGGCGGCACACCGAGCCCGCCCTGGCTCCTCCACTGCGCCCTCTGCGACCCAGAGGGCCGCGTGGAGTCGCCCCACCGTGTCAGAATATTGGCCACGACAGTAACATTCCCCGAGGAATAAGAATCTCTTCCCATTCATCGGGGACGGATACTGCCGCGCCCAGGGTGCACCGTCCACAGCAGCTGCTGTTCCCTCCAGACGTATCGAGAAGGACCGGCAGCCACTGGGCCCCCTAGGAGGTTTTCTGACCTAGCACCCCACCCCAACCTAACCTTTTTTTTTTTTTTTTTTTTTTTTTTTTTTTTTTTTGTTGACGCTGGGAAAAAATGCATTACGCATACCCTCCCGTCGGGGGACGGAAGGGGTATGTGGGACTCCCCGGGCGAACCAAACCCGGTATACCCACTAAAACGACCCAGCGCATTCCCGCTTCGTCATAGTGGCGGGGGACTGGGAAACCGGCATAGCCTTAACGACCAGTCCTCCGCCGACGATTGCCCCGCAAGGCAACCCCTCACACCCTCGCAGGTGTGGGGGGCCGGAATGACCCGCTAAGGTGACGGGTGCAATGCGGGCGAAGGCACCCCCGTGCCTGCCGCCCGCCGTCACCATGAGGAGGGAGGGCACGAAGCCTTCTCCCCCTTCCGCTGCGGAGCGGCGCAGCGAGAGGGTCACCCCCCTCGCGCGCGCTCCGCCTCCTCCCTTTGCGAGCGAACTCGCAAAAGGAGGCTACCGCTGACCAGTGCCTCCCCGCCCCCCAGCACGGCGTCGACCACACCGGGAAGCGAGGGCCCGGTCCGACCACCGGCGGGCTCGGTGCGCCACCGGAAGCCGGACGCGCCCGGACCGGCCCCGCAAGACCGGACCGAGCGCGCCCAACGCCCGGCGGCACACCGAGCCCGCCCCGGCTCCTCCGCTGCGGAGCGGCGCAACGAGAGGGTCGCCCCCCCCGCGCGCGCTCCGCCTCCTCCCTTTGCGAGCGAACTCGCAAAAGGAGGCGACCGCTGACCAGACCTCCCCGAACCCCAGCATGGCGCTCAACCACGCCGGGAAGCGAGAGGTCCGGTCCTACCACCGGCGGGCCCAGTGCGCCGCCGGACGCCAGACGCGCCCGAGCCAGCCCTCCCAAGACCGGACCGAGCGCGCCCAACGCCCGGCGGCACACCGAGCCCGCCCTGGCTCCTCCACTGCGCCCTCTGCGACCCAGAGGGCCGCGTGGAGTCGCCCCACCGTGTCAGAATATTGGCCACGACAGTAACGTTCCCCGAGGAATAAGAATCTCTTCCCATTCATCGGGGACGGATACTGCCGCGCCCAGGGTGCACCGTCCACAGCAGCTGCTGTTCCCTCCAGACGTATCGAGAAGGACCGGCAGCCACTGGGCCCCCTAGGAGGTTTTCTGACCTAGCACCCCACCCCAACCTAACCTAACCTTTTTTTTTTTTTTTTTTTTTTGTTGACGCTGGGAAAAAATGCAATTACGCATACCCTCCCATCGGGGGACAGGAGGGGTATGTGGGACTCCCCGGGCGAACCAAACCCGGTATACCCACTAAAACGACCCAGCGCATTCCCGCTTCGTCATAGTGGCGGGGGACTGGGAAACCGGCATAGCCTTAACGACCAGTCCTCCGCCGACGATTGCCCCGCAAGGCGACCCCTCACACCCTCGCGGGTGTGGGGGGCCGGAATGACCCGCTAAGGTGACGGGTGCAATGCGGGCGAAGGCACCCCCGTGCCTGCCGCCCGCCGTCACCATGAGGAGGGAGGGCACGAAGCCTTCTCCCCCTTCCGCTGCGGAGCGGCGCAGCGAGAGGGTCGCCCCCCCCGCGCGCGCTCCGCCTCCTCCCTTTGCGAGCGAACTCGCAAAAGGAGGCTACCGCTGACCAGTGCCTCCCCGCCCCCCAGCACGGCGTCGACCACACCGGGAAGCGAGGGCCCGGTCCGACCACCGGCGGGCTCGGTGCGCCACCGGAAGCCGGACGCGCCCGGACCGGCCCCGCAAGACCGGACCGAGCGCGCCCAACGCCCGGCGGCACACCGAGCCCGCCCCGGCTCCTCCGCTGCGGAGCGGCGCAACGAGAGGGTCGCCCCCCCCGCGCGCGCTCCGCCTCCTCCCTTTGCGAGCGAACTCGCAAAAGGAGGCGACCGCTGACCAGACCTCCCCGAACCCCAGCATGGCGCTCAACCACGCCGGGAAGCGAGAGGTCCGGTCCTACCACCGGCGGGCCCAGTGCGCCGCCGGACGCCGGGCGCGCCCGAGCCAGCCCTCCACAAGACCGGACCGAGCGCGCCCAACGCCCGGCGGCACACCGAGCCCGCCCTGGCTCCTCCACTGCGCCCTCTGCGTCCCAGAGGGCCGCGTGGAGTCGCCCCACCGTGTCAGAATATTGGCCACGACAGTAACGTTCCCCGAGGAATAAGAATCTCTTCCCATTCATCGGGGACGGATACTGCCGCGCCCAGGGTGCACCGTCCACAGCAGCTGCTGTTCCCTCCAGACGTATCGAGAAGGACCGGCAGCCACTGGGCCCCCTAGGAGGTTTTCTGACCTAGCACCCCAACCTAACCTTTTTTTTTTTTTTTTTTTGACGCTGGGAAAAAATGCATTACGCATACCCTCCCGTCGGGGGACAGGAGGGGTATGTGGGACTCCCCGGGCGGACCCGGTATACCCACTAAAACGACCCAGCGCATTCCCGCTTCGTCATAGTGGCGGGGGACTGGGAAACCGGCAAAGCCTTTACTTCCAGTCCTCCGCCGACGATTGAAAGGCAGACCCCTCACACCCTCACGGGTGCGGGGGGTCGGGAATGACCGACGAAGGTGACGGGTGCAATGCGGGCGAAGGCACCCCCGTGCCTGTCGCCCGCCCGCCACCATGAGGAGGGAGGGCACGACGCCTTCTCCCCCTTCTTCGTCTGCGGAGCGGCGCAGCGAGAGAATCGTCCTCCCGCGCCCGCTCCGCCTCCTCCTTTTGCGAGATGACCTCCTCGCAAAAGGAGGCTACCGCTGACCAGGCCTCCTCGCTCCCCAGCATGGCGTCGACCACGCCGGGAAGCGAGAGGTCCGGTCCGACCACCGCGGTCAGACCGCGGCGCAGCTCGGACCACGCCGGGCACACTTCGAGGGTGTGCTGCGCCGTGTCCTCCGCTGCGCCGCAGTCGTGGCATGCCGGGGTTTCCTCCCTCCCGATCCGGTGCAGGTACGATCCGAAACAACCATGCCCGGATAACACCTGCACCAGACGGAAAGAGAGGAAACCGTGGGACCGCTCGAGCCAGCCCCGCAGGGCCGGACCGAGCGCGTCCAACGTCCGGCGGCCAAAGGCGGCGTTGGCGAGGTCCTCCGACCAATGGCGGACGATGGCGTCCCTCGCCTCCTGCCGCACGGCCTCCCGCTCCTCGGCGACGGGGCGCTCCCCGAGCGCCTTCCTGTGCGCCGTCCACTCGTACACTCTGGCGAGCACCCAAGCCTCCAACTCCCATGGCGGGGTGCCCGCCAGAGCGCACGCCGCCGAGAAGCCCACCGAGCGGTAGGCCCTCGCCACCCGCTGTGCAATGGCCCGCTGGGGCCTGCGGATGGCGGTGGCATTCTCCCTCCTGTGGAGGGAGTCCGCCCAAATGGGGGCCCCATATAGGGCCATGCTCCGCAAAATGCCGGCATAGAGGCGCCGACATTTCGCCTTGGGTCCCCCCAGGTTCGGGAGGAGCCACGAGAGGGCGTCCGCGGCCTTCAACAGGCGCGTCGACAGCCCGCTGAAATGCGGGCCGAAGCGCCACCTGTCGTCCAGCACCAGCCCCAGATATTTCATCTGGGGCTGGACCCCTATACGGACGCCCTCCACGACGATGTGGGCGTCGGCAGGGCAGCGCTGCCGGGGACCGCGAAAGAACACGGCCTCCGTTTTGTGCAGCGCCACCCTCAATCCCAGGCGGCGGATCCTTTCTGCCACCAAGGATCCGCCAGCCGAGGCCAGAATGGCCGCGTCCGCAAAGTTCCTCCCCCGGGCAGTGAGCAGAGTGTCATCCGCGTAGCAGATTACACTCGTGCCCGGGAGGAGGACTCCCCGCAGGAGCCAATCGAATCCGATGTTCCACAAGGGGGGCCCCAAGACCGACCCCTGTGGAACACCGGACTCTGCGCCGTACCGCCTCACGGTGGCCGACTTGTCCACGAGGAGAACCTCGCGGTCCTCCAAGTAGTCGGCCAGGAGGCTCCGCAGATATTGGGGCACTCCGTGATACCGGAGCGCCTCCAATATCGTCGAGTGGGGGACGGAGTTGAAGGCGTTGGCAATGTCGAATGACACCGCCAGCACCCCGTCCCCCGCCTCCACCGCCTCCTTCACCTGGCCCTTCAGAAGGGCCAGCGCGTCGATCGTCGAACGCCCACGACGGAAACCGTACTGGGCGTCCGACAGATCCGGGCCGATCCCCCGCAAATGGCTATCCAGCCTCCCGGCGACAATCCCCTCGAACAATTTACCGACCTCATCGAGCAAAACGATGGGCCGGTATGCCGAGGGGGAGTCCACCGGGCGTCCCTCCTTCCGGAGGAGGCACAATTGCCCCTCCTTCCAGAGTTTCGGGAACCTCCCAGCCGTAAAACACGCGCTGAAGAGGTCCCGAAACCTGTCCTCCATTTGGGAGGCGGCAATCGCCACCACCCGTGCAGGGACGCCGTCCGGGCCGGGGGCGGTCTTCTTCGCGCGGAGGCTCAATACCCCCGCGTAGAATTCCGCCGCCGTGACCGGGGGCACCTCCACCTCCGGTGGAGTCGCCCCTTGCGGGGGATTCATTGTTGGAGGGGCGAAGTCGGTCCTGCGTGGAAACAGGGACCGGACCACCCCATCCAACAATGCCGGCTCGAGGGTCTCCGACAGTGGGGGACCATAGGGGCGGAGCTGATTCCGCGCCGCCTTATATGGCCTCCCATAGGGGTCCCTGTCGAGACCCTCCAGCATCTCGGCCCTCGCCGAGTCCTGCGCAGCGCCCATTGCAGACTTGAGGGCCGCCGTAGCCTCTCGGTAAGAGGCGTACAGGCGGTCCTCCTCTGCCCGGACTCGGTTCTGGGCGCTGCGCCGTCGGCTTCGCGCGTAGGCCCTTCTGGCCGCCACGCAGGTGGCCCGGAGCCCCGCCAGCTCCTCCGTCCACCAGTACACGGCACGACGGGGAGGCGGACGGCGAGACCGAGGCATGCTGGAGTTGCACACCTCGGTCAAGGACCTCCGTAGCCGGACCGCTGCGGCGTCAACGTCCGGGACCTCCTCGACAGGGGGAGGCGACAGCCAGTCCTGGAGGAAGGCGGCCTCCCTGGCTGCCTCCCGGTCCAGGCGGGTGAGTGCCCACCGCGGGAAGGGAGATTGCCCAGCGCGGGCCGTCCCCCCTCCCCGCTGTGTGGAGATGTCGAACCGCACATAACGGTGGTCCGACAAGGTCTCCACCAGCTCCACCCGCCAGTTCACGACGCGGGCGGCCAGCGCGGGGGTGGCAAACGACACGTCCACCACCGACCCGCCCTGTTGCCGCACACACGTGTGGACCGCCCCCCTGTTGAGGAGGGACACACCGCACGAGGCCGCCCAAAACTCGACGGCGCGTCCCCGGACGTTGCACCCGACGGCCGGGTTGCCCCAGGCCACCGACTTGGCGTTTAGGTCGCCGAGCACCACGACCTGGCGCGGTGCCGCCCTCCCTACGACAGCAGTGAGGATCTCGAGGAAATCCTCAAAGTCCGAGAGAGGGCGGTTTGGGGAGAAATACACCCCCACTATCCCTATCTCTCCCCACGCGGCGGCCACGTATCCCGGTCCCCTCTCTAAGAGCGAGAGGGGAGGGGAGTCCGTGGAAGACCGCGCCACCAACGCCACCAAGCCGTCCCGGTCGCCCAGCCAACGGCCAGGGACCGAGTAGGGTTCGGCGACCACCGCCAAGTCCACCAACCACTCAGCCATGGTCTGCATCAGCAGATCCTGGGCTGTCCTGCAGTGGTTGGCGTTCGCCTGAAGGATGCGATGCTCGACTCCCATCAGTCGGACATCGCACCCTCCTCCGCAGCCGCCGCAGGAACGGCGGTATTAGCGGCAGCAGCAGGCGCAGGCCCGGTCGGCACCTGTGCTTTGCCACGCTTAGGGGGGGGATTGCACTTCCCCCCCTTCATCACGTGGCCTGCCCGGCGGCCACTGGCGGCACACACCGCGCAGTGCGGTGTGGCGGCCTGGCAGGAGGCGGCTTTGTGGCCCTCCTTGCCGCACCGGTAGCACGTGTCTGACCGGTCGACTTTGGACGGACACAGGGGCCGGGTGTGGCCGATGCCGAAGCACCGGAAACACCGCAGCGGCTGGTCCTCGAGTGCCCGGACTGCGCCCGAGCTGAACCCGACTTGAAGCCGTCCTTTTTCAAGGACGGCTTTGGCAGCTGCGATTGGGCACTCGAGGCGGATTGTGCCCATTCCGCCGCGGCCGGGCCTTATGTCCCGGCCTTGGACCGCCGCTGCGGCACAGCCCCCCACCGCTGCGACCGCCGCCACCACCTCCTCCTTGGTGACGGAGTCATCCAGCTCCGTCACCTCGATGGCCGCCGTCTTGACCGGCCGGGCCACCTTGGCAGAGTCCGCGATGACCTCCTGCAGCTTGGCTGCAAAGAGGTCAGCGCGGGCGCTGCCCTCGGCCCCCGGGAACTCGAATATTCGAGCCCCGGCCTGCGTCCGCCGGCACGATACACTGCCGATCCCCAATTGGGTGGGATCGGCATTGCCACGCGCCCGCACCAATATGGAGGCGTAGGTCTCCCCTCGCCCCGCAGCCTCCGCGGTGAGCGTCACCACGACGGCCGCGGTTTTCGGGGGGACCAACTGCCCCCTTCCCCCGCCCTTCCCTTTGCCGTTCCCCTTACCCCTTCCCTTGCCGGTCGGCTGCGACTGGCTGGGAGCGGGGGTAGCGGGGACGGCAGGGACAGCTGGGACGGCCGCTGCCGACTTCTTGCCCTTCCCTTTGCCCTTCCCCTTACGCACCTCCGTCCACTCGTTGGACGGGGTGGTTGAGGGAAGAAGGGCATCTTCCGCTTGGGAGGAGGACGGCCCCGGCTCAGACCGCCTCTCATGCGCCTGGGTTGAGGACGGCCCCGGCTCAGACCGCCTCTTATCCGCCGCAAGCGGCGGTCGGAGGCGCTTCTCCGGCAGGAGCCGGTCCTCAATCCCTGCGAAGCAGGCTCTTGTGAAGGCCCTCTCCTCCATTACTACCTTGCGGATGATATCCTCAAGGTTGGAGGAGGGGCCCTCTGCTGCAGGCCTCGCCTTGGCCTGTTTTGGCCGGGCCGAGGCAGCGCCCTCTGCCACAGGGCTCGCCTTGGGCTGTTGTGGCCGGGCCGAGGCAGCGCCCTCTGCCACAGGGCTCGCCTCGACCTGTTGTGGCCGGGCCGTGGCTTCAGCCAGCTTCAGATGAAGCTGGCTGACCTCCGACTGCAGGCGATCCACCCTCGCCTGCAGCTGCCGCGTCTCGTCGGAGGCCGTCCGCTGGACCAGCTCAGCGACGACCCCGCGCATGCTCGCGGCCCGACATTTGAGGGCCTTCTGAAAGGTCCCTTTCAGGTTGGAGGACTTAGAGGCGACCTCTACGATCTCTTCCTCGTCCTCCTCCGCCATCCTTTCTAGTTCCGCCAAGGAGTGGTTCGCGTACAGAACCCGGGACGCACCGTACCCGGACTTGGCCCGGGCGATGTGCGCACGCTTCTCCTTGGCGGCAACTCTCTCTTCCAGCTCTTGCTGGAGCTGCGTCCGCCGTGCCAGATCCAGCTGGCGTTGGGCGTCCGCGAGCCCAACAACATGGGTCGACGCGGCCGTCGTTGGCTCTTTAGCCTTCGACGGTCCCGAGGCCGAGGAGCCCTCGGACCCACCGTTCTGCGATCGTGGCCGCTTCCGCAGCTGCGACCGCTTCCGCGACCGAGGGTCGACGGCGTCCGACACACATGAGTCGTTATCGGACGACTCGTCCGCCCCTCCAGAGAAGCCAGCCGCAGACGGCGCGCGGCTGGCCTCTGACGCCGAAGCGTCGGAGTGGCCCTGAGAAGGGCCTTTTGGATGGCCCTGAAAAGGGCCTTTGGGTTGGCCCTGAGAAGGGCCTTTGGGTTGGCCCTGAGAAGGGCCTTTGGGTTGGCCCTGAGAAGGGCCTTTTGTTTTTAAAAATCGCCCGCAGGCGTCCCGCGAGGGCGTCACAGGCATTTCGAAACAAAACAAGGCAGTTAAAATCGCAATCAAGGCAGCTAAAATCACAATCAATTCGCTTCGAGATCACAGAGCACTTTGGCCAGTCCCAGTCTGCCACTCCGTTACGGTGGTCAGAACTGGGCTGTTTCCAGGGGACACGACGTGGACGTATGCTCTGTGGGGGGTCCCCCCCCCAACCTTTTTTTTTTTTTTTTTTTTTTTGTTGACGCTGGGAAAAAATGCATTACGCATACCCTCCCATCGGGGGACAGGAGGGGTATGTGGGACTCCCCGGGCGAACCAAACCCGGTATACCCACTAAAACGACCCAGCGCATTCCCGCTTCGTCAGAGTGGCGGGGGACTGGGAAACCGGCATAGCCTTAACGACCAGTCCTCCGCCGACGATTGCCCCGCAAGGCGACCCCTCACACCCTCGCGGGTGTGGGGGGCCGGAATGACCGCAAAGGTGACGTGTGCAATGCGGGCGAAGGCACCCCCGTGCCTGCCGCCCGCCGTCACCATGAGGAGGGAGGGCACAACGCCCTCTCCCCCCTCCGCTGCGGAGCGGCGCAGCGAGAGGGTCGCCCCCCCCGCGCGCGCTCCGCCTCCTCCCTTTGCGAGCGAACTCGCAAAAGGAGGCGACCGCCGACCAGGCCTCCCCGCCCCCCAGCACGGTGCCGACCACGCCGGGAAGCGAGGGCCCGGTCCAACCACCGGCGGGCTCGGTGCGCCACCGGAAGCCGGACGCGCCCGGCCCGGCCCCGCAAGACCGGACCGAGCGCGCCCAACGCCCGGCGGCACACCGAGCCCACCCTGGCTCCTCCGCTGCGGAGCGGCGCAACGAGAGGGTCGCCCCCCCCGCGCGCGCTCCGCCTCCTCCCTTTGCGAGACGAACTCGCAAAAGGAGGCGACCGCTGACCAGGCCTGCCCGCCCCCCAGCACGGCGTTGACCACGCCGGGAAGCGAGGGCCCGGTCCACCCACCGGCGGGCTCGGTGCGCCGCCGGAAGCCGGACGCGCCCGGCCCAGCCCTCCACAAGACCGGACCGAGCGCGCCCAACGCCCGGCGGCACACCGAGCCCGCCCTGGCTCCTCCACTGCGCCCTCTGCGTCTCAGAGGGTCGCGCGGAGTCGCCCCACCGTGTCAGAATATCGGCCACGACAGTAACGTTCCCCGAGGAATAAGAATCTCTTCCCATTCATCGGGGACGGATACTGCCGCGCCCAGGGTGCACCGTCCACAGCAGCTGCTGTTCCCTCCAGACGTATCGAGAAGGACCGGCAGCCACTGGGCCCCCTAGGAGGTTTTCTGACCTAGCACCCCTCCCCCCCCCAACCTAACCTAACCTAACCTAACCCAGTATCCCCCCAACCTCCGTGGCGGTCGGATCGTTTTTAAAGGCGCTCCCTAGTCAAAAATTCTAAAAAGTGGTCAAAAGTGCTCCGATTTTGACGAGTTTGGTGTCTATGTGTGGGGCTAATCGAAACCTATACGCCCAAGTGAAAGTTTAAACCCGGATTGCAGTGCAGTTTCAGCAAAACCTGAAAAACCTCTATATTTTGAGGTTAAACGGTGAAGAAAATACTTCAAACGAATACGCTGCTGAATCCAGATCGACGACCCTACCTTTTTATTGAGGGTAGGGGAGGGCATCAACCCCGCGCACCATTCAGACCACCCAGAAGCCTGAAAAACCCAGAGCTTCAGGAGCTACAGCGAGAAATCGAAAACCACGTGCTGCTGAAAACTCCGAAAACGCAGAGCTAGACGCCTGAGACTTTGTAGCCGTCATCTTCTCTAAAGGAACAGACGGTAACCTCAAAAATTTTTACTCTACCTGCTACACCCGATTTTTAAGAGGACTTCAAAAACCCAATATTCTGACCTTAATAACTCCTGAAGTAACCAGAATTTTCAAAATTTTCAACTGCAGTCCTTGGCGCGCTCAATTGAAGAATATAGATTTTAATTTTTAGATTTTTAGATCACATAGTTTTTAAATTATAAGGAAATTTGTTAAAAATTCACATTTTCAAAATTTTCAGGTACCATTTTTTAACTTTTTTTCAAAAAAAAAAAAAATTTATTATTGTATCTTGTAGCACTTTATTTCTTCTATTTATTGTGATTTTTCCGGAATTTTTCGTCCAGGGGGACCTAAGATATTGAATTTTAACTGTTTTTTGGCGATAATTCAAATTTAATAGGAAATACCTATTTTTGACATCGGGACTGGGTCCAATATACCTATTGTGACCCATTTAAGCCCAAACACGAGCGGTATATCTCCCAATTTGAGGCTTTTGACAAAATTCGGCCATCTTGGTTTTTAGGTTTTAATTTTCGAAGCGTGATATCTCGGGAACCACTGGGCCGAAAATTCTCGGATTTTGAGTTCTACGTTTAGCACATAGTTAACTTTAGGTATAGTAGGGTCTGAGGACGTTTCAGGCACTTTCAGTTTTTGTCGCTGAAACCATTTTCAGGATACACCTGAAGTGACGTCGAGCTGTAGATCCAAAACCCCGCGTCTCTACGACAAAGGGTTCCGAAGTTGCGGGCCTTTTAATTCGACCTTTGACAGCTCGGCGGCCATTTTGTTTATTTTCAAACCGTCATAACTCCTGAACCGCTGGTCGTGGGAAGTTGCGGTTTTTAATTTAGTACTGGAGGGCTCATTGCCTTCCTTACTACACATTTTCAGGCGGTTTGAAGCAAAAAATTTTCAGGATCCTGAAAGTGGTTTCAGCAGACAGCTGAGTTCAGGCCAAGCTGGGAGAGCCCAAACTCGGGGGGTCTGCGACTTTCCCGAAGGGAGTTATCCGCTGTCAAAACTTAGCTTTGACAGATCGGCGGCCATTTTGGGCAAACTTCTGACTAACGTAACTCCTGAACGGAGAGTCGTAGAAGATTGGGACTTTCACTGAATATATCAGCCGACCGTAGTCCCTAGACTTGGGCACTTTTCAGGCGTTTTCCAGGTTTAAAAATTTTTCAGCCTGAAAACCGTGCCAGTGGATAGGTCTCATTGAGCCAAGTGAGAAAAGTCCAAACACAAGGGTTTTTGGACCAGTGGTCCCGGAGATATCCACTTGTAACCACTTTTTGGCCGCCATCTTGGTAAAAAACCAAAATCTTCAAGTTGGGATATCTCCGTAACGCCTTGCTGGAATTGCACCGAGTTTGGGGTCATTTGAAAGGGCTCAAGGAGAGCTGTTCACTGACGATAAGGAAAACGACTCTACATAGAGTCTACAATAAGTTGATCTCTAAAGACGGTTTTTTGATACCTGGAACCAAAATTTTTAATTTTTACTTTACTGTTTTCATTGCTTGACTCGCTCTATTGAGCAAAAGGGTTGACCGCGCTAACTCTATATAGAGTAAGCACCTGGAAAGTCACTTTTGATTTTTACGATCACAAGTGTACTTTGTTTAGTATTTTATACACTTTTGTTGACGTTTACGCATCTTGACGCATACCTCCAACAATGATTGGAATTAGGACCCCACTAAAGAAAGCGACTGAGGATGAAAAATCCCCACAAAAACCCACGACATCACCGCCAAATGTCAGACGCAGCGTTGGAGAGTGGGAAGCGGCTAAATCCACCAACACGGAGTCAACACCCCCCACCAAGACGGTACAGGCTGGCCCTGCTAAAGTCGCACAAAAACCTCCACTGGCGCAGGAGAATAAAACTCTCTCAACGCGCCCAAAGCTAATAGAGGTTTCGCCGCAAAAACAGCCGTACGCGAATCGAGCGGCAGAGGCTAGGGCCTGCCTTCATAAGGCCAAATTATTGTTGAGCTCTTCGCGAAACACGAAGACCGAGATAAAGAACGGCATCACCGAGGCGCTAGATCGGCTGTTCCACCTGGTAAAGGAGGCGGAAGGGCAAGTTAAGCTCAAGGGCCCAAGAGTGGCGCAAGAAGTCGCTGCCACCGACGCTACCTTCTGCGTGGGCCTACCTTCCGAACAGGAGCTGCTCGCTACACGCATCAAAGACCATACAATGTTGCTCGAAACAAACAATAGGAAGATGGAGGAGCTGACGGCAGCCATTGATAGACATAAGGAAATGCTCGAGACCGGTTCACCCAAAACGTATGCGAGTGTGACCGCGATCCATAGTGGGAAAGTGAACCCAGTGCGGAGTACGCTACACTCGATCGTGGTTACCTCCAAGGACGAGACCGAGACGGGAGACGAAGTCTTGAGCAAAGTTCGGAAGGCGGTTGATGCAAAAGAGGGATGGGTCAAAGTGGAAAGGGGAAGGAAGGCGAAAGACAGGAAAGTCATAATGGGCTTTCAGACCACGGAGGAGAGGGAGAAAATAAAAGATAAGCTGGCAAAGGAAAGGAAAGACCTCAATGTCGAGGAGGTGAAGAATAAAGACCCGCTGCTGATCCTCAGGAGCGTCCTCTCTGTTAATTCAGACGAGGACGTCCTTAAGGCTTTACGGAACCAAAATCGGGATGTGTTTCACCACCTCGACAAAGAGGAGGACAGGGTGCTTGTTAAGTTCCGGAGACGTACACGAAACCCACACACATGCCACATTGTGGTCAGCGTCTCGCCAACCATCTGGAGACGGGCGACAGAAGCCGGGTGCCTGCACGTGGACCTCCAGCGCGTAAGGGTGGAAGAACAAACACCCCTAGTACAGTGTACGCGCTGCCTGGGCTACGGGCATGGCAAACGGTTCTGTAAAGAACCGGCCGACTTGTGCAGTCATTGTGGCGGTCCGCACATGAAGTCGGAGTGTGCCGATTTTCTGGCGGGTGAGCCACCTAAATGCCAGAACTGCATAAGGGCCAAGCTCGGAGACGTTGGCCACAATGCCTTCAACCTCGATTGCCCGACTCGCCGCAAGTGGGACGAAATAGCAAGATCGACCGTGGCGTACTGCTAAGGGCACCCGGGGCATCCCAAACCCGTACAGGATTCTACAGGCCAACCTCCAGCGAAAACGACTAGCAACAAACGAGCTTCTTCTAGAAGCTGTGAAGCGCGGGGTTGCGGTTGCTCTCCTCCAAGAACCCTACGTAGGCGGGGCAAAGGTTATGAGGAGCCACAGGGGGGTTCGGATCTTCCAGAGCACTGACCTTGGAGATGGGACTGTGAAGGCCGCAATTAAATAGCGGTCTTCGATCAAGATCTCGTGGTCACACAGTACCCAAAACTCACCACGAACAACATCACCGTGGTGGGAATCCAAACCAGTGCCTGGAAGATCACGCTGGTCTCCTTCTATTTCGAGCCAGACCAGCCAATCGGACCATACCTCGAGCACCTCAAACAGGTTGAGGAAGAGGTAGGTTCCAGAATGTGGGTTATTGGAGGAGACGCAAACGCCAAAAGTACCTGGTGGGGAAGCCTGTACATCGATCGCAGGGGCGAAGAAGTTTCCGGAGCTCTCGACGAGCTGAGCCTCAACATACTCAACAGAGGGGAAATTCCGACCTTCGACACGACCAGAGGGGGCATACGCTACTGCAGCCATGTGGACATAACGGCATGCTCGACGGATATCCTGGACCTGGTGGACGACTGGAGGGTAGACGAAGGTCTCACGAGCTCGGATCACAACGGCATTGTTTTTAATATAAAATTAAAAAGATCCAAAGGCATCCAAATAAGTCGAACCACTAGAGTTTTTAACACAAAGAAAGCTAATTGGTCCGAGTTTCGTGAGAAACTCGGCCAATTAATGCGGGAGAACCAAATAAACAAAATTGAAATAGACAAATTAAATACAGCCAACCAAGTAAATTCTTTAACCAATACATATACCAGCCTAATTAGAGATGCATGCACTTCATCAATGCCTTTAAAGAAGAGTAATGAAGTGCTTACTTTGCCGTGGTGGTCCGAGAAACTCGAGGGGATGAAGAGAGAGGTCGCCACCAGGAAACGGAGAGTCCGAAGTGCTGCACCGGCCCGGAGACCGAAGGTCGTCGACGAGTACCTGAAACTGAAAGTTGAGTATGAGACGGAGGCAGGCAAGGACGAAGTCGAGAGCTGGAAGAACTTCTGTACAAGGCAGGACAGAGAGGGGGTTTGGGAAGGGATCTACCGGGTGATAGGGAGGACCAAGGGAAGGGGAGAGGACCAGCCACTAGTGAGGGACGGGGAAGTGTTGGACGCTAAAGGTTCAGTCGAACTATTGGCGTCCACATTTTACCCAGAAGACCACTCGGACAACGATAGCACCTACCACCGCCTTATTAGGGACAAGGCCAAGGTCGTGAATGCTGGAAGACAAGATGTTTCGTGTGATCCACCATTCACGATGGCCGAACTAATGGCAGCGTGCGGGTCATTTAACACCAAAAAAGCGCCAGGAGGGGACGGCTTCACAGCAGATATTTGCTGCCAGGCCATTAGAGTCGCCCCCGAGGTAGCTCTGGCTCTACTCAATGGCTGCTTGAGGTGTTCCCTCTTCCCTGAGGTCTGGAAGGAAGCCACCGTTATCGTGTTAAGAAAGCCAGGAAAAACGGATTACAGCGCCCCCAAGGCGTACAGACCGATCGGCCTATTACCCATTTTGGGTAAAATCTATGAGAAGATGTTGGTGGCCCGCCTCAAGTTTCATCTGATTCCGAGGATGAGTACTCGCCAGTACGGATTCATGCCCCAGAAGAGCACCGAGGACTCCCTCTATGCACTAATGGAACATATACGCGGCAAGCTGGAACTTAAGAAAATTGTGGTGCTAATATCACTGGACATAGAGGGAGCCTTCGACAGCGCCTGGTGGCCAGCTATAAGGGTCCGTCTGGCTGAGGAACAGTGTCCAGTCGGCTTGAGGAGGGTCATCGACAGCTATCTCGAAAACCGAAGGGTCAGGGTCAGGTACGCAGGTGAAGAGTACTGCAAGGCCACAAGCAAGGGTTGTGTCCAGGGTTCCATAGGGGGACCAATTTTCTGGAACCTCATATTGGACCCTCTTCTCAAGAGCCTGGAAGCTAGGGAGGACTATTGCCAGGCGTTTGCAGACGACGTGGTGCTGATTTTCGATGGTGACACATCGCTGGAGATCGAGGGACGTGCAAATGCCGCCCTTGAACATGTTCAGGCGTGGGGAGTGCAGAACAAACTAAAATTTGCCCCCCACAAAACATGGGCAGGGTCGACATTGCCATGTCCAACGAGATCAAAATCCTGGGTGTCACCATCGACAAACAGCTCACCTTTAACGCACACGTCACAAACGTCTGTAGGAAGGCAATAGAAATCCTCAAACAGTTAACCAGGGCCGCAAAGACCAGCTGGGGACTTCACCCCGAGGTCATTAGAATAATATATGTGGCCACCGTGGAACCAGTTATCCTGTACGCCGCCAGCGTGTGGGCCTCGGCTGTTGAGAAGCTTGGCGTAAAGAAGCAGTTGGGAGCGGTTCAGCGCGGTATGGCACAGAAACTGTGCAAAGGTTACCGGACGGTCTCTCTAAACTCCGCGCTGGTGCTGGCTGGAATACTACCCCTCGACCTGCGTGTCCGCAAAGCGGCATCGTTATACGAGGCTAAGAGGGGGGTACCCCAGCCAGCGCTCGGCGACAGGAGGGTGGAGCAGGCCGCCTCGGCATTGGAGGCCCCACACCCTGCGGAGCGCGCTGAGCTGGAGCTCGTAAGCCTGGTAAACCAAGAGCAACTAGATGCCCAGAACGAACTTGAGGTTCGTATCTTTACGGACGGGAGCAAGATTGGGGGCAAGGTTGGAGCGGCACTGTCCATTTGGAGCGGTGACGCCGAAACCAAAGCTCTCAAGCTTGCTCTCCCCAACTACTCCACCGTTTACCAGGCTGAGCTTCTGGCAATATGCGTCGCGACCAGGGAAAGCCTTAAACACAGTGCGCAATCGTTTGGAATTTTCAGCGACTCCATGGCGGCTCTCCAAACCATCCAAAACTACAATCGCCACCACCCTCTAGCAGTGGAAACTAGGGCAAATATCAGGTCCTTGTCACTCCAAAACAAGGCTATTACCTTGTTTTGGATCAAAGCTCACGCAGGATTGGATGGCAATGAGAGAGCCGATGAACTTGCCAAGAGCGCCGCTGAAAGTTCCAAACGAAAGCCTGACTATGATCTGTGCCCGGTTTCGTACGTCAAGAGATGCATTCGTACGGCAACTCTTGACGTATGGAGCCACAGATACCGCTCCGGAGAAACTGCTTCTGTGACGAAGCTGTTTTTCCCGGACGCGGTGGCGGCTTACAGGATAATTAGGAAGTGCAGGATAAGCAGTGTCACGACGCAAATCATGACGGGGCACGGTGGGTTCTCCGAATACTTGAATCGCTTCAAGTGTAAGGGGAGCCCATCGTGCATCTGCGACACTGAAATTGCAGAGACGGTGCCACATATATTATTCGACTGTCCCGTCTTTGCCAAGGAAAGACTTGAGGCCGAGCACGTACTCGACACCAAACTCGATGCTGAAAACATATGGGAAATTATAGCTGGAAAAAAGAGAGAATTGTTTTTGGAATACTGTGTCAAAATATGTGAAAAGGTGATTAAGCGAAACAAAAGTGTATAAGAAAAGATGCTTACGTAATATTATGTACAATATTAAGGTCAAGCATTGAAAACAGAGAGTATAAAATGGTTAAAGATTAGCACAACAAACAAAAAGTATTTAAGTTCCCATAAAACTAAGGCCAAGAAATGTAAGAAATTTGTCTAGAAATAAATATAGATTTAAGATGGCTGTAAAACATTGTAATCCCACAAATATATTAGAAATAAGAAGTAAAAATAAGAAGTAGAAATAAAAGTAGAAATAAGAATTCCCAATTTAAATGTTACTAGAAATAAGTCTAGAAATAAGTATATATAAGGTGGCTGTAAAATACTGTAATCCCATAAATGTACTAGAAATAAGAATTAGAAATAAGAAGTAGGAGAAGAAAAGTCCCAATGTCAACGTTACTAGAAATAAGAATAAATAAATAAGATAGCTGTGTAATTAAAGAAAACCACATGTAGTAGTGTTTTGGGCGCGTTGTCGGAGAGAGGGCGCCACAGTGCTTATGTCAATATCGGCTCCGTGTTTATATCAATTGTTATTTAAATTTACTAAGAATTATAAGCGAAATCTATGCAAACCAACATCCTTCAGAAGTAACTCAGCTGATGAAAAGAAAATATTATCAGGAAATCTTCAAACAGTGGAAAAAAACGACGAACATCAGTCACCCGTAACAGAGCAGTTATTTTGAAAATCCTTGTGATCGGTGCGAGTACGAGTGCAGTGATACAGTTGAAAGTGGTTTAGCCGTGTACAGAGATACCCGAAGGCATCATAAAGGTACAGCATAAACTTTATAAAACTCAGATAACCTAAAAAAATTTTGCGCAATCATCGCTGTCAACACAAAACAAAAGTCGTTGAGAGACAGTAACACCATCTATTGCCGAGTAGCGATACTAAGCAACGCCATCTATCATCGAGCGGTTGTACCAACTAGGAAGCGCCATCTAGTGTTAAGCAGCTGTACTAAGCGTAAAGTGCCATCTAGCGCCGAGTAGCTATACCACTCAAAATCAAATCAATAATAATCCCAATAACGCACCTGCTCACTTAACACTATGGATGAACTAATGAAAATTTTACAAGACTTAAAGAACGAAATCGCCGAACAAAAACAAGAAATAAAATCGAATAGCAAAACTATTGTGAACGAAATAAACGAAAACATGAATTATAAATTTCAACAACTTTATCTTGAAAACGAAGAAATAAAATCTAAGCTAGAAAGCCAAAACTCTCGTTTAGATTTTATAGAAAAAGAAATGAGGAAGAAAAATATAATTGTGTTCGGAGTTGAAGAAACTGAGAGGAGTTATTTTGATCTTCAGGAAAAAATTCTGGAAATAATGTCGAATAATCTGGAAATGAGCTGTATACCAAACGACATAGAGGCAGTCCAAAGAAGAGGTAAAAAAGCGGAAGGCAAAGTACGTCCCGTAGTGTTGACTTTCACTACGCTGGGTATGAAAATTATGGCCTTAAAAAACAAGAAAAAGCTAGAAAACTGTGCTTATTATATAAAACAAGATTATCCTAAACATATACTGGAAAAGAGAGCCGCACTGATGGACCAGGCAATATCCGAAAAAGAAAAGGGAAATAAAGTTATCCTTAAATATGATAAATTAATTATTTTAGAAAATAAAAATGACAAAAACAAACCTATTAGCAAATCTGTCTCCTCAGAGAAAGTCAACACACGCGGAGAAAAGAGGTCACATACAAACTCACCTACGAGCGACGATAAAAAACACCTAAACTACAAGAAGAATAAAACTCAATCAATACTATCTTATGTAAAACATTCACCAGCACCAGTACAAGCAACACCTGACTCTAACAACAAAAATAGCAACTAAAAAGTGACCCCCCTCCCCTCTTCTCCTCCACACTCCCAGTACGGCTGGTCACCGCGGGAGAGTCAGACCACAACCCTCCAAAGAAAGAAACAAAACAAGAGAAAAAGAAAATGAATATTTGCACTTTGAATGTTAAATCATTAAGCTCGCCTTATAAACTGCTAGAATTAAAGACTGCTCTTCGTAACATAAACCATGATATAGTTGGACTATGTGAAGTCCGGCGTCAAGGAGAAAATATAATAGAAGACGAAGACTATATTATGTACCATATAGGGCAAACTAAAGGTCAATATGGCGTCGGTTTTCTGATTAAAAAAGATATAAAGAAAATATAATTAAATTTACTGGAATATCGGAGAGAGTCTGTTTGATGGAAATAAAACTAGAAAACATACATTTCGCAATTATACAAGCATACGCGCCAACCGAGTGCTCCCCACAAGTCGACATAGAGCTTTTCTATGAAAACCTTGAAATGGCCCATGGAATGATCTCTACACAGTACGTTATAACTATGGGCGACTTCAACGCACAAATTGGGAAACCCAAAACTTACGAACACAAAGTGATGGGTAAATACGGCTACGGTAATAGAAGCCAGAGAGGAGAAAAACTCATCCAATATGTATATCAACATAATCTAAAAATAATAAATACTATGTTTATATCAAAAGAAGAGAACAGATGGACATGGATTTCTCCAGATAAGAAGACACGAAACGAAATCGATTATATAACAACTACCAAGCCGCATCTATTTTCTAAATTTGAGGTGATTAATTCCTTATCCTTTGGAACAGATCACAGACTCCTCAGAGCAACTCTTATCCTGACACCAATAAAAAAGAGTAGACGCAACTTCACAGGCAGCACAAACACACTTAAAAGTTTGGAAAATCGCGACGTATACATAAAAAGTCTAAGCGAACACATACCAAAATTGCTAGAGACACATGAAAACCATACAGCCAAAGATTACTACCAGATAATAGAATCTGCATTAAAAACTAGCCTGAAAGACAAATCAAGATCCAAGAAACCATCTATTTTAACAAATAAGGCAATAGAATTAATGAGGAAAAGAGGCGTCTTACAAAATAAACCCTATCTAGACAAAAAAGATAGAGAAGACCTGAAAAACCTATATAAACAAACAAACAAAGAAATAAAACAATGTTATGAAACACACAGAATGGACACTATAAAAAAACACATAGAAAACACAAGATCAGCTAAAAAAGCATTCAAAGAACTAGACAGAACAAAAACATGGATTCCATCTCTTCAACACGGTTCAAAAAATAGTAAATCACGTAGTGAAATTATAAAAATAGCGACAGATTTCTACGCAAGCTTATATAGTGAGCCAAACTCAACACAAAACATAGAGACGTCAAACCAACCAAAGAATACGTCGACTGTAGAAATGTTTTGTGAACCTGAAATCTTCAAACACATACTGAAATTAAAATCAGAAAAAAGTCCAGGACCAGACGGTATTGCGAACGAATGCATTAAACACGCCAGAGCTCTTCTAGTAACACCTCTTACACTACTATTCAACAAGATTCTAGATGAGGAAGTGGTGCCTGAGCAGTGGACTGAATCAGAAATAATTTTACTATATAAAAAAGGCGACCCAGCAGACATAGGTAATTACCGTCCGATAAGTCTAATGTCCAGCTTTTACAAGTTATTCTCGTCATGCCTACTCGATAGAATATGTCCAGAATTAGACAAATTCCAACCTATGGAACAGGCAGGTTTCAGAAAAGGGTTCAGCACTTCGGATCATATACACGTATTAGATCAAGTCATCGAGAAACACGTGGAATATCGAAAGCCGCTCTACATAGCTTTTATTGATTACAAAAAAGCTTTTGATTCTATTTCTCATCGCAGCATATGGGAGGCACTAAATAGCCAATCAGTAAATCCTAAATATATAAATATTATAAAAAATATCTACTCCCAAAGTAAAAGTAGAGTCAGGCTGGATAGAGCTGGGCCTGTGATCAATATCAATAGAGGAGTCAGGCAAGGGGACCCTATCTCACCGAAATTGTTTATAGCTGTCTTACAGAATATAATGGCAGATCTCCCATGGTCGAAGAGGGGCATTAACGTAAATGGAAAACACCTGAGCCATTTGCGTTTTGCTGATGACATTGTTCTACTGTCGGAAAACCCTTTAGAACTCAACATTATGGTCAGAGAGCTACAAGCAGCGAGTGAATATGTGGGTTTAGAGATGAACCTTAGCAAAACGAAAGTTATGACCAACAACGAAATGACTCCTATCTTGGTCAACGACATTCCGCTCGATTACGTCCAGGAGTATATATACCTTGGCAAGCCAATCTCCTTCAGGAAAAATAGGAATATTGAAGAAATAGATCGAAGGATAGCTATTACCTGGAAAAAATATTGGGCCCACAAAGAGATATTTAAATCAACCCTCCCGATCATGGTGAAAAAGACAATATTAGACTCTGTAATTTTACCTTGTCTCACTTATGGCTGCCAGACTTGGATATATGACTTGAAGGCGAGAACCAAGATCCAAACCACACAGAGATCTATGGAGAGAAGCTGCTTAAATGTCAAACTAAGTGACAAAATAAGAAACACAGACATTCGCAATAGAACCAAAGTGACAGACGCTCTCAAATTTTCACAAAGCCAAAAATGGAGGTGGGCCGGGCACGTTGCAAGGTATTCCGATGATCGATGGACGATCCGGGCAACTAAATGGAAAGGTCCACAGGGCACCAGAAATAGAGGCCGGCCCTGCGCCCGTTGGCAGGACGAGATTATTGCGAATGCTGGACGGGACTGGCTAGCCACCGCTTCGAATAGGGAAGAGTGGAATTCTTTGGAGGAGGCTTTTACCCGAAGGGGGTCCACACAATAATGTTATTTTATAATTATTGTTTAACCATTTCAATTTACAATTTTATTACATATGAAATTAATAATCTTAAGTATTTTTATTTTAAATCGAAGTAATCATGAATGTTTTTTATTTAATTTAATGAAATTTATTTATTGATTTTATAATTAAGGTTATTTAATAATTTTTTAACTTGATTATTACAAATATTTATTGTTATATTATTTGATTGTGATTTGATTATTGTTTGTGTGGAATTAATAAAGCTTTATTATTATTATTATTATTACATGTAGTAGTGTTAAGAAGTATAATTATATAAGTTAGGTTAACAATAATTGTAAAAATAAATAAAAACAAGTGTATGTGTTATCCCTGAAATAAAAAGAACAAATAAAGATAAAAAACAGAATAGTCAATACGTAGAAGGGCATCCCACCCTTTAAAGACAGAAAGAGGAATGAATGAAAGAAAGACAAAGTATGCAGAATAAAAGTGCGAGAGGAATAAAAGCGAGAACTAGTATGAATGAGTAGACTAGCCTAGCACAGGCTCCGATTATGTTGGAGGTAGAAGTATAAAAAAAAAAAAAAAAAAAAAAAAAAAAAAAAACCTAACCTAACCTAACCTAACCTAACCTTTTTTTTTTTTTTTTTTTTTTGTTCTCGATGTGGAAATCCTCGATGGATGTCCTCCGCCCTGGGGAGAGCGGAGGGGTCTGTCAGACTCCTACTGACTAAAACCACACCGGTGTTCCCTCGCACACTTGCGTCGGGGGGGCAACGGGATCTGATGCGACTTCCGCTGCCCCGGACTAGTGCCGGCCCGCTCGAACTGCGGGCCTCGTCTCGGGGGGGAGTGAGGTGTGAGACTCCCCCCGTTACGTCTAAGAGAGGCGCGCGTGGAACACTACGCGCCGCCGTCTCGGGTCCATTGTGATGGGGGGCGACGGATGTCCCCGAATCCGTCGCCCCTGGACCAATTTAGGGGGGCCGGAAGAGGGCGTTATCCGCCCTCTGCCGACGCCCGGTGCGTCTGCTGCGGGATGGGCGGGAGCTAGTCATCTCCCTCTCCCTCTCCGCAGCTTCCTTCTGCGACATGACGGCTTCGCAGAAGGAAATCACTGCGTCCCAGGACTCTGCGCTGCCAACCATAGAGCGAACGACGGTCGGCAGCGACAGGTCTCCTCCTACCTCTGCGACGAGGGCACGGCGCGGCTCATCCCACGCGGCGCACTCGGCCAGCGTATGCCGCGCCGTGTCCTCCCGACAGTGGACGCAGTGATGGCACCGGGCGTCCGGCTCCCTGCTCAGGCGACACAGGTACTTCCCGAAGCAGCCGTGCCCCGAGAGCACCTGCGTCGCCCGAAACGTCAGGGAGCCGTGCTTCCTCCCGAGCCAGTCGTCGAGTACTGGCCGGATCGCCTCGATTGTGTCGAGGCCGGCGGTAGGGAGCTCTAGCCTCCCCCGCCATTCCGCCACCATGACCTGTCGGAGCTGAGACCGGTACTGCGTTATCTGTCGCTCTACCAGCCTCTCGCCCCGACGCTTGGCCCCCTCGCGCCACTGGTACAGCGTCGCGAGGGTCTTCGCCTCCAGGTCCCACGGTGGGGATCCGGCCAGTACGCAAGCCGCCTCGTAGGAGATCGTGCGATAACCCCGTACGACCCTGACGGCCATCGCTCTCTGCGGTCTGCGCAGAACGGCGATAGTGCGGGCCGTCAGGTCCGTCGCCCATATCGGGGCCCCATAAAGGGCCATCGATCGCACGATCCCTACGTACAACCGCCTACAGGCGGTGCTCGGGCCCCCCAGATTGGGAAGCAGCGTTGACAGCGCGCCCGCCGCGCCCATCAACTTGGGCACCAGCCGCTGAAAGTGGGGTCCGAAGTCCCAACGGCTGTCGAGCACCAATCCCAGGTATTTCATGGTTGACTCGACAGCGATCCGGACCCCCCCGACCACAATGTGTGATCCCAGCGGCGGTGCCCGTCGGGGGCCATGAAAGGCAATGGCCTCCGACTTGTTGAGGGCCACCTCCAGGCCCAGGCGTCGTATGCGGCTCACAACCTGCGAGACCGCAGCCGTAGCCAGCAACGCTGCTTCCCTGTACGAGCTCCCCCGAGCCGTGACCAGCGTGTCGTCCGCATAACACGTCAGGTTCACTCCCGGCGGGAGCTCGCACCGCAAAACCCAGTCGTATCCGATGTTCCACAGGGGTGGGCCCAGAACCGACCCCTGCGGAACACCGCACGACATCTCGCGACGGCCCGTGCCGTCGCGTCCCATGTAGGTGACACACCTTCCGGACAGATAAGCCCCCACAATGTTGCGGAGGTAGGGAGGCACCCGATGGTATCGCAGGGCCTCCCGGATGCAACTCCAGGGCAGGGTGTTGAACGCGTTGGAGATGTCCAGGGACACCGCCAGCACCACCCCACCCCGGGACACCGCTTCCTCCGCCAGGACTCTAACTCTCATTATGGCGTCGATAGTAGAGCGCCCACGCCGGAAGCCAAACTGGCTGTCGTCCAGGTTCGGCCCCTCTGTACATAAGTGGCTGACGAGGCGATCTGCGATTACTCGCTCGAGCAACTTGCCCGCCTCGTCCAGCAGCACTATGGGCCGATAAGCGGACGACGAATCCGCCGGGCGCCCCGCCTTCTTGAGCAGGACCAGTCGACCAGCCTTCCACCTCGTAGGGAACTGACCCTGCTCAAGGCACGCCGAGAAGAGTCCCCTCAGTGGGGGCTCCAGCTCCTTCAGGGCGAGTACTAGAGCGCGGCCAGGCACTCCGTCGGGCCCCGGAGCAGTGTTTTTTGCCCGGAGCCGCATCACGACCGCGCTCATCTCCGCCTGTGTCACCTCTGGGACGGTTTCGCTCTCCTCTTCTTCTTCTTCCGGCTCTGCAGCTGTGGGCAGAGCCATCGGTGGTGGCTCGTGCTCGGCCCTGTCAGGGAAGAGAGCCGAGACCACTCGCTCCAGAAACTCTGGCTCGAGCCCTTCCGTTAGCGGGGGCGCCCACGGCCGAAGTTTCCCTCGGACCGTGCGGTAAGGGCGCCCCCACGGATCCCCGTCTAGGGTCGCCAGCAGCTCCTCTCTGGAGCGCTTCTTCGACTCGCCGATGGCCAGCCACAGAGCCTCCTTCGCCGCGCTGTACACCTCATACAGCGCGGCTTCTTCGTCGGGATCCCGCAGACGTCTTCTCCGACACCGCGTGTACGGACGTCTGGCGGCTGCGCACTCGACGCGCAACCGCTCGACCTCGACGCACCACCAGTACACGCGACGCCTTGAGGACAGAGAGGAGACGCGTGGCATGGACGCGTCGCAGATTTGCGTCATCGCGTCGTTAAACCACTGCGCCTCCTGTTCGACGTCGACGGGACCGACGGTAGCCGACTCCCGGATCCAGGCTTGGACGATGGTGGCTTCCTCGAGAGCTTCCTTGTCGAGGCGTTTCAACGCCCAACGCGGGCCGTCTCTTCGGGGGGCCGATTGGCTACGACCTCCAGCGGTCTGGGTGGAGACGTCGAAGCGTATGTATCGGTGATCCGATAGCGTCTCCACCTCCTCTTCCACGTGCCAATCGTGAACGCGGTGCGCGACAGCGGGACTGGCGAACGAGACGTCCACTATGGACCCACCCCGCTGCCGCACACACGTGTAGGCCGATCCCCGATTCAAGACGGCCAGGCCCGTCGTAACGGCCCACTCCTCTAGCACGTCGCCTCTCGGGTCTGTGACCGGGGATCCCCACGCCGAGGATTTGGCGTTCAGATCACCGAGAAGCAAAACGGGCCGAGGGTGAGACCGGCCGACGAAATTTTTTGGTTCAAAAACTGGTTTTTTGACCAAAACTCAAAAATTTTATTCGGCACCCACCCTGTTTTATTTCGTAATTAGCTAGCCCGCGACGAGCCGCTTCTTTTGAGACCTCGCTCGCCCGCCTAGCTCAAATAAAATTTTGCCCACCCACCCGCCCTTTGGTCTATAGGAAGGCGGTAGGAGTTTTTTGGTAAAAAACTTAATTTATTTTATTTTATCTCTTTTTAGCTGGTTTGTGGGAAAAGCTCGGTTTTAAACAATTCTGACCAAAAATTTTACAAATTTTTAAATTTTTTACAATTTTAATCTATAATTTTATTTTGACAATAATATATTTACAAGTATTTGACATTATTATTTTATATTTTAATTGAATTTATGTAATTTATATATTTTAATTGATTTTTAGTCTTTCTTACTGTGCCCCCCCTTTACAGGGTCACAGTAATACCAGTGTCCATTTTAATAAGTCTCTCCTCCCGAGCGGATATTTTTGACCTGGCCCCCCTCTTTACAGGGGTCCGTTCTGTAGTACCTGCCGCTCGGAATAATAATGCATCGCACCCCGGCCGCCCGACTGCCGACTGGAGGCTCCGGGAGCTCGCCGCGATCGTCGGAGAAGGCGGTGCCTTCGTCCCCTGACGCGAGGCGGAGAATTGTATTTGGTGACGATTCACCCCTCGCGTCCCGGGTGGGTCCCGCCACTCCGGGGACGTGTCGAGCTCCTGTCGACGCTTTGAGACCGCTCAAGAAGCCTGAGGCTGGGCGCCGCAGCCGCATTGCGGAGGCGAGAGCTTGCCTAAATAGGGCAAAGCTCAATTTAGGCAACTCTCGCAACCTCAAGGCGGAGATAAAGGCTGCGGTTCTCGAGTCCATTGACAGGCTTTTTGAGTTGGTTAAGGAGTCGGAGCAAGACAAGGCTCCTGCCGCACCCATCGCCGTACCAGAACCCGCGCCCACTGCTGACTGTAGTTCCCAACCCGTATCCGACGAGGTTCTTGCTGGCAAGACTGAGCTCCTTAAGACCATGAAGGAGCACATCTCGGAGTTAAGAGACAACTCCGAGAAGCTCGAGAAACTCCGAGACAGTCTGGCTAGCAGAGAAAGTGTGGGCGAGACAACCTACGCGAGTGTAGCAGCCGTCGGTAAGCGCCACACCGGGGCACAGGCCCTGGAGCGAACGACGCTGCACTCCGTGGTTGTCTCCTCAACACAGGAGATGGATACGGGGGCGGAAATCCTCGAAAGAGTGCGGAAAGCGGTGGACGCGAAGGAGGGCTGGGTGCGCGTGGAGAGAGTTCGTAAGGCCAAAGATCAGAAGGTTATTATGGGGTGCGAAACCAAAGAGGAGAGACGAAAACTAAAGGCACGTTTGGAGGCGGCCAGAGAGAACCTCGTCGTCGAGGAAGTCAAAAACCGAAACCCGCTTCTGATTCTTAGGGACGTGTTACTGATCCACAGTGACGAGGACGTGTTGCGAGCCCTTAAGAATCAGAACCGGGAGTTATTTGACGGCCTCGGCGACGAGGAACAAAAAGTAGCAATAAAATTCAGGAAGAAGACACGGAACCCTCATGTGAACAGCATTGTGCTGAGTGTTTCCCCTGCAATTTGGAAGCGCGCACTCGAAGGAGGCAAGCTACGCATTGACCTCCAGAGAGTGCGCGTGGAAGACCAGACGCCTCTGGTGCAAAGAAAGAAAGAAAGAAAAAGAAAGAAAACATATTTATTTGGCACATGCCACAAAAACACACAATAAACAAAACAAACAAACTAAACACTAAACAAAACTAAAACTAAACAAACTAACCTTAAACTAAAACTAAAAAAACTAAAAAACTACCAACAAAACCAAACTTAAAAACTTAAAACTACCAACTTTACTTACAAACTACCACTACTACTACTCCACTACACTCTCTCTCTCTCTTTCTCTACTACTTTACTTTACTTTACTACTTACTTTGTTTACTTTTTAACTTTTCTTTTAAACTTAAATCTAAAAATAATAAAAGAATTAATAAAAAAAGAAAATAATAATACTGTGTGTCTCACGGCTGCGCCAAATAGGCCCTGTTCAGCAAACTGCCAGGCAACTAGTGCCCGACGCTGGTTTTCACAGGACCTGAGGTAGTGACTAGACGGACGTAAACAGTTTTGGTAGTTTGTGTTTAAATGTGTATGAACAGTTACTTAAATACGTATAATAATTTTGTGTACAATAGTTTATGAATGCGTGCGCTTCGTCGCTCAATACGCTGCAAGCAGCCGAGCGCGATGCACTTATAAAAAAAAAAGATATATGTATATATATATACGAGCAGCAGCGTATGCTAGGCAGCGGGTGCAGTGCACCCGCTGCCTAGCATACGGTCATGGCAAGCGTCTCTGCACGGAGCCCGCTGACCTATGCAGCCACTGCGGCGGTCCACACCTTAGGTTGGACTGCCCAGTCAGTGGCGAGGCAGCGGTGTGCGTAAACTGCACCAGAGCCAAGCTCGGGGAACACTCGCACAATGCGTTCAGCAATGAATGCCCGGTACGTAGGAAGTGGGACGCATTCGCGCGAGCAACAATACGCTAGTATTGCTAAAGTTGTCGGTGCGCCCACTTCCACGTACGTGAACACGTCAGGTTCGACATAACCAGATTGCAGAAGCATTAAGCGGGCCACTAGGGTTGGCTTAATGGAGAATTGTAATAGCAGACAACTTCTTGCGAAGGTGGCTGAAATTATGCTAGACCGTGAGCCAACTCTAGTGGAATCGTCAAGTTGTGTCGAACCTGGTTTTATATTCTGCGGTTGTTTAGTAAATCTCGAAATTAGGCATCAAATAATTATGATATTGACTTATATATTTAAGTATATACAGCAAATATTATAAACAAAATTATAATTAACGAACATAATCGCAGAAAGTTTCCAGGGCAAAAATAAAGGGGTAAACGTAATCTAAGCATGGGTAAAAGGGTAAATATAATTTAGGAATATGTAGGTAGTATTTTATTAATAGTAGGATAATAAATATTAAAAATGTAAAAGAAGAATTATTGTTTCAATTAAAATCAAAATTTTATAATCAACAGATAGTCATATTAAACAGTACCAATAATAAAGTTAAAACGAAATATAGTACCCAAATCAACCAGACGCTACACAAGTCATAAAAGTTACAAAAAAGGTCTCTGATCATGTCAGAGGGACACTGGCGGGGCAGGAGTGGGTTTTAGTCGGTTCGAGTCCGACACTACCTCCACTTTCTCACATCCTGTGAGATAGTGGAGGTGTCCGTGGGGATTTCCCACTCCTGCCAAAACAAAAAAAAAAAAAAAAAAAACCTAACCTAACCTAACCTTTTTTTTTTTTTTTTTTTTTTTTGTTGACGCTGGGAAAAAATTGCATTACGCATACCCTCCCATCGGGGGACAGGAGGGGTATGTGGGACTCCCCGGGCGAACCACACCCGATATACCCACTAAAACGACCCAGCGCATTCCCGCTTCGTCATAGTGGCGGGGGACTGGGAAACCGGCAAAGCCTTTACGTCCAGTCCTCCGCCGACGATTGCCCCGCAAGACACCCCTCACACCCTAACGGGTGTGGGGGGGTCGAGAATGACCGCAAAGGTGACGAGTGCAATGCGGGCGAAGGCACCCCCGTGCCTGTCGCCCGCCGTCACCATGAGGAGGGAGGGCACGACGCCTTCTCCCCCTTCCGCTGCGGAGCGGCGCAGCGAGAGGATCGCCCCCCCGCGCGCGCTCCGCCTCCTCCCTTTGCGAGTTGACCTCGCAAAAGAAGGCCACCGCTGACCAGGCCGACCCGAGCCCCAGCGTGGCGCTCAACCACGCCGGGAAGCGAGAGGTCCGGTCCTACCACCGGCGGGCCCAGTGCGCCGCCGGAAGCCGGACGCGCCCGATCCAGCCCTCCACAAGACCGGACCGAGCGCGCCCAACGCCCGGCGGCACACCGAGCCCGCCCTGGCTCCTCCACTGCGCCCTCTGCGTCCCAGAGGGCCGCGTGGAGTCGCCCCACCGTGTCAGAATATTGGCCACGACAGTAACATTCCCCGAGGAATAAGAATCTCTTCCCATTCATCGGGGACGGATACTGCCGCGCCCAGGGTGCACCGTCCACAGCAGCTGCTGTTCCCTCCAGACGTATCGAGAAGGACCGGCAGCCACTGGGCCCCCTAGGAGGTTTTCTGACCTAGCACCCCAGCCGCTGAAAACCCTAACCTAACCTAACCTAACATTTTTTATGTTTACTTTACGTTAGTAGCATAAAAAATAATTAAGTTTGTGGGTACTCCTAGAAATCTCAGTTGCGATACTATGCACAACTACCTCCGCCGCGAAAAGAAAGACGCGTCATTCACTAGACTTGTGCGAATAGATAGTTACGTACGTACTTTGATTATTATTATTATAAAGAAAGCGAAAGATCGCAAAATAATAATGGGTTGTGCCACCAAGGAGGAGAGAAGAAAAATTAAGGAGAGACTTGAAGCGGCCGGAGGGAACCTTGTCGTCGAGGAAGTGACGAACTGGGACCCGCTTCTGGTTCTTAGGGACGTGTTGTCGGTACACAGCGACGACGAAGTACTAAAAGCCCTTAAGAACCAGAACCGGGAGATTTTTCACGACCTCGGCGACAGGGAACTACGAATGGCGGTGAAGTTTAGGACGAAGACGAGAAACCCGCATGTGAACAGCATTGTGTTGAGTGTGTCCCCCACGATCTGGAGGCGTGCACTCGAAGGAGTCAAAGTGCGCATTGACTGCCAGAAAGTGCGCGTCGAGGACCAGACGCCTCTGGTGCAGTGTACCCGCTGCCTAGCATACGGTCACAGAAAACGTCTTTGCACGGAGCCAGCTGACCTGTGCAGCCACTGCGGCGGTCCACACTTAAGGGTGGACTGCCCAGTCATTGGCGAGGCAGCGGTGTGCGTAAACTGCACCAGAGCTAAGCTGGGGGAACACCAGCACAATGCGTTCAGCAGTGAATGCCCGGTACGCAGGAAGTGGGACGCATTCGCCAGATCATCAATAGCTTATTGCTAAAGTGGTCGGTGCGCCCACTTCCAAGTGCGCTGAGAGTACCAACATTTTGGCACAACCAGATGGCAGACGCATTAAACGGACCACTGGGGTTGGCAATAGTAAAAACTGTAACCTGAGTCAGTCTCATGAGAAACTGGCCTAGGTTATACGAGACCCGAAGTTAGCCCCAGTGGGACCGTTTCCTCTTCTTCTGATATTATTGCTGGGTCACTGGACCAACTGTGATGATCGCTGCACTCGGTCGATCTGTAATGATCGCTGCACCCGGTCGATCGTCTTCACAGCCAGCTATCGCCTTCAGCGCCCGGCTCCAGTCCAAGTCGAAGGTCCGCAAACTTGCCACGTGGTCGTGGCAACGTGGATGTGGAATCCTCTTCCGGCTGGTTTTGATTCTAATGATGTGTCCGTCTCGTGGGACTAAAATGGATGGTAATCCTGCTCGAATGACCAAAATGTTGAGGATTAGGTCTGTTCCCGTTTTTTTAGTGAAACTATCGTGATGGTTTTAATATCTATATTGAAATTGTTTGTAGCAATGTAATACTTTTCTATTTTGTTAAGTTGGTATTGTGTCTCTATGTTTTTTGGTTTGTCTTGTCTATTGTGTTAATGTGATCCCACCAAAAACATTCTGTAAAAAACTGGCCAAGTCTCGATGAAGCCGCTTGTTTATCTCTAAAAAAAAGTATTGAAATCTAGACAAAGTCGTGCCAAGTGTAAAGTTCCATACTGCGATTTATTTATTATTATAGTTAATGTTGTGTGACTTGGCCGTTGAACATTCTTTATACGCTAGTGGGTAAAAGTCATTTTTTTTACACAGATATAACATTCTGTTATACCTACCTATGTTTGTTAAGCGAGATAATAGCCCATACTGGTATTGGTAATTGGACGCTAGTCTCATTTTAGGCTGTTGTTGATTGTGCAACGCATTCATTCAGATAATGCTGACTTCTGCTCTCTTCTTTTTCGAGCGTCTAATCGACCACCGATCTAACATCGAATAGACATGCAGACAGACATATATCAATGACTAGAAGTCGGTCTGCACTGAAAATATTTTTTTTATACTGTTTGTTTTAGACTATACATAAGTATTATTGAAATACGCAGCTTTATCAAACCTACAATTGACTGGTTATTAAATCAACGTTTTCCAAGTGGCAATTTTCCATCGTCAATGGGTAGCGGTTCTGGCGACAGATTGGTGCAATGGTGTCTTGGAGCACCTGGTTTTGTACCCTTGTGTAACTTTAACGGCCAAGTCACACAACATTAACTATAATAATAAATAAATCGCAGTATGGAACTTTACACTTGGCACGACTTTGTCTAGATTTCAATACTTTTTTTTAGAGATAAACAAGCGGCTTCATCGAGACTTGGCTAGTTTTTTACAGAATGTTTTTGGTGGGATTTCACTTCTTTTTGTAGAAACGTGTGGGTATGTTGATTTCTTTTATTAGAATATATTATGTGACTCTTTTTTTTTCTTATAATATCTTTAAGACTTCTTTCATTATTACTCAGCCTACAATGAGGAAGAACAAACAGCAATGAGGAAGGAAATCGTCAGCTTTAAGAACTAGGCAGAACACGTTCATTTCAGTTTGATATTTAGTTCGAACGTCATTTACTGGCGGAGAATCTTAACACCGCGATTCAGAAATGAGACGAAAATGCACAGCGCCATCTAGTAGCGGTAGGCAGAAGTTTTTATTAATAACAACACAAAGTAATTTCCAATTGATAAACTTATAAATTCAATCCATTTTTGACATCAAATGAAGCGGCCCACCAAGTTGAATATTTTTTGAAAAGGCGGTAATGTCGATCTATTTATAGTTTCGTTGGGCTCTAGTGTTTTCTAATCAGTGTCACCAGGTACTCCAGATCTTCGATTATCCTAGTTTTTATAGTTTTCCCTTTATGTGGCCATTAAACCCTAACTCTGTACCAAATTTCAGCTCTCTGAGTTTATGGGAAGTACTAGTTCTATTTTGATGATCATGAGTGAGTGAGTGAGTGAGTTTCATAAATGCAAAACTTTGCCTTTGCTTAACTTCGGAACTAAATGACCTACAGACTTGAAATTTTGGATTTTAAGTATGTAATTATAGCTTACTGAATGACGAAAGTTTCTGCGTTCTGGTCTTATCCAGAGGTTCTCAAATAGGGGCCTGAAAATGCGGCGAAATGGTTCCAGTAAAGGATGGTACGGCAGTTTGCTTCGCGCTCGACTTGGCGGGGGCACTGCCGTGCCCCCCGATTGCTAAGGTAACGTCTAATTTAATAAAAAGTCTGCTTTAAGTTGAACGGTTGTTTTACTAACATATCAACAGGTTATGGGCCCAGACACATAATCCTAAAAAAAAAAGAGTAAAACAACAGAAACTGTTTTTTCGTCAAAAAGGTAAAATTGTCCGCGTGTGGTTAGAAACCGGCGAACGAGAAAAATACTTGCGAGTGATTGTAGCAAGGTCGGGACGAACAGACAGGAAGATGGCGGACGACAATTCTTTAAAACTCCAGACGTATATAAAGCTCGAGGGAACTTCCAATTGGAATATTTGGAAATTCCAAACCATCGTTTTGTTGCGGAGTCAGGGCTTACTGGAAGTAACAGACGGAAGCAGTGTGAAACCAAAGGACGCCGTTGAGAAGGCTGTATGGGAAAAGAAAGACGCGAAAGCTCAATCATGGATTGTTACAAGAATGTCAGAAAGCGTGATGATGCATATCATAACTTGCACTACGTCAGCCGAAATGTGGCGAAAACTTGCGAGCGTGTATGAGCAAAAATCTCAAACAAGTATACATATCGTACAACAACGTTTCTTTCAATACAAGTACGAGGAGGGCACGGCGATGTCAACGTTCTTATCTAAAATAGAAGAACTAAGAAACCAGCTCAAACAGATGGGAGAAGACATTTCAGACAAATTCGTAATAACAAAAGTGCTAATGTCTCTTCCAGATGCTTATAAACATTTTGTGTCGGCGTGGGAGTCCGCGCCTGACGATAAACAAACGCTCGAAAATCTTGTCGCGAGATTACTGATTGAAGAAGAACGTATTAACGACAAGGAGCCTCCAAACTCGTCAGCATCAGCGTTTGTAGCTAAGAAAAACGTAAAGTGTTATAAGTGCAATAAGCTGGGACACTATCAAAGTGAGTGTAACCAAAACAAGGGTTCGGGACATGACAATAGACCGGTTAAAAAATGTTATTATTGTAAGAAAATGGGACATAATAAGAGTGAGTGCTACTTCAAGAAGAATCGGGAAAAGGACAGTACGAGTAATGCTTTTATGGTGATGAACTCAAATAGTAACGTTCAAGAATCTAAGTGGTTAGTGGACTCAGGCGCTAGCCAACATATGTGCCATGATCGTAACCTATTTGCAACATTTTCATCGATGAACAATAAAACAGTGATAGTCGGTAATGGCGAGGAGATTAGTGCGCTCGGGTGTGGACAGGTGGCGTTACAGGTCTACAATGGCAATAGATGGGTACATACAACCATAGATAATGTACTCTTCGTTCCGAAATTGAAAACAAACTTATTATCTGTCAAATGTGCTACAGAGAGAGGTTATGTTGTTAAAATGGACAATAACTTGTGTAAATTCTACAAAGGAAATAATGTGAGTGCCGTAGCGAGTCGTAACGGAGATATGTACTATATGGACGTGCGTTACAAATGTGAGATAGCGAACGCGGCTGAAATGAAATCTGGACTTAAAGAGTGGCACGAAAAACTGGCTCATCAAAACTTACAGTATGTGAGAATGGTGCTTAAAAACAACAACATTAAAGTGAACGACTCTAACTTTGAGTGTGAGAGTTGCTTGGAGGGCAAAATACATCGTTTGCCTTTCAGTGCCAGTGAAAATAAGACGAGAAGGCCATGTGAGTTAATACATGCAGATACGTGCGGACCTATGAAGGTGCCGTCCGTGGGAGGATCCAGATACTTCGTAATTCTAAAGGATGACTTCTCTAACTACAGGTCAGTGTACTTTGTTAAAGGCAAAGATGAAGTTAAGAAGTGTATTGAGAACTTTTTGAACAAGGCTGAAAATGTAACCAAAAATAAAGTATTGTGTTTTAGAAGTGATAATGGATTAGAGTTCGTGAACAAAGAAGTTAAAGATTTGTTTGAGAAACGTGGAATAACTCATCAAACCACGGTTCCATATACTCCCGAACAAAATGGCAAGGCGGAACGAGAGAATCGAACTCTTATAGAATCAGCACGTACAATGTTGTGTGCAGCAGGTTTACCTAAGAAGCTGTGGGCAGAAGCTGTTCATACTGCGGCATATGTACTAAACAGAACTAGTAAAAGCAATGAAACTGGAAAGACCCCATATGAAACGTGGACAGGCAAAAAATTTGATATAACGGGCCTTAAAATCTTTGGAAATCCTGTGTATGTCCATGTTCCAAAAGAGAAGAGAAGAAAATGGGATCCTAAAGGGGAGAAAGCAGTCATGGTTGGCTACGAGGAAAATGTCAAAGGCTACAGGGTATTCTTCTCAGACAAGAACACTGTTGAGGTAAAAAGAGATATCATATTTCTAGGAAAACAGAAGGAGCAATTAGTTATGCTGGACACTACAATGGAGGAGAAGGAGGAAACTAGTCAAGAACATTCTAAAAACAAAGAGAAGGCTGAAGATCAAGGAAGGAGGATGGAGAAAGAAGAAGCACAGGCTGAAGAGGAAGAGGTAGAGGAGACCCTTAATATGACTAGCGAAAGTGACAGTGTCTACATACCATGTTCAAGTGATGATGAATACAGTGATGATGATAATGGGGAGATACAGACACGTGAGAAAAGTACTCGGATTAGGAAACAGACTTCATTTTACAAGTGTCATCATGTCTATGTTGAGGGAAATGAACCAAAGAATTACCAAGATGCATGCATAGGGAAGATGCGAGTAAATGGAAAGAAGCAATGCAAAGAGAATTGAATACTCTCAAGGAAAATAATACTTGGACTGTTTGTGAAGAACCTATAACTAATAAGACTGTTAGTAGTAAGTGGGTATTTAAAATTAAAAACTCTAATAGTAATGTACAATATAAAGCGAGACTAGTGGCAAGAGGTTTTGAGCAGTGTGATACAATGGAACCATGTGATTTATATGCACCAGTAGCTAAATTAACATCTTTCAGGTTATTTGTTTGTGTAGCATCAAAGTTAAACTTGCCGATTAGTCAAATGGATGTTACAGGTGCCTTCCTATATGGAGAAATGGATGAAACAGTGTATCTAGAATTGCCTGAAGGTGCATATTGCGGTGATAAAAATATTGTTAAATTAAATAAATCTTTGTATGGGTTAAAAAAATCACCCAAGTACTGGAATGACAAATTTAATTCAGTTATTAGGAAACAAGGTTTTGTAAACTCAAAAAGTGATTATTGTCTGTACACAAAATGTGAGGGTGATGCAAGAACATATGTTTTACTATATGTAGATGATTTATTAATATTTGGAAATAACCAAAAGCAGATATGTGACCTTAAGTCATTATTAAATAATGAATTCAAGATGAAGGATTTGGGCTTAGTTTCCAATTTCTTAGGTATTCATGTAAAACAAGATTTAGTCACAGGGATCACTGAACTTGATCAAAAGAAATATTTAGAAAGTGTATTACAAAAATTTGATATGCAGAATTGTAAAGAAATATGTACACCAATGGATCTGAACTTTAATACTAAAATATTAGAAGATAACAATGATTCTGTGATTGATAAAAACATTGAAAATAAATGTAGAGGAATTATAGGTTGCTTGTCTTATGCTGTGTTAGGAACAAGGCCTGATTTGTGTGTTGCTGTGTCAATTTTGAGCAGATATCAAAATAATGCAAATAATATTTTATTAACTGCCTTAAAAAGAGTGCTAAGATATGTTAAACATACAATTTAATTACAAACTTGTTTACAAATGTAATAGCAACTTATTAGTGGGATATTGTGATGCAAACTGGGGAGGTGACTTGAAGGATAGAAGGTCGACAACTGGTTACTGTTTTAAGTTTGCAGATTGTTTAGTTTCATGGTCCTCTAAAAAACAGGCCAGCGTTAGTCTATCTTCTACCGAGTCAGAGTATATAGCTATAAGTATGGCTACTAGCGAAGCGTGTTGGTTGATTAATTTGCTTAAAGATTTCAATATTGTTAAAGTGTGTCCTGTCACAATATTTTGTGATAATCAGAGTGCCATAATGGTAGCGAATACTGAAAGTGTCAAGAGATTAAAACATATTGACGTCAGATTTCATTTCATAAAAGAGTTGATTAAAAGTGGCAAAGTAATGTTAAAATATATTAAAACTGAAGACCAAACCGCAGATATGTTTACAAAGGCATTAAATAAAAATTTATTGTTAAGATTTATTAAAAACTGTGGTTTGTATGAATAAATTAAATAAATATGCCACTGTAAGAGTGTATTACATTGAGAGGGGGTGTTGGTAGCAATGTAATACTTTTCTATTTTGTTAAGTTGGTATTGTGTCTCTATGTTTTTTGGTTTGTCTTGTCTATTGTGTTAATGTGATTGCTAAGGTAACGTCTAATTTAATAAAAAGTCTGCTTTAAGTTGAACGGTTGTTTTACTAACATATCAACAGAAATAATCCACATTTTACAGAGTTTGGGTTACCCCGTGGCGGCACCGACCGCACGGCGGGGGGGTCTGTACTGGATGGTGGATGTGAGGAAAAAAGGGATGAAGCTATATAATTCAAGGCTTTTATAGCCGCTGTGAGTAAGATTGATGAGTGAATGAATGAAGGAAGCGCCAGGCGAGCGCGGCGGCTAATAGATGAAACAGGCGCTGATGTCTTCCACTGGCCGACAGGGGGCCGCACCGAGTGCAGCGCCTAGTCGGTAGGTGGTGCTAGCGGTAGGCGTGAACAATAATAAAATTTTAAGACAGCAGTCTACATAGAGCGTGGTCTATTCGGCCTCCTAAAATTCAGAGTAACATAAAACTAAACCTCCGCAACTAAGGTCTCTGATAAAGTTAGAGGGACACTGGCGGGGCAGGAGTGTGGTTTTAGCCGGTTCGAGTCCGGCACTACCTCGACTGTCGCACAACCTGTGAGGCAGTCGAGGTGTCCGTGGGGATTTCCCACTCCTGCCAAAAAAAAACTAAACTAACCTAACCTTACGGGTCGTAATACATTTAAATAATTGAATTAACGTAACGGTAAATAATGGAATCCTTAAGCGCAAGCGTAACGTTTCCCTTCATCAACCCTTTTAATCATTATATATTATCTTTGCGTACGTTTGTCGTACTGCTTCATACCTACATTATTGTTATATTGTTTCTATATGATGTGTTATTATTCATGTATAAGTCCTAACTGTGAACTCCCAATACTAATTTCACCTTGAATACCCATTCCTGTTCCCTAGCTTCTAAAGTCGGAGCAGGACTGGGATTCAGTTTCCTTATTTCGGTGGAAAAGTAATTCCTCTTGGACGACTTTACAGAACTGTGTGGGTGGTCGGGGCACTGTTCCTCCCCTTATCTTAATTTGGGAGCCGATATAAATACGAATATCTACATGATTTAGGAAAAACGAAAATTTTATCAGCCTAGGGTAATTTAGGAACAGTCACACCGTATTACTGCACCGTCTGAACTTCTGGCCCTACAAAAGGCGGCAGGAGAAGTGCTCAAGAGCAGTGACACCACGTTCGGCATCTTCAGTCGGATGCGAATGTAGGTTCCCCCATCCCTAGGCTGTGGAAACCAGGGACACCATCCGACGCTGTAAGCTCCAGAACAAAAGTGTCTCCTTGTTCTGGATAAAGGCCCACGCAGGGTTGGAGGGGAACGAGAGAGCCGACCAGCTGGCGAAGGAAGCCGCTCTGAAGTCGAAGAAGAGGCCGGACTACGATCCGTGCCCCGTATCATTCGTCAAGCGAAGAATCCGGTTGGAGACGCTCGATGAGTGGAACGTGAGGTACGGATCAGGTGAAACTGCTTCGGGCACAAAAAATTTCTTCCCGGACGCGGTGGCGGCGTACAGAACAGTGCGTAAAATGGTCCCCACAAGCATCACCACGCAGATACTAACTGGGCACGGTGGGTTCTCTGCATACTTGAGTCGCTTCAAGTGTAAAGAGAGCCCATCGCTTGCGAGCCTGGCGAGGACGAGACGGCGCTCAAACATAACCCTAACAACGAAGTTTTAAACAAAATTTTCTTAAATCTACCCCTACTAAGTTGAAGGTTTGGCCTTGGGACTTTTTAAACATAATATTGCAAACGATGTTTTCACAGGAAATTGAAGGGGCTTGAATGGTATTGGCAAATCGGTAGGGATCATAGGTATCCGGGGTATGTGCGCTAACTGACCGGCTGCAGGGCCAGTGATTTGACCCCCGACGCTTGGCCCTCTCGCGCCACTGGTACAGCGTCGCGAGGGTCTTCGCCTCCAGGTCCCACGGCGGGGATCCGGCCAGTACCTACACAAGCCGCCTCGTAGGAGATCGTGCGATATCCCCGTACGACCCTGATATCGCTCTCTGCAGTCTACGTAGAACGGCAATAGTGCGGGCCATCAGGTCTGTCGCCCATATCGGGGCTCCGTAAAGGGCCATCGATCGCACGATCCCTACGTACAACCGTACATCTCATAGTAAAGCTTCCAGTGAGGTAAGTATTTTAATGTTCGTTTAATTTCAGGTAAACGCTGCTAGAGTGTGGGTATTTTTCCAAAATTAATTGGATCGATTCCTGGCTAGGAATATTGATTTTTCAAAAATCCAATGATGCAATTTTTATCCTGTATGTGTGTGTGTAGGGGCGGCTGCGCCCGCCGCGCCGCGCCGTTTAAGGATTAAGTCCAGTCGCAATTAAACGTATATTACAGCAAGACGTGTATTCTTATTTGTCTAGTGTAACTAACACATCTACCAATCTAAAAGTGGGTGAGCTAGTTTGAATGTAGAACTCGCAAAGTGTGCGGCAGTCGCGATAGTGCGAGACTCTGTCGGGACTTCCCACTCCTGCCAAAACAACAAAACAAAACATGTATTGTCAGTTACAATAACTGGATAAAATAAACTCCTCTAGCCTTACCAGTCTTAACAAGACTGGATTACACTATTGGGATACCTATCGAGAGAAATAATACACACAGTTTAGTTAATAATAATAATTATTATCTTTAATGACTGTCAACAACTAACAAACAATACATAACAATTAGACGGGTATAGGCTAGGTGCTAGGTGTGGCGGCGGCGCGCGCGGTGCCGGGCACGCGCAGCACGTCGGGCGCGCGCAGCAGCGGCAGCGAGGGCTTGCGCAGCACGCCGCACGTGTTGGTGGACGCGCGCATGCGCACGTAGCCCTCCTCGCCCCACGCCGTGGTCCATGAGTTCTTGAGGATGAAGTACGTCTCCCCGCGGTGCACCGTCCAGCCCACCGCCAGCACGGCATGGTTGTGGCTATTCCGCCGGCTGTAATACATCGCTGCTATCAGTTTTTTTTGTATTTGCATGTGAGGCTGCAGTACAGATCAGCAGATCTTAGTCTCATCCGAAATAATTAAACTAAAACAAATAATTGTTTTCGTAGCAATGTCGTGATGGTCAGACTGAGACTTAATTTATCATGATGGGTAGCAGAGTATTGCTTTGTTATTAAATTGCATACTGACCAGCGGGCATCGTGGTAATAATTCTTTTTGTAGCTCGCGAAGGAGGCTGCTTCGCCGTCGATGATCACGACAGTGGGCCCGTATCTCCTAATCGCCATCTGCCACAGATACACTGAAGTTAGGGACGTCTCATATAAAAAAGTACTAGAATATTCTGTTTGTGTAAAGTAAAATGTAGGTACCAGGTACCATGGGATCCAGTTTAATTTATGTGTGAAATAAATATCAAAAAAGCGGGATTCCAGTATCCTGTAATCGCATTCCCGGGTAGTCGTTAGGCTGGTCTGCTGGTTACCTTTAGCGCCAGGACGTTGTCTTGGGTGACGTTGAGGTGTCCGCTGATCCGCGTCACGGCCGGCACGCTGTCTGCGCGGCACTGCAGCTCCTGCACACACACGTCATTGAAGTAAGGTATATGACTTGTTTGCCAGTATTTCGATTTGAGGTGAGATCCATTAGTTGTCAACTAAAAACTTGATGTTAAAAACCCATTTTAGAGAAATAAGGTACCTACACGACTTTTTCTGCCAATGTTTCGGTTTAAGGTCAGATTCATTAGTTGTCAACTAAAAATTTGATGTTACAAACCAATTTTATGAAATCCGAAAAATTCGATTTGTATAGGACCATGGCTATCGCATTTACTTTAGTAATTATATTCTAAAGTTCCTACACATTCGTTATAATAAAAAAAGTTTTGGGAGTAATTGTACCATCCTTCCTAAAAGAGTCTATAGTACTGCTGTCAGTATCAGTTACATACAGCGATATACAGCAGTTATATACAGCGACTATTCTCGTCAAAATAGAAATTGCGTGCCCCGTGTGGAGTCGCTCAGCCCATGCAAAGTTAGTGTCTACAGCTCTGAATGAAACGTGCCGGATTATCACTGATTGCCGCAAACCGATACAGATGCTATATCTACTGGCAAGCATAGCGCCACCAGAAGTTCACAGAGCGGTGGGAAACTAGTGAAAAACCCAAAATGGTTTGAGACGTGATACCTTTACACAATAACATCTTCGTGCTGCAAAGGCTAAAAGCCGTAACAGTTTTTTAAAGTGTGTGCCCCAGCTCACTGGCAAACGCTCTAAGACTGTTAGCTGTGGCGAGAAGGCGTTTCCCTACCCAACCCACTTGTGTCACTCGCTGATAATCTCCCACCTGGACTTGAGTTGTCATGGCTGACCTAGAAGTCTTTACAGACTCCTGACACAGGTTGACTGAAGCAAGGAAAACTTGTTCAGGTGGAGATTCATAGTGAGGTGTTGCTCCACAAACGAAGGGACACTTTATATCGTGTCCCGTTGTTTGCACATCAGAGGAGCTGATGGGCGCTACCGAAAATGCCAAACCAAACCAAATTCGACCACCGAACCGACTCGACCGCCAAATTAAACCAAAATACTTTGCCTTGCCTAATTTTGGGCTAACTCAATTTGAATTGTCATCTACACGCTAAGAAGAAGTTATATACGTAGACATTATTTTTCCAACCCTCAGTTACATGTATGGAAGGCCACCCCTTATTTTTTTTTCATAATACATATTACATTATAGTTGTGTAGCGGTTCATAGAAGGCTCCTACTCTCCCTACTCTGTGGTGTTAACGTTCTCGGAGTAGAAGTACTGTGACATACGGACAGACGGACAGGACGAATATACACACAGGGTTCTGTTTTCCGTTTCCGTTTAAAACAAAAAAGCTTCATTCAAAGTGGTTAGTTTTGTTAGTGGTTACATTTGAGCTGACCACCCTGTATTAGAAATATCAGCGTCAGTTAATATTTGTATTTTTTCAAGTATCGTACTTTGCCTTTGTAGGGTGTATACTCGTCGAGCGCAGGCAGCCCTTGATCTTGTATGTAGTTGTAAGCGGCACTAGGCCACGTCCCCTTACATCCGTGGCCACCGTACCTGTAACACAAAAATAATAATTATCTTTTTTTATTTCTCATCACAAATATTATATTGTATAGGAAGTTCTTATTCTAATAAACTAGCTTAACACCTCTGAAAGACGGTGCCTAAAATATCTGTGTTACAGATCCATTCACCGTTACGAAAGACCAATCAGTATTAAGATCTGCAACATGTCTTGTCCGTTGGTTGACGAAAAGGTTGCGATTTTTTACGATGTTGTGGTCAACTTCTACAATGCCCATGCTCCCATCAAAAAAGTTAAACTGAAACGTCCAATGGTCCGATGGCAATGCGACGTAGGGACCGCGCATTCCGTAAATTCAAGAGGGATAGTACTGACAAAAGCTGGTCACTATACAAGGTTGCTAGGAATAGATGCAATCAGATGATGCGCAACGGTAAACGCCGCCACATTCTGGATAATATAATTTCTTCCTCTTCTGCCGATACTTGGAAATTTCTTAGAACTATGGACATCGGCTAACTGCGACCTTTAGATCTTCCTAACTGTATCAACCTGGACGAGCTTAACCCTCATTTTTCTTCTGCTACCATCATGGATCGCTTAACCAAGCAACAAACTTTGTACTTAATTTCTCGTCTAACGTGTCCACATATTAACCACTTTTGCTTCATTCCAGTCGAACCGGGAGAGATCAAAAAGATCATTCTCTCCATCAAATCCAAAGTAGTGGTTTGTAATAATATCACCCGTGGTATGATCACTACTCTTCTGGATGATCTCCTACCTGCGATTACCCACATTGTAAATTTTTCCCTGTTTTCCGGAGTATTCCCTTCTCTGTGGCACAAAGCCTACGTTTGCCCACTACCCAAGGTCCCTAATCTCTCTCTCCCTACCCATTTCCGTCCCATTTCGAACCTTCCCTTTCTATCCAAAGTGCTTGAGGCCTGTGTACACAAACAATTCTCTAATTTTGTCTATCGGAACTCGCTTATCTCGCTATATTACTCGCTTCTTAAAGTGACTGGCGATATAAGACCAGGACTAGAAGACCCCAAGGTACGAAGAACTGTACTAGTGCTGGTTGATTTTTCGAATGCCTTTAATATCGTTAGTCACGACATCCTTTTAGCCATTTTATCCTATGTTATGGTCTCTCCTGGGGCACTGGAATGGTTCTCCTCCTACCTTCAGGAACGTCAGCAGTTGGTTCATGTCGGGGATTCCTCATCATGTTGGTATGATTTGGAAACTGGTTTTCCTCAAGGCGGTATTCTTTCTCCTCTTCTATTTTCTATCTTTATCAATCTCCCAACTTCTGAGCTGCAGTATGCATAATCATCTGTGTGCCGATGACTTGCAGTTGTACTGTCAGGGGAGGGTTGACGAAATACCAGATCAGATCACCAGTTTAAATAGGGACCTGATGAAAATATAAACCTAGTCCGATAAATTTGGTGTGGCAGTTAACCCTAATAAATGTCAGGCGATCATCATTGGGAGTTCTCGCAGTCTCAGTAAGTTGGATGGTACAACCTTGCCACCAGTTCTTTTCGACGGTACAAATTCAAATTCAAATTCGTTTATTTGTCCGAATATGGTACAATACATGGTCTTAAATTAATAATAGGTTTCATCACAGGTACAGTAGTTCCTTTTAGCGCTGATGTAAAGGACCTAGGCTTGCGTTTTGATAGCACTATGAAATGGCATACTCAAGTCGCTCGTGTCAGTCAGAAGGTTACTGGTACGTTGCAGGCTCTGTACCGTTTGAAAAACTTTTTACCGACAAATAAGAAAGCAATGCTTGTACAGTCTTTAATTTTTCCTATAATCGATTATGGTGATGTGTGCTACTTTGACCTGAATGCGGATCTCCTCAATAAACTTGACCGTCTTCTAAAATATTCACTTTCCGTAGACACAGGAGGTTGGGTAAGCACGTTGGAGAAATACTGTTCCGATCCCACCGTTGCTGTCGGAGATGCAGAGGGATTTAAATCCGAAATATTATCAGTATCCGCCATGATGTACGAAGGAGGCGGCGGAACGTGAGAGGGAGATGGCCTCACGTCCCAGCCGCCGCGGGAGGAGAAGCACCGGGCGCCATTGGCATACCGAATTGAAACCATATTGGACTGGTTAGGACCCAGGACAGTGCCTTGTGGAACGCAATCGCCCACAGAAAATTTGTCGCTAATCCAGTTCACTATTTTCACTAATTGTTGCTTCTTATTATGTCGAGAAACACAGTAACACTTCTAAACTTCAGAATGATGTCTTCAAGTTCAGATGGCGCTGCTGTCACGTACAGATCGACTCCGCGTTAAATAAAAAGTAAAGGGATAGTTATCTGAGTGCAATCTTGATAATTTCATGTAGAATGGTCTTCTATCTTATATATATTATCTATATTTTTTTTTAATATATAAAATGGTAAACTGACTGACTGACTGACTGATTGGGTGATATATCAACACACAGCCCAAACCACTGATTCTAGAGACATGAAACGTAGAGAGTGTGTTCTTTGTGAAGAGTAAGTATCCACTAAGAAAGGATTTTTGGGAATTCCACCCCTGAAGGAGTAAAATAAGGGATGGAAGTTTGTATGAAAGTCCGTCAGTTTTGATGTTAGGACCTTGAAATTTTGTGTTTAGGCTCACTATTGAAAATTAATTAATACGTGTCTCAGCGTTTTTGATAATTCTACGCCCGAAGGGTTGAAAATGAGGATGAAGGTATGTAGCAATGTTTGTTTGGATGGAATCTTGCAACTCAATTTTGAAGCAGATATCTTTAACCGATTGAACTGAAATTTTGCACACACATTTGTGACATTACATTTTTATGACAGACATTTCTTAATCCTGCAACTTTTGAATTTTTCGACATCCACGTGGGCGAAGCCGCGGGCAAAAGCTAGTCTATCATAATTTACCAACCGGGATTAAAGTTGTGGGTGAACGTAACAGGTGATTTAAAAAACTATAACAAATCGACAATTTGACTTCAACTGTCGCTATAAATTCAGGTGCATGTGCAACAATCAACTATCACCCAAAAACAGTGTATCTAATTGTGCGCACAAGCAGAAGTTTCAATGATTTATGCAAGGAATTTGATTTTGATCCATTCACAGTTAATGTGAATTCGGCCAGAAGGTGCTTAAGCCTCAATTTCTTTAAGTAGCGGTAGGTTGTATTATGTTTTTATTATTTTATCATTTTCACTATTATTTTATTTTAGTCATTTAATTGCAAACCAAATAATTATATTTATATTCTTCTTACTTTGATTTAAGCGGTGTGTTTCCTGTGTTTGTGCTCACACCATAATTTTTTACTATATGTCTATACGTGAGTGTTTGTAATTGGCTTTCTGGTGACTATTATTCCCTTTTTGTTTGTTTTTATTAGCTATAAGTCCTCCATGTACTAAAATAAATAAATAAATAAAAACGTCGTTTTAAAGAAAGTGGCGGTGGAACTAACACGAAGAGATTTTTTTTTAAAAACGTGTTTTTGGTTGTATGTTTGGAACGCCTATTTGACGATCACATGTATGGACAGTTTGGCAGAGTGGCTTGGGACGCTGCCTCGCCGAATCGATAATCTGAGTTCGATTCCAACCTGAAAAAAATTCTTGCGCACATTTATTGCACTAAACAAAAACTCTGGTTTATGTTCAAGAGTTTATGAGGCGTTTCTTGACAATATAGAAAAATGGTCTGTGATTATCAAAGTAGTCGTTGATTCCTCTTTTATGGATCTATTTAACAAGCACCATCTTCAATGCCACTGAAAAGATACCAGCTGTAGCAAAGACACAAGAGGTGAGGTGAGAGGCATTATGCCCGACATCTGATACTGCTGCACGCTCTCTGAAGTTCATTTCGAGAACTTCCAACTAATTTTGACCAGCAGGAAGTAAGACAAGTGAGTTTGATGGGAAATAGAGGTCCGGTCCAGGTAGAATGAGTGACGTTACCAATCATTACTTCCACCTGGCTTTATCAATAAAGATTCAGCAATAAAGTTTATTCGTGAGTGTGTGTGTGTGTTTGTGTGTATACTGACGGGCCAGCGCAATCCACGAGCACCTGCTCGCTGAGCGGCACGAGGCGGCCGGTCTGCACGAACAGCGCGCCCTCTACCGCACCTACAGTCGCGAACGCCCAGCACGACGAGCACAGCCACTGATCTGCGGACAACAACAACACGCGTCACTAGAGCAGCTCACTAAGCACATTGGTGCCGCTCAGACAGCAAAAGAGGGGTCACTCACTGCGCACGGGGGTGACGGCGCCGCGCTCGCGCCAGTCGAAGGAGCGTGGCAGGCGGCCGCGCAGTGCCTCCAGCTCGGCGCGTGGGTGCGGGAAGGGCAAGCCGGGGTCGTCGGTGGGCGTGGGCTCGGCGCCCAGCATCACGCGCCGCTCCACCACGAGCCGGTCCGATAGGAAGTTAGTGGCGAGCTCGAAAGACGCGCCCTGCCGGTTGCCAGCTGCCGCGTGGCGTGAACTCTGCATCAAGATGCTCTTGCGAACCGCCTCTTCCACGTCGTCAGCGTAAGTACGACCGAATCTTTCTTTATACCTGAACAAATAAGTTTTTGTTAATTCTCATTAATTTTGATAGGCGTTGAATTTATTCTCGGTATTGGTATCATAAATTAATTACGTCAATTTAATGTTACTGCTTACTACTATAGTATAAATGCGAAAGAATGTATGGATATTTGTTATTCAATCCCGCCAGAATGATTGAACGGATGTGGATTACATTTGGCACAGAGATAGATAATGGTCTGGAATAGCACATTAGGCTAGTTTTTTTCTCACACATTCACATCAAAATTTCCACGCAACCAAAGTTACGGGCAACAGTTAGGAAATATGTTTTTTTTTTGTATAATTATGCAGTCAATGTATATCTTGCAATAACTTAATTCATCATCATCTGCCTATCCTTTTCCATACTATGTTGAGGTCGGCTTCCATTAAAAACCGGATGCATCTGAATACCAGTATTTTACATGGCCGGTGGCGCCACTGGCAACGTAAACAATAGCTCCGTAATAAAAATTCTACAAAATAGTATTTTTATCTAAATTATTACAAACTAGCTGCTACCCGCTACTTCGTTCGCGTGGCTATTTAGGTGTGTATGTGTGAGACTGCCTCGTTCGTCGAGTGGTCGCAAGTGCGACTACTAAGCATGAGGTCCTGGGATCGATTGCCGGGGCGGGCAGTGTTAAAAAAATGTTTATTTAAATTACGTAAAGTTATAACGCACATGATTTTTGGAGATCATCTTTTAAGCAAGAAGATGCTTGTGTTAGGTGACTCCGCTCTTCCACTTAACATTAAACAATGTATGCAATTGATAAAATACTATAAATATTAGTGTTATTGAGGTATTCCATCAGGAATTTCTCAGTAGCAGCCACGGAATCTGGATTTGTGCCCGGTTGGTGGAATAGAATTGAATAGGCTCGCCCCCTGTCACATGGGACTTCAACATAACGAACGGCGAAATGTGGGTGTACGATAAGGTACACCTGTGCCTTACCCGTCGGGGATTACAGGCGTGATGTTATGTTATGTGTGAGAACTGACTGGCTGATCAAAATGTGATAATGTGGGTGATGACTTCAAAATGCGTCCTTTTGGGTACTGTAATTCTGGGCGCAGAGATCCGCTACAAAATTAAATCAGGCGACGATATGGCTTAAAACCGTTTATTTTGGCGCTATACAACCTTCTTTTCAAAGTAAACCATCAAACGCCTTGTTGGGCACTATTTATTCTAATACCGTTCTGTATTCAACATTAAATGACTTATTATTTTCCGCAAGCACGTGAAATTTTTGGGTACTGAACCAAACAAAAACTAATTGACCGTGTGAGAAGCATGGAGTGCACAATTGAATGCCTGTCACTTTTATGGTTTGGCCCTGGAATCTGTTGATCGTCATTGTAAAAGCCAATTTTAAGGGAAATTGTAACCTCTTAAATTGAAATGGTAAGTTATTTGGAATAATGGGTACGCGGGGACTTAAAACACTCTCTCCTTTAGTAGCTCAGCTCTGTGATACGAAGCCTGGTGCCGTTGCACAGTCTGGTTGCATCAAGGTTTCGCATCACCAGAACTGGAACGCCAAATTTAAGCTCCAGCTGATGGGACGGCACGCCCGTTAACTCCAGGGAGTTGAGAAATTCAACGGAGTAGGCAGTACTATCATCATTAGCCATCACAATGATATGGATGTGTATACATTTTTTTTTTGTTTATTTTACTGACCCACTCGTTTTTTAGCGCTGGCACAGCAGTTGGATGGAAAAATTCTTCGGAAAATAGAATTTTCCCATCTCCATCGGATTCCAGACGACCCTCTCTCATTTGCAGCAGCTTATTCGCAAAGACACCTGCTTCGTGGTCGTTGTACAGTTGGACGCGCATGTTGCACGTAATATGGAGCTTTTCAATCCAGGAGGTTTTCACAGTGGCGACGCCATGAGACATGCGTTTCATCCGCCGGTGTGCCCCATTTTTATTACAAAATGGCCCCTCTTAATAACTGGCAGTGTCTGTCTAAAGTCGGCTTTTCAAATGACCCCTCCTCTCACGCTGGGTGGAACGGAAGGGAGTGGCATCCATGTTCCTTCTTAGCACTTGGTGTTCCAGAGCCACAGTATCTCTTTCGAACAGTCCCGCAGCTCCGGCAGGCATCGGCCCTTGAAGACTTGATCATTTTGAGGCGCGCGTGGAACAAGAACGCGCTTTCGACATGGCCTGTTGTCATAAGACGGTTGGACGGCGAGCTAGCTAATTACTCACCGTCCATAGGGTCTAAAGTCGCTGCGAACAAAATGATGACGCCACCCATCAGCACCTGGTTGCCGCGGATGTCCTGCAATTTGCGGTTCAACGCCTCTAATGCATGCTTGTACGACTTTGTGCACTCGTCCCAAACTACTTCCACTGCAGCAAAAGGACTCCACCTTTTTTGGTGATATTGCATGTTGGGACGTATCTTCGCTTGCAAGATTCAGCGACAATTTGAAAATGGAATGTGCAGTCCGACCACCCATAAGCAAAGTTGCAGCCAGGCCTGAGGAAGCCACAACCACAGTTATATGACGACACGGTTGGCGCGGTGGCTGAGCGAATGGCTGCTGCGCTGCTTATATCGGGTTTCATGCCCGCACCGAACCAATTTTTGTGTGGCCTACAGGTAGTTCTTCCGGATCTGGCTGTATGTCTTTGTGACTTTTAAATGTTTGTAAACACACCCACGATACAGGAGAAATTTCTAGTGTGACAGCCAAGAATATGGTTGTAATGCTCTATTGCTCATCCCCTTCAGTTAACAGCGTGACTATATAATATAGCCTATGTGTTATTCTAGACTATAATATATCTCTGTTCCAAATTTCATCTAGATCCGCTTAGCCGTTCTGGCGTGATTGAGTAACAAACATCCATCGTAATTTTCGCATTTATAATAGTAGTAAGATTATATACATTCAAATTTTTGGCTAAAGTTGAATGTAATAGTACATTTTGATGTAACTTTGTTATGCATTTGAAGCAGAATTAACACCCGAGCTGCAGGCGAAGGTGTTATGAAGCCGAGAACTACAGTAACAAATCCCCACGCGTATCATCAAATCTGTAATATCAAAATCAGTTCGCATTTGTGCTGGTAGATCTACGAAGAACGCTGTTACCCAACTTGTTGACTCTGTCGTTGGCAAAGTGGACAAAGGACAAAGGTGTATCGGCGTCTTCCTGGATCTAGCCAAAGCGTTTGATACAGTTTCCCGGCCGATACTGCTAAAAAAACTTGAGGGTCTCGGTATAAGGGGCTTGGCCTTGGACTGGTTTAGATCTTATCTATGAAAGCGAAAACAGCGAGTTCGCATTGGTGAACATGTCAGTGACTTTGCATATGTTGATTACGGCGTACTGCAAGGCAGTGTTTTGGGCCCTACATTATTTCTGATCTACATAAACGACCTATGCTCTCTTGAACTCCGCAATGCTAGCATTTTTACATTCGCGGATGATACCGCAATAATTTTCCATGAGAAAACATGGAGCGATGTCGTTTCTGTAGCTCAGGAGGGGCTCGAAAAAGTTGCTACCTGGCTGCAAGACAATTTGCTCTGACCTGAAATATTGGAAAAACTAAATCAATGTCACAATCAACGAGCACAGAGATCCCTTATCAAGGTCATGTATACCAAACCATACAGATTCCCAACCAATGAGTTATACTACCTGAGCGGTATTCTCACAGTCAGAAAATTGTACATACTACATGCTGTCTTGAAATTACACAAAGTCCTGCCCTATGACCCTCAGCATCAGGAAAAAAGACGAAAGCACAGTGCTGCACCAGGCAAACTCGTTAAAACGGCATATGCCAAGAGACAATTTAAGGCAAACTCCGCTGTTTTATATAATAACATTAATAAAATAATTAACATCTACCCCATGAATACCAAAGACTGCAAAAAGGCAATAGTTCAATGGCTAAAATTGAAGACCTATGATGATATTGAGTTATTGCTGAAAGCATCGTCATTATGAAGTTCAGATATGAACACACACACATACATACCTACACACACACACACACACACACACACACTCCCAGGCACACACACACACATACTTACACACACTATTTTATGATATTTCTTTAAGCTTATTTTTTTATTATTTAGTTCAAGCCTTGTCTTGTTTTAGTTTTAGATTTTAGTTGTAATTTTTTGTCTGAATTGTATTTTCTGTTTGTGCATTACTTTTACCATTGCAAAATTTGATATTGAGGAGCGGGATCTCCTAGCACAGGTATAATATTATTATTATTATTTCCTTTATTCATTTTTTAACACATTCATTACATTTTTAAATATTTAACTATGAAACAATATAAAAAAACATTTAAAAATATAAAAAATAGTAGCCCACCGGTATCGGGAACAGGGTCCAAGCTACCGGCGGTCAGGGCTCCAGAGAGAGGAACCTCCTAACTATACGAGCCGTGTCCAGAAGTACCGCTTTCTGAATCAAGCCCTTGATCCAGCTGCCTAACGAGAGCCTCCTTAGATATTGGTCGAGGCTCTTGGCAATTAAGCCATGGGCTGACACGACTATCGGCACAATGATCGCTGAGTCCACATCCCACATGTCGACAACCTCGCGAGCCAAATCAAGATACTTGATTTGCTTATCTTTCTCAGCTTTCACGAGGTTCTCGTCATGCGGGACGGTTATGTCAACAATCATTGCGCGCCGCTCTGATCGATCCACCACCACTATATCAGGCTTATTGGCTACAATAGTCCTGTCAGTGATGATGGATTGATCCCAGTACAGTGTGATATTGCCATTTTCGAGAACTGGGTCGGGCACATACCTATAGTACGGAACTTCCGATTCCACAAGGTTGTATTTTAGAGCAAGTTGCTGATGGATAATCCTGGCTACAAGGTTGTGTCTATGCAAGTACTATTACTATTATTATCCCTTTATTCATTTTTTTACACATTCTTTACATTTTTAAATATTTAACTATAAAACAATATAAAAAAAACATTTAAAAATATAAAAAATAGTAGCCCACCGGTATCGGGAACAGGGTCCAAGCTACCGGCAGTCAGGGCTCCAGAGAGAGGAACCTCCTAACAATACGAGCCGTGTCCAGGAGTACCGCTTTCTGAATCAAGCCCTTGATCCAGCTGCCTAACGAGAGCCTCCTGAGATGTTGGTCGAGGCTCTTGGCAATTAAGCCATGGGCTGACACGACTATCGGCACAATGATCGCTGAGTCCACATCCCACATGTCGACAACCTCGCGAGCCAAGTCAAGATACTTGATTTGCTTATCTTTCTCGGCTTTCACGAGGTTCTCGTCATGCGGGACGGTTATGTCAACAATCATTGCGCGCCGCTCTGATCGATCCACCATCACTATATCAGGCTTATTGGCTACAATAGTCCTGTCAGTGATGATGGATTTGATCCCAGTACAATGTGATATTGCCATTTTCGAGAACTGGGTCGGGCACATACCTATAGTACGGAACTTCCGATTCCACAAGGTTGTATTTTAGAGCAAGTTGCTGATGGATAATCCTGGCTACAAGGTTGTGTCTATGCAAGTACTCTCCGTTAGCCAGACGAGAACACCCGGAGATAATGTGACGAATGGATTCGCCTGGACGGTGGCATGCCCGACATATGTCAACCGTGCCGTCTTTCACAATAAATCTCCGGTAGTTATTCGTCATCATAACTTCATCCATAATTGCACAGACAAAACCTTCAGTTTCCCCGAAAAGGTCCCCGGAACGTAGCCAGGCTACGGACGCTGATAGGTCTACATCAGGCCCATGCAGGGCCCGGAAAAAGCGTCCGTGAAGCTCCTTACTCTGCCATACCTCCCTGCGGTCGTTAGTATTAAGTACTACAGGTTTGCGCCAGTTCTCTTTAGCCAAGGAGAGCGGGGTGAGGCCCTTGTCCATCGCGACCACATCTCGATGCATCCCCACGTCGGTTTCTAGGAAATATTCCCTGAGACTGCATATCTCGCGATTGTGGAGTGTCTTAGCGTTTAAAAAACCTCGACCCCCACACCTCCGCGGGATATACAGTCTCATAACCGAAGAACGCGGGTGATGCATTCGATATGCCGTCAACAATGTACGGACCCTCCTATCCAGGGCGTCTAGTTCTGTTTGAGTCCATTTGAGTATGCCGAAAGAGTACATCAAAACCGGCATGACCCAACCGTTGAAGGCACGCACCTTATTTCCGCCTGATAAAAGACTATTAAATACTTTTTTCAGGCGGCCAAAGAAGCGCTCCTTCAACGATTGCTTCATGTCAGCAACATTGATGCCCAGCGCTTCCGACATACCCAAATACTTGTAGGTTTCGGTTGCTGAGAGGGATCTAAGATTTATGGAATCCGAGAGCTGGGTTCCCACAGATTCCACAATCTCCCCTCGCTTTACATGCATGACCGCACATTTGTCCACACCGAATTCCATCCTGATGGCGCTACTGAAAGTTTCAGTTACCTTCAGTAGCTCCATCAGTTGCAAATCGTTGGGGGCAAAGAGTTTCAGGTCATCCATGTAAAGGAGGTGAGATATAACTTGACCACCTCTCCTCAACCGATAGCCTAGACTTGAATCCTCCAGCAGCGTGCTAAGAGGATTCAAGGCCAAGCAGAACCAAAGTGGACTCAAACTATCGCCCTGAAATATACCTCGCTCTATCCTTATGGGCTCGCTATTCCTCTGGATTTGCCGACATCCTGGATAGCGAAGGACTGTCCTCCATTGCCCCATACATGACATCAGGAAGGTGCGTAGAGTTGCATCAACTTTATACAACTCTAGCACCCTCATGAGCCATGTATGTGGGACAGAGTCATAGGCCTTCTTATAGTCTATCCAACATGTCGACAGATCCCTTCGGGAACGACGAGCCTGTTGACTAATGGCCATATCAATGAGGAGTAGCTCCTTAGTACCACGGGACCCGTTCCTACATCCATTTTGAGAAGCGGACATGATAGAATTGTCATCAATGTGTTTGCTAATTTTAGCTCTCAAAATGGATGTAAGAACTTTATATACTGTCGGGAGACAGGTAATAGGTCTGTAGTTTTTGGGTTCCGCAGTACTACCCGATTTATGGAGCAGGTGGGTTATACCTGTTGTTAGGAACTCGGGTAGCGACCCTGACTCTAAGGCTGACTGGAACAGGGTCGCCAGGCGAGCGTGCGACCTAGTGAACCATTTAATCCAGAAGTTGTGCAGCCCATCCGGCCCTGGGGATTTCCAGTTAGGCAACGGACGGACTGCACGAGCTACGTCTTGGGGGCTGATAGTGATTGCCCCCATTTCTGGTACCGGATCGCACGCTCGCTCGACCCCCCGGGTCCATTCACCCTCGGTATGGCTAACAGGCACCGACCAGATGCTGCGCCAGAACGAACACATGGCATCATCATCCGGCAAGCGCGCGTCAGCCACACCTTGGTCCGGTCGCTCCCAAGCCCTATAAACCCACCTTTCATCTCTTTGGAATGTGCGATTCAGGGTGTATCGATCCACCCGCCTCTTATACCTACGAATACGGTTTGCCCATGCATACACTTTCTGCTTCAGGAAGTCGATGCGCTCTGTGACACGGGACATGTAGTCTCGAGGACTGATATCAGTCCCCGAGAACGCCCGCCTCACAAAACGCATCACTCTAGGGCGAGTATTGCCCTCCCTAAAGCAGATTAGTTTGCCGATGAGTGCTCTGGCCCCATCAATACGTCGTTCAATCCTGTACTGCCATGCCGGTACGGCTGGTTTAGGTCGTGTAGCTCTGTCATCATAAAATTTAACATGAGCTACACGACATGCCGCTACAGCCGCACAATACAGGATTGAGTGAGCATCGGTGAGGTCTTCGCAGTTGTCAAAATAGTTTGACAACTGCGAATCCAGAACAGCCACCAGCACCCTATTTTTGTTATGCATGGGCAAACGAGGTAAGCGTGGTCTGAGGTCAGGTTGCATGAACCGATATTCCCGAATCGCACCCTCCAAAGTACTCCTCATATCCTCACTGCACTGGGTACTTACATTAGTAACCATGTCATTACTCTCGTCGTTATCACGATTTGATATTGCGGTAAATTGTGGTGGTACCACAGCCTGTGACGGCGTGGTAATGACATGGCTATTCTGCATTTCAGTCCGCAAGCGATCAAGTGCGGTGTCATCCAGCATACGATTACGCTGAATGACTCGCACCTGATCCGACAGTCGTTGCGCCGACACGTTGACAGCTGGCTCAAGCACCTGAAACAGAGAGAGCATCCGAACACGGTACGCGGTCAGGTTGTTTCCCCCCTCTGTAGCCCCATAGTATGCGCGCATGACATTTTCATTGATGGATTGCGTCCATCGCATGCGCTGCACACTCCCGCCGGGAGCTGGGACCCTATCAGAGGCCGGTGGGCCTCGAGGTCCTAAACCGTCCGGCGGCCGGCGTCCTCCCCGTCGACGAGCAGGTGGTGGCGTCGTGGGCGGAGAGAAATACTCGTCACTCGAGCTCGACGCAACTGCCACGGCCGGTGTCACAGCACTCACGATGGGGCTGGAGTCCGGCGGCGGCGAGGCGGAGCTGAGCGACGGGTCCGGAGGCGATAGGCGTGCGCGTCGAGCAGCTGATCTTGTCAACATCTTCCGATCTTTAACACATTTTTACCAAAATTTTTTTTTTGACATCTGACATATTGTGTCAGATCAATGGTTGGTTTTTCTTTTTTGCATTTTACAATTATTTCCATTTTGGTGTTCGTTCTTTGATTATTCTATTATTATTATTATTAATGTGCTTCAGCATTTCTGTCCGGTCTGCACCTGACAAAGAGCTACAAGTTAAACTTCATACTTGTGGCAGTATCAGTAACGAAAGATGTGTCTGCTCGAACAGGTTCCTTGTATAAAATACCTAAGGATTCTAATCGATGAACATTTAGTATGGAAGGGCCAAATTGATGCACTTGTGAAACGTACCAGAAAACTCTCGCACATATTTAAAAAATTAAAGCCCATCGCAGAACCCGAACTTATTCGCATTGTGTACTTTACTTTGTGCCAGTCAATATTAGGTTACTGTGTATCAGTCTGGGGAGCAGCAAACAAAACCCTCTTGTTAAGGTTGGAGCGAGCTCAACGAGTTCTTCTAAAAATTGCCTACAAAAAAGCCTGGCGTTACTCCACTGATGCTTTGTACTCGGAGTGTAGCGTACTTCGTGTGAGACAGTTGTTTGTTGCTTCCACATTGCTGCGTTTCCATAGGCATGCTAGAGAATTGGCGATTCATTCATCCAGAACATTAAAATGGGATCGACCAAGAGTACACTCATGTTTTGCATGCAGATCTTTTGCATTTTTTGAGCCTTATCTCTATTCAAAATTCTACTCTTACAATAAAACTATACTCACCTTAACGTACAGCTCTTGTAAAAATATTATATTTAAATGGCTGCATCCCAAAAACTATGACCAAACTGAACACCTCTTGTATATACAGTCGTAATATTGTAAATTTGTAACAACCATGCACGTACTCACCAACCATACACACCACACCCATTCATATACGCAACACACACCCACACACACACCCACACACACACACATACACACACACATACACACCAAACCTGCTGTCTTGAAATTTTTATTTTGAGAAAAAAAAATATTGTCATTAATTATTTATAGTTTTTAGTTTGTTAACTTAATTATTTTTAATCTATTTCTTTTGTAATTAGTTCAGTTAAACCTAACATGTTACCCTTACCCGTTCATTGTGCGTGCGTCGCGCGTCCCGTTCGCACGCACTCGTAGTTGCGCTAACCCCACCGCGTTAGTTGTTTACCATCTCTAGGGATGCCTCGTTATTTATCGATATTGATACTTCGTCGATATTGTACCAAAAATGGATAGATTCCTAGTCAGGTCGGAATCCACCGGCAATATCAACTCCAAAAGACCTGGTGAAGATATCGCTGGCCCATGGCAGCCTGCCAAACGTCCTGCGGTCTCGAGAAACTCCGAAAAGTTTGATGAAGCGCGCAGATTACCTCTGCACAACCAGTTCAGCGACCTCACTGTGGACGACAAGGGTGAAGCATCAACGAATATGCACTACAGAGAAGCCTCAACTGGAGTGAAGAAAAAAGGACATATTCCACCCGTAATATTGGAGATACAGAAAGATTGGACACATGAAACGATTAAAAACCTCATCTCCCGTTACTCCAACAAGTTTCATCTTCAGTATAGAGCTAACAATAAAGTTGCAGTAAGTTGTCACACAATAGAAGCTCACCAGCTTGTGAAGGAAGGTCTCCGCAAAGAAAATGCAGCTTTCCTAACGTACACCCGTAAAGATGAAAAAGTTCCCAAAATGGTGATAAAAGGTTTACCATCTTACGTTCAAGAAGAATTATCTGCTGAGCTCAATAAACTAGGATTTCCAGGTGCATCAGTCTCACAAATGAAGTCACAAACAGTGAGTACATTGTCTTGCCCACCTTTTTTAGCAGTGCTTCCTGCTGGAACGGATATAGTAAAGTTTCGCAATATTAAATATTTATTTAATTGCGTTGTTACGATCCAAAAATTCATGCCTAAAAAGACTGCTGGGACTCAATGCTACAGATGTCAAAGCTTCGGTCACGCATCAAGGAATTGCAATATGCCCGCTAGGTGTGTTAAATGTACGGAACCTCACGCAACGAGAGAATGTCCTAAAAAAGACCGCATTGAACCAGCACGCTGCTGTAATTGTGACCAGAATCACCCTGCTAACTTCCACAAATGTGAGACCCGTCTCGCCTACCTGAAACGAGCGCAAGCTAGGCGGGAGAACCAGGCAAGGCCGTTGCAAGCCGTGGCGATCCAACATGCGTCTGCACCTCCTACTAATCTACCATCCTCATTCAAGAAAACTACATATGCTGATACTCTCAAAATCCACACCAATCATGATTATCCTCCTAACGATTACTTGGACTTACCACCGGACGACCCGGTGACTAAAGAGATGTTGGAAATACTTGTTTGTGTTAAAAACCTTAAACCACAATTTTCTGCCTGTGAATCTATGTTAGATAAGGTTATGCTAGTTCTGACCCATCTTGGACACTATGTTTAACAGCAATGAGTTAAGAGTCTTATCTTGGAACTCCGATGGAGTTCGCTCAAAAATGCATGAATTACTCGAGTTAGCGGTAAGTACACTATCCATTGATATATTAGCTGTCTGTGAAACTAAACTGAATTGTAATACTCGCTTGACGACACCAGGATTTAACTGCTATCGACAAGACAAACATCACAGTGGGCGGGGACAAGGTGTAGCCATTCTGGTCAATGAGAGATTCGAGGTTGAACCAATCGCTGTTCCCAAAACTAAGCACATTGAAGCGGTTGCTATTGGTCTAAAAATTAGCGGGAAAAACTATATCTTCGTTTCAGCTTACCAATCTCCAAACTTGCAGCTCGAATGCAATGACATGGATATTTTATTTTCCCTGGGGCCTCATGTTGTAATAATGGGAGACTTTAACGCCAATCACGGTTATTGGAATAGTAGTTATGTCAATACCCGCGGTAATGTGCTCTTTCGCCACATGCTTGAACATGATTATGTCATACATTACTCTGACTCACCTACTCAGGTTAACTATAGACCTGATCTTACACCAACAAATCCTGATCTGATTCTGGCGCTAAATGTAAATAATATACATGAGGTACGTGCAATACCTGCCCTATCATCAAACCACTTTCCTATACTTTTTACAGTGAATGGTCAATGCTCTCGCAAACCTCTTTCGAAACACTACCGATATTGTGACGCTGACTGGGATAAATACCGGTCCTACCTTGACCAAAAGATCTCGCTAGACTCGAAAGTGTTCAAATCTGAATCTGAAATTGACTACGCCGTAAACTACCTACATCAGTGTCTTATTTCCGCTAGAGACAAATTTATTCCTAGTAAAGCACATGTAAATACTTGCATAAAACTACCTAATTACATAGCCAAAATGATCAAGTATAAAAATCAACTTCGCCGAAAGGAACTGAAAGTGTCCCTTGCGGAAAAAAGACTGTTACGATCGGATATCAATAAATTACAACATCTGATAAATTTGGCTATAACGAAACATCAAGATAAAATATGGAACACTAAACTTTCGAAAGTTGACAATCCTAGCAACGATATTTGGCGACTGGCTAAGTCCCTAAAACCCAGATCAGACTCAATACCTTCACTTAAAACACCTGAGGGAACTTTTACAACTACCATCCCTGAAAAATGTGATGCGCTAGCAGATGCTTTCGAGATGAACATAAATCTTACTCGTGACTGGGTAAGCGATAGTGTCGACAAGGATGTTCAGTTGGCCACCACTCACATAAATGATCATGTCGTAAATGAATTACATCTACCTGTGCGGCCAACAGAAGTTTGGAAAGTCATACGTAAACTCAAGACCAGAAAGGCTCCAGGTGATGACGGTATACACAACATTATGCTCAAAAATATGTCGCAAAAATCTGTTGTGTATACCACAAAAATCTTCAACGGTTGCTTAAAATTTGGATATTTTCCCAATAAGTGGAAAACTGCAAAAGTTATTGCACTTAAAAAACCAGGAAAAGACACCTCCTTACCAGTAAGTTACAGACCTATTAGCCTTCTTCCTGTTCTAGGTAAGCTGTTTGAGGTCATGATATATAATCGCTTGCTACATTGCTCTGACCAGCTCATTATGAACGAGCAATTTGGCTTTCGTTCTTCTCACTCGACGGTACAACAATTGGCTCGAGTCTCTGAACATATCTCCTATCATCTTAATCTTAAGCAGTCTACCGGTATGATTCTCCTGGACATAGAAAAAGCCTTCGATACCGTCTGGCACGAAGGCTTGTTGTACAAGCTCATCAGTTACGGAATTCCAATTGAGTTAGTAAAACTTATCCAATCTTACCTTAATAACCGTAAGTTTGTCGTCCATATTGGTACTGATAGGTCTTCGCCCCGGACGGTATCGGCAGGAGTTCCTCAAGGCTCGGTGCTAGGTCCCTACCTCTTCATCCTATTTGTGAGTGACGTTCCTGTGCAGGTCCGTACTCATCTGGCCTGTTTTGCCGACGATACAGCATCGTACACAAGCGATGATGACATCGACATTATCATAAGTAGACTCCAGTTGTCGCTTGAACTACTTCAATCTTATTTCAACAAGTGGAAGTTGAAGTTGAACGAATCCAAGACAGAGGCGATACTTTTCACACGCCAACGTACCGCCCCAAAAAGAAAATTAAAAATCGCTGGGCAATTGATTCCGTGGGCCGCAGAAGTTCGCTATCTAGGAGTTACGTTGGATAAAAAACTCAACTGGACAAAGCATCTTAACAAATTACGCGTTAAAGGTGCTCAAGCCCTCGGTTCTCTCAGTCCTATACTTAACAGAAAAAGTAAGCTCAGCGCAAACACCAAACTTAGGTTATACACCACTCTAATTAGACCTTGCATCACCTACTCGTGTCCGGTATGGAGTAGCACCTGTCAATCTAATTATAACCAGTTACAAATCATCCAAAATAAAGCAGTTAAAATTGCCTATAATACTCCGTTCAAAACTAACCTTAAAGCACTACATACACATATAAAGTTACCTAGCATTACAAAATTCATATTAAAATTAACTCGTAAATTCTACAACAAAAATAAATGTCATCAAAATACATTGATTGCTAAGATAGGTCAAATTAAGTTGACAGACTTGCGAAATATCGATGGATACGGTACATACAAGCTTCCCCATCACTACGTGTTGTTCGCACACAATACTGATAACGCGTCGTAGCTGGGTCCGTACGATGCGCCAGCGGTTCCCCGCTCTCACCGTATACAGGTGAGCGCGCGGGAGGCGCGGTAGCTCGTACGTCGATGGTGGCCACGCGCGATCAGCTGAACTACCGCTTGAACCGGTCGCAGCTACGCTGAGCGCGTAGTTAATTATTTGCTTCTACCCCCTCATTTTATATAAATGAAATTATCTCAATAATTTCATATAATAATGTTAAGGATTAATTGATAAATGCCTCATGTTGTGATAAGTTTTTAAAAGCATTATTATTATAAACTTATAAAGGTGCTCCTAGCCTGTAAAAGTGTTTGTTATTATATTTGTGTTACTGTTGCTTATTTTTTTAAGTTCTACAGCTATGTATATGTTTATGTCAATAAAGAATTTTTCTAAACAAAAAAAAAAAAACAAAAACAACCCTTACTTGGGAAGATACTGGACCCCACGACACAGGGTGTCCTAGTGTGGAGTCCAGGGAATTTGTAAAAACCTAGCGCTTAAGGATCATTTTCTTTTGTTACTAGCTTTTAATATTGTACCTTGTTATGCAAACTGAATAAATTTTTTATTTTATTTTATCAAACGACGTTTTTCAATACATTTTCGAAGAAATAAAATATTAGAACGGAAAGTATTTTTGTCAGGAATTATTAGGAAACTATGGTTTAATTAATTGCTTTTTTTCCGCGCTTTGATTTCGCCAGGTTGAAGAAGAAGCAAAGGTATGATGCCGCTAAAAAGCCGAATGTGAAAAATCAAATATTATTGAATTTAGAACATAACTTAATGTTAATTTATTCCTAAAAAAAAACTAGTTGTATTAAATAAACATGTTTATCTATGATATTCCCTTTTTAAAAACCATTTAAAATACTCAAAAAATATTTACGCCGTAAAGACGCTTATCTCTTTGCCGAGATTAAAAAAAAAACAATTACCGCCGACTATAGTCATTGAACCCTTTGTACTTGGTATAAGCATAGTTATCTGTGGAAATATTTATTTTAATCGTAGTGCGATAAGAACCAGTTTTCGAGAAAGTGTTTTAAGTTAAGAGTTTCCTTCATTGCGCTCGAGATTCAATATGACGCCCGTGACATAAGACACAACTTTAGCCCATCGGTGCATAATCTACTATTAAAACTGTTTTGAAAACTTGAATTTTGGTCCTTAAACATAAACGTCTGTTCAACGAAACAAATCTGTCAAAATATTTTAGGGCAGCGCCATCTAGTATCAAGTAGCGACACTACTCTTGACAACTTTTTTTTAACAAGTAAAAAACCACTGTTCCATGAAAAATAATGTGATTGCCATTTAAAAAAAACAGGGTAATGACTATTCCTACTCGAAACAGATCGAGCAAATGGTATGTGTGTGTGAACCAGAAAGCAGATAAAAATTTGTTTGAACACTTCCCCGTGTCTGTGAAGGAAACCCTGTTTTGGCTTCAGAAGAATGAAGTGAATTTTCTGGGTATAATTTTTACAAGCAACCTCTCATGGACTAAGTATGTTGATTATCTGTTAGGTAGAGCTAATAAAGCATTTAATTTTGTAAAGTCACTGTCAATTGCAGCTGATCCTAAAATTTTGCTTATGCTATATAAATCTTTAGTCCGTAGTCATTTTGAATATGGATATTTATGCTTTGGGTCTGATCAGAGATTGGTTCACAAATTGGAGATTCTTCAAAACCACAATCTTAGATGTGTAACTGGAGCAATGAAGACAACTCCAATTAATTCACTTCACACTGTGAATATAAGATTTTAGTTTTTAAAATCCAAATACATTCTCAAACCTTTATCTCTTGAAAATCATCCTATATTAAAGAAAATATTATTTTACCATAGAGTTTATAGTCCCTCTAATTCCGTAAATGTCCCCTATATATTTCATGACTTTCTAATTCAATATCAAATTGAGAAATGTAAAGGCAGAGGGCCATGTTACTCTGGTAATTATATCAGCAAATTATGGCCCATAGACACTTACATTAACCGTGACCTACGAAGTAAAGAAGATGTTTATCAGTTAATTACAGAGTTCCCTGACTTAATGTTCTATGTCCCCTGGATGGGGCAGAGGGCGTCCACAGATGCCCGCCATCGCGATCGGTCTTGAGCTTCACGCTTCACCTCGCTCCACGACAATCCGATGCTCGCGGCTTCTGCCAACACGGTGCGACGCCAAGTTGACGAGGACGGCCACGCTTTCGTTTCCCTTGGGGATTCCAGTCCAAAGATTGTTTGGGTATGTGGTCGGCATCCCTTCGGAGCGTGTGGCCAATCCATCTCCACTTGCGTCGCTTGATTTGGTGGTCAATCAGGCTCTTGTGGCATTTCTCCAACAGCTCTACGTTGGAGATGGTCTCGGGCCTGTAAATTCCGAGAATGCGACGAAGACAGCGGTTGACGATAACTTGGATTTGGCGTGAGATGACCTTTGTGACCTTCCACGTTTCGCACCCGTAAAGCAGCACGGATTTCACATTGGACCCGAATACCTTAAGTTTAATCCTTCGGGTCAGTTTCCGCGACTGCATAACAGGTCTCAGCTGCGCGAAGGTAGCTCGGGCTTTGGCGATCCGTGAAGTGATGTCCTCTTCACTACCCCCACTCTCTGTCACGACGCTCACGAGGTAAGTGAATTTGTGGACGCGTGCCAGTGCCTCTGTGCCAATCAGCAACGGTGAGCGATTCTTCACACCAGTTCTCATCTCATGGGTCTTCCTGATGTTAATTTTAAGCCCCGTTTCTGCCGCCTCTTGACGTAGATCGTTCAACTTTGCTTGCATGTAGCGTGGGTATGACTCAGCAGGCATATGTCATCGGCGTAGTCCAAGTCTTCCAAGACGTTGGATAAACCCCACTCTATGCCGCGGCGCCCATTTTCAAAGATGCGAAGCAAAATTCCGTCAAGAACGACGAAGAAGAGAAGCGGCGACAGGAGGCAGCCTTGGCGGACACCCGCGTGTACTTATACGTCATCCGAGATGAGGCCGTCATGGGTTACGTTACAATAATACTTCCTGTAAATACTCTCCAATAAACGAACGATTTTCGGTGGCACTCCAATTTCCAGTAAACGAGACCAGATGCTAGACCACTTCAGCGTATCAAAGGCCTTTTCGAAGTCGACAAAGGTTACATAGAGATGTATGTAACCTTTGCTATTCTGATGCCTGCTCCAGTATGATAGTTACGGAGAGTGTTGATCTGATCCGTACATGAGCGGTTCGAGCGGAAACCAGCCTGTTCCTTGCGTAGAAGAGGATCCACGGCCTTCGACAGTCTATCCAGGATGATCTTGCAGAAAACCTTAGAGGGAATCGAGAGCAGCGTAATACCTCTCCCAGTTATCGCACTGGCTAAGATCACCTTTCTTAGGAACAGTTATGATAAGACCTTTGTTCCAGTCGTCAGTGATCTCTTCGGCGGTCCATATCTTTTCTATGAGAGGCGTCAGAACGTCGACAGCGGAGTATAAGTCGGCTTGTAACATTTCCGCCGTTATGAGGTCAGCGGACTGCCTCCGCAACTTTAGAGGCTGTCGGTGGTTCCGTGTCTATGTTTAAAAGCCGGGATGGTGGGGAACTGACTTGCAGCGCGTCAGGCGCTAATGTAGCTGACAAATGGAAGACCTCCTCAAAGTGTTGACGCCAGTGTAGTAGCTGCCCTTCTGATGTCACAATGAGCTGACCATCTTTGGACTTCAGCGGCTTCTTCTTTGACCTGCTGTTACCTACCAAGGTTTTGGTAACTTTGTACAGCTCCTTCAAGTTGCCGGTGTTTGCAGCTAGTTCAGCACGATCAGCAATACCATCAGCCCACTGTCTCCTATCTTTACGGGTACTGCGATAGATTTTCTTGCATTTCTGACGGTATTGAATGTTACGGTCGGCTCGTATGGCGTCGTTATGGGTTTCTAGCAGTCTCAGATGAAGATTTCTTCTATCTTGGATCAAACTCCACGTGCGTTGTGACATCCAGTCCTCCCGAGAGTGAGTCGATTTGTGCCCTAAAACAGCGGAGCTGGTCTCTGTATAGACCACTTTAATGCGGTTCCACTCCTCGTCTAATGAGTCCGAAGCGGTATCGAGTACAGAAAAGCGATTGCGCATCTCGAGTTGAAAAGCTTCACGCGTGTCTGGGTCCTGAAGTTTGTTAACGTCGAACCGTCTTCCAATCTTGCCGGGTCCTCCAGCCACACGGGCTACTGCAACTTTAAGCCGGACTTCAGCAACCACCAGATGGTGGTCGCTATCAATATCGGCGCCCCTACGGTTGCGAACATCAAGCATTGAAGAACGCCATTTGGAACTAATGGCAAGGTGGTCAATTTGGTTCTTGGTGACCCCATCGGCTGAATTCCACGTGTGTAGTTTTGTCAGAGTTCACTGGGTACAGGCATATATTTACTGATGGATCCAAAAACAATAGAAATGTTTCGCTAGCCATATGTCTACCTCATGTTACTGTTGGACATGGAGTTCGGTTACCTGGAGCCATGACTATATTTACAGCAGAATCTCTAGCCATTTTATCAGCTCTGCAGTATATACATCAAAAGAATCTCGGGCACACAACTTGGCTTATAGTGACAGACTGCATGAGTGTTCACATGGCCTTACAAAACCCGAAACTGGACGCCAATACCGGAAATATTTTATATGAGATTCGGACTATATATGCTGATCTTAGTTCTAAAGGATTTACGATAAGTTTATTATGGACACCCTCCCACATAGGAGTAACCGGAAACGAAAATGCAGATTATCTTGCAAGAGTTATTACTGACGTTGACATCCCAAACCCAGAGACGAGAAATGTTGCCATACCAAGTTCCGACCTGCTTACCAAATTACATGAACAAAACACCTGTATTTGGCATGAGAACTGGCAAGAAACACTAAGAACTAAAGGAAAATGGTATGCGAAAATAAATCAAACCATTGGTTCTGCGCCCTGGTTCACTAGATCTGCTCTTCCTATGAGTAGAAAATTTTATACTACTTTAAATCGTCGTAGACTTAGACATGGAAGATTCAATGCACATTTAGCCAGAATGAAAATTATAACATCGCCTCTTTGTGTCAATTGTGACTTAGGAAGTGATCAGACCCTAGATCATATAATTTTTGAATGCCCTGCATATGACTTACAAAGAATTCCTTTATTTGATAAATTATTGGAAATTTATAAAACGCCAGCAAGCATCTCGCGCGACACACAAGGTTTGCTGGAAAATTACAGTACATACGTAGCACTGTATAAATTTATTGACAGCACTGGATGGGCAATTTGACCGTTTAGGGCGACATAAAGAAGGATATGACCTTACTTCACAACATGATGACGAATACACGGATATGACATATTATAATGATTTTGACTATTTAATGAATACTGAAGACGTGGCTAAAATAAATTTAAAACAAGGTTTAAACGACTAAGGACGAGGCTGTGGCCTTATTGACTTTCTGACAAGAAGGATGAAACTGAAGACGAGGCTTCGGCCTTACTTACTTTTGAACAAGAAGGATGAAACTGAAGACGAGGCTTTGGCCTTACTTTTAGACAAGAAGAATAATAAGCACTGAAGACGAGGTGGTATGGTCCAAGACCTTAGCCTGCCCTATTAGGGCGAATAAAAAAAAATGTTTTTTTTTTCTTTTACTATACTAATCCATACATAATCTGTTAGCTAATTTAATACCGATTCTAATGATAGAACTGGTAGAGAGCTAACTATCGTAAATTTGGAGATATCATCGTTTTAATCAGACGTGCCGTAATCAGCCGCGACCACCCAGAATGGTTTCACAGATGCGCGAATTACGTGAAATAACAAGGCGTAACATCAAGCAACCATATTACTAAGCTTAAATAGCCTGGCGGTTATAATGTATGGAAGAACTAGACTAAGTTCTGCGTACTAATATATTGCATTTAAAAATTACTTGCTTTGTTTGTCTACTACAGCTGCAAGAATTACACATTAGAGAAAAATATAACAACAAATATGTGATCCGAAGAAAAAATATAACATTACGTTGCAAACATAATGTTGTGAGAACTTTGTCATACGAATCAGTTTGTATCAGACACAACTCGCTAGATTCTATTAACTCTGAAATAAATATGACAGCATTAAGTACATTCTATGATCTATCCACAAGCGCTCCATCAGATGACATCTCTTAGTTGAGACAGAAATTAGAAGAAAAGCATGTCGGAGACGGTCATTGGTATGGGTTTAAAATGAATCGCAAGTACACCAGTGGTGACATCACACGACCTAATTACAAGTCTGCGGTGTGAGTGGTGGGGCTTTACTGAGGTCTTCAGCTCGAGTTAAATAGAAACAATGTATCGCACCCAGTGTATTTTCATTGCACGAAACCCATCTGCTGCCCACATGATATACGAACCTAAGAGAATAAATCCTGACAATCCGATAAGCAAATATTATTGGATAATGCTAAAACGGAAATAGATAAATTAAAGTGGCGGTATTAGGTGTACGTTGCGTTAAACGACCGATTTATTGATCTCGAAATTTTACTATGGTCGAAATACGGTAGCGGCTACAAACGCCAAGAGGGGTCAACGTAAGTGAACGAACAATAAGAAGGGGAATGGAGGAACGGGATCTGCGTGCTCGAAGTCCAAAACTGCTCCGGCACCATTGCCTAGCTCGACTTCGGTTCGCTCGCTAACACGCAAATTGGACTCACGACCAGTGGAGTAAAGTTCTGTGGACTGACTGAGATCCAGATGGCCGCGAACGTGTGTGGAGAAGGCATGGAGAGAGGTTTCTGCCGAGCACTTACAGGCAAACCGTTAGTTTCCATGGTGGATCAGTTATGACTTAGGGAGGGATAAGAGTTGGCAGTAGTTGCTGGTCGTTTAACGGCAGTGCGATATATTGAAGAGATCCTCCAAGAACTCGTTTTACTATTCGTAGGATTTATCAGTAGCGAAGGTTTTCTTAATGCAAGATAATGCCCGACCTAACACATCACGTTGCCTGAATTATAGCCTGTCGGAGGTGAGGATGCCAGCACGAAGCCCAGACATGAACTTGCCTTATTAGTTAGTTTGTTAGTAGTATGTGATGGACAAATCTTTCAACTGAATTTCAAACCATTTCCCCCCAACCAATAGAACTGAAATTTGGCACACACCTTTGGTTCTGATCACAAAACATTTTTACAACAGACATTACCTAATCCTCTAGCCAGAATTGTCTCCTCACGAGAGAACTCCTCAACAGTTAATAAAATGAAATTGATTTTGTCAATAAAATTATAAATTGTTTTAAAATTTGAACACCGGCAACGGTAGTGTATGTGAAACTGTTTAATATTAAGATCTTAATGTACCAAATCCTCAGAAATATACGAATCTAATCTTAACTAATAATTTTGATGAATACAAAATATACTTATTTAATTTTTTCATAATTTCACATCATATTATTTTGTAAAAACGGTTCATAGAAGGCACCTACTCTTCAAAAGAGAATGCTCATGGAAGTATGGAATCCCGTACCATGCTGCATCAAAATCAAACCTTGTTTTTTATAGACTACACTGATCGTATTTACTCCTACAAAAATTATTTTTGAAAAAAAAACCCGCGTTTCAGAGTTATTTTATAAAATCGAAACTAACCTAAAAAGTAGGTCTATTTTTTCGACGCTACCAACGACGTATTTTAACACACATACATTACATTATTGCTCTAAAAACAGCGTAATACACTAATATTTGTAAGAATTACGAGTTAAAGTAACATCCACAGTATGCTTGACTGAAACTCGATTTTATTTTAAACCTTTACATTGCCAATAGTCAGTCAGTACAGTACAAATGTCAGATGCCACAGATAAGATAACTATAAACCATAGAGTATAGTAAGTGCTATAAACTAGTCGGGATTTAGGGATGTAATCGATAAATCAAAATCTTTAGGCTGAGAAAATCTATTTTGTTGCAAATAGCAATAAACCAAACTAAATCGATTTGGTGTACTGATCTTACTTAATTGTAATTAATTTTAGAGTCCGCTCGACAGACAAGGGTTTGTTCAATTGAAACGGAACGTCATTTATATTCAGTTGAAACGGAACGTCATATAAAGGGAGTAAAACAATATTCGTACTTTTAAACTCGAAAAGTATATTTCCAGTTCAAAAATCAAATCCCCGACGCGTAATTAAGTTTCTATTTAATTTTAATTATAATAATGAACTATTTTTGCACACCTGTTAGGGTAGGATATGGTCCTGAGCTATATTGTTGTGTTTCATCCTTGTATGTACCCATATTTAGCAAAATAAATGATTTGATTTGATTTGATTTGATTTGTAATGCCGTAAAAAAATATGAAACTAATTACTATAATATTTTGGTTTTTAGGCGCGAGACTTTTTGGTACCAACTTTGGTCATTGTCCTTTAAACTGTGTGGTGTCAACAGTCTCGGAGGAAAAGGACTGCGATATATTATGGACAGAAAGGTAGACGGTCAGGACGATTCTATAAGGGTTCCGTTTTTCGTTCGATTATTACAAGTGAACTGTTTCTTTAGTAATAGAATCGCTTCGTGTCCACAGAGTTACTCACTGTCTAATCTCCGAGTCGTGTCGTGGGTCGCGGCGTAGCATGGTGAACTCGCGGAGTGGCTCCACGCTCTCCATCCGATTGGTGGTTTCAACTTGTTCACACGCGTCAGCTGAAATATTACAACAGTCCTTATTAATAATAGTCATTTCATATTACATGTCGCGAGCACAGGAAGCAGCTATCTAGTGCGGGCAACTCGACGTACCGATGTCAAGATGGAACATTGCAGCGTCGTGGTGCTGCGCCTTCACCTCGTCGAAGTGATGCACGTAGCCATCGGCGTCGGCGCCCAGCACCGAGCTGTCCACGCGCACCGAGTACCTGCGGCGAGAGCGGCGTCGTCACCGAGCCGTGCGACGCGCAACGCGTGGCACGCGACACTCGGCCGGCCGTGACACAACAAAAATAAAATCTTGTGTTGCTAGCTGGCAATCGGCTACTATATATTCTGCTCCTAACTCAATAGTGTTTTAGCTGGAGAAAAGAAGTGTCTCAACAAACTCCCCACCAAGCTTGCATCCCAGGAGCTTGAGCACATATGTGCGCATTGTTCACTTGTAATGATTATTATTATTTAGTGACCATATTAGTGTAACGCGAGGTCGCGAGCTATAGTTACCAGTGCGGCGTGGTGGTGAAGTTATCGGCGGAGCGCGTGACCAGCAGCTCGTGGCGGAAAGTGAGCGCCTCCCCGCGCGCGCCGCCCAGCTCCCCGCTGTGGCCTGATAGCGTGTGGCGCCAGCGCTCGGCGCGCTCGGTTCCGCGCACCACGTACCCTGTGACATCACAAGTCAGTATGCAAGACAAACTATTGTGCAAGGTGGCACTACACCACACAATTAATGTAGTTAATATTCACCGGCGAAGGAGAAAGCCCTCAGATCGGGCAGCGCAGGCAGCGCGCGCTCGGCGAGCGATACGCGGCGTGGCGCCGACACCACGCAGCGCCGCACGTCTGTCTCCGCCGTGCGGTCCACGCGGATCTGAAACACGCCCATGGACAGCATCCGTTTCAGGCAACGCATTCAGTTAGGATCCAAGCCGTCCTGTGAGGATTTTGTTTATGTTAGGTAAGGCAGTTATGAGTAAAAGTTTCCTTGAATACCTGCACGCTCTGCACGCGTCCGTCGCGCTTCATCATGCGGTAGGTGGACGTGGCGCCGCCGTGGAAGTCCACGCGCGACGCGCCGCTCGCCGCGTCCCACCTGCCACATGCCATCATCATCATCATCGTCTGCCTAGCCTTTTCCCAACTATGTTGGGGTCACTTGCCACATGCCACGATGTAATATTATTATTCGGATAAGCAGAGGCACGGTCTATGCGTGTCAGTCATTGCATTCTCATTGTTGGCCATGAAGAAAAATCTAGAAACAAGTCAAATCATGAAACTCGACCAGCCATTTCTCTAAAGGTATAATTTGTGACACTTCAACGCACTCCACCTCGTCTTTCGGCGTTGTCTGTCGAACCTCACTGGTTGTGCCATGCGTGTCTGACCCTGACACTGTCCTTAACGATAAAGTAGATGTAAGAACGTCAGAAAGATGTAGATGCACATACCACACGGAGTACGGTTCTGTGTAGTCAGCGCGCGGCACGGTGAGGCGCGCGCGCAGGAACAGCGAGCGCTCGAATCGCGGCAGGGGGGGCGGCGGGCCCTGCGCTTCGCCTTCAGGCTCGTCCACACTCCCGCCGGCTTCCACGCGGCGCCGCTTGCACCTGAGGCGCCGCCGCTCCGGGGGAGCCTCGCCCACCGCGCCGGCCACCTGTGAGTCATGCGGCGACTGCGCATCAGGTGAAGACTCTGCCTCTCTGAGTTCGTCAACCGTGTAATCGTCGGTGCTGACCACGCCGACGGGGTCGATCACTACCGGAGGCAGTGAGGGGTCGTCCGGAACTTGTGCGCGGAACTGCTCTACTAAGAGCCGTGAGTCCTCTGAGAATAAAAGAGACGTAATATTACTTTGCTTCAGAGTTAATTGAATTCTCGACATCTGAAGTTTTTGCATGGTCCAGAAGTACAGACGTATTCACATCGGTATTGCTATTAAAGACAGTCTCACCGACAGGCGGGAAGTTGGGCGCGTTCCTAGCAAGTCGCTCGTCCGTGGCGGGACGTCGTGGTGGTTGGCGCGGGAGGGGCGGTGCTGTCGGAGACTCGTATTGCACGTCGAGGGGCCCAGCGGGCGCTGCCGTCGAAGCCGCCGGACCGAGAGTGGCACTGGGCTGCAGCACTGGCAATGGATTGTACGATGGCACTGAGTTACTGGCTGGACGTTGGTTGAACACTGGAAGCTGGTTGTAGACTGGCGGCTGGTTGTTGACTGGGATCTGGTTGTACGGCGGTGCACCATAGCCGGGGTGGTACGCGGGGCCGGGTTGCTCGCTGTAAGATCGTGTGTCGCTCTGCGGTGCGGTCAGCGTGCACTCTGCAACATGGCGGACAGTGAGCGTGGTGTGGCTTGTGCATGGCGTGCACGAGGCCTGCGCCTGGCGGGTCACTCACGGGCGGGATCGGAGCGTGGCGCAGCCACGGACACAGGCACAGGTACTGGAACCACCAGCACCGACAAGGACGCGCGTCCGTTGCTGTCACCTTCTGTATAACAAAACGTTCTGTTTTACTAATTAGCCGACTTCGAAAAGGAGGCGGTTATCAATTAGTCTGTTTTGTTTTTTTTGTTTGTGTTTGTTAAGCGTTATTTTCACCAATTGTGAACCGATTTTGCTGATATTTTTTTTTGTCTGAACAAATATTATTTTGCGGTGGCCACATTTGGTGAAGATCTGATGCTGATTTTCGGAGATATACAATGGAACTCTTCAATAATAGACAGCAAATCTGTCTGATTGCTGCAATCGCTTGAATGTTATTGTTTACATAACACATAACATAACATCACGCCTGTATGCTCTGAGATGGTATGCAGATGTGTACGCCCACATTTCGACAGCTCTATGTTAAATTCAATTTTATTGGGGATAAGCCTATAGCCATGAATTTTATTGTTAACAATGTAAAATAAATGCATGGCAAATATTTGTATCTGATATTACAACTAAAAATGGAAAAATAAAAATGATTACTTTGATATTTACAAGTACACGCCAGGATCGCATTTCCATTCAGAAAATGATATGAAACAACTTTTTTAAATCCAATATTGTCTATATTGGATTTAAAAAAGTTGACACATCAAAAATATTACTAATGTTGTGGCATAATTAATGCTGTGTTCAACTGTGTTGTGGGGATAAATGAAAGGGAGTCAACAAAAGGTATAAGGGTATTAGTTGGATGTGTTGGATAGTTGGGAAGGCTGGTAGTTGTCGCCTTAGGAAGATAAACATGCGGTTAAGTGTGTACTTAAGCCGTTTATGTTTGTACAGATCTCCTAGAAAAACTTATACTTGTGCATTGTGCAATGATCGTGTTGATGTAGATTATGCGTTACAGATAACGCCCTCACCCAGAGGAGGTTATCTGTGTAGTTCAAGTGTTGCTGCGGCGGTACTCACGCAGCGGCACTTGTATGGGGATGGCTGGCGGCAGCCAGCCGCCGCCGGGCCACGCGCCGCCCGCGCCCCCTACACCGCGCGTGTATTCTGCAAACAATACATTAATCATTACGTTACAATAACAATCTTCGTCATAAACTGTTTTTGCGAAAGGAGTCTGAGATACTGTGAGTTCCGTCTGGATCACCAGAAACTGACAGCTTGTCTTGATTAACTTGTGACACCAGTAAGTAGCAAGTGATTCGGAGAAGGCTGTCGCGAAGAGTGTGAAGTGGCAGTAGTGACGCGTGGCCTGCGCCGGCGCGAGGAAGTGCGCGAGACCTCGCCACAATTGCCAATCGCCACTCGACACTCGCCAGTCAACACTGACAGTAGTTGATTGATCAAAAATTAATTACTGATTTTATTGCGATAAGCTACCGGTAGGTGTCAAGGTATGCTGTTTGTACAAGTGAAATAATTTGAGATTAGCTCCTTAAATTAAAAAAGTTTTTCTAAGTGATTATGTGTGAGTGTTTCTCAAAAACCGGCCAAGTGTGGGTCGGACTCGTACACAAAGGTTCTGTAGCAATAATAAATAAAATCGAAATAAAAAAGCCATATATAACAAACTATACATTTTCTTATTAATTATGGTTCAGTACTTAGTTTTAATGTTAGTGTTGTTTCTTATTTAATAAGCTTAGTTTTAACTTAATGGTATGGTATTAGTATTGTTAGTTTGTTAGTATTTAGGTATATTCCAGTTTTTATTTGTAAATTACACTAATTAATGTGCAAGAACCCCTGGACGGGTAAAGGCCTCCTCCAAATATTTACCCATGTTCCTCTGTCTTGTGCCACTCACTTCATCTTCCGCGTTTCGTTCAGCGTGTCAATGGTCTACCGGTACTGCGTTTACCTAGTGGACCGCTGTACAGTGTAGTTCTAGCAGTCTATGTCTGATCCGCCACGTGGCCTTCCCAAGTGCCCACTTCCATTTAAGTTTTTGGGCGTAGCATTAGTTGCTTTTGTATTATTTTAGTGTGTCTTATTTTGTCCAGTTTCTTTATGTCGAGTGTAGCGGCATCGCCGCCACACTACGGAACGACCCGAGTCACAGATCGGGTATCATCGGCTGTCTCCGCCGCAACGCGCGCGCCGCTCGGTAGCGACGCTTGCCCACTCGCTAGTCCTTTGTTCGCCGCTGCGCAAGGTACTCACGCGCTCGCTTGCTTCGCAACACCGGCTTAACGCGCCCCCTGCTCGGTATAATTCATGTTCATCCGCATCCTCGCTAGTTCTCTCTGCTTGTTATTTAATCCGGTTATCTATGTTCTCCTGCTTAATCTAAATACTGTTAAAAGTGTTCTGTGTGCTTCCCACGCTTGTGTGTAACCATTTAACCTTCATAAACATTATTTTCAATATAACTGTGAACTGTGACTTTTGACTTTTATTTGGTGGACGAATACCTACATATTGGTGACCCCGACATGGAAACGCATAAGGAAGATCGTGATCGTTTGTCTGCTGAAACGTCGCGTGTAGGCGTTCGTCCGCCGCCATTTTGGCCGGACGACCCGGAAATGTGGTTCGCGCAGATGGAGTGCCAGTTCGCGTTGGCGAACGTTACCGTCGATCTAACAAAGTACTACCAGGTCGTGTCGGCGCTGGAGCACCGCTACGCCAGCGCGGTAAAGGATATTATCACCAACCCGCCAGCGACTAATAAATATGAGAAATTAAAAACCGAACTTATTAAACGGCTGTCAGCCTCGCGGGAACTAAAAGTAAAACAATTATTAATGCACGAGGAGCTGGGCGACCGTAAGCCATCACAGTTTTTACGTCATTTACGGCATCTAGCAGGACCGTCAGTCCCGGAAGATTTCCTGAGAACATTGTGGTCGAATCGGTTACCGACCAACCTACAAACGCTCGTGGCGACGCAACCTGACCTTCCATTGGACAAGTTGGCGGAACTGGCGGACACAGTTAATGAAATAGCACCGGCGGGGCCCATGCAAGTAGCAAGCGTAACAGAGGCCGGTACATCTACCCTTATTAAAGAGATGGCGTGTCAAATGGCGGAATTAACTAAACAAGTGAGTTCACTGTCTACTAGAGTGGATAACCAAAGGCAGGTACGTGGTCGTTTTCGTTCACGCTCTAAAAGCGGTAGCTGGCGAAGCAGATCAAAATCCGTATCACGTCAGCCACCAGAAAACCACCCACATTGTTGGTATCATTTCACATACGGCGTCAGGGCAAGGAAATGCACACAGCCATGTGCATGGAGGTCGGAAAACTCGAAAGGCAGCCCGAATTAGCGGCCTACGACTGCCCATCAGCAACAGGCCGACTTTTTGTAACTGACCGTTATTCTAAAATGCTATTTCTTGTCGATACAGGCTCAGATTTGTGTGTCTACCCTCGGTCAGCAATCAAGACGCCCTGCAATATAACAAAGTTTAGTTTAACGGCAGCCAATGGAAGTATTATTAATACCTATGGACCAGTGCAACTAAACCTCAACCTAGGCCTTCGCCGTTCATTTACTTGGAAATTTACCATCGCTGACGTGTCAAAGCCAATTATAGGTGTAGATTTTCTAAGTTATTATAATCTGCTTATAGATTGCCGCCACCACAGACTCATAGATGGCACCACTTCACTCTTTGTGGCAGCGTCCTCGCAGCGGGTTCCTGATGATGTGGCATCGGTCAAAACTGTCACCGGAGATACTGAGTTTCACCTGTTGCTGAGAGAGTTCCCAGAGGTTACCCGCCCTGCAGGTACTGTAAATCAAAGCAAACCTAAACATAACACGGTGCACTATATTAAGACTACTCCTGGACCACCCGTTGTAAGTAGACCGAGGCGCCTGGATCCAGAAAGATTAAAGATTGCAAAGAAAGAGTTTGATGATATGACAGCCAGCGGAACTACAAGGCGCTCTGAAAGCCCGTGGTCTTCAGCTCTGCATCTAGTGAGGAAGAAGGATGATGGGTGGCGCCCCTGTGGCGACTACCGTGCACTAAATGCACGTACTGTGCCTGACCGTTACCCCATACGACATATCCAGGACTTCTCACAGCGGCTTTCTGGCTCCACTATATTCACAAAAATTGATTTAATTAAAGCGTACAATCAGATTCCAGTAAATGAAGCGGACATACAAAAGACGGCCATAACGACACCATTCGGATTATTTGAGTTCCCTTTTATGACGTTTGGTCTTAGAAATGCAGCCCAAACCTTTCAACGTTTCATGGACGAAGTGCTTACTGGCTTTGATGACTTCTGCTACGGGTACCTCGATGACATTTTAATATATTCTCCTTCTCCAGAGCAGCATAGACTTCACCTGCGCCAGCTGCTGACACGCCTCCAAGAGTACAGCGTCCTCATCAATGTAGCAAAATGTGTGTGGGGCCAGCCCGAGGTGACTTTCCTGGGATACCAGGTAACAGCTGCAGGCACTAAACCTCTCAGCACGAAAGTCCAGGCGATACAGGACTATCCAGTTCCACGCACGGTGAAGGAGTTACGGAGATTTCTAGGCATGCTAAATTTTTATAGACGGTTCGTACCCAACGCTGCTGAAAGTCAAGCACCACTCAACTCAATATTGAGTGGGGAAAAGGTCAAGGGCTCAGACCCGGTACAGATGTCGCAGCTCCAACTGGAAGCATTTGAAGAATGCAAAAGGATGCTATCAAACGCTACGCTCCTAGCACACCCAAGGGAACAGGCAGAACTCTCTATGCTTACTGACGCATCTGACGTTTCCATAGGAGCAGTTCTTCAACAACGTGTCGGCGCACAGTGGGAGCCACTGGCGTTCTTCTCCAAGAAACTGAACCAAGCTCAACGCAAATACAGCCCCTACGACCGCGAGCTGCTAGCCGTCTATGAGGCAATCAAATATTTCCGGCACATGGTGGAAGCCCGGGAATTTGTCGTCTTCACCGATCACCGCCCACTTTCATACGCCTTCAAGAATTCAAGGGAGAATTGCTCGCCGCGTCAATACAGGTACTTTGACTTCATCGCTCAGTTTACTACAGACATACGCTACATACCAGGTGCTGAAAACGTTGTAGCTGACGCTTTGTCGCGTATTGAGGAAGTCGCAACGACTATTGATTACAACGCCTTAGCGCAGTCTCAGGAATCAGACCCCGAACTTCAGTTGCTGTTAGAAAAAGGATCGTCACTGGTACTACAAAAGAAAACTCTGGCTGGCTCAGACATCAATCTCTACTGTGACGTTTCCACTCAACCACCAAGACCCTACGTCACACCAGAACTGCGTAAGCAAGTTTTTGACGCTCTTCACGGTCTGAGCCACCCTGGACGTACAGCTACCGTGCGACTGGTCACTCAAAGATTTGTGTGGCCAGGGATTCGTAAGGACTGTAGAGAGTGGTGCAGAAGCTGTCTTCAATGCCAGCGCTGTAAAGTTGCTCGACACACATCCGCTCCTCTTTCCCATTTCCCTTCAACCTCGTCGAGATTCTTCCACATCCACCTCGACATCGTAGGGCCCCTAATATCTTCTTCTGATTACAGATATTGCCTCACCATCGTTGACCGGTTCACACGATGGCCTGAGGCGATACCACTCAAAGACGTCACAGCCGACACCTGCGCGGCCGCCTTGGTATCCGGCTGGATATCGAGGTTCGGTTGCCCCTCGCAGATCACCACAGATCGCGGTCGGCAGTTTGAGTCTGGCTTGTTTAAGGCCCTGACATCCCTGCTCGGCGCACGTCACTACCGTACCACAGCCTACCATCCCGCATCAAATGGGATGGTTGAGAGGATGCATCGACAGCTCAAAGCAGGTATCATGTGTCACAACAATACACAATGGACAGAGGTCTTACCTATCGTTCTGCTCGGCATACGCAGTTCCTGGAAAGACGACGTTCAAGCATCCTCGGCCGAATTGGTTTACGGTGAGCCTCTACGCTTGCCGGGCCAGTTCCTGTCGCCATCAGACAACCACACCGTCGAAGACGTCACCAGCTTCGCTACACGTTTGGCAAAACACATGGCTAGCTTGTCTCCGAGGCCAACTAAGTGGCATAGAAATAACACCTTCTACATACCCAAAGACATGCAGCACTGTACCCATGTCTTCGTGAGGCTAGATTACGTGCGAAAGTCATTGGAGCCACCGTACGCAGGTCCCTACAAGGTACTAAAAAGGACACCAAAGTACTTCGAAGTTGAGGTAAGAGGCAAGAGCACCAACATATCGCTAGATCGCATGAAGCCAGCTTATGTCGCTCAAGAGAGTCACAGGGATGACTCGACCACAAACCCAATCAGCACACCTCCAAGTGACTCGTCATCGCCAGCTACCGACGAGCCAGAGACACGCACACGCAGCGGAAGAAGAGTACGCTTTCCTGATTACTATCGACCGTAGTCACGGTCTCGCCAGGGGGCTGCTGTAGCGGCATCGCCGCCACACTACGGAACGACCCGAGTCACAGATCGGGTATCATCGGCTGTCTCCGCCGCAACGCGCGCGCCGCTCGGTAGCGACGCTTGCCCACTCGCTAGTCCTTTGTTCGCCGCTGCGCAAGGTACTCACGCGCTCGCTTGCTTCGCAACACCGGCTTAACGCGCCCCCTGCTCGGTATAATTCATGTTCATCCGCATCCTCGCTAGTTCTCTCTGCTTGTTATTTAATCCGGTTATCTATGTTCTCCTGCTTAATCTAAATACTGTTAAAAGTGTTCTGTGTGCTTCCCACGCTTGTGTGTAACCATTTAACCTTCATAAACATTATTTTCAATATAACTGTGAACTGTGACTTTTGACTTTTATTTGGTGGACGAATACCTACACGAGCATGCTACGTTCTATTCCTCGTTGGCAGATGACGATTTTGTTTTATGCTTTGGCAGTGAATTTCCATGTCTGGGAGCCATAATATGTTAAACACAGTAAAAAGCTTGAGTTCATGACTTTTTTTATTGTTTGTTGACGTGTTCCTTTTAAATATTTCTTTCAGGCTCCAGTATTTGTTCCATGTGGATTGTACCCCTATTTCAATTTACCTAAATATGTATATGTAAAATTCTGTATAGGTATTCCAGTGGTTTGTTTGGGTTTTGTTGTCAATTTTTATTGATTTTTTTGAGGAGTTAGTCATTGTCATGGTCTTTTTGGGGCTCATTTCTAAACCCACTTCGACACTAACTGAATGGAGTGAGAGTCTCTGATAACAAAACCAGGTCGTCTGCAAACCTCAGATGGCTCAGAGACGTGCCATGTATATTAACCCCTGTATTGTATTGTATTGTATAACGGGCTGGTGTCCGCAACTCCACGTCCAATGCGCGTATTTAATAATTATTAACCCCTGTATATTTCCTATCTAGCTTGCCAATAATAGATTCCAGTATAGCGATGAATATTTTTAGGTGACCAAGGGTCGCCCTGTCTTACTCTCCTTTTTATGAGAAAGCTTGGACCAAGGGTTTTCAATTTAACTCTGCTCGTATTATTGCTATAGATACTTTTAATGAATTGTATGTAGAAAATCCTGTACTCAATGTTTCCTCAGGCTATCCCATATTCGTGTGTGTGCCACCGTTTCAAAGGCTTTTTGGTAGTCAATAAAAGCGATAAATAGGGGTCTGTTTTGCTCCTGGTATTATTCTTCTACGTAAAATGGTGTTTCTGGTCGTAATCCTTTTTGAGCGTGTTTTAAGCTTTTGATGATGGCATTTAATATTTTAGTGTATTAAGCTTGTAGTGAAGCTTCTTCCTGTTGATCGACTAGGTCTGACAGCATGAGTTTTCGGTTTCTCTCGTTTCGGTTTTTTCGGTACTTTTTCATTTCCTCTTCGCATCCCAGTGAACCTCTTTTGGTTGGTGGTAAATTTAGGTGTACTCATTTTATGCTTAGACAGTTTTATTGTTATCTCTTTATTCACTGTCCTAACATATTATTTACATTTTTAAATATTTTTAGTAACAAAAACGGCCAATGGCCTTATGGCCAAGAGCCTCGATGACCATCTATCGAGGCTCTCCTTAGGCGGTTGGATCAAGGGCCTGATTCAGAAGGCAGTACTCCTCGATACGGCTCGCATTGTGAGGAGGTTCCTGTCTCTGGAGCCCTAACCACCGGTAGCTTGGACCCTGCTCCCGACACCGGCGGACCACTATTTTTTATATTTTAAATGTTTTTTTTATGTTGTTTTGAGAAATATTTAAAAATATGTAAAATGTGTAAATAGATAAATAAAGGAAATAATAATAATATTGATTCAGAAAGCTGTACTTCTGGACACGGCTCGTATTGTTAGGAGGTTCCTCTCTCAGGAGCCCTGACTGCCGGTAGCTTGGACCCTATTCCCGATACCGGTGGGCTACTATTTTTTTTATTTTTAAATGTTTTTTTTTTATCATTTTTTGTTACTTAAAATATTTAAAAATGTAAATTATATGTAAGAAAGATGAATAAAGAGAATAATAATATATCATTTATTTTAGAAACTTGTTCCATAGGTTTTTGTTAGTAATACAGCTTACATAACTATGTTAGTACCTATACTTACCTACAACTACTCCAATTCTAATATTTTCCTGCAGCATCAGACCCGCTGTTATGCATACGGGTCCAATACTCCAGGAAAATTCCGTCTAGCCTATTCCCAATCACCTTCAGAATCCTGCGTAGCAATGATGCCGTTCGTTTTCGCATAATTGCTGAAAAACTGTCGACAGCCGATTCAGTAAACATGCCTGACGCGCTACAGAATCGCGGTAGCCCCAACAACACCCGGAAAGCGTTGTTATACTGGACACGAAGAGCGTTGTAGGCCCTCTGCGTGTGTCTAACCCACAGGGTGTATGTATAAAATGACTGACAATATGCCCTAAAAAGGGTGATCTTAACCGGTCTCGTACATCTAGCAAACCTGCGGGCCAACATATTGCATCGGACCGATAACGCTCTTCGTTCCCGTTCCATATCCTGGTCATCACTTAAATCCTCAGCTACTACGTGGCCAAGGTACTTAAAACGACACTCTGTGTATGGCTACACCATACAAGAATACTGGCGGTACTTCTTTGTGCTTCTTTGCCCCGAACACCATGAAAACACTCATCTTCACATTGTACAAGAGGTCGTGAGTCATGGCGTATCTCTCACAAATCTCAAGCAATCGCCTGAGTGTGTGTTAATGTGATGTAATTATTTATTAGCTATCTAGTGGCACTCATTATCATATTTTCTTTTGTTAATATGCGGATAGTGTAGTGGGCTGCAATATCTATACATATAATAAAACAGTAAAAAAAACTGTGTCTGTACATTGAATATACTAAAAAAAAAAAAATTGAGGGGGGTTTAGAAACAGTAATAGAGCACGAAACCAAAAAAAAAATTCTGTCTGTTTGTCTGTTTGTTTGTACACGCTAATCTTCGGAACTACTTGACGGATTTGAATGATTTTTGTTTTGTTGTATAGGTATAAAGTCTGAGCAACACATAGGCTATAATTTATCTTGGAAACTTGAACACCTGATGCAGAACCGCAACAGACCAGCTAAACTATAAGAGATACAAAAATGGTACCATAGCAAAAATTGTTTCACGTGATGAGCATTTTCTGCTAAGAGACTAAATTTGAAGATCTGGAACACCTGATGTGGAACTCCAAGAGCCCAGCTACACTGTAACATATATAGGAATGACGTCTTAGCAAGAGTTGTTCAGCCTGATGAGTACTCTCTGTTGTCGTATAAAATTTGAAGATCTGGAATAGCTTATGTGGAACTCCAAGAGCCTAGCTACACTATAAAATATATAGGAATGACGTCTTAGCAAGAGCTGCTCAGCCTAATGAACACTTTCTGTTGTCGTATAAAATTTGAAGATCTGGAACAGCTGATATGGAACTCCAAGAGCCCAGCTACACTATAACCTATATAGGAATGACGTCTTAGCAAGAGTTGTTCAGCCTGATGAGCACTCTCTGTTGACGTATAAAATTTGAAGATCTGGAATAGCTTATGTGGAACTCCAAGAGCCTAGCTACACTATAACATATATAGGAATGACGTCTTAGCAAGAGTTGCTCAGCCTAATGAACACTCTCTGTTGTCGTATAAAATTTGAAGATCTGGAACAGCTGATATGGAACTCCAAGAGCCCAGCTACACTATAACCTATATACCAATGACGTCTTAGCAAGAGTTGTTCAGCCTGATGAGCACTCTCTGTTGACGTATAAAGATTGTAGATCTGGAACACCTGTTGTGGAACTCCAAGAGTTCACTGTGTAATTATAAAATAACATAAGCTGGGAGTACCTCCACGCGGTGAGGCGGTAACAGTTTAGGACTGATTTTCGATGAAAATTCTATGAATCATTGAAAATTTGACTCTACTGGCTAAAACTCCCATTTATTTCCTTTTCCATTTATCTTCGCGACACGGTAGCCTACCCGGTAACGCAGGGGAGCAGTCACTTAGATTTTAATTGATCAGGTTTTTTCAGAATAAAACTATAACCATGGCTAGAAAGAGGTCAAATCTTTCCCAACGTTCCAAAGGAGCTAAAAGATTGAGGATCATAAGATCTCAAGAATCTAACGAAGAGCGTCAGGATAGACTTGATGCTGTTCGAGAACATCAGGCTGCAACTCGCTCTGTAGAAACCTCTTCGGGTCGCGAAGCTCGCTTGCGTTCCCAGCGTATTTATGCATCTACATCCAGGTCTCTAGAGACCAGTGAAGAATATGATGCGCGACTCTCCTCTGATCGTGAACGTCATGCATTGTCTCGCGAGTCGGAGACATTCACGGATAGAGAATTGCGCTTGAGTTCTCAGCGTATCTACGCATCTGCTTCAAGGTCTCTAGAGACAAGTAAGGAACATGATGCGCGACTGTCCGCTGATCGTAAACGTCACGCATTGTCTCGCGAGTCGGAGACGTTCACGGATAGAGAATTGCGCTTGAGTTCTCAACGTATCTACGCATCTGCTTCAAGGTCTCTAGAGACAAGTAAGGAACATGATGCGCGACTGTCCGCTGATCGTGAACGTCACGCATTGTCTCGCGAGTCGGAGACGTTCACGGATAGAGAATTGCGCTTGAGTTCTCAGCGTATCTACGCATCTGCTTATAGGTCTCTAGAGACAAGTGCGGAACATGATGCGCGACTGTCCGCTGATCGTGAACGTCACGCATTGTCTCGCGAGTCGGAGACGTTCACGGATAGAGAATTGCGCTTGAGTTCTCAGCGTATCTACGCATCTGCTTATAGGTCTCTAGAGACAAGTGCGGAACATGATGCGCGACTGTCCGCTGATCGTGAACGTCACGCATTGTCTCGCAAGTCGGAGACGTTCACGGATAGAGAATTGCGCTTGAGTTCTCAGCGTATCTACGCATCTGCTGCTAGGTCTCTAGAAACAAGTGCGGAACACGACGCGCGACTGTCCGCTGATCGTGAACGTCACGCATTGTCTCGCGAGTCGGAGACGTTTACGGATAGAGAATTGCGCTTGAGTTCTCAGCGTATCTACGCATCTGCTGCTAGGTCTCTAGAGACAAGTGCAGTACGTGATGCGCGACTGTCTGCTGATCGTGAGCGACATGCATTGTCTCGCGAGTCAGAAACGTTTACCGGTACAGAATCACGCTTGAGTTCTCAGCGAATTCGCACATCTACTAACAGGTCTTTTGAAACGAGTGATGAACGTGATGCGCGACTAACTGCTCCTCGAGATTATCATACATTGTCCCGAACACGCACACAACAAAATATTCATAATCAGTTAGAAAGTGAGAGAGAAAGGATTGCTGGAGTACGGCATGAAGAGACAGAAGTTAATTCAGTGTACCCTTGGGATCTGCTGCGGAGTAACGGGAAGAAAAGTTTTTTGTTGTATAGTCTGGGCAACATAAAGGCTATAATTTATTTTGGAAAATTAACACCTGATGCAGAACCGCAACAGACCAGCTACAGTATAAGAGATATAAAAATGGTGCCATAGCTAAAAATATTCCACGTGAAGAGCATTTTCTGCTATGAGAATAAATTTGAAGATCTGGAACACCTGCTGTGGAACTCCAAAGCCCATGGCAGCGCTATAACAAATTAAGGAATGACGTCTTAGCAAAAGTTATTTAGTCTGATGGGCATTTCCTGTTGACATACAAAAATGAATGATCTGAAACGACTCCAATCGTCTCGCTCATCCCGTTGTTTTCCCGTCCCCGGGCCTTAGAATTCTACATCAGACGTTTCAAATTTTCGATTTTGACGACCCCGTTGTCGCTGGCATAAGCAACGGGATCCGCGTACGAAGTCGCGGGCAGAAGCTAGTTGTTAATATTTTGTAATATCTTTCCTCTGTCTCAACACATATTGTAGCTGGTTATTGTCCCTGAATAAATAAAATAAAATAAAAATAAAATAAGTAAGTGTGTAGTGGTAAGCACGAGACTGACCCGCGATGAGGTTCCGCCAGCGGTCGCCGTCGTCGGTGAGGGAGCGCGAGGGGCGCGCGGGATGCGCGGGAGGCGCGGAGCGGGTTTGCTGCGCCGCACCTGCAAACACACATCCAGGCTAAATCATCTCTGACCTAGTATTGTATTCGAACCAGAAACGTATGGGAACGAACGACACGGATGCGGTAAGTAAATAAATAATAATAATAATCAGTCTATTACGTAGTTACATTCTCTGAACTCACCTTATCTATCTCTGTGGTAGAGCCATAAGCTCGTACGCTGCACTTTTGTCTTTATCAGCCAGACATGATGGAATGTGCAGGCGCCAGCGACCACCACCTTAGTTTTAAGTTCTATGTATGTATTAGGCTAGGTAGAATAAGCAGTCTTGCATCAAACTCTGTAAGCTCGGGTCGTTTCAAATAAAACTCTTAGTATAACGGGCCCTAACGTTTTATTTCTGCCGTCGCATCGCTCCCGAAATCTAACTGGCGCAGCCGGTAGGATTGCCGTAAACCGTTGCTTTCGCGGAAAGTCAAGTGTTACACGGAAAAGTGGAAAGAACACTAAAGAACTTATTCGCGAGTGATAACGTAGAGTCGTCGTAACTTAAAATCAGTGAGACGTTCTTGGCAATCCTCGAACCAAATAAATACGTTAGATAAGCGTAACGATAACGTGGGTGAGCAGAGATGTTGAAAGTTTATAAGGCGGTTGGACTGTGAGTAACCTTCTACTTCCTTCCTAATTCCCCATAATAGTAATGTTAATAATATGAAATATATTTTTGTAGGTACCGATTATTTCATTAAATCTGGAAAATCGAGTGAAAAACCTTTTATGGTGGAAATTAATTCTTAATAATTAGTGAATAATTATAAATCAAGTGAATATTATTTTCACGTTATTATAACGATAAGGTTTTTCATTCTTTTATTGTTTCATTTTCTTTTCTTTTAATTTTAATTAAGTTTGATAATTATAGAACTAGAATTTTACTTTTAATTATTTTTGTTTTAAATTGTTGCTTATCTTTTGTTCGTTTTTTTTTTACGATTTCATTTAAAATGAATCAAGGTCAGATTCCTGTAACCGCGGCAACCGGTGCAGCCCCGTCGGCTCGTACCGAAACACCATTTTCTATGCAACTCGCTGAATCGTTGATCCCTCGGGATGTTTTAAATTTAATTCCAGAATTCAGTGGTGAAACTAATTTGCTTAGTTTATTTTTAAGAAAGTGCGAATATGTTATTGAAAAGTATCAAGGGACTACGGACCGAAATGAATTTTTAATGCAGACTATTACGAGTAAATTAAAAAGTAAAGCGGCAGCCTTAATTAGTGAAAGAGGTGATTTTGAGACGTATAGTGAATTAAAATCTTTATTGATCCAACATTTTGGGGATCCCAGGAGCGAGGAATGCGTTGCTATTGAACTGGAGACCCTAAAAATCAAACAAGGCGAGTCATACTTACAGTTTTGTAGCCGAATACAAGACATTCGTGCTATATTAATTTCAAAAGTGAATCAGAACAGCTCTACAACGTTAAAAGAAGCTAAAAAAATAATTTATAACAATACTTCTCTTAATGTTTTCCTGTATAATTTACCAGAACACATGGTGCGGATTATTCGAATTAAAAACCCTACTACGTTGGAAGAAGCTTTAAAATATGTCCTTGAAGAAGTTAACTTTCAGGAACAATATAATTTACGTAGTAAAATGTTGCAACACCGACCGCAAAGTCATATGTTACCATCACGTGATGGAGGAATTGTTTTTAATTCACCCAATCTGAAGCCCTTGCAAAATAATCATTTCAGACCTTTTACAAACCCAACTCAATTCAAATTTGGTATACCTAATCAAAATTTCGTACGCCCGAATATACCGAATCAACAAATTGGTCGACCGCAAATGGCTCAATTTGGACCAGTCGTTGATAAGAAAAACCCCCAGCAATTAGGCTTTCGACCTCAAGTAGGAACATTTGCCTACAGACCCCCAACAGCGCAACCTGGTTATAGACCCCAAGTAGGACAATTTGGCTACAGACCCATCCAAGCTTCGGCCTATCGTCCGACTAATAATTTCCACAATAGTGACGTGACAATGAGAACTGCTCCAGCAGCGGTTAAACCACAACAAGGTTTTCCTATAAATGAACTTTATACGGATGACGAACAATACTACTACGACGTCACTCATGACGATTATATGCAGAATATGACGACAAACTGTGACTACGACTACAAAAATATCAATACTGAAGATGGTTGCGTAGATGAGAGGCCTAGTGTAGAATTTACCAAAACTGCTGAAAATTTAAATTCAACTGAAAATAACAGTGATCCGGAAGTTGTCCAAAATTTTCAAATACATTCAATACAAACCCGCCGGAAATGATAGAACTTAATTTTAACGCCAATCTAAAACATCCATACATATACATCCCTGAGATAAACGGTAAATTTATGTTGGACACAGGAAGCACGCGGTCTTTTATAAGTCCCAGAAAAGCTGATGAGTATTTTCCTCAATTAAAATTCTATGAACCATTTACAGTTACAAGCATACATGCGACTAGTAAACATCATGAAGTAGCTGAAATTCCCCTATTTTCCATTTTTAATAACGAAGGGTATCAAAAATTTTATGTTTATGATGTGGACACCAGATATGACGGGTTAATTGGAATGGATCTTATAACTCGACTTAATGCTGATTTATCGTTTAAGGAAAAGATGTTAAAGACAAACGGCGTCAAAATTCCTATAATTTACTCTACCGACCCTGAAATTAGACTAGAACCCCGGACCGAACATCGAGTGAAATTACCTGTTAATCAAAAGGATGGCTATGGTATTTTAGATTACAAGGAGTTTCATGAAGGCATTCGAATGCCAGCTGCAATCGTGAAATGTGAAAATTATTTAGCTTCTACTGTTATACAGAACGCAACTAGCCTTGAAATGAATTTAATTATAACTTCTCCGTTCGAGGTTACTTCTTTTTCTAACGAGTGTATAGTAAATAATTTGACTGATTTAACGGACGTAGAGATAGATTCATTACTGACAGACAATTTAAAGAAATTGCGACTTGACCACCTTAATCAAGAAGAAAGTGACCTTATTAGTGAATTATGTCACGAGTACAAAGATATATTTTACTGTGAAGAGCTGCCTTTAACCTTTACAAATAAAGTTAAACATCATATAAGAACCACTAATGAAGATCCCATTTATATCAAACCTTATCGACAGGGTCCAGCGCAAGCCGAAGAAATCAAAAGACAGGTTGAAAAACTTCTCAAAGACAATGTGATCCGCGAGTCACACTCACCCTGGAGTGCACCTGTGCATTTGGTTCCCAAAAAGGCAGATGCTTCCGGTCAATTAAAATATAGAATGGTTGTAGATTATCGCCGACTCAATGACATAACAATCGACGACAAATATCCACTTCCCAACATAATTGACTTACTTGACAAACTTGGCAAAAGCAATTATTTTACAACCCTAGATTTAGCTTCCGGCTATCACCAAATAGAGATTTCCGACACTGAGAAAACAGCTTTTTCAACACAAAATGGGCATTACGAATTCCTTCGTATGCCATTTGGCCTCAAAACCGCTCCAGCGACCTTTCAAAGGACAATGGACAATGTCTTAAGAGGGTTGCAGGGTATACATTGCATGGTCTATTTAGATGATATTTTAATTTACTCTAGTGGTATTTTAGAACATATTAAAAGATTACGATCTGTATTTGATAGATTACGTCAGACCAATCTTAAAATTCAATTAGATAAGTCTGAATTTTTACGCAAAGAAGTGCAATACTTAGGACATACACTGACTAAAGACGGACTTCGACCAAACAACGACAAAATTCAGGCAGTTCTTAACTACCCATTACCACGGACACAGACTGAAATCAAACGATTCCTAGGGTTTGTGGGATATTACAGACGGTTTATTAAAGACTTTTCTAAAATTACACAACCTTTGACAGCTTGCTTAAAAAAGGGTAAGAAAGTTTTGACTGATCAAAAATATATTGAGGCTTTCGAAAAATGCAAGGAACTTTTAATTAATGCACCAGTGTTGCAATATCCCGACATGAATAAACCATTTGTATTAACCACTGACGCTTCAGAAGTCGCCATTGGTGCTGTTTTATCACAGGGCCCTATAGGCGGCGACAAGCCCATAGCTTATGCTAGTCGAACGTTGTCAGACACTGAAACGAGATATAGTACCATTGAACGTGAGTTGTTGGCAATTGTCTGGGCCACAAAACATTTCAGGCCCTATTTGTACGGACACAAATTCGACATCTACACTGACCACAGGCCCCTAGTTTGGTTATATCAACTTAAAGAACCAAATAGCAAATTAAAACGTTGGCGTTTGCGTTTACAAGAATACGATTTTAACGTTATATATAAAAACGGTAAGCAAAACGTAAACGCAGATGCGCTTTCCCGCATCCGCTTAAATGCCCTTAAAGGCGACGATTTAGACAACAATTCAATGATTGTTAATATAGACGAACAGGAAGACATGATTAGACAAAGTACGGACGGTTCTACAACAATTTCTATATCTGACTCTGAAAGAACCGCTACAGCTAGTCCAATAAGTATACCAGAAACTGAGGCAGTTCTTGACGAATCGCCTCATTATCCCATACCGTCTGAGTCGTCCTCCATACAGACAGTTCATTCGGCCAAAGATCTCGAATCCAATGGAATACCGATCTTGAACGAAGCAATAGATACCAAGCCCAATCAAATACTTGTCTTTAGCTGGTTTCGTAATGAGATTCAAGTAAAAGATTTATCTAGAAATAAACAAAAGGTGTTAGAAGTATTTCTGCCTCTTCATAACTATAATCTCATCACAGGATTTTTGAAAGACTACATAAAACCAAAAATTAAGTATTTCATTTATTTCGAAAATCAAGAACTTAGAAAAGACTTCAGTAATATCATAATTTCTCTGTTCAAGAAAGATGTGGTTAAGTTTTATGAATGTACCGAGCGTGTTGTTTACGTCGAAGACGAGCAGGAACAAAGAGCTATAGTAATTAAATTACACGAAGGTAAGACATGTCATCGTGGAATCAGTGAAACCATTAAACGGATTCGTCGTAATTATTATTGGCCAAATTTGATTGAAACCGTTTCCGCCATTATTAACTCATGTGAGCGTTGTAAAACTTCTAAATATGATAGGAAACCCATTATACCCTTATTGCAACTAACTCAAACTCAACATGCACCTTTTCAAGAGATATTTATAGACCTATTTAGCATAGAATCGAAATACTATTTAACTTTAATTGATGCCTTTAGTAAATTAGGTCAAGCCATAGAAATTCCATCTCGCTCGTCACCTGAAGTGGTTCGAGCGTTGATGAAATATTTTTCATTTTACGGCGTTCCACAGAAAATAAGTTCTGACCCTGGAACTGAATTCAACAGTGAATTACTAAGAGAACTAACAGATTTACATAAAATAAAATTACACATAGGGACCCCAAACAATCCAAACTCTATGGGCCTCATAGAACGTTTTCATTCCACAATTATAGAAATTTACAGATTAGCAAAATATGAAAAGAAGTTTACGGATGCAGCCTCTGTAATGACTTATGCCGTTATGGCCTATAATAGCACTATTCATAGCACCACAGATTTAACACCGTTTGAAGCTGCGTTTGGTCATACCGAATTAAACTCTACATTTAACTCTGAATTTGATAAAGCTTACAAACAACAATTGATTAGAGATCATAAGAAGAGAACTCAGGCACTCTATAAGTATATTTCGGAAAAAGTAAAAGGTCACAAAGAAAGAATTTTAACGAAACGAGGAGGGGAATTAGAACCAGCTTTAGAAATAGGTAATCCTGTTTTCGCTAAGGCCGTTAATAAGAGACAAGCAAAAGATAAGCCTAGGTACCAAAAAGCCGTTGTCACAGGTCAGATAGAACGCAATATCATACCAATTAAATTAAACAATAGGGATACCAAAGTACCTCTCAAAAACATAAAACGTCCTCCACAGGTGGAGTTTGATCCTGGTGATATGGACAACAACCAATTGGACTCTCCCAAGCCAGGCCCTTCAAGCAGTAAAGATTAGTCAAAACCCTGGTATTCTTCCGGTGAAGATAGGCCAAGCGTTTATTCAATATGATAAGTGGTCTATTGTTAAAATAATCAATCTTCAGGGCATAAGCACTGACCTTTCCTTTAATATTAAAAAATATTCGGAATTCAGCCAAATATTACACCTAAACAAATTCCACACAGATGAGTTTATGGCACATAAAACACAAGTCGAGTATATTCAAACTCAGACCGTAGAGAAATTACAGCAATTAATTCCATCCAAAAGATTTAAACGTGGTATTGTAAACCCTTTAGGCTCTTTCATCAAAATTATAACTGGTAACCTTGATCATGAAGATGCGGTTAGATATGATAACTTAATTTATAATATTCAGACTAAAGAACAGGCAATAGCCAATAAATTCACCTTGGTTTCTGAAATGTTGGATCACTTTCTGAACACTACTGAAATAATTAATGAAAATACAAATAGAATAAACAAGCGCATTAAATTGCTTGAAGGCCTTGTAGCTAATCTTAACACAAAAGATAAGCATTCAATTTATATGACTCATGTATTTGGATTACTCAACCAATTTATTGTAAACTTTAGTACTATTAATGCCGAACTCAGCGAACTAGAAACTGCTGTTGCATTTTGTAAGGTATCTGTTTTACACAAAGCCGTAATAAATTCTGATGAATTGTTAAATTTACTAAAACATATTAATGAACATGATAACTTAATGTATCCTGTAAATGATAGAAATTTAATTAATATAGAAGAGTCATTGTCTGTAAAAGCTTACCTTAAAAATGAAGAAATAACCTTTATTATTGAAGTTCCGTTAATTTTAAATGTTACTTATAATTATTATAAATTGTATTCCCTTCCTATGGATTCCATGAACCAAACCTTTGTTGTTTTTCCTGAATTCCCTTACCTTTTAGTAGAAGGGTCAAAATATCGTCCGATTGATCAACCATGCCAAGAGATAACAGTCAAAGAATACCTCTGCTCTGAAAATAACCTCATTCAATATGTGGAAGAAACCTGTATCGAACAACTAATGAAATATCAACATAATCTGTCGCGATGTATTCCCCGTCAGATAAAGTCTGAACATCTGAAACTACAGAAGATTAGTCCAAATAGTTGGATAGTGTATACCAAACACAAACAAATTATATCGCAAACTTGTGGTAATGACGACACCAAGGAACGCATACAAGGAACATACATTATAACCATAGAACCGCAATGTGATGTTTCCATAGAAAATATCCAACTTCATGGACAGCGTTCTTACCTTCTGCAAACAGAGTATAAGCCTGTTCCTGTGATAAACTTACCTAATCTACGAGAACTCACCTCTACCGCCGTGAAAATGGAAACTGTAAACCTGAAAGGAGTTAACCTGGATGATATACGCCAACTAAATTATCTTCTGAAGAACAGTGCGAATAGTGAAATAAGGGCAATCAGTGAAATTAACGGTGATAGTGTCAGTGCCGCTCTTTACTCTTTGTACGCGATCGTCTTTTTATTGTTAATAGCTGTAGTTATGTATAAGTATAATATAAGGAAAATGTGTAAAAGGCAGGATCGTCGTTCTAATGGTGTTGAAGACAATCCTACTCAACAGGAGGAAAATAGAGTCATTCAGAGACCTGTATTATTAGTGTCTTAACTCTATGATGATTACTCCTCTTAAATTAGTTATAAAATATGTGAATGTTATCTTCACGTTATCTTATAATCGTTTTAACTAGGTACTTAAGTTTTGTCATTTTATAGTTTATTGTTTTTGCGAAGTTCTTGGAAAATCTCTGTTTTTCCGATAACTTCGGTCCAAGGGGGGAGGAGTTACATTCTCTGAACTCACCTTATCTATCTCTGTGGTAGAGCCATAAGCTCGTACGCTGCACTTTTGTCTTTATCAGCCAGACATGATGGAATGTGCAGGCGCCAGCGACCACCACCTTAGTTTTAAGTTCTATGTATGTATTAGGCTAGGTAGAATAAGCAGTCTTGCATCAAACTCTGTAAGCTCGGGTCGTTTCAAATAAAACTCTTAGTATAACGGGCCCTAACGTTTTATTTCTGCCGTCGCATCGCTCCCGAAATCTAACTACGTTCTCAGTATTTTCCCATTGGTGGAACACTGTTATCCTTTCTGTGAGTGGGACTGATCCATCGATTTTCGTTGTAGGGCATGCAATGAAAATGTGTGGCAGCCGACCATAGGCTCCCACCGGTGTGCCACGCGGATCAGATCACTCCTTTCCGTTCCACCCAGCGCGGGAGGAGGGGGCATTTGAAAAGCCGACTTTAGACAGATACTGCCAGTTAATAAGAGGGGCCATATTGTAATAAAAAAGGGGCACACCGGCGGATGAAACGCAAGTCTCATGGCGTCGCCACTGTGAAAACCTCCTGGATTGAAAAACTCCATATTACGTGCAACATGCGCGTCTAACTATACAACGACCACGAAGCAAGTTTCTTTGCAAATAAGCTGCTACAAATGAGAGAGGGTCGTCTAGAATCCGACGGAGATGGGAAAATTCTATTTTCTGAAGAATTTTCCCATCCAACTGCTGTGCTAGCGCCAAAGAACGAGTGGGTCAGTAAAATAAACAAAAAAAAAATCAAAAGTATACACTATTAAAATAAAAATAAAATTTTAACACTGCCCGCCCCGGCAATCGATCCCAGGATCTCATGCTTAGTAGTCGCACTTGCGACCACTCGACCAACGAGGCAGTATCACACATACGCACCTAAATAGCCACGCGATCGAAGTAGCGGGTAGCAGCTAGTGGATATATAATTGTAATTCAAACTTAACAACAAGGAAAGGTAATAAAGCATCCAACTAGCAAAATTATAAACAACTGTAAGTGTCGATTTAGGCGCACTTTTTAAGAGAATTCTCACTTAGAGTCCACTTATACCACTCTTATTGAAGATTACCTTACACTTACAATAATCTTGTTACTGCTGTTGTAATACCAAAATAACTTATAATGGTTTTATAATGGCATGGTTTGAGGGAAAATAGGCCTTAGAGCGCTGTTACGACTGCTCTTATAAGTGTAATTCCCCTTATTTTGCTCTCTGGAAGCTCAATAAAGGAGTATTTATTACAACGGCTGAAAGATTAAAAAAAATATGTCAACTCAGTAAGTATGATTTGTATTTGTAGTATTTTTATTTCCTGTAATCATTTAGTTCATTTGTTTGATAGTTATGTGTTTAAGAACTTGAATAACTTGCGGTGTACATTTCTTCGAATGTTTTTGGAATAAATTGAAATATTTTCATAGGCCCACTTCGTTATGTATTTAAATATTAGTGAAAAAATATTAATTAATTGTAAAAATAAAAACTGATGCCATTAGAGATTTATAATAAATAAATATAATAATCTTCTCTAAGATAAGCTTAATACTAAAATGTTTGTCTTATTTCACACGACCTAAGTTAATTTTAAACCTTTTGGTCTTATTGAGCACTTACATAAGGTAATTACTTGCAGCCATTTAATAAATTTAGGGTTCCTTTTAAAACCATGGCATACAAATTACCATTTTTTAGTAAGTATAATGTAAAGTGAGCCAAACAAGCATAAGTATATATGTACCTAATGGGTGGAAAGTAGGTACTATTAAGTGAGTGTGTTTTAAAATATTTTTACTAACTCTTTTTTATAGTGGATATTGACCCCCGGCCGTGTCACGATATTTCATAAAGATATTCTTAATAAAGTGTTCACAAGTCTTTTAAAAGATAAAATATTCTGATAGAGCTCTACTATTATCGTCTTCTCTTTAATTTGACTCAGAGAAGACAATTCACACTTACAACTTGTTGGCTTTATAGTAGTTTTATGCAAAAGTTTATTAAGGTTAATAAAGGTAGATCATGCTTTTATAAGATGTACTGTCATATTCTAGACACATGTAAGTCTGCTGTAACACCTTAGTTCTTAAATCAGCAAATCCGCAAGAGAAAATTGCTAGTTGGGATTCCTCCTCTCTCTACTTGTTTAAAAATCTTGCTGTGCCCAACAGGGTCCATAATTGTGTCTATTCTTATATTTACCACCTACAAGTGTACATTATATCATCATCTGCCTAGCCTTTTCCCAACTATGTTGGGGTCGGCTTCCAGTCTAACCGGATGCAGCTGAATACCAGTATTTTACATGGAGTGACTGCCAATCTGACCTCCACAACCCAGTTAGCGCTAGGTAATACGATACCCCTGGTAAGACTGGTTGTCAGAATTTCGGGAAGTGTACATTCTAGATATAGCAATAAATGATTTGAGATTTTACTAGTAGATTTACGATCGAATCCTCTGTTGTTGACGACCCGAGCAACAGAAGATGACGTACGTTCTAACACCTTTATGGTCACGAACAAAACTAACTAAATCAGAAAAAAGAAGGTATTTCGGAATTATACGATCTTAATTGATGATTATATTCGAAAGTACGCGCAGTGTCTAAATCGAGTTTTTCAAGAGCGATATACAACAAATGAACAAAATGAAATCAGCTAGGTCATCGACCTTTATGTTTTTTAAAGCGGCAATAAAATCGCATCGTCGGTACGATGCGAATTTATCGAGAAATGATCCTAAACTGCTAGGGGTTCCTGATCAAATGATTTAATTCAAATAATTATGAAATTACTGATTGGCGCTTATCTTAATACCGTTTACAAAGTAAACCGAAAATGAGAGGGTAGTTTTTAGCGGTTGGAGAAATCCTTGCGCATGCTTAACGCGCCTTGGTGGTCAACTTTCCTATTAAATAATATAATCTTTCACTGTCTGTCAGAGAAACATTATCTATACATATAATAAAACAGTAAAAAAACTGTGTCTGTACATTGAATATACTAAAAAAAAAAAAATTGAGGGGGGTTTAGAAACAGTAATAGAGCACGAAACCAAAAAAAAAATTCTGTCTGTTTGTCTGTTTGTTTGTACACGCTAATCTTCGGAACTACTTGACGGATTTGAATGATTTTTGTTTTGTTGTATAGGTATAAAGTCTGAGCAACACATAGGCTATAATTTATCTTGGAAACTTGAACACCTGATGCAGAACCGCAACAGACCAGCTAAACTATAAGAGATACAAAAATGGTACCATAGCAAAAATTGTTTCACGTGATGAGCATTTTCTGCTAAGAGACTAAATTTGAAGATCTGGAACACCTGATGTGGAACTCCAAGAGCCCAGCTACACTATAACATATATAGGAATGACGTCTTAGCAAGAGTTGTTCAGCCTGATGAGTACTCTCTGTTGTCGTATAAAATTTGAAGATCTGGAATAGCTTATGTGGAACTCCAAGAGCCTAGCTACACTATAAAATATATAGGAATGACGTCTTAGCAAGAGCTGCTCAGCCTAATGAACACTTTCTGTTGTCGTATAAAATTTGAAGATCTGGAACAGCTGATATGGAACTCCAAGAGCCCAGCTACACTATAACCTATATAGGAATGACGTCTTAGCAAGAGTTGTTCAGCCTGATGAGCACTCTCTGTTGACGTATAAAATTTGAAGATCTGGAATAGCTTATGTGGAACTCCAAGAGCCTAGCTACACTATAACATATATAGGAATGACGTCTTAGCAAGAGTTGCTCAGCCTAATGAACACTCTCTGTTGTCGTATAAAATTTGAAGATCTGGAACAGCTGATATGGAACTCCAAGAGCCCAGCTACACTATAACCTATATACCAATGACGTCTTAGCAAGAGTTGTTCAGCCTGATGAGCACTCTCTGTTGACGTATAAAGATTGTAGATCTGGAACACCTGTTGTGGAACTCCAAGAGTTCACTGTGTAATTATAAAATAACATAAGCTGGGAGTACCTCCACGCGGTGAGGCGGTAACAGTTTAGGACTGATTTTCGATGAAAATTCTATGAATCATTGAAAATTTGACTCTACTGGCTAAAACTCCCATTTATTTCCTTTTCCATTTATCTTCGCGACACGGTAGCCTACCCGGTAACGCAGGGGAGCAGTCACTTAGATTTTAATTGATCAGGTTTTTTCAGAATAAAACTATAACCATGGCTAGAAAGAGGTCAAATCTTTCCCAACGTTCCAAAGGAGCTAAAAGATTGAGGATCATAAGATCTCAAGAATCTAACGAAGAGCGTCAGGATAGACTTGATGCTGTTCGAGAACATCAGGCTGCAACTCGCTCTGTAGAAACCTCTTCGGGTCGCGAAGCTCGCTTGCGTTCCCAGCGTATTTATGCATCTACATCCAGGTCTCTAGAGACCAGTGAAGAATATGATGCGCGACTCTCCTCTGATCGTGAACGTCATGCATTGTCTCGCGAGTCGGAGACATTCACGGATAGAGAATTGCGCTTGAGTTCTCAGCGTATCTACGCATCTGCTTCAAGGTCTCTAGAGACAAGTAAGGAACATGATGCGCGACTGTCCGCTGATCGTAAACGTCACGCATTGTCTCGCGAGTCGGAGACGTTCACGGATAGAGAATTGCGCTTGAGTTCTCAACGTATCTACGCATCTGCTTCAAGGTCTCTAGAGACAAGTAAGGAACATGATGCGCGACTGTCCGCTGATCGTGAACGTCACGCATTGTCTCGCGAGTCGGAGACGTTCACGGATAGAGAATTGCGCTTGAGTTCTCAGCGTATCTACGCATCTGCTTATAGGTCTCTAGAGACAAGTGCGGAACATGATGCGCGACTGTCCGCTGATCGTGAACGTCACGCATTGTCTCGCGAGTCGGAGACGTTCACGGATAGAGAATTGCGCTTGAGTTCTCAGCGTATCTACGCATCTGCTTATAGGTCTCTAGAGACAAGTGCGGAACATGATGCGCGACTGTCCGCTGATCGTGAACGTCACGCATTGTCTCGCGAGTCGGAGACGTTCACGGATAGAGAATTGCGCTTGAGTTCTCAGCGTATCTACGCATCTGCTTATAGGTCTCTAGAGACAAGTGCGGAACATGATGCGCGACTGTCCGCTGATCGTGAACGTCACGCATTGTCTCGCAAGTCGGAGACGTTCACGGATAGAGAATTGCGCTTGAGTTCTCAGCGTATCTACGCATCTGCTGCTAGGTCTCTAGAAACAAGTGCGGAACACGACGCGCGACTGTCCGCTGATCGTGAACGTCACGCATTGTCTCGCGAGTCGGAGACGTTTACGGATAGAGAATTGCGCTTGAGTTCTCAGCGTATCTACGCATCTGCTGCTAGGTCTCTAGAGACAAGTGCAGTACGTGATGCGCGACTGTCTGCTGATCGTGAGCGACATGCATTGTCTCGCGAGTCAGAAACGTTTACCGGTACAGAATCACGCTTGAGTTCTCAGCGAATTCGCACATCTACTAACAGGTCTTTTGAAACGAGTGATGAACGTGATGCGCGACTAACTGCTCCTCGAGATTATCATACATTGTCCCGAACACGCACACAACAAAATATTCATAATCAGTTAGAAAGTGAGAGAGAAAGGATTGCTGGAGTACGGCATGAAGAGACAGAAGTTAATTCAGTGTACCCTTGGGATCTGCTGCGGAGTAACGGGAAGAAAAGTTTTTTGTTGTATAGTCTGGGCAACATAAAGGCTATAATTTATTTTGGAAAATTAACACCTGATGCAGAACCGCAACAGACCAGCTACAGTATAAGAGATATAAAAATGGTGCCATAGCTAAAAATATTCCACGTGAAGAGCATTTTCTGCTATGAGAATAAATTTGAAGATCTGGAACACCTGCTGTGGAACTCCAAAGCCCATGGCAGCGCTATAACAAATTAAGGAATGACGTCTTAGCAAAAGTTATTTAGTCTGATGGGCATTTCCTGTTGACATACAAAAATGAATGATCTGGAACGACTCCAATCGTCTCGCTCATCCCGTTGTTTTCCCGTCCCCGGGCCTTAGAATTCTACATCAGACGTTTCAAATTTTCGATTTTGACGACCCCGTTGTCGCTGGCATAAGCAACGGGATCCGCGTACGAAGTCGCGGGCAGAAGCTAGTAGAAACATATTAGTTGATGACGTAATCAAGATTTAATTTAAGTTCATGATTAACAATATAGTCCAACACACTTTCAAAATGTGCGCGTAATGAATCTACTGTTTTAATGTCACAGAGTAAGGATTCCTTCGATAAGTTTTATTTTATCACAAATACCTTGAATGCTGGAAAACATTCTATCCCGCTTAGCGACGAGTCCCCTGGGAGTTAAGTCTATGGGCGGCACGTTAACGATTTACAAAATAATTATGAAAAGAAATAATATTAACTATTCTATTGTATTGTTGTACCAATGGTATGGTCACAGGTATGGTGCAGATGTGCTGGTCGGGCGGTCGGTACGCCCACGTGTTCCGTGACCTACTTGACCGAACCGGTTTTTCGAACAAATTGAACTTAACTAACTATCATTATAATAAAGCGATTAAGCGGAATACCTCCTAGTGGCGATCACTGGCTAGAATAACGACACGAACCGCTACAAAATAATGCGGTTTTAGCGAGATTTTAACGATGTACCTAACGCCATGTGATGAAGTATTTGGTACAAATATGCGGATTGCCAATGAATTGCGACCTAGGGAGACCCAGGGTATGGCTAACACCGATTTTACGACACTAATCCAAATCGAAGTACCAAAATGTTTGTGCGGGGGAAGCTAATAATGCGATCAAATTTGGAAAACTTGGATTAACAACAATTCGCATAAAAGGAAGGTTGCACATACCTTGAAATCCTCGTCGCATCCTCATTGAGGGCGAACAATTGTTGGGGGTTGAACATAACACAAACGACGTAACACACCAATTTCCACTTAATTCCAAAAAAATCTCGAGAACGCGCGGTTCACAGCGACATGAGATGCCAGCCATTGTTAGTTTGCAAGACGCACCACATACCACATACCCATTTGGTAGATGGTCCATAAAATAAAGCTTCCTCATCTGTGTAAGATTTTTTTAAATCGGATGAGTATAAATAATTTCGGAGATTACCTCCTACATCCAAAATTTACTTGTCTTAGAGGATTCGTCAGCCGAAAGGGCGGGAACATCGTACGATCGTGGTGACACAGCGAGTGGAGGGGGCGACGTATCATAAGCGGTGCGCTCTCGGAGCGCAGACACTTTTGCTCGGGAGCTCGGAAGTGACGGACGTTATCGTGAACTATAGTTGTTATTATTTCTGTATCTAACGGTTTTTGTGATTGTGTTGATTTTGTGATTTGTTAAAAATAAATAGTTCTAGGTTGTATTGCTTATTCTTTTTAAAAAATTAAATGAGCTTCTGTTCTATAAGATCAGAAGTTGGGATAAGTTTAACAATACACGCGACTTTGATCGTTCGCCATCTATTTTTTATTTTTTGTTTTACTGTGGAAGTTTTAAAAATAATTTTGTGGTTTCGTTTTAAAGTGATTCCAACCACGTGTTGTGTTTGAAGCCGTGTGTTGATTAGTTTAAAAACAATTTAAAAGTAACTCGCCTCGTGTTAATTATTTTATCGGTTTTTAGTGCTTGTGCGTTTTTAGGTTAACGCCCACGTGTTTTGTTTTGGTTTACGTTTTTAGTTAATCAACGTAGTGTGCTAACTGCTATTTAATCATGTCGAGACCGTTGTCGTGAAATACGTAGCAGATCCTCTAGGCGTCGTCGCGATAGATCAGCGAGTATCGAAAGTCAGCGTAGGCGCCGTGATTGTTCTTATGGGCGTCGGGACAGCCCTCGCCGCAACCCTTTAAATGAAGTGCTTGATCGCTTGAACGCGGTTGGTTCCAAGCGCGATACAGGCGTCTCCAATGTCGGCGCACCCGTGCACGAGAAGCTACACGCTGGTGCCAGTACCAGCGGCAACCGAGGAACCTGTTGCCAATATGGAAACACGTGCTACGGGGACCGCCGCCTTCGAGGCATCGCGTGAGGTTGACGCTGCGGACAGGATTGTGGGTGCACTTTCATCCCTGATTCAAGTAAGATCGAACCATTATTATATTTCGAATTTTGGTCCCAGTGTACATGACTTTGACGTGTGGTGCGCTGAAGTAGATAAGGGGTGCGAATTAAGCCACTGGGGCGATTGGGAATGCCTGGGACGCATTGATGGCTGTTTACGTGGTGTTGCTATAACGTGGCTCAACGATTGGGTGACCAATGCCCGAAGGTAGAATTTTAAAGTTGTTATAATTTTAAAACTTAATTTCGGTCATTGTGTCCGCGTGAAGTTAGTGAGGAGCTCGTGGCTAAAGAGGAGCCCGTGGCTAAAGAGGAGCTCGTGGCTAAATAAGAACAGCCGCTTGGGTCGATCTTTAGGTTAAGCCGTGCTTACCTAGGTTGGTCCGTGGATGGGTGACCACCCATTACATACCGAGTTTCCTCCGTGCCCCGGAAAGGAAAAGGTTAAGCCATTGGTCCCGGCTGTCATTTGTAGATGTTTGACAGTCGTTACAGGTAGTCGGTGACCCGAAAGTCTGACAACCAGTCTTACCAAGGGGTATCGTATTACCTAGCGCTAACTGGGTTGTGGAGGTCAAATAGGCAGTCGCTCCATGTAAAATACTTGTATTCAGCTGCATCCGGTTAGACTGGAAGCCGACCCCAACATGGTTGGGAAAAGGCTAGGCAGATGACGTGTCCGCGTGAAGTTGATATGGCCACTGTGTTGTACGACGTGATGAGTACGAATTCAAACAAATTCACCACGTATGCAGAATATGCCCAAAAGTCCTTGTTGCGGTTGATTATCGTCAAGGGGCTTCTATGTTCTATGTTAGGGATTTTGGTTTACTTAGTCCTTAAAGTGGACCATTGTGCGTGAGCCTTGGTGGCCGTTACTCCAACCTCAGATCAGACTTCCCGGTCTTCTCAGGGCATCCGCAAGAGATCCTGGCGTTCCAAAGGTCTCCTCGCGTATCTGGGTGACGCCAGTACACTCAAGGATTACGTGCGCTATCGTTTCCTCAAGGTCCACCACTTCTCCGCTTGTGTTTGAGTGTGATCCTTTAGCCAACTTCTGAGCTGCTTGAAGGGTACGGGGACAATGGGTTCGGGTCCGAAAGCTTTTGTGCTGGATCCTCTTCTGGCGAGTTCGTCAGCTGCATCGTTTCCAAGCGATCCACTGTGTCCTTTGATCCATTGTAATGTCACCGTGTTGCGGTTTAGTACCGTAACTCGTTCTAGGGCATTATGGCATTCTAGTATTAGTCTCGAAGTGATCTGGTTTCTCTTTAAGGATTGGAGGACTGAGGCACTGTCTGAAAGTATACGGATGTGAGTATCCGTAACTTCCCTGGCCTCTATGGCGTGTGCCGCTTGGATAATGCCTACGCACTCTGCTTGATATACAGAGTTGAGCATTCCCAGGGGTCTGGATATTTTGATGTTTAGATCGTCGGAGAAAACTCCGACACCTGTTCAATCGTCGGTTTTCGATCCATCAGTGTAGATCCTTAGCTCTTTTGGGCCTGAGTAGTCACACATCTCCGCTGTGAGCTCTATGTTGTAGTGCTTTTGGAAGCAGTGGGTCTTCAGGGTTCTGTCGCAAGGTGATGCCATCATGGGCTGTTGTTTGATTGCGTCGTCTTTTATGCGCGTATGTTTGATTCTGAAATCCTTACTTAGGGTGCCGGATATTTCGAGCCTGAAGGTCGCTAGGGCCGCCTCCTCTCTTACGACGAGGTGTAGAGGTGGTAACCCCAGCATTACCTGTAACGCGGCAGTGGGTGATGTTCTCATGCTGCCGGTGATTGCTACACAGGCAAATCTTTGTACCTTCTCGAGGTCCTTCTGGGCTGTGCTCAGATTGGTCCTGGGCCACCAAACTATGGAGCCATATGTAATGATTGGTCGGATGACGGTGGTGTATAGCCAGTAGGTGATTTTGGGGCTTAGGCCCCAATTCCTGCCAAGCAATCTTTTGCATTGCCATAGGGCTATGCTGGCTTTTGTTGTGATGTAACCAGTATGTTTTGCCCAGTTCAGCTGTTTGTCCAAATAAATACCCAGGTATTTGGTTTCAGTCGACAGGCTTAGGGTGGTCTCAAAGAAACGTGGCAATTGTAGGTTTGCCAACTTCCTTTTCTTTGTGAAAAGGACGAGTTCGGTTTTGGTGGGGTTCACTGCTAGTTTGTACTCCTTGCACCAGTCTTCCACCACCTTCAAGACTTGGCGCATAAGGTTACATAGTGTGTTTTCATGTGTGCCATTTATTATTATGGTTATGTCATCTGCGTAGCCCACCGTGTAGTAGCCTCTGTCATTCAGACGTTTGATAAGGCTGTCCACCACGAGGTTCCATAGGAGTGGTGAGAGGACGCCCCCTTGAGGGCAGCCTTTCGCCACGATGGCTCTAGTGGTATCGTTCACCGTAACCTGTACGGCCCTGAGTCTTAGCATATTTGTGATCCATCCTCGCAGGGTCGAGTCCACACCGTGATTCTCGAGGGCTGCGTTGATGCTATGGAAAATAGTTTTGTCAAAAGCCCCTTCTATGTCAATAAAAACAGCTAGTGAGGAGCACTTGTGGTCTACTGCACATTCGATCTTGGAGATCACACTGTGTAGTGCGGATTCTGTTGATTTTCCTGTGGAGTAGGCGTGTTGGTTCTTGTGTAGTGGTAGCTCCCGAAGAGGTCCGTCCCGGATGTGTCGGTCACAGAGTCTCTCGAGGGTTTTCAGGAGGAATGATGTCAGGCTTATTGGTCAAGGGGCTTTCCGATGAACTGAAAGCCGCCATAGTGATTTGTGACATTTCTGATCACCAAGTTAAAGCCGCGACAACCAACGCTAAACTACAGTCAAAAGGTCTGGTAGAGACCATGGAGACGTGTGGGACTCTGCGTTCTTGAGGAACGTAGTATAACAAACAGGGGTTTGTTGGAGGGCATAAATGTTTCCCATAGGCCATATGTGTTGATTAGATGGTGAAGAGGTACTTGGTTGCTCTAGCATTTTAATTGACCTAATTGTTTGTTAGATCTGAAGTATGCCTACAAACATGTACACGGTAGGCTAAAGAAGATGCCAGCGGGTCACGTACCAGTCGATGTTGACAAGGATTTTGATGATGATGAGCAAGCTTAAGTGTTGTAGTAGAAGGTCGAGTAAAGCAGTCTATCGGCCGTTGTGTGTTCGACGTTCGTAGTCGTAGCCCGGTAGAAATCGGTATCTCTTGAGGCATCTCAATAGTCCGTGGGCACGCGATAGGCGTTTGACTCTGACGGAGGTTGGGGTCTAGAAAGACCGTACTGTGTAGTCAGTGGGTGACCCATTGCACATGCACACGGGCGATCCGTTTGATGGATGTGCGAGTTTTTATCCATGCGCTGGATGTGTGAGAGCAATGAGATTGCTGGTCGGCTGGAGAGCCGTGGCGTTAGAGGTTTTACTCGAAAGTTTCTATAAGCTTGGCAGTTTTGGTTGCAGTAGAGTTTAAAAGGTTGATTCGAACATGGTACATGGCCCAAGGGTTGACCCATTCTCGATTATTCCCAATTTGACTGTGTTTGATTTAATCAAAGAGTAGAATTTGGTTAAAAAGAGTTAGTAGAGTTCTTTACCTTCACTGACCCGATGTATGTAAAGTTTGGTCAGGAGTAACCGAGTGGAACAAAATTCTGTCGTAGACTTGTTTGTTCGCAGAGTAACCATCACACCAGGACGTGTGGCCGTGTCTGAGACTGTCATTGGTACGGGCTTAAAATGAATCGCAAGTACGCCAGTGGTGACATCACGCGACCGAGTTACAAACCTGCGGTGCGAGTGGTGGGCCCCTGCGTGCTTTGACAGAGCCCTGTTGCTTCAGCTCGAGGCGACAGTGGACAGTGGAGTGTCAGATCGCAGCTGAGTTGAGACGTCCTGGAACTGCTTGCCCCGACATTGTGGCAATTTTATTTCGTATAAGCCCCGACATTGTGGCTGCTTGCCCCGACATTGTGGCAATTTTATTTCGTATAAGCCCCGACATTGTGGCTGCTTGCCCCGACATTGTGGCAATTTTATTTTGTATAAGCCCCGACATTGTGGCTGCTTGCCCCGACATTGTGGCAATTTTATTTCGTATAGCCCCGACATTGTGGCTGCTTGCCCCGACATTGTGGCAATTTTGTTTTTATAGCCTCGACATTATGGCTATCTGATTGCCCCGACATTATGGCCATCTGGAACCCCCATGGTGGTTGCCAGGCGATGTTGTGGTTGTTTCAGTAATGATTGAGGTCCGGAACTCTTTCATTGGTGATACAATTTACAAACTGCTGCCTATTTTGGTGCAATTGCTAGTAATTTCATTACAATGGGCAGTTAATTGTTCAAACTTTCAGAATATCTCATACAAGTCTTTGCTTTGTTATGTTTTAGATGACGAGTCTACCAATGAGGTCCAAGCCAGTGAAGACCAGGCGCAAACTTATTTGTAGAGGGTGAAATAATGCAGTAAGCAATGCCAGAGAGCCAAGCTGACGAGGTCGTTCAGCTGTCAGGAACGGCCGTCTTAGAGGATTCGTCAGCCGAAAGGGCGGGAACATCGTACGATCGTGGTGACACAGCGAGTGGAGGGGGCGACGTATCATAAGCGGTGCGCTCTCGGAGCGCAGACACTTTTGCTCGGGAGCTCGGAAGTGACGGACGTTATCGTGAACTATAGTTGTTATTATTTCTGTATCTAACGGTTTTTGTGATTGTGTTGATTTTGTGATTTGTTAAAAATAAATAGTTCTAGGTTGTATTGCTTATTCTTTTTAAAAAATTAAATGAGCTTCTGTTCTATAAGACTTGTTTATATTTTATCAGTGTAGATGTTACGTCACAACCCTTTTTTTTTTTTTTTTTTTTTTGGATGGTGGGAAATCATCAAATGACTCCTCCCGCTCTGGGCGGAGCGGAAGGGAGTGTCAGGCTCTTACTGACTAAAAACCACCCATGTTCCTTCATTGGCCCTTTATGTTCCAGGGCCGCGGTATCTCTTTCGAACCGTCCCGCAGCCCTGGCAGGCACCGGCCCTTGCGGGCCCCTCCCGTTTGCTGACAACTCTTTGAGGCGCGCGTGGAACACGAACGCGCCGTCGACACGGCCTGCCCGTCGTCATACGACGGACGGACGGCGAGCTAGCCCATTACTGATCGTCCACAGGCCCGCGACGTCACAACCCCTTTTTTTTTTTTTTTTTTTTTTGGAGGGTGAGAAATCATCAAATGACTCCTCCCGCCCTGGGCAGAGCGGAAGGGAGTGTCAGACTCTTACTGACTAAAAAACACCCATGTTCCTTCATTGGCCCTTTATGTTCCAGGGCCGCGGTATCTCTTTCGAACAGTCCCGCAGCCCTGGCAGGCACCGGCCCTTGCGGGCCCCTCCCGTATGCTGACAACTCTTTGAGGCGCGCGTGGAACACGAACGCGCCGTCGACACGGCCTGCCCGTCGTCATACGACGGACGGACGGCGAGCTAGCCCATTACTCGCCGTCCACAGGCCCGCGCCTACGGTGGCCGAGAGCCATCACGGCGTGGCCCCCGACGCCCGGTGCTTCTCCCGCGGCGGCTGGGACGTGAGGAGGTTCTCTCCCTCTCACGTTCCGCCGCCTCCTTCGCTAGCATGACTGCTTCGCAGAAGGAGGCGACGGCTTCCCATTCCCTCTCGCCCCGGACCATGGCTTGAACCAGGGCCGGACGCGAGAGGTCGCCGCCGCCAATCGCCGCTACGAGGACACGGCGGTGCTCCGCCCAAGCAGAGCAGACCTCCACGGTGTGCTCCACCGTGTCCTCCGGTCGATCCTCGCAATTGTAGCATCCGGGCGTTTCCTCCCGCCCGATTCGGTACAGGTACCTCCCGAAACATCCATGTCCGGTGAGGACCTGCGTCAGGCGGAAGGTGAGGGCGCCGTGGCGCCTCTCAAGCCACTCCTCAAAGAGGGGACTTACCACGTCACAACCCCTTGGGTAAAATCCTTTAGATCTGATTATCATTTCAATAAAACTAACTAAAACTGAAGTATTTTTGTTAGGGTTAGGTAGGTACTGTAGGTAGGTTAGATCCATAAATGCAGACCGATAATATGGTCGCAGTAACTAAGCTAAGGCACCTCGACCAACTGGGTTAGCTTAGAACCCAGCCCAAACAACATCCAAAATTCGAAGTTGCATCAAATCGGTGCAAACAATTTTTTTTTTATTTAACTTATTTTTTGTTTTCATTTAGCTATTAAGATTTTTTTTTTATTTTCATTGAACATCATTCCATTCTATATCTGGAGAAGGGCGTTGTTAGCTGCGCTGCAGTTTATACTTTTGCAGCTACCATCGTTTTATTTGTACCTTGTCTTGTGTTTTTGTTCCGAAATAAACTTTTTATTATTTTCTTATTATTTTTATTATAAACATGATTATTTAAAACAAAACTTTACTTTTATGAACTAATTAACATATTTTATTTGTGTTCTAAATTCAAAAATATTTGATAGCGGCATCAAATATCAATATATCAAATATAAATAAAATCAAATATAAATAATATAATCAACCTGGCAAAATTAAAGCACGGAAAAAAATTAAATCATAGTTTCCTAACAATTCCTGACAAATGCCCTTTCTCTCCTGGCACCACTCCCTTGAAAAGGCAATGCACCTTTCTTGAGAAAAAACCAATTATTGTAACCTAACCTCAAAACACTTTATAGTCGCTTAAAAGGTGTCGTCGGGTAAAAACTTAGTATCGTTTGGCATGAGGAGGGAGAGGGAGGTTTATGTTACAGTCGAAACTGTTAATTGGTCGAAACCTCGTTTGATTGGTGTCAGTCAAAACCATTATTAAGGTAAAAGGCATTTTTTCCCTTTAAAAATATGTTATTTCAGAACGCCTTAATTAGATATGTATATCAATCACCTAGAATGACTACAACATTTCTGTTCTGTTTCTCAAAGGGTCACATAAACCTAACAATCCAATAACTTTCTCAGTAATATTAGTTAAAAGTTACTGTTACTGCTTACTGTTAAATACATACACTTTGATCTTGATTTATAAAATACTAGCTGATGCCCGTGACTTTCGTCCGCTTGAAATTATTATTAAAATATTGTTTCTTAATTTGAATTGGATTTTGTTAAGAATTGGCTCGGAACCCTAATCCTCTAAATAATCTTTTAAAACATCAGCTATCTGCCTCTAAAAGTCCCGTCAAAATCGGTCCAGCCATTTCGCATTATTTCATATTCGCAATAAGCATTAGGTCATCATATCTGTTTTGACATGTCTGTAATTATTTGGTAATTAATACATAATTGCCATTGCAATCAGTTGACATTATTCTCATGTACTTTTATTGATATTTAATATCTAAGTACTTCCATAGGCTGGTTTTATAGTCACGCCGCTAGACGCGCCGTTGGGCAGCGCGCTGTTGAACAGGAACACCGAACGGCGCTGCTCAAGCGCGCGAATTTGAAACGCTACTACTACCCCAATACATATCCGAGCGCGCGCGCTCCCGACGGCGCTGCTGAAACGCGTGACTATAAAATCAGCCTTAGATTTTTTTGTTAACATTGTAGAAATAGTTTATTGATTTGATTAATTTCTTTGACATTCCTTTATTAATTTTAAATTTTATTGTTGACATTCTGAGAATATTTATTCATCGACTTGCTTTGATTTCTGTAATTTTAATTAATGTATTGTTATAATTTTATATAATGCAGATATTTGTTGCAAGTAATTAACTGAATTTAATTAAAATTGATAAAAATATTTGTACGCCAAATGGCAAAACATAGAGCACATACGAAAATGTAACATCTCACACACTGTAATTACCTATGTTGACAAATAAACATTCTGATTCTGATTCGGAGATGATCCAGAACAAATAGACAGACAGACAAAAATAAGAAATAAAGTTTTTTGTTATAAGTACTGTAACTTGTACAGTACCTACTTATAACTGTATGTATATGTATTCAGTAAAAAACTGTTATTTTGAAATTACAAACAGACACTTCAATTTTATTTATTTGTATAGATTACCAAGTAAGTACATACATTAAAACCTAAATAACCAAAACTAAACACTAACGAAAAATATGCGCGACGTTCGCTGCGTGGCCTAAGGGCTGGTTGGCCAAAGGGCTAAGCATTGCCATGTGTCTTGGGCACATTACTAGTTGACAGCGTTGCATAGGATTTTTTGACGCTATGGTGTAGTTTGTGTTTTGTTAAAATAGTTTTAATCGGTCAAAAGTAGTTTTAACTGATTATCAGTTTTTACTGATGCTGAAACAATCACAAGTGTAGGTAAACTACGAAAACCCTTACAACACGGGGCGTACGTTATTAACCAACAACACAATTCCACTGCGAGCACTGCGAACAACTTGGATGCAGTTGCCTAGCTGCGTGCTTGTGCTTCGCACACGCCAACCCTATTAGTTGGGGTGCCCTATAATCGTCTTTCTTGATGAGTCCTATTGAATTTTTGGTGCACTACGTATATTGTACACTAAAACAATGTATATTATGGATCCGGAACTCTCGAAGCATGTTTTGGTTGTCAAAAAATTTATTCTCGGATTAGTCAAAGCTTGTAATACGTGTTTCGCCGACCCTAAGTGATGTAGAACCAGATCAGGAAGAATGCAGATAAATTCAATAGTAATAACTGTACAATTATTAGTTTAACGTTACGATATTGACATGAATGTGCCACTTTCAAATAACGTAACATCACGCATGTATTTTCTCGAAGGATTAGGCAGAGGTGCGCCGTAGTACATCCACATTTCGCCAGTTAGATATCATATCGAAATATGCAATAAAAAAGACAAATTATACAGCATAAAAAGACATTGTCAATTTTTGTTATCGTTATTTGTTTTGCGGTGTAGAGCGGGTTGCACTTGCTAGTAGATATTATATGGCGCACGAGTCGCCGCACTCACCGACGCCGATGCCGCAGAGCAGCAGCGCCACTGTCCAGGCTCGCATGTTGCGCGCTGGTACACACACAATACACGACACTACACGACACGACACGACACGACACAGCACTCACAGTACACGCGGTACGCGGTTCAGTGTGCGTGCGCGCCACAGTCTCCTCAGCACACGAGTGGCGCACGGCGCGCGCTCGACCCGCGCGGCCTCTGCGGACCATCTTCATCTACTCCCCTCTCTACCGCCCCGGCTTCGTCGCCCTCCCTCGCGCCGTTTCACTGCCGCAATGATTGCCACCACGAGCCACCACTTGTCAGCCGTCTGCGTTGTAATCGTCATTATTTCCTACGTTATGAATCGCGAAGAGACGCTTAACGCTTAGTGAGCTTGGTGGAATGTTATTCGACTTCTGTCCAGTTCTTATAACAATTACGTAGTCATTGCGTTAGGACGTGGTTAAAGAATATGATGTGTGCCCCGTTCCTAAATCGAGAACTTGAAGTTGAAAACTTATCTTATCTTATATTATAGTTACTTAAGAATTTCTTTTTTTGTAACTTGAGAAATACATAACTCAGTATGTAGAATTTTGCATAAAAAGGACATATAAGTAATACAAAAGTAGAGTTAGTTTGATAAAAAAAAACTGTGCGTGTGCAAAATGTTATATTACAGTCGGATCATCGGATGTCACAAGTACACTTAGTACAGTGATGATTTTGGCGGTTGAGAAATTTTACACATTCGTGTGGAGGTCCTTAAACAAGTTTCACCAAATTATCGCATGCTTTAGATTATGTTTATTCACTTACTAACGAATCAGATGCATCGGTATCGTACACGGTCACAGTGTAGGTGTTCATCCTGGGCTTAAGATTCCAAAAAAAAAAACAATTTCTACATTAGGTAGTGCTTTGTTTCTAGAATTTCATGTTTTTATCTTTTATTATTATTGATTGTCAGTAAAGTTGCACAGCACCTTGCATTAGTTAGGTCCGGTATGCCCAAGCACAAAAGACATCAACGCGCTACTGCCAGAAGATAGACAAAATGATGCCAACTACAATATTGATAAGCTCCCGCAGGCATGACAATGAGTACAGCGCGCACCTGCACAGTGCGCCACATCCGAGTGCTGCCTTCTCCTCAGCCTCACCGCTCTAGGGTAGTTATGTGTGAGCGCCGCATGTGCTGCTGTGTATGTACCGCGTAATCAAATTAACGAACTACTTAGTGCCTATCGTAGTTTGCATTACTATTCAAATTGTTTTGTTTTATTGCTACTAGAATATTGTCTCCGGACAAGTCTGCGAAGTTTCACTAATTCATTTCACTTTCGTCTTGGTGGCCCCGACCTTCTCTCTTATGTCTATGGCCTGACTTATGGGTTGTTGTACGGGTTGTGAAAAACACTTCAGGAACCTCGGCAGCTGGCATGTATGTACTAGAACCAAAAAAATACGAACACATGTGACATTTTTCCAACTCACACTGAGCCCGTGTGGTGGATCACAGCTAGTGTTGCGGACCGTACTATAATATAGTTTTGTACAATATTTTGGGCCTGTGTACTGCGAGTTTACTGATAAAACTACAGGCCAAAAATGGCTGCATATTTAAAAAAATACTGAAAACAACTTCAAGAACAGAACTTCGAAAACAACAACTTGAGGGGCTCGTGGCAAAATAATAACAGACGCTCAGGTCGATCTTTAGGTTAAGCCGTGCTTGAATAGGCTGATCTGTGGATGGGTGACCACCGACCATTACACACCGTGTTCCTCCGTGCTTCGGAAAGCACGTTATGCCATTTGTCCCGGCTGTCATTAGTAGATCTTTGACAGTCGTTACAGGTAGTCAGTGGCCCAAAAAGTCTGAAAACCAGTCTTACCAAGGGATATAGTATTACCCAGTACTAAATGGGTTGTGGAGGTCAGATAGGCAGTCGCTTCATGTAAAATACTGGTATTCAGCTGCATCCGGTTAGACTGGAAGCCAACCCCAACAGAGTTGGGAAAAGGCTAGGCAGATGATGACTGAAAAAAACTTACCAAAATTGAACGTAATTTCATTCGTTCTCTCTATTCCCGCCACTTCGGCATTCACAGAAATGATATTTTCAGTAAGAAGAAAGAAAAAAACAGAAGTAGTATCTCATAAAAAAATGAGTTTTTTATTTACAATAATTTAATAATTAAATGTACTGGTAATAAAGCATAATGACACATTTATTTTGGACAATTAGTGCAAAAAATTTAGTTTTTTATAAAAATAAATAAAGGATGTCGGCGATAATTTCCTATTTCTTAATTTTCCACGCGTCAATTTTTGCAAATTATTTTCCGGACAAAGTCTTCTTTATGAAAATTCTTAATTTTACCAATTCTTAATTTTCCGAATGCCTCATTTTCCTAATTATAGATGTTACGAATTCTGTTTTTTTACAAAAGAAAATACAGTTGGCATATTTGTGTAATTCATAATAATTATGTATTATGTCTATGAAGAAACCTACGTCTAACACACTCGCCTATTTACTAAAAAACTCATTGCGTTATGATAAAACAGATAAAGTGTCAAGTATAAATGTCAAATCAATTTCATATCTGTAAAAATTCCGTCCTTTTCTTTTTTTTTTCGGATGGGAAATCATCAAATGACTCCACCCGCTCTGGGCGGAGCGGAAGGGAGTGTCAGACTTTTACTGACTAAAAACCATCCATGTTCCTTCTTTTGCCCTTTATGTTCCAGGGCCGCGGTATCTCTTTCGAACAGTCCCGCAGCTGTTCGGACCCCTTTACGCGCGAGTCCGACTTGCACTTTGCCGCTTTTTTATTTATTTTTTCATTAATGATAGGCTCGCGCTTAACCATTATCTCACCTGATGGTAAGTGAACCATTATCTCACCTGATGGTAAGTGATGATGTGGTCGACGATGGATCAGGCTTGCTTCAAAATTTTTCTGTAATGTGCGTTTTGTTTGTGCAGACAATAAACAATTTTTCTTTCTTTCTTTCTTTTCTTTTCTTTTCTTAGAAGTAACCTATCAGGAAACACAGACTGCGGTAGGAAATTCCACTGCTTAGCTGTACGCACAATGAATATGTTTCCAAAACATTTTACTGACTGTACTTATTACAAAAATTCCGAATTCGTACTATCTATAATTAGAAAAATGAGGCATTCGGAAAATTAAGAATTGGTAAAATTAAGAATTTTCATAAAGAAGACTTTGTCCGGATAATAATTTGCAAAAATTGACGCGTGGAAAATTAAGAAATAGGAAATTATCGCCGACACCAAATAAAGAACTAAATTATTACTACTACTAATTACTATTTTTAATTACTATTTTTCGCTTTTTCCATAAAATACTTACTATATTTTTTTAAGTGTACTATATTTTTTATAGCTTATTTTGAAAAATAATATAATACATATTTCGCCGAAGAAATGTTGGCAATCACAGCCTACTTCCACTTGTAGCGATGAGGTCTGTATCCCAGCAGTGGGAACATTATTGGCTGATCGAAGGAAGTGTTTCGAGGTCCAGCAAGGTCGAATATAAATAAAGTACAATTTTACATTCCTTTATTCATCTTTTTGCAAACTTGATACATTTTTAAACATTAATGTAAAAAAACATTTAAAAATATAAAAAAAAACATTTAAAAATATAAAAATTGAAGTCCTCCGGTATCGGGAACAGGGTCCAAACTGCCGGCAGTCAAGGCTCCAGAGAGACGAACCTCCTAACAATACGAGCCGTGTCCAGAAGTACCGCTTTCTGAATCAAGCCCTTGATCCAGCTGCCTAACGAGAGCCTCCTCAGATATTGGTCGAGGCCCTTGGCAATTAAGCCTTGGGCTGAGTATCGGCACAATGATTGCTGAGTCCACATCCCACATGTCCACAACCTCGCGAGCCAAGTCAATTTTACATTATTATTAAGCCTATCTGGTAGATGTTGCTGATTCTCAGAATATCACATTTGGCGACGGGCAGCCGACTTAGTTATGCGTTAATAGCGTAATAGCCGGATAGGGTAAGTCGGATGTCGAACGATTGTGAAGCCTGGAAGAGCCTTGATTAGTAAACAAAGGTTGACCTTCCAGCGAGTATGACAGCTGAATTGATCTGCGCGGTAGTGATTGGAACAAGCTGTGTCGTGGACATTATTAAGTATTGGTGAGGTATTTAATCGTGGGTGGTGATCGCGGCACGCCAAGGTCAGGGGCGCCACGTGTGTGCGCACTGCGCTACGAGCGCAGCAGCACCGGCGGCGGGCGCTCGGCCTCAACGTGCTGTGTCACACGTCCCACTCGCCCACACCTGCTAACTCCCATGCACTTGAACGCGTCAACGGCGACTGACATTCTATTAAAATAACCTGGTTTTGGTACGAGACTACTGGTGAACGATTCAAAAAGCTTGTTTTTAAAAAGGTTTTTTAAGTTATAATTTTTTACAAGCTTTTATTTATCTTGCAATGTTTGTTTGTTGTGGTCAAATTTTGCAACTGAATTTTAAAACGGTTATCCACAAACGATTGAGCTGAAATTTTGCATACATGTTTAGTTAGGATGACAATGCAATCCAATATGGCGGACTCTCAAAGATGGCAGGGGCGTGCCGTCCATACAGGCAAATAGGCTTAGCCTACCTTAGCCAAATTCATTTATTACAACAAATCAACAATCATGTACTTAATAAAAAATACAAAATATAAAAAGAAAGTTAAAACTCCTGTTATAACACTTATAGCAACTTGTCGCGCCCGTGTGACGTCACACGGGCACACGCTACTACTCCTTAGGCCACCAAACGAACTGCCTTCATTTCTCATCGACTCATTGATGAATTTACGCACACTGGTGCATATTTTCGTGTGTATGAACGGCACACATGTATAGATTATGGGCGGGAACTCCGCCGTAAGGAGACCGCCAGCGCAGTTCTGATTGGCTGGCCTTGAAGGCCAGCCAATCAGAAGTGCCAGTCAAGATGAATGAAATGCAGTGCAGGGTTACCAATTTGTGGAGATTTCCCCGGATCGCGGGGAATTCGAGAAACAGACTACACACTGAAACGATCGTTTCCATAATGACTTGCTACTTTAAAAAAACAGGGTGGTATTGTCGAATATAAACCTTCCAAAAAAATATAAATTATAAGGAATAGCAAAAGCCCTATTAAAATAGTAAAAAATACATGAATTTTATTTTTTCCCAAAATTTTGTGAAATTTCGCTTTGATTTTTGGGAAGTTAGGAAAATAACTGTGGCAATCCGGCAAAATGATGCAATTATTATTTGGTTTCTTAAGAAGCCATATTTGTGTATCCGCGATCTTGAATGTTTTGCTTTTTTTAACGTACTCAATTAAAAGTAATTTGTTGTTTATTGTTTGTTTATCTACTTAAAAATGGTGTTCTGTTGTGAAGTTTGCGCTGATAATGTGTGTTTGTTAGAAGTTCAAAGTAGTAAGTTTTCGCATTATCGTTTAATGTTAAGATTCAACTTGATTTGATTTTGATGATTTTAAGTTATTTATAAAGATACGAGACGAGTTTGAGTGACTGTGACTGAGTTTGAATCTTCAGAAAATCGTGATTTGAACCTTGAATAATGTGGTGAGTTCTTGTATTTATAACTTTTATAACACGCGTTTTCGGCAATAATCTCGTGAATGTACTTACATCCTTAGCTTCTACAAGTTGTGTGTTCATAATAAACTGATTTCGTTTGTGCTATAAAACTATTGTTTCTTTCACTGGATAGCCTACACCCCCACCATACTGTTGTTTTTACAGGCTTTCTTTTCAATTTTTTTTTTTAAATATTATAAATCAATAAATGTGACTACTTTAGGGTCATCATCATAAGTAGAGCGACGTTGTGATGTTGCGCGAAGTTTTTTTTTTGGGTATCCGTATGCGTGGCCTACCTTCCGTGGAGAACCACTGCACGCCACTGAAAGATGGTGGACGAGTTATTTTTTATGCACCCCATTATTTGGGTATTAATTAAATGGGTTTGCTGAGTAGAATACAAAAAGAAAATGAAGCCACACCTCCTTTAGAAGCTTGTTATATATAGATATATTTTTTTACTATAATCTTGTTTTTTGAAAGTCCTGTAAGTCCTGTATTTCCTGTTTTGTAAATCCTCAATGTGTAACCTTAGAATTAAAATCACCACCTAGGATGATCTCTGGCCTAAAAGTACAAAAATAAAACCGGCCAACTGCGAGTCGGACTCGCGCATGAAGGGTTCCGTACCACCGTAGCAGGGGAACCCCCTTTAATTTTTAATTTATTTGTTGTTATAATATAGTGGCAACAGAAATACACAATCTGTTAGGACATGGCCGAATCCTGCCCTCAGAATCAATTTATAATTCGTAATGTACACTAATTATTATTATATTAAAGTTACTTCTAAAATAAATAAAAATTAATCGCAACAATTACATATCTCTAGAACAGGCGACAAAAAATCTCAAAATAATATGTGTGTTAATAGTTTTTTTGTGTCTACGTTTGGATACACGCATGAGACAAACACTGTATCTATCTGAATTACGCCTGAAGGTCAGACTAAAATGTATGTAAAACACCTGTAACTGTCAAAATGTATTGCTAGGGTACCTTAAAAAGTTAACGGTTTCACGATTATGGCAGACACCACTTTTCGACCTGCCGCGCGTCTTGATGAATATATTCAAATATTTATTTTCAAGAGTGTGTATCCAAATATGCTGGAGTTATTTTGACGTTTCTACGCTCAAAACCAAAGAGCTCAAAACTATCTGTGCAGTCTTGCGTTGATCTTATCACTTAATACTGTGTTGTCTTTTCGTTATTGTATGACAGGGAGCCATTTAGCCCCAACCCTTTTTTTTTTTTTTTTTTTTGGAGGGTGAGAAATCATCAAATGTCTCCTCCCGCTCTGGGCGGAGCGGAAGGGAGTGTCAGACTCTTACTGACTAAAAAACACCCATGTTCCTTCATAGGCCCTTTATGTTCCAGGGCCGCGGTATCTCTTTCGAACAGTCCCGCAGCCCTGGCAGGCACCGGCCCTTGCGGGCCCCTCCCGTTTGCTGACATCTCTTTGAGGCGCGCGTGGAACACGAACGCGCCGTCGACACGGCCTGCCCGTCGTCATACGACGGACGGACGGCGAGCTAGCCCATTACTCGCCGTCCACAGGCCCGCGCCTACGGTGGCCGAGAGCCATCACGGCGTGGCCCCCGACGCCCGGTGCTTCTCCCGCGGCGGCTGGGACGTGAGGAGGTTCTCTCCCTCTCACGTTCCGCCGCCTCCTTCGCTAGCATGACTGCTTCGCAGAAGGAGGCGACGGCTTCCCATTCCCTCTCGCCCCGGACCATGGCTTGAACCAGGGCCGGGCGCGAGAGGTCGCCGCCGCCATAGCCCCAACCCCTTGGATGCCATTTTAGGCTATTGTTGTAGGTAGTTGCCTAGTTGGTAAACGGACAGTTGGATGTTGTTGTCATGTCATGACGTTGTTATGGTATTTAGGCTGGGCCAGGCATCAAGCAAATACAACGGCACCAGCTTCATTCCTTGATAATATTTTGTTGATTTTTGAAGATGAATAGGCTTAAAAGTGGATGAAAACAATGAATTTGTCTTGTCTGAGTAATTGCAATGATGTTTTTCTTAAAACGTCTGTAAAAGAAGTAGAAGTAGATAATTATATTTTATACTTTTGCAAATGTATACTACCTACCTAATTATATATTTAGCAAACAGAAGCGGAAATGTTTAAAACAGACAAGATACACAAAATAATGAATACAACCGTTTATTCTAACTTGGAACAAAATATCAATCACTGAAACTAGCCTAAACTGCCACAAATCATAACGAATTCAATTAACACGTAATTGTTAAGAAAAATAGAGAGTAATTACACAAAATAGGAAATTACAAATCTTACAGCCCTTTGAGCGATATTCCCAACAAGAGACTCTCGCGACCAGTCACAATGAGGAGAAAAACTCAAAGGTCGACTTAGATGTCGCTAGCATCGACCTACCTTGTCAGATAAATGTTGACGATTTAGTGAATTTGTTATTGCTGTTTTCGAATAATTTTATAATTAAAATGTATTCTTTTTGGACTGTTTCACAATTAAAAGTGGAGTTACGTAAAAGAAATGCATCAACAGCAGGGAAAAAAGCAGTTTTGATTAAAAGGTAATCAATAAATAATTTTAAGGTTATATTGATAAATAATCGATTTTCTCATCGAATCTATTATGATGTATGTTTTTGACTTTCAGATTAGAAGCATACGACCGAAATTTTAATTTTAATGTCAACCTAGAGCCTGGCACATCTCTCAGTGACCCACAATATCGGTGCCCACCAACTTCTTCTTACAAAGACATCAATGCCGATTCGCCGATTCCTGCTCTAAATAGGCAAGAAATACAGTCGTACTTCGAAAGGTGAGTTCATTTATAAAATCTCTTGTAGCATCTCTTTAATGATACCTTTATATTTAGACCTTAGGACTAAAATTATAGGAGGTACCTTCTATGTTACATGATTTACCAAAGTGCCTAAAGTGCTATTCTATTTCTTTCAGATTCAATGCTCTGAATGCTCAGCCGAAAGGACAGGCTATGTATGAAGCCAGGTGTTTGTTGACTGCACGGTATAGCATTGAAGGTGCATACACATACATACAGGGCCAATGCAAGGCCCAAATGAAAAAAGTTGTCTATATTGTAAATATTATGTTGAGCAATGAAGGCAACATTGAACAATGTAATTGTGAATGTGCGGCTGGCAGCGGTATTGAAGCACACTGCAAACAGATTAAAGGCACTGCAGTTTTCTTTAAGAATTTAGCCTTAGGCTCATACACTGAAATAAATAACATATTATCATTACTTTCTATGCAAAATGATCTACAATTATCCACGAGTTATTATGAATCAATCACACGTACCGGTATATTTACTTTGGCCAAAATAATCATCAGCTTTAAAATGAGCAGGGCACAACACCGAGTGCTCGGTTGCTTTAAAATTTTTGATTCTCAACGGTTTTTCCCAGGCTTTTCGGCGTTTTGGATCCTTTGGAAATATATGTCTTCCTTGATTTTTGCAGTCTGGAGCACAACACTGCGTCATATTTATAGTATTTAATTATTTTCGATATTTGTTTATATAAAAATCGTAAATTAGTATGGATTTTGACAGGTGACAGAACACAATTAGGCAAAGTTGATTATGCGACATCTGGTGGGATAAAAAGGCAGTTTTTCACCCCATTGTCAGTTGTCACTCCTTGCCATAGAACTAACATGTGCTACGTAAAACCTCATTTCTTCCTAATACTACGTAAAACCTCAGTTCTTCCTAACACGGCTTCTCCTGACTCCAAGTCGCCCTCGACTTGAAAGTTGTAGGTTGCATCTGCAAGACGATGATCTTGGTACTGCACTGCTCCTATGCCAGCATCGAGATCAGGTGTGGATAGCCCTACCGCCACGGGCACAGGCTCGTTACTTTCAGAACGGTCCAGGTCATCATCGGTTTTGTCATCTGAAAGACTTAACGTTGATTATTCGTGTAAACAACGCATGCAGATCACGTAGAAATTCGAAGTTCAGAGTGGCAAAAATATAAGATGGTCAGCGTCCCAACCGTCCTATATTATCGCCGAAAACTGTACCACAGTGACTAATGACAAAAATATAAGATGGTCAGCGTCCCAACCGTCCTATATTATTGCCGAAAACTTTATCAACGTGACTAATGACAAAAATATAAGATGGTCAGCGTCCCAACCGTCCTATATTATTGTCAAATACTTTACCACAGCGACTCACGCTATCCGGGTGATAAATACCAACGTTGGGCGACATACGCCTTTAGGAACACGTCTTGGGAACACACCCGCATGCTCAGCGACACACAGCGTGGGACACACCCACACGCTTGGCGGCACGCCCGCACGCCTGGCATCACACGGCTTGGGAACACACCCATGCGCTCAGCGAGACACGCCTTGGGACACACCCGCTCGCTTGGCGTCACACGGCTTGGGAACACACCCACGCACTCAGCGAGACACGCCTTGGGACACACCCGCTCGCTTGGCGTCACACGCGCGTTGGGACACACCCGTACGCTGCCGACACACGACTTGGGAACACACCCACGCACTCGGCGAGACAAACCTTGGGACACACCCGCTCGCTTGGCGTCACACGCGCCTTGGGACACACCCGTACGCTGCCGACACACGGCTTGGGAACACACCCACGCACTCAGCGAGACAAACTTTGGGACACACCCGCTCGCTTGGCGTCACACGCGCCTTGGGACACACCCGTACGCTGCCGACACACGGCTTGGGAACACACCCACGCGATTAGCGAGACAAACTTTGGGACACACCCGCTTGGTTGGCGTCACACGCACCTTGGGACACACCCGTACGCTGCCGACACACGGCTTGGGAACACACCCACGCGCTCAGCGAGACACTCCTTGGGGCACACCCGTTCGCTTGGCGTCACACGCGCGTTGGGACACACCCGTACGCTGCCGACACACGGCTTGGGAACACACCCACGCGCTTAGCGAGACAAACTTTGGGACACACCCGCTCGCTTGGCGTCACACGCGCCTTGGGACACACCCGTACGCTGCCGACACACGGCTTGGGAACACACCCACGCGCTCAGCGAGACACTCCTTGGGACACACCCGCTCGCTTGGCGACACACGCTTCTGGGAACACATCCACTCGCTGGGCGGCACACGCTTCTGGGAACACACCCACTCGTTGGGCGGCACACGCTTCTGGGAACACACCCACTCGCCGGGCGGCACACGCTTCTGGGAACACACCCACTCGCTGGGCGGCACACGCTTCTGGGAACACACCCATCCGCTGGGCGGCACACGCTTCTGGTAACACACCCACCCGCTGGGCGGTATACGCTTCTGGGAACACACCCACTCGTCTCTGAAACCATAAATCGTTAAGAAACAGCACTCACTTCCAAAAAATATACCACAAGTTTCTGGGCACCATTGTCTTTTCCATGGCACCATGTATTGAGAGGCTGCTTGAGTGGTTTTCCACAGCTTCCACTAAGCAGTTTAAGTTCATACCGACCGTTAAGCAGAACTTTGATTACCCTGTACGGTCCTCGCATCCCAGGGTCTAATTTGCCCGTGGATTGCGAGTACTTTATTACAAAAGTAAGGTCATCAACCTTATATTCACGTGGCAAGCGTCTGGACCGATTAGCCAAGACATCCTGCTGACCTTGATTCCTCTTCAGGAGTTCACTAGCGCGACTTCGAGAAACATCCCGTAAAGCTTCTCTATTGGTTTCTGGAATGCTTGCGGCTAGGTCAAGCACCAGTGGCCATATGGCTGCTCAAAACGCCACGACGTTCCGCCAGAGCGAATACCAGCCAGCATTACTCTCGTCTGTGTAGTTTGCAATGTTAACCACAGACGACGCCTTGCAGGGGCGCCGTCACGGCCGGACTGACTATCGACCGTCCTCGGGCGCACAATTAATGCAGACACTCTAAAATCATAAAAGGAAGACACGTTATTATTAATACTAGATGCTCGTCCAGCCTGACATATCGCATCATCAACAACAACAATCAACAGTAACAACAATCAACAACCAACAACAATCAACAAAATCATCATGTCACGTTCGACCAACAGTCAGACAGTCTCATCCAGTCTCATTATCTCAGCTTTTCCTGACAGGAGTCCGTCCTCGGACTCCTTCGTCTTCTAGCTTTGAAGATCTGTGTCAAGTGTTGGCATGCCGAGTCTTCACTGCTTGCAGGTGAAATGCCGATGGGCATCTCCATAACTTTGCGTGTGTGAATCGGTTCACATACAAGCATGTTTCAAACCAATCCCATACATACCATGTTAGACCGGACAACTACGTCCTTTCGACCATACCAGCGTACGGACCGGACTAATGAGTCTCTTCGACCAACGTCATAACTCGTCAAAATCTCATCTCGTCATCTAACTCGTAAACACATAATGAACCTGGCTACTGCGACCCTTCGATCATCCGCAAGCATGAACCGGACTGCAGTGCCATTTCGACTGAAACATGTGGACCGGACAAGCGCTTCCTCCAAACGCTGTCCTCACGACCACCACCAAACTCTATACACAAGGTCTATGCGTCCCGTGCTGCTACAGCTGTGGTAGCTCTTAAAAAGAACTTATTTTCGAAGTGGACATGATTAGTGAGTGTCCATACAAGTGATAAATTCCGTGAGCTCGGCCGTACCTGACCAAAGCTTAATATTAGGCCTAAATATTCGACCTCGGTAGTCAAGAATAAGCATCTCTTCAAATTTATTGAAAAGTCTAATTTTATGAGTTTTTGCAGGACTTTTCAGAGTAAAGCGTTGCCGTCGTCTACGGTATTGCTTAAAAGAAGGACATCATTATTATAAACGAGGGCATTCCCCTTTTTCTTGCAAAATGAGCACTGCGCTGCGGATTTGACAGCAGTACTATCAATCGGTTCCCTACGATGCTTTTTAGAGAAATCACAACCTAAATGTCCGCGCTGATTGCAAACGTAGCACTTAGGTCCGCGGTCGGACGATTAGTTCGAGAGTGCGTGCTTCTTATTCAACTCACCGTGAGACCCGAGTTTAGTGCGATTTGGTTTTACATAAATCGAAAAAAAAGAAATTATGTCCTCAGTTGTCAAGTTCTCATTTATCGCGGCTGCCCTAATTTGTGGTTATCAATACCGCGTATAACTATAGGAGTTCGCAGTTCGTCGGTACGACCGTTAACTTTTCTTAAAAACGTAACAAGGCGTATTCGGCACACGTTGTGAATTTGTCGGATGTCATGTTCACAGTTTGAAATAAAATATTGGCTCCAACTTCAGCGGTCAAAGGTGTTTGAATTCAAGCTAAAAGTTTGACCAAGTTTAGTTATTGGTGACCCATTCATTAAGTCAAACTTTAGTGTCACCCATGAGACAGGAAGCTATTCGCAAAAATCACTCGAAGTCGCTCTAACCGTTCATGACTACCGCACGGTCCAGTTTGTCAAACCACACGCGTGAATGTTTGGATCGAAATTAGATACGCAGTAGCTACGCGACTTCGCGGGGTATAAAAATCTTAAAGCTTCCACGAGAATGGTTACAGATGACCAGGCTTTGGAACTGTAAGTAATTAGATCGTTTGTATGAATGATTTTTGAAAGTCGGAGTTGTTTCTTGAACTCGTTGCAGAACATCGCTCGCGGGGCTAAGCGAACGCGAAGTGACCTCACTACTAGCAGACCTGTCTCGCGAACCACCTCCAGGTCAATCTCGTGAACGACGGTGGTCACGCCTATTTAGCACAAAGTTTGATATTCAACCAAACACACATACAATAACAACAACGATGTGGATAAAGCGAAAAAGTCAAAAATCGTCATTTTGACTATCGGTTGAAGGATAATTGTTATTTTGTTCCATGAATGTTTTATACGTTAGTGGGCAATCTAAGTCCTTTATCCCACTTTTGAATTTAGCAAACAGAAGCGGAAATGTTTAAAACAGACAATAAGATACACAAAATAATGAATACAACCGTTTATTCTAACTTGGAACAAAATATCAATCACTGAAACTAGCCTAAACTGCCACAAATCATAACGAATTCAATTAACACGTAATTGTTAAGAAAAATAGAGAGTAATTACCCAAAATAGGAAATTACAAATCTTACAGCCCTTTGAGCGATATTCCCAACAAGAGACTCTCGCGACCAGTCACAATTGTCAGTTGTCACTCCTTGCCATAGAACTAACATGTGCTACGTAAAACCTCATTTCTTCCTAATACTACGTAAAACCTCAGTTCTTCCAACAATATATTCTTAAATAAAAATTCAAATACCATTTTAGTGTTTTATTGCCTATCCAATTGTATATTTTTTGCTAGTCGGTTGGGTCGCTTGGAAGTCATAATATCCAGAAATATCTGTAGACGACTAGTACTCGCTCTTCTTCGATTTGAAATGTCGTGTCGGATAGTGAAGAAACGGCCTTTAAATCCATTGGTAATAGCATTTCTCGTATTGTTTTGTTTCGGAATTTATGATCATTGCTATTCAAAATGTTTAGGCACATTTTTTGTATCCTATTTATAGTATCTCTCGCTTCTTCTCTGATCATAAAACTTAAACTATTATGATTACACACCTGTAAGCTTTAATTTGACGTACTGTATGTCAATGTACATGAATATTTTTTGTACGGGCACAGCTCTATACAAATTCCGGCCATGTCATTTCAATTGTATACCTACTTATTATGGATCATGAGAAATAGCCCGCTGACAGACAGACGGACGGACGGACAGCGGAGGCTTAGTAATAGGGCCCTGTTGGTTACTCTTCGGGTACGGAACCCTAAAAAAGATTGCTCTTTCTTTAAAATGTTTTCTTATCATCAAGTTCTTAGAATTAATTTAAGTAAGAACGTTTTGGCGGCGACAAAAACAATCATTAACACTCGTGATACTTTCGTGACGAATGTCGACAAGAGTGGTACTGTAGTATCCGTTGGTAACAAGGCTTATAACACTATTTACTCACGGTAGCACAGGGTCACCAGCATAGCCAAGTCTTAGTCCCCGGTACGCTTCACCTCCAACTTCCCGCTATTCGTGAGGGGTGACAGTTGTCATTGTGACAGCTAACGGGCTCCTTGTGTGTGTGAGACAGTGTTTACATATCTATTAAATATATACACTACAGGTACAATTGACGACAAACAGCAGCAATAACTGGAGAGAACAAGCTTATCAAATCCAATCAGTCTTGTCTTATCGGGTAATATTTCAACAGAAATAAAACACATTAAAAACGTTTATCAAATAACATTATCTGTAATGACTAACAAAAACTAACAATACTCGTACTTAATAGTTATAGCCGAGTGCAATTAAATAAAAAGTGCAACGAGGTTTTAGAGCAGCATCCCAGGTCCGCCAGACCTTATACTTATTTTTACTAACAAAATGAGTGGGATCGAGTAGAGTTAGTATGTACTATAAACCTACACCCCCGCCTGCCTTCCTATAGCTGCTAGCTAACTTAGTTATTAACTTACTTATTTAACTTCGTTTCTCATTTTACATGAAAAATGAGAAACTAAGTTAAATGAAATACTGTTATTTCGTAAATTTATTAACTTTCATTGATACTGTTCGTTTCAAACATTATATTATTTAATTTTCTTTTTTAGGGAAAACAAATAGTGACACATTACAATAATATAAAAAAGAACAATAAAAACAAGTATGAGCAAATGTGTTACCAACAACATTTTCCACGGAATACATACAAAAAATACAAGCTTTACAAACCATGTATGTTTGGACCTACAAACTACAATAATTTATAAAATATTGGTGTTAAGTTTTTGATATATAGTTTAATGTATGTGATACGTTTAGCAAAGACAGAGAAAAAGAAAAAATCAACAAAACAAGGCATGTGAATATTATTATACCTAATCAATGCGTAGTGTTTTCAAAATGATGTTTTTAAATTTACCAACAGAGAGAGCAAACATGTCAACATCATGGAAAAGTTTGTTATAGTTGCTGGTAAGTCGACGGAGAGGTGCCCGCGAACCTGCGTTATTATGACACGAGCTAACGGTAAACAACGGCCGCGCACGCACCCCGCGGCCTACTGTCGTTCTAGGGACGATTTAACTTATTTTATTACGAATATCAATACAGTCATATACATTACTACACAAATCAAACAGGAATACCGTCTCCAAGAGTGTGCGTCTAGATTTCAGATCTAGTAATTTATACTTTTTAAGTGAATCATTATAAGATACAAATGTACAGACGCAACGGTAATGCATGGCTTTTAGGAATTTTCTTTGTACCTTTTCAATACGATCTGAGTAATTATTATAAAAGGATTCCACACCGGCATTGCATATTCAAGCTGTGATCTGATCAGAGACTTGTACAGATATAAATAGGTAGATGGGCGTTTAAAGTCCTTCGCGGACCTCATCACGAAACCGTACATTCGATAGGCATTTTTAAACTTGCTTTTCAAAACATTGACATCTTAAATGCCGTTATAGGAACAAATTCAGATTCATTTATTTATTTTAAAACATAGGTACAGTATAAGTCCTTATTTGGTGAAACATTGAGGGCGCTGTTTTGCCTCTAGTGCGTAAAATAGTACATTGTAACCCTAGGGGTGAAAGTAACACGGGCCTGTGGACGGTGAGTAATGGGCTAGCTCGCCGTCCGTCCGTCGTATGACAACGGGCAGGCCGTGTCGACGGTGCATTCGTGTTCCACGCGCGCCTCAAAGAGTTGTCAGCAAACGGGAGGGGCCCGCAAGGGCCGGTGCCTGCCAGGGCTGCGGGACGGTTCGAAAGAGATACCGCGGCCCTGGAACATAAAGGGCCAATGAAGGAACATGGGTGGTTTTTAGTCAGTAAGAGCCTGACACTCCCTTCCGCTCCGCCCAGGGCGGGGGGGGGGGGGGGGGGCATTAGATGATTTCCCACCCACAAACAAAAAAAAAAGACGGGTTGCACTCCGGGAGTGCCGGCAGAAGTGAAAACTTGATTATTAACGTTGAGCATGTTTGATATTTTGGAATGGTTAGGGAATAATTTTGCACCAATTGCTTTATCAGTATAAAGAACAGGGTGTACTATTCGGTGCACCCCTGCCTGAGCCTTCGGGGATTACAGGATGTTATGTTATCATTGAATCCTGCCTAAAGAATTTGTAATTAAAAGTGTGGAAGTAATCTGTCGCACATAAAAATGTGTGCGATACATCTTTTCACAGGCGCTTAGTAAGCACGTAAGCAGGAACGTCACATTCGATCTTACTACAGAATTAGCTGAGAATTTATCGGTTTCCTATACCAATAACACTCGTGCTTTTTAACTTACTTGTATATACTTGTAATCAAATCATTTTTAAAGCAGGTTTTTAAATAAACTGAACTTTATTTTACCAAACAACAAACGCCTTAGTGAAAATGTTTAGCAATTTAATACTCGGAAGGTACTTATTGCGATTGAACGATTTCCTTTTTTATTTTATTATCATGATTGTGCTTGCATCTTAAAAGCCTTCACAAGTACTTTTAATAGCTACTAGATACTAAGAAAGCTGCAAACTCAAAGACAACACTGTCTTATTGATTTTAGAATCTCTTGTCATTATGCGTCAATCAATAAAATTGCAAGGAAATACGGAATTTTAGCTACACTAACATACCTACAGGTACGTAACGTTTGTAAATAGCACGTAAATTGCCTTCGTAGTTAGCACGGTGCGAATCCCCCAAAGACCACGGTTCTATCACAATCTTAAGGACGATGAAGATAGCCAGAGGACTAGGTTTCGCGGCGCTGCGCCGGCGCGCGGCGGGTGGCAATTTATTTAATAGATTTGTCAGCTTTATCCCTAAAGCATTAGGTTCAAAGTTGATTGGAAACATTTAAAAATTTCTTTAAATGATTTTAAACCATAAAATGATGAAGGTTAAGTTCAAAATCGAATGAGAAAATTTGTCTTACGCTTTTTCGATCAGGGTCACGTGTCCTGACGCGAGTTTAAGATTTTATACCCATTACAGAAAAAGTGCTCAACGCCGCTAAAGAAGTTTTCACTTCAAAAACAAAATAGGCGGGAAACGGGAAAACGGCAATCCGATCTTCATTTGTTTTTTCGAGTTTTAGAGTTTTGTTTACACTTCCGTTGATGTGATGGTGGTGTTGATTTATTTAAAATAAAATTTACTAATTTTTTCTTTAGCTAATTCATGTTTTCATTTTTACTTTCCTTGTATTCGTAATGAAAAGCACAGTGTTTACCTCGGGTTAAAGACTTGTTTAGTCCCTCGAACTATAAACCCCGTCTCGGGACTAAATAAGTTACTTTCACCCCTTTTTTTTTCTTTTTTTTAAGTGAAAACTTCTTTAGCAGCGTTGAGCACTTTTTCTGTAATGGGTATAAAATCTTAAACTCGCGTCAGGACACGTGACCCTGATCGAAAAAGCGTAAGACAAATTTTCTCATTCGATTTTGAACTTAACCTTCATCATTTTATGGTTTAAAATCATTTAAAGAAATTTTTAAATGTTTCCAATCAACTTTGAACCTAATGCTTTAGGGATAAAGCTGACAAATCTATTAAATAAATTGCCACCCGCCGCGCGCCGGCGCAGCGCCGCGAAACCTAGTCCTCTGGCTATCTTCATCGTCCTTAAGATTGTGATAGAACCGTGGTCTTTGGGGGATTCGCACCGTGCTAACTACGAAGGCAATTTACGTGCTATTTACAAACGTTACGTACCTGTAGGTATGTTAGTGTAGCTAAAATTCCGTATTTCCTTGCAATTTTATTGATTGACGCATAATGACAAGAGATTCTAAAATCAATAAGACAGTGTTGTCTTTGAGTTTGCAGCTTTCTTAGTATCTAGTAGCTATTAAAAGTACTTGTGAAGGCTTTTAAGATGCAAGCACAATCATGATAATAAAATAAAAAAGGAAATCGTTCAATCGCAATAAGTACCTTCCGAGTATTAAATTGCTAAACATTTTCACTAAGGCGTTTGTTGTTTGGTAAAATAAAGTTCAGTTTATTTAAAAACCTGCTTTAAAAATGATTTGATTACAAGTATTTACAAGTAAGTTAAAAAGCACGAGTGTTATTGGTATAGGAAACCGATAAATTCTCAGCTAATTCTGTAGTAAGATCGAATGTGACGTTCCTGCTTACGTGCTTACTAAGCGCCTGTGAAAAGATGTATCGCACACATTTTTATGTGCGACAGATTACTTCCACACTTTTAATTACAAATTCTTTAGGCAGGATTCAATGATAACATAACATCCTGTAATCCCCGAAGGCTCAGGCAGGGGTGCACCGAATAGTACACCCTGTTCTGTATACTGATAAAGCAATTGGTGCAAAATTATTCCCTAACCATTCCAAAATATCAAACATGCTCAACGTTAATAATCAAGTTTTCACTTCTGCCGGCACTCCCGGAGTGCAACCCGTCTTTTTTTTTTCTGTGGCCGGCCAGCTATTCAGCCATTTTTCATTTTCATCATTGAAAAAATGGTAAATGTTTTGCCCAAATCTATGTTATTTTAAAGAAATTGTTGAAACAAAACTATAATTAAGTTATTTAAAAAATGTATATTATTTAATCAATACTTTATCTTATTCAAAGGACATGGACAAAAAAGTACATTCCCTATACACTTACATAGTCAATATATTATATTAAGAAAAATAGAGAAATGAATTGTTGCATAATTTTTAACCTCTCTGCACTCGTCAGTAATGATTACAATATAATAAGTAGTGCAAGTTGAATTCAAAGTCTCATTTGTCAACTTTAGCCATTATGGACCATAGAGAAAGATAAATAAAATAATAGACGTTCTACACCACGCATACTACTTGTAGATATGTATGTGAAATGAACGACAAATGCTCTTACCTGAAACATTTTGATTTAAACAAAACTGTTTTCTTTGGTATTTAATTAAATTATATTTTGAAGTGTTGATACGTAAGATATATTTATTTCACACAATTATAGTAATAACGTAACCGTACCATAAAACGGAACGCGTTTTACAATGTGTCATTGTTTATGTCAAAATGGCGGTACTGCGATTGCACAGATCCTCCGTTGCGTACGAACTGTTTGTTTTATTGCGATTATCTTCTAATATTTTTGACTCCTGCTTATCTCTACGGAAAAAATATTTTTACTTATTTTTACCAAGAAATGAGTAATTATTTATAATCTTTTGTTTTATTTCGTATTTCCCTTGTCAATTAGTAGTTAAACTGTTGAAGAAAAACGTCACTTTCGGAGTCTCAATAAATGTGACAATGATATCATAATTACTTTGTCTCAGTTTTCTGTCAGACTTTCTTAGTTCAGTAAATGTTAATCAATATATGGCTAAAAATCCTTAGTTCAGGTAGAATGACCACCTGAAATAAGGATTTTGGATCTTGTTGAAATGCCTAATAAACGCCTTGAGGTTTGTAATAGCAACATAATTATTAATACACTTTGCCAGCAATCTGATAGAAGGTAACATGAAACTGTTTACGGCAATGTATATGGCAATATTCACGAATATAAAACACCAAAAATTATCGTTGTACACTAAATTTGATAACTATGCAAACGCATATACAGAAATTGGCCATGTCCTTTACATCGTGGCTGAATAAAAAGTTGGAACATGGTTCAATAGAAATGTGAAAATAGAACTAGTTTTTTTTTTAATAATTTGACAGCTGTCAGTTGAAAGCGATTCTCCCTAGGGATGAAAAGTATTACTTCCATCCTGCTCCTCAGGCAACTTCAGACCTACTTTCAGAGTATGAGTAATGAAAAGACAATTTCATTATTATCATGTCACTACAAAAAACTTCTCTCGTTTCTCCCTCCCCCTCAATATCGTTGGCTGCAGTAAAGGACATCCGGAGCACTGCCCTAACATTCACTAAGGCAGCTATTGATTTACCGTTACAACATTGTGAGTCTGAACCTAATCTCCACTCACTTGCGATCATAATTACGGAGCGAAAGAAACGGAAACATGATGGTAATCATACTGACATTATGGCCCTTATCAATGAAAAATGTAAACAGAAAAGAGAAAATAGATTAATGTATACTTTTCGTTTTTTACCATTCAAAAGACAGGTAATCATAAATTAATGAATGAAAATTAACCAATTTACACTGTACAAAAAAAATCTCTAAACAGTTTAAAAATGAAAACAAAATTTTATTAAAATTTGATAATAATATCCACGACGTTGTAAATATGTTCCGTGCGGGAATCAAATTCGCGACACGCAGCGCCGCAGTCAATTGCTCAGCCAGTGCGCCACCTGTGCCGTTGTATAGCATTTGTTCTGAATCATCAGCTGGCCCAACTCGGCAAGGACCGCAATGTACAAACCGGAAGGGGTCCGCAAGGGCCGATGCCTGCCGGAGCTGTGGGACTGTTCGAAAGAGATACTGTGGCTGTGTAACACAAAGCGCTAAGAAGGAACATGGATGACACTCCCTTCCGTTCCACCCAGCGTGGGAGGAGGGGACATTTGAAAAGCCGACTTTAGACAGATACTGCCAGTTAATAAGAGGGGCCATTTTGTAATAAAAAAAGAGGCACACCGGCGGATGAAACGCATGTCTCATGGCGTCGCCACTGTGAAAACCTCCTGGATTGAAAAGCTCCATATTACGCGCAACATGCGCGTCCAACTGTACAACGACCACGAAGCAGGTTTCTTTGCGAGTAAGCTTCTGCAAATGAGAGAGGGTCGTCTGGAATCCGATGCAGATGGGAAAATTCTATTTTCCGAAGAATTTGCTGATTTTTTAGAATTTGCTGTGCTAGCGCCAAAAAACGAGTGGGTCAGTAAAATAAACAAAAAAAAACCAAATGTATACACATCCATATCATTGTGATGGCTAATGATGATAGTACTGCCTACTTCGTTGAATTTCTCAACTCCCTGGAGTTAACGGGCGTGCCGTCCCATCAGCTGGAGCTTAAATTTGGTATTCCAGTTCTGGTGATGCGAAACCTTGATGCAACCAGACTGTGCAGCGGCACCAGGCTTCGTATCACAGAGCTGAGCTGCTAAAGGAGAGAGCGTTTTAAGTCCCCGCATACCTATTATTCCAAATAACTTACCATTTCAATTTGAGAGGTTACAATTTCCCTTAAAATTGGCTTTTACAATGACGATCAACAATTCCAGGGCCAAACCATAAAAGTGACAGGCATTCAATTGTGTACTCCATGCTTCTCACACGGTTAATTATATGTTGTTTGTCCAGTGCCCAAAAATTTCACGTGCTTGCGGAAAATACTAAGTCATTTAATGTTGTATACAGAACGGTATTAGAATAAAAAGTGCCCAACAAGGCGTTTGATGGTTTTCTTTGAAAAGAAGGTTGCATAGCGCCAAAATAAACGGTTTTAAGCCATATCGTCACCTCATTTAATTTTGTTGCGGATCTCTGCGCCCAGAATTACAGTACCCAAAAGCACGCATTTTGAAGTCATCACCCACATTATCGCTATGCCCGCGACTTCGTTCGCGTGGATGTCGGAACATAACAATGTATTTTTTAGTACGGAGCGCTGTTGTAGGATACGGATACAATTTTTATTTTTTTATTTATGCTAGTGCTTCTTTATAAACAACATTAGCTGTGGAACCATCTGGAGCGTACACAAAAAGATTATTGGAGTTGTTTACGCGAATTGCACTCGTTTGAAAGAGAAAGGAAAGTTGTTAGAAATTATAGGTATTCTTGGAATAAAAACAATATCACCGGCGCCGCAACCGGTTAATATTTCAGCTTCGATTATGTTTTGCTGCAGATTTGTGACTTTGAGCCGAGTGCCGTTACAAAGTTTGGGAGGACATCAATTTCTGAGGAGAATTATTGGTACACCGATTTTTAAAACTATTTTGTGGGTTGGAAGTCCGGGTGTGTTGAGGGAATCCAAAAATTCTACCGGGTAGTACGTGGCGTCATCTTCTTCCATAATAGTGTATATCATATAATATAGTGTATTCTCTACTATTCCCGAACACATGAATCAATATTTTTAAATTAACTGCCGCAGTTTGGTCATTCCGAGGAGTCAAAATAGCTCGCTGACATAGCCAAGAACCGGCTTGATTTCTCATGTTTGTGGAATTACCGTAAACAGAAAAAATTAGCTCCTGTTATGATGTAACGCAAGAACAGAGAGAGATTCATAATTTTCCCTTTTCATCCATTCATTTTCATGTCATTTTGCATTTCTTGTCCTGTAAAGTTCCATTCACTGCTGCTACAGCTTTGCGGTTTGCCATTGTGCGTCCCAAATAATTAAAACACAATCACGTAAAACCCTTGCTTTATCGTTCTCTTGCTTTGTAGTGGTTCTCACATATGTATAATCTCAACATGAATGATGTAACCAAGATTTTGATCTAAAAGAGTGTCCATGGAGTTTCATGCTCATTCTTCTCCATAGAGATCTACGATTTGGAATGTGCAACTACAGTACTTTCGCAAGATAATACGCCTGGGCCGGTAGTCTCGACATAGATACCGACACTTTCGCAAACTTTTGATCACTTAATAAGAACGAAACAAATTAGTTGCAATAACGATGCTTGCGAGAAACCCATCTTGGATGTTCAGACTAGCATTTCTCGCAAGCAACGTTATTGCAACCGATTTTTTCTGTTATTATTAAGCGATCGAAAGTTTGCGACAATGTCGGTATCTATGTCGAGACTGCCGGCCCTGGTGACTGTGACTGTAGCTTAGCTTTTTTGTTTTAAAAGTGCCTGAAATGGTCTAATTGAAATAAATGCTTTGACTTTGACTTTATCGCTATTTCGCGATATGTTGCAAACCGGGCTTTCCGTAAAGTCGATATTTTAAATGTTGTGTTTGCCGTTTTTCCTCCAGGCAATAATGTGGCTGCTATCCCTGAAGAGGCGACAGCATGGGCAATTTTATTTTGGTTCCTTATTAGAGCCAAAATAACTTTGGTTAAGAAAGTTTTATAATAATAATAATAATAAATTCATGCAACCCGACCGCAGACCACGCTTACCTCGTTTGCCCATGCATAACAAAAATAGGGTGCTGGTGGCTGTTCTGGATTCGCAGTTGTCAAACTATTTTGACAACTGCGAAGACCTCACCGATGCTCACTCAATCCTGTATTGTGCGGCTGTTGCGGCATGTCGTGTAGCTCATGTTAAATTTTCTGATGACAGAGCTACACGACCTAAACCAGCCGTACCGGCATGGCAGTACAGGATTGAACGACGTATTGATGGGGCCAGAGCACTCATCGGCAAACTAATCTGCTTCAGGGAGGGCAATACTCGCCCTAGAGTGATGCGTTTTGTGAGGCGGGCGTTCTCGGGGACTGATATCAGTCCTCGAGACTACATGTCCCGTGTCACAGAGCGCATCGACTTCCTGAAGCAGAAAGTGTATGCATGGGCAAACCGTATTCGTAGGTATAAGCGGCGGGTGGATCGATACACTCAGAATCGCACATTCCAAAGAGATGAAAGGTGGGTTTATAGGGCTTGGGAGCGACCGGACCAAGGTGTGGCTGACGCGCACCTGCCGGATGATGATGCCATATGTTCGTTCTGGCGCAGCATCTGGTCGGTGCCTGTTAGCCATACCGAGGGTGAATGGACCCGGGGGGTCGAGCGAGCGTGCGATCCGGTACCAGAAATGGGGGCAATCACTATCAGCCCCCAAGACGTAGTTCGTGCAGTCCGTCCGTTACCTAACTGGAAATCACCAGGGCCGGATGGGCTGCACAACTTCTGGATTAAATGGTTTACTAGGTCGCATGCTCGCCTGGCGACCCTGTTCCAGTCAGCCTTAGAGTCAGGGTCGCTGCCCGAGTTCCTAACAACAGGTATAACCCACCTGCTCCATAAATCGGGTAGTACTGCGGAACCCAACAACTATAGACCTATTACCTGTCTCCCGACAGTATATAAAGTTCTTACATCCATTTTGAGAGCTAAAATTAGCAAACACATTGATGACAATTCTATCATGTCCGCTTCTCAAAATGGATGTAGGAACGGGTCCCGCGGTACTAAGGAGCTACTCCTCATTGATATGGCCATTAGTCAACAGGCTCGTCGTTCCCGAAGGGATCTGTCGACATGTTGGATAGACTATAAGAAGGCCTATGACTCTGTGCCACATACATGGCTCATGAGGGTGCTAGAGCTGTATAAAGTTGATGCAACTCTGCGCACCTTCCTGATGTCATGTATGGGGCAATGGAGGACAGTCCTTCGCTATCCAGGATGTCGGCAAATCCAGAGGAATAGCGAGCCCATAAGGATAGAGCGAGGTATATTTCAGGGTGATAGTTTGAGTCCACTTTGGTTCTGCTTAGCCTTGAATCCTCTTAGCACGCTGCTGGAGGATTCAGGTCTAGGCTATCGGTTGAGGAGAGGTGGTCAAGTTATATCTCACCTCCTTTACATGGATGACCTGAAACTCTTTGCTCCCAACGATTTGCAATTGATGGAGCTACTGAAGGTAACTGAGACTTTCAGTAGCGCCATCAGGATGGAATTCGGTGTGGACAAATGTGCGGTCATGCATGTAAAGCGAGGGGAGATTGTGGAATCTGTGGGAACCCAGCTCTTGGATTCCATAAATCTTAGATCCCTTTCAGCAACCGAAACCTACAAGTATTTGGGTATGTCGGAAGCGCTGGGCATCAATGTTGCTGACATGAAGCAATCGTTGAAGGAGCGCTTCTTTGGCCGCCTGAAAAAAGTATTTAATAGTCTTTTATCAGGCGGAAATAAGGTGCGTGCCTTCAACGGTTGGGTCATGCCGGTTTTGATGTACTCTTTCGGCATACTCAAATGGACTCAAACAGAACTAGACGCCCTGGATAGGAGGGTCCGTACATTGTTGACGGCATATCGAATGCATCACCCGCGTTCTTCGGTTATGAGACTGTATATCCCGCGGAGGTGTGGGGGTCGAGGTTTTTTAAACGCTAAGACACTCCACAATCGCGAGATATGCAGTCTCAGGGAATATTTCCTAGAAACCGACGTGGGGATGCATCGAGATGTGGTCGCGATGGACAAGGGCCTCACCCCGCTCTCCTTGGCTAAAGAGAACTGGCGCAAACCTGTAGTACTTAATACTAACGACCGCAGGGAGGTATGGCAGAGTAAGGAGCTTCACGGACGCTTTTTCCGGGCCCTGCATGGGCCTGATGTAGACCTATCAGCGTCCGTAGCCTGGCTACGTTCCGGGGACCTTTTCGGGGAAACTGAAGGTTTTGTCTGTGCAATTATGGATGAAGTTATGATGACGAATAACTACCGGAGATTTATTGTGAAAGACGGCACGGTTGACATATGTCGGGCATGCCACCGTCCAGGCGAATCCATTCGTCACATTATCTCCGGGTGTTCTCGTCTGGCTAACGGAGAGTACTTGCATAGACACAACCTTGTAGCCAGGATTATCCATCAGCAACTTGCTCTAAAATACAACCTTGTGGAATCGGAAGTTCCGTACTATAGGTATGTGCCCGACCCAGTTCTCGAAAATGGCAATATCACACTGTACTGGGATCAATCCATCATCACTGACAGGACTATTGTAGCCAATAAGCCTGATATAGTGATGGTGGATCGATCAGAGCGGCGCGCAATGATTGTTGACATAACCGTCCCGCATGACGAGAACCTCGTGAAAGCCGAGAAAGATAAGCAAATCAAGTATCTTGACTTGGCTCGCGAGGTTGTCGACATGTGGGATGTGGACTCAGCGATCATTGTGCCGATAGTCGTGTCAGCCCATGGCTTAATTGCCAAGAGCCTCGACCAACATCTCAGGAGGCTCTCGTTAGGCAGCTGGATCAAGGGCTTGATTCAGAAAGCGGTACTCCTGGACACGGCTCGTATTGTTAGGAGGTTCCTCTCTCTGGAGCCCTGACTGCCGGTAGCTTGGACCCTGTTCCCGATACCGGTGGGCTACTATTTTTTATATTTTTAAATGTTTTTTTATATTTTTTATAGTTAAATATTTAAAAATGTAATGAATGTGTATAAAAATGAATAAAGGAATAATAATAATAATAATATTTATTTGCGTAAAACATGGTGTTAAAGATATTAAAGACATTACAGAGCATACATGTTTTGCTTAGATATAATAGCATGCAAATATTTAGGTTACGTTAAACAATGATTCCCGTCAGTAAATTCTTTTATGCTATAAAAATTATTAGTGTTTAACCATACATGAAGTTTTTTTTTAAACAATCTAATATCTAAAGTTTTTAAATCATTTGGAATTTTATTATAAACGCGAACACACATTGCTAAACAGCTTTTACTATATTTAGCCAGTCTTGGCAAGTCATCTAATATAAGCCTGTGAGGATCTCGCCGGTTTCGAGGATACACATCCCCTGCCTTTTTAAATAAATCTCTATGCCTCTTTACAAACATGCATACTTCATAAATATAGAGAGAGGGAAGCGGTAATAAACCAAGTTCTTTAAATATTGGCCTGCAAGAGTCATCAGGTTGAAGCCCATATATTGCACGAATACACTTTTTTTGTGCAACAAATACCCTATTTTTGTCTGTACTATTACCCCACATTATAAACCCATAGCGTATTATTGATTCAACATAAGCATGATAGGAAGTGATAGCAGTTTTAATGTTTGTAACATTTTTAACCTTTCTGAGTGCGTATACGAATTTATTTATTCTTTTAGATATATCATCTACTTGTGCTTTCCAATTTATATCCTGATCAATTATTACTCCAAGAAATTTCGTTTGTGTAACTTCATTAAGTTTTGGTATGTCAAGTTTCAAATTGTATTTATTATTACTAGATTTATTAAATTGTATATATACAGATTTATCTAAATTAATTTTTAAGTTATTCATGTCAAGCCATTCAATTAATTTGTCAATTGTATTGTTAATTTCTGTTTCATGGTCGTAAATTGTATTAGTTTTTTTATCAGACGTAACTACGATGGAAATATCGTCGGCGAATAGAATGCATCTATGATTTGTTATATCTATAATTGAATTTATATAAAGTAGGAACAATATTGGGCCCAAGACACTTCCTTGTGGGACGCCATAATTGTTGCTTTTATACTCAGATGAGTATGATCTCATGAAGTTGTTTTTATCCAATTTCGTAATAACAACACATTGCTGTCGGTTATTTAAATAAGACGATTATCTGTTCCGCTCGGTGCGTCTAAAAACAGGATTTCACCCGAGGCGTTATTTACACTGCAGCATACCCTATCAAACGTCTGGCGTTGTTCCTCTGTCAAATTTGCGCAGCCTTTTTGTAAAATTTCTGCGAGTTCCACGGGATTATAACTAATTTCTGATATGTACTCTCTGTTTGTACGTTCCCCATCGACTGTCGGTGTGGGCAAACCGTATTGACTGATCGGGTTCCCTCCTATACTTATAACTATAATCTCTTGAATAGCCAATAAGGACCTGTTGTGACAAATTTCACGTACCCTATCAGGAATTTGTCCATCAGTATTTAGTTGAACATGTCTCAAAAAATCTTCAGCACACTTGTCATTGTACTTTTACTATAACTGTTTAGCATTCGATAACCCAAAAAGGTCAATAAGATGGCAAACAAATGTCGCAAGCGATGTGGACAATCGCTGACGCATGCTTCAGCTAGAGCGTCATCCCAATGCTGATCTCCATCTAATAAATGGCATGCGCGGCAAGCGGCCAGGTATCTGTGATGTTCAATATCATCCACTTTACGGAGTTCAGCAAAAGACGTAGGTCCTCGCACTACATGGAGAAGAAGGCGTAAATAGTAACATTCTGAATTATTCGGGTACACCGGGTTTTTATATATCAATGGGTACACCGTGTACACCCGTCCAATCACGTGTTCTTTAAAAACGCCAGTCTCGCCTTCCACAGCTTTTCCACGTCTTCTACGACTCCAAACACCTTGCTGCTTGTTATACGTGTAATAAGATGAATTGGATTTCGTGAAATTGTCTGTTTCGCAAAGGCGAAAAAATGCCAGCAAGGTTTCCTTTCTGTTATATTTTCAGACTGAAAATATACTCGTTGCCCGCCTTCAAGGTGCACATCAAGAGGGCTTACTGGTGTATCTCTAGATATAGTTCAGTCTAAGTTCGATAGATGGCGCTGTTTTAATATTTTACTTCGGAAACACTATTATAATTTTATTAATTTACATTTTTTTATAAGGTGTGAACTGATTACGATGAAACAAAAAACTTAATGTTATTTCAATTTACACACATATAATATTGTTGTATTTAAAAGTTACGTGAAGTTGTGAGACCAAGTGCACATAACCTTAATTTTACTTCTGGAAAACTTTAAATTAAAATATCTTTTGATAGACTGAACCGATTGCAATGAAACAAAAACTAAATGTTACTTCAAGTTACGCTCAATCGTGTATAAAAGTTATCTACATTGTTTTAGTACATTTTACGTGATGCCCGAACAAATAAACAGACAAACAGACAAAAATTCTAAAAATGCTGGTTCTTTTGGTTGTCCTTTAACACCCTGGTTATTTTATTTTTATTTTTTTTTGATGTACAAAAACGACTTTTCTACAGTGATTACATCAAATTAATGCCCACCTAGTCATTCTATCTGCATATATACTACCAGCTGTTTTATTGAGATTAATTATAGATATCAGTGGTTTATGATCAGTAACTAATGTAAATTTGACGACACGGTTGGCGCAGTGGCTGAGCGTTTGACTGCTGTGCTTCGTGTTGCGGGTTCGATTCCCGCACGGAACAAATATTTGTATGGCCTACAGATAGTTGTTCCGGGTCTGGCTGTTTGTGTATGTGAGTTTAAATGTTTGTTAACGCATCCACGATTAGAAAAGAATGGGTGATATCCTCAGGGTGTTGAGAAGATTAAAACGCGGTGACTTCATAAATAGTGGACTGTATAATATTAAGATTTCAACTAGGGAAAACAAACGGTCAAATTAACTTCGAATAGGCGAGAAAAATATGTAGTGAATCGCTCGGTGGACGGTGACGCAGTGCTGGTGCCGGCCGGCGCGCGCTCGCTGCTCGAGCGCACCCCCCGCGACCTCAGTCGCCCGGCGGCATCCGCGCGGCGTGATATTCTCGACAACGATACAGGAGAAATTCCTAGTGTGGGGCAACGTTTCAAAAAAAAAAATGTTCTACCTTTAAAGTATAAATCAAATTTCTAAACTGCCCATAATATATTATAATGGCTAAGGCTTCCTTATCTGCTTGCAAAAGCAATAGGACAATATCATTACCTAACCTAATTTCATCTTTATTTTGTATTACCTACTCGTATTTTGAATTGAATTGTTTTGAAATGAATTATATTAAACTGAATTGAACTATTTTGATTTGAAATAGACTAAACTTAACTTTATGGCACTGAATTGAATAAATAATTAAATGGAATTGAGTTAAGACAACTTTAATTGAAATAGGAATAAATTAATTTAATTAATTTATAATACATTAAAAACAGCTGTCACAGAAGTTAGGATTCATTGACTTCGTTATAAGGATTATAAGAGGGTAAAGGAGGCGGGCGAAAGCTCATAGAAAGTTGGGCCTGATGTTACAGTAACGATTACTGCATTATTTAATTTATATACTAATATCATTTAAAAAATACTAAAATATTTACGACTGCTCCATGGTAGAAAGAAAATATAGGATGTTATTGGTTTGTACAAAATAACCTCTAAGGTATACACCGAGCTCTCACGCTATACCTATTATTATTATTATTATTATAGCTAGCCCATACTGTCCCACTGCTGGGCAAAGGCCTCCCTCCATTGCTTCCAACGGTCTCGATTCTGTGCTAGTACTTTCCAATTCTCAAGGAAGACATCCAGTTCGTCCCGCCATCTCCTTCGTGGTCTGCCGCGACCTCGTGTCAGTGTTTCAGGGCACCAATACGCTATACCTACTTTAAGAAAATAATTATTTGGCTTTATTGTAAACTAGCTGTGCCCGGCATGCGTTGCAATGCATGTTTTCCTACCTACTACCCTACCTACCCTACCCACCCTACCCACACTACCTACCCTACCCACCCTACCTACCCTACCCACCCTACCTACCCTACCCACCCTACCTACCCTACCCACCCTACCTACCCTACCTACCCTACCTACCCTACCCACCCTACCTACCCTACCTACCCTACCTACCCTACCTACCCTACCTACCCTACCTACCCTACCTACCCTTTGAAACGTTGAAGTGTCACTAGGAAACATTAAAAAAAAATATGTTATTTATTTAAACTTAAGTAAAGAACAAAACTGAATCACGTTTAATAGTATTTTAAATAATTAATTAACTTTTCTATTTTTGCAATAATATCGATTAACTTTTATAATTCATCTGGCAACATTGTTTCAAAGTGAAAGTAAGGGAAATCAGTATTATTTTGATTAAATATGTATTTAATTTCTTATGCCATGATAAAACTGCTTACATTTTAATGCCCGTTTTATTCATTGATGTCATTTTTCACTATTTCAAAAGCGTTCACTATCCTATTTTTTAGATCCTCGGCACTTGTCGTCCCACTAAAAACACACAAAAATGTATTTTATGATTAACCACAAAAAATAACTGAAAAAAAATATTGATAAATATTTCATTTGTGTAACGTTAGGCCCAGATTCGCCCGTCTCCTTTAAGGGAATTAATATCGTGGGGATTATTAAGTAATTTACTACCATTTACTAAACTACTGATATTAGTCTCTCTAGAGACCTAACCCGGCTCAAAGCTACATCTGTTTTACCTTTAGCAAAAATGCGTGAACTTAAGTCAACCACAGCTCGGTCCAAATTAGTTCCTTCAAGCTTGTGTACAGTTCAACCGCAGCACAATTCAATGGCAACATTTTACGCTCTATTTTACCCGGAAATCTTAAAATAGACACAACCGTCAACGTCGTCTGCCCTCATGTGTCTGCCCGTTCGGGTTGATCACTCTGAAACGAAGCCCGTACCCACTCCCCCGCGCCACCTCGCTGCTTGTTTACCCGCTCACGCGGTTCACGCGAGGACCGCACGGCGGCGCAGCTCTAGCCCGCCGCGTCGGGTCCCGAAAGTTAGCGAAAATGGTTATTTTAACAACTTTAAATTGTTATACATCCTAAACTGTTATTTAAAATGAAAAATGATGAAAGGAACCTAACATCATTTTGACGTGATAACGTCTTATAAATTGATAATACCAGCAACACTCATGAAAAATAGTAACGTTCCATAGTAACGTTCCACCTGAGCCTGTGCGTGCAAGCGAGAGCGCGCAACAAGCGATAGAGAGGCCCAAGCAGTGAGGCCAGAGTCAAAGCGTTGGCTTGATATCAAATTACTATTATTGATAATATTAATAAATATTAATATTAATTATAAATAAATAAATTAATAAAAAATAATTAAAAAATTATAAAAATATTTATTAATTTATTTATTTAATTCTATTTAATTACATTTACTTATTTTAATTAATTATAAAAAATAATAAAAAATAAAATAATAATGATAAAATAATTAATATATATTATGAATAGTAATGGTTATGTCAATTAACTCCTTTTTTGTATTACATAAAATAATGATTATGACGTTATCACGTAAATGTATCGTCCGTAAACCGACTTTACAGACAACCAATTTTTTAAATATCTATTCAACTATACCCCACTTGACGAAGTTCGTAGAGTTTTTATTTTTTCATTCTCATCATCAAAATCGGCTTACACGGTCTCTACAAACAATGCATGGAAAATAATTTACTCTTAACGTCACCTTCATCTGTGAGAAATATTGGGCAACACAGTGATTCACCTCCAGCCATGTTCTGGCCAGCCATTCACGAACGGATCGAAAGAATTGCTGGAAGTGTCGGCCCTAGATGGAATTATCCCACGTACATTGCTATTCAGACAAAACTTCCTCCCAGACGTCAGTGTGTGGTTTGAATAATTTAGAAATTTTAGCGCGTTCTCTCGTGCGTAATAGTACATTGCAGCACGTCGTTGCATTTCAAGATCGACAAGAAGTACACCTGAAAGTACCGGTAAGACTTCAGTACTAATCGTCCTATACGCTTTGCGTAAGAATATCAAAGCCAAACGCTGGCCTGCCTGGCTAACTGCATGCCTGCACACATGATAGCCTGCATATCGATCTGCCTGCACGTCTGCATGCCTTCCGACCTGCTCGGCTACATGCCTGCCCATTTGCACGCCTGCACACCTACACGCTGCTTATGTTATAATGAAAACAATTGATACTCTCATTATACACACTCGAACTTACGTTAACTAACTGTTATCTTGTGTCGGTGACGGTGTACCCGCGTATGGTGGCCCTGCAGGCCCAAACAGGTGTCCCATAGCACCACACAGCGGGAGCCTCAGGTTAAGTCACCCGACTTACCCTCGAACGATTGTGAAGCCTGGAAGGGCCTTGATTAGTTGGTAAACAAAGGTTGACCTTCCAGCTAGTGTGACATGTGAATCGATCTGCGCGGTAGTGATTGGAACAAGCTGTGTCGTGGACATTATTAAGTATTGATGAGGTATTTAGTCATGAGTGGTGGCCGCGGCACGCCAAGGCCAGGGGCGCAAGGTGTGTCACACGTCCCACGCGCCCAACACCTGCTACTTTCCATGCTCTTGCACTCGTCAACGGTGACTGAAATTCTTTAACAATTACTCTGGTCTTGCATTCATTTTTTAACCCCATAGTTGAATGCCGCAGTCCAGATAGGTTTTAATATGGTTTTTGGACGTCTTGGAATTACTACCTACCCAGAAGTCAGTTCATATCCTTGAATCTAATGTCGCTTTTTGTTGTGTTTTAAAAATTATGTTTCCTCCATGTACGAAAGTACGTCAGTGGTCCAGGTATGTACCTGGATCAGCGGACAGATCTCCGGCGCGATCTCATGGCGACATGGAGAGAGCGACTGTCGCAACCACGTGCAGGGCACGCCACGATAGTGGCGATAAGTCCCCTCTTTGAGGAGTGGCTAGAGAGGCGCCACGGCGCCCTCACCTTCCGCCTGACGCAGGTCCTCACCGGACACGGTTGTTTTGGGAAGTACCTGCACCGAATCGTGCGGGAGGAAAAGCCCGGGTGTTATCACTGCGAGGATCGCCCGGAGGACACGGTGGAGCACACGGTATGCTCCACCGGTGAGAGGGAATGGGAAGCCGTCACCTCCTTCTGCGAAGCAGTCATGCTAGCGAAGGAGGTGGCGGTACGTGAGAGGGAGAGAACCTCACGTCCCAGCCACCGCGGGAGAAGCACCGGACGTCGCGGGCCACGTGGTGGCTCTCGGCAACCGTAGGCGCGGGCCTGTGGACGGTGAGTACTGGGCTAGCTTGCCGTCCGTCCGTCTTATAACGACAGGCCGTGTCGACGGCGCGTTTGTGTTCCACGCTCGCCTCAAAGAGATGTCAGCAAACAGGAGGGGCCCACAAGGGTCGATGCCTGAGTAAGAGTAAGAGTCTGACACTCCCTTCCGCTCCGCCCAGAGCGGGGAGGGGTCATTTCCTGATTTCCCACCCAACAAAAAAAAAAAAAAAAAAACGTATAAGTGGCCTATCGGTTCAGCGACCGCCCTGTAAACCAGGGTTCGCAAGTTCGAATCGCAGTCAGTATTCACTTTTTGTGAATTTTTTTAAAACTCACAAACACATAGAGCCGGACCCGGAAGAACTACCTGTAGGCCACACAAAAATTGGTTCGGTGCGGGCATGAAATCCGATACAAGCAGCGCAGCAGCCATTCGCTCAGCCACTGCGCCAACCGTGTCGTCATATAACTGTGGTTGTGGCTTCCTCAGGCATTGCTGCAACTTTGCTTATGGGTGGTCGGACTACACATTCCATTTTCAAATTGCCGCTGAGTCTTGCATGCGAAGATACGTCCCAACATGCAATATCACCAAAAACGGGGGAAGTAGTTTGAGACGAGTGCACAATGTCGCACAAGCATGCATTAGAGGCGTTGAACCGCAGCTTGCAAGACATCCGCGGCAACCAGGTGCTGATGGGTGGCGTCATCATTTTGTTCATAGTGACTTTATGGTTATGGTGAGTAATTAGCTACGGTGCGTACGTAAGTCTTATGACGACAGGCCATGTCGAAAGCGCGTTCGTATTCCGCGCGCGCAAGGGCCGATGCCTCCCGGAGCTGCGGGACTGTTCGAAAGAGATACTGTGGCTCTGGAACACAAAGCGCTAAGAAGGAACATGGATGACACTCCCTTCCGTTCCACCCAGCGCGGGAGGAGGGGTCATTTGAAAAGCCGACTTTAAACAGATACTGCCAGTTAATAAGAGGGGCCATTTTGTAATAAAAAAGGGGCACACCGGCGGATGAAACGCATGTCTCATGGTGTCATCACTGTGAAAACCTACTGGATTAAAAAGCTCCATATTACGTGCAACATGCGCGTCCAACTATACAACGACCACGAAGCAGGTGTCTTTGCGAATAAGCTGCTACAAATGACCGATGAATTCTATTTTCCGAAGAATTTTTTCATCCAACTGCTGTGCTAGTGCCAAAGAACGAGTGGGTCAGTAAAAAAAACAAAAAAAAAAAACAAAAGTATACACATCCATATCCTTGTGATGGCTAGTGATGATAGTGCTGCCTACTCTGTTGAATTTCTCAACTCCCTGGAGTTAACGGGCGTGCCGTCCCATCAGCTGAAGCTTAAATTTGGCGTTCCAGTTCTGGTGATGCGAAACCTTGATGCAACAAGACTGTGCAACGGCACCAAGCTTCGTATCACAGAGCTGAGCTGCTAAAGGAGAGAGCGTTTTAAGTCCCCGCATACCCATTATTCCAAATAACTTACAATTTCAATTTAAGAGGTTACAATTTCCCTTAAAATTGGCTTTTACAATGACGATCAACAATTCCAGGGCCAAACCATAAAAGTGACAGGCATTCAATTGTGCACTCCATGCTTCTCACACGGTCAATAGTATATGTTGTTTGTTCAGTACCCAAAAATTTCACGTGCTTGCGGAAAATAATAAGTCATTTAATGTTGTATATAGAACGGTATTAGAATAAATAGTGCCCAACAAGGCGTTTGATGGTTTTCTTTGAATAGAAGGTTGCATAGCGCCAAAATAAACGGTTTTAAGCCATATCGTCGCCTCATTTAATTTTGTTGCAGATCTCTGCGCCCAGAATTACAGTACCCTAAAGAACACATTTTGAAGTCATCACCCACATTATCACATTTTGATCAGCCAGTCAGTTCTCACACATAACATAACACTACGCCTGTAGTCCCCGACGGGTTAGGCAGAGGTGTACCTTATCGTACACCCACATTTCGCCGTTCGTTATGTTGAAGTCCCACATGACAGGGGGCGAGCCTATTCAATTCTATTCCACCAACCGGGCACAAATCCAGATTCCATGGCTGCTACTGAGAAATTCCTGATGGAATACCCCAATAACACTATTTTTTATAGTATTTTTTCAATTGCATGCATTGTTTAATGCTAAGTGGAAGAGCGGAGTCACCTAACACAACCATCTTCTTGCTTAAAAGGTGATCTCCAAATCATGTGCGTTACAACTTTATATAATTTAAATAAACATTTTTTAACACTGCCCGCCCCGGCAATCGATCCCAGGACCTCATGCTTAGTAGTCGCACTTGCGACCACTCGAGCAACGAGGCAGTCTCACACTATACACACCTAAATAGTCACGCGAACGAAGTAGCGGGTAGCAGCTAGTTTGTTCATAAAAGTAAATATTTGTTTTAAATAATCATTAAATTTATCTACGATACCTATTCTATTTATAAACACAATTTAAATACACTCGAGAGCAATGAATCCGGGTCACTTAAAGAATCCTAAAAATCTCGGAAACTAAAAATGCTAGGTTAATGCAATAAATTGTATTTAATAGACAATGTAATACTCCTTAAATGAAGGTATTAAAACTTCTTAGTTATTGTAAAGTTATATCATAAAAAAATCAAATTTGAAAAAGGGCCACTTTCGAAGATGGAACTACGAAATTACAGCATTTGGTTTTGCTTTTGTTTGTAATCTGTCATTTATGTGGGTACATAAACCATGTTGATAGTGCTCTATATTCATTATTCAAGCTGAAATTATGTCGCTTACGCCTGAAGAATGCACCAGAATACTTACAATGCTGGAAACCGGCCGGAGTCAGCGCGATACAGCCAGGACTGTCGGTGTGTCGCTGTCAACAGTACAAAGAGTTCTCCGACGTTACGAAGAAACTGGTTCTAACCTACGCAGACCAGGAACGGGCAGAACCAGGTGTACCACAGCACGAGAAGACCGATACTTGGTGAACACCATGCTTCGAAATCGCTTTCTCACAGGAACTGAACTCACAAATCAGTTTCGACGCCTCGGAGGAAGTAACCCAAGTGCATGGACAGTAAGACGTCGGCTTGCTGAATCTAACTTAAAACCCCTTAGACCTGCAAACGGCCCTAAACTGGAGCGTGGGCATCGTATTTCAAGACTAAGATATGCCCAGAGCCACGTAAATTGGAGTATTGAAGATTGGTCAAAAGTTATGTTCTCCGACGAATCAAAATTTATGCTCTACAAGCACGATGGAAGACACAGAGTGTATCGAAGACCAGGGGAAAGATTCAAGCAAGGATGCATCGAAGAAAAAGTAGCCTACGGTGGTGGGTCTGTACTTGTGTGGGCCGGAATTTCTTCTGAAAGTCGCACAGAGCTGGTGATCATAGAAAACGGCTCTTTAACTAGCGTAAGAAATCCTCAATGATCACGTTGGTCCATTTATGGTCAATTTAGGTGAGGATGCTATATTTATGCATGACAATGCCCGACCTCATACAGGTAGGATTGTGAATGACTACCTTCAAGAGATGAACATTCCTCGTATGGAGTGGCCAGCGCGCAGCCCGGATATCAACCCGATCGAGCATGCTTGGGACGAGCTAGGCAGATGCGTAAAACAACGAAACCCTCCCCCAATCACGCTTCGTGAGCTCAAAATTGCTCTCACAGAGGAATGGGAGAATATTCCCCAAAATCGTATAAGGAACTTGGTGTACAGCATGCCAAACCGCGTAAACGCAGTAATGGAAGCACGAGGAGGCAATACGAAGTATTAAAATTCAAGAAAATCGTAATAAAGTTCAAAAATTTCATGTTTCCTATTTTTGTTTTAAGGAGAGATCAGCAGTTTTTTTCTTTATGTAATTTTGTGTTAATAAAATGTATGGCGACTCATATTTTTTTTACTTTCATTTAAGGAGTATTACATTGTCTATTTAAAATACAATTTATTGCATTAACCTATCATTTTTAGTTTCCGAGATTTTTAACATTCTTTAAGTGACCCGGATTCATTGCTCTCGAGTGTACTCAAAAAATATTTACGCCGTATAGACGCATATCTCTTTGCCGAGATTTATGTGGTGTTTGAGACTTTTGACAGCCGCTTCCAAGAGCCCCCCAGCACTAGGCCAGGAAGGTGCGTTAAAGTGCCATTGTATTTGCATATCTGTGATTACTGTGTAGAACTCGTGGTTAAGGGTTGTTCTTAAGTTGATGTACTCTTCACGCAAGGCCTTGTTGGCTCCGATAGAACTTGTCCCATTAACACTATGCGAGTACATATTATGGGTTGGAGCTCCTCTGCGGGCTGCCATCCTCCTTAATGCTGCTAGGAAGGCAGCTAAACTCAGGTCGGAAACGAGTTCTAGGTGTACGGCCTTGGTGGCCATGCACACGAACACCGCTATGTAGCCTTTGGTCGTCTTAATGCCACGACCCTTATTTGCTTTGACGTCCACATAGCCGGTGAAATCGACCGCAGTATAATTGAATGGTCGCGACGGATTACTTCGGGACTCGGGTAAGTCTCCACTTAATTGTATATTTTTTGCAGGATTATGCCTTCTACATGTGACGCAGTAATGTATGCGTTTTTTGACAGCACGGTTACCGCCAATAATCCAGAACCCTTGCCTTAACCATGCCAGTGTTAGGCGAGCTCCACCGTGGAAGATCATCTGATGGCCTTGATCAATCAGTCGATCGGTAAGTAATTCGCCGTATGGAATGGTAATAGGATGTTGCATGTTTTTGCTTACCCTTGCGTTGATTATCCTGCCGCCAACCCTCAGCAATCCGTTTTCGTCTAGATACGGATTTAAGTTAAGTAGCTTGCTTTTAGAGTCTACATTGATATGCTTTTGAATGTTTTTGATCTCCTCCGTAAACTCATGTTGCTGTACATGCTTGATTGAAATGTGTTTCACTTTTCTTAAAGAATTCAGTGATTGTAAGAAAATACGGCTTTGGTTGCGATTTTGATGTTTTTTCATTCGAAATGCTGGTGATGCTGTATGCTGGTGTGGTCGTATGTATGCTTCTGCAAAAACTACGTGACACGTGCTGCTAACCACGCGGGCGAGTCCACTCGAAAGCGAAAGCTCACTCACCGGTATCTGCTGCTTTGATTATGATAATGAGTACACGCGGCGAAGAGCGAACGCGAACTAAAGTAAATTGCGCACGTGGTACAAAACTGCTTATTTAACGTAAAAAGATAAATACATAAATTTTACGGGTGGACCGTACAACAGTGATGTTCTAAAGTAACAAATAATTTTTCGTGGGACTTAAAATAAATTGGAAAAAGTGCCAATACTCAAAATTATAGTACCCACTGTCATAAAAGCACTTTTGTAGTGATGATACATTTTCTACAAGCAACTAAACATCATGTAATGTTTTTAAATTTTACATAATTGCCTATTTATTAAAAATGTTGGTATTTTCTTAAAAAAAAAAACACTCAAATAGTCATAACTTTTAAGGAGATCAAGTTAGGGCTCTACTACAGAGATATTTTTACTGCAAATAACCCCAACCATCGCCTGTATACAAAAATGTTATCACCTTAGATTAAAACAAAGGCCTCCTAGGGCCTAGGGCTTCATACCTGTAACTTAACAGACCAACGCTGAACCTCCTAACTATACGAGCCGTGTCCAGAAGTACCGCTTTCTGAATCAAGCCCTTGATCCAGCTGCCTAACGAGAGCCTCCTCAGATATTGGTCGAGGCTCTTGGCAATTAAGCCATGGACTGACACGACTATCGGCACAATGATCGCTGAGTCCACATCCCACATGTCGACAACCTCGCGAGCCGCTCTGATCGATCCACCACCACTATATCAGACTTATTGGCTACAATAGTCCTGTCAGTGATGATGGATTGATCCCAGTACAATGTGATAATGCCGTTTTCGAGAACTGAATCGGGCACATACCTGTAGTGCGGAACTTCCGATTCAACAAGGTTGTATTTTAGAGCAAGTTGCTGATGGATAATCCTGGCTACAAGGTTGTGTCTATGCAAGTACTCTCCGTTAGCCAGACAAGAACACCCGGAGATAATGTGACGGATTGATTCGCCTGGACGGTGGCATGCCCGACATATGTCAACCGTGCCGTCTTTCACAATAAATCTCCGGTAGTTATTCGTCATCATAACTTCATCCCTAATTGCACAGACAAAACCTTCAGTTTCCCCGAAGAGTAAAAACCCTAAGTTATTTCTTATAACATCAGAACATCAGCTATCTTCCAGTAAAAGTCGCGTCAAAATCAGTCCAGCCGTTTCGGAGATTAGCCGGAACAAACAGACAGACAGACAAAAATTAAAAAACAAACTTTTGCTAATTCTCATTTGCATTTAGTAAAGAACTGTTATTTTGATATAACAAACAGACACTTCAATTTGATTTATTTGTATAGATATAGGTAGATGTATAGATTCGTTCCGTTGCAATACTTTTACTCAATTTGATTTCAAAGGTACGATGACCTACCGCTTGAATAATAAATGAATGTAGTACGTAGTATGTGTGTATCGCGGCAGCAGACGTAGTAGGCGCGTGTGTCCCTGACGAGGTGGGTGTCACCGGTCACGCGACAGGCGCATCGATTACCAATACGACGCGTGCCGGACGCCGAGGTCGCGCACCACTCCGCACATCACTCTCCGCTCCACATCATTCACTGGTCATGCCACCTGGCACACCACTCACGCTCACTACTCATTCTGAACGATTCAACAATAAATATGACAACCAATGTTGAGTTTTGAAAATGTTAGAGTCATGACCATGATTCAGTGTATATCCTACGAGAAAGCCTGAACGCAAAAACTCCTGCAAGAGAGCTGTAATACAGAAAAGCTATGGAAGAGATCGAGGAGCCAACGCTTATTCAGACGCTGCGCGCACACCGCACCGAGGTAACGTGTGCAGACGCCAGTGGCGCCGCGCTCGTGACCGGCAGCGGCGACCGCTCGCTGCGGCTGTGGCACTGGGGCACCAGCGCTGGCTGGCAGGAGGAGGCGCGCGCCGACACGGCGCACCGGCACGGTGTCACGGCGGCGCGCTGGGCCGCGTCCGGCGTGCTGCTGGCGTCGGCCGGCGTGGACGGCGCCGTGCGCGTGTGGAGCCGTAGCCTGGCGCCGCGTCGCCTGCTGGCTGCTCCAGGCGCCGCCGCCGCGCGCGCGATTTGCTGGGCGGCGCGCGCACGTCTCCTCTGCGGACACGACGACGGCGTGCTGTGCGTGTGGCATGTTCCACGCGCGCAGTTGCTGGCGCGCTTGCACGCGCACGAGGGCGCGTTGCACGCTGTGGCGTCACCCGCACGTGGCGCCATGCTACTCACCGCGTGTACGCACGGCGTGCTCAAGGTTTTTGATCTCGCAGGTATATAACCTATTTCCTTGGTAACGATAATAACATTTGGACATTTTTTTAATTTTTTATTATGTTCAGAGGTATGTCGAAGTGGGATGAGTGGAAAGGCGATGCCGGTGGCACTCGCATGGATGGACAACGTGCACGACCTGGGCGCACTGTGTGCGGACGCGACGGAGGACGGACAGCTGTGCGCCACAGGCGGGCAGGACGCGCTGGTGCGGCTGTGGTACACGCGCACAGCGGACGGCTGGCCATGTGGGCAGCTGGCGGGAGGAACGCGTGCGCGCGGGCACGCGGCGGCGGTTACGGCGCTGCGCTGGGCTGGCTGGGGCACGTGGGCGCGGCTAGCGAGCGCGTCTCTGGACCGCACAGCGCGCGTGTGGCTGCCGGACGGGCCGGGGCTGCGCTGTGTGCGCGTCGTGCACGCGCACTCGCGGTACCTCACTTGCGTGGTGCTCGCACATGACATGCGGTACATGCTCACCGGTGAGCAGCTGCCGTTACTTGTAAACCACGGTGTCTTGTTGACACAGCATAATAGATGTTGCATTCAATTACAGGCTCGAACGACAGGTCCCTTCGGATGTGGTCGCTAGGCGCCCTCACGCTCGAAGATGAGCTGGACATCCCGTGCGAGGCACTGGCTCACTTCGGTCTCGGCGACCTTAAAGTCAGTTATTGCAATTATGATATATAATTATTGGAGTGTGTTGCTGTACAGTGACGTAGTTAGCATGGTCCCGTTACAGGGCATCGGACCAGTCGACGAGGAGCCGTTAGACCAGCCCGAGGTGCTGCCGCAGTCTGAGCTGGTCGGTCGCGACGACACGTGCTTGCGCTGGGCCGACGTGGTGCACGCGGGTGCCATCAACTATATAGCCACGCACAAGGAGCTGGTGGTCACTGCATCCAGGTACGAGACACCGCGGACTAGTGTGGGGGGGGGGGGAGCGTGCGGTGGCGTCATGTGTGGTGTGTTGCAGTGATGGCGTGGCGCGCGTGTTCCGCTGGAGCGCGGCGGCGGGCGTGCTGGAGGCGCTGCATGCGCTGCACGCGCACCACTACCCCGTCATGGCGGCCGACTTCGCCGCCGCCGGCCGCGCACTGCTCACCGCCGGGCTCGACGGACGCGCCTGTATCTGGGATGTGGAGGTAACTACGCTTCTACAATTCTGTAGGTACCCGGAAGTGAGAGAGAGCCTATAAGATTAATAACCACGTATAATAACACCGATGCAGGACGCCGGTATATCCTTGGTTAAGTTTAAACCGTTACAATAGAAGTGATGAAGACAGATTAGATCGAAAATCAGTAAAAAGTTGGTATTTCATGTAAAAAGCAAGTGTGACTTCCTTACTCCCTCTGTTGCCACTAAACCGGATCTCTTGCCTGACATAAGTATAACAGAGACTGCCACGCACATAACCTCATGCTTATGTTCTTCGTCGGTGTCTGGCCGATATGGAGCGGTGTGGATTTGGTGAAGTGACGCATGCGTGTTGTGGTTGCAGTCGGGCGTGCAGCTGCGCTCGTTGAGCGTGCCAGCGTGCGAGGGAGGCGCAGAGGACGCGGAGGGCGAGCCGGGGGGCGGCGGGGTGCGGGCGGCACGCGCCTCGCCCGGTCGCCCGGTGCTGCTGCTGTTGGCCACGGACAACGGGCTAGCGCCGCTGTGGAGCCTGGATGACGACGACCCCAAGCCGCTGTAGTGAGTGCACTTCTACCGCGCTCCTATACGCGTGGCGATCCGTATTAATTGGTTCAAGTCTGTCGATAGTAGGTAGAATCGCATAAAGCTTTACCGTGTAGCATGACTAGGCTATTTGACGTTGTTATTATAACTATGGTGTGGTGTGAGGCAGCGTATTCGCGGGGCACTCGGCGGCGGTGACGTGCTGCGCGTGGGCGAGCGACGCGCGCTTGGCGGCCACGGGCAGCGCGGCGGGCGAGCTGCGTCTGCACGCTCCGCCGCCGCACGCGCGCCTGCTACACCAAGAGCCGCACGCGCACGACCTGGGTCAGTCTTTCATCCCACACCAAACTTATATATGTATTTAAAAATAAAAACAGCGTGTTAGCGGTTTTATTTGTAAACAAGTAGATCTTCTGTCTCAGCATAAACGATGGCTCGTAAAGACGTAATTTTAATAGGTAAAATAATTTGACTTAAAGCTACTTAGTTTCCTATTTAACTTTTGTGCAGAAATGGGAAGGTAAAAATTAAAAGAATCTTTCTACTAAGACATGTTTTGAGTTTGCATTTGAGATGCTTAGTATAATTATCTGTAAAAGAAGTTCACACTTCATTCTGTTTGAACTTCCCGCGCATAATTATTATCTTACGTGTGAACTATGAACATCATTACCTATATAATATTGAACAATAGTAAAAAGTCTAGAAAGCGGTACAATAGTGTATGACGGTATGACGGGATTATAATAAAATAAATCTCTTTTTAGTATTGTCAGTATTGTACGTGAGCTTGGTGTAGTATTTTAATACTAAGTGCATAATGAGAAGCTGGCGAACAGTCAGCACGTCGCAGGATTTATATAGCAGATCTGTGATAATGAAAAAGGCATGAACGTTTGCTACTGTAGTGTATCGATATAATCAACTAAATGAGTCTGCGGTATCGATGGATCGGTTGTCTGTCGTCTCTGGTTAGGCATTGCGTGGGAAAATGCGTTGTGATCTAGAGGTATGAGACACGGTGCATTTTACACGCGAGCCGATATATAATATACACATACCTATAGTTACAGCTACCTTTAAAATTGCTCTCTAAGTTCTTTCAAGAGAAAATGAGATAGTTTTTGGTACGCCACCTTATGAAGGGTGATCTTTGCTCATTCGCCCGGATGTTAATATTGACCAGTACTGAGTTCATGCTTACCGTTAGATCGGTGTAACACGTTGTGTACTCACCAGAGGGCGTGCAGAGCTGCGACTTCGCTCACTCGCCGAGCGCGCTGGCGCTCCCCGACGACACGTACCTGCTCGCGACGGCCGGCTGCGACTCGCTCATCAAAATATGGAGCATACATTATAACGAGGTAGACTCGGCGCGCACGTGGTCTATTATATTATAAACCAAATGATAAATGGGCATATACAATGCCCGGGCATTATGTATAACGACAAGTCAAATTGGGCGACATACATATTAGGTACATTGGATTAAATATTACCGAAACTTTAAAATTTATCAGTGCCCGCACTTTATGAATATTGCTACGCTATTATCGGGAAAGGACAATGACCAAAGTTGGTACCAAAAAGTCTCGCGCCTCAAAACCAAAATATTATAGTAATTAGTTTCATATTTTTTTACGGCATTACGCGTCGGGGATTTGATTTTTGAACTGGAAATATACTTTTCGAGTTTAAAAGTACGAATATTGTTTTACTCCCTTTATATGACGTTCCGTTTCAACTGAATATAAATGACGTTCCGTTTCAATTGAACAAACCCTTGTCTGTCGAGCGGACTCTAAAATTAATTACAATTAAGTAAGATCAGTACACCAAATCGATTTAGTTTGGTTTATTGCTATTTGCAACAAAATAGATTTTCTCAGCCTAAAGATTTTGATTTATCGATTACATCCCTAAATCCCGACTAGTTTATAGCACTTACTATACTCTATGGTTTATAGTTATCTTATCTGTGGCATCTGACATTTGTACTGTACTGACTGACTATTGGCAATGTAAAGGTCTAAAATAAAATCGAGTTTCAGTCAAGCATACTGTGGATGTTACTTTAACTCGTAATTCTTACTAATATTAGTATATTACGCTGTTTTTAGAGCAATAATGTAATGTATGTGTGTTAAAATACGTCGTTGGTAGCGTCGAAAAAATAGACCTACTTTTTAGGTTAGTTTCGATTTTATAAAATAACTCTGAAACGCGGGTTTTTTTTTTCAAAAATAATTTTTGTAGGAGTTAATACGATCAGTGTAGTCTATAAAAAACAAGGTTTGATTTTGATGCAGCATGGTACGGGATTCCATACTTCCATGAGCATTCTCTTTTGATAATTTACACATATTTGGCGAGATTAGAAACAAAATATACGTGACACGCGCTGATCAATCAGAGCGCACATGATTATTTAATAATAATCAAGTGTCATGTTTGTGCGTGTCATGTGTATGTGTGTGTGTATCATGTTTATATCTGTTGTGAGGTACTCTGTGGTTTACAATATATTTAGTCACGATCTATCTCAAAACAGGAGAAGTGTAACCAGCCAAACGCGATTTCAAGCCAGGTTTATCTTGTCAGGATATAACTCATACAAAGTAATTACACTGGGACCATTTGGATGTAGCGTTCGCCGCTCGCTTCGCTAGCTCGGCTCGCACGTGTTTGGTCACAGTTCTAACTTAACCAACTCATCTACTTGGGGTGCCCTATAATTATCTTTTGTGATGCGTCCTAGCTGATAACCTTTAAATAATGAGTCTGATTACTTTCGATTTATGTAAGTTATTCTCGTCTTATTTTTATAAAATAAAATTCATTTATTTCGGACAACTTTACTGTGATCCACATTTTGTTAAAGTTGTATTGTCACTTAAGGGATATGTTCCATAAAGCTCAATTAATTAATAATCACGGAAGACATTCCGTTAGTGACAGTATAAGTTTAGTTTTAAACCGTGAAAGCTTAAAGCAGTGCATATTTTGTCAGAATTACAAACAGCACTATGCATTCTAGAGTTTGATATAAAAAGTAGTTGAAGAAACTAAAACACCCGACTTAAAAAACTGAAAAGCAAAAAACAAGCACATTTTAAATTAAACAAAAGTTGGAAGCAGGCGGTGGCCCATCTGTACATCTTTGTATATGTCACCGGAAAATAACAAGAACCGCCAATTTATAAATTTTCTAGGAAATTTATAAACTTTCGTAGGATTCTAAACGAGAGATAAATTCCAAACGCCATGTGCGCTCTGATTGGTTGAATAAGTCACGTGTTCCGTTATTTACCGCGAGACGTCACAAACTGATAAATTTGCGAAAATGTGGGCGTAAAATAATACGATTTATCTCTCGTTTAGAATCCTACTTATAAACTTGCGGATCTTGTTATCATCCGGTGACATATACAAATAAATAAAAAAGTGTCTGTTTGTAATATCAAAATAACAGCTTTTTGCTGAATGCATAATTATGAAAATATAAACGGAACTTATAACAAAAACACATTTTTTTTTAAATTTGTCTGTCTGTTTGTTCCGGCTATTCTCCAAAACGGCTGAACCGATTTTGACGGGACTTACTGGTAGACAGTTGATATTATAAGGTCTAACGTAGGCTACTTTTATCATAGAAAAATAATTAGGGTTCCGTGTAAAAAATTAAAACCCTGGAAATTGTTAACAAAATCGGATTCAAAAAGGGAAGTATTTTTTTTATAATAATTTCACGCGAATGAAGGCGGGCAACAGCTAGTTTGAATGTAAAATTATAAAAATGGAATGGGCTCCGTCTGCTTAGTATTAACCCTGGTTTTCTTGACGTCCGAAGGGGTTTTTTCAACTCCTTTTTAATTTTAGTAACGTGAATGAATTCGCAGACGATTTAACCTATTTGATTAACGATTTCTGATACTTTAATCATCGAAACAGTTTTTTTTTTGCGTATTAACGTTTGAAAGCCTGCAAATTAACTAATAATAACTAACTAATAACTTCAAAAAAAATCTGAAAAGAAAAAAAAAAGTTCAGTCTAGAAGTGTAGAAAGCAATTTAATTACAACAACATTAAAATAATTTCATTTTCAATACACACATAAAATAAAACAAATAATAAGTTCTAATAAAACATAACATAAACAGTGGGGACCTATTAAATAATCTAGACTAAAATCATTCTATCCAATATTATGGGTCCCGACTGTGGTCCGTATTAGAATTTCTTATTGTTTTAAAATGTGTTTTCTTGCCTTTTTTCATAGCCCACTCTCTATCTTTACATTTTTCTTCGTTGGTTTATTACATAATAAGTGATAGATCACGGTGGTACTTGGCTCTTACGCGATTTTATTCGACTATAGCTGACTGTTGTGCTTGAATACTACTAAAGTCAATATTTATAAGGTGAACAAATTGCAAATTAGTCACTCTAGAGAGTGCCACATAAGCCTGCCCACAAGAGAACGTGGATGACCCAATATCTATGAGAAAATTATTTAAACTTAGCCCTTGGCTTTTATGTATGGTGGTGATAGCATACGCGACAAAAATTGGAAACAGTTCATGTTGAACGAATGCTGTATTTATTATTTCGAATTTTTGATTAATAGGTGCTAGTTCGTGTCTAAAACCGTTATTAAAAATTATTACAACTCTTCTTGCTTTATTCTTGTCGTTCGAATCCCGTTCTGCTTTGTCAACAATGCCTATTGCACCATTGGCAAGAGCCAAAGAAACGTCTATACCTATTTCGTTTTCATTGAGCATTACTTTCACTCCTTTTTTAAAAAGGTTCTAGGGTTTGGTTATAGTTAATTTCATATTGAAAACAAATAAATTTCACAAAAAATAGCATTAATCAATGTCCTATATAATTATTCTCACTCACTGAACAGATGTTTAGAAAAAACAGTAATTCTTTTTTCCTGTAAAATTTGAATTTTGCGATTACCGACTCATTGCTTGGGGGCATCGATTTATCCTGCCCAATAGGTGATAGGCATTATTCATAATGTCCGGACAATTTAATTATTTCAACAGTTATAATCAATCTGTCTATTATTTATCTTATCTATAAAATTTATAATGACTAATGACCAATTAATCATTTGGTAACATAACATTAAATTAACATTCTGTAATGATGACGACTAGTGCGCTCGCTCGACCGTTCATGTCTGACAGGAGGCGGCGGCGACGAGCATGCGTGCGGTGCTGACGCTGCCGCTGCACGGCGCCGGCGCGTCGGCGCTGCGCTGGGGTGGCGCGCTGCTGGCGGCGGCCAGCGCAGACTGCATGCTGCGCGTGTGGCGAGTCGCGGCGCTTGGCAGCGGCGCGCGCCTTCTGGTCGTGCTCAGCGCGCGCAGTCTCGCCGTGGCGTTGGCACCGGGCCCACTGCTGCTGAGCGGCTCGCTGGCGGGCGAGCTGGCGGTGTGGGCGGTGCCGGCTGAGCTGCGCGACGACGAAGACGACGAGGAGGGCACGCCGCCGAGCTTGTGGAGCCGCGAGGGCGTACGCCGATGGCTCCGGGAATGTATTGTGTGCGTCCCCGGTCAGTCAAAATCCTATTATTATGTTACAGTTATAAGAAGAGTATTATTGAATGTGCCCAGGACCTCTCCGAGTGATCAAACCCGAATATAGTAAAGTAGTTGTTAAGCTCTATTCACAGAATTATTAATTTCCGTGACAGGTTCGGAACTGAGTCCTGAAGATGAGAAATTTCTCAATCAGAGAGCCGGAGAGACAGATATGACGGGCTCTAAACTACTATGCAGTCCAGTCGATACATTACTACAGGATTTTGGATACGGTATGCTTTTGATAATATTCTGTTTTAGTCTTGTATGTTGTCTCGTATACTGAAAAGCCTGAAATACTATATTCAGAGTACATACTTGCATTTATGTTATAACTTAATTAGCGACAAACATGGCGCAGAAAAAATCCTCCACATCGCTGTCGACTGGTGGTATTGCTATTATGTTATATAGCAATGCTTAGCCTCTGGCAATAGCTAAGTTGGGTCACGGCAAGTCACCTTGGTAACTTGGCTCGGGAGGAAGCACGGCTCCCTGACGTCTCGGGCGAAGCAGGTGCTCTCGGGGCATGGCTGCTTCAGGAAGTACTTATAAAAACACATAACATAGAGTATATCCTATAAAAAGTGTTCATTGGTTCAAATACTCAAGATGTCATCTGGTGTCAGTGACGTTTCGTTAAAGTGGCCAATATGGCGACAGCGATTTGTCGGTCCGACATATATATTTTTGGAACGTAGTTCCTTATTTTATGTATTACTAGCTGCTACCCGCTACTTCGTTCGCGTGGCTATTTAGGTGTGTATGTGTGAGACTGCCTCGTTGGTCGAGTGGTCGCAAGTGCGACTACTAAGCATGAGGTCCTGGGATCGATTGCCGGGTCGGGCAGTGTTAAGAAAATGTTTATTTAAATTACATAAAGTTATAACGCACATGACTTGGAGATCACCTTTTAAGCAAGAATATGCTTGTGTTAGGTGACTCCGCTCTTCCACTTAACATTAAACAATGTATGCAATTTAAAAAATACTATAAATAATAGTGTTATTGTGGTATTCAATCAGGAATTTCTCAGTAGCAGCCACGGAATCTGGATTTGTGCCCGGTTGGTGGAATAAAATTGAATAGGCTTGCCCCCTGTCATATGGGACTTCAACATAACGAACGGCGAAATGTGGGTGTAGGTACGATAAGGTACACCTCTGCCTAACCCGTCGGGGATTTCAGGCGTGATGTTATGTTATGTGTGAGAACTGACTGGCTGATCAAAATGTGATAATGTGGATGATGACTTCAAAATGCGTCCTTTTGGGTACTGTAATTCTGGGCGCAGAGATCCGCAACAAAATTAAATGAGGCGACGATATGGCTTAAAACCGTTTATTTTGGCGCTATACAACCTTCTTTTCAAAGTAAACCATCAAACGTCTTGTTGGGCACTATTTATTCTAATACCGTTCTGTATACAACATTAAATGACTTATTATTTTCCGCAAGCACGTGCATGTTTTGGGCACTGAACAAACAACATATTTGACCGTGTGAGAAGCATGGAGTGCACAATTGAATGCCTGTCACTTTTATGGTTTGGCCCTGGAATCTGTTGATCGTCATTGTAATAGCCTATTTTAAGAGAAACTGTAACCTCTTCAATTGAAATTGTAAGTTATTTGGAATAATGTGTATGCGGGAACTTAAAACGCTCTCTCCTTTAGCAGCTCAGCTCTGTGATACGAAGCTTGGTGCCGTTGCACAGTCTGGTTGCATCAAGGTTTCGCATCACCAGAACTGGAACGCCAAATTTAAGCTCCAGCTGATGGGACGGCACGCCCGTTAACTCCAAGGAGTTGAGAAATTCAACGGAGTAGGCAGTACTATCATCATTAGCCATCACAATGATATGGATGTGTATACATTTGATTTTTTTCTTTTGTTTATTTTACGGACCCACTCGTTCTTTGGCGCTAGCACAGCAGTTGGATGGGAAAATTCTTCGGAAAATAGAATTTTCCCATCTCCGTCGGATTCCAGACGACCCTCTCTCATTTGCAGCAGCTTATTCGCAAAGACACCTGCTTCGTGGTCGTTGTACAGTTGGACGCGCATATTGCACGTAATATGGAGCTTTTCAATCCAGGAGGTTTTCACAGTGGCGACGCCATGAGACATGCGTTTCATGCGCCGGTGTGGCCCTTTTTTATTACAAAATGGCCCCTCTTATTAACTGGCAGTATCTGTCTAAAGTCGGCTTTTCAAATGACCCCGCCTCTCGCGCTGGGTGGAACGGAAGGGAGTGTCATCTATGTTCCTTCTTAGCGCTTTTGTGTTCCAGAGCCACAGTATCTCTTTCGAACAGTCCCGCAGCTCCGGCAGGCATGCTAGCTGAAGTATGACCGTCATCGAAGGTCTGACGATGAAGACATAAGGCAGTTGCAAGAGGTTCTCAAGAGTTAACAGCAGCTTTATTTATAGTGTCTCGGCTTTTTTCACGCACCTTGATGAGAACTTTCGACCTAGTTGGAGTATTACTGTAAATATGGCAAGTGCCTCCTCAATGCAAATATTCCCGAGAGATTAAATTGTTACCTACTTGAATCTATACTTATATTATAAATCTGAAGTTTGTTTGTTTGGTTGGTTGAACGCGCTAATTTCAGGAACTACTGGTTCGAATTGAAAAAATATTTTAGTGTTGGATAACCCATTTATCGAGGTTATATAACATCACGCTACAACCAATAGGAGCTTAGTATCAATGAAAAATGTTGCAAAAGCAGGGAAAATTTATTTCTTTTGAGAGATTCCGTTGCCTGCGCTGCGTAAACGGTTAAAGTTACGCAACAATCGTGAATGACGGAATCGTTCCGCTTAGTAAGTTCTACAAAAGTCCGCGATAGTATATGTCTATCTTTTAAGGTTAAATCACACTCTCTTTTACCCTCTCTGTTTCTTATGTGACGTAGACGAAGTTGCGCGGGTCAGCTAGTAATAAATAAAATCGCTAATACACACGTCCGCCCTACGTGAGTGCTAGCAGAGCTGGAAGCTGGGGCTTTAAAGAGATTGCGTCTTTTTGAGACCCCAAATGGCGAAAATATTACTAGCGGTACCGATAAGATTATTATGATATTACTAGCGGTACCGATAATATTATTATAATATTACTAGCGGTACCGATAAGATTATTATAATGCTACTAGACCTACCATGTTTTTGTACAAATGAAGATATTTATTTCCTCTCTTGCCTCATGTGTACCTTCACGATGTGTTCAGAGCTCGGCGGCACTGCAGACGGAGAGGACGGAGAGGACGGAGAGGAGGCTGTGGTAGGAGAGGGGGGAGCAGGTGCGTGGCGGGCGCGCATGCGTGATGAGCTGGCCTGGCTGCAGGCCGCGCCGCCCACCTACGACCAGGTCAGCACACTTACTCACATTTACATAACATTTTAAATGATATGAGCTCTGTATATTGTACATGACATACATATAATTATGTCCATTGGATTTAATTCTATGTTCTATGTTGTTCTTTTTAAATGACTATGGGCTTCACAGCTACAGGGAAGTTATTTGAATAAATCCCACACGCATTTGTTTATTTTTATAATAAAATGATTTTACACACAATACAGGGGAAGGGGCACCGACGTGCGACGCACAAACGGTCAGTGACAGTTCATCATTCCAAAGACACCTCGGACAGAGCACCTTTAAAAAATTCTATGTGGGGGACATAATTATATTTTTTTAATCAGTAAATATAACAACTGTTTTCTACAAAAGTACAATACCTACACGGTCAAATATAAGGGACAGCTGATTTTTACAAGCTTTTATTTAACTTGCCTTATTAGTTTGTTTCTTAGCCTGTATTGGTTAAATTTTTCAACTGGAATTCAAACCAGTTCCTCCCAACTGATTGAGCTGAAATTTGGCACACACGTTAGGTTCTGGAACTCTTCAACGGTTAATATTGCGGACACGTAACTTTGTATACGCGTTCAATTTTAATAGATAAAGATGATTTATATCGTTGCCTTAACCTTCAGCCAGGATTGTCTTTTCACGAGGAAATTCCTCAACGGTTAAGAATACGACAAAAGTGTTGAGATACGTTATCGGAAATGTACAGATTACGAAAAAATCGAACAATGTAATCAAAAATATTCTTCTTCTTAGCATATCGATGGCAATCTAAATTGTATCAGCCCAAAACTGAGCCACTAGTTTGGCGCTTTCAGTATCGTCCATCAGTTTTTGTAGCGAACAAACAACAGGACACGCAGGACACGATATTAACTGCCCCATCGTTTGTAGAACAGTACCACATTTACACTCCAGGGCAGAGTCATTAATGAATCCGCACCTGAGCAGGTTTTCTTTACTGCGACCAACCTGGGTCCGAGTCTATTCAAAGACGTCCAGGTCAGCCATCGCAATTCATGTCCAGGCGGGAGATTTTCAGCAGGCGGAACGAATGGGTTAGGTAAAGATGCACTACCTCGCCACAGCCTCAATCTTTCCGTAGACCGCTTGCCAGTGAGTGAGGTGACATACTTCAGGAAGCTGTTTCGGCTTTTCAGCCTTTGCAAGATCAAAATCAAAATATTTTTATTTCACATAGGCCTACATGGGCACTTATGAAACGTCGACAAAAAGGTGCACGGTTCGGGTTGGTCGTTTCCTATGGAGAAGAACCGGCCAGAAACTCCATGGTTACTCTTTTAAAATGATTAGTTTTACAATATTATCATGTTACAGCATTAGTACTCAAGTATGGGGGGACAGCATAGGCCCGACAATAAGTCGTTGCTTACTACACAAGAAAAACGGAAAACAAGATAAGAGGTTAACAAAAGTTAACACACATCAAGGAATCTACAAGGCCTACACTGTTCACACATTGACAAACAATCGTTAAAAAGAATCTGTACAAAGGCAAGAAAATATTATAAAAGACTAAATTAAACAAGTGACAAAAATATTGTCATCAGTGCTGCAACTATTCTGAACAAAGGGTGTTTAAGTGATGTGATAACCATTGACCTGAGGGACACGCGAGGACCCATTTTATAGATCGCGCGGACTGCCCGCTTTTATAAAATGAAAATTGAGTCAACGTCTGCCGCCGATCCCCACAGCAGAATGCCATAAGACATAATACTGTGGAAGTAAGCATAGTATATTAACCTAGCTGTAGCTGCATCAGTTAACTGCCTTATTTTCCTTACTGCATATGCAGCTGAGCTTAACCTACCCGAAAGAGTTCTAATGTGTAAATCCGGGGATAGTAAAGATACTAATAATTATAGACCTGTATCCGTGTTGCCAGTTTTTAGCAAGGTGTTTGAAAAAGTAATGCTTAATCAAATGCTCAATCATTTTAACACCAACAGAATCTTACACGACCAACAGTTTGGTTTCACTAAGGGACGTTGTACAACTGACGCCGGTGTAACCTTATTAAAGCACATATTTTCTGCGTGGGAAGCATCCCAAGACGCAATAGGAATATTTTGTGACCTCTCCAAAGCATTTGATTGCGTAAATCACGACACATTGCTTTTGAAACTTGAGCATTACGGACTAGGTAAACTTGCACTTAGTTTGGTAAAATCTTATTTAAGTGATAGACAACAATATGTTCAAATAAATGGTGTTAATTCACAGGGTTTAAAAGTAAAAATGGGGGTTCCGCAAGGCTCAATATTGGGTCCTTTCCTCTTTCTAGTATATATAAACGATCTACCCTATTTATTGAAAAACCAACCTCAAAATATGGTGTTATTTGCTGATGACACTTCTCTAATTTTTAAGATAAATAGACGGGCCCAAAATCTAGATGACGTAAATAATGCCCTACTTCAGGTCCATAATTGGTTCACAGCAAACAATTTAGTATTAAATGAAAAAAAAACGAAATGCATAAGATTTGCTTTACCAAATGTTAAAAGTAATATAGTGTGATATAGTATTGAATAAAGAGAAACTTGAATTCGTAGATAAAACCGTTTTCCTGGGGCTTACGCTTGATTCAAGGCTACAATGGGGTTCTCATTTGAAATCTCTTGCGGGGTGCCTAAGTTCAGCAGCATATGCTGTTAGAAAAATCCGTCAATTTTCTGATGTAGATACCGCTAGACTGGTCTATTTTAGTTACTTTCATAGTATAATGTCTTATGGCATTCTGTTATGGGGACGGGCTGCAGACATTGAGTCTATATTTATTCTGCAAAAAAGAGCCATCAGAGCCATATATAATCTTCGTAGGCGCGATTCTCTAAGGGAACTGTTTAAGGAAATCAAAATCATGACGGTACATTGTCAATACATCTACGAAAACATAATGTACGTTAGAAAAAATCTACATCTTTTTAATAAAAGAGGTGACAGACACAATTACAGTACGAGAACTAGAGACCAATTAGTTCAGCCGGGCTTCAGACTCGCTAAAGTAGACTCATCTTTCATGGGGTACTGTTTAAGATGCTATAATAAAATTCCACAAAGTATTCTTGAACTGAATGAGACGAAATTTAAATCATGCATTAAACGCACACTATGTAAGCAAGCATATTACAAGTTGGACGATTATATCTCTGATAAAAATGCTTGGCTCAATGCCGGTCCTGCTCCACATGGACAGGGGCGCATAAACTGATTAATGGATAGCATTAAATAGTATTGTTGGAGCTGCTGAAGATTGTACAACTATCTTTGCATTGTATAGATTCAATTTCTTTTGGTATTATATAACCGCATAGCCCATATTATGTGAGTACTATGTAATAGAAAGCTATCCTTCGTTGGAAACCTACGTCATTTTTTTTTTTTGACTTGAATTTGCCCTGGCGGTTAAGTGTATGTCATGCTCACTCAAATGTCTCGCTGATGGTGGCGCGTGTGTCGGATCAGTTAGTTCCCTTCAAAATGGTTGAGTTGAATGGTGCTGATACATGCATCATGTTCGTGAACGGGCGCTGTCAGTTGTGACTGGTCATCTCTTGGTTGCCACGGCTTATTTGAATTAATTATTTTATTTTTTGAATTGTTCTTTTCCTTGTTTTTACTATGGACACTTTTAACGTGCACATCTTGCTACATCGCTCTCACATAATGTACCATCTAAACATGAATGATGTAACCAAGGTTTTGTAAAAATATTCTGATTTAAAAGAGTGTCCATGGAGTTTCTTGCCCGTTCTTCTCCATAGAGATCTACGTTAGGGAATGGGCAACTACAGTACTTTCACAGTTTTTATGCCTTGTGACTGGGACTGTAGCTAAATTTCATTGTTGTCTTTGTTTCGACAGTTCAAAAGTGCCTGTAACGGGCCTACTTGAAATAAATGCTTTGATTTTGATTTTGATTTTTGTGCGGTCCCCACTGCAATTTTGAATCGAAAGTAATCCCTAGGAATACAGTTTCCGCTATAAAATCAAGTTTTTTGCCGTCAAGATTTAAATTTATATCCCGTTGAGGTACATTTGGTAAAGAGAATTTTAGACATTTTGTTTTGTTCGCATTCAGTAAAAGATTGTTAGCTGCGAACCATTTCGAGAGAACAGTTAGACTTTCGTTGGCATGTAAGACATCCGTATCCTTTCTATCTATTTTAAAAATTAGCGAAGTGTCATCAGCAAATAGAATTATATCCGATAATTTGGCCATCATGTAAGGGAGATCATTAATGTAAACAAGAAATAGGAAAGGCCCCAGAATTGAACCTTGGGGCACGCCCATCTTTACTAGAGACCCGGAGGACGTCGCCCCATTTACATTTACTTTTTGCTGCCTGTTTGATAAATATGAGAGAACAAGATCAGCAGCTTGTCCACGAATTCCGTAGTGGTGTAATTTACAGATCAGTGTGTTGTGGTCGACGCAGTCAAACGTTTTTGAGAGGTCACAGAAAATACCAATGGCATCCTGGGACTTCTCCCAGGATTCCAGAATGTGACTGATGAGTTTTACTCCCGCGTCTGTTGTCGACCTACCCTTCGTAAAACCAAACTGTTGACTATGCAGAATCCCATTTGAGTTGAAGTGAGACAGCATCTGGTCCAGCATTATTTTTTCGTAGATTTTACTCAATGCTGGAAGCACAGATATAGGTCTATAATTAGAGGGGTCACCCTTACAACCCGATTTGAATATTGGTATTACTTTACTATGTTTCATTAAGTCAGGAAACTTGCCGCTATCCAAACATTGATTGAATATGCCAGTTAGGAGAGGAGCAATAGAGTCAATAATATCCCCAAGAACTTTGACGGATATCCCCCATAAGTCTTCAGTATTTTTTATGTTTAGGCTTTTGAATGCATTTATAATTGTATCAATACATATTGGTTTAAATTTAAAGTTTGGAATGTCACTAGTAAAGTTTTCTTTAAGAAGTGCTTCAGCTAATTTAGATGAAGAGGGGAGAGATTTCGTAACCTCTAACGGAATATTGGTAAAGAAATTTTCTAGAGTCTCAGCGACTTCTAGCTTATCAGAAATAGTTTGATTATTTATTTTCAAAGACAATTCATTCTGATCTCGTTGTTGTGTCTTTCCGGTTTCTCTATTAATCACCTGCCACACGGTTTTTATTTTATTATTAGAGGTACCAATTTTGTTGACTATTAATTGAGATTTTGCTTGAGCGCAGACACTTTTGAATATTTTTTAATAGCTTCTAACATAAGTGTGAAAAGCTTGATCTGAAGTCAGAGATTTTTCGTGGTATAAATTATATAGAATATCTCTGCTTATCCTTATTCCCGTAGTGGCCCATTCACTAAATTTAGATTTGGAATTAACTTTAACTGTTTTTACAGGACACGTTTTATTAAATTCTTGACCAACTGTAGAAAATAATGTACCGTAATTTATATTGGGGTCTTTTGAATCAAAACTAGCGTTAGATAGATTGCAAAGAACATTATTTTTAAACGATTTTAATTTATTTTTAGTAAGAGGTCTTAATCGAATTGTTTTGGCTAAGGTTAACTTTTTGTCTAACTCAAAAGATACAAGTTGACCAGTATGGTCTGACCTAACACCACTAATTAAGGACGAATCTTTTACTTTACAATTAGTAAATACATTATCTATGCATGAAGCTGAAGTTGCTGTTATTCTGGTTGCTTCATTAAATAAATATTTTAAATTGAATGATTTGAACAATGAGATGAGCTTACATCTTTCTGGTGAATTGACCAATAGATCAATATTTAAGTCTCCACAAACAAAAACTAATTTATTATCTCTGAAAAGTTTACTTAATATTTCTTCCAATGTGATTAAAATCAATGACAAGTTTGATGCTGGTGGTCTATAGACACATAAGAAAGTATGCCCTTCAACCTCTTGTGACTGTTCCAATAAGACCCTAGTCTGATAAAATTTTCGTTTTTCCTAAGTCATGTAAATATTAGTACTTATTTCGGTCAGTTGCCCCCTAAGGGGCAAAGGTCACGCCCCGCCATCCGCGTGACCCTGTAAGGTTCGTCTCCAGGCTGGTCACCTTTCCACTGACTAAGAAAACTGAATTCCTTAATATGAAGAAGTCCAATGCCTCGTATCATTCTTAGAACAAGGAAAGGATTGAAAGATATAGTAAATCAGATTAGGGAATTCATAGTTAATGAAATATATTGAAAGTGGTTTCAAAAGGGTAACACATAACTAGGAGATCTAAAGTATATTTATATGGCAACCAATAGCTCTTGTAAACAACCCTTACGCTAGCGTAATAGGTAATTGGTCACTCGTGACTCACACGATACTTTACATCTACACCTGGAGCACTCAGAGCAACACTACCATAAGTGACGTAAGCCGCTTTTCAGCGGCAATGCGTCGACATCATGCTCCTAGTGAGCACTGTCCCTAGCAGTTCTTTCGAACTGGTGAACGTGACAAGGCGGCTTTTCAGCAGCAGAACGTCAGTCATCATGCTAATAGTAGACATGGTCCCTAACAGTCCTTAGACTGGTTATAAAATAGATGTGGTATCAAACCATTCCAATCCCACCCCATGGATCATGTGCTCGTTTTGTACCGTTAGCGCATCTGCAAGACACGTGTTTGTGTCAACCTGACCGAATCATCTGTCAGAGGTAAGATCATATTATTCTAGAATCACTATATGGTTGGTCATAGTAGGATTGAGAGTCAAAACTCAAAAGGCAAATTGGCTGAATTGATGGTTAGAGCTAATGAATAAATAATTCAAGAATTACCAGAGAATAGAGTTAATAATCGTAACTCGAGAACCATTTTGCAATAGAGTTGGAGATCAACTCTATTGAAACTCTATAGACAGCCCCAAAAGCGCCCTCCCTTCACCACTTCCTAGTGTTGGAGCTGGGAAGTCGAAGTGGAGCAACAAACTCCCCAGCAACACGTTTCTGTCTGTTTAGTTTTAAGAACTCGAATTACAACATCAGCCCAGGATAGTTATTGTAATAAAGGACTCACCCAGTCGCTCACCAACAAACACACACACATACTAGATTAGTCTGAACAGGGCTTTTAACCCAACTATATTTAACTTATTAAATCATTATCGCACTCTTACAACAACCCATTTGGACATAGACTCCCGGTATTCACTAAGTCTCCTAACTTAACTAAAAATAGCTTATATCGTCCGGATCCTATAGCGGTCTAAAACCGACTGCCCCCGCTCAGCCGTTCTTCACCGACCTCTCTCCTCGGCCTTTGCCCCTTTTTTTCGTAAAATGTCTCCAACACCATCATCGTCCCTTTTTTGTTGATCCAACCGTCTCAATTGTTTTAAGCGGCGCCCATGCCCATGGCCTCATGGGGTGCTCGTATTCAAAAATGCCTTTAGAAATCGAATATTCTTATCTTTTCTCAAGAATTGCCTGCTAATAGTTTTTGTCCCAAGTGGATTTGCCATTAAGTAAAGAATTTATGCATTTCTAAGTGGTGCAGTTTTGTTAATTACTGTCACTTGACCGTCAAGCCATAAAATAGAAACTTAATGGTTTGCACGTGAGCGATATCGTGTGAAGAGTTTTAAAATAACGATCAAGACATTTTCTTAACAATTAGGAGTAAGTGACAAACAGTCACACTCTGCACATGCTACCTCACATAAGCGATCAACAGAGTAAGCAGTGATATCCTTCCTTTCCTTATATCTAAGACAGCTATTACAAAGTATTAGGGTACCACCACCCACGGTGGATCTGTTGTACGCACTGGCAACTGAAAAATTATTCACATTAAACAACATCCTATCTGGTTTAAGCCAAGTTTCACAAAAACATAAAATATCCATGTGGTATTTGTCTACTAACATTTCCACGTCTAAAATTTTGCCGGAGAAGCGATTTATATTCTGATGATAAAGTAAAATATTACTATTCATCTTCTCTTTTGTCGGCTCTAATAGTTTAAAGAATCTACTACAGTATTATCAGCGATACGAGATAATACTGTGTCATCGCTTAACCTACTCTCAGTTAAATTATCAATAACTGCTTGTATATTATAAGCTAACAATGTAGCCAGTAAATGTTGATTTTTTTTGGGAAGAAACATATGTTCCCGAATCAAAACAAAATCTCTAACAAAATTGTTAGTATCAAAAAACAATAAACGGTCACTATGACGACATGATAAAATATGCATCAGGTTATTTATACCAGAAATATAATCATTCTCTTCATCAAGTAAATAGTCAGAGTATGGCAATGCACATAATAATATATTAATTTTCCTAATCTTAACTTAAGAAGGGTGTCAATGCCATTAACTATGTCCTTTTTTGATATACTAAGGCTATTTCCAATTAAAAGTACTACAGTAGACTCCTCATTCAATTGTGTGTGTTGAATTTTATGAATGAGCTCATTGAAATGCAGGTTATGATGGCAATGGTTCGCTACTGTATGTTTAGAACGGTTATTTAACAATGATCCAAAACCAGTTCCTAGTCTATCAGAATACAATAAAATATTACTTTGGGTGGGATTTAATATGGGTAAAACAGCAGGAACAACATGCTGTGACATGAGAGGTGGCGGAGTGGCAGCACAGCTACAGGTAAGATTGTTAGTCAGTGACTCATACCTCTCTGCGCTATACTTCACCAAGTCCACCAACTCACAGGCCTCCTGCATGCGCTCACTCAACATCTGTTGACTACATTCATATTTAGAAAAGATTTCCTTGAGTGTATTTTCCCTACTCAGTAATTCCCTTTGAAGGTTCAGTATGTCAACATCATACATTTGTGTACTACTTTCTTACTTACTATTACATATACTTAATTGGTTTTGTAAATTTCTGAATTCTCTTCTGAGGTTAACATTATGTTTATAAACACTTTGAGTTTTTAAAAGTTTCTTATACTTCTTTATACTTTTGTTGATTTTAATATATTTCTTAATTTTATTATGGCTACTTAGAATTGGACATTTAGTTATGGCATCATCCCCAGTTAAATCTATAGTGATGGTGGGCTGCTTACACTTCAGTCCGGATACATCATCAATCAGCTCATTGTACAGGTTATTGGTGTTAGTAACCTCTTCGCAGGCTTTCAGAGAGTTGATGGAGGTAATGGTGTTGTGTGCCTTGCACAATTCTGCTTCTAGTTCAGATATACGTCTCAGTGCCTGGTCATGAGTGTCATGGCATTGCTGAAAATCTGACACTAGTTGACGGAGATGATGATGCTGGTCCAGTATATCCATGTGCTGGGTGTGTAGTTCAGCAAGCTGGCTCTTGAGTTGAGTGTTTTTGTTCACTATTAACTCAATTTCAACTTCACTTTCTTCTCGTTCCCGCAGCAGCTTGCTGCACTCATTCCTAGATGAATCCAGCTCCCTCAGCGCTGCTTTCAGTTTGTCACTCATGTCACGAACAGTAGCTCCACGGGTCATCATGTTGACTGATTACCTCAAGTGACACCTGAAATGTGATAACAGGAAACAGCTGAATATGTAAAGTAAATATTACCTTAATTGAAAACTTGAGAAAGTAAGAGGGGTTTTGAAAGAAAGATAAAATATTTAAGTTTTGAACTTCTAAAGCCAAAAAAAAAATTAAATAAAAGCAATAGATAAAGTTTTAGAAAAGTTTATGAAAATATGGAGGTATCAGAGAAAAAAAACTAAAGATAAAGAAAAGGTATTTAATATTCTCAAGCTTCTAACAATTAACACTTTAAAGAAAGGCTATTTTACATTTATGTTGATTGCTGGATTTACTTTTTTCTACAAGGACTAGTAAGAACATGAGTTTATGTAGGAACAAAGTCTATCTATATTATGAACCAAATGGTTTACTTATAATATGGACAGGATACCAGAGAAATATTATTATGTGTGAAGTAGGGTTTGCAGTAAGTGTTTTATGTCTGGGCAAGTGTTTCCGTCCTCGATTTTGCTTCCACAATTTGTCAAGCAAAATGAGACATAAACGTAGCCGGTGTGTACTGGACGTTGCTCAGAGCCCTGAGCAGTGTTTGTATGATGTATAGTATGTAAATAAGTGCACAATATTATGTTAATTAAAACAGAATACTCCCCCGGTTCGAAGAATTCAAATCCACAGTCCAAACGTTGACAGCCGGTAGATGACTTAACGAAATATCGATTGATATGAGTTATCACAGTATAAACAGGTCACAAACACTTCGTGTGTCACTTTTTTGCTTGATTCTAATATAAAGAATAGATTTAAGACAAACTAAACACAATAAATCAATAATTTTAAAATAAATTAACTACGAGGTCGTTTTTTCACGACCAGTCGCCAGTGTTGCCAGCGCGCCAATCAATCAAGACGAGGGTATTTAGAAAAAAAGAGTGTCGTGTGTCTGAAACCATTTTGGCTCTTTTGCTAGACCTTGCCACTGTCCTGCGATTTCTGGTGGTGCTATTCCTGCCAGTGGGTACAGCATCTGTACCGGGGTCGGTTTAAGGCAACCAGTGATGATCCGGCACGTTTCATTCAGAGTTGTATCCACTAGCTTTGCATGGGCTGAACGGCTCCACACGGGGCACGCAAATTCGCCAGCTGAAAAAGATAGCGCCTCTCATACCGGCTCAGTAGTTCACAAGAGTCTGTTGAAAGCCCTGGAATGTAGGAAGTCCTGCAACCCCTTGGGATGTGTCTTCGAGAAGTAGTGGACACAATATTTTATTTCACATAGGCGACGGAGCTTTTACCTTACAATTAGTAAATACATTATCTATGCTATGCATGAAACTGAAGTTACTATTCTAGTTGTTGTTATTCTAATCGCTTTATTAAAGAAATATTTTAAATTGAATGATTTAAACAATAAGATGAGCTTAAATTTTTCTGGTGAATTGACTAGCAGATCAATATTTAAGTCACCACAAACAAAAACTAATTTATTATCTCTGAAAAGATTACTTAATTTCCATTGTGATTAAAAACAGTGACAAGTTTGATGCTGATGGTCTATATACCTGCCAGGGCTGCGGGACTGTTCGAAAGAGATACCGCGGCCCTGGAACATAAAGGGCAACAGAAGGAACATGGATGGTTTTTAGTCAGTAAAAGTCTGACACTCCCTTCCGCTCCGCCCAGAGCGGGAGGAGTCATTTGATGATTTCCCATCCGACAAAAAAAAAAATGGTGGTCTGTATACACATAAGAAAGCATGCTCTTCAACTTCTGCACAACACACTGAAAAGACTAAAATAAATCTTGGAGTAAATGAAAACGAAAAAGAATAATTTTCACAAAAGCTTGTCGCGTGAATGGCAAAACAAAACTGTAGGCGACTAGCTTGTTAGCTGTCCACCCTGTTCGCCTACCTACTAGATAAATAGTAGGTACGTATTGTGTGTTTAATTAGTTGCGTGTTGTGTGTTTAATTAGTTGCGTGTTGCAGGAGCTGAGTGCGCCGCACGCGCTTCGCTGCCCGCTGTCGCACCGCGTGCTGCGCGAGCCGGTGTTCGCGGCCGACGGCTACACCTACGAGCGCGCCAACATCCTCGACTGGTTCCTCGCCGCCGGTGCGTCAGCTCACCACGTCACACGACGCACCTACACACTACCTCACCGGATACACTAGCCAGGGACTCTTGCTTCTTTCAATTCGAAATACTCAAATATTTAATCTTTACTAAAAAGGAAACCCATAAGTTACTATACTGCCCCCGATAGTTAAAAAGACGTATCTAACAAAAAGTAAAAACGGAGAAATAAATGTTTTAATGAATGAAACGGGAAATCGTTTGCTGTCTTCGAGTAAATTAAAATATTAACGTACTAAAAGTTGAAAATAATGCCCACTACAATATTATAGTCTTTAACTTGGTTTAATAAATTATATGAATTTATAAAAACAGTTTCATCTTAGCATAAAAAGTTAAGAAAAATACATTTCAAACGCTTTTGGCTGTACTTTTCTTCTAAGTATTTAGTTTATCTATCTACTATATGATTTTAACAGAAATAGGCGCATATAGGTATTTCCGCCTTTTTTCTTAAGAATTAGAAAGTATGTAGATAACCCTTTGGCTTAGATAAAATGTTTATATAATTATTTAATAATCCTTTTATCTATTATCTGTAATAGTACAGTAGGTGGTTATCTTATAAGCCATAGCCTAATTTATTATTTGTAAATAAAACACAATTGATATAGTCAAGTATTTATTTTAAAATGTGTTGACCCACATAAACAAAAATTTAAGACGCTTAGGCAAATGAGCCTATGCTAAAACAATTTTACGAAGTAAATAGGGCGCAAGTGGTCAGATGTGGTCTTTTTTAGGGTTCCGTACCCAAAGGGTAAAACGGGACCCTATTACTAAGACTCCGCTGTCTGTCTGTCTGTCTGTCTCCAGGCTGTATCTCATAAACCGTGATAGCTAGAAAGCTGAAATTTTCACAAATGATGTATTACTATTGCCGCTATAACAACAAATACTAAAAATTAAAAAAAAAATATTAAGGGGGGCTCCCATACAACAGATATGATTTTTTTGCCGTTTTTATAGATAATGGTACGGAACCATGGAGGAGCTCGTGGCTAAATAAGAACAGCCGCTCGGATCGATCTTTAGGTTAAGCCGTGCTTACCTAGGTTGGTCCATGGATAGGTGACCACCCATTACATACCGAGTTTCCTCCGTGCCTCGGAAAGCACGTTAAGCCGTTGGTCCCGGCTGTCATTTGTAGATCTTTGACAGTCGTTACAGGTAGTCAGTGGCCCGAAAGTCTGACATCCAGTCTTACCAAGGGGTATCGTATTACCTAGCACTAACTGGGTTGTGGAGGTCCGACAGGCAGTCTCTCCATGTAAAATACTGGTATTCAGCTGCATCCGGTTAGACTGGAAGCCGACCCCAACATAGTTGGGAAAAGGCTAGGCAGATGATGATAGATAATGGTACGGAAACCTTCGTGCGCGAGTCCGACTCGCACTTGGCCGGTTTTTTTCTTATCGTGAAAGAAGTTTTTTATTAGCGTGTTAAGCACAAATGCGTATTTGCGTCTTATTAACTTCCTCTTAGAAATAGGGACAAATATGCGCCTTTTATATTACTGAACTAAAAAAAAAACTACAAATTATAAGGACATTATCTACATAAATGCGACTTTTTAATTAAGTCTCACATAAATTCGTCTTTTCATCTTAAATCGAGTTTAAAAAAATGAACACAAGCGCCCTATTTTGTTGTGCTAAACCCGCACTGGAGGAAGTTACAAAAATATTAAAAATACAGGCAGATGCGCCTTTTTTTTCTGATTCCGGCAATGTATGTAACTCAAATCTGGGAAAAATGTTAGATGCGTTTTTTTTCCTATCGGGGGCAGTATAGGTTAATTTGGGTTGCTTATTAACTGAACCCTTACTTCCAAGTTAGTACTTTTAAAACACCGTTCGATTTTTGTTTCAATTGTTCGAAGTGGACAGTGATGTACAGACTGATCCTTCAAGTATTCCAGTCTCACCTGAACCACATTGAGAGTGTCTTACTACGTCGTGTACAGACTGTCGTAGAATTCGTGACAGCGAAAAGTACCAAAATCGTTACTCGAAACAACATACGTAGTGTATTTTGTAAAGTCATCTTTGCAAAATAGGTACTCGTTCATATTATGATGTTCGTCATAAGTTCATGCTTATGACGAACATCATATCGAATACTTATCGTACGACAGCACGTGAGAACATTCTCTGTGCTACCGTTCGTGGTGGTGTTATTCATGGTGAATATTTTACTAGTCACCGTCAGTATTGTATTGTTTGTCGATTCCTTAATAGCACTATCATCCACACCCCCCAAATATCCGCGACAAGCACGCAGAATATCTGCTCAGCAGCAGAATAATCACTCCGAACAGTTCGCTCCTGCCGCACCACCCCACGCGGTTGCTCTTGCAAAATAGTACTCGTGTCACGTGATAATTTTGAAAAATCGAGTCTTTGGCAAAAACTTAACAATGATAGTATAGTACCGTACTATTGGACACTCCTCGTTGGTCTAGTGCAGATACTCTGCTACCAGCTGCCTCAAGTAGACGGGCACCTGATGGTACCGAAGCTCCTCCGCAATGCAGTCGAATGGCAGATTACATAGATGTGAACTGGGCTTCCGACGAATTCGGGCCGCCCGATTCTAAGTGACGGACGATGCGGGTAGCGAGAATCTTCTCTAGGATCTTTCACGCCTCGTCCCGCAAGACAATCGGCCTGTACAACGAGACTCCGGGGGCCGCCCTGCCTTCTGCAACAGCACCAGTGGACCCAGGCCTTAGGGAATTGCCTTGACATCAGACAGGTGTCAGACAGCTCTCTAAGCTTGTTTGTATTTGTTATTGCTGTAATATTCTCGCTAGAAAAAGTAATTAAAGCTCTTTTGAATGTACATAATATAAGTGCCGTCGCAAATAGTGATTATCTTTCTTTCTGACGACATGGTCAAGAAAGACAGACGAACAGAAGGAATCTATAAGGGTTCCGTTATTGCCACTTGGCAACGAAACCACAAAAATTGAACAATTTACACAATACCAAAAAATATCTCTAAAAAGTTTAAAATAAAACCAAATTAATATTTTGGATAAAACTCACGACGTTGTTTTCCATGCGGCAATCGAAATGGCGACATGCAGCGCAGCAATGAATCGCTCAGCCACTGCGCCAACCGTGTCCTCACATTGTATTTGGCCGGACTGCACATTAAGTTTTCAAATTGCCACTGAATCTTGCAAGCGAAGATACCCCTAGATATGTAACATAGCCAAAAATAGCGGCCCGGGAGTCTTTTTGCAGCAGTGCAAGTTAATAGTATGGGAAGAATGCAAAATGTCGCACAAGCATGCATTAGAAACCGACGAAAAAATAAAAAGAGGAGGTTCTCAATTCGACACGTATATTTTTTCAGAACTGAACGAATGAACTCTAACTTGTTTTCTTCCACAAATTCTTGAAAACTATAATAACATTTTCTTATAGCAAGACTTTAATCTAGTCATAAATACACATAATGTTTTTGTGGACCGTATACGTTCAGGTAAATAATGTATTGTATACCTGGACACTTCGGTATTCTGGGCTATTATTATACATTTCTAGTGTAGGTGCTGGTAGAATTAACTTCGTTTTGCGGCGGTCGTTCTTAGCAAAATTAAACTGTTTATGTTATTCATAACACAAGTGGCTATAGTTCTAAGATGTAAATGGAGGGTACAGTTAACATTTTTCTTTTATAAAGTGGGGCTTGCAGCTATCCCTAGGTTTTATGTTAAATTTTATTCTTAAAAATTATTTTTGTGTAATAAATAAATCATTGACATGTACACTGTGGCTCCACATGATGATACCGTAGCATAGCCACGCGTTGGCATACGAGTAGTATGCAGAGTGAGTACAGTGAGTTTTTGTACCTACTTGATTTTAGCACATTAAGCCCATTTGAGAATTTTCGATAGACGGCTTCGTGTCGGGTTTGTTTATATGTCGAATACTAGGTTTAGCCTTCGCAGTGGAGCTACGATAAAAACACGCGAAACTGTTATCGCCGTTCATGGTATCGAATTATGACACTCACGCGTGGTTTGCGGTGTTATCGTGCGATTTTTGATAGCAGTGCGGGCTAGGCATTAGAGTGGATGGTTGTGTTGTAGGGAGCGCGGTGTCGCCGGTGTCGGGGCGGCGCCTGCTGTCCGCCAGCCTCACGCTCAACTACGGCGTGCGCGACCAGCTGCGTGCCTTCCTGCGCTCCTCGCCCGACGTCTCTCCTTCGTAGTGTGCCGATGGTAATCTATGCTGAGTCGGCACTATACTTGGCTTTGAGCTCGGTGCTATCACTAGCGTCCGTCAATTCCTGTGGTGTCGCGCACCGGCTGTCAGGTCACCGACACGTGGCTCCCGATGACCTGATCGCCGCCGCGCTGCACAAACCCGCTTTACGTGTCGTTTCTAAGTATTGTGATACACTAAACTACTAATCTTCTGGGAGTTGACTATCTTTACCGTAATATTCAGTTCGGCGATGTAATGTTTCTCTGATACTCTTTTACACAATTTTCGCAATAATAATCAAAATAAAAATATGGAACATCAGCAAGTCTCAAATTATTCTGCAACCCATTTCCTAGGTTTCCCATAAGATGAAGAAGAAGTTTGATGCGCCTTTTGGATTACATGAAAAGAATATTATTTGACGCTTTTTTTAGCTACCTGTGTGTATGACACTAACTGTATACCGGAGATGCATGGAAGTATTAAGTAGCTACTAAGATGTTTTTAACCGACTTCAAAAAAAGGAGAAGGTGCTCAGTTCGGTTGTAGTTTTTTTTTATTGCTTGTACCTCATAACTCCGTCATTTATGAGCCGGTTTATTTTTTTATGTGAAAGGATATAGTTTCCAATTGGTCTCAGAATTTTTTTATCAAAATAAAGTAGTTCAGGTTTTTTCTTCTTGGTCCTTAATAACTTCTAGTTGAAATGTAAAATTGATTCATGACAAGAATTTGTGTGGTATACGACAACAATGCAAGTCTGCTGTAAGTGCGTGCCTAAAAGGACTCACGTACCTACGAAGAATCCGAGACACTTTTACAATTAGTGGGTTAACCTTCTAGACTTCAAGAATGAGGATACACACACACATACACACAACTGTACTCGTATAACGTGACGTCGAAGAACGGAAGCGCTATTAATGCTTGTGCGATAAACTGAAGTTCAACAACACGCTAGTGTGACATAAATCTAGTGTTAATTCAATTAAAGTCAGTTTATTTGAAAGAGGACATACTAACAAGTTTTCGCTAAAAATTTGGTGAGAAATCTCACCAAATTTTTAGCAGTAAATCCAGGAATCGACTTATAAGGTATTTAAAGTAAAAGGGAGAGGAATGAAAGCAAACGAACAGAGTCGCTTTTTAGGGTTCCGTAGCCGTAGGAAAAATGAAGTTCGGATTGCACATAGCTATTTTATGATTGCATTGTTGTTTCAGTTATATGAGTCGTACTTCATGTTATATTCATGTTATTTTATAAATTATTTTATAATATTATAGTGACGAAGTTTTAGGTACGAATCAATTTATATTATTGTTGATTAGGTAGGTACTTATAAATGTATTTTTGCTAAACGAGCATTATTAGCTCGTACAATTTGCTTACATGATCTCCGATTTTTTTTTTGTAATATAAAATTGAATTATTATCATCTTTGGTTCAATCAATTTAATTTCAAATCATTATTCTTAATACTTACTGTCGGTGGAATTATTAATTTTGGTTATTTTGTAATGTATTTTGTTTTATTTATAAACAGAAGTTATTGCTTTCTTTGAGTTTTTTCATTTACAATCTAAGGGGTGTAGAAAGGCTTAACGAAGCCGAAAGGCACTTGTTTTCCTCTTAAACCTTACCTTAGAACCTTCTAGTTACGGAGATATTGGAGGTTCTAAGTTTTCAATTTTATAAATTTACTTTTAATACCTCCATGATCCCTGTACCATACAATGCATCCATCAAAAAATAATGTTTTAGTGCGTCACATTGACCGCGATAATTCACACAAAAAAAATGTCTCACTGCAGTAATTGTTTCACAATGTTGCTTAGTTTGATGTACAGTATGCTTCTTTGACGGCTTGTAAAGGATCCTTTTACACCCTATATAGATGGCAGTGTCACACAAGCATTTGTCGCTCTTGCGTGATGGCGACTTTCAGTTTGTCGTACAAGCGTGCATTCGAACTACAGTGAGTCGCAGTACAGTTATGTCGCACAAGCGTTAATCGCGCTTCCGTTTGTCGACGTCAGGTTATACAGTCTACACACTCACACTCAAAGACACTCACTCACACACACCACATCACAAACCATAACACACACATACTCCTTTTCTTTTTTTTTTCTTTTGTATTCCTTATATAGGGTGACTGGTAATTAGTCACCGGTACTTAAACACGTGATTGTACTCATGATAACAAATAACTTTCCCAAAGAAACTTTTTTTTTATACACATTCCACTATTGTGGTGCCGGTCAGTGGCGCGGGCGCCGGTTACGGAGCTTGCGAGCCGCGTGGGTGTTCTGCCCACCCGCTGCTGCACGGTACGATAGTAATGAGACAGAACGGCGTCACGCGGCTGACAGCTCATAGGTCACAGGCGCGCGCGCGCGAATTTCATACATGTGTTATTGTGATATGAGAATTAATGTTGAATGAGAAAAGTTGTTTGTTATTATGAGTACAATCACGTGTATATGTATCGGTCACTAATTACCAGTCACCGTATATTAGTTAGTCTTTATTTATGTACAATTTTTTTTCCAAAATCAAATTGTATTACAAACAACCTAGCTAGTCCGGAGGAAGGTGATGGCGTTCGTGATACAGGGTAATCCTAGTGCGAGTGCCAGTCACGAGATATGTTAATTCACTGTAACACATGCGTTAGTTTAATTGTATTGGGTATTACATTTACAAGTTTTTGCCGTAAGTTGCACAGTTGCTCATGCTCTATGTAAGCCTCAACACACGTTCGAGTGAATAGTTCTCACTGTCTGTGCGAGCAACGCGACACGAGTTCGAAATAATACCACCCACAATGTTTCAACGATTTCATCTTTATTTTGTATCACTTAAATTAATATATTTACAAGTGAGGCAGTAACAGTGTCAACAAACCAAACCTTTTCAACTCGGAACCATTGTTCGACGGCATGCGTTCGGTAAAATCAACAAAGTATTGATCGCTGCGAGCGGTACCCAACGACGACACACTCCATGTCTCACAAACATTGAGCGAATGATAATATCAAGTACGTGTGTTATACAGGCTTTACTGTACACTGTACATGCACTAGTTAACAAATCACAGGTTTACATTTGAGGGTGGGACGTCGTCAAGCACCATATCGCATCGACCTAATTATATAAAATATCATAGTAATAGTTGATCGTACTCAATTCAACCAATTCACAAGTTATGATACAATTCCATGCAATTTTGTACTGTTGAACAAATGACACGAGTACAATGGCCGTCCGTGGGACGTTGGCGGTTAAAACGATTTCGATGTCGTTATGAGTAGTCGAGCAAAGCTCCACGTAGCGGCACGACCGGCATTCCCGGTGTCAGACGTATGCAACGGGCACTTGCGAGGTGTCAGACACACATGTCGGACACATGCAAGGTGTCAGACACATACAACTGGCACATGCGAGGTGTCAGGCACTTATGTCGGACACATGCGAGGTGTTTGACACATACGTCGGGCACATGCGAGGTGCCAAACACATACGTCGGGCACATGCGAGGTGCCAAACACATACGTCGGGCACATGCGAGGTGCCAAACACATACGTCGGGCACATGCGAGGTGCCAAACACATACGTCGGGCACATGCGAGGTGCCAAACACATACGTCGGGCACATGCGAGGTGCCAAACACATACGTCGGGCACATGCGAGGTGCCAAACACATACGTCGGGCACATGCGAGGTGCCAAACACATACGTCGGGCACATGCGAGGTGCCAAACACATACGTCGGGCACATGCGAGGTGCCAAACACATACGTCGGGCACATGCGAGGTGCCAAACACATATGTCGGGCACATGCGAGGTGCCAAACACATACGTCGAGCACATGTGAGTTTCCAACACATACGTCGGGCAATGCGATCCGTAGTGTCTGACATAATATGTGTCGGTCACATTAGCATACGAGACGAGACGTGCCGCCAAGATCGCGCAATAGATTAATCAATGTTACTATGAATGTAATTAATTGTAATCGTTTATAATAATTATGTACAACTTTACAAATGTGAGAGACGCACGAGCGGCAGTCGCGCTGCAAGGCTCCGGTCCGCTCGTCGTCAGCCTATGTACATAGTTTTGTTTCCCATAATATAAACTTTAGTAGGTAGGTACCAATACGAATAATCTCGTAATTTAAATTATCTTCTCACATCGTTCATATCACAACGCGTACGACAGACCGTTCCTTTATCTAAGTAATACATTTGAAATTTTTACAATACATTTAACTTAACCACTCCGCATCGCATGCGGCGTGTTGGACGTGAGGGCGCGCGCGCCCGCGCACTCACTCTCGCACTCACTCACACTCACACTGTTGTCTCTGAGTCCACTCACGTGGCTCTTCACACGTCGCTGCGCTATTTGCCATCGTCCTCGTCGTGACATAGTACCCTGCAACCGAAAACAACACCATGTTACATCAGTGTTCAAGTTAATCAAAAGTGGACCAAGCTAAGAAAGTGGAGCGGTTACACGTATGATGTATGGAATTAAAATAGAATTATCGCGAAGTGTGCTAAACGTGAGTGCATAATGTGGGTGTAACTTACGGGTAGAGCAGCGCAAGCGCGATGAGCAGCAGTAGCCTGAGCAGCGCGCGCGCTCGCGACGCGGCCAGCGCGGCGAGCAGTGCGGCGCGCGGGGGCGGTGGGGGCGCACCCGCCGCGTTGCCGTGCTGCATCGCCGCCGGCTGCTCACCTGCGGGGGTGGGGGGGGGGGAGGTTTTCACTTTACGCACGTATATGTGTTTCTGATGTTGGTCACTGATGTGCCACCATTTCAAATAATACATGCAATGCAGGACTACGTTTTGGGTACTGTAACAATGGGGACCTCCATAATCACTGTACCCGAAACATAGTTTATTTCTCTCACTTAGAGTAGTATCTTTCAGACCATATCAGCACCCTCTCAAGATTGTGAGATGGAGTGAGTTGAGGGACTGTGATTCACTGTTGAACACAAAACCCAGCACACACCAGTAGAGGCGCGGTGAAAAGACTGAGAAGATAACAATTTAGGGTCAGTTGAGACAAAATGGAAAAATCCTAGCGCATTTTACTGACTGCATTGCAAATCGGATCGAATTGCCATCGCTTAAAGAAGAATATTGTTTGAATCTTAATCAACGCGGACATCAAGCGTCGCCTCGCGACTTGGTCGCTCGCCTGCTCGCAAATCCTCGGGAGTTCTTGAGGATACCTGACACCGCACGAACAAGTTTTGACGTGTTCACGTATCGCCCTTTGCGATTAGCGATGTCCTCGCGCGGTCTCGAGCCTCGTCTCAATGTCACACCGTCGAAGCGTATTTCTGCTCTCGGTATAAATTGTCAAAAGATAACTAATAGCGGTCGCCGTGGTGGTGGTGGCAGTTATGGGGGTACTGACCACTGAGCACGTGCAGCATCACGGACGCGGAGTCCAGGTTGGAGGGCGAACACGAGTAGTTGCCGGAGTCCTCGCGCCGCGGACTGTAGATGATCAAGTTGCCCACCTGCAAACACGACAGCGAACCATTTACTGAATTGTATTTGAAACATTTCACTCAAGCTCTTCAGTTTGTGTGCATATTTGGTTTGTTTAGACAAGTGCAGAATAATTTGTGGTAAATTGTGGCAGGCGTAAACGTGGTACAGATCCCAAACTCTGCAATTTACATTGCATTTTTTTTTAACATTTTACATGAAGCAATTCAAGCTACACCGTGCGACATCGGTGTCCCGTCCGAGTTTAGGTCCCTAAAAATTGAGCAGACACAGATGTGCCTCACGCCCGTGAGGGCCTAGCATAAATCATCCCGTAGACTTTAAGCTCTTCTCGTAAGGGTGAGTATGGGTGGGTTAATGTAAGGATGTCGTTGACGTTATGACGGTGTATGGCGGTAAGGGAAAGTGAGAGATGGCACAGCGGCACATACCGTGGTGTCGGGGGCCACTCGCTCCATGCGGATCTCGACGAGGCTCTTGTCGTAGTTGAGCACGCGCTCGTCGTTGTGGTACCAGAAAATGTAGGCGGGCTCCTCCAGCGCCTGCGTGATGACGCACTTCAGGCTCACCGTCGTGCCGGCCTTCACGTACAGGTCCGACTCGCCCACGATCTCGATCTTTGGCACTGTCGACATCACATCAAATGTATTATAGACTAGCTGTTGCCCGTGATCTTCGTTCGCGTGAAATTATTTTATAAAAATATTAATTCCCCATTTGAATCGGATTTTGTTAACAATATCAAGGGTTTCAATTTTTTTGCACGGAATCTTTATAGCCTAAGTTACTCCTTAAAACATTACCTATCTGCCAGTAAAACCCCGTCAAAATCGGTACAGCGGTTTCGATGATTAGCCAACAACTACAGACAGACAGACAGACAGACAAAAATAAAATGTTTTTTAGTATAATTATACTTTCATTTGCATTCAGTAAAAAAAATTGTACTTCAGTTTTATTTATTGATAAAGATCGCAATTTGTGAACGCTCCCAGATCGTCGGTCCATGTCCGACAGTCTTAACAGCTGGGTCCAGAAAGTGGAAAACAGGAGGTTGTTGTGTAAGTCAACAGAGGAATGTGTACACGAAACAGCTGCTGCTGCTGACAGCGAACGATCGGAATGTGAGAGTTCCGAGACAAGAAGAAGCAGACAGTAGTGTGCACTCACCTACAACGTTGAGCTGCACGAAGTGGCTCATCTTGGGCTCGGTGCCCACCTGGCACTCGTACACGCCGGCGTCGCGCGCTTGCACGTACTTTACCTGCACACACGCATGTTGTTATTCATTCGTCGCGCAAAATACTAACGCACTTACAGATTACGCAAAGTTGTACCTCATAGGTACATAGTACAATCACAATTCGCCAGTAATGATTAATCTCATGTGATAGGGAACGAGCCTATTACCAACTAGGCACAAATCCCGACTCCAAGGCTGCTACTGAGAAATTTTTGATGAAACAACAAAGTAAGACTTTGCTCGATCTGGAAATCAAACCTATGGGATCTCATGCTCAGCAATAGCGTTTGCGAGCACTGAACCATTCATTGATTGATCCATTTATTGAATGATTGTTTTTGTATTGCCAAGATTTCAAAATATCAAAAGACAAAAATAAATTGTGTAGGTTCATAATTGCGCCAAAGTTGATAAAATAACAGCGCAGTGTAACAAGAAGCTGGTGAGACCTGTAGCGTCCAGGTGTCGGTAGCTTCGACGAGGAAGGCCTGGAAGCGCTCGTCGGCGATGAAGGTGAAGCGGTCCACGGTGAGGATGTGCGCGTCGCGGCGCCGGATCCACGACACGGACTTGTTGCTCAGCTGCCGCACCTGCAACACGCGCGACAGCGTCACACAAGGAGCCCCATCTACAGTACAGCTAAACGTAGCGCTAGTCAGAGTGTTACCTTGCAAGGCAGGTAGGCGTGCGTGCCCAGCTGCGTGGTGATGTTGTTGGGCGCGGAGGGGTCGAAGTAGGGCCCGGTGTACAGCCCCACGTACCGCTTGGTGAGGCGCGGCCCACCGCCTGCCTCGCCGCACGACAGTACTGCAACACACAACCACATAATCACACACACGTTCCCATCTTCCAAAAAACTTGAATAATTACAATACTAAAACAACCGGCCAAGCTCGTGTCGCAATACGCACAGTGAAGGATTCCGTAACCGGGATAAGATAATTCACCCATACATTTCTACATTCATTTTCCCATACAGTCATGTCAACTGCAATAAGTATGGACGCACGATATTCAGTGATTTAGTGAGTTATTTTAAGATCACATTTATAAGTTTTTAAACTGTCATGGTCACTAACATTATAATTAACACTAGAAACGGGATATTTACCATGTCCACTGTTTATCCGTGATCATGGTGCTTGCAACAGCGCCGAAATATCGGGAACTCAAAACAAACAGTGGACATGGTAAATATCCCGTTTCTAGTGTTAATTATAAGATCACATTTAAGTTAATATTATAACTGTTTGCTGTTTTTTTTTTTCAAAGTTTAGTTTCGGAGGTTTAATTTTGAAAAAATGTCAGTTTTGATAAATTTTCCTAAATAACTTTAAATGTATTTATTTCCAATGATAGAAATAAAATATTTGATACCTTCGGAAAACGCCCTTCCTTTTCTCCTGGTACAGTTTGCAAAACCAATTCTAAATTCCCCGCCAACACTATCACTTTATACAAAATTCATTTATTTACGTCACACGTCTGTGTTTGAGTCACAGAAATTCATAATACGAGTATTATATGTAGGTACCAAATTTCACCTTAATCCGTTCTGTAGATTTGGAGCAAGTTGGCTGAGACAGACGGACAGACTGACACATATTTTTTTTCATTTGGACGTAGGGAACCTTAAAAAGCTCTAAAAAAAAATTTCTACAAAATTATTCTTAATAACAACACACTGTACACACATCTGTGCATCCATGTACTAAACATAGATGTTTACAAAGTATTTTGCAAGAACACCAACATTACTGGTCACAAAAACTAATGGAAGCTATTGATACAACTCAACCTTTAGCTAATTCTGGAGCTCACCTCAAACGAAAAGAATGTTTTTAAGAAATCGCATCAAGCGCTTGAATTATGTGAAACTAGCTGTTGCCCGCGACCTGCGAACGCGTGATATTATTATAAAAAATATTACTTCCCTTTTTTAATCGGATTTTGTTGTCAATTTCAAGGTCAACAGAAAATTGTATTTATTTCTAATTGATAAGACGTATTACTCTATCGAAGAATTTTTAAATGACAAAATATGACATTACTAGCCTTTCATTATAATTGAAAATTGACATACATGTAAAAATAAATTGTTATTGATGAATTATTAATAAAACATTTAATTGACATTATTTACAAAATTATAAAATATGACATTATGAGCCTTTTATATAATTTCAAATTGACATATATATAAAAATAAATTCTAATTGATTAATATTTAATAATAGTATGCTGAATTCACATTATTTATTCGAACTCGACTTTGAGTTACAGATTCTGTCATATTACTAAAAAACTAATATTTGTATGGTAGGACATAGAGCTCGACTAAACTGTTTACATAAGACCTTTATTATAATACCTGTGTTCACAAATAAAGATTGATTTGATTTGAAGGTTTTTTTTTTGCACGGAACTCTAACACAAAAACAAAAGATCCAATAATGGTAATGGTAATGGTGATATGGTGGTGGTAGTGGTGGTATGGTATGGTATGGTGGTATGGTGGTATGGTGGTGGTGGTGGTGGTAGTGGTATGGTAATTGTTCCAATTTTGTACTATTTCTAAAACAAAAGTAGCCTATTAATATTAACTACCTGCCAGTAAAAGTCCCGTCAAAATTGGTTTAGCTATTTCGGAGATTACCCGGAACAAACAGACAGACAGACAGAAAAAATTGAAAAAAAATGTGTTTTTGTTTTAATATGTGCCGTATATATTTTCATAATAGATTCATTAAAAATCTGTAATTTTATATATTACAAACAGACACTTCAATTTATTTATTTGTATGTATGTATAGATGGGATGCAATTTTGCTACGCCGTAGCTCGTAGCACTCGTAGAGGGGACTAGTATCCGTAGCATGTGTCCGGCGGTCGGTCGCCTTCATTTCCATTCCCTATTTCCGGGCGAGGACCCAATAATAAAAACGAGATTTATGTGAGCGGCGCCGCCCGCCCTGTGCCGGCAGGGGCGGCGGGGGCGGTGGGTCACGGGATCCAGATCTAATTAATTACACGATGATGCTCCGAGCCGCCTTTATAGATGCTTCGTAATATTTTCTTTGCAGCATCGTGATTTTGTCGTTAGCGTCGTCGCTGAGATTAATAAGTTTGTCACAGTGACGACATTGATTACCTCGCTGCATATATTTTTTAAGAAATTATTTTTATTTTCATTATAAGAAACATTATCCCGTTCCTAGCACATGGTCAGCCTGGGATTCGTCGTGAGCAAGCACGTCTGGTGCACTGGCGACAGAAGGGAGGCTGGGCCGGGACGGTGCGAGACGCGCTCGTATTCCGGAATAAATTTAGTTTTTATCGATGCCACCCGTCTGCACCGGATATTGAGGATGGAAATGAAATCCCAAGTGTGGGCCGCACTCCATACACACATACATGCATATTATTATGTGAGTGTGAGTGTGTACGACGGCGACTGTTGTTAGAATGCACTGACAACGAAGCACATGGTGTATAATTTGGTTTCATGCATACTTATGGACTGACTCGTTGGTTAAGTAGTCGTAAAGCTACTGCTGAGCATGCACCAAAGAATCCAACCAATGAGGACCTTCCTCATTGGTTGGATTCTTAGGTTAGGCATAGTGCTTTTTTACAAGAATTTCTTAAAAGCAAGCTGGAATTTGTATTTCTGCGCGATTGGTGGCAATAGGCTTCCTCGCTAGTACGTGGACTTTTAAACATAACTGTCGACCCGTGTGTGGGGTAGGGTACACCTTTGCCTTCCTTGATTCTCTTCGGTGATGACAGGTGTGGTGTGATGTTACGTTATGTCGGTACATCGAGAGTAGTTCACACAATGTTCTGCCGTGGACTTCCCAGCATCTGTGACCTCACGTCCTACATGTCGGGTGTCCTCCGATTGTTAGTTTAATTTTAATAAGCTTATTATATTAATAATGCGAGCACTGAAAATTGTTTTGCGATACTAATAGAATATAACAGAATCATCTTAATAAACAAATAAAAATCACCTTCACCATTTTACGGCTTAACAGCTAAACGTATTTCGATTAAATGTACCACACAGGTACCCCATGATCTAGACTAGGATAGGATATATTTTATCCCGGTAGAAGTTCCCGTGGCTTAATTTCCGCTTCCACGCAGACGCCAGGGAAAAGCTAGTAGTTTCATAAATATTGCGTGTGTAAACGATGACATTGTCGTTATGAGGTGACAGCAGCGTTGCAAGTCTAGCGTGACACGGACCAGCACACTCAGTCCGTGTCACAAGCGCTAGTTTGGCGGCCACCCAGCTAATTATCGACCGGCGCCGACCGACCAGCCCAATTTAAACTCTTCCACTGGGTAGCGGCTCCTCCATACGTTAAAAACCTTACCCATATTAATTGAATTCGGTTCCATCTGAGCTGTCGATATGTAGAAACCCATATGTGTCCTCGGCCTAAACTGTGGAGCGTCGGTCACAAGCGCGACAGTCATCGAACGTGAATACATTTGATCGTCGTGACGTGATGGACGTCACCTGACGTGTACGCGTCAGCGTCAAGTGACGTCACGTCACGCCGGTACCATTGGAAATTATGACACTCATAAATAATCGTAGATACGTAATACATATTTATTTTACGGTAAATTGACGTAGTGTGTCAATCTGCTAAATAATTCATTTCCTGCGAACCGCCGCCGCCGGCTTCGACTGCTGCCCGCGAGTGGTCCGCAAAGTTTAATGTAGTGTGCGTAACTTGTGCTACTTACGAATAGTTTATTACAAGTTGGTGTGAACTGTCAATACTACTTAGTCTCCTCTCATCTCCCAGGTGAAGCATAATTTATCCAAGAAACTTTGGTGTTAGTATTGGAGAAAGTATACATTACGATAGTCCGGACTAGACCCCCTACCAAACGCGCGCCGGACTAAACGGGACATAAAGTGCCCCTACATCATTTACAGGTCACGGTAAGAATTATCTCTGAATTCTGCCCTTCCACTGTGTATCCAATAGAAGAAAGTTTGTTAGTGTAACACAATGCCCGTACAGGGGGCCGCACCACGCGAGCCATACAGTCTGTACAGAGATAATCCTACGATACTCAACAAACAAGGGTACATTAATAATTTGTCTGCGGCGGTAGAAGAACACATTATTTATGAGTGAAATATAGCTGCGCTGAGATGTTGGGACAAAGCGAACAAAACGAATGGTTTCTTGTTCCATACCGGCCTAGATTCCTTCCTGACAAATGTCTAGTATTCATTAGGGGCGCGGCGTCGTTCATTAATACTAAATTACTCTTGAAAATGTATAAAGCGTTTCTCAGCAGCGCAGCGGCGGGTACTCAAACTGCGCGGTGACTCCTGTGTACTTGTGGCAGACAGGTTATTTCTAAAAGCTGATTATGTTTTGCGTAGTGGCTCGCATTCAGGTGACGCTCTTTATAAAACGTGTTTTTTGTTACATTTCCAATGAATACCCAGTTCAGTAATTGTGAATAGCTACTTATTTGAAGTGATTTTTTTCAAAATTTGGTCGCTACTTTTCTACGAGTTCTGATAGTCTGATCGAGTCAGTAGTAAGTTGAGCTGGCTTCAGTGCGTGAGTATCAGGCGCACATCTTGGCGAGGCGTGAGCTGTAAACTCCTGTGTCTCACTACTGAGTGAATGGGCTCTCCATTACCGGCGTCAGGTGTTTGCTCGGCGAGTCATTGCGCATCCGGCTCCCCTTTATGACGCCGACACATACTGTCACCTTCTATTAACAACTAGAACATTAACATCTAGCTTTTACTTAAATTAGAAAATTACCTAAACGTTTTCGTTGTGAACGAAACATTTTCATTTCAGCGTTTGTCTGACGTATATCTATTTATTAGCATTACAACTCCATGTTTGGTCTGTTTACAAGTGCAAACTATACGGACAGCCTCAGCGACAAGTGCAAACTGTACGTAATATTATAATGTTAAGATCATGCGATGCATAATATGCTTCGCTCATGTCGCTCGTATGCATGCTTCACTTAGTCGCTCGTATGCAAATGAGTGCAGTCGTGCGTGCTGCGGCCGCGTCGAGTGGCGAGTTGACCCGGAGTCGGACGCGCGACACGATCTATCCTCGTCGATGCCGAGCGCACGTCACCAAATGTCGAGCGAACGGAGCGAACGCGCATTTCGCGTCCAATGAATCGCGATTGTCGGTCGTTATGTTTATGTATATTATGTAGAATTACGTGGCCGCGAATGTGGTGTTCGTGGTGTTTAGAGCTGCAGATACAAGCACACACATCTACTGGAATCTGTGGGAACGTGGCAGCAACAGCGCGGCGCGTATTTGCTTGCGAAGCTGGTATGCCGATTGTCTGCAGGTGCTCCAGACTAAAGATATGCCAATGTACATCGTCACGAACCGCCTCGAGCCGTGGCTGTGGCTATAAATCACACCAAAAAGGTGCAGTGCGTAGTACCCGCAACCGGTGTGCTCACTGACTGGATGTTTGAACGTGGACGAGGTGCAGGCAGTATGTTCCGATCGTAGCAGGTGATGTTTAGTAGTTTCTGCCTACCGTGAGAAACAGTTGTGAGTCTATGGGGAAACACTGTATTAATGTACATAGGTAATATCCAACTCTCATGCTGTATCTGAAACTAATAATTGTGCAGTAAAATATTAATTACTAGTTGAGAGAGGCGCGGGAGCGGACGCCAGACAAGGCGTCTCTTCGAGTCAGTGCACATTGTGCCGCATTACATATAGCTGTTACTACTCAGTGCACAATACTAATTTGACTAAACTCTTCAAAACTACTTGCTTCAACGTTTATTGAATAATATGCTCTTTGTGCGGCCATATCCGCAATTAAAAACTGTTTATTAGCTACGCTACGACGCGCTACGAGCATGCTACACGCTACGAGCGCTACGCATCACTGTCATTCTCCGTGAGACGTAATTTATTCCATCGTTATGTAAATTCGTTTCGACTTCAGTTTCGTACTTTGCATTTCGGCGTAATTCTCCTCCAATTATGCAAATTAATTACTTCTGATGATCATTAATTAGGATGGATTGGGGCGGCTTTTATTTTCTCGCCGGTAAGCAAATATTTAGTTCGCGATCGTCTAATATAATATTTGGGATTGTTTATAAGTCCCAATAAATTTTACTTGAGTCAATTTATTTTGGTGTTTCAGTTCCGAGTGTAATACGATTTAGCTAACTAAATCATCATTGCAAACACTGCCAGATATATTACATTGAACACATGGGGGTAACGACAGAGTAAGCCAGAGCTTGTGCAGTGTGCTTGTGAACCAGAGAGAGGCTTGCGTCACTGAAAGAGGACTCGAGTGGGATGCGGGTCGGGGCGGAGGGGGCGCTGAGACAACTAGTGCGCAGCATGAGGGTGGGAGGGGTCTGAAGTCCGAGGTGTAATTACAGCTGCAATCAGATTCGCAATCTGTCGGCGCGCGGCGACACATCGACAGTCGTCCGCGACTTGCTATGTGTGGTGACGTCACGCTCTAGAGGCAACGAACAGTCACATTGGGAAGAAGCTCGCCAGATGTTGAATTAAACCGCTAAACAGTCTGTTGTTAAATATGTACGTACACTATGGTCATAGATATAATTTTTTAATATTTCTGTGATTAAGGCATTAGTCATTTCAAACGTAAATACAGCACTGTGTCAGCTTTACTTTTATTACAGCTAAAGTAGATCGATGTTTGTTTGATACCTAATAACCCACACTAACACGTTCCCTGCTCAAGACTGGTTACGTAAAGTCTGCCATTACAATAGAAAAAAGGTTAACGCAACTGTCAATAATGGCGGGCAGTATGCGGTGTCATGTCTCAGCACAGACTTGTGATCGTCTGTAGTGAACAAGTCGAGTACAGACTCCTCGGGATATGACTCGGTGGGTTACTCGACTCGGGCGTCACTTTGCGCAACTTTCTCAATTTCCTGCTGCATCTCACGCCATCTGACGGCACGTTTGGCGCAGTGGTCAAGCGATTGACTGCTGCGCTGCATGTCGCGGGTTCGATTCCCGTACGGAACAAATATTTGTATGACCTACAAGTAGTTGTTCCGGGTCTGGGTGTTTTTCTATCTATAATATGTATGTATTTACAAAAAAAAAATGTGTATATGTAGTTTATCAGCCATCTAGCTACCATAACACAAGCATTAGGTTGCTTAGCTTGGGACTAGATTGTGCTGTGTGAAATGTCCAGGGATATTTATTTATTTATTTATTTATCTTGTCTTATACTGATACTTGCTAGTATTGTCAGCTAATAAATTGAATTAGACACACTACATGTTAATACAGAAGGATTAAAAGATTTAAATAGGAGAAAGTCTGACAACCAGTCTTACCAAGGGGATCGTATTACTCAGTACTAACTGGGTTGTGGAGGTCAGATAGGCAGGTGCTCCATTCCATGTAAATACTTCTATTCAGCTGCATCCGGTTAGACAAGAAGCCAACCCTAACATGGTTGAGAAAAGGCAGGCAGATGATGATATCAATCTGTCATATTAATCAGTTGCTGTGCTTTTAGACACGTTGGCTGCATCTTCTGCTAAGTACCATATTATGTCACTTCTTTGCATTTATTTTGTTTTTTGTTGTCAATAACCTTACATCTTACTACTATTGTAACCGCGAAAGCATGTGAGGATGCTGTTAAGCTGTTAATGTGTGAACATGATGGATGAACGTTTGTTACTCTTTTATGCAAACAATACTGAAGAATATCATTATAAATTGTATGCTATGTGTTATTTTGATTTTGATAATTCCTTTTTTCTCTACAGAGAGAAAAAAGGAATTATCAGCTCGAAGCCGCGGGCGGAAGCTAGTATTGATATATCAATTTCAAATATTAAGCTGTTAATGTGTGAACATTCCGTGCTTGTTTAAAAGTCAATCAGTCGTTCAGTCAAAACAAGGGTCGCGAGACCTTCACCAGTCGCACTGCGCACGTGTGTGTGCGCTGATCCCCCGCGCACCTGCACCTGCATGCACTGTTTTACACCAGAGGTAAAGATAAATTTGGTATTTTTACCAGTTTTATATACTTGCATGATTAGGGTGCACTCTACGTGCTGCCTACTGGCTCGCCAACTATAACGGTATAGAGCATGTAATAATGATCGCTTGTGGAGGGTTTGAGTTATGAAGCACGGCATGCTATGGTCAGTGGTGGCCAAGACCGGCCAGTGCTGGTCAGTACTGGCCAGTGCGGGCGCAAGAGTGAGCACAGAGCGTGGGTGACTAACAGCAGTTTAACATGACGCTTGTTAATTAATCACCACTTTTTATAAAATGTATGGTTGAACGCAGTCGTGGTGCCTACATTGGGTGACCAGCGCCGGAGCTACATTCCTACAGCCATGCCTTACGTAAACGATAACAATACCTTCCAGTGCTTGCAAATAGAGACTACCAAAAGGATTTATCAAGGACAAAATCACAAAATAATCTATACACATAAATTAAATTGGAGTACCTGTTTGTAATATCAAAATAACAGTTTTTTACTAAATGTAAATGAGAATTATCAAAAACATATTTTTTTAAATTTTTATCTGTCTTTCTGTTTGTTCCAGCTAATCTTCGAAACGGCTGAACTGATTTTGAAGGGACTTTGACTGATGTTATCACTACATAGTAAAAAACAAAGTCGCTTTCTCTGTCCCTATATCCCTATGTATGCTTAAATCTTTAAAACTACGCCACGGATTTGAATGCGGTTTTTTTAAATAGATAGAGTGATTCAAGAGGAAGGTTTATATGTATAATACATGAACCCGTGCGAAGCCGGGGCGGGTCGTTAGTAAGGTATAAGATAGGTTTATTACTACTTAGACTTTTATTTTAGAAAAATAATTATTATTCCATGAAAAAAAAATTGAAACCCTTGAAATTGTAAAATAAATATAATAACAAAATCAGATTCAAAGCGAAGTAATAGTTTCACACGAACGAAGGTTGCGGGCACCAGCTAGTCCTTACTATCCTTACTTCTACTATATAATATATGTATAATATTATAAATGCTAAAGTAACTCTGTCTGTCTGTGTGTTACGCAATCACGCCTAAACTACTGAACTGAATTAAATGAAGTTGGTACAGCGATAGTCTAGAGCCTGAGAAAGGACATAGGCTACTTTTTAATGCGAAAAATTTATATAGGGGATGGAAGTTTGTATGGAAGTAACGTCATTTTGAAAGGTAGAAGCTTGAATCTGATTTTTTAGGCTTTTGATTAGATATAAATAAATAAAAGATTCTTCTTTTATAAAATGGTAAACTGACTGACTGACTGACTGATTGTTATATCACTTTAAGACACAGCACAAATCGCTGCTCCTAGAGACATGAAACTTGGAAAGTGTGTTTTTTGTGAAGAGTAGTAGCCTCTAAGAATGCATTTTTGATAACTCCACCCCTAAAGGGGTAAAATAGGGGATAGAAATTTTATATGAAAGTCCGTCAGTTTTGAAGTTACGATCTTCAAATTTTGTGTTTAAGCTGACGTGTTGAAAATTGATTTACAAGTGTCTCAGCATTTTTGAAAATTATACCCACAAAGGGTTAAAAAGGGGGATGAAGGTATGTAACTGTTGTATGTTATTATCATACATTGAGGGTAGCCTCATAATAATGTTAAAGTAATGTTTAGGCCGCATACCGTACAGTTTAATAAATCAGTCATTATCTAGCTAGATCGTGTTTCACGATGATAAAGCGCGGTGTCCAGCGCGACTTGCAAAGTGTTACTGGTGCTACAATAAAGGTCATTTCAAAAATATGGGTATGGCCAGAGGTAACAAGCGTGTGTACCAAATACAAGAGAGCGGTGATGGCGACGATGAGTTAGGTATTCTACGTGTCAACTTTGGATCAAACTTCACAACATAAAGACAGTAAGTGGTTTGAACGATTAATTTTTGCCGAAAATGGACAGGAATCAGCGAATTGTTTAAAGTTGATACAGAATCTGATCTGAATGTATTATCACTAGTTATTTTTAATAAATTAGGGTATTCAATAGATAAAATCAAACTATGTTGCATAAGAGCACAGTCTTTTTGTGGAAATTATATTCCAATACTAGGCTCACGTCAGTTGTTGTGGTCATTTAAAGATAAAAACTACTTAATAGATTTCTTGATATAATGACCTCTCTATGAATGCTCTATGTTTGTTACCGTAACCTGGATTAACCTATAGGTTACTTTTTAATCCCGGTACTACGTTCCCTTCGGATATTTTTCGACATCACGGGCGAAGCCGCAGGCAAAAGCTAGTATGAAATAAATGTATGCAGAACACCGAGACGGCGTAAGCGACAGTTTGACATAGATACATTAGAATAGTCTCGGATTCTTGCTGTAGTTGCCTGTCTCGATCGCGTCAATCAAATCCTACCTGTTTATATTAACATAAAACAAAAAGGTAAAGTACTTTTACGATTGCAAACCGCGGCATTTTGAGCCATTCCATTACAAATATTACCGTATGATTTCCTTATCACGTTAATCAAGTGAAGCTTCTGCGCCGTGTTATTTGCGGGTTTGTACGGGGTGCGCGGCTGCGCGGGGGGTGGCACAAGATCGCGAGGATCGCATGCCGCGGCCACATTCAGTCCGCCCCGCGTCCGCGCCGCGCCGCCCGCGCTGTGCTGTATGGAACGTTCCCTTTAATTTGCAACACACAACGCCGCACTAAATCACTCGCCGGCTTGAGAGCGATATTAAATTCATAGCGTGGCGCTTCCACATTATAACTGAACAAATATTCGCTCGTAATACTATTACAGCTTTTGTACATCGCCGCCTTCGACCGCCGCCTCTTTGAACTGCAATCATCGCTTCTAGGTGATTATAGCATTACATATAAATGTCTGCCATATGGGCTATAGTAAATCCTTCACCTGCTGAGGTGATAGAGAGTAAAACTTTAGTTTTTTTTACCGTTTCCTAGTAGCTTTTTGTAATTACTTATTAATATTGGACTGAACACGCATTCAATAACCACACTGATTTAAAATTCTTAGCAGAAAATTATTAGCAGGTACGTAAATGAACGCCGTGCGCCATTTAATAATAAGGAAACAGAAAAATGGCTCCCCACATAAATGTTAAAGCAACGCCAACGTATGAAATATGTACAAATAATTGAGTGTGTCGATGAATAATGTACGCGAGCATTCAATATTCCTTTCTGAGATTACATGTTACGCCGCATTAGTTGGCTCATTAGGATGCTTGTGCTGCGGCCCAGTGCGGCCCGGTGCGGCCTGATGCCGCCGGGTGCGGCCGGGTGCGGCCCGGTGCGGCCCGGCCCGCTGCGGTGGCGTGATGAATGCCTTCAGCCCACTCTCAGTTTTTGCTCAGCACGGAGACGTTAAATATTTAATGGTTGGTTGAGAGGAGGCTCTGGCCGGAAATGAATCGCGTATTTTAATACGACGACTGCTATTTTAGCGATGTAAGCTCGTGACGTCAGAATTAACGTAGAATAGTGTATGAAGGGTGGATGGTGCGGTATTCATTGCTGTTTAAAACGGAAGGCTTCCCGGTTACTTACGATGTAGTATTCATGCCTGTGCGTGTTGTTTGTATTCGGCATCTCAATTATCTTCCTTGTTGAACCAATTAAATATGATGAGTATGAAGTGGAGTATTGTATTGGTCGTACTTACAAAAATATTAAGAATGATTATGGAAGAACCCAAAGGTTGACTTATAGAGAGCCTATACACATAACACTGGGCCACACGCCATGTACGCGTGGGCCGCAAGCCATGTTCGCCGTGGGCCGCACATCATATCCGCGTGGGCCGCACGCCATGTTCACCGTGGGCCGCACGACATGTTCGCCGTGGGCCGCATGCCGTGTGATCGGTCACATCAAAATATGAAGTACAGATGGGTTAGTTTGTAAGTCAGCCATTGCACCCGATCAGGGCTCAACCCTGTAGACCAAATTAGACAAATATTTGTATGGCCTACAGATAGTTGTTCCGGGTCTGGCTGTTTGTGTATGTCAGTCTAAATGTTTGTAAACGCACCCACGATACAGGAGAAATTCCTAGTGTGGGGCAACGTTTTTAAAAAAAAAATAAAGACCCTGTAGAAGTAAAAATGTAAAAAAAAAAACGATCGTGATGTTTAAAATGATAAAATCAAACACTGTTCGTACCTTTTTAATTCATAACATTGTTTAAAGCGTATATATTATAAATCGTGCAAGGTTACGACAATGTTTATTGTAATGAATTATGCATAAGCAAATTATTTATAACTTGTAGTACTGTTAGACGGAGATGTTTTTGGTCATGTTATTATTGGATTTTAGAAATTATTTTGTAAAAAACCTAAAAAATTTTAGGGTTCCGTAGTCGTCAACAAACAAGAAACCCTATAAGGGTTTCGCCATGTCATGTTATCTTATCTTATCTCACACACACTCAATCAATATTGTATTGCGTTGATTAAATCACAAGTGTACAAAATACGTTAAGGCGGAAATAGGTGAAGAGACAGTTTCAGAGTGGTGCTCTCACTTCGACGGTTCGTCCAAGACTGTCCGTCCGAAATGGCGTCCTGCCCACTATGACTCTGTCCACGTGATCTAACCACGTGCTTCACCAACTACCGTTTTAATTCAAAATAACAACTTTTAATCAAAAATCAACCGGATATCCGACATATAAATTAGTTACGCTGACAAAGTGGTAAAATAAAATCTCGAAGAGTATTTTTTTAGGGTATCACCAGTACAGGTACACGTAAAGTGGGGATTTTTTCTCACGTATCCCATAGTGTGGGATATCATTGGATAGCTCTTAAAAAATATTGCGAGTTTGTTCCAATAATTTTTCGATTGGATGGGATTCGTTTGTGAGATATTATTTTTTTAATCTTTGTTAGACTCAAGTGTGGGGGACACTTGAGTCTAACAAAGATTTAAAAAATAATATCTCACTACCAGTTAAAAGGTTGTGTTTAGGTGCGTGAAAAATTCACGGTGATAGTATACGCGCTTTCAACCCAAATAAGTACTCCGTTGTAATATTTGTAGCACGTTTCGCAAGTCAAGAAAAATCCAAGTTCCGTCGCATTTAGTTTCTCTCTGTACACACAAACACACCTAAAGACAATTAATACAAACACAAAAATACTATTGAACAAGAAGTTTAAATAAATAAATGTGTAAATAAATGAACTAAATAAATCTTGTTGATGGATACATCTTTTTGAGGCTGCCTGTACTTGTCAACCACACTCGCAACTTATTGTTTGTTGCATTAACTAAACCTACGTAAAACTACTTCGTAATTGCCGTCGGTACATATTAATGTAGGAAAGGCGTCTAAATCCCTTACTTTACATAGTTCCAGGCTTCGTGTTATCAGTTCGGCACAAATGCGCGGATAGATTTGCGCGACGTCGTTACCAGTAACACAAGCATTACGTCCGCGGCTTCACGCCTTCATAAATCATCATTATATATTATGCTTTGACACTCACGGGATGGTATCGCACACGTGCTCCCCTGAACAGATCGGCAGGGTACACCTGACACCACTATTTCTATGAATCACATTTACGAAAATTTTATTAAGCATCATTATCAAGTGCAATTGTTTACGAGTACATTAGATATAAACTGCATCGTTCGTCTACTGGTCGTAAGTGCGACTGCTAATCACGTGGTCCTGGGTTCGATCCCAGGTCGGGCTACGAGTTAGTAGGTTTTTCCTTCCGGAATTACTCAGTAACGGCCATGGAGTCTGGATTCGTGCCCGGTTGATGACAATAGGGTCGCCCCCTATTACATGGGACTTATACATACTTTTACTTGCAATGGGGGTGTACTAATATAGTACACCCCCATTGCGCCAGCTATGTTTGGGGATTACAGTCTTAATGTTATGTTTTTATAAATCAGTACATTTTGAAAATCCAAAAATTTGAAAATAGGAGCTGATTTTATAAACAGAATGTTATTTCCCAAACTCGATCGCACCATATATTCAGTTTCAGCGGCAATTTGGTGCACTAGCTCAAGTTTGTCCCGGCTGCAGGATGCTGCACTAACTTCCCTGCGACGCTCTGCGAACTCGGCAGTCTCTCCAGACTTGCACACGTGAACTTAACACATAATCAGGGTAAAACTACCCACGAACTGCTCATAGCAGATGTTTGTCTAAAAGATTATTGACTGCAGTTTAATTAAGAGTTTTAATAATTAAAGTCCGGAGATTTTATTTTATTTTAAAACTGTAATTAATTCGCGAAATGCGCCTACAACCTAATTTCCATGAACTAATAGTAAGAACAATGGCAAAACAGCATGTTTGTTTACAAGACATTAAGTTCAATAACTGAACTTTAACGAGCGATACACATGACATGTATGTTGCCGTGAATTATATTAAATATACAATTTGTTGAAGATAATTGCACGACGGTACGAGTAGCATAGTCCACGTTACAATATTATGTTGGGAACGTGTGCCGGTACATTACGTGACGTTATTACCGGTTACCAAACTTCACATGTACAACACACTACACCTACGAGAATTCGAAGCTTCCACGTGTCGAAGCTTTGAAATTTTGGTCGTGCTTGTATTAGGAGCATGAAAGTTCTCGATTTTAAAGTAACTAGACCAGTTAATTCATTATGAATACAATGAAACGGCTAGATCCTAAAGAGAAACTGTTACATTAGAAACGAATACGTGTTAGGATGTAAGGCGACGGATATCTGTGGAACAATAGTTGAGTAAGTAGTGGTGGTTGTCTCCGCGGAGAGCATTCGTATGCAGGAAGTGACCGGCACTAACTGTAGCTAATACTCTTACAGGGCTGCAGCGCAAACCGCGCACCCACCACCGCTGCAGCGCTTACTAATCAGCGCGTTATTTCGCCCGAACACGTCGCACGTCGCGGCTTCATTCACTAACTTTACTAAACCTTTTAATACCCGCCGGTCGCTTTCAGCGCTAAATTAGAACAAGCTCAACGCTGAAGCATTAAAATATCTAACAAGAGCTTTCTTCCAAGGTGAAATATGTAATTAATTATTATTATTACCCACTCGTTCAGGATTCATTTTTTTTCAAAATAACAGCCCCGCAGTTGATCGCAGCCGTGAGCTCTTTCCGGAGTGGTTCTGCCGGCGGCCTCGACGGCCTGACTCCACAGAATTTGAAAAATTTGTTGAGTTCAGGCGCCGGGGAAGCTGGTGAGTCAATGTCTTGTATGGGGCTAACCTATGTGTCCTGCGCAAGAAAGACGGCAGCATTCGTCCCATTGGCGTCGGTTGCACCTACAGGCGTGTGGCAGCCAAAATATGTTGCAAGTTGTATAGTGAATCGTTTGCAACTAAGTTCCAGCCCTTTCGACTTGGTTTTGGTACATGCGTTTTCCTTTTTTGCAAACTTCAAGAAAGGTGAGGTCATCCTCAAGGTTGGCGTAAAAACGCTTTTAACTCCGTGGTTTTATGTGGCAATGTTATAGACACCCTTCAAAATTACTCTTCAAGGACAACGTTTTAGAATCTGCAGTTGGTTGCCAACGCGGTGACCCTCTCGGGCCTGTCAGTTTTGGTTTGGCTATTCATCCCATAATTCAACAACTAAATTTAACGTGTGGTATTTAGATGATGGAAATCTAGTGATGTTGCCACCGTTTTGGATGACCTACAACTCCTCAAACATCAATTTAAATCTATTGGCCAAGACCTTAACCCCTCAAAGTGCAAAATTTACCTCTCTGACATTACCGACAGACAATCGACTATAGATAAATTTAATGCAATAATCAAATCAAAATTTTAGAAAAAAGTTCCCTGCACTTTCTAGGTTCCCCTATTTTAGAAGAAAGTTTTTCATCTTTCATCGATGACAAAATCAAACATTTTAATGATATTTCGGATAGACTCTCTAAAATTAACATACATTCGGCATTCACCCTGATCAGATATTGCTGTTTTGGTCCAAATTTTTTGTATTTTCTCCGTTGTGGTTTCTTGCAAAGAGGAGACTCTTTGGAAGAAACCACAACTTTTGGACAAAATTGATCAAATTATTCGCAACACATTAACATCCATTCTTAATGTGGCCCTGGACGACCGAGCGTGGCTGCAAGCCAAGCTACCAATTCGTTTTGGTGGCCTCGGCGTCCGCAAAACCTCAAACAGCGCAAATACAATATTTATAATTTTAATTGGTAGTTATGTGTTTGAGCCGTTTGGGGTTGATACACTAGGGCCATGGGGTCCGAGTGCCCACATAGTATTTCGGGAAATCGCCAAGCGGTTGGTCGACTCTTCACGTGACCAGAGGGCGGGTCTAGTTTTTTGGTCAAAGAATCAGCATTGCCATCTAACGTGGCAATGCTGCCAGCCTTCTGGGCACTTTACCTGTTGACAGCAAAGCGGGCGAATTTTTGGACGCCCTGTAACCCTTTTCTACTTGTACATATTTATTACTATTATAGTTTTGTAGTTTGTAAATAATTTAATTATCTTTGAAATAAATGTACTTTAATATTAATTATTGATGGTGAGCGAGTTGCAAATAATACAAATAGTTTACGAGCGCTTAAGTGAGTGTTAGTTATGGCGGCGAGCGCTCGAGGGGGCAATAAACGGAATAAAATTATTCATCGGCGAGCGGCGAGTAATTAAATAGAAATTAAGAGAGCAGCCGCCGGAGGAAGTGTACTTTATTTAAAGTTATAGCCGCTGCAGCAGATAGAAATTTATTTCCGTCATATTGTTGAAGTTTTACACGGCTCGAGTGTGCGGGTTACGTAACCCGCTCTCCACTGCCACACCGCCCCCACACCCTCAACCTCCCCGCCCTCGCCCTCACGTTGCACCGCTCTAAAACGGATTCCCTTTACAATATTTCTTTTCCAGTTCGAATGTGAATTTCCCGCGGCGATGCGAACTATTCATGCGCCCGAAGAGGAAAATTTATGGCGAGATATGTTTTTTTAACTTCCATTTGAATCGAAGTTTAAATATTAAAATGATATCGGTTGGCTGTGTGCCCGCGCGCCGTCCACAACAGCTCCGCGTGCACCCGTATCGTTTCAATGGAGCTGCGATTGAGCCGCGCACCATTAAGCATATTATTTCCTTGGGTTCGGTGACAGACCCTGTGTGGTGTCGATGACGTGCGCTGACACGCGGCCCAGCGTGCGGTCACTGCGTCTGACATGTGGCGAACATCTCGCACCAACACTCTACAAGTACTGGGTATTACGATACCCCTTGGTAAGACTGGTTGTCAGACCTTCGAGTCACTGACTACCTGTAACGACTGTCAAAGATTTACAAATGTCAGCAGGGTCAACGGGTATGTAATGAGTGGTCACCCATCCACAGATCAACCTAGGCAAGCACGGCTTAACCTGAAGATTGACCCGAGTGGCTGTTATTATTTAGCTGTCTATCCATATTATATGACCTGTCGTCTGCAAATTTTATGATGCTCCCTGCCAATCACATTTATTTCGCTAAGAGTTATTTATGTAACCATGATTGAAGGATACAACATATAGAAGTTCAAATTTTTATACACGAATGCTTGAGAAGTTTTTAGGTGCGGGCACAAATAGACGGCATTTTCACTGTCCTCGTTTGAGATTTGTATTTTTTATTCTGTATAGTGAATATCTTTCAAATGACTCGTTTCTTGCAATACACAGCTGTTTTAGCTTTTAATTTTGAAACTCCTGCAAAAATGGACGCAATCAGCCTATCGTAGATGTCATTTAGATTTAATGAGACTTTAGAAAATATAGGAGTACTTTACAATTTATATCATGTCTCTTTGGATTATAATGTAGGTCTCAGAAAATATACCAACGACAGATATTATGTACTAGCTTCTGCCCGCGACTTCGTACGCGGATCCCGTTGCTTATGCCAGCGACAACGGGGTCGACAAAATCGAAAATTTGAAACGTCTGATGTAGAATTCTAAGGCCCGGGGACGGGAAAACAACGGGATGAGCGAGACGATTGGAGTTGTTCCAGATCATTCATTTTTGTATTTCAACAGGAAATGCCCATCAGACTAAATAACTTTTGCTAAGACGTCATTCCTTAATTTGTTATAGCGCTGCCATGGGCTTTGGAGTTCCACAGCAGGTGTTCCAGATCTTCAAATTTATTTTCACAGCAGAAAATGCTCTTCACGTGGAATATTTTAGCTATGGCACCATTTTTATATCTCTTATACTGTAGCTGGTCTGTTGCGATTCTGCATCAGGTATTAATTTTCCAAAATAAATTATAGCCTTTATGTTGCCCAGACTATACAACAAAAAACTTTTCTTCCCGTTACTCCGCAGCAGATCCCAAGGGTACACTGAATTAACTTCTGTCTCTTCATGCCGTACTCCAGCAATCCTTTCTCTCTCACTTTCTAACTGATCATGAATATTTTGTTGTGTGCGTGTTCGGGACAATGTATGATAATCTCGAGCAGCAGTTAGTCGCGCATCACGTTCATCACTCGTTTCAAAAGACCTGTTAGTAGATGTGCGAATTCGTTGAGAACTCAAGCGTGATTCTGTATCGGTAAACGTTTCTGACTCGCGAGACAATGCATGTCGCTCACGATCAGCAGACAGTCGCGCATCACGTACTGCACTTGTCTCTAGAGACCTAGCAGCAGATGCGTAGATACGCTGAGAACTCAAGCGCAATTCTCTATCCGTGAACGTCTCCGACACGCGAGACAATGCGTGACGTTCACGATCAGCGGACAGTCGCGCATCATGTTCCTTACTTGTCTCTAGAGACCTTGAAGCAGATGCGTAGATACGTTGAGAACTCAAGCGCAATTCTCTATCCGTGAACGTCTCCGACTCGCGAGACAATGCGTGACGTTTACGATCAGCGGACAGTCGCGCATCATGTTCCTTACTTGTCTCTAGAGACCTAGATGCGTAGATACGCTGAGAACTCAAGCGCAATTCTCTATCCGTGAACGTCTCCGACTCGCGAGACAATGCGTGACGTTCACGATCAGCGGACAGTCGCGCGATATTCTTCACTGGTCTCTAGAGACCTGGATGTAGATGCATAAATACGCTGAGAACGCAAGCGAGCTTCGCGACCCGAAGAGGTTTCTACAGAGCGAGTTGCAGCCTGAAGTTCTCGAACAGCATCAAGTCTATCCAGACGCTCTTCGTTAGATTCTTGGGATCTTATGATCCTCAATCTTTTAGCTCCGTTGGGAAAGATTTGACCTCTTTCTAGGCATGGTTATAGTTTTATTCTGAAAATACTTGATCAATTAAAATCTAAGTGACTGCTCCCCTGCGTTACTGGGTAGGCTACCGTGTCGCGAAGATAAATGGAAAAGGAAATAAATGGGAGTTTTAGCCAGTAGAGTCAAATTTTCAATGATTCATAGAATTTTCATCGAAAATCAGTCCTAAACTGTTACCGCCTCACCGCGTGGAGGTACTCCCAGCTTATGTTATTTTATAATTACACAGTGAACTCTTGGAGTTCCACAACAGGTGTTCCAGATCTACAATCTTTATACGTCAACAGAGAGTGCTCATCAGGCTGAACAACTCTTGCTAAGACGTCATTCCTATATAGGTTATAGTGTAGCTGGGCTCTTGGAGTTCCATATCAGCTGTTCCAGATCTTCAAATTTTATACGACAACAGAGAGAGTTCATTAGGCTGAACAACTCTTGCTAAGACGTCATTCCTATATATGTTATAGTGTAGCTAGGCTCTTGGAGTTCCACATAAGCTATTCCAGATCTTCAAATTTTATACGTCAACAGAGAGTGCTCATCAGGCTGAACAACTCTTGCTAAGACGTCATTCCTATATAGGTTATAGTGTAGCTGGGCTCTTGGAGTTCCATATCAGCTGTTCCAGATCTTCAAATTTTATACGACAACAGAGAGAGTTCATTAGGCTGAACAACTCTTGCTAAGACGTCATTCCTATATAGGTTATAGTGTAGCTGGGCTCTTGGAGTTCCATATCAGCTGTTCCAGATCTTCAAATTTTATACGACAACAGAGAGAGTTCATTAGGCTGAACAACTCTTGCTAAGACGTCATTCCTATACAGTAAGTAACAAAAACCCTGTTGTTCCTGTTAGGGACGTATACATTTACCTACAAGCACAACATTGATGAAGTTATAATTTAAAAAAATTAAGCATTGGCCAGTCGAGAGGCCAAAATCAAATAACTATTAAAATCGACACATTCAAAAAAATGTTTAGAGTATCTGATTTTACAAGTACATCTTTATTTCGCTAAATAGCCGAGCTCGGCGGCTTTCTTTGACGAGATGCCGCCAAAGCCTACCGCGGCGCACGTGCCACGGTACCCCTTTACCCCGCGACCCGCCGCTTTGCGAATCACTTCCTTAATCCTTACTTCCTTAGTCTCCCGCGCAGATTCCTAACGAACGGATGTATGTTATTGTTGACCTACGTAGTGAGTGACTTGTGTTTTGTTTACGTAAACGTTGACCATGTCTTATTCTAACGTAGAATATTTTAATATCTTGATGTGTCTTGGGAAAAGTGACTGTAATTATGCAGAATCACGCAGACTCTCTAGCAAAAACGTTTCTCGAATCTACCATTACCGTCGGCGATGGCATTTCAACGCACGGACGAGACCAACATCGAGCTGACGCAGGCAGACTGAGGACTCGAGACAGTGAAATCGAGGATCAAAAACTAATACCGCACATTCGTTCGGTAGTATGATGTTATCGTGTTCGGATAGACAGACTTTGTTTTTTTTTTAATGTAGTGAAGTGTTAAATGTAGTTTAAACAAGTATCAATTGTGCATAAAAATACCGTGTAAACCAACATTTTCAAAGATTAATTCGTTGAAGTGATAAACAACAGCTGAAAAGGTCACGAACTTGTGTAGAAAAAATAGGTAGCGGCACCGGGGCGACGCCGGCGCGGCGGCGTCGATCAAAGAGAGAGGCGGCACGGTTTATACTGTTGTGTTGTGGCGGGAACGTTCTATCTCTTTCTGTTTTCGCGTCATCGCTTCATGCAGCAGGGGTAAGAAATCAGTTAAACCTTACAAATATTAATAATTAAATATTTATTTTGATTATTTTTGTTGACCGTTTTTTATAAATGACTTCCTTTATTACGTGTGTATACCGATTCTTAAAACGTAGGTAGAAGGAACAACAGGGTTTTTGTTACTTACTGTATAGGTTATAGTGTAGCTGGGCTCTTGGAGTTCCATATCAGCTGTTCCAGATCTTCAAATTTTATACGACAACAGAGAGTGTTCATTAGGCTGAGCAACTCTTGCTAAGACGTCATTCCTATATATGTTATAGTGTAGCTAGGCTCTTGGAGTTCCACATAAGCTATTCCAGATCTCCAAATTTTATACGAAAACAGAGAGTACTCATCAGGCTGAACAACTCTTGCTAAGACGTCATTCCTATATATGTTATAGTGTAGCTGGGCTCTTGGAGTTCCACATCAGGTGTTCCAGATCTTCAAATTTATTCTCTTAGCAGAAAATGCTCATCACGTGAAACAATTTTTGCTATGGTACCATTTTTGTATCTCTTATAGTTTAGCTGGTCTGTTGCGGTTCTGCATCAGGTGTCCAAGTTTCCAAGATAAATTATAGCCTATGTGTTGCTCAGACTTTATACCTATACAACAAAATAAAAACCATTCAAATCCGTCAAGTAGTTCCGAAGATTAGCGTGTACAAACAAACAGACAAACAGACAAACAGACAAACAGACAGAATTTTTTTTTTGGTTTCGTGCTCTATTATTACTGTTTCTAAACCCCCCTCAATTATTATTTTTTTAATATATTCAATGTACAGACACAGTTTTTTTACTGTTTTATTATATGTATAGATGATGATTCAATAATCCCACAATTTTATCACTACGAACATGTACATAAACTACATAATTATGTAGAACTAACAGTGGCAAACAAGTGAGCGGCCGCGGCACCAGGTAATCCTACAACAATGAGTGGCACCCGCGCCGGCACACCGCCCGCTGGCCATACAATTGATTGACAATTACTGTTACTATTGACCCCCGAACCCCCCCCCCCCCCGTGCCTTGTGGGAAAGACGGGGCAGCATCAGGTGGCCAGCGAGCAATAATAGCGGATCACCTGCGGCGTAGTTGCGTACGGAATGTAAATTGCTCGCGTTGGGAAGCTCTGAAGTGAAATCAGCTGACGTAGACTTTAATAAAATGTATTGGAACGTATCGCTCGCAGACTTTGTAACAGTCTGCGCTTTAGATGAAATTGCCGCACAGTTTATAATAAGAACATTTGTGTTGCGATTTTAGTTTTCAACCGATTTAATCAAAACCATTGTGTGTATATGTTACGGCTAAAGATGGGTGTCAACATAAACTTAAGATTAGCCGGCTAAACTCCGACGTCAGGGGCACCCCGAGGTTCGGTTAGTTAGGTTCCTGTAAACCTTGCAGACAGAAATAGGAGCCCCGCGCAGCGGGGATCCGTCGACCTGCTGATGGAAACGCTAACCCTAGACGGTCGACGACAGGGGCACCCCGAGGTTCGGTTAGTTCGGAGTTTAGCCGGCTAATCTAAAGAGCTAAAGCCGTAACATATACATTATGTTCAGCCAGTAGTTAACGAATTAAAAATCAGCTGTAAGAAATGAGTTGTAAAGATTATGTTTAGGCAATTTGGTCACGTTGAGAGTATGAATGGAACTCAGTCTATGTGTGTGTATTTGTTCACTTAATACAGCCTTATTTTTTATTATTATTACTGTAGCAGCCTATCTGGCTCAGACTGACAAAACAAGCTTCCTAAATAGTTTATATCTGTGACTTTTCATCCAAGATTGAATGGCCACTCACGTTACAAAAATAAAGTTTTCGACAACAATATGACCGCGCCGCGGTCCGAGTCTCTGCGGCACAGTTCCGCCGCGCTGCGGTCAGGGGCGACTTCTTCCTACCACTCTACTTGTACTGTTGTGGCGGACGCAACACCTCCCCCACTCCTCGAGCTCAGACATCGACGCAACGTAACTAAGACGTCCGAATTAATTGAAACTCGCAAGAAAAATGATTGTACGCGAACGATCATTAACCTTAATGACTGTAATTATTCAAAGTTACGTTGTGACCTGCGACGGGAAACTCGATGGCAAACAGAGATTGATTGAAACTGAATCTCCAACAGCGTCGGGGCCCCGACCGCGGGCCCCCGACGGCGGGCCCCTTGCGGGCGCGAGCCGGATTTAATAAATATAAAAAGTCAGCCATAAATTCGGGAATAGCTCGCGTTGTTTGCAACAAGGATAACGTTGTGCTTTCATGGCCTGTAAAAATACCTATCGTGTAAATTGGACGGCGGGAATGAGCCCCGCTTGGCCGTTTTGTTCCGTGTTTATACACATTTCGTTAGCGTAGGCCCACAGCCAGGCCACAGACAGGCAACATTCAGGCCACTGACGGGCAATAGTCAGATCATAAGGGGGTCCGACATATATCTATACAAATAAATACAATTGTAGTGTCTATTTGCAATACGGCCGAAACGGCTGGACCAATTTTGACGGGACTTTTACTGGCAGATAGCTGATGTTATAAGGAGTAACTTAGGTTTGAAACATTTATCTCAGAAAAAAGATTAGAGTGTCTTGCAAAAAAACAAAACCCTTGAAATTGTTAACAAAATCCGATCCAAATAAGGAAGTAATATTTTATAATAATTTCACGCGAACGAAGTTCTCGGGCCACAGCAAGTAGTAATATATTTCCACAACTGATTACAGTAACAGTAAGCAAACTGCGAAATACATTAACCATTTGAGACTAAACTAGCGCCTGTCAACGGATGAAGCCGCGCGACTCAACCTCGTCCCCGTACGGGTCTTGTACTGCAACACGATACTAACCTAAAAGATTAAATAAACTGCATTTGAACATCATTTACTTACTTTTCATGAGAAACTTATTCACCCACTACGTTCCTAGTTAACCGCTACGCCGCTCCGCTACGCTACTACGATGCTACGCGATACGCTGCTACGAGTAGAAGGCGTAGCTCGTTAGCTTAGTTGGGTGACATTATAGTCTCGACACTAATTCGGCGGCCTTTGTAATTTGAGTTTTTAATTGCAAAGCCCGAGTTAAATTAAATTCCTCGCGGAGCGATAGCACAGGGTAGCTGGCAGTCTACCGGCACGTAAACACGTCGCAGCCACGCCCGCAGGCGACAGCGGATAACAATACAAGATCGAATCGCACCCTGCCGGCATTACACCGCTGGGTACACAGGGCTGCTTGGGTATTGCCAGTGAAATCAAGCGTACGCACACATCTACATACGTACACTTGTATACGGATGGCGATCTCAAGCTGACACAAATTCCAAACCCAGATGCAATCGCGCTCACCGCATTTTCGCGTGTGTTTTCGCTCGTAACATAAAGCCGATCATCTGTTCCCCAGGTGCACCCGTATGTTGTACCGTAACGCAGCTACCAGATGTACATATGTCAGAATTTTGGCGAGTACGCTAGAGTGGATACAGCGTCGTCCTTCACCGTGTTATGGCACTACCCTCGTATGTATATACCGCTATAAAGGCTGGGGGCCTTTCGTTCGACACCCACATAAAACTAAATGGGAGACTAAAAGCTAAAATTCGAGTTTATGAAATTCCCAGAAGGAGTCTAGTAGAACCCGCAGACACGGACTCTGGTACTGTGAGCCATTCAGTTCAACTTCACGATGTGAATCAATTGAAGTGTGGTATTTTGATAGCGAAAAGTATTATTGGTAGAAGTTTTCTCTGAAAGAGTACGAAAACATTTCTGAAAAACGAACCAACTCAAATAATTCGAGACCAAAGTTCATTTTATTCAATTCTGTGGCAACCAACAACGTGTCTTCAAATCCGTTGAAAGCAGTAGACCCTCAGGATTACTGACGCTGTAGAGCAGATCATCAATAACAGTGACATGTGGTGTGATTGCGTCGGTTGCGTGCGATGCCGCAAAGACCACGGGTAGCGGCTAATGGCCCGGTGCGGCGGTGCGGCAGTGCACCGCAGCGACTACACACCGCATTGATGTTTTGCGTTTTGTGTCTACTATTGTCGAGCATAGGTGTAGTCGTGCATGTCTTCTGGATACCACGTCTCACATTTCGTAAATTTGTTCCTCTGTCAGATGTTAGACAATTGTCAAATAAAAAATGGAGATCTTGAACTCGACATGTTAGAGTAGTTCCCAGTACCTGCAGTATTTACATAATCATTATCTCACTGCTGTTAAATTGTGAATATTTCTGGACAATCCTCACTTCGTTATTTATGTAGTTAATGTAAGTAAGTAATAAGTGAGGTGCGAGTGATTTAGCCGAATGAACCGTAACGCGTAGTTCATTAGAAAGCTTTCATTAAGCGCGTCCGTCTGAACACCGCGCGTGCCGTCGCCGACACATTACATTGCTTTACGTTATTATCGCTCAAGAACTGTAAGTACCCCTTTACACTCACGTTTACGAAATGTATTCGTGCTTTCTCCTTCTTTAATGATTTAAACATTTTATATTAATGGACTACGTCATGGTATTAAGTTTGAGGGAGGTGGGGGGGGGGGTTGATGAGCGCCAGCTGAACTAGAGAACATATAACATAGAATGTAATTATAAATCGCATATATGTGATTAGAAAATTAACAATTAGAGGCGATTAGTGATCGATAGTAAACGACTGCTCGTTCGCTCCATAGCGACTGTTCGCGACAAATGATAAAAAAGCGTAAAAGAATAAATGTTCTTTCTTCCTCTTCTCTTTCTTTATCGTGAGGTTAGTGCCTGGCCCGGTATCAGAGTTTTCATGCCGCCCATTGGCCTTAGAGTTGGCTTTACATGCCGTCGAGAAATATCTCGTAGGCATGCTGGTTTCCTCACGATGTTTTCCTTCACCGAAGCAAGTGAAATTAAAGAAAAAATAATTGAGAAAGCACGTGATTACCGTGTATGTAATACGATCACCACAATGAACACCGAGTAAATGTCAATATTTATTTAATTAAGTATTATAACCACTACAGAACAATAATATCACAATACTTAAACTTCACTTTAATCGAAATACACACATGCACAATTATTACTCTATTTTATATTCTAAGATATAACCATACTATTTTAGAACCACTAAGGAGGTTACTCGTTCTGAATTCCCAACCAACTGCCAGAGTTCTCCTTTTTTTCACTATCTAAATGGCCCGTGTCGGCCAATGGTGGGAAATTCACAACGGACCAATAATAGCGCGACACCAGTGCTACCAACCTTCATATTTATTAAATAATATTTTGAATTTAAATTTGTTTACAGTTTCCTATGTATTTGTTTGGAGAAGTTTTTATGCATAAATTATTGTAAACGGACAGTACTTATATCGAACTCACTAGATTAATCGCGAATATTTTTGTGCGTCTGCTGATTGTATAAAAACACAGAAGCAGACGCCAGTTCAATTTTAAGTGTAAATTTTGTTCCGTTGATTGTGTACGTTAGTTTTACCGAAGTGAAATAGTGTTTTATATCTTCTCCACCAATAGTGACAGCGTAGTGTTTTTTTTATCTACTTCTCCGTTCCATAAAACTAACGTTTGCAGCCAGAACCTCGCGGTACAGGTGATTCAGAACATAAAGGGGCGGTTTTACCTTAATATTCCCAAAGATTGAATAAATAATAGTTTGATATTAAAAATCGGGAAGAAGCGGAAACAAAAAAAAAAATTGAAAGCCTGAGAAAAAGGGTTTAGTCTAGACGTCTCGCGCGATTTTTCGTAACTCGTAAATAATATAATGACTTTGTACAGCTTGATGGGTCAATAGAAATACTTCTGTTGCTGAGGAAGCTTTTATAACTCCACAAGAATTATTATCATTTAACTTGTACAATAATAATAGAAACAGTAACGTGAACATCTCAGAAGTGCGGAACTGAGGGATTTTTAATTAAGTTCAAGACGTTGGAAACTGCGCGAGATCGTGATCAGGTGCGAACTTTCTTCCTCAAGATATTATTATTTGTTGAAAAAACATTTCAACTTTCGTTTCCTTTTATAAAAATTCGTTGTTACTTACAATCTGAAGACGTTCAAATCATATTTATATGTACTGTATACAGAGAAATAAAACCCGAACTGATCGGCTTGTGTACATTGTTCCTCAAAGGTTGTCACTGAGGGGCGGCGTGAACTTGACAATCCGGCACGGCGTGGGGCCGGCCCGGAGAGTGGGTACAGTCAGGCTACGTGCAGAAAAACAACAGCTAGCAAGGAGCATTGCACACAGCGGCAGTATGTGCTAACTCCTCAAGTTTTAAAATATGTAACACTGTTACAACATTGAATTCGTTTAAATTAATCTAAAGAATACTTCAAAAAGAGTTAATTTTTTCCACTTAGATTCGAACCATCGCATCACCAAACGTCGTCATACCGTACTTAAGTATACTATGTAGTTTGACGAAATAGCCAGCGAACTCGCATGTATTGCGATGAAATTGTTATTTACTATCGTCAGAGTCACTTTATCTTTAAGTCCCTGTCTAATTGATAGATGTAATAATTTGAGGGTATTCATTAATTTACTTACTTACGATTTCTTTACAAAATTAATCCATACCCTCAAGTTATAATTACAACGTTTTATGTAAACATTAACTAAAAACGACGAAGACTAAACGACACGATTCACCTACTATTTTTAAAAATGTTTTCTACTTTTATGAGAGCAAAAATAGTTGTTCTGTATCAACAAAATATGAGCATAAAAGGAATGGCGAGACAGCTTAGCATAGCAGTAAGTTAATTAAATATATATATATATATAATTTATAATATCAGCTGCCAAGCGAGCGCCTCCTCAGATGTTGGTTGAGGCTATTGGCAATTAAGTCATTGACCGACACGACTATCGGAACAATTACTGCTGTACTCACGTCCGACAACCTCGAGAGCTAGATCTAGATATTTGAATTGTTTATCTTTCTCTGCTTTCACGAGATTCTCGTCATGCGGGACCGTTATATCAACAATCATTGCGCGACGCTCCAATCGATCTATCACCACAATGGCAGGCTTATTGGCGGTAATATTCCTGTCAGTGACGATACGTTGATCCCATTACAATGTGATATTACCATTATCGAGAACCGGGCGCATACTTATAGTTTGGCTCTACTGATTTCACAAGTTTATACTTCAAACAAAGTTGCTGGTGGATAATCCAGGCAACTAGCTTGTGTGTAAGCAAGTAGTCTCCGTTATCTAGACGAGAACACCCAAAAATAATGTGTTTAATCAATTCGCCTGTACGGTGGCATGCCCGACATTTATGTCAAACGTCAAATTCACAATGTATTTTCAGTACTTATTCCTCATCATAACCTCGTCCAATATTGCAAAGACAAGTGACCTCTTTGGCGGTTTCCCCAAAGAGGTCACTGAAACGCAGCCAAGATACGGACGCTAAGAAGTCTTCATCGAGCCCATGTAGGGCCCAGTAGAGCTCCTTGCTCTGCTATACCTGACAGATGACTGCCAAGCGGTCCCTTTTTATTTTATTTTTTGGGATGGGAAATCATTAAATGAGGGAAGGGAGTGTCAGAGTTTTACTGATTAAAACCCATCCATATTCCTTCTTTTGCCCTTTGTGTTCCAGGGCCACGGTATCTCTTTCGAACAGTCCCACAACCCTGGCAGGCATCGGCCTTTGTGGGCCCATCCGGTTTGCTGACATCTCTTTGAGGCGCGTGTGGAACACGAACGCGCCGTCAACACGGCCTGTCGTGAGGTTCTCTCCCTCTCACGTTCCACCACCTCCTTCGCTAGCATGACTGCTTCGCAGAAGGAGGTGACGGCTTCCCATTCCCTCTTGCTCCAGACCATGGCTTGAACCAGGGCTGGACCGAGCAAAAAATGAAAACCCTTTTTTTTTTTTTTGGAGGGTGAGAAATCATCAAATGACTCCTCCCGCTCTGGGCAGAGCGGAAGGGAGTGTCAGACTCTTACTGACTAAAAAACACCCATGTTCCTTCATTGGCCCTTTATGTTCCAGGGCCGCGGTATCTCTTTCGAACAGTCCCGCAGCCCTGGCAGGCACCGGCCCTTGCGGGCCCCTCCCGTTTGCTGACATCTCTTTGAGGCGCGCGTGGAACACGAACGCGCCGTCGACACGGCCTGCCCGTCGTCATACGACGGACGGACGGCGAGCTAGCCCATTACTCGCCGTCCACAGGCCCGCGCCTACGGTGGCCGAGAGCCATCACGGCGTGGCCCCCGACGCCCGGTGCTCCTCCCGCGGCGGCTGGGACGTGAGGAGGTTCTCTCCCTCTCACGTTCCGCCGCCTCCTTCGCTAGCATGACTGCTTCGCAGAAGGAGGCGACGGCTTCCCATTCCCTCTCGCCCCGGACCATGGCTTGAACCAGGGCCGGACGCGAGAGGTCGCCGCCGCCAATCGCCGAAAATGAAAACCCTTGAAATTGGTTACAAAACTCGATTCAAAAAGGGAAGTCATATTTTTTATTATAATTTCACGCGATCGAAGGTCGCTGGCAACAGCTAGTTATAAATATTATTAAATGGTTATTGAAGTATTTTGTTTACCTTGATTTTTAAATTCTTTATTAATATTACTAAAACAAAATAATAAATACTTTATTTAAAAAAATAGAATGCATGACAAAATCACGGCACTTATGCAGTCTTGAAACCTACGATCTACTAAGACGTTGAATAACTTTGCGTAAACGTTAAGCCTATTATTGATTGTCGTTCTAAACAATAATAAAAGTACTAACGTTTTATTGAAACAAAAAAACATTAAAATTTTGTTTATATTATGTTTTTATAAAAGCGGTGACTGTGAGGTGCAGCTCACGGCGCGTTATCGGCTTTGGCACACCCGTGACCCGAACAAAGCCGAGAGGAGAAGAACCGCGCATCCTGAACTCGTCACACAAGTAAACGGCTTTCTTTAATTCTGTTCGTCGCACAAGTTTCTTCTCCGTTATCTTAAAATTTAGTAAATAAGAAGAGTTCCCTCAGATTCCAACTTGCGATAAGTCATCGAATTTGATCGTTGTATTACAATTTAAGTTCTAGAGTAGAAAAGTTGTTTGTGGGGCTCCACATCGCTGTCAATGTGGTGAAGAAGTCGACTGCTTCGGACACCATGGCCTTTCTTGCAGTGAGAGTGCTGGTTGGATTGCGCGGCACGCTAGCATTAATGATCTCATCCGTCGTGCTCTTGCCACCGCCGGGGTGCCAGCTGTCTTAGAACCCAATGGCTTGGCACGCGTCGATGGGAAGAGACCAGATGGTATGACCATAATGCCATTGAAGTTGGGTAGGCCTTTGGTGTGGGACGCAACTTGCGTCGACACCCTTGCGACATCCCATCTTCCTAGCACAGTGGGCTGCGCTGGGGCGGCTGCTGCAGGTACTGAAAACTTCAAACGGCGCAAATACAATAATTTAATTGGTAGTTATATGTTTGAGCCATTTGGGGTTGAAACACTAGGGCCATGGGGTCCGAGTGCCCACATAGTATTTCGGGAAATCGCCAAGCGGTTGGTCGACTCTTCACGTGACCAGAGGGCGGGGCTATTTTTTGGCCAAAGAATCAGCATTGCCGTCCAACGTGGTAATGCTGCCAGCCTTCTGGGCACTTTTCCTGTTGACGGCGATGCGGAAGAATTTTTGGACACTCTGTAACCCTTTTAAGTGTACATATTTATTACTATTATAGTTTTGTAGTTTGTAAATAATTTAATTATCTTTGAAATAAATAAAATTAAAAGAAAAAAAAAAGTTTGACGGAATTATTTTTAAAAAAGAATCATGTACGATGTCTCTACATATAATGGGTATTAGTAAGATGATCGATTCATGAATTTTTATAACTATACTAACTTTATAACTAGTTATTTGAAGTTATAGTGTTTCTCAAAGGGATGCACGTTGTTGTTATGTAATGAAAGCGCTGCGTCCCTTCGTGACTAGTCTGCAGCGGCGTTGCGGCTGAGCGAACGTCACAAATGCTGTAAAGACGTGGCGATGGCGCCCGCACTCGCTGATGCCGCTCATTTAACTTTTACTCTAAGCTGCGACACGCCGCAGGATATAAATATTGGGGATACATTTTTAAAATAATGCAGCTCACAACATCACAACAATACGTATCTGACAACTGACAGATTATCTGATAATATCGTAGCAATTAACACAAATCATGGCAATTGATAAAAAGAACACAATCAATGTATCAATCACTGGTGACGTGTAACATTTAATAACTCTTAATGTGATGTAATTAGATTCAAGAAATAAATACAAGTGATAAATAACGCGATGAGCGTTACCCTGGGCCATGGCGGTAGCGAGGCGGAGGAGTGTGAGAAACACGGCGGGAGTGTGTGAGGCCGTGGCAGAGTAGCGGGTACGTGGCGGCGCGGCTCTCACTGCACTATTGACACGCGTCATCGTGGCGTGGCTGTGTCGCTGCTTACTTCCCATTCAACTGTGAACCGCTCATTATGCTCAAGTAGTCAACACTTGCATCAATTGCGTCGGTGAAGCACCTCCACTGAATGTTCCACCGCCGCAGATGACGTCACAATAGAACACAAAACGCCTGGATGTAGCCACTTATAATACAATAACTTTATATAGCCATCGTAACAAACTTTCACGATTATTGCGATGTTTTCCTGCTCAGTAAAGTTGGCCTGCTAGTACTGGCTGGTACTGTGATCCTGCATCATCCCAGTGTCGTGCACAGGCCCCGTGTGGGTCACTCGTCGTTTGTTTTGTCCAGCTCGTCCCACCGTTGACGAGTTCTGCCTTCTGGCTGTATCAGGACGCCACATAGTTAATATTCTGGCTAACTTCTTTTATTGTAAAATCCCTACAATTCTACATTAACAGAACGTCGCGGGTCATCGACTTTTATTTTTAGCCTCGAATGAATAACTTACTTAATGAAGGAATTTTAATTATAAATGAATCAAACTCCGAGTGCCAGATGTCAAGTGTTTAGCCGAGCATGCGTCCTTAGCTGAGCTGATTGGAAAGTAATCACGCATTACAATCTCTAGAACATTCCCGAGACATAGCTCCGTAATTAGTAGAATTGGGATCAAACGCGGCAACGCTTCAAGTAGCGCCGTAATTTGCAATAGCTATGCGATTAGGGTTCCTTACTAATGAATGGTCGTAGCTGAGCACTGCCTCGGGTACTTCTTGTAATGTAGGTTTTTCTGAGAGTAGAAATTGGAGTTATCTATATAGACCCAAAATGAGAACTATTCCTGGTAAGTAACAAACAGAAACGCTCGGAGTTGTGAACGCCATCCTTCGGTCGGTGAGCGGCAACGCTATGATAACAAGACTTGCCCCATAAAATCCATTCCTCTGTGGTGTCCCCAAACGTTTAGTGAACTTTAAACGTAGTGGTGGTGAACAACTCAAGCTTTCAATTTACTTCCCTCTCTTCTTCAGTACCTAGCTCTGCAAAACTTTAAGTTTTGAAAATTTAAAACTTGAGAACACTATAACGTTGTGATATCAAAATTGTTGGCATTTCTTGGTTTATCGATCATGAATACTGAGAATGTTATGAAATGTAACACTTTATTATAAGGTTAGCTTTTGTCCGTAGCGTCGCGTGGTGGTCGGGTGTAGTAGGGGAACGTACTATCGGGATAAAACGTTTTTAGAGCTTTGGATCAGATCTCAGGTTTTTTTCAATTAAAATTATTTTCTTAACGAAGGCTTAAGGACATGTGCATTTTTCCCGCCCTAACCTGTAGAGCTCAAACATGGTCGCTTTGTAAGCGTCCGAAATTGACTCTTGGAGTTGCCAAATAGCTATGGAGCGGAGTATACTAGAAACTTCATAATTATGCCCCAAAACACAAATACATATTGACCTTGTGGAACTGGGCTAGTCGCATCTACCTCATGTTGGAGGAGCAATAGGCAGAAACCATCACTCCATGTATCCCAACTGGTAGGAGACGACAACGCGGCAACCCAGAAACAGAAGGCGAGATGAGATGGTCTCGTTTCAAAGAGAATGGCCGACACTCGAGAAAAAAAGAAATAAAGGAAAGCCCTTCGCTCTGCAGCGGGACGACACAGGCTATTCATAATAATAATTGTTATTTGGCTGTTCCGCTACCAAATTGGGATTGAGAAATTATTATGCCAATGATAAACGAAAACGAGGAAATTTAAAGCAGTATTTTGTTCTATCTGCATTGTTCATATGCACTTGTTAGACCCAAGGAGTACTAACATTATATTGTAGTAAACATCGGTCTGCCACTTAACCCGCGGCCGCGTCGATATAGTGAGTTATGTGACCTGTGACGTATGACGTCACTTCGAGTTGCTCTAATTAGGTTCGCTAACATCACTCATTCGCCGCCGCACCGTCACGCTCACTCGGTTATCACACTCGTCACCTACCGTCACCGTTACCCACAGCCAGTGACGTCACCGCATCTGCTACCCCGCAAGCTCAGTTGTTGCTCATTTCAAAAACATTGTCTCATTGACTCTTTGGACTAAAAGATGGGTAAATGTGTTATGCGCTGACACTATTGTTCATTTTAGATGCTGAATTAGGCCACATGTGACGAGAGGGAAAATAGAATATGTTCAAGCATGAGTTCATATCCAGTTAGATAGAGCTATAAAAAACCCTGTTAAGGTTGAGCTACTTAGTGGTGATCGGAAATCATAAAATTTACTCTTGGCACACAAAGATGTTGACTCAAGCCAGTACTTTAGCATTTTCATAGTTATTACAACAAATTACAGTTTAGCACCTCCGGCGTTCGTGCGGCAAACGATTGTGATTGGTCGCCACACTAGCGCGGCCCCGCGGACCTGCTCGTAACTACCCCCTGTGAGCAAAGGGCAGCTAATCGGTGCAAACAACGCGCGGAACACTATTGTTAGCGTTACACGTCTTAATCTAAATTGTAGTGTTGAGTTGCATAAACATCATGCTCAACTACTTTGTTGACGCAGCAGTAAAACGGTGCAACGTGCGCTGCAGTTTATATTATTTTTCTCAAGTACGACACAGCCGTGTACTCCCTCAGAGGAGGCACGTTGCAGACTAAGGCGCGGCGTCTATTTATTCACATAATTTTCTAATTGAGGCTAATGAGGGCGATGTCTCGGCAGCGGTGAGTGTAAGTACATCGTTAATAGCTGCAGAACGGTTGAGCCGAAGTTTTTACGAGTCCTTTCAAACATATTGTAGTAGAAATAACGATTATAGCGTCTCATTAGCCGAGGTTTTGTGTGACTGTACATAACGGTACAACACAAACTGCGATCGCGCCACATTACGAGCTGAACATAATGACACTTAGTTAAGAATTTAGAGCCTAATGTTAGGGTGCACTTATGATCATCAGTATTTACATGGTTTAGAACTCGAAGAAAATATTACAGTGATTTTTAATGTAATCATGTTGTTATCATAGACTTTTGATATTCAAACAAAATTACTAGCAATATGAGTTATAATATTATGTACATTTGTGAGTAGTTGTAGTATTAATGCTGCAAACCTCTGCAGTGTGCAGTGATAGAGCGCAGTATCAACTGAATAGTGTTGAGTACTTGTGTGGTACTACTCACTCGCGTTATAAGCTCGTCTGTAGAGCATGCATCACGTTTACGTGCGGCTACATGATACTCTATACATACTTACATATAAACTTGGTGTTTGACATAGCAGTAGCTCACTGTTTGTTCTCACCGTTACTGCAACGCGCAGCACCACGTATGCATCTGCATTCATCTTAGTTTAGGTAGTGAAGGAGCGCTTTGTTAAGGAGTTCTTACGAGGCCATTCATCACCAGCATAATTTGTGTTGCTGTACATTACAGGTGGCATACCAGTCGGGGGTGAGCGCGAATGTAGGAGTATCTCCCGGCCTCCAACTCACGACTGTTGGAACTGTGAGGTTTTAGTTTGTAGGAGTTAGACGTAACCCTCCAATCTCCATAAAGATTTCCCCATACAAAGAAAAGATCCGTGAGGCATTTCAGCTTTATCTCTAGGATGGCACCGGTCCTGCGAGTGGCAGATTGTCGTACGCATCGGTTACTACCTGCTGGCTGGCTACCGATAACATTAGAAGTGCCTCTGTACCCTAAAATATGATATAGGTCCGCTGCCGGACACGACCATTCGCTGTACTTCCTGGGACTCGCGAAGTGAGTCCTTTGTGGTGATATTGCCTATGACACGCGAAGGGAGGGGAGTATTGATACGCAGCTGTTATCAGGTAATTACTGAACGTTTACATTGTTACAACTAGCTTAATAAATTGCTACAATGTAGAAACAGTTTATACATAAAATCTATTTAAGACTAAGTAAGAAACTACGAGAGAGCGTTATAGTAGGTCTAAAGTTTGACATTTTCAAGGAAATCGAACAGGGTGACCAGCTGTCTCAAAAAATGTTAACTAGTACCCTAGAAGAAGTCTTTCAGACGCTGGCAGTCGAACGGGAAGAGAAAGGGCTTTTCGTCGGTGAAACAAGGTTGAATAATCTGCGTTTCGCTGATGACGTTGTCCTTTTCTTCCCCACAGCTATAGGACTAGAGAAAATGCTATAAGAGCTTAGCGATGCAAGCCTTGAAGTTGGACTGAAGATGAACATGTCAGCTCATGACCAACAGCTCCAAGAGGAGCATACACGTAGGCGGGGAGAATGTTCAATATGTCCAATTGTCCATGAATATATCTACTTGGGCCAAGTAATCTCTTTCCAGGCAAGGCAAGATAAGGAAATTGCAAGATGAATAGAAAATGTCTGGAAGAGTCACTGGTCCATGAAGGAATATTTTAAGAGCACTCTGCCCATGTCTCTGAAGCGAAAGCTAATGGACATTTGTGTATTCTCCCCATTTTGACCTACGGTGCACAAACGTGCTATGGAGCGTAGTAGGTATCTTAGGTGTAAAATTAACAGATCGTGTTCGAAACACTGCACTGCGCTCCAAAACACAAATCGTTGATGTGGCTCAAAAGGCTGCCCAAAATGGGACTGGGCAGGACATGTATGTCGCATGCCGAATGAACTGTGGGCCCGTAAAGCTCAGGATTGGTGCCCTGAAACAGTGACACGAGGTCGCGGCAGACCACGAAGGAGATGGCGGGACGAACCGGATGTCTTCCTTGAGAATTTGAAAGTAGTAGCACAGAATCGTGATCGTTGAAGGGAATGGAGGTAGGCCTTTGCCCAGCAGTGTGACAATATGGGCTAGCTATAATAATAATAAAAAGGAAACTATTGTTCTAATACTGGAATAGAAAATTATAGTATGTTTTAAGTTTTTATGTATTCTTGGTTTTGTTTAGATAATGTATAAATCTTTTTTTAATAGTTTGATGATCAGGTAAAAACCACAAAACTTGAATAGCGTGGGCTTTCTCGGCCTACAACACAGGCTGATCATCATAAATATAAATTATTTCATTTGCTCGACCATTTCCGTTGAGCTTACATTTATAAAGCAGTGATGTTAATTCCGTCCTACTTCAGTGAATAACTGAAGATTTCAGGTGATAATTCATGAAAGGCGCGGTGGAGGCGGCATTCTGCTGCTCTTACATATTTTTCAGTCCGAGGGGGTTATTGAATGTGGTCGTGCCGCCGGTGTACGCGGGGGAGGGGGCGAGCGGCGCGGGGGATGAGTGGTGCCGAGGGGGGGACTTGCTACGTCAGCAACATCTCATAGACGTATGACGAGTGACGAGCAGTTTTATTTGTGAAGATTCTGAGATGCCCGAGCATCTCTTGGCTGCTTGTATGATTTATTATTTAAAATGTTTACATAGTTGAGAGGATTTATTCAGCAGTTGGCATTATTAATGTAAAACCAACTAATAGGTTTTTAATGACATCTTACAAAACGTGAAGTAAAGATAAATTACAATAATATTCTGTATCAGGCGCTACACGTAGCCATTAATTAAAATCAAAATGAATTTCAAAGCAATCCCCGCCGCCCACTAATCTGATCGCACTCGTAATATTTTTACAAACAAAATAAATTCAGCGGATTGCGCATGAAATATAGAGCGCGAGTATTTACGTAAAAGGGTGATTAGTTTAGTAAATCGTCTGTCAGATCGTATCTAGGGGGCAATTAAACTAGCGATGTTTCTATTGGGGCGATTGGCCGCGCCGCGCTGTGTCGGGCCCAGTTGGGCCGAGTCGGGCCCAGTTGGGCTGAGTCGGGCCCAGCTGGGCAGAGTCGGGGCGAGTCGAGCTGAAAGGAACCGAGTCGCACCGTGGTTGTTCTATTTGTATTATTAAAATACTACGGTATTTTTTTAGATTATTAGCATTAAGTATCGACCTTGTTTCATTAAAAACTATTGGTTGTACTTATTCCGTTGGTCTCCCTCAGGAACTCTACGAAACTTATAACCATGGCATAGCAAGTATATAAAACTGTGTTTCACAAGCCCAAGTGAAGGTTGCTTGACATTGCGCAGCAGCCGCCTGGAGTCGCCTTGCGTCAGTATGGACAACAACGAGGCATTCACTACAATGTGTTTGCGTTCGACGGTGGTTTTGCTCGAGACAGCGCGGCCATGAGACTGGCACTGTAGTCGCCGCAAGTCTCTAGTCATTAACGACCTCGTGATGAGTAAGATACGGCCACGAAATATCGTGGACGTACACAACAGTGCCTAAGAGGAACCAATATCTACATAGTTTCAACGAGGGACGTACTGTACTGCAATCTTTCTAAGACTGGATACTGCATGATTACATCATGATTCACCAGACCATATTTAAGTTACCAGCTGTACCTACTGCTCCCAGTAAACAGAATCATTTGCCTAGCCTTTTCCCAACTAGGTCAGAGATGGTGAAAAAATGGTTGAAATCGGTCCAGTAGTTTCGGAGTTTATTCGGTACAAAGAAACAAACAAACCTCTTCTTTATAATATTAGTATAGACTAATACACCAGTAATTTAACCATTTGAGTTCTCTTCTAGAACTCAATTTAAAAGTTAATATTATAATAATCTCCTAAGTATGATTTAATAGGCCCTAGTGCGGTGGTGGTCTGACGCAGCTTTACAATAAATTCCTCTTTAGTGGAACATTATCAGCGTCCGTATCGCCGGCTCACGCCCGCGCGCCGTACCCAACGAACTCACAATATAAGTAATGAAGGTAACTTACTTAATCACCACCTAATGCGAGAGAAAACCAATTTATCTTATAACATTTTCCATTTCATTTTTTCACTAGGCATACAGCCTTATAGGCTTTTCTGTAAGAATACAATAAAGTAAGTTAACGTAACGGGAACGGGAACGATAGATAAGGGACGTCCGAATACCACGAATCGCATATTAAAATCGCGCAATATTTAGGTTCCTAGTAAAACATTGAACACAAAAATATTTTCCCGAATTAATCCGAAAATGGCCGGGCGGCCCCGATGTGGCTCCGATGTGGCTCGCTAGTTATAGATAAAGAGAGTAAATGAAGGTGAAATGAATAATAGGGCGCTACTCATTCAGGTCACGATGTCGAACTGTACCTACCACCTGCCGGGTGCCGGGTGCCGGGTGCCGGGTGTTGGATGGGCACAGATTATAATATATCGCGGTAATGGTCCATTCATTACACACAGAGCCACTGTACTATATTATTATATTTTATGACTACAGACAGCCATACTAACATACGGAAAATTTGGCAGAGAGGCTGATTACCTTCAAGCTGAAGGAAACATATAACTTTTATTTCTGCAAAGTTAGTAACTTTCCTGAGCCGCAAGCTGGGTTGGAGGAGTAAGAAATAAAATTACATTTTTGTTTGGGCTATTGCTAGGAGCTCGCGCTGGGGTCAATAACTCTAATTTAGTTGATCGTTACTTATATTATTACACAATATCACGCCTCTACTACCTGAAGGATTAGGTAGAGGTATCCTTCCTACAGTGCAAACACATTTAACAAGTTATGTTCAAGGTTCATGTAATAGATGGGCCGCGTTGCCACCAAACTCCCAAATTCCAACTATTACGCTCAGCTGTAGCGGCAGTTGTACAGGTAGCACTAGTGCTGAGCACTAAACGGATTATACGGATATTAGTTCAGTTTAGTTAGTCTGTTTTACTGCAAATAACTAATAATTATTTTTCATTTGTATTAGCTCGAGAGTTAGCAGATAATGTGTCACGTGAGCCGTGACGAGCCTACAGCAGTGAAGCACGCCAAATTGGTGTAATCAATGATATAGATAGTTAAAGATTTGATGTACTAACGTGGTCATATAGTATTTTTATCATTTGCTTACCTGTTCTGGTGATAGGGTTCAGTTTAGCTCGTAAGGACGTAAATGACGTAACGAGGTGTTGATTTGTACGGTTCACTTTTCATACTGACTTGTTACATAGTAACATGCGCTTTAAGGAATAGTTCCACACACACACTTAGATATAAAGGTATACACATGCATACAGTTTTAATTCATTAAATGGTTCGAACACTTACTAATAATTTAATAAATACATAAAGTCACGCACATAGCTGTCTGCTATCCTTACATACTCCTTCGAAACATTGCGGTCACGGGATTATTTCTACATTAAATTGGCACACGAGGTTGTCGACATGTGGAATGTGAACTCGGCTATCATTGTGCCGATTGCTAATGTCCAATGCCCTTATGGCCAAGCGCCTCGACGAACATCTTTCGAGGCTCTCCTTAAGATAAGATAAGATAATATAATTTATTTGCTTCAAACATGTGTACACATACAATATTAAAAAGTGCATGCAGGATAAATTGAAGAGAAATGGTTCAGACATAGATATATAGATAGATAGGTGGTTGAATCAAGGGCCTGCTCCAGAAGGCAGTACTGCTCGATACGGCTCGCGAGGATACCTTGTGAGGAGGTTCCTGCCTCTGGAGCCCTACCCACCGGTAGCTTGGACCCTGCTCCTGACACCGGCGGAAACCTATTTTTTATATTTTAATGCATATTTTTGTTTTATATGTTTTTTAAATAATTTACAAAATAAGATAATTGAATGAATAAAGGAGATAATAAAATAAAATTAGTTTATTTCAAGTAACAAGACTCATGTATAAACAGATACCTAGTAGTACAGCAACCCTCGGCGTTAGGATCGTAATCATAGACACGTTGCAGACGCGATGTGACGCGACGCGGCGCGACACGACATGCGGCAGATTGCAAATTAAAGCGCGCCCTTTGATATCGTTCGCGATGAGTGTCGCCCAGAGAATACAAGCAAATTGGACGTTTTGTTGATCACATGCTGGCCACGCGCGGACCAGTCGGCAGAGTGCCGCGCGGGCCGCGCTGCGGATGGATCAGTTGTGAGGGGCGGGGGGCGGGGGGCGGGGGTCGATGCAGCGTGTAATGGCTCTCATAAAAATAACATACGGCTCGATTGTTAGCGCCGCTCTTTTGTAGGTTAACGATTTAGAATCGCCCTCTGATTACATATTTGAGTGGTTCGCTTAAATCGATGTGTTTCCCTTACCAGGGGAAATATATTTATTGGATTAACCTTTTACTATCGTTACAGTATTGAACGATAAAATTACATTTCATTTATCAGTTGGTTGCTAATGTATATGTAGGGGACAGTATCAGAAGTATGTAATAGCCTTCAATTAGATGGTATCTACGTTATTAAACGTTTAGTCGTTATCAGTGCTCCGTATGGTGAAATTATAACTTTACGTAGAAGTTTGTTTGTAAAACACAAACAGGATAATCTGCGAAGGTCACCTGGCACCTGCGTATGCTAAATAGGCGAACATCTGCCAGGGAAGGGCAAGGGGTGGGGGGTGGTACCTGGGTGTTAGTACTAGACATTATGACGAAACAGAAGACCCGCTCCTCACAAACGCGATAAGGACGTATAGGTATTTGAATCAAGTCAGTCTTAAACGACTCTCTATCTGTACTCTATTCAGTTGTTACAGTAACTATTTGTTAGTAAAAGAATATATTGTTATCTTAAGTTTTATATAGTGCAGAGTATATCTAATATTACGTAGGTACTTTTCATTGAAAATACCACGAGTAGTGTTTGTACCACGAGTGCGCCTTCTACCCTGTCTCCGTCGCGTCCACCGCAACTGCGCCACATGCGAGTCACGCTCGGGCGCGGATTCGTTTCATGAGCGGCCTTTTTATAATTTAATCTTATACCTTGTTACAATCACAGTGATGAAAGGGCGCTGCGTGCGAATATTCATGACTGACTGTTCTGTGTCGGCGACTCTGCACACTCGCACAGGGGTGTCCCCCTGTGCGAGTGTGCGAGTGTGCACGGCGAGAGCGGCAAATTGGAGGGCGGTTGTTCCATTCGGCAAATTGCTCAGTAAATAACGAGGCTGACGGACACATAATAGTTTTCCAATTTGTTCGTCGCTCTTATAATTTCATTGCTTTTTGATGGCAACGCTTTGTGCCTAACGAACCGGCGCTTGATGAATGTTTTATTTTCTGGCAGACCACCACGCCGGCGCGCCGGCCGGCCCGACAACTTAATCGTGTTGGGGTACTTACGCTGTGTTTTCATTGTGATAACCTTACTACAAGTAGGGCACAAACAAATAAAAGCCGCTTATTGGAAAAGGGAATAAAATATTAATTAAAGGAGGTATGTATGTCTTGGGAACTCCAACCGTGACGTAGTTACGTACAATATGCGATATACTTAAATTCGCAACAAATATCTTTGGTCGCGCCGCAAAGTTTGGCTCATTAACTTTTGCCCTATAACATTTTATGTTGAAAGTTGTTCAGAGCAGTTTAATTTAAAAACTAATTAAAACTATTCATTACAGGCGCGAGTCCCTACAGCCGCGCACATACGGAGGATGCTGTGGTGTGGCGTGATTCCTCTCGTGTTGGGTAATATCGGAAGGAAAGAGGGTGTCGAGTGGGGCTGCATTACCACTTGTAATGTCATTAATATCGCTATGGTGAGAGGGTATTTTTGAATTATATATGATAGGTACTAAAACGAAATTAGAACTATCATAAGATATGACGTAGTTCAAGTCGTTTTATCCATACGTGGTACCTGTTTTAACGTATCATGAGAATATTTAAACAAAATGATAACAGAAAAACAATCATCCATTTGACTATGTCTTGTGGGGTGAGGCAAGTCGTGTGTAACGTAATGTGTAAAAGAATTAATAATTTTAGGAACGAAAAAATTATCTGTAAATGTAGCTTCACTTTGTGCGAATATTTAATTGAAACGAGTTGACGAGGGTAACAGACGTAACCACTTAAGTTATTTGTCAAAAATTCTACTAATACGAGTGTATAATTATTTACAGTTTCTAAATCATTCGAGAAAATAGAATGCAAAACTAAGTGATGTTCAGGACTACATCAACCAATTGCTCAGTAATTGTTCAATATTTTGTATAGTATCAATGCACCCAATTCTAAATGTATAAAATGACTTACAGCTCTTTCGCGTCACTATGCTGTTTCAGCACACGTGGCAGAGACTAAACTGAATAATAAAACTAATATTATTATGAAGGCGAGCTCATAGCACGCATTACGCTTGATGTCCGGTCCGGCGAGTGGTGTCCGGTAGTGTGCGACGTGACGGCCACGAGCTCACTTGGAAATGGTGTTCTAATGAACCGTGATTAATTTACTTCGGAGGAACCGAGGCTTGAAGATCATTGTTCTAGGATTTAGTTTTATTGTTAAATCTCACTGGTAAATAAATCAGGAATGTTCGCGATGATACTTCATAATTTAATGATAAGTTAAACGCATTTGTTTATTTGTGTCCGGTGTAATTTTGAAACATTTCAGTACAAACTTTTAATGCAGTTATGTTTGCTGGTGAGTTGACAAAAGAATAGCATTTTGTTTGACGAGTATGTCCGGCATTTTAGTCTCATGAGCAATTAATAGAGCCAATTAAAAACATGGCCGCGTGTGATGACGTTATGGCTAACAGACACATGCTGATAGTCGCAACTGCTCCATAATTGTGTTACACGATGTGTGCAGTGGGCTACTCACGGATAGCTTACATCCTTTTATATTAAAAAAGCCTTTTGAATTGATTAAATGGTTTCTGTTAGGGTTCCGTAGTCAACACGGAAGGACATGGTGAAACTATAAGTTCCCCTTATAGTTTCACCATGTCCGTCCGTCTGTCTGCCCGCACCTTAGCTCAAAGACTCTTAGTACTAGAAAGCTGTAATTTGGCATGAATATACAAATTAGTTACGCCGACAAAGTGGTAAAATAAAATCTCGAAAAGTATTTTTTTAGGGTATCTCCTGTACTTACACTTACAATGGGGATTTTTTTCTGGCGTACCCTATAGTGTGGGATGTTGTTGGCGAGGTCTTTAAAAAATATTGCGAGTTTGTTCAGAAATATTTTCGATTGAGTGATAGGTTTGTTAAATATTAAGCTTTAAAGTGCTCGCTTTAAAGTGCTCGTTAGACTCAAGTGTCCTCCCCCTCTACCAGCTAAACGGTTGTTTGGGTATGTGAACAAATTAAAAAAAAAAAAACTATCTCAGCTAAGTAGACTTTACAAGTTTACGAGTAAAAGTCGACCAACTTATAAAATATACCTGGATAATATATTTTCCCAAACATAATGTATGGTAGCACAGGTTTTCAAACTGCAAATGTAAGTTTGTTATTTATTATTACAATAAAAATCATCGTTTGGAGGCAAATCGGACCGTAGGGAGTGTCCACATATGTATTTTGATAGGCAACTACGGATCTACCTACCACTTGGCCGGCTTTTTGTTTAACAAATGTGGTTGAATGAAGGTACGGAATAATTACGGGCCGCCTGCGGATACCGGACACAGGCTGATACCTCACTAGTATTTGCATGGAGGGGAGTGTTTAGTCCGAACTAGTTATACTGATCCTTTCGCCGACAGTGCCCACGTTCTGTAAGGGACACGTCAACCACAAAGTAATGTTCAGTGTAATCTGAGCATTATTGGGTGGGTCAAGTAGCCAAGCGCGTCGATTGTTTCATCATAATATAATTATCTAGTTACTATTGGAGTGCAATCTGCCGACATAATGCTAGCTTCTTCATGCGGACGTAGAGACATATTGTTATGTAGGTACTAGGTATAATACACAGAACTGAATTAAGGGAATTACCCAAATGGCCTTTCATAGCTGTTCATTTTCTGACGACGATTTTCATCGATTTTTCTGTAAGTTAAGTCAATCTAACGCATTTTTGACTATTCCATTATCGTTATTTAAATATAATTATTATAATAAATCTCTAATAGAATGTCATTTTGTCAAGGCCCACTGGACCTTGATATGAAGATATGGCTCATAATTTATTATTTGAAAGTATTCAAAAGGTGTACTTTAATAATATATTGAAAGTACATGTCGAAAAGTTTTCCCTCATGTACAGCGTGGTGACGCAAATGTTCAGCGCGCTCGCTAGCGGTCAGCTCTGATTTATTGCATGTTTATACCCGGCTCGCTGTTTGTTGTGTATGGATTTTATAAAGCCTGAAATTACAATATATACATACATCACTTGTTTGAAAACTTTAAAATTAATGAGTAACCACATAATTAATCGATAAACATACATTTAACGTTATTTATTACTTTCGTAACTTTACCAGAGTTCCTATCGCCTGATAAACATTTCTAGATTCAGTCGTCTTTCAAGATTTTTCAAATAAACTTTTTATGTAACACTAAGCTCGATATTCTATGAACGTTGTGATGCTGCGAATACTAGCTACGCGCTACGCATGCTACGAGGCTACGAGACTACGAGGCTACATGTATTGCCGCTACGCGTTTATGTGCTACGTAGACACTAAGCTAGAATTTGTATTTGATATTCGAACAATAATAATATACATATAATTATCTTGTATGAACTATGTGGTTTTGTAACGTGTGAAATTACAACTTTAAAAAAATGAGTAAAAGCCGGTGATCTTTTGACAACAAAGAAATTGCCTTTTACCAGGTAAAATGACGTGATAAAGTTCGCGTCTGGGATTGTACTCGATTGTTTTTGAGAAGTAAGGCGAGGCCCAGATTATCGTGAAGACTATACCTCAGTACTAAGACTGAGAGAGTGAGGGAGTGATTAGAGTGTCTGTAACTAAGACACGCCTCAGGAAGTTCACGAATTACTCTCAGATCCGTAAATATGTTAATGTTTGTCTCTGTATAGTGTTTCTGACTTGCTCAGCATTAGCATCTCCTGACAACAAATTAATTATCGTTTTGTCAACTACGTCTGTGATTTAAACAATACAACTCATACACATTATACTATACTACAGAAGTACCAGTTACTGACAGAACGTATTTCTTATCTAGTGTTGTACTACCAATTATTGGTATAATATTATGATGATGATAACATGGAGGTCCATGCGCTTCATGTTTCATCATCTTCATACAGTTTTTTCCTCTCTGAACTTGTAAAACTACCAAAACCTTACAGCTTCTCTATTAATCTCGGGATAATAAGAGGGGCTCGTTGTTTATGTTGCTATGAAGGGCTGTGTGCTGTATATCGCGAGCTAGTTCTGTGGCCACTTAGAAACTCGCTGTAATGAGGGTGCGTATGCAACTACACAGCGCATGAGTGTGCGAGGGTAGTTGGGCAGTACAGTCAAAGTCAAAAACTGTTGGCACGTACTGAAATTCAACAATGACTTACTTAAACAACATTGATTGAAATTGTGATGTGTTGTGCATCTTTTCATACGGTATAATTATGCGATTTCAATTTGTAAGCTAAACTAACGTTTTAACTATTAAACCGATACACTTCTAGGAACTAATTATTGAATTGCGAGTATACGTCGTATTCGAGCCATGAAACGATCAACAAGAATAAAAATGCTATGAATTAACTCTTAAATAAGTCAATTAGCCTTTAAGTTTACAATTATTCCAAACAGACTGAGATTATTGCACAAATCTTTACGAAGATCTATCCTCTTTTTCATCCCCTTCTTACCAAAAATCCTAGATTTATTCGCTTTTTCAATCTTTTGCAACGTAATTATCATGTTTTTGTCCACGACTATACATGTGTGTACAGATGCTGGTCACGCGCCGTGATTGGCCAGTAATGCGTGCAAGTGTGCGTGTGGTGCGTGTGGTGCGTGTGGTGCGTGTGGTGCGGGGGGTGCGGGGGGTGCGGGTCTGCCCTGTTTCGGGTTGTTGCACATAAATAGCCCTCAGGAGATGCGGCGAGAATACGCTGCGTATTCGGAGTGGCTCTGTTTTAATACACATTGTTTTATTTGTATGTTTATTTACCTCATATTTCAAGATTGTCTTTCTTTTCCTTATTATCTATTTATTTGATACTTAACTATTAGAGAACTAAAAATTTATTAAAACAATAACAACATTTCTGCACACATCCTAGTAAATCAATATGCGCTATAACGTTGCGAGCAAAAAGTCATTAGATGTAGTTGAGGTGCCTAAGGGCAGTCGGGCACAGCTAAATAACAACATATCAGAACATTCTGCTGAAACCCGATGGAGTCGCAAAACGAGCAATATTCTCACTTGATTGTTTGTTGATTACATAACGCCCGCGCCATCGGGGGGTCAGCACGCTAGATACACGCTTAAGAGAAACACGGCAGTTTCCGCAAACAGTAATACGTTTTCATTTTTAAAAGGTATTTTGGTAACAATTGGATTAATTGGTTACCTCGAAAAACAATCAGGTATTTAATTAAATCTAAATTTACTGGAACGAAAAGGAAATATTACAAATCTTCTTTAGTTTCTCGGTAAACTGTGAATCATTTCACTTAGCCTTACTACGTGTAAGCCAAATCACGAAGTTCTTTCAGAAGTCGGTTTAAAACGTCAACATCCGTCAGCCTCACGAGGCGCCAGGCGCGAGGCGCAAGGTAAACCGATCGCTCCGTTTGTACGGAGTTAGAAACATGTCCTTAGTGCTGTGACACGTATAATTCTCGGTAGGCGCCGGAGCGCGCCGGCGGCGGCGGAAGGCGGATAATCTCGGATATTTGTCACGCGGACGACGCGGCGCAACACTAGCGACACACGCTTTCAGTAATACGGCTAAAGCGCCTACCCCCGCCCGCCCCGCCCCACGCTACCCGCTCTAGAGTGATGAAGTAGTTTTACTTTTTGTTGCTGTGATTTAGTTACAGAACTAATGTAGGATTAGTCGAGCCATTTATCAAAATAATGTGTACAGAAATATTATGCGTCACTTTTCTGTTACACATTGAGAGCCTCCTAATGCTGATAGGCATGCCTGCTAGGTAATTGCACTAAAAATTCAATATACAATCATTTACACCTAATAATAAGCTGCATAGCACTACATTTAGCACATCCATTAGTAGGTGGGTCATGTGTGCGGGGGCGGGCTCACGTGTGCCCTTTGTTCTTGTTTTTATTTAATTACGACCGCCGGCGCCGGCTAAACAAGAGTAATTCGATTACACAACAAAGCGAGGAAGAATTGAATCGACAATACAGCGCGACCGTTGCGGAGCGAAGCAGAGCTGAGCGGAGCGACGGGAGCTAAGTTTATTTGCACAGAGCTGCAATGGATGTAGAATATAATTCTTTCTTTTTGTTCCAAAATTAAGTACGTCGCGTTCCCGCTGCAGTTAAGAGCGTGGAGCGGTGCGCGGCCAAACAAACTGAAACACATTATAAACTTTTGTATGTGAAACTCTCTGGTTTATAATTCCAAGCATTAGTTTACGTTGCGCTCTGTTTCGTTGTAAACTGTACCTTTGATGTGGGCCCTATTTCTACCGAGAGGTAAAGTAATGTGCACAATCCCCAAAAACATACATAATATCGTTTCGTGATTGTTTAAACAATTATTACTGTTGACTATTCCTAACGATTTCAGTTTCTAGTACACGTTACAACACCGAGTGCCGATTATTTGTTTGTCTGCAATGTTTGCTGCGTCGCCGTCCGGAAGTGCAAGCTTTCACGAGCCAAGCTTTGTTCAACGAAGTTTTTAAACAACAGAGTTTGCATGGTGTTACAACTACTGGTTAAAATGTGGATTAACTTTAACATAAAGTGAAAAGTGTTAGTTATAACTATAGAAACGGGCAAAAATGAGGAATTTTGGGTTTTTGATTATTCGTTACTACTATTTCAGTATGTATCATGTAATGATCGTTACTTCAACGTCCATAGCGGTTTCACCACTTAAGATGGAACTTTCAAACTAAATCGGGTTAGTGCTTACCGCTCCCCTGACCGCTACTAGACAGTGTTCACCACTGTCGGGCAGTAGGCATCACTACTAGGCAGTGGCCACCCCTGCTGGCTGTGGTGCGTAGTGTCATCACAGTCCACCAGCGCGCCAGCTCTTGAGCTCGCGTGTTGTTCGCGCGGCGTTATATCGCGCGGTCGATACGTTAATGAACGAAAGAAATGATTAAAAATTAATTAACTGGAGCTAGCACGCCAACACCATCAACATTATTTTATTCATTACAAAATATGTTATTAACATCGAAACAATGGAACGTTTCATTTTAATTGTAAGTAAGCAATTGTTTGTCTTTTGTTTTTAACTTCCACCTGCCTTTCTTATGCTATAGTTTGAATTGATTGATTGATTAGGTTTTTCAGTTACTTATTAACTTAACTGTAGCCTTACTAAGATACCTAAACTATTGCCATGTTAAGAACTAGCATTATCATGACTGTTTTTAACTGATCAGAAATCTTTCACTTCGTTTGTTTATGACAGATCGCAATGAAATCGTACATAACACCAACATTTTATCAGCAGTTAGTCCTTGTGACCGAACTCAGATCAACCAAATCATTGGATCAACATGTTATAACACAGAGCTAGTGACAGTATTAGTTAACAGCCGCGCTGCTTAACCGGAGGCGATCATATAACAGTCAGGCGGGAGCTATCACTCCATATCCTAAGTTATCACTATATTTCTGAGCAATAACCATAAAATCAAACTCTGATCAGTCTCTAAGGATCAATCACATGATTCTGTGGTTAAACTGGAAACTTGATTTGAATTACAAAGTTATTTGTTTTTAATTTCTATTGGTTTGACGTTAAGTGTTGGAATAGAATAGAATATTCTTTATTAAGTAAACCATATACAAGTAACGTTCGTAAAAGAAGAACATTCCACATAGCGCGACAATGGGCGGTCTTATCACTAAAAGCGATATTTTCAATACAACCTTTGGATGGATTACAGGAAGAGAGAGAGACACAATACTGCAGGCAGTCTGTGATGTACCAATTATCAATATGTACATAAACATAATCTATAATTACAAATCTATATAATTAAATACAATAAATAATAATCATGTAAGAAGAGCAGACAACCATAATGGACCATGAACAAGGTTGAGGCGCGCCTTACTGACACACGCAATTTATTCCACAGCCGAACTGCTTTGACTGTAAAAGATTTGTCGTAGAATGCATCGGTATCTCTCAGCTCTCAGGTTCCGATGACATCAGATATCTAATAAGTGTGTCATAAAGGAACATGAAATGTTCTTTAAGATAAGAGGGAGTTGTAGGATTGAACAGAGTACTGGAGACTAGAGCTGAAACAAGATACGAGAATTCCACGATGTGAGGAGCCACTTGAGCTTTTGTACGAAATTCAGAAATGTGATCATATTTGCGCAGGCCAGGCATAAATCTTATGCAAAAATTTTGAAGTCGCTCAAGTTTATCTAGTTGTGTCTTAGTGACATTGAGATAACTGACATCAGCGTAATCAACGATGGGATGGGGTGCGGTATTATTGTAGCACATTGGGGGAAACAAAACTAAAAATGGCTTTTAAAAACGTCTTCAAACTTTATTCTGATCAATCAGCCAGCAATAAAACTACACTTCTAATTCCTCAAAAATCGGATTTCGAAACGTGAAAAAATGTTTCCGGTAACGTATTCCCATCGGATCACTATGTCGGATGAAAGTTCAAAGCGGATTTCTCTACGCTCTATTTAGTAGGTTGGCTACGCCGTAGCTCAGTACGCGCGCCATTGCGGTGCTACGGCGTAGCGCTAGCGCACCGCTGATTGGTGTTTGCGCGTTGGCCACGCGCGGTCACACAGTGCGCCAATATTGGCCCCACGTCAATACATGCATATTCAGTAGGCCAAGTCAGTAATGGACTTCCATTTTATCTATCTACTTAGGCCAGAACCTTTCACTATTCTACTGCTGAGCGAAGTGCTTGCTCAAACGTTGAAAAAACTTAGTCACTGCTTAACTAGTAAATCCAATGCGGCAGTCAATCTTTTATTTTTGAGCCGAACATAAATACGCGAGGTATTATTTTATAAAAGGAAATTGACTGAAAGGGTTATTTTATTTATGTAGATAATCCTTCTGGGTTGGCAGCCTGCCACGACATACAAGTACGTAGTTTATTTGCAGTTTATCATTATTACCAACATCGAGAAATAATTGAAGCTCAGCTATGCTGAACTGATACGTGGTTCAATGTAAACATGGATTCCGGTCATATATTATACGTCAGCATCCGATATTATCCGATATGAATGTTTCGTTATTTGTGTAAGGTATTTGCAGATCGCATGCACATATTGCTAAACATACGTCAACTACACTGAACAGTATTTCAATTTGTTGTAATTTCCGCTGAAACGTTTAAATACGTCAGAAATATGTTCAGGTTGCATTGTGCACCGGAACAAAAAGAAAATAAAGCTGAAAACTTCTCGCGGTAGTTTCGCAAAAGGAGCGTAACTTGTAAAATAATAAATTTAGCTCGGGCTGACTTGAATTACTGAATAACATCTCTACTGCGGCTAAGTACACGAAACACGGGGTCTAGTGGCGATGCAATCTGGTCTTTAAGGGGATGAAATTAAGGTTGACTATTAGTTGGTGCGGGGTGTTGGAGTCGTGTTTATTGTGGAAATATGGTAAGTGGGTGCGATAGCGGGCGCGGCTCGTAAACTGGCCGCCATTGTACCACGAGTGTGCGTCTGCACGGTCAGCGCCTACGTATTGTCTACTTATACACTGCAAGCTAAATGCTACTTTATGTTAAAGAAATAGGGCTCAAATAAACTCATGGGATGTTACATACTCAATCGTTAATTATATTAGTATTAGTTGGGTATGAAACTCTGCGACAGACTAAGTCTGTCGAGAACTACTGTCAAACTAGTTAAACTGTACACCACTGACGTGTCGCGACGTGAAGTTGTGACGCGCCATAATACGTTGCAACACACTGCGACTTTCAAGTTTATTGACTTGACAGTATCGCTGAATTTTTTAGTTATTATAACCTCGTATCGACCCTTGATTTTGTTGAGTAAACTATACAGCTATACGTCAAACTACACAACCATACGTGAAACGCCACAACACATTCTAGAGCCTTTACTAAGCAACAAATAGATGTGTTTTAGATATGGTCTCTGATTTGCTTTTGAGAATCTATAATATTTCCTAAAAAATAAAAATATTTGTTGCATTGTGATATCAGTCACCTCCACAAATTGTTTTCCAATTCGTACTTTATTTGATGTCGTCATAAAACTTTAGTATCAGCTAATAAGCATTGAATAATAACAGGAAAGAGCTCGTAAACTGGAACCGAACATAAAACCTCCTTCCGTCAACATCAACAAACAACATCAGAGGTCCCCTCCTGCCGCCCCCTACATCAACATAATAGTCGTAATGATATTATTGAGATGTGCGTGGACAGCGACGATGCTAATGAAAGTTGATACTGGAGGAAAACTCGCGAGTTTGTGCACGTCACACAATACTAGATATGTTTGTAATGTATGAGTAATTCGATATCAGCAGAGTAAATACATAGATGACCTCTGTGTTATCGCGCTCCCCTTGCATGACATGAGCTGACAAATCACTACGGGATTTGGCATAGATTGGAGAATTAGGTTTTTGACCAAGATTGGTCATTGATAACGACATACATTGATAACGACATATTATTAAACAATTAAATTGTAGAATCTTTAAACATTAACTGCATGTTGGTACACCGCAGCAGACTAATGCAAACTTAGGAGTTACTTAGTTCTAGCTACCAAATGGCCCGGCTCACATTTCACAGTATAGATACAAAGTGTTTGGGAAAAGAAGGCATTTGCACAGCAGTGGGAACAGCAAGATAATAGATCTGAGCTTAATTACCGACTTAATGTACTCGTACAAGTGTAGTTGTCACGTTTGCTAAGGACTGGCACTCCACAGGAGACCGGACAAAAGCATAAGTTTTCAAAGAAAATACCTCTATGCGATAGTCATTTAAGAGTGCACCAAGTAACCAACGTCAAGGAAGCGCCGGGCAGTGACGCAGCCGTCCGGCGTCCGGCGTCCGGCGTCCGGCCTGCCTTACGTTTAGCGATTCTTATCTACATGCGAGCTGTGAGTGCGCTTCGTGCCTTAACCCGCACTATCAGCACTCCATCACGAGCACAGAGAGACAGGGTATTAGTAAAGCACTGCTATTTGCAAACCAACCTTTAACACGTTAATGACTTTTATTGCTCACCAAAGAGACCCCAAATTCGCATAGCACGTTTTGAAAAAGGTAGATGGAAGATAATTCCAATTACACAACATAATTTCTAATGCAAGGACACAGATTCCAAATTCGCATTAAATTGGTCCTTTCCGTAATTATTATCCTCAAAGTATTAGGTAGTAGGAAAGTAGTACGCGACTGAGGTGACTAGTTGTAACAGTTGAGTGCGCGGTGAGCCGGCCCCGGCGGGGTGCGGGGTGCGGGAGGGACAATGTTCGCAAAGTGACGTTATCTGGTAATGTCCGGTCAGTCCGCGTAATGCACGGATTAGGACCGGACTTCAAACGGACGCTATTAGTGGCCGGTACGAGTGCGACGTTAAGTTTCAGTAATTATTGCCAGAGAGGTTCTACTACATGCATTAAAAATTTAACTGGTGGTTCCAATTAAACATTTTTGATAACTCGATAGTATAACCCGATATCTATACAAATAAATAAAATCGAAGTGTCTGTTTGTTATTTCAAAATAACAGCTTTTTACTGAATGAATATTTATGACAGCTGATGTTATCAGAGCTACTATTATTTTAGAAAGCTAATTTGGGTTCCGTGAAAAACATTAAAACCCTTGAAATTGTAAACAAAATCCGATTAAAATAGCGAAGTAATATATTATTTTATATAATAATTATAATAAGCTAGCTATACATGCGATGAATGTGCGCGAATGTATCAAATAGCAAAGTATGTTAGACGATAAAAGTTACAAACGTTTATGAAATACGTCTTCGGTACATCCACCCCCAAATCATTACTTCAATCAATCTTCATTACTACATCAGAAAAACATGACTCGTTATGAGCACAATGATTTTCAATCTTTTCCAAGTTGTACTCAATGCAGGATGTTCACTCAGCAGCGAAGAGGTCATCATTGTCTGTTGTAAACTGCTTCGTCATGTACTTGTACCATCCACTAATGTTCAGAGAGAAAAAAACAAAATGAAGAGGATTTCTTGCAGACTTGCCCAATCCGCTCTGTGGACGCTTGTCCTGAGATTCGTCCTGCTTCAGCCAACTAGTCCACGTGCTTGAGGCAAGTATAACCGAGTTTTTTGAATTGTTCTAGGGGGAGCAATGACCTTGTTTACTCAGAACTACTCGTGCGTCGTTTTTTGAGGACAAAAACTTTTATTGTAGTTGTGTTTATCTGAAGGGAGTAGAATACTTGGAATATTAATGAGATCCCGGACATTGTACCTACTTACTTATAATATATTATGCTTGTGTAAGGTCTTGTTTGTGTCTGTTTGAGGCTAAAAGGATCAACGGCTTAACAAGTCCCTTTCAACAATATAACGAGATGAAAGTAAATTTGTGTGTAATAAATAAGATTATGATTGCTTGTTTATCGGAGTAAACAAATTTAAGAACAACAACATCAATAAGAAAGGGAACGGAACATTGCCAGAGTTAGGTGTTCCTAGATGTGTAGCCTAGAAGTGGGCGTTGGCCTCAACGCGTGAGGTTACGTCGTATGAGCGGTGAGACTGTGTGTCAATAACACTAGAGTAACTGACTGCCTCCATTTCGTTTGTCTACGTTATAACCGTTATATTACGGCTAAATAGGTTAATGAGCAGAGTTGCAAATATAGTCTGATTCTGAATCATGTTTAGTCGTATTATAGCTATACCTCACACAAATCAGAACTCGTTAGACCATGAATGGGGTGCGATTTAATAATATACCAACTGTAATAGTAACTAAGTGGTAGATGGGTAGAAGTTGCAGTAAGTAGTGACCAGCACGATAACCTGGCAACACCGAACACCGGTAGAACCGAACACGATGTATTATTCAGGAGATGGGTAAACCTGAATACGATATCAACAAACTAAGTTTGCAAGTAAGTGTAAGTTTACCGATCACTATTTATACATCGAAGCCGCGTGACTTGCGTGTGGCTTATTATTTAAACTGGGACGTCCCGTCTATACATGCGGGCGTCATACTCACTATAAACTTAAATTAGAATGTATTCGTACAATCTGCCGCCGCAGTAATCAGTAGCGAACAGCACAAAGAGTAACGAGCCTCAATACCGCGCGCACAATCTTAGAGGTACGGCCACAATCCGCATAATACACATGCACATACATAATAGAAAAGAAACACAATGTAGAGTCGCCGAGAGCTCGTGATTAATTAGAAACAATGCGAGGCCCCGGGGCCTGGGGCCGCGCGGGCCCCGGCGCCGGCCTGCGCGGCCCCGGCGCTCGGCGCGGAACAAAGCTCGCAATCCCGCCGGATCCGGCCGCTCTTCCCGCACCGCCGCGCAGCACCGCCGCATCACCGCACCGCGCCGCACAAAAACCGCTCACTTTTGTTTCCGTAATTATCTAAAATAGGCTGTTGCGGCCCAAATGTTGGCGGTGCGAACACTGCGGCGTGGCCGTGGCGTGGACGTGATGTGGCATTACAGGTAAATAGCTAATGTTTGTAACTAGTGATCGTAACGGGTTGCTGTTTATTCCCACTTCTCGCTGCGACATCTAACAATTACCTCCGTATACCTTATAAATTAATATGTGTGTGTGTGTGTATCCTCATGTTTGCACATAAAATATTGCGATTAGTGGAAACCTTTGTGTTGCTACTGACAACCTGAGGTTTTAATTTGGGATCGTCTTCAAATGTCAGACGGTATTGTTCTGAAATGTCAGACATCAATTATTGTTGTGTGTATTGCTTCTTAAATATAGCAGCACCATTAATATCATGACTCTCTGAAAGTGAGTGAGGTTTACATTACATAACATAACATCAGTATAATACGATTATTTCAAGGAATACTTTGCTTCAGGGAATTTTCTACCTATACCTTTTTTTTTCCTTTTCTTTTTTTCCCTTTTATTTGTTATACCTATGTTTAACAAATAAATGATTCTGATTCTAACGGAGAACGAAGACAGTGTCTGAGAGTTTTTTTCATAAACTCACATTCTTGGAAAAAAAATATGTTAAGTTTCAGATTACAGAGGAACGTATGATGTATGTACAAACATAGGTACGTTTCTGTAATCTGTTATTAACTTATGAGTAACACTCGACACTATCCAGGACTGACACTCACACAGTTTCAGCAATATGTTAATTTAGTTGTTCCATACACTGATTTTCTCTGAAATCCTACTTGTCGTGCATTCAATAGCTTGTAATACACAGAAATGCTTTAAGTACATTCCTAGCACAAGAACTGTAACTACTTATTACGTCTTACAATAGTGTATGCAATACCAAGAAGTTGTTCTCAAATGGCAGCTTGGCTGTGTGTCGGTGGCGTGTGCGTGGCTCGTAGGAGTCTCGAGGACGATTAATATAGTGCCACCAAACAAAATCGAACGCAGGAGATTCATATATCAGAATGGAAAAAAATGCACAACACAGTATTCGTCTGCACATTGTCAGCATAATGGAAAAATCTTTCACCTAATTTTGTTTTGAAAAAAATATTGTGTAATTTTAGTGTTACGATGTAGTGGCACCGCGGCCACACGCCCACACGCCCACACGCCCACCTACCAACAACGCGCCGTTTCCCCTACGATACGATACTTATTAGCGTTTTTGTGTGTTCGCAAATACTAGCCATTTGTTAGTACCCGTTACTGGTAACATATACACGTAGGTAGACAAATAGCGGGTCATTTCAGAAAGTTGCGATTGAAAGCGAGCCAACTTTACGGGCTATTTGGCGTTTATTTAAATTTAATGTTTCGGTCCCTCACTGTCCGCGGTCACGGGTACCCACTACCCGGCTGCCCGGGTACCGGGCTACCCGGCTTGCTTCAAATGTCGTATAATTACAAGTTGAACAATGAACACGAAATAATTCCGAGAACTCGTTTCGATTTAATTAAATACGTTGTGTTGTATCTGGAATTACCATTAAAATATAAGTGATACATTCATTAAAACTCTGAATTATAATGTCGTATAATTTTATATACATGCGGTTTGTCGTAACATAATGTATTAATAACTATTTCGGTGCTGGACAGCAGAGATAACTGTAAGTTGTAATGCGAGTTGATTATCTCCGCAACTGTATAGCAAGTTACCAACATTCATTTGTTTCCCGCTCCACACTGTGACCGCACCGCAACCGCCGCAAGACATGCCCTACGTATAAACTTGATATTAATATTAATTAAATGTACCTTTCAAAATAAAACATTCAGATCCGAACGCATGACATTGCAAAGGACTATCAAAGGTTTAGCCTGCGTCAGTACACAGTACACAGCAACTCTATCGATACCTTTTTCAAACCACCTTTCAAGTTCGACCTCCACACACATTATTCGACCTTTGATCGAAGCTTTTCTTTATCTAGTGACGAGGTCAAAGAACTCTCCATTTTATTTTTATCAAATGACACCTAGTAACATTGAATACCGTAATATTGAAAGCCAATCTTAGCTAATAGCTGAACGTCTCGACTCCTACTCAAACAAGACTGATGCTTAATTAATGAAATTAAATCTTATAATAATTTGGGAAAGCGAAGTTCACATCGACTCAATATTTTGGCAATCGTCTAAAACTTCCATCCATCTTACTATATTACTTGTGAACTATATTTTGGCAGTAGAATACACACACATTTATTTATTTATTTTATTTATTTATTGGTTCATTGGTTCACCAACAACACATGCACATATTTTCTATACTATGAAGGTATAATTAGGATGATAGTCCACTACGAAATTGTTATAAAACATAATGTAGTTTCCGACTCAGAACCATATTCCACAAAGTGCATTAATGGCGGGTACAGAATTGATACAAGACATTGCATGTTGTGATGCACTACTTTAGTAATGCTATGTGCTCGCCTGAGAGCGACACGGGGCAATAAACTTAATCTTCCTTCATCTAATAGCGTGAAATTACTTTTGGAAAATCTGATAACATTTATAATTAAACTTAGATAGAAAATTATGAATTTAATAATCTGTTGTGAGAACACTAAGTAATGATTAAGTTGTAACACTTGTGTAAAGCGCCGCTCAAGCTTCGCTTAGTTTTCACAAGTAATTAGATGAGATGAACCAGGACGCGCCTAACTTATATAGGAGACTCAAGCGAAGTTGAACCTGATTCAGATTTTACCGACTTTTTGAGCATCGCTTTACTTCGCTAATGATTGCTGTACGCACCGAGACTTACAGCTTAGGATGGCCGTAATTCCAAGTGCGTACGATGCGGCTACGTTTTGAGACAATTGAGCCTAGTTTTGTACCTAAGACCCGACTGACTATAAACCTAGCCCTACAATAACTACCCAGCACCCTAGTTATCCTAGTCCTATAGTAATTACTTACCTAGTTACCACCCTAGTTTAAGTTAACCTAACGCCCTAGCCTACCATACAAACCATACCAAACGTAAGTTACAAGGAGACCTACGGTAACAAACGGAACTTGGGTAGGAATAGGGGTTCGTGTACGTCGTGCAATGTACACAGTGTGACTGTTTGTCACTTACTCCTAATTGTTAAGAAAACGTCTTGATCGTTATTTTAAAACTCTTCACACGATATCGCTCACGTGCAAACCATTAAGTTTCTATTTTATGGCTTGACGGTCAAGTGACAGTAATTAACAAAACTGCACCACTTAGAAATGCATAAATTCTTTACTTAATGGCAAATCCACTTGGGACAAAAACTATTAGCAGGCAATTCTTGAGAAAAGATAAGAATATTCGATTTCTAAAGGCATTTTTGAATACGAGCACCCCATGAGGCCATGGGCATGGGCGCCGCTTAAAACAATTGAGACGGTTGGATCAACAAAAAAGGGACGATGATAGTGTTGGAGACATTTTACGAAAAAAAAGGGGCAAAGGCCGAGGAGAGAGGTCGGTGAAGAACGGCTGAGCGGGGGCAGTCGGTTTTAGACCGCTATAGGATCCGGACGATATAAGCTATTTTTAGTTAAGTTAGGAGACTTAGTGAATACCGGGACTCTATGTCCAAATGGGTTGTTGTAAGAGTGCGATAATGATTTAATAAGTTAAATATAGTTGGGTTAAAAGCCCTGTTCAGACTACTCTAGTATGTGTGTGTGTTTGTTGGTGAGCGACTGGGTGAGTCCTTTATTACAATAACTATCCTGGGCTGATGTTGTAATTCGAGTTCTTAAAACTAAACAGACAGAAACGTGTTGCTGGGGAGTTTGTTGCTCCACTTCGACTTCCCAGCTCCAACACTAGGAAGTGGTGAAGGGAGGGCGCTTTTGGGGCTGTCTATAGAGTTTCAATAGAGTTGATCTCCAACTCTATTGCAAAATGGTTCTCGAGTTACGATTATTAACTCTATTCTCTGGTAATTCTTGAATTATTTATTCATTAGCTCTAACCATCAATTCAGCCAATTTGCCTTTTGAGTTTTGACTCTCAATCTTACTATGACCAACCATATAGTGATTCTAGAATAATATGATCTTACCTCTGACAGATGATTCGGTCAGGTTGACACAAACACGTGTCTTGCAGATGCGCTAACGGTACAAAACGAGCACATGATCCATGGGGTGGGATTGGAATGGTTTGATACCACATCTATTTTATAACCAGTCTAAGGACTGTTAGGGACCATGTCTACTATTAGCATGATGACTGACGTTCTGCTGCTGAAAAGCCGCCTTGTCACGTTCACCAGTTCGAAAGAACTGCTAGGGACAGTGCTCACTAGGAGCATGATGTCGACGCATTGCCGCTGAAAAGCGGCTTACGTCACTTATGGAAGTGTTGCTCTGAGTGCTCCAGGTGTAGATGAAAAGTATCGTGTGAGTCACGAGTGACCAATTACCTATTACGCTAGCGTAAGGGTTGTTTACAAGAGCTATTGGTTGCCATATAAATATACTTTAGATCTCCTAGTTATGTGTTACCCTTTTGAAACCACTTTCAATATATTTCATTAACTATGAATTCCCTAATCTGATTTACTATATCTTTCAATCCTTTCCTTGTTCTAAGAATGATACGAGGCATTGGACTTCTTCATATTAAGGAATTCAGTTTTCTTAGTCAGTGGAAAGGTGACCAGCCTGGAGACGAACCTTACAGGGTCACGCGGATGGCGGGGCGTGACCTTTGCCCTTTAGGGGGCAACTGACCAAAATACTAATATTTACATGACTTAGGAAAAACGAAAATTTTATCAGCCTAGGGTCTTATTGGAACAGTCACAACAGGAAATGGTTTTCTCACTGCCGGTCCCACAGACTGATATTACCGATGATGGCTAAAGGTGTCTTGGCCACAGTGAGAGGAAGTATAGGAGATGAATCACACTCGACTCCAGCTTGATGACTGATTTATTACAATAATTAATTTAATTACATACAAATTTTGTGGTAAATACACATTGATTCCTATTTACATGTGTGTTGTGTGTGTATACCGAGCCGATGAAGCGAAGATCTCAGTAGGCCACTTCTTACCGCTGACGGTGTGCTGGTGTTGCCGGCGCGTGGAACGAATGTATGTCGCCCATACCGCTAACGCTGTGATGCTGTTGTTGGCGCGTGTAACTATGATATTTTCACGGTTGAACAATTGCTTTACTTTGATAATTCAATTGGTTTGATGGCACCTTGAATGTTTGTTCTCAAACTTTGTTTATAGTCATCGCAAATGTTATCGCATGTGATATTTTCAGAGGGAACTGCACTCTTTTAAACATGAACCTTCAGTCTTTTAAACATGAACAGTCAAGTGTTGTCATTGGACGAGACATCGGCGGCACGGGTAGTGGGTAGTGGGTGGACTATTCATTCAAAACTAGGGTAGAACGGAGGTCGTGACAAGACTTTAATTAAAACAGACTAACTATAACGACCAGCCGTTGATTGCGATGAATTGAGACGATATACAGCTGCGTTAGTTTTGAGACAATTTTCTATGTCTTTTAAATATCATTGATTTTTGTGAAAAACTGATGTTTGTTTACTGCAGTGCGCAGACAGACATCACGCACAATTTTATGAAATTATCTATAAATCGATTATTCTAATGAAACTACGCTCTGAACATTAGCAATTTACATTTATTTGAATTGACAAGTTAAATTGGCGTTGATACACATTAAAATAATCGGGTTTTTAACCGCAACATGCGGCCAGATTCATGCTGACGTGTTTTGTATACTTAAACGCGTTTAAATATGAGATTTTAGTTTTGTTTTCAATGTTTTTCTAAAAGTGAGCCAGATATTACGCCATAAATTTTCGACAAACACTAGGAAATTGTAGTTAATGAGAGTGCAGTTTAAACGCTGCGTTTATCCTGCCGCGTTCGGACCGCCGCGTTAGATCCGACCGCGGCGGGCGCGTCGCGTGTCAGCGGCGCGTTAGGCCAGTCTTCCGGCCTCACTCGCGCGCTGATTGATCGTTGCGATTACGCGCTCATTCACGTCTACTTTGTACCGCGGCCGCCGCACGCCACCCCCACGCCGCCGTGCCACGCCAGCATGAGGATGTACCCCCCTCGCTGGTAACGTACACGCGCCAGATACGAGTGCGCCGAAGAAATCTTACTGTGATTGCGACACGCGAACTTATGAATCAGATACGACCAGGCAAACAGCGCGAAACCGTTGTTCAAATAACGTTTTCATTATTTCATGTGTCATCACAATTGGAAGTGGTATTGGATTAATGTAAAACGAAAAAGCACCAGCGTGCACTACATACTACCGAGGTATGCAAAACGAATTTATAAGTGGTTGCAGAATAAAAGAATTAATTATGATAAATATTCTTCCAAAAATAAATTCCTATGAAATTAATAACACTTTTTCCCAACCTTATATACTTTTTCTCCAATTAAAATCAGTACCCCGCGGCCGACGGCGACGAATCCCAATTTGTTCTCGCATACATTTTATTCCAGTCTATAATAAAAATTATACGATCATGTAACAATAACAAAATGGAAGTACTTTACGTCACACAAACCGATGAGTATCTTGTCATGTTTCGTGCGAATGTAAATGAATACTCTTTTGTGTGTATTATCGTGATGCGGGAATAATGGAACAGATACAAATGAGATGATATAAAAACAAATCAACACCCATTTGAATATTATGAGCGGAAATTAGATAAGTTTATCTGAGAAACTAACTAAGGTTCTTCATCCGCGACCTAGTGGTAGGTACTCAAAAGTAACGAGTAAGTAAACTCAAAGTCAAAGTAGTGCCTCAATGGGGGTGGCGGTCCCGAAAGTAAAGTTTACGAAGCAATATTAATAAAACGACGTATTTTCGGTGAGAAACAGCAACGAACAACGTTTATTCAAAAAGGAACCATAGAGATGATGCATAGACTAAGTTAATTGTTATTTGATGTTAATGTAACCATAGATAAAATACATTTTTCTAACACCCCAACTACAGCAAATAAACAATATAAAACATAATAAATTTCTTTAAATTTAACAATTTATCTTTCTATGACTCTATTTCCTTAATTCCCATTCCTTCGATACATTTATAATGCTTTACAGGACATAGAGATTTTGTAAGAACATCAGCTGGCATTTCAGTTGTAGGCAAATATTTCAAATTAATAATTCTGTTGTTAACAGCATCTTTAACAAAATGATACCTTATATCAATATGTTTATTTTTTTTATGAGACACATAATTTGCCACAAACTTCTGTGCACTCTGACTATCATTATACAATAGCACAGTACATAAATTACCAGTTAGTTCACATAGTAATGATCTTAGATACATAGCTTCTTTGCACGCTTCTGCTATAGACATGTACTCTGCCTCCATACTAGAAAGAGCAACAGATCTTTGTTTTTTACTCTCCCAAGAAATAGCTGAGCCTGATAACATAAAGCAAAAACCAGTATATGATTTGCGGTCTACAGTATTACTTGCCCAATCAGCATCAACATAACCCACAAGTTCAGCCTTTTCTTTTACATATTTTAAACAATAATTTTTAGTTTTCCTTAAATATCTGAGTATTCTTTTAGCATAATTCCAATGAACACTTGTGTGACATTTATTGAACTGACTTAGAAAACTGACAGAAAAAGAAATATCCGGTCTAGTAAGGACTGATAAGTACATAAGGCTGCCTATCAATTGTTGATATGGAATCTCTTTATCACAAGTTTCAGACTTATTAATATCCAATTTATATTCCATTGGAGTACTAGCAAGTTTACAATTTAACATATTAAATTTATCTAAGAGCTGCTCTACATATTGCTCCTGATCCAAAGTAATAACATTATGCATTTTATCAATTTTAACCCGCATACCCAAGCATTGTTGAACCTGTCCCAAATTTTTAATCTTAAAATTAGAACTCAACTCAGAAATTAACTTTTCAGTCTCTTCATGATTGTTAGAAAAAACAAAAAAATCATCCACATACAATGCTACATATAACTTTACATTATTATTTATCTTTGTAAACATACAAGGTTCAATAGGACTTTTATTAAAACCTAATTCACCTAAACACTGCTCTACTCTTTCATACCATGAACGAGATGACTGCTTCAACCCATAAATTGCTTTATTTAATTTTACAATAACTTTTTCTTTACTATTATCACAAATAATATCAGGTTGAATCATGTAAATATCTTCCTTGAGAAATCCATTCAAAAAAGCAGTTTTAACATCTAAATGAGTTATTTCTAGATTTAATTGTACAGACAATGCAAATAATAATTTAAGTGTGGAATGCCTCACCACGGGTGAAAAAGTCTCATCATAATCGATGCCTGGCCTCTGAGTGAAACCTTTAGCCACTAAACGCGCTCTGTAAACCACACTGTTATCACTATTCACTTTTCTTTTAAATACCCATTTACACTGCACTAAAGTCTTATCAGAAGGTAACTCACTCACCGCAGTCCACGCATCATTTTCCTTGAATGCCTGCAACTCGTCCTTCATGGCCTCGATCCACAGGTCTTTGTCTGCACTCTCCATGACCTCTCTGACACTAATGGGATCACTGATATTACTGGAACTGGATGTAGGACAATGGTTCATAAAACCAAAACGCTCTGGTGGCTTTCTCACTCGCTTGGTACCTTCTGGTATTAACAGTGCTTCCTTTAACATGGTCTCTGATATTAATTCTTCATCTTCAAGTTCTTGAGATTGCTGTAAAGTAGAATCTAAATCAGTCATTGCGTTAAGATATTCTGATTCTGAAGAAGTACTACGATCTATGAGGCTCAAATCAAGTTCATCGTTTTCCTCTTCCTCACTCTCTTTCTCAACCTTTCTGTCTGACACATCTGTTTGGACAGTTTCCCCAACTGAAACTGATATGCTTGCCTCTTCTGTACATTTTTTGTTTGTATTCTCATAGATAATTACGTCTCTGCTGGTAGTGACACATCGCTTCACTGGGTCATATAGTCTATATCCCTTGACATTATCGCAAAAACCAAGTAAAATGTGCTTCTTGGATTTAGTATCCCACTTGAGTCGCTTCTGTTTTGGTACATGAACCATCACCTCACTACCAAATATTCGAACATGACTTAAATCTGGTTTTTTATTAGTCCAGAGCTCATACGGAGTTTTATTATTTAGTCCCGATGCAACAGAGCGATTCCTAAGATAGACAGCGGTATTTGTTGCCTCTGCCCAAAACTTCTTATCTAAATCCGCATCAAACAATAAACAACGAGCTCTTTCTACAATGGTTCTATTTATGCGCTCGCACAAACCATTCTGCTCAGGAGTATAAGCATTGGTTTTTTGATGAATGATACCTTCATCCTTCAAAAAATTCTCAAACACATTGCTGCAAAACTCTAAGCCATTATCTGTTCTAAATGTTTTTATTTTTCTACTATGTTGATTCTCAGCCATAGATTTAAATTCTTTGAAATATTTAAAGACTTGAGTTTTCTCTTTGAGAAAATATACAAAAGCCATACGTGTATAGTCATCAACAAATACAAGAAAGTACCTTGTTCCACCTATTGAGGTTATCTCCATTGGTCCACAAACATCAGCGTGGATGACATCCAAAGGCTCGCTGCTCCTTGTTCCTACATGGCCAAATGGTAAACGTGACTGCTTTCCCTCACAGCAAATAGTACATGTATTCTTGTTAATCACCGACTTGTCTGTGTATGTCACTCCTGTGACTGCACCATTTTTCATCTTGCTCTGATCATTCATATTCAAATGACCCAATCTTCTATGCCATATCTCACTGTTAGCCACTGAAGATGTAAACAAACACTGTTTCTGTTCCAAGACTAACTTGTAAACACCATCACTTTCGTTTGCTATCGCCACTAAACTGTTATTTTTATTGTAAACATAGCAGCAGTTTTTTTTGAACTGAACTTTATTACCATTCTTGATAAGTTGACTGATTGAAATTAAGTTTGTGGTGAGGTTAGGTACACATAAAACTTCTCTTAAGGTAACGTCATATCTGCAATTTGGAGTAACAGTTATTATATCCACTTCACCCGAGCACAATACTGGCATAGCACATTGATTTGCTGCTATTATCTCCTTTATACTTGAAGTAAAAGACGGATTCTGTATCATGTTTACATCTGTTACCATGTGCATGCTCGCACCACTATCCAAGTAGAAGTCTTGTTTACTATAATTTCCATTCAAGAAAACTGCTGAAAACGCGTTCGTTTTCTTTATTTCCGGCTGGCTATTCTGTTTACATTGAGATTTGTAATGCCCAAACTTCTTACAGCGATAACATTTAATTTTCGTTTTGTCCGATTTGTTGTTGTCTGATTTGACATTCGATCCGCCATTTTGACTTGAGCTGTCAGTCAGTCAGTCTTGCCATGGCTGCCAACTTTCCAATGTTGACGACAATGCTGCCCTCTACTCAAAAATGCACTTCCTGCCTCGGACTCGTTACTTGTCAAATCTAAAAGCTTCGTTTTCACTACGTCAGCAGTAATGGCGATTCCGGAATGTTCTATCGCCATCAACATGGGAAAGTATTTTTCTGGTAATCCGGCCAACATTAAACAACCGATCCACTCATCATTCACGGAAAATCCTGTTCCCGATAATTTCTGGGCTGTCTCAATAATTTGCGAGACATAACTCGTCATCGACTCGCAGGTTTCTAAGCGAATTGATATTAAGTTTCTCAGCAAAGTTATTCTTCGGGAGAATCCAGAATCATCAAACATAACTTTCAAACAATTCCACAGTTGTTTAGTGCTTGTAGTTCCCTTTATGTGAACATAAAGTGACGGGTCGATGGTTAGGATTAACTTTGCCTTCGCTTTTGCATCTTCTGCGGCTGCTGTGGATTCGACCTCTTGCTTAATACAATGTGACATGCCCTCCAAAACTAGCAAATTCTCCGCTGCAAAAGCCCACTCGTGGTAATTCTCACGCCCCAGTAGCTTCGGCACACTACCCAGGAACGTGGTCGACGACGCCATTACTACACTCGTTTTTCCAGTTTTTTTTTTTAATAGTTTTTGATTATTTTTCAACCACACGCGCCTACGCTTACTACGTTAGTTAAATTATACTTAAATAAACCTATAGGGCGTAATCTGGGCCCATAACCTAATAAAACGACGTATTTTCGGTGAGAAACAGCAACGAACAACGTTTATTCAAAAAGGAACCATAGAGATGATGCATAGACTAAGTTAATTGTTATTTGATGTTAATGTAACCATAGATAAAATACATTTTTCTAACAAATATAATGGGCGAACCTTCTGCACTATTCTATTAGAGTTCTATCCAAGCGGTTCCACACCCTCATCACGCAGTACTGCCACTGCTGAATTAGCATTTTATTCATCAGCAACTACGTCTAAATGGGCGCGAGTATTGTTCAGTAGCCACACGTTCAGTGCACATCGAGTCACCGAATGCTCGATACGAGTCCGTAAGCGTATGTTACACGGCACAGCACGGCGCGCAGCACAATGGCACGGGAACGACTCTAAACAGACTATTCAATTATCACTAATTGCTGTTAATTTGGATGCTTTCAATTAATGCTAATGGATTCACAGCGGCACAGATTTTTTATAATTCAATAGAAGGGTTTTTTCAAATTATCTCTCAATGAGTAGGTATCTCTGCTCCCATCTTGCTACAGATTTTATACATTTCATAGAATAACTGTTTTGAATTCCGAGATTCTTACCAAAATTGTTTCGGTATTTATCCTTTGCAAACTATAAACATTACAAAGATTAAATTTTCAACATTCAAATAGGATTCAGTAACCAAGATTGTAGTCAAAACACAACGACACGGACACGTAGCGTCTGTCTGTGTGTGATGGTTAGTTTTAAATACAGTACAGACAAGGCGTAGCATTTACTTGCTTTCATTTCGTTTATTGTCGACGTCGCTCGGCTATCTCCGTAATTCTCAGATTATCTAATACCCTCGTGGCTACCAGTAAGTACTACGCTTGATTTTCTTTGTGCATTATACAAACAAATGAATATTCTGTTAAATTTCGGGTAATTTTGATTTTAATGCGATCCCGGCGGACTGTATACTTTATGTTGATAAATATTATTTACTTTATGTATTTTTCTGAATTCTCAGAAATAATAATCTCTTCGCAAAATATATTTCTAAGATTCAGGAGACAAATGGATGTCATTTGGGGATACTTGAAGTAAGATAGATGACATGTTTTGTCTCTTGTGATTTATACAGTGGTTATGAAATAAGGTTCATACTTTTTACACAAAACATTTCCATGAAATAACAACGCCTGAAAGCGGCACACTGGAAGATACAAATGCTACGAGGAATTATAGCTAGCCAACTACATGTCGCCGTCCCCGGAGAATAAAATGATAACTGCCATTATCTTAGTTTTAGTGTTATGTCATTTTTGGGATCTGTGGGTGGTAATACATCTGCTCAATTTTTTCGAAATTTTTATACAGTTATTTGACGAAGTTACAAAATTTTACAATAGTATTCAAAGTTTTAACACAGGCCTTAAATTACGAGAATAAAGTGTTAATATAATATTATCGAAATGTTTTCCTACTTGTTAATATGACAAACAGTCTTACAATTATATTCTCGTGAAAAATATTCGACTGGATAATGATAAAAGCAGTTATCGTTTTATTCTCGTTCAAAATCAACCAGTCGCTTCGTATAAAGATGTGTTAGTAAAACGACTTTTATGGTTTTGAACAGTAAGACATATTGTCATCATCATTTGAACCCTCTCAGCGCACTGCTGGAGGGTTCAGGTCTAGGATATCGGTTGAGGAGAGGTGGTCAGGTCATATAATATCACCTTCTTTACAAGGATGATCTAAAACTCTTTGCCCCCCATAAATTGCAACTGACAAAACTACTGAAGGTAACAGAAACTTTCAGCAACGCCATCAGGATGGAATTTGGTGTGGACAAATGTGAAGCGAAGGGAGATTATGGAATCCTAGGGAACTCAATCCTCGGATTCCATACACCTTAGATCCCTCTCCTCAACAGAAACTTACAAGTGTTTAGGTATGTCGAAAGCATTAAGCATCAATACAGCCGACATGAAACAATCGTTGAGGGAGCGCTTCATTGGCCACCTGAATAAGGTGCTAACAACAACAACAACATCCATTTATTTTCAGGCTACTTTGACCCATAGATATATGTATACCTTACAGACTACCGTACATAATGATATAATACAAATTGTGTTAGTAAATAGAACCTTAAAACTATATTAGTAACACTTCACTTGTGCACTGTGCCACTAAGTTCATGTGGCACTTGCTCGTGGAAGCGACGATCCTAAAGTCCTCGTCCAAGACGAGGTGCTGATAACAAGAATTGTTGACTTTACGGCGCGACATAAGCAGTTACACTCTCGCTACCTACTTGGTCTTCTGACGCAAGTACTCAACGATGTCCTCCACCGTAGTGGTGTAGTGTAGGCGGGAGATGTACACCGGAGTGTTTGGCTTCGCGGCACGAATAGGCACTAGGCACGTTGGGCTCCGATGGAGCCGTACCGCAGCGGTGCTTATTGGTACGTTGACGGTGCTTCCTATTCAATACTGTCACAAAATGATCACCAACCTGTTACAGTGCCTTTTCAGGCACGCAGCGCTTAAACAGGCTTTTGTTAGGCGGAAACAAGGTGTGCGCCTTCAACGGTTGGGTCATGCCGATTTTGATGTATTCTTTCGGCATACTCAAATGAACTCAGACGCAACTTGATGCCCGGAATAGGAGGGTCCGTGCACTGGCTGACCGCAAATCGGATGCAACACCCTCGTTCGTTGGTAATGAGACTGTATATCCCACGGAAGTGTGCGGCATAGCTTCTTAAATGCTAACTAATAAACTAACCGTGAGGTATCGCGTCCGTGCACAACCGTGAGGTATACAGTCTCTCGGAATACTTCCTAGAAGCCAACGTGGGGATGCACCGAGGTTTGGTTTCAGTGGACAAGGGCCTCACCCTCCCTGGCTAACGAGAACTGGCGCAAGCCTATAGTATTAGACACTAATGACTGCCCTGCATGGGCCCGATGTAGACTTCTTAGCATCCGTATCGTGGATTTGCTTCGGTGACCTCTTCGGCGAAACCGAAGGTTTTGTCTGTGCAATAATGGACGAAGCTATGATGGCGAACAACTACCGGAATTACATCGTGAAGGATGGCACGGTTGACATATGTCGGGCATGCCATCGTCCGGTAGAATCGATCCGACACATTATTTCTGGCTGTTCTCGTCTGTCTAACGGAGAACTTGCATAAACACAACCTCGTTGCCAGGATTATCCACCAGCAATTTGCTTTGAAGTACAACCTTGTGGAATCAGAAGTGCCATACTATAAGTATGCGCCTGACCCAGTTCTAGACAGTGGTAATATCACGTTGTGTTGGGATCGATCTGTCATCACTGACTGGACATTGTTGATTGTTGTCAATAAGCCTGACATTGTGGAGATAGATCGATTAGAGCGTCACACAATGATGATCCAGAGAAAAATGAAAGCAGAGAAAGATAAGCAGTTCAAGTGTCTAGATCTGGCTCGCGAGGTTTTCGACATGTGGGATGGGAGTACAGCAGTCATTCTGCCGATAGCTGTGTCGGCCATTGGCTTAATAGCCAAAGGCCTCGACCAACATCTGAGGACGCTTTCGCTTGATTCAGAAAGCAGAACTTCTGGACACGGCGCGTATTGTTAGTAAATTCCTCTCTCAAGAGCTGCTCCTGATGCCGGTGGGTGGACTACTTTTTTAAAATATTTTTTATAGGAATACTTAAAAATGTATTAGATGTGTATTAGAACAAATAAATGAAATAATTCAATAATATAAGATCATATAGCTGACTTTGATTAATACCAAATAGTTTTTTTCACTATTGATTTGATTGTTTTTTTCATGTATTTATTTTTGAGGAGTGAGAACCTAGTTTTTTGCTATAGAACGATTTGGAAGACATTTGTTACAAAGTTAATTTTCAAACACTAGAATTTAATTGATTACCGTATCAGAGTTTTATTGGGAAACCAAATTTAAAGTCCATAACAGAAAAAAAGTTTCACAATATTTACGAGAAAAAGACGATATTAAAGTATTATCATCATCACTTGCACCCTAAAAACCCATAGAATAAAATGATAAGTAATGAGTGCAATATTTGATTCTGATCAGGCTGTACGGAGAATAAAATGATAATCGACATTATACAACTTAGACGATGACTGATTTTGACTAACTTCTTATTTCTTAAATAATATCTCTATTTTAATAATTAGGCGTATTTCACTAAAACATTTCAAACACACAAAAAATAACTTCTTTTCAAAGCTAGGAATCATCAGTCTACGTCCAGTATTTAAGGAGCAATCGAAGAAAACATGTTTTTTATTTTTCCTGAAAAGTTGCGTTTTTGTAATTATCATTTTATTCTCCGGGGACGGCGATGTGAGCACTAGTAACAATTTTTATTCTGGACTTCGTCTAAATACTACACGAAAAACTTATCCTAACTATTTAAAAGTACGTCATACATAATAATGCGGAGTCACAATGTTATTAAACCCACTGACCCAACGAATGAAACTTTTAACTGTTCAAGGAGAGTTAATTCAGTTTTGAAACAATACTAGGTCGGTAGACAAGCCCTCACAAACTTGAGTCAGTTCTTTAGTGGGGACAGAAATAGATACGAAAGTGAAAAAGTGGTGTCGAGTCGGTGCCTGTCAGGCTGTTTGATATCCAGATCGTGACGTCAGGTGCGTGTGTATGTGTGTGTGTTTGTGTGTGCGTGAGTACTAAATAATACAGGCAGCAGTATAGCATTGTTGGCAGGTACCGCGCGATAAACTTTTTATTTCAAGTCGACGTCGCTGCGCCTTCCGACTGAAAGTAATTGTTTCACCCACTTTCAGTACTTTCTGGGTAATAAGTGCTGTGAAGTGCGGGTTTAGAACCTTTACATTGGAATGTTAGGTAAATGACTTTGACGGAAGGTTTTATTTTTACGTTTTTGTTAAAAGATCGTTGTTTTGTATTACCATGGTTTCTTATTATCAGAGGTTAGTTTGAGAAATTGAATTTCACTAAACCCTGTACTTTGTGTTAATTTATTGCTACTTATGAAACCCAAGAATGGCCATGGAATGGCAAATCATCAATTTTAAGCATAAGTAATAATTATGTATTGTTCAAGATAGTGCATACATTTATGTTACAGAGTAGGTATTATTTAACTGCACTATTAATAATAACGATATCCGCAAAATGTCCGAAATACCAAAACGTATTAATACCACTAGCGATTTTGTTTTAAATAATAAATAGATGGTCATTTACCATGATTATTATTGTCATATATAGTGTAGTACGTGAGTACGTCATCACTCACAAGTGAAGGTATGTCAATATTTGAAAGCTCCGCTCTACATCAGCCATTGTTATGATGATCGTTAGAACGTCTTTGTCATCCACTGGGGCGAAAAATACAATATCTCAGCAGCAGAGGGATGACGTCAAAGGGGCGGGCGGCGGGCGAGGGCGGGGGGACGAAACCAGGGATCCTAAAAGAACACCAGTTTAAAGCGCAGATCAAAAGATTCTTATTTATCCGGTGGGAGGCGCGGGACGCGGGGCGGAGGAGGCGGCTGACGGCTAACTCTCAAAATATAGAAGGTTTGCATACTACAAAGGCATGATAACTTTATGATAGCTCGAGGTACGCCTCTCGTAGCAATGCCTACGGCGTAGGCCGAATGTCTACAAACTAAAGCTACGACGTTCGATAGGAGGTGACCGTTTTTAACCTATTGAGAACATTTCGAAGTTTTATCAACTAGGACTATTTCAATAAACGTCGTCTAAAGTCTATCTAAGTTTTCTAGCCATCATACTTGCTAATGAGACACAATTATCTCCGAAGCTACAAAAGTGTTTATTACCGTCAATGTAACTGTGAGCCTTCTACACGTTATTTTCTGCAGAGTGCGCGGGGACAGGCAGTCTGGCGGTCCAGGGCAGACTCCACTTAATTTACACGGGGACGTAATGAATTCGGCTAAGGGCTCTCCGGTGAGCACTGCCTTTAAAAACCCCGCGCTCAACAATAGACGCTGGTTTGCCTTTAAGTATTGTTAAACGTATTATTATTATTTGTCAAAAGTAAGTAATTTCTATTTTAAACGAACACGTTAAAAATATGTACCTACCTACTTCGTTCAAACCTTACCGGACAGCGGACTGACTGCGGACACCGGGCTTGCCAGATTATTCAGTTCATTATCTGTCTAAGTCTGGTGTTTGCAGTCCGGTCCGGAGTCCAGTACACTCGGTTCGGCCGCACCTTTAACCCTTAACTACTCGCACGAAGAAAATCACTTAACTGCTCGCACGGGGTCCGTGGTGACCCCAAATTTGTATGGATGAAATTTGATGATTTCATATTTTTAATGAAACACGCCAATAGTAATTATGAAAGTACTTTATTTAAACTATAAGACATAAAAACCACAACTAAAAATAAAATCTTCTAAGACATCAAAATAATTAAAATATAAACTTCTACAATAGGGAACATTTTGGCACAATATGAGATCATGTATTAAAATTTCATGAATTCTTAGGAAATAAGGGAATCGTCGTTATTGCAGGCTAGGCAGTAGACAATGAAGTGCTCATTACATAAAAACTTTTTGCATTTACTGCATTTTGTGGACACTTTTCGTAAATCCTTTACTTTACGTAAATACTCGCACGGGGTCACGGTTCAAGAGAGCAGGCGCGGCCTGCACCTGCAGCGGTCTAAACGGTACTAAAATATGTTCTTTAGCGTATATTAAGAGGCTAGCGGGCGCGCGGGGGGGTTCCGACCGTCGCAAGTGCATTTTTTCGACGCGCGAAATTGCGATGACCCCATGCGAGCAGTTAAGGGTTAAAAGGTTGATCTTTTAATTTTATACAAATAACTAAGTGAACAAAACATTACAAGCTTACGCATTACTCAGCCTCTGTACAAACACAAAGCCCGTTCTCTCTATTCTAGGCAAACTAAAAAAAGTAATTTGTTATTCACAGAATAAACTCGCTATTTTTAAAGGAAGTGGGGAGCGCCCTAGCGGGTCGGGGGGTCGCCGTAAACAAGCGACGAGACGCTAAAAAAACGAGAAAAGGGCGAGAGCACCTCTCTATTTGGTTGGCGTTTGTGACAGTAAACAATACTATAAATCTGCCTCCACGCACGGGGTGCCGGTAGCCAGGCGGAGGGGGGGGGGCTAGAAGGGGCGTTAGGCCTATTGAGCAGATAGGTCATCAAGGAGAACACTAAACACTCACAGAGCAGTTCAACTCATTCATTCGAAGCTTTGTCGTCTTGTAATTTATTATTGTTTCCACATTCTATTTTGATGGTTTTATTGTTTGGCTTGAAGGTCAACTTCGTCTTCAGTTGTGTCTGTTAGTATAATTTGATGAAGGGGAGTGAGTCAATCAATCCTAAAATCTGCCCTATGACATTGATTGACACGGTAAGTACTGGTAATGGCTTTCATAAATAGCAGGCTAAGGTTTCCAGTTCTTATCCAGTTAGCGTTTCTAAACACAGCGCAGTGAACTGTGGACGTTCCTTTACCTGTGTCTATGTTAGCAGAGCCCCTTGAACAAAAATAACTGAAGCGCACATCAAAGCTCAGCTGACGAGGTTAAGTTCCCGGAGTACGGCGCACGTGAGGTTTCTTTCATTAATGTTATGTTAACTTCTAACTACACACATGCACATACTATCCATACGAATATTATGAATGCAAGAGTATCTATCTGCGAACGGAATTTTTTGAAAGGGCTGACCGTGTGATGGTCTACATAAAACTTAGGATACTTTTTATCCTGGTAGGACATTCCAGTGGTTATTTGCGTCATTCATGTGGGCGAAGCCGCGCACAAAAACTAGGTAACTAGAGGTTTAGAAAACAGATACTTCACAATCGATTGGGAATACACAACTATCTACTTTGGCCTAATGTATGTAGATAGTGTAAAATATTTAGTTAGACTATCTAATATACATTAGTAGTAGTTAGTAAGGAAACATTTGTAATATGAGATGTTGCAACATTTGTAATACTTGAGTTTGTGGATCCAAAGCTTGACAATTTTTCTATTATTAAACTAAAGAAAAAGAAAAACGTGCTCAAGTATATGTCATTACTCGATGTATTGTTATACTTATCAATAAAATTAAATAATCTACTTACACGTTCAACGTTCAAGTTTATGCTGTACTTAGCCACACACACACAAACATGTAACATATTAGTTGTATTTACTGCGTAATTCTGCGTGATCTAATATTAATGTCCGTGTGTAATGTAGGTGTGTGGCGGCAACACATAGTTAGTGGAGCACACGACTGTATTGAATTGCATCTAGTGATTTTTGATAAGCGAAGCTTGAAAAAAGAATATAGTTTTATTTATAACTGAGACATTCAAGATGATCTCTTTAGAATCTTCGGTAATGATACCTTCACCAGTTGGTACTTAAGAATTACCAAATTGAATCGATTAACTTCTTTTCATCTCAAAAATGTCTATGATTAGTTTCAAGATTTTTTAGGAACTTAAAATCTGCTATCGTCAACGACCAAATCAAAAGACTATTAATATTTCGTCGCAAGAAACCGTCCGATGGAAAAAGCAATTACTTTCCAATTACAGGAAAATAAGTCATTTATATTCCTCCCACTGAAGTCGCTCTAATTTTCTGTTTACACAGTAATGAAGGCAAGCTGTAACCGCGTGTGAGAGGAGGCTGTGGGCCGTATGCCGTGAGTTGTGCCGTGCGGTACTTACTAGTCTCCTCTAGGGATATCTGACCCACATCGGGCGCCACTATTTAGGCACACGACACTGACTAAGCCGCCGTTACACCGACGCGAGCGGCAGGTGCGCGCGGTGACGTAATACCCTCATAAATTACCGACGACGGTGTTAATGCGCTCCCGGCGAAACTACTCTATTTGATTTGTTAATAGCTCCACGTTAACCCACTGAGTGAGGCGCTCCATTGTTCACGACGCTCATTATTTTACTTTGTTTGCTCGGCTTTGATATACCGATCGTTTATTCACTACATTCGTAAAGGACTACTTTTTCACTCGTTTGCCTCTCTCGGTGTAATTAGCGCAGTTTTTCAGTAAGAGCGCCAAATTGTTTAAATTTACCTTCGTGAGTTAATTACGTCGTTAAAGTAAACGTTTCGGGACTGCAACCTGAGCTCCGAACTGTTAAAAAATATACTCACAAACGTTTATTAGCGGCGCGGACCTGACTTGGTATCGGCAACTCCGCGACTCCCCACTGACGCCGACGCAACCACTTTTAATTTTATTCCCATTAAAACTTGTTCATGATTCTGGTGACAAGGCTACGAATAAAGAGCAAGTTTTCAACGAGTCGTGGCAAATTTTCGCATTTGGAATTGATGTCTCGACGAACGTTTAAATATTCATTATAAAACTAGTAGCGTGTTCGACGGCGTGCTCGAGTGTTTGCTGCGAGCGCCGACCGCTGCCGAGCGTTCCCGAGGGTTGGCGAGTGTTGCCGAGTGGTGCCGAGCGCGTGGAGAGATCGCGAACACCCTCGTCGGGTGTTTACACTGCTCCACTTAACGCAACATCCATTAGCTACAGTAACAAGTTGCGCAAACTCGATCCGGCCTCGATAACTACTCGCTGTTTACAATACTCCGCCACATTTACATACGGATTTGTATCTGCTCACCCATGAGCACTGAGCACGTCTATGTACACACTTGAAGCCTACTCGTCGTTATTTATTCACAAACAGGTGTTTCGCATTTTATCTGACAATATCTGCGTAATTTACTTGTATGATGTAGGTACATTATCTAAAATTCATTCGGAATCTGTTGTTATGGTCAGCGAGAGGTACAAAGGGCGGATTACAGCTGAACAGTGCCATTTCTTTTGATAACGTACAATAACTGCGGTAGTACGTGTCCGCTGGGAACGAGAGAAAGTGCTGGGGCCGGTACAGCTGCGGGCTGTTCGTATTGTATTATGAGTACTAATATTTGTGGGTCGATTTTAATACCAGGCTGTGTCCTGTCGCGTTGCGTAAATATCAGCTGCCTAGTTTTTTGCGCAGTGTAATTTTCCACAACATAGGCTGTTAGTTGTAGAAACAGAGCAAGAAACAGATGTGTGAGAGAGACACACGTACCTTTGATGAGATGCGCGGCGAGCACGAGCGCGGCGGTGAACACGTGCAGGCGCCACGCGCACGCGCACATTCTGCGCGACACCTCGCACTCTGCAACAAGATATCACACTATTAATATCAACCATAGAAAAAACTACAGAAGCAAGAAAACACCTGTTGGATAAGTGGACTGCGATAACCTGAATTGATTACTTGATTGAAAACATATTCATGCGTCGCAAGGATAAATCCAAGTTCAGTTTCGAGGATTTCCACCATGAGTGTCGCGTTTTCACCTCTGAACAAACGGCGGAAGAGTTGACGAGAGTATACTGACGCGTTTTTAAAATATAATTCATCTTCCTGCCCTTGTCCCATTCTGTTTGGGGAGGTATAGTACAATCATGACAGTTATTTCAAACAAAACACAATAATATTGCGCCACTATGCTAATATTGCGGAAACTCCGGATCTTTCGAAGAACATTAATCAAAAATGGAACTAAATCAAAATGTGCATTATCCACCTTGGTTCTAACTCAATTATGCGACCTATGTATATGTATATTGGACACATGTTGCCGACACATGTGCTCGACATGCATTCGATACGTCTACTTTCATGATTTATGTACGCATTACACTGTGCTCTCCAGCCTCCCACTGCTGTGTGACCGTCACCGAATAGTACGCGTAGGGCTAATACAGCAGCGTTATCTAGATTTATTTTATTCATAATGAAGCTCGTAGGTAATTAAGGATTTCTCGAAGCATAAACACAATAATGTAGACTCAGGAACACGTTTCAAGTAAGTAAATGCTCGTACCCGTAAACAAAGATTTTACTCTGTTTTACTATATTTTTCTCTTAACTATATCGCTATACAGAGTGTAAGGGACACATTTTAAACCCCCCACACATCGTTTTGATCAGCTGTTCCATACATTTTGATCGTGTAGGTTTTGGTACTTTTGTAGGAAATAGGACAGCTGTTTTTAGGGTTCCGTACTTCAAAAAGAAAAAACAGAACCCTTATAGGATCGCTTTGTATTCCGTCCGTCCGTCTGTTCGTCTGTTTGTCTATCAAGACCCTTTATCTCGGGAACGCATGGAGGTATCGAGTTGAAATTAAAACCATGTAGTCAGTCTACAGTCTCTTGAAGTTGGGACAATATCAAACTTCTAAGTTATGGTAAAAAAAGGTACAGCCCTTTATACCGCAAAAAAAAAGTAAATTTCGACACTCTCAAGGCAAATAAAATTTATAGGGTCCCGTTGACCTAGAATTATAAAATTTGGCAAGAAGCAATGCCTACAGCACATGTAAATGAAAAAATCAGAAAACCATAAATATGTAGTTTAATAACAAAATACCTACAAGTTTATACGGAACCCTCGGTGCGCGAGTCCAACTCGCACTTGTTTTTAATACTATAAATTAGAACTTGAGCGCCTCGGTCAGAACAAAAGTCAAACTGTAGTTTCATAAAATTGTCTTTTTAGAGAATAAATTCTAATTTGGAGTCCAGGAGAGCAAAAATATGTAGTTTGATTTCGCCCGTTAGTTTGCTGACAAATTAAAGTCGTGACAGACGTTATCCTTAAATTACAGTTGCGGCTGAACTCTCGATATTGATAGAAACTGAATTAAGTTTCAATCTGTCTCTATCTGCAGCTAGCAGAAGTTCGTGCAATAAAAATAACTAGTCATAGGTAGAGTTATTTAAATTTTAACACTACCAACGATTAAAAAAAACTGTGTCTCAAAACGTACGGGTAGTTTTTTGATCTGAACGTCTTACGAAAAAGATTCTCCAATACTATCAAAAAAATCCAGTTTTGTTCTTTGTTTTAGGGATAACGTCACCCTTCAATCGCAAGATAAAGAAGAATTTCAATCGTTATACCGTACTACGTTTCCGGGAGATAATCGTTCACGTGGAGGCTTTAATTGCGTGATCGACGCCATTTTAAATTAACCTTTGTATGTAAGGGATATTTTAAAAAGGTATTTCCTTAAACTTTAATGTAAAAAGAAACTTTTGTTCAGTTATAATGAAAATAATGCTTTACTATATTTGAACAAGTAATTATTGTTGGATTGCAAATCAAGCTAGTATATTCAGCTTATCATTGTATGAACTACCTGTAATTTACTTTCCTTCCAAAATCCTTTCCTTAAATTATTTTCCAGACAGTCAATAATTAATCAATAAACAAACTATTGTTCGCCCTAGTTTTTAGTCTTGGGCATCCCCAAAGAGAACAATAGCTTGTTTGTGTAAGATAAACACTAATTGGCACCTGACGGCTCCTCACACAATGGACCGGGTACTAACGTAAAGCGATGCAAATATTCGCGCGGTATCGGCCGCCGATCGCGCGGTATCGCACGGCCGGTATCTAAAGCGGCGATACGCGGTATCTGTGGTATCGGCCGCCGTGGTACCACACCGAATATTTCACTCGTCGCTGATATCAAACAATGGATTAGTTTAGAAGGCCCATTCCCTAGAGCGTATAAATTAGTTTTTTTAAGTCTGATCTAAATGTATTAACGAAACTATTTAGATTTTTTGGTGTTTTCAGCTATTTTAGTGACAGCAAAGTATAAAAACCTTAAAAAAATACAAAATCGGTGATTTTCATTAGTTACTGTCCCCTAGCACCAGCTCGATACAAGTTATAACAAGTATTTTGTCATAAGCCCATAAGCAATAGCCCTCCCTTCTGTTATAAATATGTTATACGTAACTTTTACAGTTTTTTTGTTTTTTTAATTTTTTTGCTAGCAGTGAGTATCTTAGAGCGATAGTGTTATTGTACGTCCGCAGCGCGAATCCGTTCGGGATAACGACGTGAAAAAATACGCGTTCCTTTTTAAATACAGTGCTGTGTGGAACGAAGGTACGTGCACAGCGCCAGTTGCGTCAACACAATACACCGGTCCGTGTGAGGCACATAGCTACCTACACAGCCAGTGAATACTAGTACATATGTTTCACCAACGGGGCTGTGATCTTTTCCTCTGAAAAGTTGATTGTTTTTGTGGTTAAATGTTGTAACCTGGAACAAACATCGTTTAAACAATTCAGTCATTATTTTATGCTGTAATACTGAACGTGGACCTTGAATCGTTTAATCACCATGTTGTTACTACACAGGAGATATTTCCATACAGAAAACACAAGTCAAAATCAGGCCAGCAGACTCTTATTAATAAACCTTTTAATGAGGTTTAATTATATTATTTTGTAACAAAAATAAAGGCACACAATGCTCGCGACACATTTCGAAAGGAAACAATAACTCGGTCGGGTCAGCCCTGAAAGGGCGACGCAGGGGGTGCGGGGTGTGTGGACTGCAGGGGGAGGGGGGGTTTTAGCTCGTAAAACAGTTTATTTGGCCAGTGGCACGCACACCTGTGCGTAGTGTTGGCTTAATACTATACACTGCGTTTGAAAATATTTTTATATTTTGTTGAACTTGAGAGTTCATTTATTTAAAACTAGCTTATGCATGCGGCTTCGCCCGCGTGGAGTTCTAGAATTTCCCATGGGATCTTATTTCTGGGATAATAAGTAATCTATGTGTTATGCCAGTCTATCTATGTATATCTGTGCCAAGTTTCATCCAGATCTGTTCAGACGTTCTGGCGTGATTGAGTAACAAACATATCTATCTAATCTTTCGCAGTTATAATAGTTTATATAAGTAAGATAATACATTTATTTGTCATATTAGTTTTTACGTTTGAAGTTGAATAGGTAATAAAGTATAGTTAGTGTAAGAATTAATTTAATTTGAGTAATACAGACACACTCGCGTGTATACTAGCTTTTGTCCGCGGCTTCGCTCCCGTGAATTTAGAATTTGAGAAGCAATTCGGGTTGCTCTGCATGTGTAATAATATAATTCAATCATGATTCGAACGACACGTGGTGCCATCTATTATCATAAGAACTTTACGTGGTTTTCCTTGGGTTAGGGAACAGTATTTTTTCCGGGATGAAAGGTAGCCTATGTCCGTTTCTGTACACCTGACAACGTATATGCAAAATCAGGATGATAGGTTCAGTGGTTTAGGCTTGAAAAGGTAACAAGCTTAATTTCGCGTTTTTAATATTAGTAAGGAAGGATTATATTTGTATATAGAGGTAAATCACGAAGGGTTAGGCAGAGGTGCAGCTAATAGTACACCCACATTTCGCCAGTCATGTTAAAGTCCCATATAATAGGGAGCGAGCCTTTTGCTTCAACCGGGAATCGAACCCAGAAAATCTTGCTCAGCAGTCGCACTTGCGACCACTAGACCTACGAGGCAGTGGAAATATAATATTTGAACAAGTCTAATATTATCTAATATTTAAAAGTTAAGCTAACCTAGATTTCTAACTATAATTATCTATTAAATGAAATGAGAGTAATCTTGTTAGGGTCTAGATATTAAAAAGCTAAAAATGTAGAATAAGCACTCTCTGGTAATATGAGCTGGGAAATTATAGCAGCCATCATGTCATTACAGAAATAGCTCACAGGTACAAAGTTAGTTGTCATGACGCCCCGCACTCGGGAATCACGAAAATGTTACCGTATTCAATATCTCGGCGATCTTGGCGGATACTTGTAACTGTACTCCAAATATATATTTCTGTGATGTACTTGAACAACAGTTCTACATTCACACTTTGTCTGAATTGACGATATTCGTGCCAATCTAAAGCCTCAACATTAATCGCTTGCAATTTCTGCAATGTCTAATAAAATCATAACCGTCGAGACTATAAACATTCTGATTGCTTCATGTAGGTGTCCGCATGAATCCGGTCAGATTGACCTGTTCACTCAAAGGCAGGCTAAAGATTACAGCTGAATCCTTCATTTGGAATCCAGTACAGTACCTATATGTATAAAACGGAAGCTGTACTGCACAAGACTCGTGTCCGGCTCCCGCAAATTCGGAGCCAATCAACGTAACGTGCAATCAGGTGGTTAACGCGCTGTTAACTCGTGGTAATCGCCGGCGGAGCGGCCTCACATAAACAACCGCTGCCTTTATGGCCCCACACGGATTATCGTAAAAATGAACGCATTTTCGATGTCCCACTTATTAAGAACAGTGATCAAATGACCAAGTGAATTAATTATATTTTTTAAAGCTTTCGTGCATGTTAATGTGTAGTTTGTGCGGATTTTCATTTAAATGTTAATTAAAGGCCATTGTGCGCAGTGAAGCCTCGGCGGACGTCCCGACATTACCGCAAGCACGTAAACGTTTACTGCTGAACGTTGAACTCCCAAATTCACGATTTTAGGAACGGTTCCAATCACAGGAGGCTATTATCACGTGTGCTATAGGCATCCCGTACCACATGGGATAAAAAAGTATCCAGATACATTTAATTTTGGCTTTGTTTAAGAGATCTCTTAAACTTGTCAGAAGCTACCACCCTATTCAATAACACGTGAAAGCTCAGAGTGAGACTTACATCCCTCCGAGCGGTGAGGCGGCGAGCCTCCTTACCGGATTGACGCCATGAGATCTGGAGGCGATAGTCCTCGCGCGCCTGCACGGGTGGCGCGTGGAGGCACTACGCCGGGGGGAAACTCCGCTGCCACGGCAAACATCGTGCAACCCCGTGCAGGGCACGCCACAATAGTGGCGATAAGTCCCCTTTTTGAGGAGTGGCTAGAGAGGCTCCACGGCGCCCTCACCTTCCGCCTGACGCAGTTCCTTACCGGACACGGTTGTTTCGGGAGGTACCTGCACCGAATTGGGCGGGAGGAAACTCCGGGTGTCACCACTGCGAGGATCGCCTGGAAGACACGGTGGAACATACCGTGGAGGTCTGCTTAGCTTGGGCGGAGCACCACCTTGTCCTCGTAGTGGCAATTGGCAGCGGCGACCTCTCGCGTCCGGCCCTGGTTCAAGCCATGGTCCAGAGTGAGAGGGAATGGGAAGTCGACACCTCCTTCTGCGAAGCAGTCATGCTAGCGAAGGAGGTGGCGGAACGCGAGAGGGAGAGAACCTCACGTCCCAGCCGCCGCGGGAGACGCCCCGGGCGTTGCGGGCCACGTGATGGCTCTCGGCCACCGTAGGCGCGGGTCTGTGGACGGAGGCCGTGTCGGCGGCGCGTTTGTGTTCCACGCGCGCCTCAAAGAGATGTCAGCAAACTGGAGGGGCCTGCAAGGGCCGATGCCTGCCAGGGCTGCGGAACTGTTCGAAAGAGATACCGCGGCCCTGGAACACATTGGGCAAAAGAAGAAACATGAATGGGTTTTAGTCAGTAAAAGTCTGACATTCCCTTCCACTCCGCCCAGAGCGGGAGGGGTCATTTGATGATTTCCCATCCCAAAAAAAAAGACCTACATCCCAGCCAATTATTAATTCAGTAGAAAAACAAGTAAAACATAAACTTTACCGCAATATATTTGAGGTTACCTTATTATGTATATTTCCGGCACATATGACTTCCCGAATGTCGTGGGCCCTCGTACGTAAACACACGAAGCTGAGGTCGTAGAGCCGAGCGTTGATGCGATTCAGATGCCTGTTATTATTCTCAAATAAGGGATGATTTCCTCTACCAACACTAAGGAAACTCATATTATATTAGAGTATTTGTTGTTAATGCTACAGACTGATTAATTAGGTATTTTTGTATTCAAGTTTACAATAAACGCCTTCTGATAAAATACATTCAGACGATTTATTTAATACAAAAACCGACTAAGCGCCAGTCGGCTTCGCTCAGAAAGGGTTCCGTAGCATCAAATAATACAATAACAATATCTCTAACACTCACACTACACTCATTTATAAGTAAATTTACACTGTTTGTTTGTCTGTCTGTGTATCCGCAGCTTAGCTCAAAGACTCTTAGTACTAGAAAGCTGTAATTTTACATGAATATACAGACTAGTTACACTGACAAAGTGGTAAAATAAAATCTAGGAAAGTATTTTTTGTAGGGTATCTCCAGTAGGTACCTACAAGTAAAGTGAGGGTTTTTTTTCTCGCGTACCCCATAGTGTGGGATGTCGTTGGGTAGGTCTTTAAAAAATATTGCGATTTGTTCAAATAACTTTTCGATTAAGTGATTGGTTTGTGAGATATTAAGCTTTAATGTGCAAATTTTTGTTAGACTCAAGTGTGTCCCCCCTTGACCAGTTAAAAGGTTTTGTTTGTGTGTGTGAAAAAATTCACCGTGACAGTATATAATTATAACGAAATTAAAAGAAAAACTATCGCAACCAAGTAATCTTTACAAGTTTACGAGTAATAGCCGACCAACTTATAAAATGTACTTGGATAACATATTTTTCTAAACATAATGTATGGGAGCCCAGGTTTTTCAACTAAAAATGCAAATTTGTTTTTAATGATCACAATGAAAATCATCGTTCGGAGGCAAATCGGACCGTAGGAAGTGTCCGCATATTTTGATAGGCAACTACGGAACCCTACGTTGTGCGTAGCCTGACACGCACTTGGCCGGTTTTGTTTTAAGATCTTCGATAAACACCCTACACTGTTTTATACGTAGATGTTTTTTTTCAACACTAGTTACGTGTATGGAGAACCACCCCTATTTTTATTTTTTTTATAATTTCACTTCATATTTGTGAAGCGGTTCACCGAAGACACCTACTCTCACAACTATGTGGTCTCGGAGTAAAATGGCTGTGACATACGGACGGACAGACAGTCAGACGGACAGGATGAATCTTCAAGGCTTCCGTTTTTGCCATTTGGCAACGGAACCCTAAAAACATCTTATCTGTGAAAAGTATATTTATCAAATAAATAATGTCTGATTCTGAAACTTTAAGACTGGTTTTTCGTCGAATGCGACGAGCGACTGCCTATGTGACCTCTACAACCCAGTTAGTGCTGGGTAATACGATACCCCTTGGTAAGTCTGGTTGTCAGACTTTATGCCACTGACTACCTGTTACGACTGTCAAAGATCACAAATGACAGCCGGAACCAACGGCTTAACGTGCTTTCCGAGGTACGGAGGACCATGGGTGGTCAACCATCCACAGACCAACCTAGCCTGATCTTCCACCTGAGCGGGTGTTATTATTTAGCTACGAACTCCCGATGGTTGTCCCCGGCGAAAGCTAATGAATGTTGCCATATCAAAATATTGTTTTTATTCCATTGTTACACGTGTTCAATAAAGAGAAGGTAAGTATAGAAAGTAGGTCCTACCTACTTTCTATACTTACCTTCTTAAACGTCTTAAACGTGTTCTCTGTAATATGAATTTCAATACAATGTTTGTTCTAGAGATAGAGTTTGGGAATCGTATCCCTGGAATGGCGCATCCAAGGATAACCATTTCTATTGAAGACGGAAATAAACATACATAACGTCATTATCACGCCTGTAATCCCTTAAGGGTTAGGCAGAGGTGTACACCCAAATTCCACCAGTTATGTTTTTAAGTTGTAAGTAAGAATGGGGGGGGGAGCGTATTGACATCAACCAGGCACAAGTCCAGGTTCCGTGACTGCTACTGAGAAATTCCTCTTGGAAAAACCCAATAACACTTTGCCCGACCCGGGAATCGAACCCGGGACCTCATGCTCAGTAGTCGCTCTTGCAACCACTAGACCAACGAGGCAAATAAACATGTGATATTACCACAACGGATGAGCTGTCACACAGACTGTTCTATCGCTGACCTATTGAAAACCCCAGGCATGTGTTTAATGGCAGTGGTATTTTGTGACATTACTCACCTTTATTACAAAAAGGTCAGCTGTATCTACTGTTTACATACACACACACACACATACACAATACACATACACAAATACGCGCTTTGGCGACAGTTCAGCGATACCGACATTAGGTCCATGTTACATTGCGCGATCCTATTGTCCTCAATCGGGCACGATTCCAATGATATTCAGCTGTAATAGAATGAAACAATAACAGGCGATGTAACACTTGTTCTCAAACGAGCACTAAAAGTAACTTATGAGCGGAATTGACGAGTGAACATCACGCAGCCTCCAGTGTTCGGGAATCGGGGAGCTTTGGGCACATACGAAATATTTATTGAGGTTCAGAAGGTTCGCTTTAAACAATGCCCAAACTTTTGTAAAACAATGTTGTGTTAAAATTGATGACAAATACGTGGACGCGACGGACGGAAGGCAGGAACAAGACACACACGCGCATGAGGCTTGACGCTATTCATGTTGCAACTCGAATCACCTGATGCCGTTTGAGTCTTTGTCGAATGCGCAAGCCAGGCCAACAGTCGGGGGGCTGCGCTTGAACCATTTGTTAGTTGGTAGGCGGCTTTTGAAGCTAGCGCTCGGATAATTGACTGAACTATCCGCTGCGCTGGCCAATTGTCGTCGACAAGTGTGCGCGTGTTATAAGAGCGCCATGCTGATCGAGCAGCTCGCTGATAGTTTAGTTTGAAGGCAATTGTGTAGCCCATCAAATTGATTTATCGGCCAATACGGAAACGTTGTAATATGCGCACTAGCATACACGTTCATACTGAATATGAAACCGACTAAACTATCGGCCGATAGAAAGTGTGCAGTCTGCAGAGGCTTTTACGGGGGGTAGGGTTGAGGGCAATAGTACGCAGTGTGTCAGTCTGTGAAACAATACATTTCCTGTGGTGCACCTTCTGTCCAACTCCGCAGTGTTTCACACAGACACACGTACCACCCGACGCGCCAACTTTTCTTCGGCACGAACCCACACCGCCACAAGAACAATGCAAATTGTATTGCTCGCTTTTTGTACGACACAAATATCGCCACATACGGAATTAATGTGCCGTTTTGTTACAACTTGTGTAATATCGCCGCAACAAAAGTTGTGGTAATGGAGGGTTCAGGGATGATACGTGGCACTGCCATGGAATTGTGGAATAATTATTTTATGGCCGGAGAGGATTGTGGTCGAATTCAATTTAGGTTTAGTTACCGCAATATGTGAATTTTCGTTTCATGTTTGGGTAAGGAAGTGCCGTAATTTACATACAAAATCTTTATAATAACGAATATTTTATTGCAGGACATGAATAATTTAAAACATAGGTTTGAATTAAACGTGAAATAATAGTCATATTGCCGATTCATACGTTAACAAATGATTTATTCTGCCTACTTGTTTTCGTAGGCATTAATGACTAAAACCTTTGGGGCACTTCAAATAATCCATCTCAAGAAATAAAACACTGCAGACATAGTTAGCACCGTTAGCACAGTAAAAATGCTGTGCGCCGCATGTGTCAATAATTGTGTCTGTACCCGTGACGTCATCGGCACGTGCCGCGGCAACACATGCGACACATTCACACATGTGTGCTTGCGCCACATTATACCAACCGGGAGCTGTTTATCACTCTCATTGGCTAACGAACGATCGACGCCGGCCGCGCAATCGCGCATGCTGTGCAGATGGGTTAAGGAATGCGCTCTTATTTATGGAGATTAATTAGTGCGGTTCAATGGAATCATTTATTTACTGTTACCGCATGTTTATACGGGAACAGATGAGATCGCACTTTCTAAGCAATTGATCGTCAATTCTATTGAAATCTTGGTCGAAAGTTCGGAAGTCTCGAAATTTCACAACTAAAACATTATTTTTCAAGCAGAATAAAATCTAGTTTCAAGACTTACTTCTACTTAGTAACGCAAACATTTCGACAGCAATTTTCCTAAAATGATTATCTAACAACAAAAAAGAATATGACAGAACGCGCCGCCAAAAAACCATTAGCTGCGAATAAAATCCGTTTGAGCGAACATGAAAAATATAGATGTTTGAAACGTACGCGTAGCATCAATCTCTGGGATTACGCGCGTATCTCCGCGGAAATGAGCGATCCGACGACACCTTGGCGAGGAAATTAAATATTTATCTCTTCTTGCGTGCGTTCGTGTATTGATTGTTACCTAATGTATTTATAAAGCGTTCGGTTTGATGGCAGTGTTGTTAGTGACGTGTACCTCCATATACATGTCCATAGTGAGCGGTGTGTGTATCCTGCGTGTGTTTGTAAGTGTTCATGTTTCCAATATACTATTAACAGAAGGTATTTTAATAGAAATCAGACTTTGTCAAATAAATACACTAAATTAAATGTTGATTCTTTCAATCATTAATTTCAACATACTAAAATTGTCATATTATTTTAATACCTATCAATTTCATTCAAATATGTGACGTTTGAAAAATCATCCCTAACTCAGCAAAAACTCTCTCTTTCATAGACACAAAATAAATTTACCTAAAAACCTACTTCAAACAAGCTTAAACCAAAAACGCACTAAATTATTCATGAAGAAACTAATTCCTTTCTTTCTTATTCCTCCGCGTATTATTTTAAAGCAGAACAAATAATATTTATACGAGTTGTCTCAGATGTGTCGCGTTACTAAAACAAATGTGTTGTGACTGGTGAGCGACCGGTCGCGCGCTTCCAGAGCCCTGACACGTGTCATTAATCTTCACTAAAATAACACTATACAAGTTTAGTGTTTTTATAGAATATGGCCATTAATAGTGCGGGTATTTATTTAATTCTTAATGTTAAAGGAAACGAGGCGGAGTGATTTACGAGCTGTTTTGTTTGTTCTGAACTAAACTGTGGTAAAGCGTCTAACAGATAAATACCACAGTGGTAGCTTCAAAACTGTCCTTGTTCAAAAGTAATAATATTACACGAATACAATGACAATAATTAAGATTATGAGTTGGTATGTCTACCTGATGACATCAGATTCATTATAAATGGAAAATCAGTGTGGGTTTAGTTAACGTCGTGCGATGTACACAGGAAATGGTTTTCTCACTGCCGATCCCACAGACTGATAGGACCGATGATGGCTAAAGGTGTCTTGGCCACAGTGAGAGGAGGTATAGGAGATGAATCACACTCGACTCCAGCTTGCTAACTAATTTATTACAATAATTAACTTAATTATATACCATTTTTGTGGTAAATACACATAGATAGCTAATTACATGATTGTGTGCTGTGTGTGTATCGAGCCGATGAAGCGAAGATCTCAGTAGGCCACTTCTTACTTCTTCTTACGCGTATGTCACCCTTGGCGCTGCCGCAGCGATGCTGGTGTTGGCGCGTGTAACTATCGTATGGTCACGGTTGAACACTTTGTTCAATTTAATTTATCAGTTGAATATTTTTGTATGAAGTTTGTTTGTCATGAAGTAAAGGTTTGTAAACATTCCAAAGGTCCTTTCCTTATTTACTAAATGCGCCATGTGTGGTGTTAAGTCCCAAACGGTATTTTCAAAGAATTTACGGGAAATGGGTATTTTATGTAAGAAAAGCACAGTCAGGGAAATGTTTCGTTTAATTAACTTTTTAAAAAGGAAGGGCCGTCTTAATTCACAGTCACGACCAATGAAATGAATACTCGTTGTGGTCGGGTATTTCGCTCAATGACCGTTTTAACATAATATACCTACACTTAGCAAAATTCAAAAGCAATTTTCTGCTACTGTATTGAGTAACGTTGTACGTTTTCACGAACATGTTTTGCAAGCCATACTAATATGAAATACCTAGGTCTTAGCTCGAAGTAGTAACCGTTTTTTCACGAGAAAATAAAGTGTTTACATTTCATTGCTTGTGGCTGTACACTTGTACAGCAGTACTGTCAGCATGCACTTGTACAGCAGTACTGTCAGCATGCACAGCCGTCATTACTGCGCCTGTAGTAAGCTCGGCGCAGTAATGACGGCCGTAGTGCGAAGCTCTATGATTAACTCGGCGATGACAAGCCCCGCGGTGTGTTCCTGCCTATTGGCTTGTCGCTCTGTGGCTCTTTGTGGGTGGTTATCGGTTTAGTATGTTCACATAAGAACATCAGATAACTATATACCTACTACCACGGTTCGAAATTATCAAGATAATTATTTTCTTTCATAATAATCAATGATTATATCAATGACCCAAAATTTGATCATCTAATATTTTTACTTTCAAATGATAATTTCATTACTAAAATATTAAGCAAAGAAAGACATACAGAATAACTATTTTTTCTTTATTCTTTGAAACTAGCTTTAAACATAACTTAGTTTATTTTTTGTGATTAAATATTTGTTTCCTGATTAAACACACAATGATAGTGACGTTTTTTTTTTAAGTTGATACACGCGGAAGCGGCTTATAGCGCACGGATACACGTGAAGTATAATATTGTTTTATATTATGTTTTGATTTTATCAAGATAATAATCACTTCGACCCCTGCCTACTGCTTGGTTTAAGTATATTGCTTGCTTGGAAACCATGGTATGTTACAACATATTACGTAATTTTTCGAACTTTGTTTCTTTGTGTGAGTTAAAACGTAACTAGGGAATGTGTGTGCACTACGACCGTACTGCCTTAACTTCGGGAATTACGAGCGTGATATTGTGTTATCACTTTCTGAACGTTACCGATCTAAAGCATTTAAATAGACTCAGGCTGTTATATTGCTAGGACGCTTATACTGTCACTTACGGGATATCTTCCGTGATAGTTCATAGTTTTGAGCTCCTGATAAGATATCCCGTAAGTCGACCGTGAAAGTTTAAAACAGTGTTCGATTGACGATGAACCATCAGCTATTTATAAAGACTTGACAGCATAACCCCTTCAGATAGACACTTAAAAAATAAACCAAAATGGACAAAATGCTGAAGTTCAGGAGCACACTCCCTCCACCCAGTGACGTCACGGTTTCAGGCGTGCCCCAACTTCGGCCACTCTATACCGCAGCGTCGGCGGACAGATTCGCTGATAAAACAACTTGATTTCTGTTAGAGAAGCACTTTTTGCCGATAACGACGTTAAGTTGATGTTCGGCAGTTTTTAATGTCAAGCTTTACGCTTTTGGTTTGACGAGTGTTACGCAGTAAATAGCAAAACTAATTTTAAAAGAAATAACAGGAATTGTTATGATTTAGATTGAACGGGAATGTTTCGGTTTATTTAATTATGTATAATTGAAAAAACAACTAAAATCATTTCTAACTGACAAAGCATACTATTGTATTAATGAATTTCTGCCAGAACCATTTACTGTGATTTAATTATAATTTTATTAATAACTTTTGACAATACTGTGTATACTTTTACATTTATTATTTTTAATTATGATTTTTATTTTTACACTTTTTTTTTCTTTATTTATTTAGGGACATTTATAATCGCAATGCGTATGTCAGTCCCATCATACCCTAAATACACATTGGTCATATCTGGGCCATGAACCTAAACAGACTCTTCGCATCATCACCATTTGGTTGAGCCAGGACCTCATTTTTACACTTACTAGTTGCTATTAAAGACATAGTTTAAACTATGATTTTATTTTTGTAATGTGTAATTTTCCCATTTGGTATTTTTTTGTTAAATAGACTTCTAATACTGGTATTCAGCTGCATCCGGTTAGACTGGAAGCCGACCCCAACATAATTGGGAAAAGGCTAGGCAGATGATGATGACTTCTCTCGAATTGAAATGATATTTTAAAACTCACAATACATTATTCTAAACATTTGCACGCCATAGTATGTGGCAAACATGTCTGAACCAATTTTCTTTAATGTTATCCTGCATGCACTTTTTAATATTGTATGTGTACACATGACAAGTTTGGAGCAAATAAATATATCTTATCTTGTCTTAGATGTTGAATTAGGGAATAGAAGTTGACACTGTGAACAATGAAACAGAAGTGACCTCTTATGTGCTAGTTTATATATTGCTGGGCTCGTGGGATGGAAAAACATAATTAAGGAGAGTTATGCCCGACTCGCACGGGACCGGTCAATGTGGTGACAGTTGGGGGAGGCCTGTGTCCAGCAGTGGACGTCTTCCGGCTGACATGATGATGATGATGCCCGACTTGTCACTGTTCCAACTCGTCATCAAAAAACAAAAGATCACGAGTCACAATTGTTTCAAATGTTTTTTTTTCATAGTACCGATTCGTCATCGATGCTAAAGTGTCTGTTAACGAAGAAAGATGTAAACAACTACTAACCAATATTCTTTGGATGAGTTCCCCGGGATTATTATTGATTAATAAAATTTGTATTTTTACTAGAAACGATCAACATTGCACAGTGTATTAGCTTACCAATGTTTTCCAGGGAAATTCTTTGAAAATGTATGGCACTGTTCTAAAAAAAAAAAAAAAAAATGGATGGGGCACTTAATATCGTTTCCTGCGTTTCATTTTATTTGTTCACCACAGGAACTGAAGACGCTACCGAAAGCGCCAAACTAGTAGCTCAGTTCTGGGCCGACACAATTTAGATTGTCATCGACACGCTAAGAAGAAGAAGACGAATATATTTGAAAGGTAAATATTATAGTATTAATCGCACAGCTCTAAAGTAAACTAACCCGGCAAATGTAATGGCGGCTAATTTGTAGGACACGTTAACACAGCCTGTCGTCCGAGTCAACAGACATCACTTATTAAAGCTAAACACTTGATCACGGCACACACGAGGGCGACCGGGACCTACTCACACACGTACCACGACCAGACTCGTGCAGAAGGTTCATTTTGCTCGTCAACTCAACAACCAAATGCCATGCTTGATCTTGCCTGCGATAGAGATAGGTAACATAATATATTACATCATTAATGTAACCCCCGAGGGGTAAGGCAGAGGTGTGCCTACAGACCTCCCATATTTCGGCAGTCCTGTTTAAGTCCCCTGTAATAGCACTTGCTAGCTCCTGGACAGACTAGGTAAAATAAGTTCTTTCTGGATGAAGCGCCCAAACATTTAAAATAAAGTTGGTATAAGAGTCTTTGAAACAAAAGAGCTCCTCTGTAGTTAGCTCTTCTGGTATAGGCACTATCGAGGTGTTCTATCGATGCAGTGATGGTTAACAGTCCATTTTCAGGTAACCTCTGGCCATTTGTTTGTCTGAAGCCACTGCTATACACATGTGCTGGTGACATCGCTCGCTATCCTGCTATATCATCTGCTAGCTTCCGACGTCAATCAATTGTTATTTACTTGCAAATTGCTCTAAACTACGCTACATTCTCCCAAGTAAGATTCTCATCACGTAATAAAGCACAGGATCTTCTGCCTCTCCTGACAAATTGTCCTCCAATCGTGTGCCGCCCCACTAGAGCGACCTTAACTCAAGGCCTGCGAGTGGGGACGGCCGAAAGCGTTCATTAACTATGTACCAGCGAGCAGGTGCGAACGGCTTGCGTTCCACTCAATTGTTACAAGCTACCAAGAAAACAGGACGCGTGAGGAGTCTCGTGTAACTAGCTAACCACTTAATTTAGGAAAAACTACTCGTATGTTATTTTATTAACTTTGTGTCGTAGAAGAACTTCCTCCTATAACTAGCGAATAGGGATTACTATAGGTAAATCTCTACCTTACCTTTCAGAGATTACAGGCGTCATGTTATGTTTTTGTAGAAAGAAGCAACTGCCATCTGAATCCCACAATACAATCCAAAGTTCTAGATATTTCAAGGCTAGACCAATTACGAGTAAACTAAGGGTCTTGTTATTGCTACAACATTATCAAGGCACTTATTCTATCTAATACAGCTTGTTTTGTTTGTAAGCAGTACCTAATAGTCTCCTTTTAAAGAAATCAACGTACCAACTTGCCAAAGATCAAAGTTCATTACATTATACATCTAACTCTATGTCAGTTCCAGATATACAAATAATCAAAATTATTACCCATACTTTTTAGTATAACAAGAGGTGATATTAGTCCAGAATGCGACCTTCCTATTTCTAGGAAGTATAAAACTGTGCATAACATTAATGTAATGTTACACACAATCATATTCCTCAATATTAGTTCTGTTGTCGTGAGACTCCCGTGACGCTTTCGCCTTCTCTGTGACTGACTATAGCGGGGATCATTTGCGGATAGGATCGTACTGGGCATTCAGGTTCCATTGGGCATTCACGACCACAGGAGATACGACTTGCGTCAAACAACACGCCTGTGTACCGCTTGTCTCATTCCCGTGAGTACCGCCGCGTCACGAACACACGTGGCATAGTCTTAACTTCTTCTATCATTTGTTGATTCACAGTCGCTGTCGCAACAAGCTTGTCGCTTGAGTGTGTAGCAGGTGGCAGCGAGTTAGCAAGGGTGAAGAACTCTGCACACTGCACCATACCATACCATGACCGTGCTATGAACGTATCATTCGCGTATCTTACCTGTGTATAAACGAGTCTAGAGTGGTCATCATATAAGTTTATAACGGGTTTAGAACGGTGACCATAAGCGGTTAAACCGTATATTCTTTGTATTGAAAAGTATGGGACAATGCCTACTAGACCGTCCCGTTACCGTCGCGCGCCTTGCACGGAGCGTCAACAATTGTCGGTGAAAATATTTTGTATATGGCACCGATGATGTTGGTCGCCGCTTCACCGTGTCATTTTTAAAGGAAAATAATAGTTTTACATGTTTTAACATGCATAGACAAACAGCTCTAATAGTATGTACTAGTACTTATAGTTCTTTGTTCGAAATGAGTTTGGAATTTACTCAGAAATTGTTTCGGAAACTGTGTGCTTATTTTTGCCTTACTTGGAATTGTGGTAGCTTACGTTGTAATTTGAACTGAAATTTATTCAATTTAGATCATGCTAGAGCCCCAACTCTGCAGTAAATTGTGTTTTATGTACCTGTTTCGTGTTTAGCAGAGAACTACGATAAATATTGAAATTCAATACAGATTTCTGGACAACATAATGAACTTTATTTATTTGGTATTCTTCCATGTCCTGTAGTTACTATAAAAATACTGGTAGTTCATTGTGAGACGACGACAACAAAACAAAACTTCGTAACAACACATCCTGCATTCTTGATTTTCAATAGCCGGAGTGAGTTGATCCCCATTCTATCTCGGCTACAATGAAGACGAACTTTAATCCCAGCTCAAAGTTGGCTGCGGTTAGGACGTGGGTACAATAGCGGACAAGTCGCGTGAGTCTAGTTCGTGTGAGACCATCCTAGCCAGGGAATATAAAAGAAATACAGTAGGCCCGTTCCATAACCTATGGATCAAAGTAATCAGATGGATTTAAAATATGCAGTCGCAAATTGAAGGTATTTTAAAGACCTTTTTGAATATTTCAGCGTCGTTTCCTATGTCTGACCTTGTAAGAGACTTAGCACAGAGGTGACCTTCTGCGTCCCTCCACCCAGTGGTCAACCCGCCCATTGTTTTTGTATCCCCACTAAAGTTGACAACTCCCGACTCAGCTCCATAAAAAGAATATAAATTGAGACACATCACAGTTAAGGTCCCGTTCTCGTGACAAAGGACCCTATTAATCTTGCTACGATGTTGCCATCAAAAATAACTTAGCGAGATTATTCAGCGTCAGCCTAGGCCGAGACGTTGGCGATCAAATTTTTTTGCCAATCCTAGTCCCATTACTTCAAAAACCCTTACTGATACATAAGGCGTAAACGTTGATATTTCTTTGTATTGTATTTTCCACTTGTGTGCCGTTCGGGGTCGGTTTAGTAAAGCATCTGAAGTAACGGCGCAGAGAGAAATGCGCGGATATTTTTCGGCGGCAGTGTCGTGGAGCGGAACCGTCGGAACGTTCGACTCATTTAATATACACTAGTGGAACATACGTTAGAGCGGACGCGTTTGTGTGTGCCACACCGAAGACAATTGCAGAAGAACTGGTTACACCAGAGACACAGAGATAAGCAGATCAAAACCCACCAAAATTTTCACGGAACAAAGGTTCGAAAATTCCATATTAGAGTTACTCTAAATCAGAACCTTTTCTCAAATCACAATACCTGTTCTTCTTTGGCAGACTATATGAGCATTTCAAACTAGCAAAAAATATGTTGGAATGGTCTTTCTGTTATATCTGCTAGGTGTGATGGTCACAGAGGGTGCGGGGCGCAAGAGCGCGGGGGGCGGGCTAGGGTTGTCGCTCAGCGTGATATAGCGCCACGTCTCGGCGCAATCATGCCGCCCGCGCAAAAAAATAATTGCGCTATATTTCAGCAGAAGGCGCTATTTCGCGGTTCATTACAGTAATGGACGAAATAAAGTGCATGCGGCTACGGAACCCGTCCGGTCGCGTACTGTGCCCTACATGTACTGTTGTTGTCTGAATAGATTTATGTGACAATTTCTCATCTCATCGTTACGATTCTTATATATTCTATTTTTCTGTTAAGAATTACATAACTCAGATTCAACATTTATGTAGATACCTTTAATCCGTAGACACAAGAGTTTAATTAACAACTCATACTCATAATTACATTATAACATAGGCACAACCATGACTTCTTTTAAAGACGTGTATCTTTTCGGGATGGACTAGCCTTCACTAACTAAACGATCACGCACTTGGCATATACATTATTATTTTGTACTGATATTACTAAATTTGTTTATGATTAACGACCACCATAAGAACACATCCTATCTTCACTCACCTAACGAGCGAGTACCGATCGAGTGCGAGTTCTCGTGGTAGCACGCCGGGGTAATGGCGGTCAGTTTTATGGTCGCAGCCAGCGATGCCCTGAAATTGTATAAGGCAATCCCATCTGCGACGACCGCGGAATAGTAAGCGTAGCAATTACGGTTCATATTCGCCGCGCAGACGGGGTTCCTAGACCATACCGGACTTGGCTGACCTTGCCGAAATTCGAGGACCCTGCCGAATCTCGAAGACCTTGTCGGATTTTGGCGGACCTTGCTGGAATACAGTGGACTTTACCGACTTTTGCGGACCTCAACCACTGCTGCTCTTTGTGAACCTCAGCTTTGTAAAGCTCAAACATTTACTTAAATACGATTTAAGATCATTGAGAAATGTATTCCAAAAGTTGTGAACATTTAAACGGAACAAAGAGAGGAAACCTTTTGCAATAGAGATACGGATTTCAGATAGACTACCGATTCAAACAAAATGTTTAGGTGTGCGCGTCAGTATGAGTCAATCCCGGATATTCCGGCGATTTCCGCCTAGCTCGAATTTTTCTCTGTCGATAAAATCGTACGGGTAACGTTTTGGAAAACCGAAATCCGGATAGGTATGAGCTGAAATATCGCAGAGCTATTCTGTCACGTCATTTTAGTAACAGCAGCTATGCGATGTTGTGCGTCGTTTGTTCTACTAACTGGCACAGAAATGCAGTGGGGCTGGCACTGCTGGCAGGTGTGACAACTAAAGAATTTGTGAAATACTTCAAAACATGTTATAGTTGTTTTGTGGCGCACACGCGACGCATGACGTGCCGCGGACAAAAATAACGTTGAAAGAATTTTTAAATTGTAGATTGAGTATCTTGCACATTTTGTACGACATGATGCATCTCTATTTTGCCCGATGACGTACAGCCAGGCGGGCTTTGTTTTATAAATAGGTACTAGAAAGCTTTCAACTTTGAAACTGGCTACGCAGATATAGTGCTGGCAAGCACGGCTGTTGAGCATGAGGTCCCAGGTTCCCAAGTCGCGCAAAGCTTTATTGAGTTTATCCAACAAGGATATCAGCCACGGATTTCTGCCTAGTTGATGGCAATAGGCTTGCCCCCTATTACGTGGGACTTAAACTTAGACGACACACACCACCTAGGTGTGATGTTATGTTAGTAATTTTCAATTTTATATTCATTAACTGTTTAATTTTAGTTAATGTCAATAATTATTGTAATGCGTTCAAAAACAATATTGTGTAAGAACTTTGATTGGCCATGTTAACACAGCTATTAGTACAGAACACGTTACTTCATATATCCACATCATAGTTGAAATAAGATGGCAACCCGTGAGATGGGAGCGAGTAGAGGCACTCTCTTCAAACTGTTTGTTTTTCATCCCAGCTGCTTGAGCTAATACCATTAATATCCAAAAATACCCTCCGTTCAAACCAATATCTCTCAGCGTACCAATACGTGTATTATGAAGCAAAGCGATCTCGTATATTTTCTCGTGCACGTTTTTCCCTTCAACAAACAACGCTGTGCCGGCTATAGGCGATTCTTATCCTCGTTTAACATGTGTACTTATTATATTAAACGTGGCGACCGTGTGCTTTAGTGATACACAATGTTTGTACGCACACCGCTCTACAACCCACACCACGCCGCGCGCCGCGGGGAGGCACAGCTCGCAGGTAAACTGTGTACGTGATACGTTCGCAGAGGGCTCGGGAGCACGCCTATCTCACACAAAACCCCATTTTTTCGACAACGTTAACCTTCTTTAGTCCGCACTTGAGAAAATAAAAGCAGTGAAATAAACCTTGATTTTACAGAATCGAATTAAAATAAGAACCATCAATATTCGTCGAAATTTCTATATTTAACGACGAAAAACAAATTAAGCCCAAAATAAATTATGTGAACTGAACGTAATAATTATTATTATCAAATCCAATTTATATTCTACGCGGTTTTATGAGTTCAGTTGTAAAAGAAATCGTCGTCCTATACATTTATAATGGGCTGCTAAAATATCACGTTGTACCAATAAATCGCGAGGGAGCCGACGCCCGTGGATACAAAGTGGAATCTGTCGGAGCTGGCGATATTGCCAAGAGACATCAAAAGCGTTCATTCGTTCATTCACGACTGGTTGATATCGCGAAATTAGCTATTGATGTAGTGAGCGAAGTGAATGAACAAAAGAAGAGCGCCTCTATTGATCCGCGAGCTGTGGGGGCACCCGTCACCACTAATGTCAGTTATTGCGATCGACACAACAGCATTATGCCAAATTGATTTTACCGATATGAACCCAGAGAGAGATTTTACTGCCAATACAATAAGCATGAACATCAACCTTGAAATATAGGGAATATTGAAATATTCTTACACATGTATTCAATTTCAAATGAATTCCCGAAGCTTTCGCGGCAAATTGGATCATACACGATATTCTTGAATAGAAAAATATACGCTAACATTAAACAGGGGGTTATTTTGTTCTTCAGTATCATATAACGTTATCTTAATGCTATCAATTTATTTAGAAAGCTTGTCGATTATGGCGATACTTCCAGCTCGTTGAAATAATTTTACGGGTTACGGTAACCATATTTATAGGTATTTATCTTTGTCTATATATTTGCACATTCTTCATAATTCTATGTTTCTTTCAGCGGTTTTCTCTTACCAGATCAGGACATCGGTATTGCCCCGCGAAGTAATAAGTCAGTTTAAACCGCCGCGATGCAGAATATCGGCGGTCTTGCCAATAAACTGAGGTTTATTCAGTCGCAAGATAAACATACGAGTTGTTTGTACGGTGGCTTGCTTTATATTAGTCTTAGGACCTTGAATATGTATGAAGTGAGGAGAAATATGAAGTATGGGAGTTTCTAAGTGTTTTGTTTGACCTTCATTGATGTATTCTTTCGGGACATTCCGTTTAGTCGTAACTATTGTTATGATCGCCAGAGATGTACACATTAATCTAGCATAGAGTCATTATGAAACAAATCAACAGCCAAACTCCGACATTTCAAATACGATAGACTCAATACCAATTTGAATAGGCGACCTAATTCTAAAGTGATTATAAAGTGGGCGTGACGTGCGAAGGAGGCAGTAATTAGGGCGCTCATATCTCCTCACATCAGCCAGGCAGCCGGCAGCAGGATGGAATACTAATTGAAGTTGGATCCATCACTTGTTGAGTCGATGAGCGAAAGCGCTTCAATTAGACGGCATTATCCGCCACTGAACTAAGTCCTGCAAGTAAGCCGCACAATCATCGCGTTACCGGATTACTTCACGATTATGTATTTGTCTACTTCAAAATTGGTGTGGTACACAATACAATGATAATTATTTCTCTCAAAACGTTCAATCTTTTGTTTTGGCTCATCTTAAACCTGCATCACTTTTAGCACTGATGCAACATTTTTAAGTCACCCACTTTGCGTAGTGCAATCTAATACTTAAAGTGCCATAATTCTCCAAGAAGACAGTTTGTACTTATTATTATATTCGTAGCTTTGCCCGCTACTTCGCCCGCGTTGACGTTGGCTTATCCTACGGGAACGTAGTACCAAGATACAAAGCATTCTGTCGAAATACCACAGTTAAACCCACGATGGTTTGTGGGGTATGTTTACGTTTTGTAAAATAGTTGTCTGTTACAACTATTTTGTTTATTGAAAAATAAAAGATAAAAATTCTGTACAAATGGAATTAGGCGATACATCTATCAATCATCGTTCTTTTTGGTCTGTCTACCTACAATCAGTCATATAGCCGAAATAGAGCAAAGCACGGCCAGCAAAATGACTTAAAAGTCCGCCAGCATTATTTGGCAACGAGAACGCTACAAAATATTTGCAGAAAGACAAATGTATTGTGCGCACAACATTTCCGATACTATAATATTATTCAACTCTGGCGGAAGTTGTAAAGGGCACCGTGCGCCAATTTGTGCGGCTGTGCGTGTGTCGTGCGTGTGGTGTGCGTGTGGTTTGTGTGTGTTGTGCAAGTGCTGTGTCGCGTTGTGTCGGGTCAGGAGGGCGCGGGTGTTCAGGGCCAGCGGGGAGGGAGAGGGCTAGAAACAATGTTAGCCGAGAAGGTCCACATTAAAAGTCAGAATAAAAAGAAAAAGCCTTAACGCTTTAGAGAAAGTCCTGAAAGAAATTCCAAGTAGATGGGAAAAATGTGTTATTGCGTCTTTCTGTGCACTTGTACTTTACTTTTTTACAAATCCAGTATTTATGTGCATAAGATTAAAATACTGGAGCAGTGGTTTCAAATGTACATAAGTACAAACTGTTGCAGCGGGATGTTAAACCTAAGATTTATAGTTCAATACAAACTCGTTTCAGTTACACTGTAGCGACTGAATTTACGAGCGCGCTTTGAAGGAACGAGCCTTCTGTCCGTCCTTATTTAGAGCTGCGTCGTAAATATAGCCCCTTTGATGTAGAGCGGCCAGGTGACACTCTCCTGTACTATGTAAACTGCCTAAGATATATCACTGCTTGTTAAACCCAAGTTTAAATACTGCTGTAAATTAGCCTCACTGCTGCTCATTTGCACGACAAGGCTATTTCAGTTTCACGAAATATAGCCGAAATCAGATATTTTGTTCACTATGTTACACTGTCAATTAACTGAAGTTTTGATACAAATTATTAAGGAAATAATGTTGACAAATAATTACAGAATTCAGAACTTTAGGTTTCCGACAGTTTAATTACATAAAGGAGGCTAACAGAAAGACAATTTCAACAAAACTTGTCCACTTTTGTTCGGCGGCTATTTAAAAAGCTCTCGTAGCCGGGAACAGGACGCTTGGAATAGCACGACATACATTGTTAATTATTCGCTGCACGAGCGATGACCGCACATTAAAACTTGTCGATGTAAACGAACAGCGCATACATTATCGCGACATGCCGCACGCCTGCTCGGACAACGCGCGAGGGATGAACATCGAACTATATAATCACTGGACTCTTGTGGCTGAATTTATAATAACTTTCAGCTGAAAAAAATATATCACCGTTTTAATATCACAACGCATTATTGACAAAATTTATTAAAAAAGCCTTGACTTTCAAAGCACCTTTATAAATAACTACATTATTAAAATTGTTTTTTATCCAATTTACGATCATAAACATTTCTACTAACTTAATAGAAACGGGAGACTGACAACCTCTGTAACTAAATACCAAAATAGAAAGCTAATCTCTCATCCGATAAATTGTGTTAAGATTAAAAATATTCTGTACTCTACACTCAATAGAACGTGACTATTCGAGTGAAACTTTTCCGTAGTGTTGTGCGTACCGGGAGATACAATTAGTGATGTCCATAATGTAGCATTACGTAGTGTGGCGGTCTGTTGTGAGTTTTATTAATAGTGTGTTTATGGTAATGTTACACGGGTTTGGTTGTTCTGTGCGTAGTGCGTGGGGCCGCCCGCCGACTGCGTCGTGTCGTGTGCTATCGGACGAATACATTATTAATATTATGGCTATTGTACTTATCTACATAAGGATGTTCTCAAATTAATAGAACATGCCAAGGTTAAGTATATTAAGTACTGAAATTGGAAGACAATATCATCATGGCCAACGTTTCGAGAGTTGGCATGAATTACACGAACGCTTTGTGTAAAACTACTATTGACATGGTTGACAAATAGACGAATATTCCGAACAAAGGTTATGTTGTGGTACACGTCAGGCACACTAAACCAATTTGTGTTAAATTAGAAATAAGTTGTGTAACTTAATCAAATAACTCAACAAAACTAGTCTAGAACTCATTAAATTCAACAATTAAAACAACTCGGCCAACTATCAAATAAATAAATAATTCTCCGAAACAAAAAGTCTGCAAATACCTACATTAATTAAATTACAGCTACTTACTTCTGTTTGATAATTTGATGAAATGTTTCAGTATAGTTCAGTTGTCACTCTTACAATCTGTGCAAGGGCCTTTTAAATTTAAATGATTATAAAATAATTACAATACTTGTCCAATAAATAAAATGTATTTTCTCAAAATTAACAATTAAACAAATTAAACTAAGTCGACGGGTATTATATGTCAAAGCAAAGTCACATACTCGTAAGTGCGGACAACACACTTATGAATGAAAACCAAGAATTCAAGTTCGCAATTATCACGTTATACTAATGTTACACGACAGAAGTTGTAACCCACTGAACAACGTAATGTTAACTTAGCACAACTTGAAATAATCTTAATGGTAATCATAAATAAATGAAACCCGCCATTTTTCCTCCAAGTTTTTCTTTTGTGAGTTATAAAAGTTACCGCAAGATATAATGGGCTGGAGGCAAAGTGGTTTACCGCCTATTGACTTGTGAACTTTTATTGACACTTTTATCACTTTTGTAATTACGTGCTGAACATTATACTCGTAACTTAATAATGCAATGGCCACTAAACACTGATGAAAAGTTGTAAAGAAATTGCTAAATAATAATAGGTAATAGAAGCGTAAGTTTATGTATGGTATGCATGTAATAATGTTGTTTCATGCAAAAGGGAGTGTTACAATAGACCAAGTCATTTGCATGTTTTATTTCTTTTTAATTTAGTTTGATAGCAGTGCTCCACGAACAGATACCATATTCATTATCATACTCAAATCGGTCTTGATCAGGAACAAGTATTAAGAACGAAATTATATCTAAGTATGCCTTGTGTGGGAGGTCAATAAATAATGACAGGCGTGTATTATCAATTCTCCATCCATAGAGATAACGTTGGTCTCGATAAACCTCAATCACACGCCGTAATACCGTGACAGACGGCCGGAGCGCGGGGGCACACCTCTGCTAATCCCCGCAGATTACTGGCGTGACGGCCGCTCAGTACAGGTACCAGGGGCGCAGGAAGGGGATGTCTTTTCATAAATCGGCGTAAGATTTCAATTCGTCGCTTCACTGGTTATGAAGCTTTTGAGGTAGGCTAAAATGTAAGGTTTAGCTTTTGTGGTGATGTGATTTTGTCACATTTTTTTAAACTTCGATATGTGATAGAAGCCTGTATTGCATTTTGATTTAGATTTCTTACTATTCTTAGTAGAAAACTGATTACTAACTGAAACAGTTATAATTTAATTTGTTCTTGGGCGTAATGTGTCTTCAGCAAATTGTAAATACCCCTATATTACCCTTCAAGGATTATGACGTCAGGTCATACAACACATTACTATCAGGTAAATGCGATCACAATATATCCCTTTTCTTTAGAAGTGAGCACTTCATCTAAAACCCTTCACTAATAAGTTGTGAAGCCAAGGATTATGTTCCCACACCCTTGTTCCAGGTACAGACATAAATATTAACGTTACAGGGAACAGATAATTATCGGACTTACGTAGTGTACCCACTAAAACTATGCTGAATATTTCATAAGCTACCACTATTTGTTATACAAAGTGAGTCAAACACATGACACACACACACATGACACAAACATGTCATGGTGTGTGATATATGTGTGAACAATGTGTTATTAAAGGTCTCTTGATACTAATGTGCTGGCGATATGATATCACCATGATTGATGCTAAAGGTCACTGTGAGTACATACATACATAAACTCACGCCTTGTATCCACACGGAGCAAACTAACCGAAACTATAGAACGCCGCCTGCTGCAATCCTCCAAACTCCTTTGCTTCGTCCATGGTCTCAATTTTCATTATACTATGTATAAAAACTCGTAGTAAATGGTCTAGAACCAAAACATGTGACATTCTCTGTTCCCACAGAGCCATTTCGTTTGTGGAGGTCTGAGTCTCAAGATGAAAGATTCATTTCACAGTGACTGAACAAATGAAAGACAAACCAGTTCTCTATTGAGTAGCAAAACTTTGGCCCCGGGGTATCGTTTTTGACACGTTCAGTAAAATGTATTATTTACTTAAACTCATAATTTTAGGTAGATGATTATTATATATGTATTTTATGAGGTAAGTTCCGTCTCCTCAAATATGTCGGCGGCAGCCAGTGAAGTGTACGAGTAAGTTTGTGCCGCAGCACTCTGACACACACCTCGTCACCGCCCGAAGCTATGTACACGCCACGGCGTGACCGACGCGACGTCTGAAAGGGCAGCACACCTGGGCTCCGCTTACTACATTATAATAGTAATTCCTAAGCGGAAATCTCACCAGAATTATGTCATACGTTATGTATTTATGTGCTACACAAATACACCCCATACTGTTATAAATTGAAGTCCCATTCAGTTGGTTCGCCTAAAACGTGATTTAAATACCCAGACGTAATGACATAATATACATATTCAGGTTATATGAACTAAATGTCTGCAGTTGTAGGGTATCACACAATCTAGCTGTGGAGCTAACAGCGGAGCTATACCACTCACGCATTGTTCTACATTGTTTCGTTCAATTCCAAGCTCATTATTTTGCCTTTGATTTTACATAAAAGCTTTTTATAATTTTAGTAATTTCTTTGTATAGGCTCTGTTTGATGAGTATTATAATAACGTGAACAAAAACCTGGTATGATGTTGTTCGAGTTTTTATTCTAAACTCTCGAAAAAATATGCTTTTAATATAAAAATTTAATGTAATATGTTTTTACTTGTTCACATCAGAAGTAGCTAAATATAAGAGGATTATAATAATGAAAGTCGGTAAACTATTAAGTAATGACATCATACTGTGACTTGTCGTAACAGAGAAGTATTAAAGTAATTGAAGTTTCGCCTGACCCGATATAACCAAGACTTTGAATAGTTACTATTCAATGTCCTAATAGTAGAAACAGCTGTTGATATAGTACTCCGGCCTGTTGTCGGTCACGGCAGCCAATCTTAGTGGACATGAGCCATCGGCGCGGGACTGTATACTATAGTGCACAAGTGTGTGGCATTGCTGCACTCTCTGTTCCCTCACCCTCATAGTCTGAGGGGCATCCGACACGACCAGAGACAGATCGGCTTTACGTGCTTTCTGAGGCACGGGGTATCATATCGCCAACTTCCAAACTTTGGGCTACTACTGAGTAATTTCTGATGGTAAAATCCAATAGCACTTTTTGCCCGACCCGGGAATCGAACCCTCCCACGCTCAGCAGTCGCGCTTGCGAGCGACGGCGAGACCAAGGGAGCAGTTGAACAACTGTTACTAGACCAACAAACTCAACGACTATAATATAATTGACCCATTTTGTGTGGAAAAAGTAATTTATGTCCCTGAATGAATCAATTTGACGACTTAAGTAGATAATTAATTATTTAGAGTGTACTGAAATACATGAAGGTCTTTTGCGTCCACAATAGTTCGCCCCTGTCTGTAAATTGTGTGTTTGTACGTAAATTCTAAGCATTCAAACAATGACAACGTAGGTTGTTAACGTTAAAAACAAATAGATTAATAAACGAATACATTCACAAAAGTTAATCCAATTACATTCTCATCTAGTTCAAACACACGAGACACAGTGATACACTTCACTCAATGTCAGTCTACCAATGAATAAACAAAAATTCAATAAAACCATAGCGTGTTGTTACAAAATGTGCTGAAAATTAAATTCATGAACAATTTTCGCGTTACTGTTTAGCGGTGGAACAAAATGTTACAATTTATGTACTCTGCGGACACGTGATGGCTGTGATTCAACTTGACATAATGCACTCATTATCGGTCACGCGAGGGGATGGTGCGGGGCGAGGGGGTGGGGTGGCGTGTGCCTCACTACTCATTCTCGATGAAGTCATGTTCCCAGCTCACGGACAAAACACACCTATTTATATATTTTTAATCAACATTGTTAAGGTTTTTGCCAGAGTACCTTACAAACGAGACAGACAAACTGACCATTTTTCTTCGAATGTCGTATCGTTTATTTCGTACATAGCTCACTGTCTGAGTCACACGATCCTAACTTTTTATATCAGACCATTTTATTCATTTAGTTTTAGTTAGAAAGTGTTTATTGTACGAAGTTCGTGAGATTGTGGAATTAATGGTGACTTCGTTATATTTTCGCTATTTACGTTTTTGTTTACCAACTTTCTTCTTTTGTAAAGTAATTTAATCACGGTTTTAATCTTGACGAACTGTATTTTTAATGTGCTCTTTAAGCTTTTAATTTAGGTTATTGTGGCACGAGTGAGGTTGTAAAAATAACATTATTAAAAGAACTATAACGTCGCTTACAAAGGTTACGATACTTTTAATCGTACCTATTGGTATTGGTATGGCCAGATAAATAATCAACAATATTCATGGCTTGATAGCTTTTACGCATCGATTATAACATGATAAAATATAAATTCCGATAGAAAAATCGTATCACAATCGTACTCGAACTAAAAATAGCCTACCCACACACACACACATAATATGAGTAGTACTCAGTGATGTCTGAATAATGAATTCTCCGTACATTGGAGTAGCCCGACACAATGGCTCTCATCCTCATCTCTTATCCACTCATGTGCTCCTAGTACTTGCCGAATAATTGAGGAAAATTGCTCTAATAAGATATTTCACGCTGATTTACGTTAATATGAGAGACGTGCAATAGTAAATAATATACCGGTGATTATGTTCTCACATGGGTTCAAAAGTTATGGTCAAAATTACTTTCATATACCTAGATGGACAATAATTATTTGTGGGTATATAAGTTTGAAACTTGGCGTATTTTGTAACTGAATGAGTACTTGTGTAGTTACTAGGTTTAGTTAGCGTAGGGTGCCAGGAAAACTAAAAACTCGTAGCCATCATGCGTTACTTAATGAGTCAAACTATAAACAGGCATAAAATTATAAATGTGAACAAGCATCAAAAGGGAAAAATAGTCCCAGTAAGTCAAAACGTTCGTCCGCATCGCTGTCAACGGAAAAAGTGCTCAGAATGTTGTCAGCATTGCCACGTTGAATGTCAATGCAGCCAGCCTTTGGGTCACGTTAAGCGTTGATATACCGCATGGCGATATCTCGGAAGAATATCAGCTCAAACAGATAACTACCAAATAGGTGTTGGTATTTTTCCATTGTTTGAGGTTTTCAGCAGCTGCAGTAGCTACCCCAGCACAGCCCGCCATGCTAAGAAAATAGGATGGCGAAAGGGTGTTGACACGAGTTGCATCCCACCCAGGGTCTACCCAAGCTCCGCTGCACTATGATCATACCGTCTGGTTTGTTCCTATCGTCGCGTGCCAAGCCATTGGGGTCTTAACGGGCACGACGGATGATAAGTCAAAAATCTCTGTACTCCTCTTAACATATTTTACATTGCGGTCATCAATTCGTGATATAACATGTGGTGACTATGGCATTGAGCTGAACTTTAGTAGGCTTGTTCCATGTTGATTATGACTTTTACATCTCTCAATCTCACCGCAAAGTTTTAATGCTGACTTGACTTTTAAGCACAAAGCTCACACAAGTACAGGCTGTTGATTGCCCCCCCCCCCTCCTTCACTCCTGCCGCGGAAGGCTTCTCTAATATTAATGAGTGCTGTAATGAACGCTTCAACAATCAAGATTAGGCTTTTCACAGAACTTTGTGAAATGTTTCACTCCAATGTAAATTGTTTTGGTTATTTCAGAAAGATGGATAAAGAGAATCTAGACGTCCTGACTTACTTCGGCAATATTGTTGAAGTTTGCAGTTTTGATTTCAACAAAAAGCAAAACAGACTTTGAAAAAGAGTGTATCTGTTTCAAGATTAAACGCAGTAATGTTTTATAAGAATGGCCCTTTTAAATGAAAACGGTTAAAAAGAGGTCCATCGCTCGAGGCTCAATCTTATGTTAACAACTCAGTATTTCGTTTCGTATCCTCCTCGTATCGCGGAGGCTTCGTTATCATCGCTTTGTTCACATTATTTAACTTCGACCCTCCTCCTCCTCACTCACTGTCATGATTACTGCGGTCAATTTAATATTCATGTAAATTTGAAGAATTGCTTATAAGATTGAAATAAAAAAGAAGAAGTACAAAGTGGACAGAACAAACGTTGTGTTGTCACGCTACTTAATAACCTTTACAAGGAGCAATTTGTACTTGTCTTAAAGTTGAGTAATTTTAAAACAAACGCGACAAGATAACAATGAGACTCGACATTTTAAACACGCGGCAAGTCGTCCTACCTCCCAACGAGAGGGCTCGAGAGGGCCAATCGAGTGCACCCTAATTATTTGCAGAAGCCACCTGCCACGCTTCTTAATTTTGACAGCTAAGAGGTTGACACTCTTTGTCAAAGTTGTGAAGGAGGGCACTTGTCGCCCCCCGCCCCGCGCCCCTCGCGAATAAAGTGGCGAGACGTGCCTCACTGCCTCGCGCCTAGCGCCTCGCCGCCTCGTCGACGAGCCGATAATATTATTCGAACAGGCTGTCTTATACATTTTAAACGTGTCGACGCTTGAAACTGTTCCTTCCTACTACACAACAACACAAGCTGATAACCTGCCGAGATAAGCACATATCTGAGCGGGCTATCGTCCTGTTTAGTTGTTCTTCAATACTTATTTTTGCATTGATTTGGGAGCATAATAACACTGGCACTTGACACGAACATTTCTTTTAATAATCACTACATTTTTGTTTTATTCATGTCATCTTTTATTCTGAAGAGATCGGCAATTGGTTTTATATACGGCAATTTATAGCGTTGGTACAATTCAATTCTCAATAACCAATCATTCCCAATTTAGTTCAAGAAGGTTATTTTCTCTAATTTGGCCACTCGCCGTTCAACGCTTGAAGGTTGTTAACTGCTTAACCAGACTTTAAGAAATTCTTACATTTTTTAAGACTGGTCTATAAAACGCAAGATAACACAAAACTAGAGATCAACTTTAGACATCGAATGATAAATTTGATGCTGAATATACTATACATAAAGCGCCCTGTGTTAGTAATATAATACTGTAAAACTCTAAAGTCGTAAACAAGTGGCTTCTTAAGCATGAAAATACTAATGCGAATAATTAAAATAAGTTCACATAAAAATAACTGCTAAATAATACCGTACAGCTCTTAATGAGACATCGCAGTGAAGTGCGTTTTGTAGCGCTTTCCAACGTAATGGCGCTTTTTGTGAAACACGACTCAATTGTTAGCAGGTTCATTGAAGGGCGTTTTTTTCTGTGCTCAATAATAGCTCGCTTATAGTAAGTGTGACTCTATTTACAACACGAGGACTTCATTCAACATTAGTCTTTCTGGGAACGCTAATGGACGAGATATTTGTATTTCTGCCACCGACGCTTACACGGCTGAACCTTTGGGAGACTAACCTACTGCTTCATAGTATAGATTGTCTTCAACATCAATATTAGATAAACGAAGGTATATAGGGGACGTTAAACGTTCCAAGAATAATAAAAAGGTATTCCTTCATCCCGAATGAGAGCAGTCGTCTCGTCTAGATAGATGGATCTTTTATTTTGTCCGTAAACGGACTCACCCGCCGCCGGTGGAACTGCCGAGGAATTAATAAAAATAATAAAGGCTACGGCCGGAGTAACTAAATCAAGTTATAATGGTATGCCTTCAACTTTGCCTAAAAATATCGATTTGATTAAAAGCTTGGAGCGAACTGTAAAGCATCATCATCGGCCTAGCCTTTTTCCAACTATGTTTGGGTCGGCTTCCAGTCTAACCGAATGCAGCTTACCAGTATTTTACATGGAGCGACTGCCTATCTGACCTTCACAACCCAGTTAGAACTGGGTAATACTATACCCCTTGGTAAGACAGTGACTGGTTGTCAGACTTTTTGGGGCACTCACTACCTGTAACGACTGTCGAAGATCTACAAAATGACAGCCGGGACCAACGACTTAATGTGTTTCCGAGCCACGGAGGAAACTCGGTATGTTATTATTTTGCCACGAGCCCCCTAGTGAACTATAAAGCAAACTACGCAAATTATATTCGAAATAAACATGGAGAAATAGATTTTAGAACACGGTCGGTACGGTCCGAATGTTCCGAATAGAGGGATTTTGGCAGTATTTATACAATTGTAGCGCTGCATATATAAAGTTTGGTACATTTTGGCAACAGTTGCGGAGTTGTCCAACTCGCTGCGAGTGCTTGTCGTCGCGATACTAAACTGTCGACATCTTGCGGAGCCGTCGACTGCCACTGTGCGAGTGTACATGATTGTGCAGGCAGTTAGTGCGCAGTGTGCAGCCAGACGGAAGTAGACACGATACAGTGCAACTGCGGGTCGCCACGCCATGCGCAACTATCTCACACTCACATTAACTTAGAACTGCTCCTACTGAACATTTATTCAATGCGCCACATTCCGGCTACATTCCAAATTGAGCTCTTTGAGTAAAAAGTGCCATTCAAACAGATAATGCGTTCTGCAATTACTTTGCACCGCGCTCAAAGGCTGCGCCATTGAGGGCGTTATTGCGTGTGTGTAAAGAACATAATAGCGTGGGGTGGCCTCACGAACCAAAATCCTATTAATCTGATACAATGAGCGTGTAATACATGGAACCGTACTTAGTTGGTGTTGTAATGCGGGATGAGCTGCCTGCGCTAGTGTTACACGGAGCTTAATGTCACGAGCGGAGCGACAGATACCTACTGCTCATTAATTATACGCAATCAGTAGCTTTAAGTTCAAGCTACAACAAAGCAGAATCAAAGACAGTCGCAACACTCTGTGATGTCGAGCACCGTCGGGTATACAAATAGTATTAACTGACGAGGCTGCAGTAACGAGCGACATAAAAATAGTTTTACAATACAAAGTTACAAACCATTTTCTCTAGTTAAAAGGCGGTTAGTAAAAACTAATTTTAACTAGAGAAAACGCACATATATAAATCCAGAGAGTGTTGTAAATTAGAAACAATTTACGGGATAGAATACACTCCTTGTAATAGAAACGAAAAATGTGGAGGTATTTATGTGAGCGGACAGATGGCTACTCGAGCGAACTAAAACACAAATAGCGCGCGCGAAAGGAACCTTGTTTCCTCAATTACTTACGTGATTGTAAAGCTAGTTAAAGAAAGAAAATGTTCAGTTCGCGACGCGCTTTGTACTGAAATATGCAAAGCAAAATAGTTTCGTTCGTAGTGGGACGAACAACGGATTAATAAGTTTAGCGACGTAAAACGGATTGTTTCCAAATGAAATTCAATTTTAGTTTTCTCCACATCGCGTAAATGGCGCAGTAATTGAATAATATATATTGAATATAAATCACTGAAATGTTACTATTTAGTTTACTTCCAATAAATAAAGTAAATAAATGATATTTTATGAAAGTGAATAAAACTGTTCACCTGATATTCGATTTCAATTGAAATGAATGTTGTTGGAACAAAGCGGGAGGACCATAAATATTCATTGAAATTATATTACGTTTAACGTTGTTACGAAAACAAATTGCAATACAATACAAGTCTGACATTATTCATATTTAAAAACGAATCGTGTCTCAGATATTTTGATTATCTTTTAATAATATTTAGAGTACAATTAAAGCACGTCTGTATGGATGATGGTGGAGGCCATATCGGGAAAGAACGTGTCGGGAAGTTGAAGGATGTCTTTCTGTTTGGAAAATAAGTAAATATATCTAAATATGTCTCAACCATGTAAAAGGTTAGATTACTATGAACATAACATAAAACATCATACCTGTAATCCCTGAAGGGTTAGGCAGAAGTGTAGGTACCTAATAGTACACCCACATTTTGCCAGTTATGTTTAAGTCCCATGTTATAAAACGAGCCTATTGCCATCAACCTGGCAGAATCCAGACTCTGTGGCTGTTACTCAAAATTCCTGACGGAAAAACATAATAACACTTTGCCCGACCTGGTAGTCGAACCCAAGGCCCTTGATAAACTGTCGAGCTTTGGAGCACTAAACCCAGGACGCAGTCAAAGAGGAGATTATTATAAAGTAAACTGATATTCGTGATTCTGAAGCCAAACGATAGATTTCAGTATAATGTTACAGTAACATGTTCTCGCTCTGATATAGACTGAGCTCTAATATGAACATTTGCAGCGCTACCAGTACTACGATATAATTTACATTAGCATGCTCACGTTGAAATGTTTCAGCAACAACGCACATCGCGGCCGTAGCGCAGCTTGGCATCGACGTGTAACACTATAACGACACCGTCGGTCAGGGTGTAAGCACGGCTGGAGCCCAGGGCAGGTCATTAGTCAGATGGCAGATAAACCAGGCACACGCGGGCCACACGGCCACGCGGCCACGCGGGCTCGCGGCCATCGGCCACAAAGCGCGCTTTAATTGTAGCTTGTTATTAATAGTGGCCGATTACATCGAGCCCATTGTGGAGCAAACAATCAACTATTTACGAGCGTTTAATTACCGAATCAATTATATTAGATGGCGAGTACACTCCTGGGGACTAATCTAATAGAGTTATACTGACACATTTGAATAATGCACCATATTTATTACAGTTGTTAGTAATAGTGTGAGTGGAATGAATAAAAATTTTGAAATTCACTAATAAATGACTAAGAAATAGATAGTTAAAGTCGAACTAAATAAATAAAATAAAAAATGATATATACACAGTTTTGGACGTTTTGTCTTTAAATCCATAAGTCATAAGTCATTTATTCATTTCATATTATCATGTTAGTGCTGAAGTAAAAGGAGTAAAACTTTTCAAGTCCCTAAGTACTTAGAACCTTCCCACTTTCTCTTGGGTTTGCTTTGTTAGCCACTAATCAAGAATAAATAATGTAATGAGGTCAAGTGACGTCACCTAACCTCATTGCAAGAGCAACTTTAAATTCTCATAACTATTTCATTCATTTATTTACAATCTAGAGATAGTATTATGATTTTTTCACATATTTTTCTTCTTCTTTAAATGACTAAACTTGATTAAAAAAAAATATAAACTTCTCCATTCAAATAGAACCATAATATTTTATAATTTATTTGACTGTACTTGGAACACAGAATATAAAAGGATTCGTTGAAAGATTAAAGAGCACTCACTGAACAAATGATCGCAGATCACGATTAAGGCACAGATAATAACTCGACGACGGCAAGCAAAGATTAGTAGCTCAAAGCGAACAAAGTGATCGTAGATATATAGACATAAACTATAGAACTTGAAAGTCATGGCGACAAAATCTATAACGATCCAAAATCACCCACAAATGGGGCTGTACAAACGAAAACTAAAATTCGACACCGGATCGCAGTATCACGTATCCATCGCTACATCGCAGCGATTAATGTCCAATAAAGTGGCAGTTTGCCGGCAATGGACGATCCATCACGCGGCGTATCGCTCGCCGCTTGTATTAGACTCGTATTGGGTAACAGCATTAACCGCAAACGTATTTTCATGTATGTAATGAGCTGTGAAAATAGTTTGACGCGAAGTTGAGCTTGTTACACTGAGTACTTCGTCATTCTCGACATTAGTACTCAGAGAGAGCGAGGTTTCATGTATTACTTCGGTACTAATTGTTATGTTGTAAACATCTGAACACGCGACAGACAACAGCGTGATTAATGAAGCCGCGACGCAAAGAAACGGGTTGGACTTAGTGCTCAATCGCAGACTTGGAATATTTCTGAACAGTTTTTAGCTATTTATGTCCAACAAAATACTTAACAGGACAATGTAATACCATAGAAGAGCATAAAGGCACTGCTTATTTGATAAGATATTTCTTCTAGCCGACGTGCGAGATAAAGTTGGATAAGATGTAGACACAGTGTATAGAAAAGACAAAACAAGTAAATTTAAATTAAGTTATTAGTTATTGTTTGGCATTTCAATGAATGTAAATGTGACTATTATAGCTTTTTGGGAATGTATTACGTTAAAGTTAAAACTTTGGAGCTTTGCTATTTAAATCCAGGCAAGCTCAGAGAGATGGGGAGGATATTATAAACTCGCGTAAATATAGAAGTGTAGAAATCTCAGCTCGAGAACTTTTACATTAACTGTAGTTTCTGCTATATCGCTCTTTGTTTCAAAGCTATATTCATCACTGAGAGATCCATCGTCACTTATTTATTTTCTAACATTAGCTCCCCATTACATGGAGATAGAACTTCTTAGGTTCTCCTCACCTATAATTATAGGTATCATAAACACAAATATAGTTTGAATAATGTGCGCTATTAAACACTGACACGTCGCGAGGAGGGGAACACTCAAAATGTCCAAATTTCATGTAGATGTTAATGTAATATTGAATAATTCAGACGTAGGATGGTTGGTTTGCTAACAAGCCGCCGACTCGCTTATTACTAATTGGCGGACGACACCGCACAATTATTTCATTATTGTAATTGATTACTTTTTGGCACAATTGAAGCTGAAAGGCTATTGCGATGGCGCCTGTCTTCAGCCAATTAACGTTATGTTCATTATAACGAGTTAGGTCTAAATATTTAACTTTAGTGGAGAAATAATGGAATATTGTATTATGGGCTTGTTATCCACTGTCAATTTTCATTGATAATAATGTAAGTTGAACTGTCTCACCATTTATAAATTAATCAAATTTAAAATAGGTGAGAAGACCAAGCCTTTTGGTGTTTTTAAATAAATTCTGTGCAATTTTTTTTTGCCATCTGTCAGAACAAAAATTACAACTTAATCATGGGATAAGGTATCTAATTGGATATCCAGGCCGACGAACGCACTGGGGACGTTCATTCAATAAAAGCATTTGATATCATACCCTTCTGTTATCTGGATCGCTATTTATTCACCCTCCGACACTCCGCAACCCGGCACTCTCGCACTCCGGCCGCACTACACACCACGGCGGTATCTCACTGTAATAGACTCACTGGCACAAGCACCGCTCACAAGATTTATTTGGATACCATTTACGATACTCAGAGGAACCGTCAGAAAAACGGAACAGTATAAAATCGAGACAAGTTTGTTCTCAGAAAGCGAGTCACAGTAAAGTTATGGTCTCGGACGATGATAAAAGCGCGGTACCATCATCTGCCTAGCCTTTTCCGAACTGCTATAGCTAATACTAATATTTTACGTGGAGCGACTGCCTATCTGACCTCCACAACCCAGTTAATACTGGGTAATCCGATATCCTTGGTAAGACAGGTTGTCATACTTTCGGGCCACTGACTACCTGTAACGACTGTCAAAGATTTTCAAATGACAGCCGGGACGAACGGCTTATCATGCTTTCCGAGGCACGGAGGAAACTCGGTATGTAATCCGGTCACCCATCCACAGACCAACCTAGGCATGCAAACAAGGCTTAACCTAAAGATCGACCCGAGCGGCTGTTATTATTAAACCACGAGGTCCCAAGAAATCATAATTCCACGATAAATAAACCGCGACCAAATAGGGGTGAGAACGGAGTCCACTGAGGAGCGCGCTTGTGGGACCTGATCGCACTCGTCACAAACTACCAGGAACGTATAAATAATTCGATCTGCAACGAAACTTGACTGATATCGCCCTTGAAAAAGTAGGTGGGCCCAGGGAGCTCGTATTAGACGTAAGACGAGATAGAGGCAAAACAACAAACATAACTTTATCCGGGTTTTCGGCGCGGCGTTAAATCGCGTCATAAAATAGTGAAGGTTTATATGGCGCCGCGGGATTGCCTTATCTGTCCCCGAGGGAGCGATCTGCGATCAGCCGCCTCTCGCCTCTCGGGCGCGCTAAGTATGCCCGCGCTTATACCGGAGCTGATTATTCATGACTTGAAGCAGAATGTCACGAGCCACGAGGTACACTACCTACTGCCCACGTATCCAGCAGTTAATGCTAATGGCACACACCTATTAAAAGCGGAACGAGTTTGGATAAAGTGATGAGGATCCTTATTTACGGCGCTCGGGTTTATGCAGAATTTACGCTGGAATAAGTATCTGAAGATTAAGAACCGTCCATCAATCTCTCTTTATGTCGACGTCGCTGGCTTCTCGTGAACGATGACTTTATACTTGTTCAAGTTGATATACTAGGAACATCATACTGATTCTTCCGAAACATTAAATGTATGTACGACGTGTCCAGTTAACTGATAATGTCACATTGCGTTGTCTTTACAACGCAAAGGCGCTGTACCAGTTTGTGAGTGTCTGACCTTCTTTTTCTTAGCGTGTCATGGCAATCTGAATTGTGTCGGCGCTGCACCTAATTTATAAATGTACATAATTATATAGTTCTTCACCGATTTCAGTATTGGATACCCTTTGAAGCTATTTCCTTGCATGTGCCCTTATAGTCACAGGCCAAACCAAATTTGCTTTAAAAAACCCGGTCACAGCAGTGAGAGTTAGTCGGAAGAGTTATAGGTGTGGGTATAAGAGAGTTTGGAGTCTCTCTTCACATATATGCCACTTTTCGTCTAATGTTCATGTTTCGAGAAGCTGTTTTCTTTCTCTAGCTAATATTAACTACACGTACTCATTCTGAGCTTAATTGAAATGGTTTTGATTGAATCTGGTTTGAGTTACCTGAGCAATTAAATCAAAACCTCAACCAAAATAAACCCACAAAATGCCAACCTACGTTGATTTTATTTCAATATCGCACTCCTACAATCAAAATAAAACTCAGTTATGTTGGTGTACTGAGTGGTATAGCAGTAGCACAGATAACAACAAAGGGTGTTAACAAAACGATTTCTGATATTTACTCGAATATTTTCATCGCAATGATCGTGGTCGGCCACCTTCGACCACGAGTACGAAATTACTGCAGTATTGCGAAATATTATAACTTCAATTTAAAGCGAGCTTTTCACATCTACATATTTTTATTTACACACAAGTGAGCAAGTAGTGATGGTTATACGAAACTTATTAACTGCAGTTACTGCTACACTATTTGCTCAGTAGAAAACTAGTAATTAAACTCAGTTTATCACAAAAACTAAAGTTAGTCATAATTGCTAGCTAACTTAACGAATATGTTAGGTAATGAAATTACAGTTTCTAACGTTTAAAAAGTTTTACTATATTTGCCTTACGCTTAAGCGATCATTAATTATTCAGAATATGCTTAAGTTTAGAGTTTACCAGAGTTTACATTATGTGTGTGTGTATGTGTTAATGAGCCTTTGATATCTAAGTGTTTGGATCATATTTTCAGTTGAATTTCTCAATAACAGCCCAATGTCTGGATTCGTGCCTGGCTGATGGCAATAGGCGCGTATGTATGTACATACTAACTAACTAAACGTTAAACATAACTGAAGAAACGTGGTTCTGCCACAAGTACTTACACTTCTGTCTCACCCTTGACGGATAACAGGTAAGCCTGTAATCTGTCTATAATGATGGTATGTTTTGGTAGATGATATTTTCAAACGGGAGTATTTAGATAGAATTTAATAAGACATCTTAACGCCCCAATTACTGGCTCATAATATTCTTTGTCTAATATAATCTCAGATTACGGCAAATTTCGCGGAAGTTCGCGCTGAAACCTTTGCCTTCATAATGAACAGTTGAACACAACAACAATCTATTCATTAAGTGATTCCCTGAACGCTGGCGTCTATTACCGGCTTATTTAAATGATTATTTAATTAATTGTCGTTTGGTGCGACAAGCGAGGCTTACAATAGCAGATTCGTTTCATCTTTTAGTGAATGTTCAGCATACTTTTGGATAAAATGAATGTCAACTATTTGAAGTTCTGTATTAGGTGATGTTGATGAAATATATATTTCTACTTGCTTAAGATTTCAGAAATTGAACCAGAGGGCTGAGTCAAATAGCAAAAGCTTTAGTATTTCTACGACAATTGACAGGATATCGTGATGGCTGACAGACTGTCACTTAGTCTGGGCCCTCACGATGATTATGGACTGATTATGATAATGAGACAATAATTGGTTTCGAGTCCAAGGATATTGTTGTTCTATTTAAAGTGATAAAAGCATTCTACAAAGATGTTTCAGGGCTCAATTGTTAACTGTCAGCCCGATAGTTTGTATTGGGGGCCGATGACGCCGGCTCGAACTCCGCATTACTCCGGTTATTCGGAACCTATTCCAGTCCGCATATTAGTTTATCGTGTCCCCTCGAAATGGCTAATCCCATTCAACCCTCGGTAAAGCGATTCCGGCGTCTTGCCTCAAACGGCCCGAATGGCTTCAACCTGCAATACGGTAACAACTATGTCCGGGCGCTCTCCAGCTATTCAAACTGTACTATTCAGACGGGGGATTTAAAAATAAATCCTATTTGCTCAGTTTGTGGCGTGTTCGCTGCCTGCTTATCATTTTGGTAAGTTTGCGTATTGAAACCTTCGTCGGTTCCTCGGGTCGGATCGTCTGCGAATTTATTTAATGAAGTTTTTCTCGGCGACATTCAATTCAAACTTTGTTTTACTAACGTTCTCGTCTTTCGTACGGCGATCATTTCCGACGATATTGAAACGAACGTCCAGTAACGAAGGATCGGTTGTTCCGAGACGTCTGCGGAGTAATATGAGTAATTACGCCGTTAATCAAATAGAGTGGCTTTTCTCGGAGATTGAATGTTTTATTCAGAGGCCGGCGTTATCTATGCCGAGTGCGCCGCGGCTAATGTTCGCTTTAAACCGCTCATAAAGTTTTACGCGATCTCGGCGCGCCGCGGCGCGGTGCGGTGCGGAGCGGCAGCACTCGACACAGTTGCGGCGCCGCACTAACGAATGCAGCGCCCGAACCGCACCGAGCCCGCGCGATGGTAATCCGCCGCCGTCAACACTTCACAACGTCTTCGTGGTTTTGCTTAATTCACTTATCTGCTTCCCGAGAGATTCATGAATAAAGTGACGAACATTAAAAGTTTACGACAAACATATATTTTAAATACAATTTAAACTATCAACTTTCAGTAATTAAAGTTGGAAGCTCCGCAGAGTTGTGTCAGTACCTAGAGAGAGCGGCTTAGCTGGAGTTCCGCTGGCTCGCTCCGGCGCGCGATCGGAGATAACTCGCGTCGCTCAGATCTGATAGCACTACCAGCGCTTTGTGCAACAATCCTCGGCAGTCGGCACCACTCAAACCATTCACTCGGCTCCGATGGAGCGACAGATAAATCAAAAGTTTGTCAACTCGAACCAGCCTCCGGTCGAGCGACTGTGCATTTAAGTCACGAAACAACACTGAAACTTACTGTAGGTACAGAAATCCGTCGCGACAAATCGCATGCGTTTCAGCGCGTGCGGAGTCGCGCGATCATCGCGCCACAGTCGCGGAAGCGAGCGGGTCCACACAGAGCACTCACTGCGGTCACAGCACGACGCGGGGGGCGCGGGGGGCGCGCGTGGGGCGGGGGGGCATCGTGCGACACACGTGCGGCGGACGCGGCCGGCCCGGGACACTGCCGGCGCCTACCGCGCGCGCACCCCGCGCGGGCCCCCGCGCGCCCCACACACACCCGCTGCGCGCGCACCGCCCAACGATCCCGAGCGCGCCCGATGCCGCCCGACGCCGCCCGAGGAAGAGACGATTTTTACATCTGCACTGTTGTGACATTGAAATTCAATTTTCGATTGAGCGGCCTTCGACGTGGCGGCGCGAGCCTCGAATGAGTTCCGGAATCGTGTTCCGGTTTCGTATTTGAATAACGAGAATCGGAATTTTTGTCAGGGGCATGAAAATTACTCGATTCGACGAGGGTTTCCTTTGTTGAGCTCTGATAATTATTTTGGAAATTTATTGATATGCCACCGATTCGCCGATAACGATTATTGATAAATGTTGATACGGAATTGAATTCAGAACAGTCTACTCCTTACGCAATTTCAGAATAAATTATACAATTTACTGTCATAGCTGTGGTACTAAAGCATAACTTATGAAAACCAACTTTCATAGAGCCTGTCGAAGAATAAAGCAAATAGATCATTCATAATATAATATAATATTTCAATAAACAATACAAGTATCTTTTAGTTTACTGTAAAAGTTTGACAAACTAGATGGATCGCCCGCAGCAGTCGTGCTACATGTGCGAAAAAAGTAGCAGCGTGTCGTAGCGGCGTAGCGGCCTCGTAGCGGCGTAGCGGTCTCGTAGCGGCGTAGCACTATAGCGTAGCAGCGTAGCACTGCCCACTAATCTGTAGCGCGTAGCTCTGCGGTACTTTACAAATGGCCACGCTTCGGAATTTAATTTCGCGCATTTCTTTTACGCTATTGGATATTATAAAGATTTGCGGCTTCCATATATCCGCGGACGAAACCTGAGACGAGATTGTTTTCGTGCATTTTGTTTGAGAAGTTCGTGTAATGTGAGTTGTTAGAGAGGAGAGGGGAGGGGGAAGGAGTTGTCGGTACACGACTGCTTTTCAATTCAACTCAATTGTTACGTAATTTCGGGTACATTGAAAACTATCACATGTTTCAGTTATTTTTTACACACACATACCATTAGTAATATAACACAACGTACAAAACTGTTTTATGTCCGTCACATCACCATCTCAGGTCCAGTTGAAAACCAGCGCCGGGCACTAGCTGCTGCTGCCCGGCAGTTTGCTGAACTGTGAGACACACAACGTTTCCTCTTTTTTTCCTTTTTAGATTTTTAGTTTTTATTGTGTAGATTTAAGTTTTTTATTTTATTTTTTTATTTTATGTTGTGTGCATTTGTGGCATGTGCCAAATAAATGTGTTTTCTTTCTTTCTCTTTCTATCTGATTATCGTTTCATTTGGTTGTTTGATCACACAATATCAGTTTTCAGAATTGATGGACACATTTAATTAAAACGTTAATTACTCACACTCACATGAATAAATAATTAATATGTACATTATTAAATGAAAACCTGCAGTCGCGAGTATGTAGAGATATTCATGAAATATCAATAGTTGTGGGGATAAGATCAAGTTGCGATTGAGAAACAGCAATCAAGAAATTTCTTTCACTTGCTCGGCTCTCCCGCTCAGCACTCGGAGCGGAGCGAGCAGAGCATACAAGACATGAGATACATACGCGGGAATAACTTATGTATCTAAAACGTACATAACGTACCCGGGTCTCAACTCGTTCGACAATATCATTTGTATATTTCCGATAAGATGCCATTTTTTTAGGATAAATATTCCTTTACCGAACCAGAGACGGATGTGACGCGAGTTTTACTTTATTCTGTTTTTCATGTTAATTCAGATATAATTTAATATAGCTTCGGAAATGTTTTATATTTTCTTTGACTGATTGAGGAAAGTGAAAAATAAAAGGGAAGAGATGAGAGATATTGATTTACTGTTGGGGTTTGTTGATGGTTTGAGGTGGTAAGTAATAATTGTCGGGAGACTCCTACCTACACGCTGTATGAATTCAACTTGCTGCGGGGAAGCAAAACATCGTGAGGCAACCAACATGCCTGAGAGGTATTTCTTGACGGCATATAAAGCCAAGACAGACGTCCATGGGCGGCATAAAAACTCGGCCAAGGTTCGACACTATGCACACGATAAAAAAAGAAGAATTCAACTTTCAGTAGAGATGAATAGTTGAAGACGTCCCGAGTGATCGTATGTCTGCCTAAACAATTGGGAAAGGATATATCAATGCAAGTATGCGAATTTTAAAGCTTATTGGTTATATTCACGCCTCATTGATTAAGTGGTCGCAAGCGCTACTGCTGAGCATGAGGTCTTGGGTTCGATTCACAGGTAGGGAAAAGTGCTATTGATTATCTCGACTCTCGATCATTGTATAGAAATCCGAGTGTTTCGCAAAACCTCTTGTTCTGCTTCTACTAGAAGTTCATGTTTTCTTGCTTTTACTTGTAGTATTACCCATATACATGGTAATACTATAAGTCATATCTCCATATTGCAGTGCAAACTCAGTTAGAAATGCTGCGTACACCATCATGTCGCGGGTCTCAAACCATAGGGGCGTATCCACAAAACCCCTACTTTTCAGGAGAGACAAAAAACTTAATAACTTTTCTTGTGATTGAGCCAGCTTGTTGTGTTTTTGCATGTAGCTATATATTTACACTACAGTTATTATGGAATGCTTGATTTTAAGGTATTCCCTCTATGACACTAGTTTTTAGCTTATACGTCTATGTGCCACGACGAATATATGGTAAAACTTCGTGAAAGTTCCCCCAAAAATGCATAGAATTTATGGACGTAAAACCCTTCTCCCTAAATGATTAATATTTAAACGTATATTTATTTTTACCTAGTTGGTGACTCAAAATATTGCAATTTAGGAATGAATACCCATCAAAATTAACGTTATTTGCGCGATTTTTAAAATTCATACGCTTGTCTGGCTTGTCATTTATATTGAGAGGTGGTTGAATTCAAAGTAGAGGTATAAACCAGTTTTGTTCTACAATCTAGACAAAAAAAAAACAAAATGGTATTCTCTAAAATGTTTTCTGTGTGAAAAGAAAAATAAGCATAATAAAAATAAAATTTATTCATAAATCTGAACATAGTTATTTTAAATGACTTAAAATCACAAACATTTAAAATTGAGCTCAAGACATTAAAAAAAAACCAAAATAAAACTGAAATGTTAAAAAAAAAATCGAACATAATTATTTGAAACTTATTTTAGACTTTTACACAGAAAAATAAAATTTTATAATGAATAAAATCGATCTTTTTAAAAGAAACAGTCATAAAAACCTAGGAAAATAATTTAAATTCTCTAAAACAATAAAAACAAAATAAAAGATATTAAAAAAAAATAAGAGCAGAGGAAACATTGCACAAGTGATGTATAAAGCGTGTATTCAAAAGCACATCTTTCTGATACATGCTGCAGATATTTAAGCTTTCCTTAATTACTTTTTGTTCCTAGGTCGACGTCGTATATAAGATGCTCTTGTTGCAGCAAGGGTTATGTCGTAGGGCACGCCACAATAGTGGTAGTAAGTACCCTCTTTGAGGAGTGGCTACAGAGGCGCCACGGCGCCCTCACCTTACGCCTGACGCAGGTCCTCACCGAACACGGTTGTTTCGGGAGGTACCTGCACCGAATCGGGCGGGAGGAAACGCCCGGGTGTTATCACTGCGAGGATCGCCCGGAGCACACGGTGGTGGACATGGTGATGTGCGTGGAGGTTTGCTCCACTTGGGCGGAGCACTACCGTGTCCTCGTAGCGGCGATTGGCGGCCGCGATCTCTCGCGTCCGGCCCTGGTTCAAGCCATGGTTCGGGGCGAGAGGGAATGGGAAGCCGTCACCTCCTTCTGCGAAGCAGACATGCTAGCGAAGGAGGTGGCGGAACGTGAGAGGGAGAGAACCTCACGTCCCAGCCGCCGCGGGAGAAGCACCGAACGTCGGGGGCCACGTGGTGGCTCTCGGCCACCGTACGACTACAGGCCGTGTCGACGGCGCTGTCATGTTCCACGCGCGCCTCAAAGAGATGTCAGCAGCATGAGGGGCCCACAAGGGCCGATGCCTGCCAGGGCTGCGGGACTGTTCGAAAGAGATACCGCGGCCCTGGAACATAAAGGGCAAAAGAAGGAACATGGATGGGTTTTTGTCAGTAAAAGTCTGTCACTCCCTTCCGCTGCCCCAGTTCTTGACGACTGGAATTACCCACCTGCTCCATAAATCAGGTAGTACTGCGGAACCCAAAAATTATAGACCAATCACTTGTCTACCAACAGTCTATAAAGTTCTTACATCCATTTTGAGAGCTAAAATCAATCAACATATTGAAAGTAATTGTATCATGTCTGCCTCTCAGAATGGATGTAGGAACGGGTCCCGCGGTACTAAGGAGCTGCTCCTCATAGATATGGCCATTAGCCAACAGGTTCGCCGCTCCCGAAGGGATCTGTCTACATGTTGGATAGATTATAAGAAGGCCTATGATTCTGTGCCTCATACATGGCTCATGAGGGTGCTGGAGTTGTATAAAGTTGATGCAACTCTACGTACCTTCCTGATGTCATGTATGGGGCATTGGAGAACGGTCCTTCGCTATCCAGGATGTCGACAGATCCAGGGGAACAGCGAACCGATAAGGATAGAGCGCGGTATATTCCAGGGTGATAGTCTTAGTCCATTGTGGTTTTGTCTAGCCTTGAACCCTCTCAGCACGCTGCTGGAAGGTTCAGGTCTAGGCTATCGGTTGAGGAGAGGTGGTCAGGTCATATCTCACCTTCTTTACATGGATGATCTGAAACTCATTGCCCCCAACAATTTGCAACTGATGAAGCTACTGAAGGTAACATAAACTTTCAGTAGCGCCATCAGGATGGAATTTGGTGTGGACAAATGTGCAGTCATGCATGTCAAGCGAGGGGAGATTATGGAATCCGTGGGAACTCAACTCACGGATTCCATACACCTTAGATCCCTCTCCTCAACAGAAACCTACAAGTATTTGGGTATGTCGGAAGCATTAGGTATCAATACTGCCGACATGAAACAATCGTTGAGGGAACGCTTCTTTGGCCGCCTGAATAAGGTTCTTGGCAGTCTTCTGTCAGGCGGAAACAAGGTGCGCGCCTTCAACGGTTGGGTCATGCCGGTTTTGATGTATTCTTTCGGCATACTCAAATGGACTCAGACGGAACTTGATGCCCTGGATAGGAGGGTCCGCTCACTGCTGACCGCAAATCGGATGCATCACCCACGGTCGTCGGTGATGAGACTGTATATCTCGCGGAAGTGCGGGGGTCGTGGCTTCTTAAATGCTAAGACCCTGCACAACCGTGAGGTATGCAGTCTCAGGGAATACTTCCTAGAAGCCGACGTGGGTATGCACCGAGATGTGGTCTCAGTGGATAAGGGCCTTACCCCGCTCTCCCTGGCTAACGAGAACTGGCGCAAGCCTAGAGTAAAAGACACTAATGACCGCATGGAGGTATGGCAGAGCAAGGAGCTGCACGGGCGCTTTTACCGGGCCCTACATGGGCCCGATGTAGACTTCTTAGCGTCCGTATCTTGGCTGCGTTTCGGTGACCTCTTCGGGGAAACCGAAGGTTTTGTCTGTGCAATAATGGACGAAGTTATGATGACGAATAACTACCGGAAATACATTGTGAAGGATGGCACGGTTGACATATGTCGGGCATGCCACCGTCCAGGAGAATCAATTCGACACATTATTTCTGGGTGTTCTCGTCTAGCTAACGGAGAGTACTTGCATAGACACAACCTCGTTGCCAGGATTATCCACCAGCAACTTGCTTTGAAGTACAACCTTGTGGAATCAGAAGTGCCATACTATAAGTATGCGCCCGACCCAGTTCTCGATGATGGTAATATCACGTTGTACTGGGATCGACCTATCATCACTGACAGGACTATTGTTGCCAATAAGCCTGACATTGTGGTGATAGATCGACTGGAGCGTCGCGCAATGATTGTTGATATAACGGTCCCGCATGACGAGAACCTCGTGAAAGCAGAGAAAGATAAACAATTCAAATATCTAGATCTGGCTCGCGAGGTTGTCGCCATGTGGGACGTGAGTACAGCAGTCATTGTGCCGATAGTCGTGTCGGCCAATGGCTTAATAGCCAAGAGCCTCGACCACCATCTGAGGAGGCTCTCGCTGGGCAGCTGGATCAAGCGCTTGATTCAGAAGGCAGTTCTTCTGGACACGGCGCGTATTGTTAGGAGGTTCCTCTCTCAAGAGCCCTGACCACCGGTAGCTCGGACCCTGTTCCCGATGCCGGTGGGCTACTATTTTTTATATTTTTAAATGTTTTTTTATATTATTTTATATTCTAATATTTAAAAATGTACTTAATATGTCTAAAAATAAATAAAGGAAATAATAATATATCTTGGGACAACCAACACACCACCATCTGATCCCAAACTAGGCAGAGCCTGTACTATGGCAACCAGACAACTGATAAACATACTTACTTTAGATACCTCGCATTGCCTTAAATTCTTTAAATTTTGAATGGTCTAACACCTCAACAATGTATGGATTGTCTTTCCGTGCCAATCGTATCACATTTAGCCAGTCTTCGGGAATATAGATTTTGGCGTATTCTGAAGCCCGGTCTATTGTCGAATGCATGTTGTCACATTCCATGTGGGTGTAACCTGGTTCGAGAAACTTGTAGTCAATAATTTTTACATTATTTTCTGGAGACATCATTACATATCTTAGCATTGTAGCAACCACTGAATTTCGATTTTGTCCTGGGCAGCAATCAGAGTAAAGAATCAGGTGTTCCACAACATTATTGATGAACACACTATCACTGTTTAGTGCTAAACGCAGAATATTGTCTCTACGCTTCATTATTCACAGTAAAGGTATTTCACCCATTAAAATTACATCCACTCGCTATGGCAGCTCACTGCAGAATGACTGTGTTTCCGTGTTGTTGACATGACGATACGTCCGCGTAATGACGAAATCTTGAGACAGCAATACTAAAATATGTAGACGTATGTGCATACGTCCGCAGTGATGACTAAGTATCCCCAGGATCATGTTGAAATTGATGGTCGTATGCGCATACGTCTATATGGCTCGACACAATGATTTCAGGATAAAATAAAACAAACAGTCGTATGTGCATACGTCTATATGGCCCGACTGGATTTCCTAAGATCATAATAAAATTGAAATTCGTAAGTGCATACGTCTCTAGGGCACGTCAAAACTGCCTCAATAAGCAATAATATTGCTCTTACGTCTATTATACGGCTATATGGCCTAAAAATAATTGTAGACTGTCTAGCTTACGGCAAATAATATTTTGCAATTTATACAAAAAGTAATTGGTATTAAATTATAAGAAAAATTTAGGTTATGTATTGCTTATAGTAGAATCCAATTACATTAAAAACGAAAAATCGCATTTTTGCATATACGCCCCTATGGTTTGAGACCCGCGATGTAGTCATGATCTTAGAACTAATGGGCTTTTTTGCACGGTTAATAATTAGGAAAAACTTTTTATATTATACTAGTATTAGCGTTCTCTCTTAACATAATAATAATATCATGATTGAATTATGTAGATATTATGTAGTTACTCCGATAAAATTGTATAAAATTTCATTTGTGAACAAATCCATGAATATTGCTTTTGACGACATGTTTAGTGACTAGCCAGTAGGTAACCTCTGTTTGATGTCTTGAGCCGAGTTATTTCTTGTATCCTTCTCTCAAGAATCTATATCTACTTTCCAAGATATTGCATTCCCTGCGTCTTGCTCGATCACTTCAAGAGTTATGTGCTGTAACTTACGACCTTCTACCGCTGAGCGGCAGTCGTTAGCGAGAGGTGCTCGTTCACTAGATTGATAATATCGAAAGTGGAGCTATTTGGGACACTTCCAGCTTGTTGGAAAGGTAATTTAATACAAGTTTTTTTTTTCTGGGAACATTTTTTAGTTTTTGTGGCAACCTGAAGATTGCCTTCAGAAATCTCTAAAGAGGTTATCATTTTCAGGTACAATTAATGAGTTTGAAGTAATTAAATCATAGGTACTGTTGGTAAGTCAGAGACAAACAAAAGTTCTTACTAGAAGATTTTGTTAATAATTCAAGGGAATGATCTAATATTGACGGAGTAATGGCGCGACGTCCGTTACTCCAACAATAACATTAACTTGTTTAAACTTTGGCAAATTCTATTAAAAACTTAGCTCCAGTCCGAAGCGAATTCCTTTTGGCTTAAATAAATTTCGAAAGGGAATAAAATAAACATGGCCCGTCCGTCACGAGTCGCGGAGGATTAGTGCGCGCCCGGAGATTAGCGAATGAAAACGTTGCCGTAACCATCGCCGCACGATTTTTTATTGAGTGAAGCGAACGCCTCCTTGCCTCGCGGTACCCCCCTCACCTCACCGCATCTCACCCCCGCACACCCCCGGGACGGACTCGCAGAATACTTTAAAAAACAATCCGACTACAATTGGAACTTTGAACAAGTTCGAGCTCCGAGGAAATCAAGACTTGGCAACTTTTTGTTTTATTGGTCAATTTGTTTCGGAAATATTAAACGTTGTTCTATCCGTCGTTCATTATGGCGCATCTTGGATGGTTTTATTGCCACCGTCTGATTACAATAAGTCTCGCTCTTTAAGGCACAACACTTGCTCGTCTGGGCCGCACCATGCCCGCACCTGCCCCGCGCCGTACCCGCACTCCTGCCACGGCGCTGGGCCGGGCCCGCTCCGGCGCCGCATTTAACCAAACTTTTTGATGTATTTTTACCTGAATTGGAATTGCGCTCCAGTTAAATTGTCACTCTAACACACACATTGCAAAGTTTATAGAATACGATTTAGGATCTGCTACTACCTGTACAGTTGGAATGGAAATGCAATACCAGCGGTTATGTAACCTAGAAACTCGGCTCATTTCTTCAATCGACATTTCAAACTAGGGTTTATATCAATTATTATTAGTGCACTTTCGTACAACTCATTCTATTCATTCCGCATCGCTTAGTCGCATAGCAAAGGCGTGCTGCAGCGAGACGAGCTGAAAATCTTAATTGGCAGTTTAATTTAATATTATCCAGGCAATTGTTAGGCACTAGGCACGTCAGCGGCACACAAAGCCTGCAGCACTCCATTTAAGCAAATAGACCGTCGTATGAATGAGTAAACGCTGAACCAATTACTCAAAGACCGCGGCAACTTAAATTAACTGGTCGGGGGCGCAGCGAACCGGTTCGAACTGGATTGCGTTGAATGGAACTGGGTGAAACTGGCGCGAGTGCCGTAAGCAGAGCCGACAACTTGCGAACAATGACGACAGCGCCGTGACGTCACAGACTCACAGAGACCTCTGCCTCGCAGTTACAAGCAGTTCGCAGATAAACTCCAGCCTCGTTGTCGTAATAAGTTTAGCGTCTCCGGTTAAATACCAACGCTAACGTCCACGGCTGCGTTTACTGGCTCAGGTGATATTACTGCAGATACAAACTTACAGATGTCTTGCTATTATTTGATACCTACCTTCTACCTTTTGACGAATTCAACTTTATTTTGAAAATGTGTTTCAAACTTCTGAATCTTGACTGTAGACGACCACCGCTTATAAAATTGAGACATAATTGAAACTAGTTAAAAAGTGCACATCCCGGTCACTGATCTCCACAGATGTAAAAATCAAAAGAGAGATTAAACTCCAATTTCCATATGCCAAGAGGTAAATCGCCGTTTGAATATTTATGGGGTTTATTGAATTAAGTCACTAAAATAACTTTTAGGAGGCGCGTGATGCCCACATTGTGCACAAAAACGATACATTTGAATTTTCCTTAATATGGCACAATATGTGGCTTTCAATTCTATTTTATAGCCCTCCATTAATTTATATCAGTTCAATTTTTAGCAGTGAGCTTTTTTATTTTTTAGGAATACGTCCACTTTGTTAATTGTTTTAGAGGCTTAACAACTAATCTTATTTTTTTTAGTAAACAATGGCTTTTCATATATAATAGTTAGCAAGATAAACATAAAACTAATCAAAAAGCAATCACGTATTTGTATAATCTGTATAATAGCAGATGTAGGACACAAACAGTAGTTCACGTTACATATCTGACGACTCACGCCAGGGTCCCAGGGGAATAGGCAAATATTATAGAACAGCCTGCTTGCCCTTACCTACTTCATTTGCTTCAAACAACTGGTCACACACGCCCGCTGGTTGCGAGAACTACGTTCCGGACCTTTGTGAAGTGCAATATCGACTAGGTTTACATAAAAAGTTCGTACGAAAGACTCGAGGTAAGTCTATTATACATAGGTGAATAAAACCTCAGTATTTCTAAAGACACTGCCTCCTATTTGTGAATTAATAGGTTATTACCGGCCATCTGTTCCCGTATCGTACGGCAGTTATGAACCGCGCGTCTCTATTGTTTGTCGCTGCTAATGAGCAATTGTGTCGGTAACAGTTACCAGTTACTTCTCGTTGCGACAAGCTATCGGCTTAGGTCGGTGTGAGGGTAAAGACGTGGTTGGTTTGTAAGTTTGGACAGAACTCTGATTTTGGAGAATGGATGAACATTAGTACATCCTTCTTCTCCAATCGATGACTCAGGTTTTATCCGACCAGTACCTACGTAGCGCTAGCGGCCAGGACAGCTCTGTCGGTTGCCTCATTCAAGTCCTGGATATTAGAATTACTCGAAGTTGTGCACGATGGGCAGGAGAAAAGGTCTCGGGGCTCGTCATCTGCATTGTGTCCAAGATGGGTCACTAAACCCCATCCAGCCAGATGGGATCATAAATTGAACTTAGAATTTAAGAAGAGTTTCATATAACTCGTGCTTGTTTTTCAAGACGCATCAATGAAGGAGATTTCATAACAGACGGTAGGTATATATTTGTACAGTTGGTAAAGATAAAGATAATTATTGCATACCTGTGTACATTAACATCTTAATAATAAAACATTACATTTTTAGTTTCAACGGTCTACCCAAGTCGGATATGCAAAAGTATTATAAGAAATTAGATACTTACAAATATTATTTTTATCTAAAAACTCATGCATATTATAAAATACAAGTTGTAAACGGACCCTTCAAGAAGCCGCCAACCAAGTATTCTGTACATCAAACTAAGTAATTCTACGCAAAAATTATTGCTGCGAAACGACTTTTTTTTTTGGTGGGAAAAATCACGGTTTTACGGTAAAACTCAATGTAACGCACTCAAAATATTGTGCTGATGTATGTATAGAATATTAAGAGGTCATGGAGGTATTTAAAGTAAAGTTATAACGATAAAAACTAGAATTTTAAAAGAAACTTGTAAAAAACTTGGAACTTATCTCCAATATTTTAATAACTATAAGGTTCCCAGGTATGGTTCAGAACAAAATAATTATCGCAATGACGGGGAGAACGAGTGCCTTTCGGCTTCATTAAGGGTATTGTTACACCTATATATATGTTATGGACCAAGTGATAAATTGGGCATTATACATAATGCCCGGTCATTATGAAAAATGCCCAATATGAGAGTGCAATTTGATAAGAATTATTCAAATAATCAAATTGACCGGGCATTATACATATTGTCCATCACCTTTTGGCAGAGTAATACAAACATATTTAATTACCAGTTTTATTGTTATTGTCATTTAACTTAAAATAAACTAAATATAACCATTTAAATAATCAGACTCATTATTTGGATTAATTAATCAAGGACTCCTACATTAAGAATCCACTAGTTGTTGTATCTAAAACTTAAGGAAAGTCATATTAAAAATATAACATAAAAAAGTATTAAAAAACAAAAAAATCAAAACATGTCTAATATTGTTTTATATAAATGACTTATTATTATAAAGCATAAAATAAACTAAAGTTTAAACAATCAGACTTATTATTTGGCATAATTAGCATCTTCAGTAACTTGGTTTCTTGAATATAGTTGATTTAAAACACCTTGTTTTGTTCCGCCATGCGTGCCTCCCTCCCCGCCCTCACACCGCGTCAAATTTAGCTTTATTATCAAATTGCCCAATTGTCATGTAGCAATATAATAATGACCGTGCAATGTGATAAATAATGAAGTTAAGATAGTATTAATCACTTAGCCCGATAGAGCTAGACATTATTCATAATGCTCGGACATTATGTATAATACCCGCATTAATCACCTGGACCATAACATATAGATACATTATCTCTTAATATTTTTTTTCAATTTTTTCCGGTTAATTGCTTGTTTTTGTTGGAGGTTCAGTAGTATAAGAGGCTAGCTAATAATGATACTAGTTTAGTTACCACTGACGCGCAGCCTATAGTGCAAACCATTTAATCAAATAAATGGCAAAGAGATTCTAACCAAAGTCAATACTTTGGCTTCAAGTACAAAATCTCCGTTTCGTGTTTCCTAAAAGTTGAGATGAAAACGTGCCTTAAATCATTTTAATACTTAGATAACCACCGGTCTAACAGAATGGCTGACGATTTTATCAATTTATCAATCATAGAGCTGTAATCAAACATTTTTCATAACAGTAGGACATTTTGACGTACCGTTAACCTCAGTTAATTTAATGACGGAAGTGATAATCGAAAAAATCAATTGATATTTTCGTTTTTATGGTTATGGTCTTCAAAAGAAAAGATATTTTTCTTCCAAATAGAAGAAAAATATCTTTTCTTTTGAAGACCATAACCATAAAAACGATTCTTCTGATTTGGTAATATTTTTTATATACATAATGTTAACGGAAAAGTATGTAATCCGTTATTGTATATATCGGGTTGTCAGGATTCCGTTAGGCATGTACATCATATGGGTAGAACATGGGTTTCGTGCCTTGAAAACACTGGGTGCGAAACACCGTATCTAGCAAAACTAACGAATTACTTGAGATCACAACTGAACACAACAACACGGGCACAATGAATCGGGGTACAGTTCCAAGACGTCTCGACTCCACCACGATCCGATACTGCATGTCCATCGTCGCCTTGAGCTGAAGACATCAGGGCTCTGAAGAAATACGCAGTGGTGGGATAAATAGGCCGCATGAGGCGTACTTGCGATTAATTTAACCCCGTGCCAATGACCGTCTCCGACATATAAAATTTCTAGGAAATGTGTACAATTCCTAAAATAGATAGGAAACCTATGATATGTATTTAATATGCACTATTCCTAGGAAATCTATACATTTCCTAAATAGCGTTCGGAAATGTATTACGTTCTTGATGTTCTTAAGTACAGCGGGGATAGCGGTGCGAGGGGAGACTACACACAGTCAAATACATACAATACACATCCCACCAACATAAACAAGTCATTATGGCAAAGAAAACTAGAGCGAGCGAAGCGAGCTCGTGACTAGACACGATGGGGATGGCCCCACCATCCCCTTCGTGTTCAGTTATTTTAAACCCTGCAGACAGAAATAGGAGGCCCGCGTAGCGCGGCTACGTCGACTACGCCTTATTACAACATTTTGATATTTACCTTGACGTTGATTTTATTTATTTTATTCACAGAAAGCATTCGTTTTTATGTATTTCTTAGTATTATCTCAGAATTGCACACAATTCCTAGGAAATACATACATTTTACAGGAAAAGTGAGTATTATAGAATCTTTGAAACAGTATTTTACACATTTCCTAAGTAGGCTCGGAATTTTATATATTTCCTAGGAATTGTGTACAATTCTTAGGTTGCATACATTTTCGGTAACATATAAATTAGATTCGTGTCATGCGTAGATTCGTGGTCGGTAGTATGATGGGTCTGACAAGCATCAGACATGTTCGTGAAACCTCTGTCAGCACAAACAACAAGTCTTTACAATATTTGAATCTCGATGTAATTAATAAGAGATTGTTCGAAGAGTCTTTAGTTTCCTAATAATAGAAAACTTTGCTAAACAATAACTCCGGCGCTTTTGCGTGGGCGTCTATTGTTGGCGACCGTAATGATGGATAATTTGGACTACTTCAAGCTTTTCTCTAAAGGGAGTAAATAGACAGGTTGGTGGAAAGTTGTAGTTAGTAAGACTCATTAAGGTTTATAGGAATTTAATAATTACTTCTAAAATCTATATTTTAGAAGTAATTATTAAATTCCTATAAACCGTTTGTTGGAAGTCGTTTTTGTTTCTTTTTATGTGATTTTTTTTGTTGTTGTGTTGAGATTTTGTTCAGCATCGAGTAACCTTAATCTTATTATACTTTGTAAATAATTTAATTATCTTGCAAATGAACCTTAACTAAAACGCAATTATTATATTGTTCTAAGAACACAGTTTAACTTCATTCAATGATTATATAAGTATTCTTATTATAAGGTTTCATCGTTAAATTAAATCCTTAATTTATTAATGAAACGTATACGCATAAACAAACGAAGATTGTTTTGTCATGACAGTATAAAAGAATAAGACACAAACAAACATGCGTAGCTAAATTAAAACTGTCGTTTTAAAGAATATAACGAATTACGTGTTTATTGTGACTTTTAGAAACAAAGTGGTATCTTTTCAAAACAGAAACTGGAAAGAGAATGTTTATGTTGTGAATAAAAAAAAACAGTATATTAAAGGATTTTTTGATTTGTTCTAAATCTAAATATTCCCGAACTTATCAGGCATAAGCTCGTTGGCAGAGGGCGCTTCCCTCGTCCCTCCCTGCAAAGTATTAAATATAACACCCCATCAATGAAAGTTACACTTTGTTAAATCTGATATTATATAAACTTTCACATTCCTCGAGAAATAGATTCCTTCGAACTGACAAATTGTCGAACGTTCTCACAGCGACGCTTAGATGGATGAAAAGTGTATTATTTGAAAGATTTCGATTGTAAGTCTTCTGCTAACTGATTCTCGTAAATAAAGCTAAGCAAATTCTAAGGGAACGAGATTCATATTATTATAGATTTGGATGCAAATCATTCGGCAACAGTTGTGAAGGTAAATACAGGGCCTATTTCTACTCATGGCGATATGGAGAGAGTGACTGTCGCAACCCCGTCCAGGGCACGCCACAATAATGGCGATAAGTCCCCTCTTTGAGGAGTGGCTAGAAAGGCGCCACGGTGCCCTTACCTTCCGCCTGACGCAGTTCCTCACCGGACACGGTTGTTTCGGGAGGTATCTGCACGGAATCGGGCAGGAGGAAACGCCCGGGTGTCACTATTGCGAGAATCGCCCGGAGGACACGGTGGAGCACACCGTGGAGGTCTGCTCCGCTTGGGTGGAGCACTGCCGTGTCCTCGTAGCGGCGATTGGCGGCGGCGACCTCTCGCGTCCTGCCCTAGTTCAATCCATGGTCCGGAGCAAGAGGGAATGGAAAGCCGTCACCTTTGGGGGAAGCAGCAATTTTTATTCATTAATTTATGATTACCTGTCTTTTGAATGGTTTAAAAAACTAAAAGTATGCATTAATCTATTTTGTAATGATTTGAAAATCATAAAGCATTAAAATAGAACAAAATACCTAGAACTTACAAAAAGTGAAAAACTGTTGGGGATCAAACTCGCGAGCCATGTTTATTACTTTTGGAAATCTAACAGCATTAAAATCAAAAACAAAATAATCACAAAAAGTGGATCCTGACTGCGATTCGAACAGGGCGGTCGCTGAAGCGATAGGCTACATATTCCTGTGTCAATTGTTTTAAAATAGCCGTTCTATTCTAATGCATGTTATGTCAGTTGTCAAACAGTTGAAGAATATGGACATAATGCACTATTGATCATCTCCTTAAGTTATTAGCGCGATAATATATAGCCTATGTGTTATTCCAGAGTATAATCTATCGCTGTGCCAAATTTCGTCCAGATCCGTTCAGCCGTTCTGGCGTGATTGAGTAACAAACCTCCATCCATTCAAACTTTCGCACTATACACAAGAATAACACAAATCACAATAACACACCATGTCTGCCGTCTTAACGAAAAGTGCAATAACTAGGTTAAACCTGATTTCGAGAAAAACGCGTTTAAAGATTTTATTTTTCATAGCACCGACCTAGATATTGCAGTTATGCTTAGTATTAAAACCGGCTACGTCATAGATACGTAAAAAGTGTCTAAAAAGAATATATAGATCTCATTCTGCAGATTCCGAATATTTACTTAACTCAATTTGGCGCAAAACTCGAGTTATTGCACTTTTCGTAAGGACGGCAGATGTGACCTATTATTATTTTGCTCAAATTGACAGTAACGTTGGTTATCTCAGACTAACTACACACATTACAATTACACAATACAATTACAATTTCGCTGCAAAAGCTGCATCAAATCCGTTTGTAATTGTGCAACAAATTGCCATCTAATAATACGTGGTTGGGATACTTTTTGATCACGTAATTGGTCGGGTTTCGTTCGGAAGGCGTCGGTCGCATGTTCGGCTTGTGGTCACAGCACTAGCACTGGCTCGGAATTCAGGCGAGGATTAAATTCAATTTTAACGTAGCACAGGCTTTTACCACAGAATAGGTAAACACAGAGAACACACTCTATTCAATATTAGCGAAAATGCGCGCACACATAAACACACGTCTACGTACAGGGAGTGCAAGTGCGCTCGCAACCATCATTTGTTTGAGATCGCATTACGACGGGTCCATGTGAGCGCTGCGCGTGTGCCTATTCTCGCTCGTATACTTTCAACCTTCTGAGCTTTTGCTTTGTTCTCATCAATTTCGTGCTTTCTCGTGCTGGTGTGGACTGTGGACGGTTTACGAGCGGCGAGCGCTCGTCCGGAGATTGGGATGGTCGCTGTTACGTTTTACAATGTTTCTTTGACAATTAATTGGGAAATAAAAACGTAAATGTCGTGGCTGGAGTTTGTCCTGATTAAAGTCAAGTACCTATCAATGTGAAAGCAGCAATATCGTAGGTATTGTTTGAAGGACGTTATCGTTAAATCAAATCTCAAGTGACCGATGCTCTCAGTCTTACTCATGAGGGTTCTTCTAATGATACTCAAGGGAATACTTCATGTTGTTGTAATAAATGATGAATGTTTCAAGAAAAAATATGACAAAACAATTTAAGAGATTTATTTTCTTTTTGAGAATACTTTAAACCCCAGAGGTCAGCATAAACTCTTTTGATAGTATGTTTAAAAAAAGTCATAAATAAAGTGAGAGATGAATTTAATAGTACACCGAGCCGCACGGTCGTGCACGACAGGAGGGACACGGTAGTGCACGGCAGATGAGGGGGGGGGGGGGCGGCGGTACGATCACAGCGCACAAAGTTGCTGATTTATGCGCGCAAACAAACAACTGCTTCTATTATACTCTCGTTTTGTACCGCGCTGATTTAGGAGAAAAACGAAAAAATGTATTCTCTCACACACACAAAGTTAATAAGCAACAGCGTAGATACGACCACCGCAAAACATGCTTCTCCGCTACAATTAGTTATTTTCTGACAATACTTTATGTTTAAAATGTTTAAAGGAGGAATGAAGATTGTGATGCTTACAGTATGTCTGCTTTAGCTTAGATGTCAGCATAGATTCTACCGAACTTGCTGATTTAGTAATTAAAGATAAGAAGTGTTTTTGGAAGAATGGTGGTTATGCCGATGTTCAGCCAGAAGGCGCCACAGCAGACCTTGTAGAAGATGGCGGGACGAGCTGGACAAAACCAACTACAAGTGGTCCACATTAGCCCTGGATCGAAACAACTGGAAGTCTTGGGGAGATGCCTTTGCCCAGCAGTGGGACGACGCAGGCTAACAGTATCAGTATTCTGATGTTCTGGATTACAAGTACAGCCTGCCGTTCATTCAGTTATCTCGATACAAAGCAGTTAGTAGGTATGTTAAACCAAAGTTGTACATAACTTTGTTGTAAAAAAAATCCTAAAACTGTAATAAGATACGTCATTTATGAATTAAAATCGAAATTTTACTCACTCTAATTTGCTCTAGTCATTAAATGTACGGATCATTGCAGTGATAGAAGTAACGCATTTAACTTGAAATGTAACAGCAAAAGTTTTTGCCAAATAAATAAACAGCATTAGATGGAACGCTTCAAGAAAATCAAATAATTTCTTCAAGAAAATGTGCGAGTAGTGAGTGCACCATACATAGCAATAATATGTGTTATTTAAAGGTAATGTTGTACATGCTCAACATTTTTAGTGTTGTTCATTCCCCGCAGGCAAAGTTGGAATGACATGACACTAACTGAAGCACAAAAGAATATAATATAAAAATGTTATTATTCAATAAAATATTCAATGAATCAAACTCTATAACTGAGTAGTTTACTTACGTTCATTATTAATTCAGTTAAAAAAATGCTTTGAACCGCCAACGCTTTGAAAGTTTTAAAGGAGAAGATTGTATAATTGCGTGAAAAATGTAATTAGACTTCAGTATTAAAATTCTTAGTTAGAGTTCAAAGGTTGAGCGATTAAATTATCTAGAATTTTGTTTGTACCTAAAATATTGCAAGAATCCTTTGAATTCAGTCGAGCAGAATTAAATTATTTCATTGATAGCTTAAAACTAGTCTCAAGATTTACAAAATCATATTTGGTCCAGTGTTATCTTTTAAAGCAACTGTTACGTTTTTGCAGAATAATTTCCATAAAATAATGATTTTAATAAATATCACACTATTCGCATAAACGTTTATTTACTTCATCTATTATTCCCAGACTCACGAAAATTTCCCAAAATCTAGTCTGCGAATAAACACTTTCTCCTAAATTGGCTCCGATGGAACAAAACGACAATTCCCTTTTAGAAAAAAAAAAATAATTTTCGCTACAAAAATGCAGATGAATTGTATCTCACGTAGAGATTTAACTGCGAAGCACTCGTAACGTTAGATTACAACAAAATAAAGTAAATGAAAAAGAAATCCTAGATTACGAACCCTCGTGCACCTCTCGGGGGAGATCACTCGAGGTTGCGTGAAGAACACAAACATGGAATAATTCAGATGTGGACGGTACTTAGGCCCGTATTACAGAACGTCACTCAATACTCAAGCATCATTTAAAACTAGTTTCAACCAATCAAATGGCTTGAATCTAGTTTTAAATGATGCTTGAGTATTGAGTGACGTTCTGTAATACGGGCCTTAGTCTATTAAGGATCGTCGAGGTATATCTGCTTCTTGAAAACGTTCGATAATCATCTCAATAAGTTTTATTTAAATCGAACAGTGTAATGGATTAATAATAGGGAAAACTCATCACGACAAACAAGATTCGAAGTAAAAGTATCAATGTACAAACTTTTCGATATAAGGATCATAAGTGCGATGTCGTCACAACTAATCAATATTGCAACGAGTTTCTTATACAGATGACGACATTAATGCAACGCGAGTGTTCACCAACACCGCGCTGCGCTCACCAGAGACCTAAATGATAGGCAGCTAACGAACAATTTCCCGTGCCCCAATTACGATCTGCATTGTAAATGGCACCTCGAGGGAATGGAGTGTTATCTATGGGGGAGCTCGCTCAATTTCGGCAAACGAGGGGAACTGTAAGTAGGAGAAGTTTTATGGTGTTCACACCGCCATGCATTTATTTGTGCAAGATCGTTTGCTGCTTATGGGGAGACGTATTACAACCCATAAAGCTGGTTTGTTAGACCTTTCGCTTTCGATTTTCGGTTGTGTTTTTGTAGACTGTACTCATCATGTTGATTCAAAAAGGTTTTCATATAGTAACTTCTCTTAAAATCGAAAACCATTACAGTTTGATGCAGGACTGAGTTATAAAAGATTAAGGTAATCTCTCTCACTACTCTCGACTCGAATTATTTTAAATCAAAGCTCTAAATCAGTCAAACATTTTCCACATCATTTTTTTTTCTCTTTCAAAAGACTGTTTATAATTATGGTACGTGTGTATATTCACATCCTCTCACACACTGCTTACAGCTTAGGCACGCCATAGCATAATCAGCCTGTAATGTTCCCACTGCTGGGACACACGGCCTCCTCTCTATGAGAGGTAATGGGCTATAATCCACCACGCGAGCCCAGTGCGGGTTGATAGATGTCACATATCTTCGAATTTTTGGTTCCGGTGCATGCTGGTTTCCTCACGATGTTTTCCTTCACCGTTTTTGAGAGCGGTGGTGATGAAATAAATTACACAAAGTAATGCGCCTACCTGGGTTCGAACCCACGACTTACTGTTCGTAAGTCGGGCCGCCACCATTTGGCCACCGTTTACTTGGAAAAAAACTAGTCAGCTGATGCGTAAATCAGTTATTGGTAAGCCATGTTGCCAAGAAATCAACAATGACTACGTACATTGGCCAGCGCAATTCCTGAAAACATCACATCTTTCATCACAATTCTCACGCAATTCCATTAAGTAGCACTCATTGTACAAGGCAATAACCAACTCATAAGAAGCCATACAACACAAATAAAGACGAATTCCCACAGTTGAGCAGACACATAACATATCATCTCATTTTCCTCCGAGGGTATTAAATAAGGCGGTAATGCAATCCTGACAGCTTGCTTGTTTTATTCATCTCTCGTATCTTAACGGTGTATCAATTCATCCCGGGTATAGAACGTGGGGGTATACATATATGTAAGTACGTCTACATCGGGATAAAGATGAATACAAGGGTTGAGTCTGCCCTTGAAGTATTGATAGATATGTAGAAGTGAGGGGAGCGAATAACAAGGGACGAACTATTGAATAAAAAGTGACTGCTTACTGCTACTGCGAGGAAAATAATGCATAAATGTTTACTGTTGTGACGTGGGTGGCTAATGTGACCCTTACGCTGGATCTGTTTGGGAATACCCAAATAGGTAAAAAAACAAGCCATTATTAGAAGAGCATTTCTTAATTATTAGCCTTAAAATATCTACTTTCTTTTTGTATAAAGTATCGTTTCTCAGATTCAGACGCAAAGGCTCTTCCCCTCTGTCCAATTAATTATCAAAGTACTCACGTTTTTCAAATAGTTGTGTTATTAAAAATCTTTTTATTTCAGTCGCTATTCATTAAGTTTAGATTTATTGGTGGCTAGCGATGCGCCGCGGCTTTGCTCCCAACCAATTTACTTGTGGACGCCACCCAAATTGCTGCACTTATAGGTTTTTTAATCAATGCCCTGGATCCTGAAAATTTCACGGAAACGTTCGCGATTAAAAAAAAAGGTTTCGAATGTTGCAAACTTCAATATAATGTTTAGTTTAGTTGTGTTTTTTATTCTAGTTGAGCGCGCAAACAGACAGACTTCTTTTAAATAATTATTCTTTTTTAGCCGGACTGCTTCAAAGAAAGTTGGAGGTTTTTTTTAAAGGGTATTTTAATATTATTAATTTACAACAACTAGGCGTTTTAATTTTCCGTCTTTTTACAGTACGGTTCTCGGCTAATTAAATATTTTGTCGGTTATTACTTTTATACGTCATTTATTCCGTTTTTCATATTATTTTATTGACACGGCTTTTTCTGAGCAATGTGAAATTATATCTACATGAGTTTATTTTCCGAGCGCGCATTTTGTAAAAGTTCAATTATTTTCTACGAAAATTCTATTAACTGCATGTCCAAAAAATATTTCTGGGTAGGTACTATGATGAATGATCCCTCAATTAATAAATTAATAATTATTCAATTATAACTTCCAAAATAAAATTCTACAAATAATGGAACAAGTGACATCCGTGAACCAAAGCGTGGATTATTATTTTTCCGTCCGTTGTTTCATTTTGTGCGAGAGATTTATTGCTAACAGTTGGCAACCCTTCAATGAATAACGAAGCACGTGCCTTTCTAATTACGGCTAATTTAAATAATGAATATGACACACGGTAAACAAGGAGTTGGAATGTATGGCAGCTTTAACTTGGACGAGTCGGGAAAGTATATCCCTCGTATAATAAACTTTGTTTATATTAATCAAGCCGAGGGGTTTGGGGGGCGCGAGCGCGGTGCGGGCAGCGGGGTGCAGGAGGGGGGTATGTCTCGAGGGTGCACGTTAAATTGAGTTGTCTCCCGCGATGCATTGCACACCTTATGTGTTGGGAGGCACACGGCAGGGAAGGGACGCCAACTTAGTAGTAAAAAACGTTGACTTAAGTGTCGTGTACTTGTTACAATTTTTAACTCTGCAACGATTCTGCAACAATACAAATAATCTCGTAAAACTGAGGCATAGAAACTAGTCTTTAAAACTATATTACATTAGAAACAAATGCTTGTAAATTTATCTTAGCTAACAGTTACCACACTACTAGTCGAGCTTTTTACAATAATTCTGTTTTTGGAAACATTTTATCATTGTTAAACGAATTAAGAACTTCATGTTTATGATCAAATCGTTAATTAACTCGTCCGCTGAACTATCCACCCGTGTGTATGAGCGTCAATCGCGGGTTGCATTCTCGGCTTGCGACAAACTGTGGCACAAATATATCAGTGTAATTGCGAGCCCCTCACACGTACACCTACACAGCCTTGTGTAAGTAACGTACACACACACATACATACATACATACATACCCTATCGTGTAGACAGGAACTATTTTTGTGTGACGAGGGGCGGTTAAAGTAGTATTTTTATCATGTTTCAGATGTTCTTTAAATTGTAAATTCTCCCACTCGATTATTTTATAAACTGTACCTCATCATAATAATTAGCCTGTATTTTAAGTACGTTTATAAACTCAAATCTGACATGCGAGGATGCTGATGTAAAAGAGCATCGCTTCACCTCCCATTCTGTCCTTTGTACCTCAAACGTTGCAGTCAAAGCGACCTCTGCGGTGCCATTGACAATACGTGGAAGTGGAGAAGTATTGGACCAATGAGATTTAATAGGTACTCGTAGTTCCATCTACACGAAGAAGAAGACAATATTATGCATTAACGACTACCTACCTAAAACGTGTTGGTATTTGTCCCGTGTGAGGATGGAACCTGGCTTCATCCCGTAGCGCACACGCTTAGCCGCTGTACCAACCTTGACGTAGTTTCAGATGAAGAACGGTCGACTCCACATTTCCAGTTTGTACATACCTAATCTTGTCAGCACCGCAATTTAATTAAGAAATGTTAGTGTACGGAATAATTCAGAGTTCTAAGCTAGTTAACTTGGGTAAATAATTACGTTAGACTCCACAGTAATTGATTGTCACAGTAATTTTCTAAACAAAACAGAATCTATTTCTAATCGAGCTTCCTCGACTATAGAACTGGCTACAAAACCTCAGCTATTTGTGTAAAAAGCGGCCGCTGCTCGCTCCACCGCAAGGGGGCGCCGCGCGCCGCGGTCGTCGCGACTCGAACAAAAAACGATCGGCCCCTTTGAGTGAATGAGTGAACGAGTGAGCGCTGCTGTTGACAGAATGTCACACTACTGTTAACTAGTGCACCTGTGCTGTCTTTTGTTGATGAAAGTAAATACTTTGTATTTGCTAACGGAACATATACACAACTCAACTGACAACTGGCTAAGTGTGGGTGTACAATAACTGTATACGTGAACTTTTACCTAACCCTTTATAGATTACAGGCAGACTGTTATATAATGATACTGGACATAGTTTATTTTGCCAGTGGTTTGAGATATATTGCATTTAAATAACGGAATACCCATTTTGCTCGACTCTTTTACATTTTCATGTATGCTTACAAAAGCTGAAACTGAATTTTAGAATTACTTGGACCCGTTTCGGTGAGACCCTACTAAGAATCCCTGGAATCACGGACTATTTAAATATTTTCCTAGATTCATTAAACATTTTATCTACTTCTTTTTTGCAACCTGTAGTTAGTTACGTAAAACATAGTTGCTTGGGGTTATAATGCTGTGCACGTTCAGGTCAGGTATACACTACTCGGCGCATTCTGTACACTATGTGCTCAGTTCTGACAACGCAATCAAGGTCACGACCACGACTCGGTGCTCGCAGGTACTCGTCGACTGAAGGTTGGACTTAGTTCACTGTGCTGCAGGATTACGTAACGAAGGTAACTACTGAATCTATTTCTTTATTATCTATTTTTGTGGTATTTGAAAGTTAATGTTTAAAGGTTCTCTTTGATTCATCATCATATCATCCACTGCTTGACTCCCGCAACTGCTGGCCACATACGTGCCTGAGCTTGCCAATCTCATTCAGGCCATATATACTATCAAGCACGAAATGTATTTGGGGATTCATGAGTTTTAATCTTTTTCGTTCAACCAAGTTTCAACTTCTTAGCCGATGATATAATAATAAAAAAAAACTTTATTTCCAGCACACAATTCCAATGTCACTACAATGTTCCAACAATGTATTATCTAAGTTTAAGTTGAGAATTGCATTTTACACAGACTTATACAACTCTGACACTCAAGCTAAGATTGAACTTGTGTTATGAGTGTCAGGGCTCTCTAAGTTCACTAGCACAGTAAATACATAAAATTCGGAGTTTGGTAAACGTCAAACGGGAAACAAAGACATAAGGTATGAAAAAAATATAGGTACCTACATTTAAATAATAATTCATTATGAATTGAAAGGCAAACCATAATTAAGTGTATTGTGTTTATGTTTTGTGTTGGAATGTGTGTGTGTGTCTGAGGATATGTGGAATGAAGGAGAGTTTGAGAAAGGGGGAGGGTAATAAGGTCATGTATTTAGAATTCTTTCGACCTCATCATAACAAAGAGTGTTGATCCATTTAGTGACAAATGTTACACTGTTTGTTGAAATAGTTGTATATAATTATATGGGTGATATAAATGGGTCGTACAGATTTCGCAGTGACTTGGTAACAACCCTGGTAGAATGTGCATAAAATGTAATAACGTACATTATATCAACCACATAGGGTCACAAAAACATAATAACTGTGACGTCAGAGCACCTAAGAACTGCCCCACTTCTGTATAAATAGATACAGGGTGTTTTTCTTCCATCGTCGGCCGGTAACCTGCGGAAAATAATACATTGCTGTGAACTGACCTGAATAACTTACAACATTATATTGCCAAGTAAATTAATAGTCGTAAATTATTCAGCTCTTGTCTTACATACCCAGGTATTTACGTAGATAGGACTTATTTTAGCCACAATTGTAAATTTGGACTTATTTGGAATGAATCTTGATGCTTACTTGAGGATTAATGGTCTAGCCTTAGTTCTACTTTGATTACAAAATAAAATAATGATTTGGTTGTTCTGAGTCGGGGATTTGAGTGGATTAATATATAAATCCAAGCAAAGATAAACCGATCTTAGATATGGGGAAAATGAAACAGATAACAGATGCTTAAAATTCATATTTTAACGTAAAATCAATTGGTTTAATATAATATCAAGCATTAATTATTCGTCTCAGTTGAAGACCGCCGGGCGTGGCAAGAATACTGGGATTATCTCAAAGAATCAGCCTACAAAGTCCTTCGAAATCTTTCACGACAACCAAATAGATGAAGAAGATTTGGTGCAATATTATTAAACATGATTGTTTTGGAAACATGGAGACATTGGAGAAAAAATGACTACATACTTCAGAATATGATACAGATAGAGTTTAAAAAAGGCTTCCGTCCCAGGTAAAAGTCAACAACAAATACGACTACAGCACAGATCGACGAACGGATGAGACTACGGATGAGATTTATTCGTAGTAAAAAAAATACTACAAAACAGGAGATGTACTTAACAATAAAAATAAATCATTGCTGTTGCTGTGACGACAGGCAAAGAGAGAGTTTCTAAAAATACGCCGTCCTACATGAAAATATTAAAATGTAAAGCCAAAATAATACTTAACGTCTCATTTGTTTATATAGCCTACAGGTGGCAAATATTTTTGTGTAACGTGGGCTATAACACCGGATCAGTAACATTTTCATTACGTTTAAAACCCTGCTTATGTGTATATTTATAGAGTACCCATGTTAATTAATGGACCTTCTACTTTGTTATAATTTATTTTTAACCCTGTTTTAGGTGAAAAATTGTAGAGGGAATGATTCTCACAGAAAAGAAGCTGATACAATTATTAGTCATCATCATTCATCATTTCAGCTGAAATTCGTCCACTGCTGGACATAGGCCTTCCCCAAGTGTCGCCACATTAACTCTCTCTCATTGGTCTCGTGCGGCTTGCATCTAGCGGATCCCAGCAGCATCACCAGGTCATCGGTCCACCAGTGGAAGTGGGTGGAGTGGGTGGTGGTTGCCATTCCAGAACTTTTCGGCTCCATCGGCCCTCCGTTCTGCGAGCAATGCTCACTGCCTCTTAAGTTTGGCAATTCTTCGGACTACGTCGGTATCATTGGTTCTCTGGCATAGCCCGAAGGAAACTCCGAGCATAGCCCTCTCCATTGCCCTTTGGGTGACTTGAAGTCTTCTGATGAGGCCTATTGTAAGCGACCACGTTTCGGGCCCATATGTAATCACTGGCAGCACACACTGGTGGAATTTCGTCTTAAGACACTGCGGCAAGTTGAACGAGAAGATACCGCGCAACTTCCCGAACGCTAACCTCTCGAAGTTAGACCTACCTAACTGGACCGTTTGTCCCAGTTAGACATAATCGTCTACCACTTGGAGTGTAGAGTCTCCGATCTTTATAGGAGTGGATGTTACATGGGCATTCAACATGACCTTGGTTTTGTCCATGTGTTTAAGAACCACTCTTTCGGAAGCTCTACTGAGGTATTCGAGCGTTGTACTGAGGTCTTCCATGATCTCAGCCATGAACACTATATCGTCGGAAAACCGAAGGTGACAGATATTTTCGCCATTAACATTGATGCCTAGCCCTCTCCAGTCCAGAACCTAGAAGACATCCTCCAGTGCAGCGGTGAACCGTTTCGGAGACATGATGCCTCCCTGTCTCACACATCTCTGCAGAAGGACAGGTTCCGAGGTCCAGAAGTTGGACTGACATATTGGCGTTTCTGTAGAAACACTTCAACACCTCGATGTACCGATAGTCGATTTGGCACCGTTGGAGAGACTACAGTACAGTCCAAGTCTCGATCGAATCGAAGGCTTTCTCGTAGCATATAAACGATAAACAGAGAGGTAGGTTACACTCTTCGGTCTTCTGTATAACCCACCGCAGCGTCTACGGTGCCTTTTCGAAATCCGGCTTGTTGGGGAGGCTGAAAATCGTTAAAACTGCGCACGAGACGATTCGATGACTCTTGTAAACAACTTGTAGTCATAGCTTAGAATTGAAATGGGCCTATAGTTTTTCAGCTGGGCACTGCCGCCCATTTTGAAAAAAAGTACCACCGGTGCAAACGCCACAGGCTACCCCTAGCCTGTGGCGTTTTTCTCTCCAGTATGACGGAATCAAATAGCTTCTGAAGGGTCTTAAGTACCGGTTTACGGTACCCGCCTTCTGGAGTTTGGCCGTAATTCCATGATCACCCGGTGCCTTGTTGTTTTTAAGCTGTTTCAGAGCCACCCTAATCTCGTACAGGCTGACGTCCGGAATGTCTTCGCTATAGTCTCAAGTCAGTCTAGCTCTTGGGTCGTTTGCTAGATTTAAAACGGGTTTATTGGTTGACGTGTTTAACTGGACATAGAATCTCTCGATCTCCCTCCGTAGCTGGAGCCGGAGCCGGAGGAACCGGCGGACGTATACGCAATTGGGCAGAGCCAGATCTATTGTAAATACCGTGGAGCCTTTAGAATAAGAGAGAATATGTGTAAGAATACACATATTCTCTCGGTGTATGAGATGTCAATATTGTTAGTGAGATTTTCTATGTTTTGCCGTGAAGCGTACAAATATGAACAAATAAATGAATTCATTTAAAAACAATTTATCAGTAAGTGCTATTTGATAAGAAGAACTGGAGTTTTAGATTCCTATAACATATTCATTACAGTTTAACATTTGTGTACATTACATTAAATGCAACTTTTTCAAGTAGCGGTAGGTTGTGTTTTGTTTTATTATTTTACTATTTTCACTATTATTTTATTTTAGTCATATAATTGCAAACCAAGTATTTATATTACTCTTACTTTGATTTAAGCGGTGTGTTTTCTGTGTTTGTGCTCACACCATAATTTTTTTTTCTGTATTATAAGTCTATTCGTGAGGATTTTTAAATGGCTTTCTGGTGACTATGGTTACCTTTTTGTTGGTTTTATTAGCTGTAAGTCCTCCATGTACTTAAATAAATAAAATGTCAATTGATTAAAACAATATTATAAAATTAAAAACCTATAGTAAATTATCAATTAAATACCAAAAGTTAATATAATTCAAGATAAGATGTCATGTAATAAAGAAAAAAAAAATTAAACAGAGTTCAACATAAAATATCATTAAATTTATAGATGTCAAATACTAGATTATCACAAGAGATGTCAGTAACAATTTTTTAAAGATTCAATCATATTTTGTCATAAAATGACCACAATTGGATGTCAAAACAATAAATTGCAGTTATAAAAAAAACAAGAAATGTCAATCATTAAAAATTATAGTACTATATTATATACTTGATACTAACGACCGCAGGGAGGTATGGCAGAGTAAGGAGCTTCACGGACGCTTTTTCTGGGCCCTGCATGGGCCCGATGTAGACCTATCAGCGTCCGTAGCCTGGCTACGTTCCGGAGACCTCTTCGGGGAAACTGAAGGTTTTGTCTGTGCAATTATGGATGAAGTTATGATGACGAATAACTACCGGAGATCTATTGTGAAGGACGGCACGGTTGACATATGTCAGGCATGCCACCGTCCAGGCGAATCAATCCGTCACATTATCTCCGGGTGTTCTCGTCTGGCTAACGGAGAGTACTTGCATAGACACAACCTTGTAGCCAGGATTATCCATCAGCAACTTGCTCTAAAATACAATCTTTTTAAATCGGAAGTTCCGTACTATAGGTATGTGCTCGACCCAGTTCTCGAAATTGGCAATATCACATTGTACTGGGATCAATCCATCATCACTGACAGGACTATTGTAGCCAATAAGTCTGATATAGTGGTGGTGGATTGATCAGAGCGGCGCGCAACGATTGTTGACATTACGGTTCCGCATGACGAGAACCTCGTGAAAGCCGAGAAAGATAAGCAAATCAAGTATCTTGACTTGGCTCGCGAGGTTGTGGACATGTGGGATGAGGACTCAGCGATCATTGTGCCGATAGTCGTGTCAGCCCAGGGCTTAATTACCAAGAGCCTCGACCAATATCTGAGGAGGCTCTCGTTAGGCAGCTGGATCAAGGGCTTGATTCAGAAAGCAGTACTTCTGGACACGGGTCGTATTGTTAGGAGGTTCCTCTCTCTGGAGCCCTGACTACCGGTAGCTTGGACCCTGTTCCCGATACCGGTGGGCTACTATTTTTTATATTTTTAAATGTTTTTATTATAATTTTTGTTACCTACTTAAAATATTTAAAAATGTAAATAATATGCTAGAAGAATGAATAAACAGAATAGTACTATTATTATTTATTTATTACACTCAATTGCGTGTTTAATATACTTGGTATTAAAGTGGCGGAGGTCGCTTTGCTAGGATTTAGAGATACGTCTATTGTGTTGCTAGTATTTCCACGCCTACAATCAGTGTCACTGTCAACATTAATTTTTTTATGTTCGTAAAATTGTTACAAGAAATCAAAACAGATTATATTATTTTGTAAGCAGAAATTAGCATCAACATAATTATATAAGAAGTATATTACAATGATGTGTCGCCGCTGGTAATTCATCAACACAATCTTGAGCCGGTCGACGGTCTAGACAATCCCCACACAATTAATACGCAGCTAAACACTACACATATTATACTAATTAACTTCCCCCGGGACACGCCACCGCGCCCCCCGCTCCCGCCCATTATCACGAACATCTTAGGAGATGAAAAAGAAAAATACATTAACATAATGTGGGTAGTTTATCATTTTTTATTACTACCCGCGACCGTTCGCCTACGGAGCCGAGTCTCTTAAAGAAAATCCGGCGATGCACGACCGATACCTACACAATACTACGTAATGTACTCATGTGAGTTCCGTACCTCGCTGCAAGGAAATTTTAAATATAGTTTCAACTTTGCCGTGAACACAGGGATTTTACGTGACATACATCTTTTAACATTTTCCGGATTTCAAATTCTTGAGTGTACCTACAACCTTTTGCAAATCTCCAAAGGTTCTCAGTTATTTTTCCTGAAATAGCATTTTGCGGTAAATAAGCGAAATAACAACTCCAACGAGAACGAGTCTCGCAATATTCCGGGAAAAAATAAATAGAAACCCTTTCACAAAATACCTACAAGACTTAATGATATAGAAAAACAGTATTCGATCGTCGCAATTGGGTCAAGATCCTGCTCCTAGGAAAGAATAGCTTGTCCGAACTTAGCATTTTATGTGAGTTACAAAATATTTGTCAGCCGGGCGTAAACGGCAATAAGAGCAATCAGGTCCTGCTCGTAAACCTAGGGAGCCCTAAACACGGCCAAGCACACTCGGGGCCAAATGAAAGTGTGCCCCACCGTGCCCCACCGTGCCCCACCGTGCCCCACCGTGCCCCACCGTGACCCACCTGCGGACTCTCTTAAAGAATTAAATTGGAGATGTGAGCTTTTAATTTGTCCGTGGCGATTCGTTGGCGCGCGTAAAAGAAAATAATGAACCTCTTTGCATGGAGTTTACGAGTCCTCTCTAATTAGCTAATGCTGTACGTTGTCTTATAAATAACGCACGTTTAAATTGGGAGACATTTTAATTGTGTATGCCAATTTGTTTCAATTTCATAGTGTTGTTTGTATTTTATTATTTTCTTTGGAGTTTAATTAAATCGTTGTGTTCTTGTTAGTGACTCGATTAATTTCTGTCTTCATGTAATTGGATACTTTTGTCAATGAGCTGGAGTTAGATTACTTTGACTCGGTCAAAATTAAATTGATTCGATTTTCTTAGAAGGCCATTCAAACCTATTATAAGTTCCATTTACAATTTCATCTCATCCACCGCATTTCACACCGTTTCGCTGTAGTTATGACCAGCCACATTTAATACTACGACGGTAAAGTGGCCTCAAGGAACCCTATTCTGTTACCAGCAGTGTTGCCGTGTGTACCCGAACATAACTGTTCCCTCTTCAGAACTTTTACAACTCGCATAGAATGGCGGACAGCAAACACACGCTATGTTTCTCTTATTTTAATTCTGTTACAAGTGCTTGTAAGATAAAGATAACAAGAGATGGCATACTAATACATTTGTCTTGATCGGACATAATTAGGGTTCTTTTCTAAGGTTCCGAAGGAATGTGATTTTTATCATCGTCTTTGTACATCGTTCTCACATATATCTATAATCTCAACATGAATGATGTAACCAAGATTTTTTAACAATATTTTGATTTAAAAGAGTGTCCATGGAGTTTCTTGCCCATTCTTCTCCATAGAGATCTACGCTTTTGGAATGTGCAACTACAGTACTTTCGCAAGTTATTATGTCTTGTGTCTGTGACTGTAGCTTAGCTTTTATTTTGACTTTCAAAAGTGCCTGTAATGGTGTAGTTGAAATAAATGATTTGAGTTTGAGTTTATCCATTAAAATTTCAGGATGTTTGGATTTGCGAGATATCTGATAGTGGTATTGAGAAACTGGGATAAATGAGACGTAACCAGATGGCGCACATAATTCAAGATAAACCGTTCAAATTTGAGCTAAAATCTACCGATCCCGTTCCAACTAATTGCATGCACAATCTAAAAATCTGTTTTTCCGCCATCCGTGATTTAAGCGGGACTCCGATCTCCCTGGGGCCGTCGTGAGCGATCCCGAACGTTACGCAAGCGATGTGCCGCATTGCCGAAAATTAGAATAGTACAACCGATCACAGCGGCATAATCTGCGTGATTAGCGCGTGTTGGCGGTCACTGTACTAAGCCGGAAGGTACTCGTGTCACCCGCCAGATTTAAATGAAATTGTACAATTGATTTGTGTGTCATTGTCAAAGCTTTGGGTAATCCTAACAAAAACATTTTATAATTTTAGTACTCTCTGAACTCAAACATTTCTACAATACAATACAAAATAAAATTAGGTATTTGTATCCAAATCTAGCGGAATTGTCAGCTGAACGAGGATTAGTAAAGTTCAAAACTTTGTTTCATTTTAAAGCAACATTTTTCCAGGGATAACAAAACATTTTATTTTCAATACTAAAACCCGACACAGGTTTGCGTTCATCGTCCGTTGATTTATTAATCCGTACAAAGGAAAATGCAGTTTCCAAGCTCGTTATGAAGTGAATAAATAGACTGGGGGCAATATTATAAGTATTAAAGGTTCTACTACAGCTTTGAAGCTGAATGCCAAAGAAACACAGAGCCCTCACGTTTTCCTTGACTTCTTTGATGTTCTCACATGATGCAATGGCGACGTGTGGAGGGTGTTATAATTGACTGGGGAAAGGGAATTACTTTGCACGTTGAGTTAGCTTCATACCAGTTAGTGACACCCCGGGGACTTATACCCCAGTAACCCTGCATGTTGTGACACCCCTGCCAATAAGGCCGTTATCGTGTAATCAGTACGTTTGGTCGATGCGTGTAGTAAGTACCTGTGTATTGATGAACACATTTTGGACTATTGCGAATGACTAAGACAAAAAATGAAAACATCGTGTTTATAAATGAAATTATCATTTTGAACGTATTACTCAGTGAAATGATTGAACCCGCAATTTGATACATAATGTAAGCGCGGCCCACTCGTATACTAACACATCGGATGTTGCATTAGTACCCCACTTAGCCCCAGCCCTTCCATTTCAACCCTTTTAACCGCAACCAGGAATTCCATACATTTTTCAAGTACAGCCAGCAAAACAGTAAAGCAATCACCATTAAAAAGACAATTTATACGGACACACACTATGACGTCACAGGCACAATAAAAACTATGTAAATCGTATGTCGGCCACATTCCCAGGTCGTATCACTTGTGTCTCTCGTGTCGAGAGGAGTACGTTAACATTCATGAGTGACCCTTACTTTATTGTCCGTTTTATTTGCGAAAGAAAAGTTAATTATGTATTCCCGTTTAATTAGGAGTTCAGGGATGTGCCCCTCTCGGATATAATGTATCGCTCCCACTGGGACCCCAAATAATTCAACACCTACAGCTGCGGGGGCTGATGTAGGCTTGTTATTTTAGCCCATTTCGCTATTATCCATTCGTGTAAAACGAGGTTACATTGTCAATTGATTTTTAACCTATTTTACTTTATGGTAGCTTGTGTCTATTTAGGTTGAGCCATAAATGTACAAATTAACTTAGTTGAAAAGGAAAATAATATTAGGATACAAACAAAATTCTTCACTTGCATTAATACAGGCATTTTACAGAATTGTATGACCTATTCGATTCGCCTTTCAGAACCTGAACTGTAATATCATATCACAAAATGGAGGCGGGAAAATAAAATTGAAACAATATCCCACTGAATGAATAGTTACATAAAAAAGCTTTTCAAGTGAGTTTACAAACCAGCGCTCAGTTTAGTACATCGAATACAAAACACTTCGTTTTCTCCACGAATATTATTCTTGCTATATTTTATATCTCAAAATAAACACATCTTTACATGCAGTATAACAATCATTAAGGAAGCTTATCGCCATTTATTTGGCGCTACTCCAATTGTACAGATGTGTCTGATTATTTCTACTAGATAAACCTAATATTGTGCCCATTTTCGAGCTCGTACAAGTGAAAAAGAGGATCACCATTTTCTTTTTCCTCTACCCAGGTCTTGAACACAGGAAATCCCCTCCATTACCTACTGGGCCAATGTGGTGGTTATATGTAAAGCTGAACAACAAATATGAGTGGAAACAAAGCCTCACAATTAATGACCGCGTGTTGAAATTAATTGAGATTGTGTGTTATTATTACTTTGTGCGGTCGACTGTACCTGCGGGCTGCCCGCGGTTTGTAAATAAAAATAAAATAAAATAAGCCTTTATTGCTCAAACTTAATTTTTACATTTCCTTCTATTAAAAATTATACTTAAAATTAACACTAGAAACGGGATATTTACCATGTGCACTATTTGTTCTGTTTCTAGTATTAGTTTAACATGTAAGTGACCCAATTTAAAAACAATTATACTTTCTCTATTAAATATATAATTTTCCGGCAGCCAGTTTATCTTTTTCAGCTTGTCTTCCGACAAAAGCCTCCTCTAATGCTTTCTATTTTGTCCTATCTTTTGCAATACGTGTCCATTCTGGGCCAGCTGTCTTTTTCATGACGTCTTCCCATCGTTTAGTTTGTCTACCTTTGCTCCTCTTACCATCACGCGGGTACCATTCCGTTACTAGCCTCGTGCACTTCTCTATCCCTTTCCTTAGCATGTGTTCTCTCTATCTCTATTTCAGGGTTTTGTATACTGTATGTATATTCTTAAATTTTGTTTTGCTGTTCATACTTTCTAATCTCACATTGGCCCTTCTTTTCACTCCAGTAACGCTTCTTTCCATTCCATTTTGGCAAATTTGGATTTTTTTTAATTGTTTCTCGTTCAGTGCCTATGTTTGACATCCATACGATAAACATGGAAGGATGCATGTGTTATATATTTTCCTTTTTGCTTTGATAGGCATATGTTTGTCATGACCTCGCTCAGAGACCAAAACCGTTTCCAACTGTTAGATATCCTTCTATTTATCTCTTTCTGCATTGTGTCTTCTGTTGATATTAGTTGACCCAAATAAATATATTCTTTAACATACTCTATTTTCATCTGACCACCATTTATTCTAATATCTTTTTTAGTTGAGTTTGTCATTACCTTAGGTTTTGAAATGTTCATTGATAGGCCTACCTTGGCATTTTCATGTGATAGTTGTTGTAACAATGTTCTCCAAACTATCTGGGGTCTCTGAATATAGAATGATCTGCGAAGCGTAGATGATCAAGTTTGTCTCCATTACTGTTGAGTCAATTTCCTTCTCATTGCAGGTTTCTAAAAATCATTTCTAGAACCGCAGAGAATAGTTTCGGTGAAATGGGGTCACCTTGTCTGACAACTCTCTCGGTAGGAAATTCTTCTCCTATTCTTTCCAGCTTGATTTGGACCGTACTCCTTGAGTAGATATTCTCCAGTATTCGAAAGTACTTAGCGTCCACTCCTTGGCTTTCCAATGCTCTCCAGATGCTATCGTGGTCTAAGGAATCGAATGCTTTGTTGAAATTCACGAACCCTAAGAAATAAATTTTGTTGTATTCCTTATCCTTTGTAGCACCTGCATAATAACGTGGATGTGGTCTATCGTTGAAAACTTGCTTCGGAAGCCAGCCTGTTATTTGGGTTGGTTTCCGTCGAGCGTGCCAGCAATTCGTGATAGTTTTATCTTTGAGAAAATCTTGTAGATGTTTGACATTAAACTTATTGGTCTGTAATTACTCATATTTTCCTTGTCTCCTTTCTTGTGTAACAATATTATAGTTCATATTGTTCAATCCTCAGGGATGCTTTCGGTTTAATTGTCGTTTGCAAATATCTCGTTATGAATGAGTGGGAGATGCTATTCTGGGTTTGTTTTCTTATTTATTTTGGTCGAGCATTGTTGAAGATATTACCCTCTCAATAAAGGTGCACCAAATTAATAAGTGAAATAGCGATTGACAGGAGGTATCTAGGCTTGCAATACAGGGTGTAAATGGACCCTTCACGAATCCGTCAAACAAGCATAACTGTACATCAAACTAAGTAACACTACGCAAGAAATATTATAAACAACTTTCAAATCAACAACTTTCAAATCACATTTTACGGGAAAACTCAATGAAACGCACTCAGAACATTGTGCTAGTAGATGCATTTCATAGTACGGGGATCGTGGAGGTGTTTAAAGTAAAACACCATTAAAACACTGTATTTTAAAAAAAAAACCTTGTGAAAAACTTGGAACTTACTTACTTAGGTATGGTCTAGAACAAAAAAAAATCGCGATAACGGGTAGAACAAGTGCCTTTCGGCTTCGTTAAGGGTCCAGACCCACTCTTACACCCTTATTCATGGTTAAATAATATCGGACTTTACTGTAAAGACTAAACACTACATCAGGACAATGCTCGCTCGCCGAACCACCTGCAAACCTAGCGTATCTCTCCCAAATCGTTCTATAGGGCAACCCCATTGTTGGTACGTTACTAGATACCGTTGTTATGTTGCCAGGTATTGTTGGTATGTTACTAGCGGCATTGAAGCAACAATGGCGTGTCAATTGACGCGTTAACTGCCAATCAAGACACACAATGTGAAGCAACGAGAAATTAAATGATGCTCGCATCGCAGTCTAAATGTTTGAGAGTAGTTACAACAAAGATATGAAGCCGTTCGGCTGTGAGTAGACACACTGAGAGTCTCATATCTAACGATCTACGAGTCTAGATTTAACGTAAATTAGGTGAGTGTTTTTTTAAGTTTTCACGGTTAATAACAAAACTAATACTGTCATTTATGAGATATCTTCCGTGATTATCCATTATTCTGAACTCAAAGCGTAATAAGGACTCCACAAAATCTAGTGATACTGTGAGTGTGTTTTGCCGTGACTTAGTATCGAGTAGTGTGCGTAGCAAAAGACTAAGAAAGAGGTTAGACAGATTTGTCTGCACCTAACAATTTACTTATCATCCACCCGCAATCTCTAGTCATCCCGCGATCACGGCGCTTGCACCAGCGTCGAAATATCGGGAGCTCAGTAGAATTCATCATCACGGAAGATATCCCGTAGACCGGTGACAGTATAGCAATAAACGATTTGAGATAAGTTTAGGTGAGTGTGATTAAGAGTTTAATGAAAGCATACATGTAAAAAAAATGAATTCAGTTCGTAAGTACTTTCCTCCCTCAACACAACTGAACGATAAGAGAACGTTACTTGCAACAACATTCCCTGAGCGACAGAACATAACTTCATGCCTTTTTAGGGTCCCGTAGTCAACAAGCAAGGAACCCTTATAGCATCGCCATGTCTGTCTATCCGCAGCTTAGCTCAAAGACTCTTAAAGACTCTTTTCTAGTACAGAAAGCTGTAATTAGGCATGAATATACAGATTAGTTACGCCGACAAAGTGGTAAAATAAAATCTCGAAAACTTTTTTTTTTGTTTCAGGGTATCTTTTGTACCTATACGTAAAGTGAGGATTTTTTTTCTCGCGTACCCCATAGTGCGGGATGTCGTTGGATAGGTTTTTAAAAGTGCAAATTTATGTTACACTCAAATGTGGTGCGTGAACAAAATCACAGTGATAGTATATGTAACGAAGTTAAAAGGAAAACTATCATAGCTATTTAGGCTTTACAAGTTTACGAGTAACAGTTGACCAACTTATAAAATGTACTTGGATCACATATTTTCCTAAACATAATGTATGGGAGCGAGGGTTTTTTAACTGCAACTGTGAGTTTTTTTTTATTTTTACAATAATAATCATCGTGCGGAGGCAAATCGAACCGCAGGAAGTGTCTGCAAATTTTGATGGACAACTACGGAACCCTACATTGTGCGCGGCCCGACACGCACTTGGCCGGTTTTTTTTACTGAAGGGTAAGGTAAAAGTGTAGTACGTTAACATTTCACTAGCTATGTTTAGGTTTAATGTAATATCTGACGAACCTGTTCACATCAACCGGTCACATTACAGGCTCCGGGCTGCTACTGAGACTCAAACCCACAAAAATCTTGTGTGGTATATGGAAGCACTACTGCTGACCATAAGGATGCTGAGTCGATCAACGAGGCAGTCGACTATTTAACAAAACTTGTATTTATTTCGTTCTTGTTTACTCGATATGTAATAATATCCATGGATCGGCTAAATTCTATTAATCAATCAGCCAATCCAATGACATACAAAATGAAGTTATCCTAACTTACCAATAGCTGTCGACTTGTCTAGACTCGCCGAGTACTCTCGACTTGTTCTCATAATCTCATCGTGTCTTATAGTACTTTATGTTCTTATTGCTTACCATCGTCATTGTTCCCAGGCAAATACCTACATTACAGCGTTAGTGTTAGGTGTTCCTGTTTGATTTAATTCGCGGTTATTATTATGACTAGGGTTTGTGTCGCGGGACGTCTCGCGTCTCGAAATCCTGGGACTTTTCAGAAGTTTGGTTGTCTTGAGTCCCGGGAGTTTCGGGTCGAGACTCAAGACGAGACAAGATTGTCGAAATTGTTACAAAACACGGCTTTTTTGCCTCGAATACTAGTAAAACTGCACTAATTGGCTTTGCGGAAGAACTGTATTGTAGGCTTTGCGAAAATATTCCTAGTATCCGGAGACCAGTGGAAATAATGGGCGCAGAACCTAGTACCAGTAACTCTCAAGTACACAACTAGCCTGACGAGTCTTTTGTAAATCAAATGAAATAAACAATAAAAAAATATCCAAGAAAATGTACCCGAGATTCTGGAAAAAAAAACGAGCAGCATTAAAAAAGGAGTTTCAGTTGTTTGAAGCAACCGGAAAACGTACAGAAAGTTTTGGAACTACTGTATAAAGCCTTCAACACAATCAAACCGACATCTGTTGAAAACGAGAGAGTGTTCTCCTTGTCCGGTGGCGTTACTACAAAAGTCAGAAACAGATTGTCGGACAAAGCTGTTGACGCTCTGATTTTTTTAAAAGTCTATTTTAGTAAATCAGCAAAGAAGTCTAATTAATGTGTTAGTTGATTATATAAAATACTGATTTATAAGTCTGTTTTATTATTTATATTTAGATTATTTATTTATGAAACAAATATCTGTGATTATGAGAATTAACAATGTTGTGATTAGATACTAGAATTACTAGATAATAGTAAAGTTATTAAGATTTAACTGCTTAAAAGTGAATCTGTGTGTGACTAAAAGAAATAACAAAGAAATTATTTAGACTGAAATTTACGTTAAAGTTATTAAGATTTAATTTTCTGTTTAATAAATGTTGATTATTACAAAACGACACTTAAAAGTCTCGAAGTCCCGGGACTTTGACTGTAGGCCTTCTCGTGTCCCGGGACTTTGAAATTGTCGGGAATTCCCAAACCCTAATTATGACGTAGTCTTGTTATATTGGCTCCAGTTTTACGACAGTTCTGACTGGTTTAGACTATTGGGGGGAGTTTGGGAAATGATTCAGTTTTTTGGGGAATTGGTAGGATGAGGTTGAAATGGCTGTCACATTACTCGCTTGATCTCTGATTGTTGTGTGATCACATTTCCTGTACGCAAAATACGCGCATAAGACAATTGAGTTGCGTAAACCAGCCCGATACACAATAGGAAACAAACACATTCTTCAGTTAGCTTAGAATTAAATATAGGGAATGACCACAGCGAAAGTCAAATGGAAATTCAGATAAACAAAGAGGAGTTTTAGTAAGAAAATTAAGTTCGAATAATTAGGACACTACCCAAAAGACTTTAGCCAAGCCATAAAATTAATAAAAGAATGAAGAACGTTACCCGACTGCGAGAGGGAGAGGTAATGAAGTTAGCGCTGCACAATGTTAGTTGTTTACGTGAGCGAGTTAAATTAACGCCTGAATTATGGATGGCAGTTAAAATTTTACTTAAATATTTACTCTGTTTAAGAGTTTCAGACCTAGGCTGCAATTTCCGTGCTCCAAGAACTTTTAATCAAAGAAAAGTGAGGCTGCAATGTATTATTTATTTAAGGATATATATTTTTTTTTTTTGTGAATTTGAAATCGGTGCAGTCACATTTAGCAAACAAATGAGTATTGTTAGACCACCAAAAAAAAATTTAGAATTTCTCCTATTGAAACGGCCCTAAATTGTATTAAACGTTACTTTTCTTTAATAAATTACTGCGAGTCGTAACACAAAAAGCCATGAAATCTAAATAGCACTTTATTTCTCTTTAGTACACAACTTGATCCACACAAATGGAATAATCGCTCCAACACAATACAGCTAGGCAGGCAAAAATAAAAAAGTCGTCGGCGCGATATAATGGCGCGCACATTACGACACCCATCTAAATTGGCAGACTTCGAGGGAACTGCTGACATGACATGGATGGGGACAGAAGATCAACAGTTATTTAAAATCAAACTATCTATGATCATTAATACCACGTATTTGGAACCCCTGTTACTTTTCCCTAAGAGAGACTAAGAATTTGTTTCTAAATAAGTTTTCCTCGACCCGAAAGATTACTAAATATTTGTAGTAATTGCTTTGTTGTAAAATAAAAACTGCCAAATCGAATGTATCCAGCCCCCTATTGTGCAAGTCTCACAGAGATCATTGCTGCCTGATAGTTCAAAACGGAAAATTTTGTACATTCAACTCAAATTTCGGTGACTTTAAATTCGTTTTTATTCAGGCCAAGTTCTGTGTAAGGTGGACTTTCTGTAACTGTTCATAGAATGCACCGACGAGCCACACTCACACGCTTTCCATTAGAATATTCGTTAATTAATGTTATTCGTCGAGCAACTTGTAAATACTTTGACAAATACGCGTTTATAATTATGTCATTTACATCATGCTTTTGTTTAAAGTTTTACTTTGAATGAACGTTGTATTGGAGTATTATGTACAAGTTAAGTATTTGTTCAATAAGCAAAACGTTTTGTTAGGCAGCTATAAATTACAGTCGTATGAATGTTTATACAACGGAAATGTGTTTACTTAAACATTTCTTTCTTTAAATTTTGTGATGCGTCCACTTGTGCACACATCACACATTATTTATTTATTAAAACAATTAACTTAAAACAATCTTACTTACTGCTTATCTTATGCTGCTATTACTACTTACTGAGAAAAGGGAGGCATTTGCCCAGCAGTGGGACATTTGACAAACTAAAAAAAAAGGTATTTCTAAAGTTAATGAGCAAAAGTTTCTCCTGAAAAGCTGTATTCCTGGGAGGCTCGCTAAAGATACTGAAACGTCTACCACTGTGACATGTGACCCGCCTAAATAGAAAAACTTTCGTGAAATCTGTTCAGCGGAAAATCTTATTTATTCTGCTAACAAGGTGAAGTAGTTCCGCGGAATTCTCGGATCTTTTACTTCGTGAGATTGATCCTAATTAGCTTTCCACTTCATGACAACTCACGACTTCAGCTCGGTATTTTTAATAATTTTCTTCTGAGTGACGTATTTTGAGTGTTAGATCGAATGTTTTATTTCGAATCGTGTGAAGATTCTTCCTTTATTCGTCTGCGATTTTTAGACAAGCATAGTATAAAAACTTGTTTTTCTAAGTCTTCAAATGGAGTTTCCATCTTCGGTTTTGAAGTTTCTTATGATCTTAACCTGATTTAGCCTGCTTTTCAATTGACTTTAATAAAAAGGATCCCACTGAATCTAAAACATGCGCAGCCTGTATTTACAGGCTGCGCATGTTTTAGAGCAAGTTCTTTTCGGGGAAATCCCTGATGGGTAATTTACTTACCTATTATTGTTATAAATGTACCTAAAGTTAATTCGCAACATCCTATGTTGTGTGTCACCTCTCCGTGTATCCGCAAAGCATCGCGGGATATGACGCCGTAACCCGCGGATATGTTTATGCCCGACTACATTTAAACCACTATAAATCTGCGAGACTGTATATTGATCGCTATATGTTTATGAATCCGGGGTTTACTGGCGTGAATGTTAAGCAGCTTGAGACATATGAGTGTGAAAAGTTTTTTGGTTCTTGTGTAAATTCTATTGATGATAATTATTTTTTTCATTATGAGGACTAAAATATACACAAATGTTATTTATATTAAAATTCTCGGGACATATCTGTTCATTTATGCCTTAAATAATTAATAGGATCGTTGTGATCAATCGGGTAATGTATTGCAGACAGTTCATTCTAATTTAAAAAGTAATTTCTACGATAAATTCTACGTTAGATGCTCCCTATAATACTCTAATAAGACGCGATCGATCGGTTCCGACTACTAGCTGTTATTAATAGTAATACCCGTTCACGGTAACTGTCCGGCCCGGTACGATCCGGTACGGTCCGCTCAGGTCATTAGAAATATAATGTCACTGCTATTAGTGTGGTTGACAGATGAGATTGCAAGAGACTTTGGTAAAATAAAACCGCGGATGGAAGAGCTGATGATCAAAGATTACAGAAAAAAACTGTTGTCGCGGATATTTGATAAAACATTTACATAATTACGTATTACCTCGCTCCTGCAAACCCCGCAGTGGTGTACACCCATATTTCGCCATATTCATATGCGCCCCTATGACATGTCTGATTTAAACCTAACTATATCTACTGCTCAAAAATCCTCAAAATTCCTGGTGGGAAACCCAATAAAACTTTGCCCAACCTCTGCGCTCAGCACCAACGTTCCCGCGGTCTTCTACCCAATATCCAGCCAAAATAACGCCGGATACTTACTTAAAATTACATTTCATCTCTAGTAACTATAATATCTCCGATCGTCACTTTTAATCCCGTCACTCTTCACTTCCATTTTTCACTACGTTCCATCCTCACAGTTTCATAGTGTTTGTCAGTAAGCGCGTCAATTATGGAAACATCTCACTCAACACATTATTATTGAACGACGACTAGCTGTCGCTTTATATGTGTCATGTCGCTTATTTTTTTATTTATTTCTGAACTCAGGAGGAGCAAATTTTCGCTCGACTAGTACTGACTAGTGTACTGACGAGCGAAAAGGATCGAGAATTCCAATGTGTATGTCGTAGTGTCGACTAGAGTGCGACTAGGCACTCGTGTTAAGCTAGGATCCGACGAGTACTGCCCGACTAGTTGAACTAGTATCCGGCCAGTGGAACTAGTATCAAGCTAATATCCGACTGGGTGTCGAACTAGTATCAAATGTTATGTAAGCTAGTTTCCGGCTCTTGGAACTAGTGTCAAATTTGTATCAAAGTAGTCGTCAGTTTCCTGTAACCCCTGCAACCCTGTCGAGGTCACATCACGTAACCCTTGACCCCTGCCCTCGCATTGACCTTTATCTGCAATCCCTGTCTGATTAGCTGATTGATGAGATACATTCACACACATGCAGCTAGGTATAATTAACTTTCACACACTAATTCATTAATACATACCCAATGTTTATTCTTTAATTGCCTAAGACGGTACGGATCAGTTACTCGTATAATAAGGTACACTTCACAAAGTCACTATTATGACTTTTGTTTAGCTGTTGGTCCCCGCTGTAATTCGGATATCTTTGATATTGTGACGGGTTGTCATTGAGAAGCCCAAAAGGCTGACAACAAATCTTTCTGAGGGGTATCATGTTCCCCAGTTACCAAGTTGCTAAGGTCAGACAGGCAGTCGTTTCATGTTAAATACTGGTATTTAACTGCGGTAAAACTGAAAACCAACCCCAACGTTGTTGGAAAAATACTAGACAAAACACAACTATTATTATTTTGTTTGCTAATGATTCAGTGACACAGAGATGTCATTTATAACAACTACTACTACTTTTCGTTGGTATTCACCAATTGTTATTATTTATCTTTTTCATAAAAGAGTCGCCGTTCATATTTTGTCGTCTACTTTCTAAAAAACTTGCTGGTTATTATAAATAACATATCTCTAAAGATGACGTCACATCAGTGACAATAATTTGTTATCGAAATTCATCCTACCAAAGGATAAAATATTGATAAGAAGGTTACTCGGGCCCACAGATGAAACTGGAAAAAACATGTTTTTGTAGTTATGTATTTGATGTGATGATTTTTAAGATCTTTTGTGATTTACAATGATTTAATACTTGCCCTAAAACTTCACCATAAAACTACGCCCAGCTCATCAAATTATTGGAAAAACCTTTTCAAACATTATTTTACATGTTAAGCAGTAAAGAAAAAGCTCATCATCTTCCTGCCCTTGTCCCATGTTATTTGGGGTCGGCGCAACACGTTTTTTTCTTCCATTCTCCTCTGTCAACCGTCATGCTATCATTTACTTCTTTATCTTTCATATCATTCCTCACACAATCCATCCATCGTTTCTTTGGTCTTCCTCTCCCTCTCCATCCATCAACGTTTATATTCATCACTCTTTTAGTCACATGCGATTCGTCCCTCCTCATCACATGTCCATACCAAGACAGTCGATTCCCTTTCAACTTTTCTGTGACTGGCGCAACTTTTAAACTTCCTCTAATATATTCGTTCCTTACTTTATCCATTCTTGTCACACCACACATCCACCTCAACATTCTCATCTCCGCTACATGCAATCTTTTTTCATCCATCTTCTTCACAGCCCAGCATTCCGATCCATACAGTACGACAGGTCTAATCACGGACTTGTATATTTTCCCCTTTAACTTGAGGGGCATCCGTGGGTCGCAAGTTGTTCCAGTGACCTGTCGCCATTTCATCCATCCTGAGTTGATCCGGTGTGTTACGTCTCGGTCTACTTCGCCATCCCCTTGGACAAGCGACCCGAGGTACCGAAAATCGGAACAGATCGGTATGGGCGTTCCGGCAAGAGTTATGGGCACAGGACTGGAGAGACCGCCGAAATCACAGAATAGGTATTCTGTTTTGGTCCTACTGACTTTCAGGCCAACATTCTCCAGTCTTTGCCACCACACCTCCAATCTGCTCTGGACCTCTAGGCCACTCTCGGCAACCAACACAATGTCGTCGGCAAACAGCATACACCAGGGAGCCTCTTCCTGTATGTCCGACGTAAGTGCGTCCATTATCACCAGGAAGAGGTAAGGGCTTAGAGCCGACCCTTGGTGCAAGCCAACAGCCACATTGAAGCTGCCGGTAGTGCCTGCTGTAGACCGGACTTGGGTACTACATCTACTGTACATCGCTCGGATCAACTGCACATACTTCCCAGGCATACCTTTCTCTTTCAGGGCCCACCACAAAACTTCACGAGGTACCCGGTCGTATGCCTTTTCGAGGTCGATGAACACCATGTGCAAGTTTTTGTGCGCACTTCTGTATTTCTCGCACAGCTGGCGGATGGCGAAAATGGCATCTGTCGTTCCCCGACCAGGCATAAAACCGAATTGATTTCGTGAAATTTCACTCTCTTCTCTCAGTCGTCTTTCAATAACTTTCTCCCAAACTTTCATACTATGCGCCATTAGCTTTATTCCTCTATAGTTATTACACTCCAGCACATCACCTTTATTTTTAAAGATGGGCACCAGCGAACTGTTGCACCATTCGTCAGGTATGGCTTCTTCCAGTAACAACTTATTGAAAAATAAAGCTAACCACGCCCATCCATCCACCCGTAATAACTTCCATACTTCAACTGGTATACCGTCAGGTCCTAACGCTTTACCATTCTTCATTCCATTTACTGCTATTCTCACTTCATCCATACTAACCTTTCTCACTAACCCCTCATTCACTGGTTTATTGTCCAGCACACCGTTCCAATCATTCTCCTCATTCATCAGTTTTTCAAAGTACCCCTTCCACCTATCCTTAATTTCCTCATCATCCGAAAGAACCATTCCAGCTTCATCTTTTACGCATTTAATCTGACATACATCCCTCGCCTTTCTCTCTCTAGCTCTAGCAAGCCGATATAGTTGTTTTTGGCCTGCTGTACTATCCAAAGTGTCATAAAGCTTGTCTTGGGCCTTTGCTCTAGCTATGGCCACAGCTTTCTTGGCTTTTTTCTTGAGAGCATCATACTCACTCTTCTTTTCAGCTTTCAAACTAACACATGCAACTTCAACACTCTGCCATTCCTTGAATTTCCTCTTTTTTCCTTCAACACATTCTGGATTTCTGTCGACCACCACCATGTATCTCTATCTATCGTACCCCTTCCTTTCGTCTCTCCTAAGACATGCTTTGCTACACTTCTAATACACCCAGCCATCTCACTCCAACATTCATTTACACTTCGCTCGCTCATGTCTCCCATCTCTACCATTTTATCCACCACTCGTTCTTTAAATTCTTTCGCACAGTCATCCTTCTCTAACATATACCATTTTATTTTAGGCGGAGGTCGGTTTTTTGTTCTATTGACTTTAATTTCTGTAACTATTTCCATAATTAGGAGTCTGTGCTGTGTAACCAAGTCTTCTCCCGGTAAGACTTTACAATCTTTGATATATTTTAATTTGTTTCTTCGGACTAGGAAGTAATCTATCTGTGTATTGTGGTTACCACTCTTGTATGTAACAAGGTGTTCGTCGTCTTTCTGGAACCAAGTATTGGCTACTGCCAGATCAAATGCGGTAGCGGATTGCAGTAGAGTCTCCCCCTCATTGTTTTGATTCCCGATTCCCCACCCCCCATGCACTCTTTCATAAATCCCTCTCATTCTTCCCACATGTCCATTGAAATCACCTCCAACTATCAATTCTTCATGCGCCGGGATGTTCATCAAAACGGTGTCAAACTCCTCCCAAAACTTCTCTTTCACTCTTTCATCACATCCCACTTGCGGTGCATATACACTAACTACGTTCAGCATTACGTTTTCGAACATAACCTTTAAAACTATCAATCTATCATTTACTCTTTTTACATCCATCACGCTTTCTTTTAAATTACTATCTAAAACTATTCCCACGCCATTCCTTTTCCCGTCACTTCCACAGTAGAAAAACTTGTATCCCTCACCAATTTCCCTCGCTTTCGTACCCTTCCACTTAGTTTCTTGTAAACACGCCACATTTATTCGTCTTCTTTTTAATACATCCGCTAACTCTCTGGCTCTTCCAGTCATCGTCCCAACATTCCAACAAGCATACCTCAATCTCACTTCCCGAGCTTGCTTCTTACGTCGCACCCGCCCGGGGTGGTGCAACAACCCTTGTCCACTTCCCGCAGGAGCCGGGTGCTGCCCCTGCGCGTCGCCTGCGGGGTACGCCCTAGTCCTATCGCACATCCTTTCATTTTCTCTCATGTTGCAGAAGGTTTTGGCTTGGATTTTATAGTCGGCCGCCTGCCAGACACTAACCCTCCTTGGGAATGCGCTTGCTGGTGGTTTACCCGCCACCGTGCGGGTGACCCAGAGTGCTTGATTTATGATTTGCACTGGGTCTTTAGCTCCCTTAGTCGCCTCTTACGACACCCACGGGACGAAATGGGGTGGTCAGATTCTTTCTCCGTGACCGACACGGATGTCACAGTAAAGAAAATACAGTAAAGAAAAAGCTAAGCTATTTTAATGTCATGAACACTATGCATACATTTACACTCCGTGACGGTTAATTCACACAAAATTGATTAAAAATATAAAACTTTATCTAAGCATAGATAACGCCGTCCAGCTCAGTGGGGTCGGCAGAGTGCCAGGCTGATTGATTGCGGCGGGCGCGGCGGCTGATTGCAAAGCTATTACAGCCGGCATTGCACTCTAATCTCACATTCTTTACTTTATTTTATTGCTGTGGGTAATGTCTCTCTATCTAATGTATTAATTACAACTTGGCCAGGCATCGCTCCCTTGGGAAACAGTTTCGTAGGCTAATAATTACTATGCTGATGATTGGGGTTACTATGTACCTCTGCTAACCTTCTTTTGGACTATGGGAGTGATGTTATTATATTTTGTTGTTATTATATTATATTATACTAAAAATACCCTATTTCATGAAACCTTGGACTTGAGTGATCTTAAACTGCACATAACCAGCTGTTTCCAGTGACCTTCGTTAGAACAAATGCCCATCTACAAAAACATCCAATAATAACAAAAGACAAGTTCTACACTTGACCCGCATTTTCGTCCAGCATTTGGTCCAGTGAACTAAAAAGGGCAGTGACACACTGTCCCACCGTGCACCGAAGCCAGTGAGCGAGCGACTGCGGTGGCAAGGTGCCAGGCTATCGCGTGTTTAGAGCAGCTCGCTGTGCTCAGTACTGGCTCCGCTATCTGTTCAGATCACTTGCCTGCCGGCTTTATTTACTGGTCGCCAAAAAATGTGGATAAGGAAGTACCACGTCCACGACATTATTAGATGGCCATGCAATTTTGATGTTTATAGTTCTAACCCCAGGTTGGTAGTCTACTTCTAAAAAAAGTCTTCTATTTTGATTTAGCTGGAAACCAAGTGGGCCTCACTGCGGCACAGGTTTGACTTCAAACTATCTTAATAGCCAGTTCTTAGTTTTGTTTTGTCTTTAAAGTCCACCTAACTAGACGCATCTAAAATCATTGAAAAACCACATGAATGGCTTTTACCCGATCACAGTGTTATGTTTAAAATTATGATCTAACAGTTACAATAAAAAATCCTACGCCCTCACAAAGCCAGAAAAACAAGCTAATATCACATTTACGAATGAAGAAAAACAATAGAAGGGCGTATTAGCAGTCATAACATAAAAACAAATGAGTCGAGGCTGAATCAAGAGTAGGAATCAACCGAACCAGATGATTATAGCTGTGTTTATAGACTCTACAGCCTATGAGCAAGTACGCTAATCTGTACTCTGGCCACTGCTATTAAGACCTTATATGGATTACCTGTGGCTTTAGGAGACACTTCCCAACGGAAGATGTATAGACACTTAGATTAAAGCAGATGTTAAGGTACTAGACCACCTTGCGAAGTGCAGTGTCTAAGGTCTTGGAAACTCCTACTAAGTCTAGATTGTATCAAGGTCATCAGAATTCATATTTGAGAATGTTCATACAAGTAACAGTGAATTAAACACTTACGTTAAGCTAACTTGGACACGAGTGCCATACTGAAACATCAAACATTTTATCATTTTAAAAATTTATTCATGTTCTTTCATCCCCACAAGATACAAACAATAAATTTTTAAGTTGTACCAATTTTTATATTTAGTTTCCCTTCTTCTATACGGTGAATCTTCTTTATCCCATAACATGACGTAGGATTTCAGAGGAAGGCTGCCTACCCCGTAACGGCAAGTGCGAGCGGCGGCCGGACAATAAAGCGACTGTCGCAATGCGGGGCGGCGCCTGGTCGACCACCCACTGTACGTACAGTGGACACACTGCCTAATTGCTGCTGATTATAATTATTTAAATATCTGTTCTGTGGCATGGCTCAAATGTACGAGTAACATAAGAAGAAAGACGTTAAACTAGTACTTGTAAGAAGTTTATAAAGTCACAGAACTATTTACCAACACGCACTGGACTCGCGTGGTGAGTTATGGTCTTCTCTCTGTGAGAAGGGGTGTTTTCGTTCAGGTCCTAGCAGTGGAAACACCATAGGCTGTTTACGCTACAGTTTGTTATATCGAGACTCCTACGAAAAGTGTAGAGATCTGGGTCTGAATAAAATACTTCCACTAAGAATTGGATCAGCAGTTAAGGTACCAATAAAAAACACGAACCAAATCTTCAATTAATAGGGTATGAAATCGGTAGCATGTCGCCTGAATTAACAATTTATATTCCGATGTAACCGACAAGAGTGACATCTGAAAAAGGTGTGCATTAAATATGAACGCTCGCAGTTTCCCCTGAACGGCTGAACCCTTCATCTGCGCCTGACAAATGAGCTATTATTTCATCCGGTCACTTAATACACGAACACGTGAGAATTTCAGACCGCTCTTTATTTCATTTATATTCGGATTTTAACTGAACTGCTGAAACGCTCTTTTTGCAGAATTTTATTTTAACTCACATCGGTAAAAAGTCGTTGTCAGTTATTGGTGCAGACAGCAACAAATCATCAACAAAATCGTCAAGTCTACCACTATAGTTACCGTGTCAAATGGTAAGTACCTACTGTTTTCAGTTATAATTTGTTTAACATTATTGTCTTACTGCTGGGCAAAGGCCTCCTCCATACGCTCCGCTTGTCTTTGCGCGGCTGGTGGCTAATTTTTCAAAAATGCCTCTAAGAAGTCACGCCAGCTTTTCATTTATAGCTATTATGAATTACCTATTTCACTAACAGCGAGAGATATCGAAACTGGAAACAACTAAATCGTATTATTGGATTATCGTCTCCGAGCAGAGAGTGGAGTTCAAACAGTGCAATAATATTTATGAATTCGTTCAGGTGTCACTTAGTGTTAGTGAAAACGAGCAACAGTGCTTCAATAAGAAATTGTGTTCATGTAAAGCCCGTAAGAGGAGTTCGCTCTTGCGGGTGTTTTGTATGCAAGTATTTAATGAGTATGGCATCAATCCTAATAACCAAAATCGCAGTAAGTCAGACGCGTAAGTTCTATGTAGAAACTATCAGCAGTGTCATCCAGCATAGAGTGTAGCCCACCGTGACACACTCTGATTGGGATTATACGCACCATGCCACTGCCTTTACGACTGAATCAGATTAAAACAAAACCAATTTTCCGTCAGCAGACATTTCCGCTGTAAAGTTATTATAATTTGGTTCTCAACGGCTTGTTTATCAGTCTTGCCGAGTCTTCGCAGTTGAGATGTAATTCCGCAGGTTGCACCGCGCTGTTATTGTCGTTAAACTCTAACCGTTGGTTAGCCGTAAGCTACGGCTGTCGGCACCGACGACCGCCCGTTTATATGATTTTCATTTTATAGCGCCAACTAGCCTTTATTGGGATCGTCATTACGATTTAAGATGGTTACGGTGGAAACTGTGGAACTTGGAAGGAAAGTTTTCTAAGTTTTGAGTTTAAAATGTACCTATGTATTTTTAAGATAACTGAACATTCTGTTTGCTCATACCTCAAAGATGGGAGAAATTCTTCAAAATGTAATTAGATGTAGCTCCTCTCTGTTCGTTGATCAATATCAAACTACGGCTAATTTCGCCCATATCTTATTTCTAGTCCAAGTAATTAAGTTTTACATCTGACTGAATGTTTTTCTATACAAGATAAGTTAAGCCACTCTCCCAAAAGAATACAAAGTGTTATTTAGAAAGAATTGTCGAGATGAGGCACCTTGCAGCGTTGCAGCCATTCGGGGGAACTCGGGAGCATTCGGGACGGTCACGTAACTCAGAACAACGGTTTTAAACACTCGACCAATAGGGATCCTCTGGACAGTCCACTAAACTGTTTCGTTGAGAAATCGGTCGAATGAAATTGTGTAGGTTTGGTATTGAAATATTGCTGTTTATTAATTAGAAAAGTGAAATTATTATATCTATCCTAATGATGTATGTTATAGGTGCTTCGGGCTGGCAGTAGTGAATTAGCAACTATTTTGGTACGTTTCAGAAACAATGCAATGATAAAGTCTACTGCAATGATAATTTTAGTGTGCATTGACTTGAAATATACTTATTAAGCCTACGTATATCATTCGAGAATATCCTGGATGAGGCTGCCATAAGAGCGTGACGCTTGAGACAATAGAAAGGCCTGCACGCAGCAGCGGGTGAAGTTGGGCTGTAGATGATGTTAATGGTAATGATATCGTTCGAAGAAATGGAGATTCTATTGAAATGCTCTAGGAAAGGAACAATGTGACGTGTAAGTACAACCACGTCACATTGTTCCTTGTTCGTCACATTGAGGAGAAAGAGACAAATAGACGCTTGCAGGCATGATGACCATTGATCTTTATAAACGACTTTAGAAGACACGAAGATTACAAACCACATCTAAATCAAAAGATACAATAGTAACAAATCTGGGATATAGATATATTCCATTCTTTGATCATTAACTAGTCTGCCGGACAGGCAAAGTTTTGAAGAAAACAATCGTTTAAAATATCAAAGTTAAACAAGTCTGGAGGCTCACCTTTTGTCTACGTAATGGAATATTTGCAGTACCGACAATATAATAACTGCCGCAAGGGAATTATCGACAATTACGTGGAAATTCCAATGGGAAACAATTATGGAGAATAGATGCTTTGTGCTAGAAGGCTTTGTGATTGAACTTTGGATTATATTTCTGGGATTTTGTTCTTGATTACGGACGTTATATTGGATATTGACTCAAAGGGACGTCGTGTCTCTGGTCTTTACAGAACAAACAACAACACAACAACAACAACCAACAACAGAACAATAAGTTACAAAACATTTCTGTAATGCCCGAAGGCTTGGGCAGAGGTGTATCCCCTACATTTTTTTTATTGCACGGGTGTGCCTATTGCAATCAACAACAACAAGACATAAAGACTGTTTTCGGGGTACTACTGGGAAATTCTCGACGGAAAACCTAACAACTCGTTGCCTGTCTTGGCAATGGAACCCAGAATCGAATGCTCAGCAGTAACGTTGGTGACCACCACACTAACAATGCATTATATTAAAATACTAAAGAGTTCTACATAATAAGTAACAAATTTTCTTCAGAATCCACCTTAAACACAGCTATGTAAAAAAGTTAATTTTGAATAGAACCTCACAAGCAATGTATCACATACTTGTATGTATCGCCACAGCGACATTGATAAAGGAGCAGCGGCGTGTCCACTGTGTATCAAGCAGGTCGCGATGCGAACCGCACAATGCTAACCGAGAGACCCACATTACACAAAGGAATCCGATTTCTTCACCAACACCAAGAAAACACTACATGACGACCTCTGTCGTTTGTTTAGCTTTACAATGCTTGCTAGACAAGAGGACATGAGAATATTGTAGGAAGGAAATCTACAGTGTACGTCGTCTAAGATAGTCAGAAAAGTTTTCGTTGTATTTCTTGGTCAGCATTATCAGCGCTCGGTGTAGACAGAAATACGAGAATTATTTTGATCGCTCAGATCCTAATTAAACGTCAAATCAACGTATTAAGTGGATCCGAGGAAATTAAAGCTCGGAGCGAAAGGAGAAAATATCAATTTGACGGGATTGAACCCGGGAACGACGCAGTCGATAGTTGTGATCGATCACGGATAGCTTCGGGGTAAAAAATGTGGTATTAAAGGTACGGGACGAGTTTGAACGGACATTTTGCGGTCAGTTTGGGTTGTTTGAAAGAAATTGGGCTGCTCACATTGGTCACCCTGCCTTTTATGCCTTTAGGTGGGTTTGTGTGAAGTCGTTTCGTACAAATACGAAATGACGTTCAACTGAAAACGTTTTCCTACAAAAATTAGGATCCTTCATTACATAACACGAGTCTGACCTAAATTTATACTAACTTTACTAAAATACTCGAATCATTTTAAGTAAAACAGTTTTGTTTATATTAATTAAGTTTAAAACAACTCTAGCACAGATTATGTACCTAATAGTTACTGACAGTACACATAATTTCACTATTGCTTGCTGCCGATGAATAATAATTTCAGTTCTAAACAAAACAAAACAGTCAGCCGAGCTTAGCTGAAACATTTTAACACTATTTACATATTTTGCAAGACAAAAAAGGGCCGATGTTTTACCTCGTGTATAAGTACCTACGGGCTGCGGCGCACAAACGTAGTTAGGAGGGACGCTCTCACGCTCGCCACAGTATTACATTTTTGTTCACGTAATACAAATTGTTTTTGTTTTGTCTTCTTTGTGTGAATATATCTGCGTAATAAACACAAACCTCGCAGTCCGCAGTCCGCACCGGTCCGCACTCGCACAGAATATTGTTTATACTTTATCGTATTTTCCATCGTCTCGCGCTGACCCCGATTCCTTTACAGCTATCCAAAACACCAGTAAAAAGAACTTGCTTCATTCACATCACGGAACACAAACATTTCAACAATTATCTGAAGACAGTTTGTAGATCTCACGATATTAATTACAAAAGTTTCATTTGATTACAAAAGTTGCACACTTTGTTTGTAATAAGCAAATAATTTTGACGAATATTGGAAAAGTTGTATAGATGCAGGTTTTTAATTAATTTTGTTGGTTGTGTCCCGGATACCGGCGTAAAGTGTGGTTATCTACACACGAGCGATACGAGTAACGAAGGTAATTAGTAACGTTAATGGTTTAGTACTAACATTTTATGGATAATGATGATCATGATTACACCTGTGATCATAAATAGGGTGAGTAGAATTCAGCTGACGCTCTGTTTACACAAATACAAGAATATGGTACCTTTGTACAGACGCCAGCAGGTCAACGTACGTATTTTCCCAACCAACCTTACACCTATTGATTTAGATATAAAGTTGAAAATATATTAAAAAACATTGACAGATTGTAGTAGCTTCATGTGCTGGCATCTGTACTTACATAAGACTTACGACAGACAACTTTAATATAAGTATTACTTAGAGATTATAATAAAAGCATTTTGTGTACGATGAGGAAACTACACACAACACCATTCATCCAGGCGGCAGGCGGCAGGTGTCCAAGATAATCGACTTCACCACATTGACAGCAACGTGGAGCCCCACAAGGAGTGCCCAATCGCAGAAGGCAGGCAGAGAGAGAGAGAGAGCATAGTGCCTATGTTAAGGTAAGGCAGAGCCTGAAACCAGAGGCTCGGCTCCTATTTACCCACAGCCAGCAGGTGGGCACGCTCAGCACGTATTAATAAGGTCTTCTTCCTTCTTCCATCGGGAGTCCAGACGTACTGCGGGTTATCACCCATTCCTTGTCGATGTTCCACACATTCGCACGAAGCGCTTCGCGACATCGTTTATTATGCGCACAGCCAAGGAGTGGAATTCCCTGCCTTCGTCAGTGTTCCCAAGTTCATATAACCCCAATCTTTTTAAGTCGCGAGTTAATAGGCTTCTTCTGGGTAAGCTCGTTCCATCGTCGACCTCATCTCTGTCCTCAGGACTAGATTGAGGTCAAGAGTAGACCCATTTAATATAAAAAAAAAAGGTCATTCCATTCCGTACCTACCTGCAGAGTGACTCATCAATTTCTCTGGAAAAACGAGTTCTCGTGCCGATCTGTATCCGGGCAAGCCACTTTCCAGTCCTCTGCATCGGTCAAGCACGGCAATTCCGAGTCAATCAGGGAGATAGTTAAAAATTAGTTAGTTAGTTAGTTTTTCCATGCCGTGCACGGAGGACAGGACACCAGAAATTTTGCGGACGCCGAAGCGAATTTTTACAAAATTGATAAATTGGTGAAAACGGCTTGCAGCCACGCTTGGTCGTCCAGGGCCACATTAAGACTGTCCTGTTGGTGGTAAGTGGTGCATCGAGTCGTTGAGCTCGCCGTATGGTTGAGCTATGCGATGCCGATTCAAGCGTCATATTCATGAATGGGTGGCATCTGTTAGGCCGATGGGATAACTCACATGCTGCCTCGTTGGTCTAGTGGTCACAGGGCATACTATTGAGCACGAGGTTTTGGGTTCGATTCTCAGTTTGGGTAAATTGTTATTTGCTTTTTTCTATTAGAAATTCTCAACAAAAGCGCGCAGTCGATTTTGGTCAATTATGATCATAATTTAATTTAGCCTTTAGGTTTTATAGGTTTAGGCTCTGGAGCATCCAGAGGTGAAAACATTTTTCTCCTGATAAGATGTCATGGTGACAAGATTTCCAGAAGTAAATTTTCCAATTAATTCTCTCACACTTTGGTCAGCAGTCGAGCCACCAGGCAGTGGCTAAGTACATTATAAAGCAAAATAAAATAAAAACAAGCGAGTATCAGTGGTGTGACGTAGGTCGTGAGCGGGGTTGGCGTTATCAGCACGAGTTGATTAGCTGCCTAGCTGCCTACCCCGGTTAACTACTGTGCGACGTTACACGACAGTACTTAATGGACGGCGAGGGTTTGTTACCCATGAAGTGGATTTAGATCAACTGGCTGCTGTGTGATGTATTGCCGTGATGAGAAACTGTGTTCTGAATTTCAAACAGCATATAGACCTCGTGACCGTGGCGTAAGATTTTAATTAAGGCGATTTTACATTTAAAGTAAACGTGAATCATGGGAAAAATATGACCATAGAAAGCTTTGATTTCGACTTCCAAACCTAATAGAAGAACTTGACATAAATATGATCAAGACCAAGATAGCAGAAGTGAAGCGATGGTGACGTCCCTAATTCAATTGAGGCCACGTGCATCGTGCCGTGACCGACGATTGCAGAGAATTGCCGACTCACACTTGTACTAAATGGACGGCGCAGTTTGCGGCTTACATACAGTTACACGTTATGTGTCTATACCACATTACGTAACATAAATAAAATTCCTTTCTATCACTATTATAAATAGACTCCGACCGTGTCTGAGCATTGATTTACTGAAAGAAAAAGAATTTCATTTCAAGGAGCTTCGTGCCTACCTGAACAGATCAGCGGTAAGCGGTTTTCTTTTGCTGACAAAAGCATCTTCTTCTGAGGAGAGTTTCTTTTAAACTTGACTACATCATCAAATTGTACTGGTTTATTTTTATCCAAAGGGTTCATATTTCAAGTAAGTATCGTTATGAGCTACGTGAAAAGATTGAAATAAAATTTTAGCTAATCAGTTATAGTCAAAGTTGTACATCAATCATGCAATGAAATCCAGATACTTGTGAAATCTAGAACTATTTTCTAAGAAACAACATCAAATAGACATCAAAACCAAACCATTCAAATTAAAGTTAGAAACAGTTCGAAATAATAAATATTTTATTTCCTAACTTACTAAGCCGAGCAACTCTCAGAAATAAATAAAAACAAGTAACTAGTTAGTGAGACTTATAACACTTTCTTGAATTTCATTGCAAATGAAATTCAAGAAAGTGGTACAAAAGAGTGGTACAAAGGAGTGGTTCAAAAGAGGGTACACCTCAAAAACTAAAGTATACAGCTCCGCTATAATTTACTCATTTTTTTCGGTAAATGGCCTGTATTTAGCCCAAATTTGATATAAATAAACTCAGAGCAGTCCAATAATGAAGTGTGAGTGTTATCTTTAAAAAATACCGAAGAATCAGTGAAAAAACAAAAAATAAAGTCGGACAGTTAAATGTGTCAAAGAAGAATAACAATAACTCAAAGATATTGTGTTGCAGTGCAGTAAAACTAACGCAAGTGATAGTGATATATACATAATATGCATTGACTTAACAAAAGGTGGTGCAAAAAGAAAAAGAAAAATAATTATTTCATTATCTAACGACTTTATTAAGTAAATAATTCTACGTGTTGAAACGAACGCCTAATTTCAATTCATCGTCCAACAGTTCATTTGGTCGAGAGGCTATAACGTGTACCTCGTACTCAAAAGGTCGCGAGTTCGCATCTGACATTGCGCAAAAGTTTTTGGATTAAAAATCGTATTATATGTCTTTCTGTGACTTGCCTCAGTTCGAAGCAATTTGACTTAGGACATAATAATGGAGAACGAAAAAATTGACAATGATAACATAACATTTAGAAAACCACAACGTTCAAGTTCGCTGTGTGATTTGACATCAAACCAATCCCTCTTTGACGCAACTATGTTAAGTTTACCAAATACGTCTATCAACGAATCACAGAACAATAAACAGCTTTACGATAAAATTATTTTTTTACAAGAAGAGTTACTAATCGCGAACCAAAAAGTATCAAACTTAAACTTAGAAAACACTACCCTAAAGCGAGAATTAGAAAAATGTAAACTCGTTATAGATAATTATAAAAAAGTCGGTACGGCCGAAAAAACTAATCGGACACCTAAACCAAAATCGGTCAAAAAGAAATGTGTTTCGAGGACTCAGATTCCATGCTATACTCCTCCAATGCTACCGCCTGTGATCAGTGAATACCCACTGGAGAAACCGAAAACTTCGCACGAAACGGTAAGTCAAGGAGATCCCCATGTTGTCTTAAGTTGTGACAACCCAAAATCAGACCCAAAATACAGATCTAAACGTCAAATATGTTTACTCAGTAGTAATAATAAAAATGACGTACTGACATTAGCTGAAAACACATTCCAAAGTAATTGCAATCTATGTCATTATTTAATATCACATGGAAATACTAGACAGCTTCTAAGCGGTTTGGAGACAAAGTTATTAAATTACAATATGAATGACTTCTGCATTATATTCCTTGGGGACGAGGACTTCAAGAGGACTAACGATTATTATGACATGATTTTCCATATACGTGAGGTACTTCAAGCTGTGCAACACACAAACATAATTATTTGTATGCCAACGTATAAGTATCCATTTGACACCAGCTTATTTAACTGTCGAGTGGAGACTTTTAACAATCTTTTATATTTAGATATACTGACGCATAAGCATGCATTCCTTCTGGACAGTAACCGGAATCTAGAATATGACTGCAGCATGTTTAACAAATACTCTGGCAAAGTAAATAAACTTGGACTACGCACTATATTTAAGGATTTACTGGACTTAGTGACGGACATTATGCTGAACGTTGACATACACCACAATTTGAATGACAATGATACAACAGAAGACCATTTTTTTCTTGACTAATCATCTATACATCATGCACCAAAACATTGCAGGCTTGCTAGCTAAATGCGATACTCTTGCAGTCTGTCTCAATGAGTTAAGTGATAGAAACGTAGGTGTGGATGTCCTATGCATTACAGAGCACTTTATGATGGAAACCTATGAAAAACACCTTAATTTAAAAAAACTACTGTTTAGCGGCCTGTTACAGTCGAAAGGAAACCAAAAGAGGTGGAGCGTGCATAGTAGTGAAGTCCGGTCATAAATGGAGAGAGTTACCAATTATAGCAAAAATATCTACAAGTGGTGTTTTTGAATGTTGCGCCATTGAACTAATTACTCACAAATTAGTATGTGTTTGTATTTACAGAGTACCAAATTTTAATAATTTCAATGAATGTATTAGTAAACTAGAACGGATATTACATATTTTAATAAAAAAGGACTATAAAAATATTGTTTTGGCAGGAGACTTTAATATAGATGTACTTAAACGGAATAACCAAGCAATAGAATTCGAAAATATGTTATTAAGCTTTAACTTGAAATTGGCGCTTTATCAGCCGACTCGTCTTAAGAGCAAAACATGCATTGACAATTTTGCGCATAACTTTAATAGGTTCTGTAAGGCTTCAGTATTAGAGCTAGCATTGTCGGATCACACAGCTCAGTTACTGAAATGCCCGATTATGACAGTAGGTACTATTAATCGGTGGAGTAGGAGAAGACGTGACTATCATAATGAAAATATTAAGAAATTTAAGGTATATCTGCGTAGTCTAACGTTTTCAGAAGTATTTCAATCAAATGACCCAAATGAAGCATTTGGGGCGTTTTCTGAAATATTTTTGCTGCTTTACAGACAGTGCTTCCCGGAAACTGTGGTTTCGGTAAATGTCCATAAAAAGCAAAAATGGGTATCACGTGGTATCAAAAAATGCAGCCAAAAAAAACGACAATTACTGTGGCAGTTCCGTTTAAAACCGACTCATAAGAATAAAATACAATTCAAAAATTATTCAAAACTATTTAAAAAAATTATAAATTTAACTCAACGAGCACAAAATAACCATAGAATAAAAACATCTAACAATAAATCCAAGACAACCTGGCAAATAATAAATCAAATAAAGTACAATATGCCAAAGAATAATATTAATAAGATTATAGTTGACAATAATGAAATTATCACGGATCCAAAATCTATTTCTAACGTGTTTAATAATTATTTTATTGATAAAATTAAGCCAAATATTAATTCGGGAGACAGAGTCACTAAACATATTTTAAACAGAAAAGATTCTATGTTCATGGCTCCAAGTTTGCCAAGCGACGTATTAAAAATTATTTTAGCCCTTAATAATACAAACAGTGTAGGTTACGATGGCATTTGTACAAAAATACTGAAAGCAGTGGCCGAGGAAATTTGTTGTCCGTTAAGTTTTATTATAAATTTATGTATAAGCGAAGGTATTTTTCCAGACGCCTTAAAAAAATCGGTAATTAAGCCATTGTTCAAAAAACAAGATAGGGAGTCAATGGAATGCTATAGACCGATCTCATTGATACCAATGTTCTCTAAAGTAATAGAAAAATATATCTATAAAGAACTCAATTTATATCTAGAAGCGAATAATATTCTTTGCAATGAACAAAAAGGATTTAGGAAAAATAAAACAATTAATATGGCTATTTATGATTTTTTGCACGTAGTTATGACAAATATGGATAAAAACACTCCAGTGTGTGCCATATTTTGTGACATGACACAAGCCTTTGATTATGTACAACATAATATTTTAATAAAAAAGCTGGAGGCTTACGGTTTACGAGGGAATGTCCTGGAACTCTTTAAATCGTACCTACAGGACAGGAAACAAATAACGGAAATTAACCGAATAAATATAAGCACCAAAACAGAAGAAATCTTTCTTTCGGAGGAACTTAATGTTGTCTACGGAGTTCCACAAGGAAGTATACTAGGACCACCGCTTTTTACACTATATATTAATGACTTTCCAATGGCAATAAAGTATCCGATGACACTGTTCGCAGATGATAGTACGATAACTATTCCTTGTGATCAAAAAGATTTTTATAAAGAGGACATAAATACGGCATTACAAGAAACTGTAGCATGGTTAGACAATAATAATTTAAAAATAAATTTAAAAAAGACTGTAATTATGCATTTTAGCCAGCGCGCATTGACTCTTCCAAATCTTGACGTAACATATAATAATATCAAAATTGACACAGTTAACACAACCAAGTTTTTAGGACTTACGATTGATAGACATTTAAATTGGAAGGCGCATGTAGAGGCCCTGACTAATAAAATAAGCAGTAGTGCATTTGCCTTGTACACTTTATCACGTAAGGTGAGCATAGACGCCTTATTAACTGCGTACTACGGGCTAACGGAATCTGTTCTCAGATATGGGATTATCTTTTGGGGTAACTCAACGAACAAAGAAACCGCATTCAAAGCACAAAAGAGATGTCTCAGAGCCATGTTTAAGTTGAAAACCACCGATAGTTGTAAGCCTTATTTCTTACGCTATAAAATATTGACACTGACCTCCCTTTATATTCTGGAAACAGTAATGTTTATTAGAAATAACGGTAACTTATTTTCGCGAATGACTGATAAGTTTCCCAGAAACAGGCGTGATCAAAATCAGCTGTGTCTGCATGGGAGTAGAACGGCACTTATGCGCAAAAGTGTTTTTTGCATGGCTCCCATTATTTATAATAAGTTACCTAAAAGTTGGAGAGAGCTTAATAATGTACAATTGAAAAAACAATTAAAATCATTTCTAACTGACAAAGCATACTATAGTGTTAATGAATTTCTGTCAGAACCATTTACTGTGACATAGATTTAATTATAATTTTTATTAATAACTTTTGACATTACTGTGTATACTTTGACATTTATTGATTTATTTTGACATTTATTGATTTATTTTTGACATTTATTGATTTATTTTGACATTTATTGATTTATTTGCTTATTATTTTTAATTATGATTTTTATTTTTTTTCGCTTTTGGCATGTATCATTTTGACATTTATGTACTAGTTGCTAATTTTATAGACATAGTTTAAATTATGATTTTATTTTTGCAATGTTTAATTTTCTCATTTGGTATTTTTTTTTTTGTTTTTTGTTAAATAGACTTCTCTCGAATTGAAATGATATTTTAAAAATCACAATATTTTTGTTAAACATTTGCACGCCATAGTATGTGGCAAACATGTCTGAACCAATTTTCTTCAATTTTATCCTGCATGCACTTTTTAATATTGTATGTGTACACATGTTTGGAGCAAATAAATTATCTTATCTTATCTTATCTTATCTTAAATATTTTTACACTGAAAGTTTTGTTGAAGGTTTAACTAAAACTACCAATAAGCATGCTGTCGTGTTGCTCAGTTTACTTTACACTTCAATAAATACAAGGAGTTGGTACAGATATAAGAAATACGTTTATTTGAAATCAATTTCCATTTGACGTAATTGGTTCGCAGAAGTAGATTTATTTCGTAGTTCGAACTGAAAAGCAACGATGGAAGTATTTGGATTTCTAAGGAGGTCTCATTTTTTTCGTAAATCCAAGACAGGGCGAAGTAAGTTAGACTTTAGACTGTGCTTTGCCGTATTGAAAGCAACGGTGTTAAGTAATTATTATCATGGATCGAGTGAACAAAGAGCAACCATTCCACACACTACATCCAACGATACTTACCCACTTTCGCTCCGCTTTTAAAAACTATTGCTCCATAAGGAAGGGGCGGCGTCCTAAATAATCGTCATACATTAGTCTCTGTAGCCCCTTCCCCTCCGCCGTACCGCGCGGTACCCCCTTCTATCCACATTTGTACTAAATGTCTGCGTCGTCACTCTTCCCGCGGCTCGGGTACGATGAGTTGAGAATATAGTGGCGGAAACCTGTTCAAAGAACCGAAGTAAGAAAAACGTAAAGTCATATCTATGACTAAGAGTAGTTGAGTTGGGTCTTAAAAGTGGGTCGATTATCTTAAACCAACTTTGTACCGTGTGCTATTTTTGTAACATGGATTTGTTTAAAAACTCATTTGCAAAGTTTTATAAGAATAACCCGTATAGACTGTTCAATGAAATGGGTTATCGAGAGGTTCATACACCCACTTTCGCAGATAAAAGTAGCAAAACAGCAGTCCCTAACAAAACGAAAGCACCAGAAAATTGCCCTCGCTAATCAAACCGTCCCAGCATCATGTAATAACGAACAAATCCGTCTATCAGAGGGCCATACAGCCTCCTCTCTCCTCTAGTCGGAGGACGAACTCGCCCCACTTCCAAAACAAATAATTAAATTACTGGGGAACAATCTCGTATATTGGCGCCAATTACGCGGACTGTGCCGTCCCGGAACAATGGCTGTACATTACTATGCCGCGAACGCGCTGTTGTGCCAGTGAATACGACTGAATTTGTATGTTAATGTCATGATCAAGTTTTGAACAGACAATGAATGGTTATTTTGTAGTCAAAGAAGTGATTTTATTACCTAAAGCAAAACTAGATAGCAGGATCATGTATATCGAGCTGACTATGCAAGTCCATCTATCTCGACCTCTTAATTCAGCTATTGCTGTTTCTGAAGGAAAAGAGAAGGGGGGGCTACAAAAGAGAAAGTGATCTACTTTCAATATTATTCTCTCGTTACTTGCAAAGAATGTACCGCCTCACAAAATGTTAACGATTCCGTCATATTCGTTGAGATTTAAGAGTTGTGAAGAATCCTTAAGTGATCATGATGACAATTTTCCCAAGTGGCCTAGACTCAGTTAAGGAGCTATGCCAGCATGTCTACGTATGTTTACATTTCTGAAATAGAATGTAGGTGTAGCGTGACCAGTGACACATTGTATTAGATAGTCATTTTAGTGCATTTTGGTGCATAATTAACGATTTATGGGTATTGTATTGTATAACGGGCTGGTGTCCGCAACTCCACGTCCAATGCGCGTATTTTGCGTGCGGGATTTATGGGTATAACAATGACTTATTCAAATGAACATGTTATAGTCTGTTGTCAAAAACTTTGTGTTAAACTTCAATCACCTACGTTTAATTATAGGTGTACGACTCTTTAGGATTCACTATTAATAAGTAGAACATTTGCCATGACTACTGAACTGTCTGAAAATAACCCCGAATACCACAAACACCAGTTAAACGACCTTGAACTTCTAACACCATGACTAACATTTCTTTAAATCTGAGTTCACGAAGGTTTTTCTTTAAAACGCTCTTGTGATTGGTCGTCAGGTGCGTCGATCCATCCGACGCGTCGCTGTGAAATATAGCAGTCATTGCAGCGGGTGAGCAAGGGGGTGAGGCAGGCAGGGAGAGGGGAAGGAGGAAGGGCGGCAAGGTCCCGCGGCTTGCGGGCTGCAAGGACCTACGAATGGACGCGGATGTGATAATAGAGTGTTTTCTAAATTTTATGAAAGAAGTAAAGTTAAAAGCTTAAAAGTCTGCAAAAACTTTTTCATTCGATTTCGTTCGAACATCTGTACTTCAGCGGTGAGACTGTCGATACTGTGACCAACGACTACGGTTTCGTCAACTTAGGAGAGGTAAAATACTGGTACCATTACTGCATGATGCTCCTGTAACACATGCTTGTATAATATTTAAATCTGCGCAATTCAATACAAGGCAAAACGTCAAACACAACTTTCCAACATACTTCATACCAAACTGAATACCTTGAAATCAAAATTACCCCTCTCTTGTAACCCTGCACTCAAACAGCAAAGTTAAAGAAAACAATTGTACGGAGAAGTTAACCCTACGATGCTTGCCGCACTAAAGTCTAGGATTCATTTTAAATTACCTAAAGGTAAGTACTAAGTTCAGATGAGAGATGTGTGGAGGATTTCTTTGCACTCTCAGTGTTTGTTTGGTTGATTTCAAGTTTCAGGTGAAGTTTTTGGTTGTGATGAAACTGGGTTTGACTTTGAGGTTCAACATGTTTGTTTGAAGCTTTTGTTCATTTGTTTTACTGAATTCATAAATATTTTAAAATAATTAAGTTCTAGATCTATGTGGATTCTTCTTGGAAATCCTAAAAAAGCTTTACGAATGTAATCTTGATTTGTTTAGATATTTACTTCAAAAGAAATTCAAATGAAATACTTTTCATTTAACTAATTAAACTGAGATAGTTCTAATAACTACTTGAAGATTATAGTCGTTATTTTCCAAAAAAAAAAAACATCGTCCACCCGTTCCTTGGTCGGGGGCGCTATCAGTGCTACGAGCCCAAGAAAACGATCCAATCAATCAGTTTGACGGCCTCTGATATCCGTTTCTTTTCCGTTATCACCGCCGAATATGTCCCCAATAAATTATTATCACTGTTAAACGTCGAATAAATTATTATGACTGTGAAATAAATTATTACGAGTGTTCAGCATAGCGATGCTACGCCGTAGGCACTACGGTCGTAGCGATAGTCTACATGAGTGACGTAGCGATAGTCTACATGAGTGCCGTAGCGACTGGCGTGATTTTGAAATGTGTGCTATGCCTCGCTTCGTGTTGTTATGCGTGGATTAGCTCTCCTTTTGATAGAGAAATACATTTGCGAATACAAATGGTATTTTCAAATCTAATAATGATTGATCCCATTTCGCTTTGTGGTTTAAATCATGTTTATGTAGATCAGTTACTCCGAAGTTATTAAACTGCTATCCATGAGCTACAGCTGTGTAATAATCAATTTATTTTCATTTTAGTAAAAGCATTAGGAATTGAAGTATCAGATTTATTATCGACAATGAAACACACTGTTCGTGGCTAAATAATAACAGCCGCTCGGGTCAATCTTCAGGTCAAGCCGCGCTTGCCTAGGTTGGTCCGTGGATGGGTCACCACCAATTACATACTGAATTTCCTCCTTGCCTCGGAATGCACTTTAAGCCGTTGGTCGTCATTTGTTGATATTTTACAAACGTTACATAGTCAGTGGCTCGAAAGTCTGACAACCAGTCTTACCGTATCGTGTTACCCAGTATAAACTAGGTTGTGGAGTTCAGATACGCAGTCGCTCCATGTAAAATACTGGTACTCAGATGCATCTAGATAGACTGCAAGCCCACTCTAACATTGTTGGGAAAAGGCTTGGCAGATGATGATTGAAACTAACTGAAACATCTTTTCCCTAAAGATTTTCTCTTTTCTCGGTTTCTACCGCTTCAGTCGTACATATGTTTGATAAAGTAACATAAAAGTATTGTAACAGAATTTAAAATCAACACTACGTTATAGACAAGTTATTTGTTTGATAGATAAACAAATTAAGTTACATTTGTACCCAAGGGAAACGACCTCTATTTGATTAGACATTTTTTACTAAAATAAAAGTTTGCTTAAATCTAAAAGTTTAAGATATTTAGAGTCGAGTGCTAATGTAGCCGCGATTTGTTGAGTGTTGTGATGTTTCGCGAATGTCATAAACATCGCAAATCAATTATTGTATTTCACACCGAGTCAGTATGCGACGGAGTAGTGTATTGACTAAATTGAAGTTAACAAGAACACTTCTACAAACCATATTATATTATATTATAACTAGCCCATATTGTCCCACTGCTGGGCAAAGGCCTCCCTCCATTCCTTCCAACGGTCACGATTCTGTGCTACTACTTTCAAATTCTCAAGGAAGACATCCAGTTCGTCCCGCCATCTCCTTTGTGGTCTGCCGCGACCTCGTGTCACTGTTTCGGGATCATAGCTTTAAGGGCACACAGTTCATTCGGCATGCGACAGACATGTCCTGTCCAGTCTCATTTAAGTTGGACAGCCTTAAGAGCCACGTCAACGATTTCACCACACCATACGACTTCTGCTAAGTTATCCAATACCTCGGGACTTACAAACATACCGTTAGAGTGACTTCGGGGAAAGCGAGTGCGTGTTATGTTCTCATGTTACTAGAAAGTAAATAGAAGATTGTATTATAGTGCAATACGTAGCAGTTATAACACAAATCCCATAATATATTAGGATATCTAATTAAATGCCTAAATATTACTGCACTTTGCATAGAACATCCAACGAAGTGTATTTCTTAAGGCATTTATTTAGGTGTAGCTTTGTGTAAATAAAAACGGACACTACGCACTTGGAGAATGCAGTTTCTGGCTTATAGAGTCAAAACGAAAGTTATCTTAGCACATGCGATCTATAATTTGAGCACAAATTGTAAACAGTTGATTACAATCTCGAGGTGTATTCGTAGGTGTGTGTGTGTATGTTATCCAATTTGTGTGAGATGTAGGTAGTAACTGTTTATTTTTATTACTTCCCCTTAGTATTTTATTTCCCTCATTTGTCCAGGGAACGGATAATCGTAATCCCCATGCTTCTTATCACGAGTCCCCTATAAACCAGTCCCATACACCAACACATACACACAGTAAAACTGTAATGTTTTACTTTTCCTCGTAAATCCGGGAGTACACGTGCGCTTTACGGATTCCTGTAATAAAAGCAGTTTCTTTTAACAAAATCGGTTCGCGTAGTGAACGACTCGCTTCGAATGAGATTAGCTAGCGAGTGGCCCAGTGCTCCGCCTCCCGTGACCCGCACAGAGCCTGGTTCTATTGGACATGAAATTAAATCAAGCGCCGATGTGGGCCATGTGGGCCGCGGCAACGATTGAAATCATTAGAATCGCCCGACAGCCTCATGGAATGATTACCGTTATGTTTTTTAATTATGACATTCTCATACTTGAATTCATATCGATCGTTCCACTTGGGATGTGCGAGCTCACTCTATTTAGTGTACCATTATATTTCTGAGAGCTCATCTAACGATTTCAATATTCGGTTGACGCGATATTCTTTCTCTAACGAAGCTAATGTGCACTCCTGCAAGGCGACGCCTAATATACATATAAACGTTCGTAATATTTCAGCAAACTTCGTTATTGTTTCGCGGTTCGTTTTGGTTCACAGTCAGTCGGTTATTTACTTGTTACTTTGTTTGAATGCTCGCCTTTTATTGAAGTTTCTTAATTAAATGCCGTGAGATTAGCGCACGTATTCGTTTGAGCCAAGTCGAGATTTTTGCAAACTTTTTAAATAAAAAAGAACTGCGTTGTTTTGCTTTTATTTTTCACAATTTTTTATTAAGTTCATTAACAAACTGGATTTTACAAAATAAGTTTTTATATTTTATTTTATTTATTCAGGGGCAGCAAACAGCTACAATATGTGTTAAAGGAATTAATATAATATATAATTTATAGTTTGTAATATGAAATAGAAATATATTACGAATAATTAAAATTGTCATAATTATAGTACCAAAGACATTTCAATATAGACGGGACAAGACAAAAAAAAAAAACTTGTTACTACTTAGTAACAAGTCGGTTTGTCTAGTGTCATACAGCCTTTTGTCAGGTAACATTCGTGTGTTCAAAATCAAATGTAAGTGATCTAAATTTTTGCATGAAAATATTTCCACTGTCCGCTCTATAAGTCTTTTAAATATCTTTGATTATTCCGCTACTGAACCAGTATTCAGTATTTAAATGTCTAGAATTAAATCCCAGACTAAAACTTGCATCTTTTCTCAACGAACCAGCAGCTAATAATAAAACTATTAGCGCAAACACCCATTTGAATACAATCAACAATGCAAACACTGTCGTAGCCACGTAGCACCACTGCTACGCCGTAGCACGTAGCTACGAGCCGCGTAGGTCCTTCGTAGACCGCTACACATTTCTGCATAATTATCTTTATTGTGGACTGGAAGCGGCATAAAGCTTGTGCTTTAAAAAAAATATTTTCACTTTTACGCGAAAAAATTAAAATACTTTAGTGCTACTTCAACAAAAGTAGACGTAGGAGAGATATTTAATTTCTGTACAGTAAAATATGCATTTACCTATTCGGGTTTAAACTCTTTTTCTTCACAATGGAGAGCAGTATTCTAGGAACCTATTTTCTTTAAGACAAGACTGTATCCACTTTCAGGAAAGAAAAAAAACATAAAGCTAACTGCTTCGGCAGAGTGTAAAAGTGCAAGACTTTAATTAAGATGAACGAGACGGAATAAATTAATGTTGGCACTTAATAACCGTCGGCGAGAGATGTCGCCATTTGCATTCGCGGTGACCGTAACATTTTTGAATGACTTAATCCCGGCTGACGGTATCGTGCGGCTTTACTGCGGTGCCAGGGGAAGAGAAGGCTGGCGAGCAGGGGGTTTATGGTAGAAGTATGATAAGTAGTCGTCAGACGCGGGGATTGCTCGCCTAATTAACGTTTTTTTAGGCTAACATTTTAAGATTTTTGTGACGACACTGATGACCTTGTAGGTTAAGAGATTTGTTGATTTGACCTTTGACTGTCTCCAAAAGGACTGGACTTTTAGATGGCCAAAAGTTTTAAATCGTCAAGACTAAGCATATAGTTAGTAAGGTATACAGTGAAATTAATAGTGGATTTCGTTAATTCATCGATCACAGATTTTGTAGTGAAACGATCAATACTTTTTATTGTTTGAAAATAAAATTCTCTTCGCCAATTTACAAATACCTGTCAAAATGGAAACTTCACAACCTGAATTTCTAACATCTATCTGTGTTTTATATATATAATATATATCTTTGAACATCACAAATGGACACAAATGGATGCGAATGTTGAGATGACAATGTTGTTCATATCTCAGGTTGTACGAGTATGTCGTACAAGACAGCTGTCGGATTCTACACATCGCTGGCCTTTGACCAGACAATTGAGTGGAGCGAGTGACTGGAGCGTACAAACGCAGCATAAAGCCCGGTTCACATGTGTGTGATGCTGTGTTCAAGCTATGCTCAATTGATTCCAAGCTAAGCTTTGTGTTGATGCGAAACAATTTGCTCTTGACGATTAATTCCCAGATTGTAATGGAAAATGGCGCATCATTGAAATGATATTTAAAAACAGATGGTTGTAGAAACAAAATGTATGATTATCCGTATTAATATGATACCTGACCTACCTACGTCATTTCTACAATCATCACTTAATTCTGATCGTGTAAAACAATATTTTTAAAAGCTGACATCTTGTGGATTTACCATAGAAAATAAGCGATTTCTAATCTACATTACCAATCAACCGTATTAATGCACCTTGCCACTTACATTGCTTGCAGGAACGTTCAACATGGTATCAATTCCGCCGCGAATACAAACAGCTTCGACACAACTCATAGATTAGCGTTCAGTTTCAAAGCAAGCTCCAGTCGCGACGCTAACATTCTACGTGGTATGGTGCCTGGGTACTTGTGTGTACGATCGAGGAATTGAAGGTAAACCTTAACAACACATATTACACATATTATTACTCCTGTTTTCTTCGAAAAGTTAGGCAGAGGTATACAGTGTATAAACTTTTAGACAGCTACGTTGAATCTGTCTATTTACTAGGAGAGCCTATTGCCATCAACCTGGCTCAAATATAGACTCCGGTCTGTTACTGACAAATAACTGTTCTCTCTGAAACTCTGGTTTCTGGTTTCCTGAAGGTAAACTCATCATCATCATTCTCTTGCCCTTAGCATAATCGGCTTATAATTTTCTCACTGCTGGAACACACTATACTACACAATAATCTAAAACGCGGACCCAGTGCGGATTGCTAGATGTCACATGTCTTCGATTTTTTTTTTGGTTCTAGGACATTCCGGTTTCCTCACGATGTTTTCCTTCGCCGTTTTTGAGAGCAGAGGTTTTAAAATACATTACAAAGTAATGCGCCTGCCTTGGTTCAAACCCACGACTTACTGTTCGTAAGTCGGGGCCGCCAACACTGGGCCACCGCTGCTTTCTCTTGCCCTTATCCCAATTCATTTGGGGTCGGCGCGTGTCTTCTTCTTCCATACTTCTCTATTACTCGTCATCTCATCAGACACCTCCTTTCTTGCCATATCATCCTACTATATGAATTAAAAAAGTCATTGATAATTTATCTTGTGGAAAGTGAGATGTTAATGTCTTCGACTTCAAACATTATGTTGAGAGAATGGGAATAAAAATAAATGCAATATTATTTGGATGAACGAATTTAGATCATCTTTGATGTTGCGCTCTCATTTACGTTATTAAAACTCAACAAAATAAACATATAACCAAACACAAAATCAAATTAACAAGATTATCCTTAACAACATTACACCAAATCCGTTTCACGTTCCTTTAAAAATAAACACGTAATCAGATCCCCGTATCACAGCGAGCACAATAAAACGCCTGACCCGGTAACATTCATTAGGCTTCATTATACCACATCTACATTCCAAATACATATAAATCAAATTATCTAATTCTAAATCCGTTTGTATTTCCTTTCATTCCTCGCAGGAGTGAGTGAGATGGGTGATTGGATTTGATGAAGGGAATATTGCGCCGAAGCCGTAGAAATAAAAAGATAGTGGGCCTAGCGGGAATCCTTAGCAATCGCATTCAATCCAATCACAGCCGTAATGAATCACGAATGTTCTGTATTATAGCGTTATGTTGGACATTATGTGTTTGTAATAGGATATTGCTTTCATTGTCGATTATTGTGACTGGCACGTTTCCATGGGGCATTTTATTTGTTCGCAGTGTTTTGCTTTGTATCAATCAAAATCCAGTTGCCGGCTTCCGAATTGAGTCACTGATCTTTGGTCTACTGCTACCCATACATATCAACATCTGAGCTAGATGCCCCAATGTGTTTGTTTGAAGTGTTTACACACTGTTCCAGATATGTATGTTAAAGTGAAGTGACAGTGCATTAAACTGGGACACAAACTGACATTCCGGGATGCTACTGAGAAGTTCCTAACGAAAACTTCGAAAAGCATTGCTAAACCTGGCTATGTAGTCCACGGGTCGTTGTAGGTGATTAGCTACGTTAATCTCAAAAAGCCTCGATAATTTCCGATTCGACGAAAAACCATTAATTAATTAGATTAAACAAAAGCAATCCTCCACTTGAAATTGATTGTTCTTCCTCTTCCACGTGTGTACAATAATAGAGGATAATGTCAACACAATCCCATTTATATGAAATTAAAGGAAACATTAAAAGCTTTTCCAATAACAAATAGAAAACAAAGATAGTCGAGGAAGCAAAGGTATTGCATTGATCGTTACAGTGTGTTTCAAAACAGCAGTGCAAAAAATGTTTGTTATTTAAACAATTTATTATAGGTAAATTATAAATCAGAAATGTCGATGTCAATAATTTAATTAATAAAATGCCTAAATTTAATGGTGTAAAAATAACTGGACCTTTTTTTATATTTTGGTGTTTACTGTTGTGTGGAATAATATAATATAATAATAATAATATTTTGGGACAACCAACACACCGCCATCTGATCCCAAACTAGGCAGAGCCTGTACTATGGCAACCAGACAACTGATAAACATATAGATGACTAAATGAATAAGACTTTATACCACTTATTTTTAACCATTTTATGTAATAAGATTGACGTAATATGCTTCAGCTAAACTTACCGCAGTCCCATGTTGAAAATAGGCTTCGCACTTGACCACGCAACCCCAATAACAATTCCTGCCCATGCACCAAATTGGCAGCCGGTCCGATGTTTCATACTGCTGCCCCTCAAGAGTGGACTATCGTGTTCAGATTGTGTACATACCTACACAGGTTAGCAGCGCAGATCGCGCTCTCATTATCAGCTTGTCAACGAACAGTGTCGGCTAACATCTCTATTATGCGCCACATACTACTACTAAGAGCTGTGAGATAGTTAACGTATTGTCATTGTTTTTATGTTGACTTATATTCTGACGCACCACAAATGGAAGGCAGTACCGCTATATTCATTTTAAGTGGAACAATCTATATTGTTCAGTCGGTGAAGGCAACACCATAATCACAGTTTGATTAAAACAAATGATATTTAACAGTAATTTATAATGCCGACATAAGTACTAATATTTACATGATTTAGGAAAAATGAAAATTTTATCAGCCTAGGGTAATTTAGTTATAAGATGGAAGAAAACAAACATGCGAACATTTGTGAGTTCATTATGTAGTATGCGTATTTTAAAGGCAACTAATAGTTTTAGTTTCCTTCGAAGGAAATTGTTTTTAGAGAAAAATGGAAAAATAAAGCAAACAGTAAGGCTTTCATTATCAAGACAATCCCCGGAACTATGTAATCAATTTAAAACAAATAGTAAAAATTGTGTAAAATCATCAAATGATTTTTGAATTCATCTAAAAACCTGTCTATGCAACTCCATTAGCATTAAAATAGCCACTTTAGTCACAGCTCGCAATTATATTCTTTTAACAATGTTTACAAAATTTTGTATTTCCAGATAGTACTTGAAACTTTTTCAATTATTTTCTTCAGGTAGGTCTGGCTGAGCTTACAATGTATATAATCATACTTCTTTTCATAAGAATGAATATCTACCAGAGTAAACAAAAATATAATAAGTTTTACATTTTGTGTTCCCTGAACGTGCGCGGCGTATTTTTTTTAATTTATTGATTAAAACAAAGTTCATAAAAATATTAACTTAAGCACTATGCCCCACAAAACCGTCGCACGGGTTGTCTGTGTGAACGGAACATACAGTATTAAAAATAAGGTTTATTAGTGCGGACAATTAATTTTTACTTATCTGCTGAGATAAGCTATTTGTTACATAGTACACATAACATCACAGAAGTGGATCGCCATGACCTCACCTAATTTTCACGGTATTTCGAATGGATTGGCTGCAGTTTTAAGTTTTATAGAAACAATATAATGTTAATCGCTCGACTGGAAGTGATACTGATCCGGTCATCATCATATGCCTAGCCTCTTCCCAACTATATTGAGGTCGGCTTCCAGTATAACCGAATGCAGCTAAATACTATTATTTTACATGGAGCAACCTATCTGACGTCCACAACCCAGTTAGTACTTGGTAATACTTACCTTTTGGTAAGACTGATAGTCAGATTTTTGAGCCACTGACTACTTAGTGACTGTCAAAGATCTACAATTGGCAGCCGTTGCTGTGATGCAGATGCTGATCTGGTGCAATACTTAAACATACGTGTGCCGTGAGCTTCATACTTTAGTTTCGCTGCGTAGCTATATTTTTCTGTTCCAAATAGTTAGTCTGGTTTCACATCGAGTTTATGATTATATTTAAACCTATCTTTGTCTATTTTCTATATCATTCAATTCAAATCAATGCGGACGAATTTTTGGACGCCCTGTAACCCTTTTCTACTTGTACATATTTATTACTATTATAGTTTTGTAGTTTGTAAGTAATTTATTTATCTTTGAAATAAAAATTTAGAAAATCAGGGTCAGTTATTTTCACAGTAATTGTATGTTCATTATAATTTATCATCTATCTTTCAAAACTTAGTTGAACGAACATAAATTCGCCATCCGATGCTCGATATCAGCCCACGCTTTAACTTTGATTCTCTCTCATTCACTGCTCCCTGGTAGCCGCGGCGGCCCATTCACGGCGCGACTTCCTGCGCGCCCGCTGTCCATCAACGTCGCGTGTGTGGGATGATCTGGGTGCGCTTGTTCGCTTGTCACTCAGAGGGAACACTATCTTCACTTGCTCCTCTATAATGAACATTCACTATGTACTGGTTACATTTGGGAAGAGATTGTTGTGGCTGTTATTGTTAAATTTCGACGTCACTGGATAGAAATTGTGAACTATATTAGAACTTCTAATGCTAGATCCCGATTTAACTTCCTATAAAAAATAAATAATGTAAAAAGACCCTTAACGAAAAGCACTTGTTCTCCCCGACATTGCGATCTTTTTTTTTCTAGACTATACCTGGGAACCTTCTAGTTCCGGAGATATTGGAGGTCAAAGTTCCAACTTTTTCACAACTTTTTTTATATACTAGTTTTTAATGTTATAATTTTACTTTAATTAGCTCCATAACCCGTTCACTATCCAAAGCATCCCTCAGCACAATGTTTTGAGTGCGTTACATTGAGTTTACCGTAAAACATGATTTTTCACCCCATTTAAAAAAAGCCGTTTCCCAGCAATAATTTTTGCGTAGGGGTATTTAGTTTGATATACATAATGCTTGGAGGACGGCTTCGTGAAGAGTCTGTTTAAACCCAGTATATTGAGAGAATGTTGTGAACAGATCCATGCAGCTTTAGCGGAAAGAAGGCTAAAAACATTCGATACCAAAATATTTGTTATAAATATAACGATACCTATGGGATGCCTTTACAATCAGTCTAAATTGTAAACAAACATTTGAATTTTTAGACAGAAATTCAGTCGCGCACAAATGGAGCAGGACCTTCACCGCTTAATATTTATTCAACGTAGATTTATTCGCACAAAATAATATAGCACGTCCATTTTTAATTTACAAATACATTTGCAATTGAAATATCATAATCCAAAAAAATACGGTTTGACAGAAATCGCTTTCATGTATTTTAATTAGTGAATTCGTTTGGAAAAAATGGACACGTCGAATTGAGAACCTCCTTTTTTACGGCTGGTTAACAAATAAAGTGGCTCGCGGCGGTATTTCGGGGAAACGACTCACTTATAACATATTTTTCGAACGTTACGATGAATTGAGAGCAGACGAATGTTTTTGAGAATTGGGTTACATGGCAAGAGATGTGGGTGAGGAACGTGTACCGTGTATAACGGGTACGTCCCTTTTGTTATTATATTATTATGTGTGATTATTTGAAGCAAAATTCGGAGAATAAATTAGATGAAAGAAAATTAGTCTTTCTAGTATCCAGCTAACTCAGGCAATCACAGTTCTCAGCTTGTCTTCCGCTTGCCGCTTCCAATCTGTCTCAGCCACCTTTAAAGGACACTATCAAAACAGTAACACCCAAATTATGATGAAAGCTTATACGAAAGAATCATTCATCACCAATCAAGCAACGGCTCCCAATAGCTCCTGTAGCACTCTGGAGGCTATCTATCGCTATAATGAGCACGCGGGCAGTCTAGCGCGCCATATAGCCCGTGCCCGCGCCGCGCCGAGCTAATTGCTCGGTAATCTGTCTGTGTGCGCAATTGCGATTGGCTGTGCGACGGCCATGATGCGGCATGATGGGGCTCGGTCGTAATGCTGTCTGGAAATATTTATATATCATGAGGCTAGTCTGGGTTATGGAGGTCAGATAGGCAATCACTCAATATAAGTATATAAATTTTCGAAAACAAGAAGTTATTTTTTAGATAATTATTTTGTACCCTATCACAATGTTTTCTTATTTAACCCAAAGGTTGACAGGTAGAGAATGCCTTGTAGCATTAAGTCCGCTTATGTACCACTATTATACATGAAGTTTAAATAAATAAATAAATCTCTCAATGTAAAATACTGGTACTCAGCTGCATCCAGTTAGACTGGAAGCCTACCCCCATGGTTTGGGAAAAGACTAGACAGGATGACATAAGGGCAATCTTGAATATGCTTGGGATTAAATTAAATGCGTAACAGATATTTTCGTTCCTTCATTTATTCATTGTCAGCTTAGTTCCACTAGGCGGCGGTGACCTCTCGCGTCCGGCCCTGGTTCAAGCCATGGTCCGGGGCGAGAGGGAATGGGAAGCCGTCGCCTCCTTCTGCGAAGCAGACATGCTAGCGAAGGAGGCGGCGGAACGTGAGAGGGAAAGAACCTCCTCACGTCCCAGCCGCCGCGGGAGAAGCACCGGGCGTCGGGGGCCACGCCGTGATGGCTCTCGGCCACCGTAGGCGCGGGCCTGTGGACGGCGAGTAATGGGCTAGCTCGCCGTCCGTCCGTCGTATGGCGACGGGCAGGCCGTGTCGACGGCGCGTTCGTGTTCCACGCGCGCCTCAAAGAGTTGTCAGCAAACGGGAGGGGCCCGCAAGGGCCAGTGCCTGCCAGGGCTGCGGGACTGTTCGAAAGAGATACCGCGGCCCTGGAACATAAAGGGCCAGTGAAGGAACATGGGTGGTTTTTAGTCAGTAAGAGTCTGACACTCCCTTCCGCTCCGCCCAGAGCGGGAGGAGTCATTTGATGATTTCCCACCCCCCAAAAAAAAAAAAAAAAGCTTAGTTCCACTAGCTGCTAAGTATAGACCTCCTCCCTATTGTGCCATGCATCCCTGGTCTGCGCGAGTCTCAACCAGATCTTATTATATTATGGTACGATATTAAAACCAACGACGGACGAACTGATCCTATAGGGCTCCGTACAGTAATGAAAAACCGAAACATAATGTTTTTCATGGCATATGATTATGTGTGTCTACTGACTAAAGTTTTGTTAATATCAAATTATTGATACATATGATGACATAATATCTAGATTGTTCTCCTATTATGTTAATATTACTCATACCCAAGGGACCCGCAGTGACCCCGCTAACTACATCCGGACCCGCTAGTCCAGCCAGTCGGGATTTCACTTGTGTTAAAGTTAATGTACTGATTAGAGGGCTCGCAAGTCCCGGGCAGCACTTGATATTCTGTACAATTACTATTTATTCATTTTTTCTTTCTTGGGTTCAATTCACGGGCCGGGCTAAGCGTTATTGTGTTTTTCCATCAAGAATTTCTCAGTAGCAGCCACGGAATTTGGATTTGTGCCTGGCTGATGGCAATAGTCTTGCCCCTTTTTACATGGGACTTCAACGAAATGTGGGTGTACTATTAGGTACACCTGTGTCTAACCCTTACAGGCGTGATGTTATGTGTCTGTTTGTTATGTTATGTTTTCTTTTCTGACTCTTCATGACATAAAAGATCTTAAACCCCGTTAAAATGGATGGATTGTGTAAAGAAGCAAGCGAACTCTGGCATAGACGTATGTGGAAGAAGAGGTGAAGGGTGCGCTGCAATCAAATAAATTAAGATAAACGCTGATATGTACCCGAATATTTACGAATGATCAAGTTGTTTGAAAACGAAACTTCCGCACCACTGACCTGCTCCATAAAAGGTTATCCGCACAGATAACTGTCACCACAATATCATAATTCTTCGCAGCATACAGCAGATGTGACCACTAATGGTCACGAAACTCCATCGTATTTTAATTATATCCCATTTAATGAACAGATTACCGACCGGCCGTATTTGCGAACCATAGCAATTTCCAATCGCACCCTCTGCGCATAATTGTGATCAATATTTAACTTAATATTCGATGTAAATGGAAATAACGATTTAATTGGAAGTTTTATTGTGTAATTATTGTGAATTAAGTTATGGTACAGAGCCAAATTAATTAATAAAGATTTGACTGGAAAAGAATTGACAGAAACAAAAATGAGTATTAATTGTAAATGAACAGCAAAACTCAACAGTGGTCTAGCCAAGAACAAACTTCGTTTCTCAAGCAACGCGTTACAAAGTTTCCTAAATCGCGCCAGTATTGTATTGTCGGTCTACGCTCCAGCTGGATTTGTCGAAAGCCTCTGTCTATACCAAGACCGTCACATTGAAAACGTTATTTCTATGTAAATTGTATTATTTAAAAAGGTCTATTCCAATGAACAAGCAGCGTGGGTTCAGATTGAATGGGGTATTTATATGGAAAGGTTTTATGTCGCTACTGAGAAAGCGTATTTGCGTTAACGCTCGAACCTTGATGTGAACTTCAGGACCTAAATCTAGCCTAGACTAACGAGTTAAAACAAATTACGCCCCATAATAGGACTATAGCTTGGGTGTCAGACACAAATCGTACGTGTATTGAAATCCAGATCTAGGCTGTAATATGAACAGCTTATTATGGATGTATGTCTCTATTTGTCACGTAATTATTCTGTATTTCGGCTGAATAATGAACGTGGTAGTTTTTGGTTAATCACTTTGCATACGGATAAGAAAAGGATTTAATCAAAGATTTAAAACATTAGATGTCACCGTACTTAAGACATGTGAAAAAGTGTCCACAATGAGAAGACAGGATTTCCAATATAAGTTTTTAAACTGTCATGGTCACTAACATTATCATTAACACTATAGAAACGGGATATTTACCATGTTTACTATTTGTTTTTAGTTCCCGATATTTCGGCACTGTTGCAAGCACCATGATCACGGATAAACTGAAGTTATTGCGGGTGGGTGTACAACTGTACATGGTAAATATCCCTTTTCTAGTGTTTAGGATTTCCAATGAGCAAGAGAGTCAATAATATTCAAATGTCCAACTAAACAGAAATATAACCATCTATTGATGAGATAGGCAATATTTTACAAAGTTTTTCGTCTACAAGAACCAAATCTAGCTTCGTTCATAAAATGTAGAAACTCAACAAAGAGATTCAATCTCACCACAACTCATCCTCGTAACATCAAGTTTACGAGTTGCGTTCTATTTAAGCGCACGTATTTAGCATATTACTAAGATATTGAAGCAAGTATGCGCTCTAGGCCACACCCTGCAAATATGGGTTCATTAACTAAGCCGTGTACCGAGTACATGCATATAGTACGTAGTGCACGCTTTAATTAAGTTGTATTATTTTAATTAAATAATGGCGGAGATGTGTGTTTAGGAGATAGCGTCCTGCGGCTACTGTAGTTTGTATCCTCGGAACGTATCACGTGATGTTGCTGAGCGAGGAGTTTGTTTTGCAACTGCAGTATTGTTTTGTTTTGTCTCTGAATGATTACATTTCAATTATTTGACGTTTAACTCTATATTATGACCTTAGAGAAATTATTACTTAGAAGCAGATTGCAAAAAAAATGTTACGATAAACCGTGAGTCAAAACCGAAAACACAAATCTGCTACATGTTCTGCACTGAAACGCTTTACTTGTGCCTGCGTGTGATGCATGAATAACCTGTACGCTGCACCGGTTCAAGAATTCACTACTTACCACATCATCGGATTTCAATGTATAAGGAATCGCTTTCCACCAGGCGTGATCGAGGTCAAGAGCAGGCCCATTTTGTAATAAAAAAAAAAAAAAAAAAAAAAAATATTTACTTTGCCTCCTGACATGACTGCTACATTCATATTTTATACACCATTATTTAACTCGATCATCGAACTCGAAACGATTGGGACTATTTTTTTCAAAAAATAACAATAAAAAAAAAACACGAAAGAATAAATTTAATGTTTTTTTTTTTTTTAATAATGAGAACTCAAATGTGTGTGTGAAACGAATCCACGATCGGCAACACATGCGAACGATACCCATTGAAAAATTCATTCATCGAGCGATTCTCATTATTTCACAAAAAAAAAAACATTAAATTTATTCTTTCGTGTTTTTTTTTATTGTTATTTTTTGAAAAAAATAGTCCCAATAGTTTCGAGTTCGATGATCGAGTTCATGGTATTCGGTTCCAGAACGACCTAAAAATAATGGTGTATATTGTAGACATAATTTAGTCTAGCCAAATCATTTATTTTTATTATTATTCGCGCCTATGCTACTATGATATTATTTATTATTATAAGATTGTTCATTGGTACACTATACATATTATCACTACATAGTATAAAACAAAGTCGCTTTCTCTGTCCCTATATCCCTATGTATACTTAAATCTTTAAAACTACGCAACGGATTTTGATGCGGTTTTTTTTTAATAGATAGAGTGATTGAAGAGAAAGGTTTATATGTATAATACATGCACCCGTGCGAAGCCGGGGCGGGTCGCTAGTAACCTAATAAATGCTCAAGTATTAACTTATGGTTTCGCTCCACGTATTAATGGCACTATGTCGCAACACCAATTTGTCTCGTCTGCTCGACGTTCGTGTGTTGCCAAAGGGATTCAGCAGAATATCAGCGTCAGGTACATGCCTGACACATGCTGAGCTGGACTCCCATTTTGTGCAACCTTGAGACGCACACCGCACCTTGTATACTCGTCTTTTTAATTTTAATTATGTCGTGGTGTCACTATATTTCTTTAGTAAATATTGTTTTCTTTTTGTATATCGGCACCTTGTTTTTTATTTAAGTTATATGTTCTTATAATTTGTCTTCATTATTTAATTGTGCTTCTGTGTGTTGTTGTGCTATGTCTTTTGTGTGCACTGAATAAATGGTTTATCTATGTATCTATCATATTTTATTCCTAGCAGGTGTCACATCATGTCATATTGCCACATCCCAAGATTAAAGCGACACAACGCAAGATTCTCCATAACCGTGTTGACTTGAGGTGGTTATAGTTTATACCAATTACGATTGGTATGACTACAAGAAATTCACTAAACGGACGAGCAAGGAAGCCAAGGAAGTACAAACAAACAAGTGCGTTGGTGCACACTACCCTGGACGTCGGTCCCACACGTTAGTTTGGCCTTCAAATTCTTCTAATGTCGTAAAAACGTGACTTACCGCGGAAAGTAAATCAAACAAAAAGATTCATGATACTCAGCAAATCTGCCGTTTTCTAGTTTTTGTGCGTTGTAATGTTTTAGGACATTGCCGGCTTTACGTCAAAAATAATGGCACATCAATTCGTGAACTCAGTAAGCTATTTGGGGTAATAAAAGGAAATCATTTAGCCGTCATTGTGACGGTAGATAAGCAAAAATAGAGGCTATTCGCTGAGTACAGCATTACAGGAAATAACATTACACAAATCCAATAACTCTGCACTAGACTAAGGGTTGGAAATGGGTTCCATGGATCAGCTAATTAACACATTAACAAAGGCTGAAACAATCAGAAGAGAAATTCCTCGAAATAAAGCGAAATATTATTAAATCAAAGAGAGAAATGAAACAATAATTTGCCTCTATTGTCCGAAGGCATCTTACAGATCCAGATTCCGGCGTCTACTGATAAATCCCCATGGATACACCTAGTTACATGATGATGATGTATTAATGGCTTATGCTGTACTAAATGTAACAAATAAATAAATAAATGATGCCTGACCTGGCAATCGACCCAGGACCAGAACCCACGAGTAACTATGCCATGCTTTTTTTTTTTTTTTTTGGGGGTTGGGAAATCATCAAATGACTCCTCCCGCTCTGGGCGGAGCGGAAGGGAGTGTCAGACTCTTACTGACTAAAAACCACCCATGTTCCTTCATTGGCCCTTTATGTTCCAGGGCCGCGGTATCTCTTTCGAACAGTCCCGCAGCCCTGGCAGGCACCGGCCCTTGCGGGCCCCTCCCGTTTGCTGACAACTCTTTGAGGCGCGCGTGGAACACGAACGCGCCGTCGACACGGCCTGCCCGTCGTCATACGACGGACGGACGGCGAGCTAGCCCATTACTCGCCGTCCACAGGCCCGCGGACTATGCCATGCTGTGTCAATAACTTAATACGTTAGCTTCAAAAATATTAAAAGACGGTTTGATGAAATAGCTAAACAATAATTAAGGTTAGTCAATTTCACTGAAGTAAAATTATGTTATGGTCCCACACTCCACTTGATAACTAGTCTGAACGATACAATGAGTACGTAACTTTATCTATTGCACACAACATTTCGGTATCAGTTCTCGGTATACAATATAATAAAAAAAAATTAAGATACCTTTTAATCAGTTCCTAAAATAGTTCTCGTTACAATTTCTTGTTAGAAGCTGTCTTTCTATTGACTTCTGCCGAAAAACGTGCGTGCATCGGCGTGAAAGACATGGTTAGAAACTGCGTAATATGTGAAGTACAGCGAGTGGTGCGACTTTAGCATAGTTATATGTATTACCAGCTGAAAAATTCACCGTATCATCGGCCACATAGACGTGGTCGGGTCGCGACATTCAGTACAGCAGTATTTGTTGAACGACAAATATGGTCCGTTGCAATTTCTACAGATTCCACTTTTATTCGCCTTTGCCCATCGGTATCTACCGTCGCTGAACCATGCTTGTTTCGGGTCAGCTCAATTACAGCTTCGTCATACATTTTGAACTTGACGCTCACATTACATCGCGGCCTAGTTTTATTAAAGAAAGTCGAAATCGTTTAGTAACAATATAATGAAACAATTAGAAACAAACCTCTTAAACTGACGCCATGACAGTTCACATAAATCTGCCACCATGGAACTCAACCCGAATCAGAACAATAGGAAGCGTCTCGTCTTGTGTCAGACATGACATCTAAGGTCTCTACCCATCCTCTGCTGATAACAGCCGTAACGTACATAACATTGTTGTTCGACATAATATGATTTTGATTCCGGTTCGTTGGCTACCTTTATTATTACTTAATGTGGATCAGGCAGATTAAATAAGGTTTCCATGTCCCTACAGAGTCCGGGAGGGTACTTCCAGCCAGCAACTTTGGCACATGTATAGGAAATTTTGCCAGCTTAGTGGCAGATTGCCATGTAGGGGCAATAAGATGTGTTATGTAGTAGAAATGTAAATATTAGTGGCATAACGGCGATACTGCTCACGAGTATATCGCTCATTGTACCTACTTTGTTTTGATGAAAATTATGTATAAAGTGAATTTGGCGGATATTATTTGTTAGTGATCGATTGGGACTTTTACTTCATATAAGTGATTGACGAAACCAATCTAATAAATTGAAAAATCCAAAAAAAAATGTTTATGTTTGAAACATTCAAGGATTCTCGACTGTACTCGAGAACTTCAGCTATTTCGACAAACAACGAAATCTTCAGCAATATTAAAATAAATAATTCATTCTTCCTCCACACTAAACCGTAACCTTGCTCTGTACTGCCGAAACAAAAACGTTAAACTACATCCACAGTAGAACGGCTACATCGAAGGCCCGAACATTTTAATCCAGATAAACTTACCTTAGCCGCCCATAACGGGCAAAATTCGCCCGCAAAATTACCCGTCCGTCATGACAAAAACGCTTGGAGAACCGAGCGAAGGTTCTGTACAAAAGTAATGTGGCATTAGGGGCCCGTAAGCGAACCGCAGGGCTGCCGGCTGAATTGTAAAGTAAAGAATATTGAGTTATTTCTGCGAGCGCACTCGGGCGAGTCGAGTGGTCGAGTGTGCGCAGCCAGTGCTCGAGCGAGTTCGTGCTTCGTTTACATTCATTGATGAGTTCGTGCGTGTTTTACGTTTTATAGACTGATCAGCTGATTGTTAGAGCGTTTTTATGAACTAACAATGAGTTTCGGGTTTCAGTAGCTTGATTTTGTGGCTGTATAACAAGATTCAGAGATTTTTGTTACTGTGGGCTAGTTTTATTGACTTTAGCTTGATTGGATGTAAGGTTTGGATTTTTTAGGAGCTGTAAAATGAAGCTGGAATTTTTCGTCCTTGATTTTTTTTCAGATTCCATGAATGTTTCATAGGTCGTAGTCATCCTTATTCGTTTTCCTATTCAGTAGGGTCAAGGTTTTCTTTTGGGTGCGGTAATTTTCATACTCTTTGAAACAATTTTACTGACCCTTCATTGGCCTTTGAAAGCACCCATTTTTTTGTACAATCTAAGTAAAACACATTTTTTTAAAGAATACCCAATTTTTTTTACGCTGTATCGTACTTAAATAAATTTACAATATAATAATGTTAGTTAATGGCATACCATAAACTAACATTATTTTACTCATTGAAGAAAGTTCAAGGGAAGCTATAATTAGAACAGAAAACTTACAAGTACAGCAAATTTAGAGAAAAACGACCAAGACGAGTATTCTCTTGGATGTTAATTATTATAGAACAAAATAGAACCCGATACCTTCCACGAACTTTATGTAGAAAAAGGTTCTATTTCGATCACAACGGCCTCCTTCCTTCATCGCATTTCGATATAAAGTAATTATCATTTCACCCTATTCTCTGTTAATCATTTTTACTCAGAATTTGTTGTTATTTCTGCTTCATGTGGCGGCTACAGATCGTTAACGTGCTACAGCCTAAAAATACAGTTTATTCTTATTATTTCCTTGTGGGCGTGGATCGGGAAAATGATTGGATCACCAATTAATGTACCTACTCCGTAGGATTACGATAATCCTTCGTAGTCAGAGAGTAGTGAAGGATTATTTTAAGTAACCAAGATCAGTATTCTTGTTTTCATTTAGTTACAATAACTTATATATGATTAGAAATCCTTATCCTTCCTTACTTCTCTATCCTTACTATATATTTTATAATTATAATAATATTATAAATGCGAAAGTAAGTTTGCTTGTTTGTTACCTTTTCTCGCCTAAACCACTGAACCGATCATCCTGAAATTTTGAAAATACGTTGTCAGGTGTACAGAAACGGACATAGGATACCTTTTATCCCGAAAAAACTACAACATAGGAAAACAACGACAACGCTCTCATGATAATACATGGCGCCACGTGTCTTTCGAATCATGATTGAATTATATTATTATTAGCAGAGTACAACTCTAATTTTATTACACGGCTCATCCTGAAAACAATTATCTTACATAGTAGTATTCGTCTCCAACGAACTCGGTCGCGTAGTTTTTTAGAGTTCTAAAACATAAAAAATAAACAATTGAACGCAGCTAGTAATGTCTAGCCGCCAGTAGTGACGTTTAACAAATGTCAAATCACTTTTCGACTTCGCGCGCTCGCGTTACCGCGTAAAATTTCGTGTGTGGTGTAATTACTGTAATTGTGTGTGCTAAATCATATCTCACGAAATGTCTAGCTCAGAAGAAGACCCTATAATGGAAGAATTATACAAAATTAAGAAAAAACTAAAAAGAATTAGTCATCGACGCCGCCGACGCCATCGCCGGCATGTTTCGCCTACATTGGCTACATCCCGGAATCGATCTCGATCTAAGATTAGTATCAGATCACAGTCGACGAGTCCGTCATATCGTGATAATCGCTCGATATCACCTCATCCGTTGCCCCCCACGGCTCCGGAACAACTAGGGAAAGAAAATGTTGGTAAGTACCTACGTCTTGTTTCTAGGGTAGGGAACCAGCTAATTGGACTCACGTCGAGATATTCTATGGAACGAGATTCCTAAATACACCATTCGTACATACGAACTGAGGTGAGAATAAGATGACCTTGACCGCCAACCGTGCTAGTACGAGATACTTCCGCACGAAGATCAGATTTTGATACGAGATATCAACTCTGATATACCCTACCGTATTGTGCGTGACACAAAGCGGTAGTCGTACGGTCCTAACAAACACTACTAGTGTATTGTTTTAGAGTTACAGGAGGATAATCTGCTATTTCAGATCCTGTTACTATCAACGTGGACGAGCCAGTAATTCCAGAGGCTTTGCTGGTTGCCTTGGGTAATGACAAACCCTTAGAGGAAAAGTACGGACCAAATATCAACAACCTTATTGGCTCAAGGTGGGAAAACACCATATTAAATGATGCTAGTGAAGAGGTAAAGGATATTTTGAAAGCATACAAAATTCCCAGTAACTGCCCACTTTTAGAAGCACCGGAACTAAACCCAGAGGTCAGGGCCGCTATTAATGAAGCAGCCCGTAATCGGGATCAGGTGCTGAAAACCAAACAACAACAATTGGGCATTGCTCTGACTTGTTTGGGTCATGCAATGACCAAAATCTTAGCTGGGGATGAGGTGTCAGGAGCCCTGAAATTGCTCAGTGATGGTACTAAAATTTTAACATCTCTTCATCACGGAGAGACCAATACAAGGAAGCAGTTACTAGCACCTCTCCTTGACAAATCATTTACAAAGATGGCTGAATCAATACCAAGAAATAAATACCTATTTGGTGAAAACCTATCTGAAAAAATTAAAAACAACAAAGACATAGAAAAATCTGGATTTGAGTTGAGAAAACCTAAGCCTACATTCAACCGTCCGGGAAACTGGGGAGGCCCTTCACGCCAAACACAACAGAAGACTCAAACAATGCGTGGAGGGCACAAGCGCCCAGCTGTACAGTCACAGGCAAGGAAACCTTACCAACCGACCAGGAAGCCAATGAAGCGGGCACCTGTGAATCGCCCCGAGAGGGACTACCAGCGTGCTCGCCCACGACACTAATTCCACAACAGGTACAACATGCAGGTAACCTGGCTAGGTACTTAAGTTGTTGGCAGATTATTACTAATGATTTGGTTATACTAGATTGGGTCCAAGGTTATCATATACCTTTCACATCTGCACCGTTCCAAACTAGAATTCCATCCAATAATTTCTCTCAATCTGAGGAACTTAATATTAATAAATCAATTAATGATTTATTGAAACTAGGTGCTATTACACCCTGCCAACCAGATAGAGAACAATACATTTCAAACATATTTTTGGTACCTAAACCCAATGGCAAATTTAGATTCATTTTAAACTTAAAACCTTTAAATAATTTCATCTCCACATCTCATTTTAAGATGGAAGATTTACGTACCTCTACTAGGTTGATACATAAAGATTGGTTTATGACAACTATTGATTTAAAAGAATCTTACCTTTTAGTTCCAATTGCTGTAGAAGATAGGAAATATCTTAGATTTAACTTCAAGCAGTTGTATGAATTTACAGCACTGCCATATGGCCTATGTACAGCACCTAGTGTGTTCACAAAAATATTAAAACCTGTGATGTCTTACATTAGAAGTTTGGGCTATTTAACAGTTATATATTTGGATGATATTCAATGTATAGCAAGGACATATGAAGAATGCCTAACTCAAACTCATCATATCATTCAGATCTTAGAATGTTTAGGTTTTATACTTAACCATGAAAAAAGTAGCTTAATCCCAAGTAGACAATGTAAATTTTTAGGTTTTATTATTAACTCTCAAAATTTAACAATAAAATTGCCATCTGAAAAAATGGGAAAAATTATTAATTTCATAAAGCAGTTTATGTCACAGAATAAATGCAAAATTAGGAACCTTGCTCAACTACTTGGAACATTGTCTGCAGCCTGTCCGGCAGTTACATATGGTCGTCGGCATACCAAACTTTTAGAAAGGGAAAAGTTTTTAGCCCTCCAGTCATCTAATGAAAACTTTGAGAAGTATATGAATATTTCTTCAGAATTAATTCCTGAACTGAAATGGTGGCTGTGTAACATACCTAAAGCTAAAAAATCATTTGCCACTCAAAAAATCTGTTTAGAAATTTTCACAGACTCTTCACTTACAGGTTGGGGGGCTCATTGCCTAGGTGAATCTATTGGGGGACTTTGGAATTCAGTTGAGAAAGAGCAACATATTAACTATTTAGAAATAGTAGCAGCTTATTTTGGCTTAAGATCATTCGCTAAGAACTTGTCAAACTGTCATATATTACTACGAATAGACAACACAACAGCCATATCTTGTATTAATAAGATGGGTAGTGTCCAATTTACACACTTAAATACTATTACTCAAGAATTATGGCAATGGTGTGAGGATAGAAACATATGGGTGACAGCTTCCTATATAAAATCCAAAGAAAACACGGAGGCCGATAGAGAATCTAGGAATTTAAATCATGATACAGAATGGTCCTTAGCAGACTATGCTTATATAAAAATTACCCAACACTTTGGAACACCGGAGATAGATTTATTTGCTAGTCGAATAAACACCAAGTGTGTAAAGTATGTTTCTTGGAAAAGAGACCCAATGGCCTTTGATATAGATGCATTCACATTAAATTGGAGTGAATTTTTCTTTTATGCATTTCCCCCATTTTCAGTAATAACTAAATGTTTAGAAAAAATTAGAAATGACCAAGCTGAAGGTATTCTTGTCTTCCCCTGGTGGCCAGCACAGCCATGGTTTCCTTTAGCAAAATTATTGATGATATCAAAACCAATAATATTTGATGCTAACACTGAATTACTTTCATCTCCTTTTAGCAAACAACATCGCTTGAGTTCCCATCTTACCCTGGCTGCAGGACACTTCTCCGGACGGCACTTCAGCTAAGATTACTCCCTCAAGCTTCCTTGGAGGTAATGCTTGGGTCCTTAGCACCAGGTACCCAAAAACAGTATGACTGTTGTTATAAAAAATGGTGGGCACACTGCCACAATAACAGTATTGATGTTTATAAAGCTTCAATACCACAAATAATAGGTTTCTTGTCCGAATCATTTAATAATGGCTGTAACTATTCTACATTGAATACACACCGCTCAGCGTTGTCCCTGCTAATAAGCTCTGAAGTTGGGAGGGATGAGAATGTGAAGCGGTTGCTGAAGGGTGCCTTCAGACAGAGGCCATCTCTTCCTAGGTACACGGAAACTTGGGACCCTACAGTGGTATTAAATTTCATTAATAAAATGCCAGTTACTTTAGATTTAAAAGAACTATCAAAAAAAATTAGTTACTTTATTGGCCCTTACTACTGCCCACAGAGTTCAAACTCTGGCATCAATTAAGGTGAAAGATATTCACTTTACTGCTGATTGTGTCATCATTAATATCTCTGATGTTCTGAAAACATCTGTTAGAACTAAAAATAGTACTACCTTGCGCTTACCTTATTTTATTCAAAACCAGTCAGTGTGCCCAGCAAAAACCTTAAAATTGTATATGGAAAACACTAAGGAAGCTCGAGGAGATATGCCCTATCTATTAATTACCACTAAAAAACCTTTTAAAAAAGCTACACCGCAAACACTAAGCCGTTGGATTAAGGAAATCCTTACAGAAAGTGGCATTGACACTAGCATTTTTTCTTCCCATAGTACTAGACATGCATCCACATCTAAGGCAAAAACAGCAGGGGTGTCAATTGAAATTATCAAAAAGACTGCCGGCTGGTCAGACAAGTCAGCTATTTTTGCCAAACATTACAATTTACCAATAGTTAGTGGTACAACTGACCTTACCTTTGCTAATACAATTTTAGATTTAGAATAACTGTTTTTTTTTTTACATTTCTCAAAGAATGTCAATTAAGACTGAGTGTGTACCTTTTAGTAATGATTACCTATGGTTAAGTTTGAATAATTATAACACAATAGTGATAGATTGCTATTAGTTGATTTCTATGTTACTTGATTTTAATTATCATCAGAATGTGATATTTGTTTTAACATATAATTATTAATATAAATAAATAAGCTTAATACAGTTTGTTAAGTACCTTTGTTAAGTTATAACAACTAGATTAGGTATCTGGTTTTTGATATTTTAAAGAAATATATATTTTGATTGTATCTTATATTAATACAAAATTTTATTGAGTATTATTGGATTTAACTTTTATGATCCTTTTACACACACACACATGTATAGATGTTGCCATTACCTATCTCTGAACATCTACTATGTAAGATAATTGTTTTCAGGATGAGCCGTGTAATAAAATTAGGAAATCAGACTAACTTACCCTAAGTGACGTCTGATGGTAATTTTATGAACGGCTCATCCTGAAAACAATTAGATTCCCACCCTGTCTCATACTTATAAGGTATCACCCACCCATCACGTAATGGCAACCCTTGTTACTCTAAAGAAAGTGATTTGACATTTGTTAAACGTCACTACTGGCGGCTAGACATTACTAGCTGCGTTCAATTGTTTATTTTTTATGTTTTAGAACTCTAAAAAACTACGCGACCGAGTTCGTTGGAGACGAATACTACTATGTAAGATAATTGTTTTCAGGATGAGCCGTTCATAAAATTACCATCAGACGTCACTTAGGGTAAGTTAGTCTGATTTCCTAATTAGTTGTCAAATTCTAAATTAACGCGAGTGAAGCCGCGGGCAAAAGCTAGTACATAACATATCACACAACACCATTGAGACGACTTCTGATATCGTGGCAGATATAGCCAGATATTAATAACAACAACAACACAACAACAACAAGGCAACAAGGCGACAAGGTGTTTCCGGGGCTAACTGCCCAAGATTCGATGGATGTACAGTCGGCCAAAATGAAAACGCTATGCTTATACTGACCGTATATTCAATACCTAGTAAAGCAAACAGTTGTAAATGATAATAATATGATTAACTTACATTAACTTAATGATAACATTATGACTATATTACTAAAGGTTGTAAGAGAATTTGAGGCACAAACCTTGGCTATGAAAAAATCAAAGCTAAATCATGTACCGATATTTCTTAAGCTGTGCATTCAAGTATACCATCCATGGAGGCTGCTTTAACGAAATTACTAGGGACAATCCAACCAAGGCATCCAATACCCAACATATTCCGTGTTCCACTTTCCAAAGCCAAATCGCACACAGCCCTAGGAAAGCCATAGTTGGCGCAATTACAGTAAATTAACTAAGTCAGAACATCGGAGGTTATCGCGCGTGTTTATGTACTACTGATAAAGGTTTAGTGTTATGTGTCGGCGAGATATGGCCGCACTAATATTAATGGTACGACAAGTTAAAATCACTTGAGTTTGTGGCCTATTGCGAGCGAGTTATGGCCGGGTTTGGAGTGTATGGATATGGTCTGGACTAAAATATAGATTTGTATTTAGGAAGCGAATCGTTGCTGTAATAAGATAATAATTGGTATTAGCAAATGGATGCACATAGTGCCCATTCTCTTAGTATCATTGCTTAATATTACTCTCGTACATGTTGTATGAAACTTTGCACGCTGCAGGTGAGCTGCATCGCACTTTCAGAACCAGCTTTTTTTTAAATGCGAATCCCTTTCGAACTGGTGTGTTTAAATTATCTGCGTATTTCAAATTCAAAATTTGTGTAGTGCATATTATCCTTAAACATACAAAAAAGATATTTAAAAAGTGACAGAAAACTGCCAAATTAGGCACAGCCTGTGTCTTGGTGACACAAACACTTCACAATCGGGTAGGCTTTTAGTCAGTAAGAGCCAGTTTTTAAATAATATGTCACCTTACAAAACCATTGGTCTATAACATAAACTATATTTCTTTTTCAAACCAATACGGTACATTTTCAGATTCAAAAATAGGTTTCAGAATTATCAGTTCTGTATACGATTTCAATGGGCACAATATAAATATAATATATTTCTCGAGCACACACTGTATGTAAAAGACTCCATTGTTGTCACATTTATGTTCACAAACCTGATATTTTCGACAATTCTGCGACTCTTATCGAAGCCGTATATACGAATTAAAGTACTTTTGTATTGAATACTGAAGGAGAATTGAATTCAAAGATACCTTTTATAATGGGTTCGGTTCCAGTGGTATTTGTCTCGCGTCCTCCAATACTTCGTTTACCAATTACAGAATGTTCGTTTGAGTGTATGCTTGTTACCATTTCCTCAACAAATGCTTGACCGATTTATTCCACAAAATACGACTGCAAACTTATTATTTCATCACGTATAGTATGTATATAAAGAACACATTTTAAAGCTAGCTTTTAAATTAAATAAATAAAAGAGAACACAGATGATAATGGCAGCAGTATTTTTAATTAATTTAAATGCAGATATATGTATATCTGCATATATATACGAAGTATATGCGTGACAAGTTGTTGATTAATAATATATATTTTTATCAATATTGACTTAACCCATCACACATGTCGTAGCAATTCAATAAGATTAGATCCTAAAAAAAGAACGATGAGAAACGTAACGAACGTTACTTTAGTACTGTAGATAGATGACCTAAAATAAAAGCTAGGTATTCTATCTGAAAGCTAAACTATTCTTCAATTGTGACTGGACCTGTAAGTGGACATAAAAGTGATACGTGGTCAATATCGGGCATAAAGCGGGGGTTATACTTGTTACACTTGAACATGAGAACCACTGAGTACGTACGAGTAGCAAATATGTTCTGCTGCCGTTATAGTAAACCTTACAAGAGTGAGACGAAGCAGGGCTGTCACATTATCCAAAATTAATCATTTTGAAAGTTTTGGTAAAAAGGTCAAAGTTTTAATGATTATTTCAAGAAGGTTAGTGTGCAATATTGGGGCAAAAGAACGATGTATAAGATGTCCACACAAAACTCGATAAAAGCCTAACTCCATTGCTCAATAACTTGAAAAGAGAAAGTGCAATACTAAAACAAAAAATAAAACGAGAATTAATTTAATAAAAAAATAAGCACCTTTACATATTTTCAGCAACACCTAAAACATTTGAAACCGCGTCCCGTGCTAACCCTACCCTACAGAACTACCGCCAGCTCGGCCACAAACTCTCCGGGCCGTTTACGGTCAGTGCGGGGTTCTTATGTTCCTTGGTTAGCGTGTAAGCCGGCGCCGGAGTCCCCAGTGGTCGCCGGACCCCGCCCCGCATCCCGCGTACTTTAGGCCACGATTTCCAGCAAAACGGAGACCGGTGGAGTGGTGCGGAGATGTGTCAGATTTGACCAATAACAGGACAAATGAAAGACGCGATGTAGATTTCAACCAACGTGATTGGTCGTTTCCCGCACTTCTGTCCGCTCCACTCATGTTCGCTTTAATAGAAACCGGGGTTTAAGACCGTCTTGGGCATATAGGGAAGGGACGGACGAAAGAGTTAGGTGCAGTTAAGCGTGGCCAAACTAAGAAGCTTAATTTTTACGGGTTCAATGAACAAAAAAGTTTTTTAAGTATATTTTACTTTTGTTGAAAGGATAAGTGAAGTTGGACCCGCTATGATCGTTCTGTTTTATAACTTGTTATAAAATACCGTGGGTAAAGTAAAACTGAGTATTTTTAAGATAGTGAGATTCAATATCGACCAGTAGCGTTTGGTAGACCAGCGCATTCATTTTATAAAACAAAAGTATATAGTCATAAATTGAAAAACGATAATTTATTTTACGAAAAAGAACTTGCACAAAGCATGAACACTGACATAGCTTTAGTTGAAAAGTCTTCAGAGTTTTAGGTATTTTTAACCCTGTGTGTATTATTTTTTCCTAGCCTAAGCTCCCGTACTTGAGCTTAGGCTACAGCTGGCATCCTTGATTACCTCGTTCCGTAGGTATCTCTGGTAGGTACAGTTTACGACGTCCATCGACATACTCGTTCCGCTTCGGACGAATAACTCAGAGGCTGTATAAAATGTTAGCGCAGTCTTACGTCATAAACAGCTTAGTTTCTGAGCAACTTGTTTGTGTGGAATTAAACACAGGAAACAATGGAAAGGAATTCATAACTGCGGTATGACACCAATGGGGCATGGTATAGGTAGCGTTACAAAAAATAATTTGATGCTCTATTTTTAAATAGATTGAAGCTTCTCTCAATAGTGTCAACCCACTGCCTAAGAAGGCTAAAATACTGCCATAAATCTGTTCAACACATCAATTTAATCATTTGTAATCAAAATAATATAATGTTTTAAGTTTAGAGTCTCGGCGTTTACTTCTGGTGGCCATGATGCTGCTAGGTTTGTGTAACAAAAGATTTGACTGTATTGAAATCACAAAGAAGTTACGCTATACAGTACACAGTAACTGTTATCAGACGGGCGGCCCGCGTGCTCCAGCTGTCCCACGTGGACTCATGCAGGACCAACGCCCCGGCACGAGTGCCTGTTCGTCAACTTGTGGAAACCTATAACACACACTCCATGGACATAGATATCTTCTCTCTTTCTAGTATCAAATTTAAAACACTGGCTCTAAATATTCTTTCACCACAATCTTAATCTAAAATTATATAATTAATTCAATTTTTTTAAGACAAAATAATCATTCCGTTCTTTATGTGTTCATTTATTAACCCGTGGACAATGGTGTGGGGTACATGTTTACATATTTATTTAACGACTCACAATTTGAAACTTGAACATGTAACTGTTTTTGTGTCCCTAATAAATAAAATAAAATATTGAATACAAAACGTATCCGACCAATATAATCTCATCTGAAAACGCTTTACTGTGGATTGATTGAAATTTTCCTTATCTTTTAAAAGATACAAGTAAAAGAAATCCTCGTGTATCCACAGAAAATATTCATTTACAAGGAAAGATAGGCCACCATTGAAGAAGGCTTCGCAAATAGAATTGCACAACGAAGTGTGTAAGATACAAGTATGGTAAAAGGGGATTGATAAGAAATCAGTTTTGTAAGAAATACGAGATCACAATCGAGAGTGTCAACATTTGTGTAGTCTGTATTGAATTAAATATTTACGAGTTCATTGATACAAGAGGGATTTTGCGGTAAGCTTTATTATTGAAAATGTTTCTGGGAATCGAAAGGCACATTGTTTTTCGACTTCATGTAACACGACTCAAATGGTACCTAGACTGGCATCGCTTACATATAGACCGGCTCTGTATGTTCACACCAATGCTAGCAAACATTTTAGGTAATCAAGAAAACCGTACTTTAACACTGGACTGAATTATGTGGGCTGCTCGTAATAAAACTACCAGTTTCACAAACTCACACTAATAACTAAAAGTTAAAACGCAACAGCGCACAGACTTGAAAACCTTTCACAAAAATAAAAATATTCAAGATTTAACTCGTGTTAAGCCAACCTTAATGTAACGCTCAGTGTCGCCTTAAACAGGTCACTGAACTCAATTTTTATAACCTATTTCGTACAAGAGGTGCCTTTCAGAAGCTTTGCTTTGCTTTAGTTTTATGCCTTCAAAATGTGTTGCTCTAAACTAAACAATATCAATTTCTATAAAAGCTAAAACATGTATATATTAATATAGAAAATATTTTTGTTCGTTTAATATGATAAAGAAAAGTTTTAAAGAAGCATAAAAATAAGTGCATTGGATTCAGAACAAATCAAATCTTTTTTGAAATACATTTAGGTATGATTTTTTTTTGTTAAAAGATATCTGTTTAACAGTTTCACAATAGAATTTAACTGAATATTAGATGATACTGATAAACGGTTGTAGGCTATTTCTCGATAGATTTATCTAGCGCAGTCTAATTTAACCGAAACGTAAAGAGGTCGATTACATAAGCTTTCTTATATTTAATTGGCACATACAACACAAAAGGTATCAGAACCTCTAAACTCATAAACAAAATGAACAAATAAATAGCATCCCATAAAACACAGGCTAACTTAGCTAGAATAAAAACAAAAACGTACCTACCTTGTGAATTTCTAAACACATTAGAATAACGATTCTTTTTGCTAAAATGCCATAACTTTGGTAAAGGTTCACGTTCACTGAGGCTTACCTAACATGACATATTAAACTCATTCAATATTGTGGGTGAAAAAAAAACAAAATGAATTTTAAAGGCTAACGTTTGATTAATTATTAAAAAGAAGGTAAAACTTACCTTTGTAGTATTTCCATTTGTGGGTTTCCAATCACTGCAAGTTGTTGGTTATGGTGATTCTAGTAACATTAGTCAGTGGTTGTTATACAGACTATTATTGTATATGTAATTATATATTGTACTATTCAAAGACTCGACCCCATTCCATCACCACTAAAGAGCAGTAAAAACATAAAACAGAAGCAATTGTCTCAAACTCAACCAAAGTTAAGACAAATTCTTTTACGACCCTTTCTCCAACGCCTACTTTTACTTAGAAACTTAATTGAGTCAGGAATTCTTACTTACTCTCAAATAATTTCACACTTCAACCCTTTATTGGCGCTCCTGAGAGGTACTTATATAAAGTGTTTTGATAGCCGAGTTGAGCTTTGAACTCGGTATTAAAAGAAGGAATCGAGTTAAATCGTTTATTGGGTCGGTAATGGCCGGTAGATTTACGGAGAGCCTGGCTGGCTCCCAGCGATGCTAATATTAGCTTCGGATAATTTCTTAAGCCAGACATCCCGGCGATCGTTATGATAGCACGAGCTTCTATAACGTTAGATAAGTGCCTTATAAAATTGAATCTTTGCCATGTTTGATGTTTTCTAAAGGTTAATTGAATTGTGAATATTTTGTCAAAAATAAACAGCATTTCAAGACTTTGTTGACTCTGTACAAGGTTAAACCAATATTACATAATCTTTGGGTTTTAAAATGTACTTCTTCCTAATTTGACTAAACCCGAACTCTACAATTGCAGACCCACTGCATAAAAATGTTATCTTTCACAGTCTATTTCGCCCATTCAAGAACCATAATTGAACATTAAATTACACACAATACACCATCAGTAAGAACACAGCCGCACACTCCATTTAATATCAATCCATTGCGTATTACCGACGGTCACAACTCACTCGCTCGCAGATGAAATTACTCCAATAATTACTAGCGCATAATGTCTCATCTCCGTGTACACACATACGTGGGAAGGACATGGAGTAGTAAGCAAATGGAATACTGTTATGTACCTACTCAGCTGTATGCTTTTGAAGTCTCCTTTAATAATTATACTCGTATTACGTCTCGATAAGTATAAGAAAACATTTATTTTACCATTGTTACGTACACTTTCTTAATCTAACAGCATTCTCGATATCGGTAACAAGTCAATGATGGTTCATATTTTTATTACGGGTTCTCTCTATCTGGCAGAATCTTGGTGATATAAGTTTTTAAACTGTCATGGTCACTAACATTATGATTAACACTAGAAACGGGAATCCCGCGTAGAATCTTGGTGCTCCGGTGCTTGGTTCATTTATTTGGCATAACACACTTGACATAATCTTCTTTAACCGAATATTTGTAAAAGCTTTTATACAGAAAGTGGGCTAATAGCATAGCTGTCAAATATTTTGCTGTTTTGATTATTTTTTCAATATTGCTGAATGGAAATAATAAATATGGCTAACTAGTGAACTAAAATATTGATTATGAAATGCAATAATTAATATCATAACACCGAATATTTAGTAGGTATTAGATTTAAAAAAGTTTTAAAAATTTCCAAATGCCTTTTAAAACAGTTACAACATCAAATTCAGTGTTTTAATTGCAATTCATTACTAATATTCTAGCCATATTTCTTATTTCCATACAGTAATATTGCCAACTAATTAAAACAGGTAAATATTTGACAGCTATTTGCGACGTTGCCAACTTTGAATGAACGCTCTTATGGCATAAAAATTATTTAATACTCGTATTTATATTGTTTGGCCGAATGTTAAGTCCGAATTTACAAATGCTTTTAAGATGGCAGAATTTTATTTGAGATAATTAACCTTTGGCAAAGTTAAAATTCCGCATAATTTCGTTTAGCATAACGTTTATTTAGAGCGACGATTATTTGGTAGAATTTCAATTTCCTTTTTAACCTTAAATTAAAAAGTCAAAAAATATTGGGCTACATTTAGTGACAGAAACGTAGTTAGTGTATATGCACCGCAGGTGGGATGTGATGAAAGAGTGAAAGAGAAGTTTTGGGAGGAGTTTGACACCGTTTTGATGAACATCCCGGCGCATGAAGAATTGATAGTTGGAGGTGATTTCAATGGACATGTGGGAAGAATGAGAGGGATTTATGAAAGAGTGCATGGGGGGTGGGGAATCGGGAATCAAAACAATGAGGGGGAGACTCTACTGCAATCCGCTACCGCATTTGATCTGGCAGTAGCCAATACTTGGTTCCAGAAGGACCACGAACACCTTATTACATACAAGAGTGGTAACCACAATACACAAATAGATTACTTCCTAGTCCGAAGAAACAAATTAAAGTATATCAAAGATTGTAAAGTCTTACCGGGAGAAGACTTGGTTACACAGCACAGACTCCTAATTATGGAAATAGTTACAAAAATAAAAGTCAATAGAACCAAAAACCGACCTCCACCTAAAATAAAATGGTATATGTTAGAGAAGGATGACTGTGCGAAAGAATTTAAAGAACGAGTGGTGGATAAAATGGTAGAGATGGGAGACATGAGCGAGCGAAGTGTAAATGATTGTTGGAGTGAGATGGCTGGGTGTATTAGGAGTGTAGCAAAGCATGTCTTAGGAGAGACGAAAGGAAGGGGTACGATAGATAGAGATACATGGTGGTGGTCGACAGAAATCCACAATGTGTTGAAGGAAAAAAAGAGGAAATTCAAGGAATGGCAGAGTGTTGAAGTTGCATGTGTTAGTTTGAAAGCTGAAAAGAAGAGTGAGTATGATGCTCTCAAGAAAAAAGCCAAGAAAGCTGTGGCCATAGCTAGAGCAAAGGCCCAAGACAAGCTTTATGACACTTTGGATAGTACAGCAGGCCAAAAACAACTATATCGGCTTGCTAGAGCTAGAGAGAGAAAGGCGAGGGATGTATGTCAAATTAAATGCGTAAAAGATGAAGCTGGAATGGTTCTTTCGGATGATGAGAAAATTAAGGATAGGTGGAAGGGGTACTTTGAAAAACTGATGAATGAGGAGAATGATTGGAACGGTGTGCTGGACAATAAACCAGTGAATGAGGGGTTAGTGAGAAAGGTTAGTATGGATGAAGTGAGAATAGCAGTAAATGGAATGAAGAATGGTAAAGCGTTAGGACCTGACGGTATACCAGTTGAAGTATGGAAGGTATTACGGGTGGATGGATAGGCGTGGTTAGCTTTATTTTTCAATAAGTTGTTACTGGAAGAAGCCATACCTGACGAATGGTGCAACAGTTCGCTGGTGCCCATCTTTAAAAATAAAGGTGATGTGCTGGAGTGTAATAACTATAGAGGAATAAAGCTAATGGCGCATAGTATGAAAGTTTGGGAGAAAGTTATTGAAAGACGACTGAGAGAAGAGAGTGAAATTTCACGAAATCAATTCGGTTTTATGCCTGGTCGGGGAACGACAGATGCCATTTTCGCCATCCGCCAGCTGTGCGAGAAATACAGAAGTGCGCACAAGAACTTGCACATGGTGTTCATCGACCTCGAAAAGGCATACGACCGGGTACCTCGTGAAGTTTTGTGGTGGGCCCTGAAAGAGAAAGGTATGCCTGGGAAGTATGTGCAGTTGATCCGAGCGATGTACAGTAGATGTAGTACCCAAGTCCGGTCTACAGCAGGCACCACCGGCAGCTTCAATGTGGCTGTTGGCTTGCACCAAGGGTCGGCTCTAAGCCCTTACCTCTTCCTGGTGATAATGGACGCACTTACGTCGGACATACAGGAAGAGGCTCCCTGGTGTATGCTGTTTGCCGACGACATTGTGTTGGTTGCCGAGAGTGGCCTAGAGGTCCAGAGCAGATTGGAGGTGTGGTGGCAAAGACTGGAGAATGTTGGCCTGAAAGTCAGTAGGACCAAAACAGAATACCTATTCTGTGATTTCGGCGGTCTCTCCAGTCCTGTGCCCATAACTCTTGCCGGAACGCCCATACCGATCTGTTCCGATTTTCGGTACCTCGGGTCGCTTGTCCAAGGGGATGGCGAAGTAGACCGAGACGTAACACACCGGATCAACTCAGGATGGATGAAATGGCGACAGGTCACTGGAACAACTTGCGACCCACGGATGCCCCTCAAGTTAAAGGGGAAAATATACAAGTCCGTGATTAGACCTGTCGTACTGTATGGATCAGAATGCTGGGCTGTGAAGAAGATGGATGAAAAAAGATTGTATGTAGCGGAGATGAGAATGTTGAGGTGGATGTGTGGTGTGACAAGAATGGATAAAGTAAGGAACGAGTATATTAGAGGAAGTTTAAAAGTTGCGCCAGTTACAGAAAAGTTGAAAGGGAATCGACTGTCTTGGTATGGACATGTGATGAGGAGGGACGAATCGCATGTGACTAAAAGAGTGATGAATATAAACGTTGATGGATGGAGAGGGAGAGGAAGACCAAAGAAACGATGGATGGATTGTGTGAGGAATGATATGAAAGATAAAGAAGTAAATGATAGCATGACGGTTGACAGAGGAGAATGGAAGAAAAAAACGTGTTGCGCCGACCCCAAGTAACATGGGACAAGGGCAGGAAGATGATGATGATTAGTGACAGAAACGAATCGCTGCCAAACCGACTCCACGTAGTCTGGTCTGCCCTACCCATAGAGTGTAATTTAACCAGCGCAGGCGTAGCGCCGGAGCCGTGACAGATACCGTGCCTGCTGCATGTTGCATGCTCGCTTGCATGCTGCATGCTTGCTGGTTGCTGTATACTGCATGCATGATGTATGCTTTTTTGCATGATTGCATGCTTCTTACAGGGAAATAAAAACCACATAATGTTCATAATCAACTGTTTTAAATCAAATCAAATCATTTATTTGCTTGAATATGGGTAGGTACATGAGGTGATACATACAACAGAAGTTCTTTAAGCCATATCCTACCTTAACAGGTGTGCAAATATCTGTTACAATAAAATAATAAATCTTACATTAATCGTTACATATTCAACTATAGCAAATATTATTATTAGGGTATTTATGTCATTCAATAATTAAACAACTCCACTTTATAATGATTGATGCTTTGATTGATTGATTTTCTGCCTTTTAATGACTATCAATATGAAATTAATGCTAAAAGACGATTCTGACTGTGAACTTTCTGTGATGAAAAGTAGAACCATCGTGGTTCTACTTTTTAATTCTTAAGGATATGAATTTTATGCCTACCGATGATTCTGACTTACAAAATTATGAGTTTTGAATGTATGATAAATGAGTGTTTTCCAAACGATTTTCTGTGAAATGAAGTTTATGTTATCCGCAACATAATATTATGACATAAAAAGTTCTGCTATAAAGAGTAAGCCCTTTTATTACCTTTCACAGTGACATGCAAAAACATGAAAGATCTACCACAGTGACTAGTTTACCAGACCCTGATTATAAAAGTGATTCCTGGCTTGCTATTTCTATTTTTAGAGAGTGTCGTAACGGTTATCATGACTATTGCCTTAAAAATGTGTTAAAACATTCTACCGTTTGATTTAATAAATATTTCAAATGACAATAGTCAAGTTTTTGTTCCGTGTTTAAAAATTAATTTTAATTAGAAATTAGGTTGTATTATGGTGTAATTAAATGTGATAACATATTTTAAATGTGTAAATACCTAGGAAAATTGTTTTCCTGATAGTTCATAAAGTATTCGGTTATACGACATTACCGGTAACCTATAAACAACAACAGCTGACGGTCTAACTACGGAATTATACGGATATATACGGGGAGTATTTGTTTACTTTTATATTATAATAGCACACAATCGTATTTAAATAATAATAATTCTTTTTTGTGAATTTAGTAGGTACCCAGTATTGTTTCAAAATCGCTTTGTTGTCAAATGTCAGTTCGTAAAAAGTAAAACTTTAACTATTTAAACTTTGTTTACATCAGTCTTTTCAATATTAATTAAATATAACGTTCGTGATAGTTATTTTATTAACGTCTTGAAGTAAAAGTACTTTAAAATTCTAAGTTTTCATTCTAGGCAATCTACCCACTTATAAAAAAAAGTTAAATTCTTAGATAAGAAAATCTTATTATAGTAATAAATTGAACATTCAGTTAGATAATATCAATTTTGTCAAGCTAGTTTAGCAGCCTACCTCATTTCTTTGAGTAACACAAACTTTTTCCCTGTTTATTTCCCCCTTTAATTTCTAAATTTTCTAACATTGATCTATTCTATTAGTTCTCACCGTTTCCTTATTTCCAATTTTCAGTACCCAATCCAGAAATCATGCCTGTGATGACACGTAAGGCTACTGCTCAGGATATGGAGTTAAAATTGAGAACAACCCTCCAAGAACTGAAGGACTCAAAACTCCAATGTCAACAACTGTTACAGGAGATAGAGGACAGTGAGGAGGAGGTCAATAACGTCAATAGCAAAAACTCCAGCTTAAAACGGGAGCTAGTAGACCTTCATTAGGATTACTTGAATGTTGTCAATGAACGGGATCAGCTAAGGGTGATTACGGATGGGTTTAACAACTGTAGCAACTTGTATGAGGAGGCTTTGTGTAAAGTTAGGGACCTAGAGGATGAATTAAATTATGCTAATGTAAAACTTTTAAATTTGAAACAGGAACAGGATCATACTCAGGCTATAGAAACTGAACACTTGTACAATGAATTAGTAAATACAAATTGCAACCCTAATGCCATATTAACAATAGACCTCACAGAGGACTCCTTACTGAAACATAATTCGTACCATAAAACTAGTAAAAATAAAATTAAGAAATATGCAAGATTGAATAAAATCATTAAAAAATTTAATAAATACAAGAAACAACAAAAGCACTATTCCAAAAATATTCAATTAAGGAAAGAACGTGTTTATCTTGTGAATAGATTAAATAACTATCAGATTAAATTGGAAGATAGTATAAATATTTATGAAATAGACACTCAGCGCTTACAATCTGAAATTGAGGCACTGAATAAGTCACTAAAATCATTATATAATAAATATGATATGTCTAGCAACCAAATTAAGGAGCATATTCTAGCCACTAATGAGTTAGTAGACAAAGTGGACTTGCTGACTCTCAGCAACACTCATTGTACTTGTAGGAGTGAACCCAGTCTTGATGCCCTCCAGCTTGAGGCAACGGAGGACCCGTCCCAAGCTATGAGCGCTCAGGACTGCACCATCAACCCAGATGCAATCCCTGTCATTACATTTCATGAGTCACAAGTAGTACAGCCTGAGATTAGTCATTTTGTATCACCTGATAGTAAAAATTGTTATCATTCAGTTATGTTCTCTGATGGTATAGGTAGAGGGCTAGGTAAATTAATCAGTAATAACCTTAGTTATTGTACCCAAAATTATTGCACGCCCGGGTCAACCTACAAACAGGTCATGGCTTCGGTAATAAATAATGTTTGTAATCCTAATACCACCATTACTATATGTGTTGGAAATAGTTCAAATATTAAAAAGGAAGACATCACCGACTATGTATCAGAGTTGTTAAAGTTAAGCTGTAGTAAGATCATATTGTGTGCTTTTCCATATTTTAAAAATTTAAGTAGTAGAAAAAACAATTACATACATATGTTAAATAAGCATGTACATTTCTTAGTAGGTCACTATAGTGACAGACTTATATATCTGGATATCAACACTATTGTTGATAAACTTAAGTCGACACGGGGTAAGGTGTATCTACCAATTAGATGTAGACACAAAATAGCTAGGCTATTAGCTTATAATATTCACACAGACATAAATAGTACGTCTAAGTTTAGTTATATTATTAACACCGCGACTATTAGTAATCATACTAATAAACATTTTTATAATAACTGTAAATCGGAGGATCCATGCGTAATTATAGACGATTCTCAAGTAGAATCCACTGGTAGTAGAGTCTCGGGGCTCACTCCAGATATTAATATTAATTTAAACTAGGTAGTGAGACAAAAGAAGGTACCTTTAACAATATTGTTAAACCTATCAACAACAAGGTATCTTCTTGCACTCAATTAGTTAGTAAAAAAGGGCCTCAGCAGAACACCTTAAAATTATTCCACCAAAATATCCAAGGCATTTCTTCCAAATTATTAGAAATTGAATTGTTTTTAGAAAAAAATATGTTTGACATTATTTGTTTTACCGAACATTGGCTAAAAGATTACCAAATGCTGATTAATTATGAGAACTATACGGTTGGTAGCTGCTTTAACCGTAAATCTATGCTGCGTGGAGGTTCCCTAATACTTTTGAAAAATTGTGTTAAATATAAACAACGTATTGACATAGTAGGTCTCTCGGTTGAACATTGCGTCGAACTGTCCTGTGTTGAGCTAGATAAGCATGTAATTGTGTGTGTGTACAGACCCCCAAACTATCAAAACTTTTCCTTATTTGAATCAATAATGGAAGATGTCCTGGCAAAACTTGCAGCCAGTAATAAATCTACAATTATTTGTGGTGATTTCAATATCAATATTTTAGAAGACAATTCAAATAGCAGTCGGTTATTAAATCTTTTTAAGTCATTTGACTTGACCAACATTTTTATAGAACCTACTAGAGTCACTCCATCTTCTGCTACTTGTATAGATAATGTTTTCTGCGATTGCGATTACTTAGATAAAGCCATAGTAAATTGCCTGCCGTCTGACCACACCGGACAAACTGTAACTTTTAGGTGTAACACACCATTGCAAAATGTTCAGATTAAATTTAGACCTATAACTACTAGCAAATTAAATAGGTATAATATTTCCCTGCAGAACAAGTTAAGTGTTATGAGCCATCATATGGACGATATTAATATAAATCAATTGTATGATCATTTCTTTTCAATAGTTCACACTGAATACAACAAAACTTTTGAAAAGAAGACAAAAAGTATTTGCCCTAAATTTATATTTAGTGATTGGGCAACTAGAGGTATCAGAAAAAGTAGGGAAAGACTATTTGAGCTTTATGACCTTAAATCTTATATAAACACTGAAACTTTTAATAAGTATGTTGCTAAGTATTCAAACATTTTTAGAAATACATGCAAGGTTGCCAAAGCCCTGCACATTAGCAACAAGATCAAAACAGCAGAAAATAAAATAAAGACAGTTTGGAAAGTCATAAATAACGAGACTAACAGGAAGAAAATACGTAACACTAGCTACACCTTAGATACAGCATGTGGTCCTAAAAGCTCTAATCAGGCAGTAGCTCAAGAATTTGTGAATTTTTTTACCGATATACCGTTAAAAACTACGGAGTCTCTTAATTCCTCTCCTGAAGTAGCAATTGGTTTATTAAAGGCGAATGTGTCTGGCTGCCCGGCTGAATTTAAATTTAAACACATAAACCCTATGATAGTTATTAAAGCTTTCCGGCAAATAAAAGTCAAACTGACCGAAGATCTTTGGGGAATGTCTATCAAAGTTTGTACATCCATAGTTGAGACTGTAGCACCATACTTAGCTTTAATTTTTAATTTGTGTGTAGACCAAGGAGTTTTCCCTGATTTAATGAAATACAGTAAAGTCATACCTCTTTTCAAATCCGGGGATAGTAAAGATACTAATAATTATAGACCTGTATCCGTGTTGCCAGTTTTTAGCAAGGTGTTTGAAAAAGTAATGCTTAATCAAATGCTCAATCATTTTAACACCAACAGAATCTTACACGACCAACAGTTTGGTTTCACTAAGGGACGTTGTACAACTGACGCCGGTGTAACCTTATTAAAGCACATATTTTCTGCGTGGGAAGCATCCCAAGACGCAATAGGAATATTTTGTGACCTCTCCAAAGCATTTGATTGCGTAAATCACGACACATTGCTTTTGAAACTTGAGCATTACGGACTAGGTAAACTTGCACTTGGTTTGGTAAAATCTTATTTAAGTGATAGACAACAATATGTTCAAATAAATGGTGTTAATTCACAGGGTTTAAAAGTAAAAATGGGGGTTCCGCAAGGCTCAATATTGGGTCCTTTCCTCTTTCTAGTATATATAAACGATCTACCCTATTTATTGAAAAACCAACCTCAAAATATGGTGTTATTTGCTGATGACACTTCTCTAATTTTTAAGATAAATAGACGGGCCCAAAATCTAGATGACGTAAATAATGCCCTACTTCAGGTCCATAATTGGTTCACAGCAAACAATTTAGTATTAAATGAAAAAAAAACGAAATGCATAAGATTTGCTTTACCAAATGTTAAAAGTAACGAGTGTGATATAGTATTGAATAAAGAGAAACTTGAATTCGTAGATAAAACCGTTTTCCTGGGGCTTACGCTTGATTCAAGGCTACAATGGGGTTCTCATTTGAAATCTCTTGCGGGACGCCTAAGTTCAGCAGCATATGCTGTTAGAAAAATCCGTCAATTTTCTGATGTAGATACCGCTAGACTGGTCTATTTTAGTTACTTTCATAGTATAATGTCTTATGGCATTCTGTTGTGGGGACGGGCTGCAGACATTGAGTCTATATTTATTCTGCAAAAAAGAGCCATCAGAGCCATATATAATCTTCGTAGGCGCGATTCTCTAAGGGAACTGTTTAAGGAAATCAAAATCATGACGGTACATTGTCAATACATCTACGAAAACATAATGTACGTTAGAAAAAATCTACATCTTTTTAATAAAAGAGGTGACAGACACAATTACAGTACGAGAACTAGAGACCAATTAGTTCAGCCGGGCTTCAGACTCGCTAAAGTAGACTCATCTTTCATGGGGTACTGTTTAAGATGCTATAATAAAATTCCACAAAGTATTCTTGAACTGAATGAGACGAAATTTAAATCATGCATTAAACGCACACTATGTAAGCAAGCATATTACAAGTTGGACGATTATATCTCTGATAAAAATGCTTGGCTCAATGCCGGTCCTGCTCCACATGGACAGGGGCGCATAAACTGATTAATGGATAGCATTAAATAGTATTGTTGGAGCTGCTGAAGATTGTACAACTATCTTTGCATTGTATAGATTCAATTTCTTTTGGTATTATATAACCGCATAGCCCATATTATGTGAGTACTATGTAATAGAAAGCTATCCTTCGTTGATAACCTACGTCATTTTTTTTTTTTTATGACTTGAATTTGCCCTGGCGGTTAAGTGTATGTCATGCTCACTCAAATGTCTCGCTGATGGTGGCGCGTGTGTCGGATCAGCTAGTTCCCTTCAAAATGGTTGAGTTGAATGGTGCTGATACATGCGTCATGTTCGTGAACGGGCGCTGTCAGTTGTGACTGGTCATCTCTTGGTTGCCACGGCTTATTTGAATTAATTATTTTATTTTTTGAATTGTTCTTTTCCTTGTTTTTACTATGGACACTTTTAACGTGCACATCTTGCTACATCGCTCTCACATAATGTACCATCTAAACATGAATGATGTAACCAAGGTTTTGTAAAAATATTCTGATTTAAAAGAGTGTCCATGGAGTTTCTTGCCCGTTCTTCTCCATAGAGATCTACGTTAGGGAATGGGCAACTACAGTACTTTCACAGTTTTTATGCCTTGTGACTGGGACTGTAGCTAAATTTCATTGTTGTCTTTGTTTCGACAGTTCAAAAGTGCCTGTAACGGGCCTACTTGAAATAAATGCTTTGATTTTTTTTTTTTTTTTTTTTTTTGAATATTCCTTCTCAATCAGATATTAAGACTGCCATCACACATTGACATTATGTCACGGTTTTAAGCCATGTGTTATTGAATTTTGCATCCACGTCTGGACATGGAGTAATCCATTTATTCGATACTCTATGACAGTGGTCTAGGACATGATTCGGCTGGCTGAGTATAAATTGAATGGATGATGACCACTTATCGTGTTAGTTGTAGTGCACTCATCAAATTGTTAGGCCTGCTTCGGTGAAACCTGTGTTATTGTATGGTTTATTGAACCCATTTTGTGACGATATTAAAAAAATTCATGACACAGTCGGTTTGATTATATTTTGTTTAATTAGCCCGTTTTGTCCCAGTCCTGAGTCCTGGTCTCCCCCCATTTCTTCCACTTATCACGATGGTGTGCTTCTTCTCACCAATTCGCGAGGAAGTCATAAAAAAATGAATGAACAAATAACTGACCAGATAAGGAATACCACACTGCGCTCCAGAAAGCAAATTGCTGACGTAGCTTATAAAGCAGCGACACTTGAATGAGACTGGCATAAGAAGATGGTAGGACGTCTTGGATGGCTTCCTGGCGAATTGGCGAGATTATATTTGTCACTTGTTTAATTTAGTCTTTTATAATATTTTCTTGCCTTTGTATAGATTCTTTTTAACGATTGTTTGTGAATGTGTGAACAGTGTAGGCCTTGTAGATTCCTAGATGTGTGTTAACTTTTGTTAACCTCTTATCTTGTTTTCCGTTTTTCTTGTGTAGTAAGCAACGACTTATTGTCGGGCCTATGCTGTCCCCCCATACTTGAGTACTAATGCTGTAACATGATAATATTGTAAAACTAATTATTTTAAAAGAGTAACCATGGAGTTTCTTGCCGGTTCTTCTCCATAGGAAACGACCAACCCGAACCGTGCACCTTTTTGTCGACGTTTCATAAGTGCCCATGTAGGCCTATGTGAAATAAAAATATTTTGATTTTTTTTTTTTTTTTTGATTATAAAGTAGCTTTATTAATTTGGATAAGTAGTAAAATTCTTGATGGTAAACTAAACTATCGTTGTCTGATTATTATCAATAATAGACAATTAATAGTCACACGTTTAATAAATGATTACACTTGTAAAACATAATAAGAAGTATCCGCAATGCTACTAATCCCATATTTTGACCTACTTTCGTCAATACGTGACCAACGGGATCATAATATTGTATTATAAGGTAACACACACAAGGAAAACGATATTCTTCTATACATACATAATTGTAATATGATTTATGTTGGAATATTAATTTTCTCCTACTTATTAGAGTGAATTAAAAGAAGCGTAAGATAAATATTAAGAAAACTAGATTGAAATTAGTAATAAAATACTATTGGACATACAAAACAAAAGAACATTGAACCTTTTCTTGCTTCTACTGTAAAGTTTTCATCTTTTATTCTCTTCTTTTACTAATCTCTTCACTATCTTATTGAATGCGATGATATTATATCAATCGATCATTTTCAAAGAAGTGTCTGTTAAGCTCATAGTCACGGAGGTATTCTGGATCACACAGCTCTAATTTTAAACACCGCAAAGACTCTTTATGTTCTTGTAAACTATTTTACACTGCGGTCCCTGCAAACTATACACCGCAGTACTGCTGGTGTCATATCATGTCTAATGCAGGTGTAAACAAAGCCAAACACGACACTTTCCGTGTTTAAACCTCCTTAAATTACAAATAATTTTTTACTCGTTCTTTTTCTAGGTGCTATCAGAAAACAAAACAAGAAGGATAAACGGTAGAAAACAGCCTAAATGAAAAGGTAAAAGATGGTTTGTATTCGGCATTAATAATTAGGCTAATAAAGAAAAGACAGCTCTTTTAAAATCATGTGATAAACGCTAAAACTGAAAAATAATTAGAATTGTGAAAAAAGAATTAAAAAAACCACTATTTTTGTGTTACTATCTAGTCAGCATCGGCCCTAATACCTTAACATTCAAATGCGATCCCCTCTCGATAGCTCGTAATGAAAGCCTCAGTCTAGAGGTCACGCTGACCTTCTACCCTCGATAACTGCCAGCCCCTTAAATCTAATTGTCGATATAATATCTCACATTTTAATAGCAATGTTTTCAGAAAAAAAAAGATATAGTCGGAGACATAAACTTTCACATTAGTGTCGAGGGAATGTTAAAGGAAATCGTAACGGGAAAATGTATGGAGTTTAGAGAAATTGAAATGACGACGGTTAGACATATTGTGAAGACGAGGTCGATGTTTAGATTCTGTGATGCCTTCTCAGTTTTGGATTTTCATACAAATTAATAGTCAAAATAGTGCTTGTATTGTATTGTATAACGGGCTGGTGTCGCGTGGCGGGTCGGGTTAGAAAAAAAACTGCATACTACTACATAATACTTAACTGTATGGGGTGTCTATCGATAGCTGTTGAGAAATTATATCGAGGTTACTCCAGTCAATGGTTGATGAGAGATTTACTTCTAAAGTCGTCACAATTTTTATTTCTCTAATTTCTAAAGTAAGAGGACGACGTTCTAAAAAAATAAGTTTGTAGAACGTAAAAAGAACGTTCAACGAAAATTGGTGTGAATAAGATTTGATATTTCTTTTTTGAGTTATGGAACTTTTTTGTAAAACTGCAGCAATAGTAATATTGTTTTTCATTAACAAATTTAGTTTTGTTGTTGAGTGCAAATTGACATAATTATGAATCAGCGTTAAAAATATTGTTATTATATTGTTTGGTGCTACGGAACCCACTGTGCGCGAGGTTGAATCGCGTGTGGCCGGTTTTCATGGTTGCGGTCATTAACAGACTATTATACTAGAAAATGGTTGCAGCTGCTGTGCTGTTATTGATCCAATTGTTTTAGAAATATTCAACTAAACGTTTTGCGAGGTCTAGCAACGTGACGTGACTCACCCCAGTTCGTCGAAGTTGATAATAATTATATCTTCGATTACCACGCTCTCTATAATTTAGATAATTGTAGTATTTTAAGTTTCAGTATTATAAATTGTTATTATTTTATTTAAAAAGGTCCCATTCGCATTCAATGGTAATTTAATTTCCGTCGTAATTCCACGAAAGCATCTGTTAATCTTCCCACGTAAAGGGAAGGGTGCAAGCAGAGGGGATGGTGAGCCCTGAGGCAATAGCTATGCAATTATTAAGCCTAATGATAAAATCCATTGCCATGTTTTGTCAAAGGAAATGCCGCCCCTGCCTCTCTTTGATGGCTTTGGTAAAAAACGTGCCAAAGGGATTACGTCAAATGCGCTTTGTCCGAATAAATTGATAATTATTAAAGCAAGAATAAAATTATGAATTTGGCAATCTTGGGAACTATGACTCAGTGGTTGAATTTCAAGTACTAATATTACAAATGAGAAAGTCACTCCGTCTGTCTGCTAAGTTTTCGCGGCACAACGGATTCGAACTATTAGCAGACGTGGTGGGTCGAACGTTGTGGGACAAGGGATATTTTTTATCCCGGTAGTACGTTCCCATGGTATAATTTCCGACCTACACGCGGGTAGAAGCTAGTAACTAACAATGAGTGAAAAAAATCACATGTAGAAGGCTAGTTAACGGCAAAATAACGAACATGCCCAAAAATCAATTACAAAGGCTTTCAGTTCAATTGGTACTAGACTTACATACGTGATGGTTTACAGCCAATGTACTCAGAGAGACGTTAGTCCCAGCAAATGAAATAATAACAAATATCTATCCCACCCCACTACAAGTCCAGTAATTGTAAATCAGTATCAGATCGAGTCGATATTGAACATGTCCCAGCGCGATCCTACATGAATATTAATATTGTTACTGGCCGAACATCAAAACAAAAAGTTGACCTATTTAGATCGCCCTTAGGTCTCGTTCCAATGTCCTACGTTGTTGGGTTACTCGATACTGTTATTCTAGTTTAATCAAATATTGTCTTTACAAGAACAACTGATAGGATAGCTCTTATTGTTCTCCTATTAGGTCCATGGTGAAACAAATTGGAAGGAAAGTTCCAACTACAGTTGTAGGCATCGAACTGTATCTTGTATCGTGTTCGTTTTTGTTCAAACTAATGCCTTTATAAGTATTAAAAGACGGACATATTAAAATAATGACTAGTATAACTGTCAACGACTTCATATTCATGTTGTGATTGTTTTAATATACTTACTTTAGAAAAGAGCAGAATAGCGAAAAATAACATTCTAATGGAAAAACGAATGATGATGTTAGTATCTGAAAAACACTTACAACTTTTTTAATCGCGCCATCAACAAAAAAAAAACTCAAGAACAAGCACCAATAATACTAAAAATTAACGAGCAAAGTAAGCTAAAATAATAAAAAAAACGGTCCACTATTAAAAGTGATTCGTATTCGGGCCAGTGCTCGTCCCACATCGATTAGGTCAGTCGATAGGAGCGATCTAATCGCGCTCGCAAATCGATACGTTTGGACTCGTCTCAAACAATGTATGTGCCGCTGCTTTGAATACACAGAACAGGCCGAGCCGAGCCGTTTCAAGCTGTTTGCTTGGATTATAGAGGTTTGGAGCTCGAAATAGATTTCCGAATCAAAATTGTGCGCTTCATTTTGTTACAGAATAGGGAAATAAAACGTGAAGGACAATTTATACGGATGACTGAGAGTTACATGATGTGGAAGACACATGATTTGATGTAATACGCTACAGTCAGTCACGCCTTTCAGAGTAGGATATACCTACATCAATCCCACATTCTCAGTGGATTCAGAGGTAAAAGTTCTTCAAAACCAGAAATTAAATTAAACTCGATGAGATGAAACGTAGACCGTAATTTAGATGGAACCTGTGGAAACATCGACTTCAATATTCAAATGCAACGGCAACCCTATCAATACAGATACCTTTTGATATAAAGGACATTTCTAATCTCGTAAATCAAAATATCGCCAGCAATAAACCAGGCATTGGGTGTAAAAATGGCAGTAAAACAATTTATTGCCCGCAGTGACAGATAGCTAGCCCATCCTATCACCTAAAAGCCTCAGTTCAACCTATCTGCAGAACAATCTGGCGAATGGCGAGATAAATATGTGATTCCTTTGAATATATTTGTTCGAGTCATCATTCGGTTTGGGCGGCGAATAGATGGCCCCATCGCTAACCATGGGACTGTGAGAGATGACTGAGGGACTATGTAAGGGGAAACGATATTGACGAGAATCTACCTACATCTAATATAGTTTTAGTGTTATTTGATTATCGAGACGATCATCAAGCGTGTTGATTTTAGTCACTTTTGGTATGTCTTTGATGAACATTTTTATAAGCCCAAGAACAAATAAATTATGTGAATACCTACTTGTGCAGCCACCGTAATCGAAACAACTGAAATGTCACGAATTAAAGAAAAGACGAAAATCGAACCACTTTATTCAAACACCCAAGTGCAATGAGGACAGGTAACAGAGAACAAAAGAAGAACACTTAATAAAAACTCATATTATTTGGTCAAATCCAATAAAAAACCCACTTCCCCAAGTCCCACCGCTGAGCTTCGCAACAAGCCATAAACAAGTCACCCAATATTAGGAAAATTGTGCGAAATAAATCCAAATCCCTATAACACGGTTTTATTGTTTTATTTTTTACAAACAACTCGTTGAGTTTTCATATTTACTCACCCCCGCTCGGCAGCTAGGGGTGGGACACATTGAGTACAATGTGACCCCGGTTGTATCGATATCATAACTTTTTCATGTTTTATTCAAATATTGTGATATTTACTGCTTCGTTGGTCTTGTAGTTGCAAGCGCAACTGCTGAGCATGAGGTCCTGGGTTCGATTCCCGGGTCGGGCAAAGTGTTATTGGGTACTTCCATCAGGAATTTCTTAGTAGCAGCCACGGAGTCTTGATTTGTGCCCGGTTGATAGCAACAAGCTCGCCCCCCTGTTACATGGGACTTACACATAACTTTCGAAATTTGGGTGAACCCTATTAGGTACACCTCTGCCTAACCCTTCGGTGATTACAGGTGTGTTGTTATATGCGGTTTTTATAGTTTGATTTTTTAATGGAACTTAATTGTGGGAAATAAATTATGTGTTAAATTCATTTACATATTGAATTCTAGTGAGGTTTGCATGCTCCCAATGTCACAGTTTAAAGCTGAACGAACAACTATCACAAAATACACAATTTTCCCCGTCTCATTTTTAAACGTGACAGTTAAATCATTGCCTACAATCTTCATTTGAATTAGAAGTCACGAATGCGTAAAAGAATGCACAAAAGGAAAAACTGTTTTCTCCAAAAAATGTCGCCAACCATATGCCCCATCTCTGGCAAGCATTACAGGCGGGTGCGAACATGAAACAATATATCAAGCGAATTTCAACGCCAGATGCGTTGGCTCCCAGGGACCGATGCGTCCGGCCACCTTTGCACGTCATGATAAAAATATACACCAACTTACCGATACACCCTACACAAGCAAACAACAACCTTATATATAAAAGACACAAGTACGACGACCAACGCTTTGGATAACATTGTAAAATTTTAAGTAGCAAACAAAATTGAACTTTGTTCGGACAGGAATAAGGGTGTTACAAAGTTGTTGTAGGTGAGTAAATCGAGGGCGGCACCCCAGTGAAAGAAATCGGGTAATGGCACTGATTATCGGTGCTGATCCTAAATAATAAATGTCCGCCATTGTATGTGAAGCGCGTAGTTTTAACGTGCCAAGCTAGAGATATCGCAAGATTTGTCGCCGGGACGTAAGACGGCTGTCACAGCTTCCACATGGGTGCTTCGGGACGAAAATAGTGGCGTTCTGTTTGTATTTGTTTTGAGTTCAAACTGTTGGAAGATAGTATTATTTTAGTTGATATGTTTTCTAATTTCCATGAATGATACTCAGTGTAAGGGACTCGTAGTTTGGAAAAGTGAGTGTAAGTATTTTCTAATAACATTGCTTTAAAATGAACCAATACTTATTAGATAAAGCTTCTAGGAAAAAAAACCATAGTTTTCTTGTTTGTGGGGTTTACAGTAGTATAGGTTCTGATGAATGAGCCTTGAAATTGAAAGCGATTAGTTTCAGAATCAAACGGCGGTGAATTTCCACGTAATACGATATCGTAATCTACTCTGTAAGTATCGGGTGAGATGTTCTGCGAAGGAGGTGCAGTAGTAGTTGTCATGCTTCTTAGTAAAACATTCCTTCTAAGATATGAATAATGTAAGAAATACTTTGATTAAGATATGAATAATGTAAGAAGTACATTGTAGGAATTGTTCAAATCAATTTCAGTTTTGAAATTTTCTTGGATTACTATCGATAAAAATTAAATAGAAAATGTTAGACAACACTAAACTTAACAAACAAAATTAGAACTTTTACTACACTGACAAAAATTACAAAATTCATCAGCTTTAGTTTCCTGATACAAAACATTGGAACCACATTTCAGTAACTGCGACATGAACAGCAGTCACAATTTAAAACCGAACAGATTTATCGACTTCCAAATGAGTCCAATTATTCATTCGAAATGACGTCCATTGCACACTGCATTACAACTGAATCGCACACCAGCCGGTTCGGCTTCGTGTGTTGACACTACATCTCTGTGTTCGTTTGTTTGCTGAACGGAAGAGCACTGTTGGAAAACGTTGAACATCGCTGTGCACAACACGCGGTTGGTATTTATTTTCCTATCAAGCTGTCAGATTTGCATGTTTTCTGTATATAAGGATAATTTCTGTAGAAATGTTAATATAGCTATGGGAGCTTTTGTTGAGGTACTTTACTTCCATCTTTGTTGAAGATTTATCTGGTTTCTTGATCACTATGTATGGCTTGTGATCAAATAGAAAAAGGGCAGAATTGTTCTGCTCCTGCCGCTATGATCGAAAATAAAACTATAAGAGCTCCCGTAAAATCTGAAATTGATATTTTAGTTACAATCTAATCATAATCGATCTGAACTTAACTCAAATAGTATAGTCACTCAAGTAGTGTAGTAGTGTAATTCCATTCCATTTCCACAAGATAATAATGAAGACATATTCAATGCTTCTCATTTGACAACTCAACTAGGTTTATAATCAGTATAGTATATTCCCAACCAGCCAATGCAATAAAAACACATAAAGGTGGAAACACATCGGCGCGATAACACAACGCACCGACCAAGTCGAAGAAGAAGTCATCGACTATCCTAATGTAATTTTTGAAATTTTCTAAAAGTGCTCAGCACAGTTTGAATAAATGACTTTTGGTTTGAATTTAACGTTGAGATTTGGTATTATGACGCATATGTCCTATTTGCAAAGGAAATTTTAAGTTCTGACATCGCGCTACTACATTGTGCGATTGCCCTTACAAAATTACAGTCTAATGCAATACGATACGAGCTTTGCAGGTTATATTCTGTTCAGTTCAGTACTGTAACTGTTTCATCTGTTTGAGAATCCGAACCATCGCTTTATAGATATTCAATTGGGTTGCTTTGTTTGTGTACGTACTAACCTAGATTTTTGCACGTGGCTAGAAGATTTGAATAGCAATAATGTTCTTTGATAATATTGGATTTTATCAAAACAACTACTATACATCCATGGGATTTGTTCATAGGATAATATTTATTTATTTATTTATTTATGTACACACAGATACTTAACAGGACAATATATTAACATAGAAGAGCATAAAGGTGCTGCTGTTGGTATTATCATGTGTGATAACACATAACATAACATCACGCCTGTGATCCCCGATGGATTAGGCAGAGGTGTACCCAATTATAGTACACCCACATTTCGCCAGTTTTTAGTCCCATGTAATCGGCGGCCAGCACTGCCACTTGTCATGATAATAATTATATTCCCTACCTAATCACCTTACCCGCCCACGACAAGAGTAAATGTTTAAATTCGATAAAACAATGCTATCGAACCCAGCGTCCCAATCAGCGAACATCGACAGAACTTATACATCAATCACGCTATTATTTGCAACTTTATAACAATAACGAGCGAAATAATCCTCTCCCTAACAAGTTTGTCGTCTCTGCAGCACCGCAGCACCGCAGCACCGCCGCACGCCGCAGCTCTCCACGCCGCAGTTCTCCGCGCCGCGCGCCGCAACGCATTTATTTTCCTTTCATTCAGCGTTTAATATTTTACTCCGACTCAATTACTTCACAGCGAGTCGCAACGCTTAGCGCTAGTTCTCCATATTTCCTTAAGTATATAAAAACGTGGAGCTTATCATCCGGTTATCTGTGCGTCGTAAACTTGACTCGAGGGGATATAATTGTACTTACAGCCTCTACGTTTATTGCTTTCCGTTTTAATCTTAACAAGTAGAGTATGAAGATTGTGGAGCTCCTAGGAATTTTGTTTGTCACTTCTGTAGACTGATTTTGTCTATTTTCTTTAACACTAGGCGATACTTATACGTTCACGTTTATTGCAAAATCAGTCAGAGACATCCTTTAGGTCATTATTAATTTATTTAGATTAAAATTCTCGTTTTCATTGACTAGGGTATTGTTAAAACGAATATTTATGGCATTTGACTAATATTCTAACACTTCTTGATATAACTCTCCCAAACCAAGTTCACCGACCTCAAACGGCTACACCCTTTTACCTCTTATCATCCCTGACCATAAACTAAAAGTGTTTCTCTGAATATATTACCTGTGCCAACATCACCCGAGTAAACCCGAACTTTACCAACAAAAATGATCCACAACACGGATCAGATCGCAAATAAGTCGGGATATACAGGGTGTTTGGTAGAAGGACCAACACGTTTTGAGGGATTGGGGATGTCACTCACTAGCTCAGAACTTAACTCAATTCTAAAGATTTGGAAGCACATGTAATATTTCTTAGAAGAAATGTACGTTGTTAAAAACACCATATTTCTGTAATCTTTATAAGAAATAGAGCCTCAAATACAAAGTTAAAATGAGTTGGAGGAGTCATTTCGCGAAATAACGAAAATAATGTCTCAATTACTGATACACGTAAGACTTAGATCCTGTAGCTAAAAACTAGGATATACCTAATGCTACTGCTAAGAAAATCGCGCTAGTACGTTTTCCAAACAGCCTGTATACCTCTATAGCATCAACGAAGCGCGTAGGGTTCCGGAAAAACTGTAAATTGTAACGTTGTAGCGTTCTTTGTGCCGACGTCACGCGTCAGTATCAGGTGCTCGTCTGACGTCGTGTGGTGGTATGGCATGCTACAGCGCCTCCTTTGTGCTCCACGTGAGGCTAAGCTAGCTTTCAGGCCGTTTTGAGGTGTCAAGAGAGAAATAGATTAAAAAACAGCAAGAATTTTTAAAATAGCTTGCGGTTTTTTTTTTTCGAAATATCCTCACTTTGTTCCGTGATTTTTATTAGGAACGCCACGGAGCCATACATGAATTGAAGCCGTTTATAGTTTTATCTCTCAGAACGTTCAGTCTACAATCAACCCTTGAATAGATAGGTCTTTAAGCCATCTAGTTACGCTTTGTAGAGCAAAATGAATAAAGTTAAGGTCGTAGTACTTTAAAGATTCAGTCAAACCGTTGAACATCTATACTTATACTACAAAAATATCTATCAGTGAGTCCACAAACGGTCCGCAACGTGTCCCTATAACTGATTCTTTAATAAGGCAAACGAAGTAAAAATGGCGCCTCCGCATAACATCAAATGGAAAATGCCAATGTTCGCCGAAAAGAAGTCGGTACAAGGAAAGTTTTGATATTCAATCAGAAACACGAATAGAGGTCGCATACGTCTGATGTAGAAAGGTCAGGCCTGTACATACTTTGGGATCGAAATAATATTGTATCCACCAATATGGAGATACCTACTTATGTAATATGGAAAGAGTTGTATTATAACTTCTGGAACTTGAATTTGTTAGAGACACTTTGCTAACAATGCAAAGGCGTTACAATTTATCTAATAATGTTCTTGTGTAGCAGTTGCTACAGGACAGTTTAACAGCTATGTCCACTAACTTATCTAACCGAGCGTGTGTTTTCTAATCACAATTTCTTCTATTCATCATCATCTGCCTGCCTTTTCCCAACTATTTTGGGATCGGCTTCAAGTCCAGGTGGTTTTTACGAGTACATAGAGCGGCTGCCTATTTGACCTCCACAGCCCACTAGCTCGTTAATACGATTGCCATTTGTAAGACTGATTGTCAGACTTTCGTAAGATCTAAAAATGAGGCACGGAGGACCCTCGATATGTAAGGCATGGTCACCCATCCACGGATCAACCTCTGCAAGCATTGCTTAGCCTTGAAGATGAAATCGTGTCGCTGTTATTATTTAGCCACGAGCTACTCTAATTCCGTGTAGTCGTTGCTAGTCCAGTGGAATGCGGTTCTCGGTTACGCACTGACACGATGATGAAGCACTCTCAAAGCGCGTCCGAAACAAATTACGTGAGCTCTTTGTTTCAAACCGAACATTGTTCAACGAAATAATGCTAATTGTTCTAAAACACAAACTACCGTAGTTTCAATCTCGGTCTTTGCATAACTTCCACATTCTGTGGCCGTTCTACCCGCGTTGTATTTTCTTTGAAGGATTTTCTACACAAACTTTTATACATTAAAATTCCACTACAAAATCGATATGATCAAACATTTTTATTTCTACTGCTCTCTTTAATAGACACGTATCTCTCAAAGGGTTTGGCGATACAAAAGAAAACCTTTAATGCATCGAGAAAAAATAAAGCAGTGGAAGGTTCGAGAGAGTTCAACTGTCAACACTTGTTTACGTCGTTTAAGTGAGTCTCGTACACTACATTCCTCTCCATTAGGCATCGGGATGAGGTGTGCGCGGGACAGAGACGGCGCTATAGGTGCGTGATTAGTGCGAGAGGGAAGGGTAATGGCGATATTTATCGCAGGTCAAACGTTCGCCAGGCAATATTGTCTTATTCGCATTCCCCTTGCGAGCAGGTTTCCGTTATAAGACGCCACAGAGTAAAAGCAACAGTAATTTTATTAGTGCGCAACAGTCTACATTGTGATTTTGCCTGACTATACAAGTACATTTCAAATTTGAGGATGGGTAAAGTAATTGGATTTTGTCCTTACAAGTAAATAGTTCGTTCAACCTTTATCTTATAATGAACTGAAGCTATTGCTGATGTAAGATTTCATTTTCAACATTAACAAAAGACTAATTAAGTAGTTTTGTTAAGTGGCAGTGGGCAGGGCACATTGCTCTCAGAACCGATGGCCGATGGGGCCGAAAAGTTTTGGAATGGCGACCGCGACCCGGAAGTCGTTGCGTTGGAAGGCCTCCCAGTAGGTGGACCGATGACCTGATGAAGGATGCGAGACGCACGGGACCGGTCAATGTGGCGACACTTGGGGGAGGCCTATGTCCAGCAGTGGACGTCCTTCGGCTGAAATGATGATGATGATTATCAAAAAGATTACCCACTTAATAGGATATTGTTATCATAATATTTTGAGAGATAAACGTTCTGTACAGAGCAGAAGGTCCCAGAGGTAGTTAAATACTTCTGAATCTCCGATCCAATCTCCTTCTGAAGTTTTCCTGAAAACCAAAAACTAAAAATTATTATTTCACAAAAAATACATCATTTATTTATTTAACAATTTATGTACACACTAACATACAGAAAAGAAGAAAGGAACAGAAAAAATAGGTATACAAAGGTGATCATGTACGGTTTTACAATATTCTTAACTAAACATTGTCGTACTGATATTCGCTGCACTGTGGTCGTTAATGTGTTCTTCCACCCGTGCTGTACAATGTTGGGTATATTGAATGGAACATATTTTATAAATCTGCATGTCGCGACCAGTCTTTCTCCATTACCAGTCTGATTTATTGGAAAATTACTAGCTCGATGTAATGTTTTAGTAAGATAATATTGGTTTAATCTAGATTCGAAACTGATATTATTATTTTACTTTAACTTTCATTGGAACTACTAAATTGAAATTAAGTTATAATATTATCTTTAATAAAAAGTTTATTACACCAATATTAATTATGTTGCTGTAGAGTTTGTTCTGCTGCTTTACTTACCAGCTAGGACACTGGGAAGTGGCATATAATAGGCGATTTGGAAACTGTCTTATGTACCTATGTCATGTTTACGTTCAAAAAGTGCTGATCTTCAGCTTAGTTTGTAAAAATATCTTTTGATTTCGATTTTGAAGTCATAAACATGCTGTAAGCTACAGCTCAGAAATAACGGACTTTGCAAAAGAAAACCAAACACAGTATTTTAACTCAAACATATTTATTTCCTTTTGCACAGTACTTAGAAAAACACTTCAATATCACCAAAATAATAAGTCCTGTACTTACTTGCTAGCTCTAAAATTACACCACTTTACTACGCTGTTACTGTAGACGTGTTCACTGCTCGACGTCTCGAACAAGAAGGCCGGCTCGTATTGAAAAATGACATCTAATGATATGATGAACGAATAATCGATTGAGTGACGAGCTGCAAGCTAACAATACATGACTGGTCTTCTCTTTGAAATGAAAGTTTACCTCAGCTTTTTACAATAACAAAACTTTGAAGGGACTAGGTACCTGACATATAAATGATCTCTTCTACCTAACAACATAACCATTACAAGAGCATATTAATTACGATTACAACGTGTATCACTGTCTTAACACAAGTTATTATCATTACAGTCCGCGGCACAATTACCCGCCGAGTATTACTCGATTAAATATCAATCACGTGTGACAGCTGAGTTACAGGCGCGAGTACTGGAGATAGACGAATTATTATTAGTAGTTTAGCTAGAGATTATTATTACATACATTTATATCTTGAGCAGCAATGATAGCCTAGTGGTGTGACCGTCGGACTTTCAAGTCTTAGGCCTCGAGTTCACTGCGGGACTGTTCGAAAGAGATACCTTTTAAACTCAATCGGTCTCGTAGTTTTGGAGTAAATTGGCTGTGACAGACGGACAGATAGACACACGAGTGAGGGTTCTGTTTTTTCCTGTTGAGGTACGGAACCCTAAAAAGAAAGGAGGAATCTTAAATGTTTATTTGTTTCATGGGCATTACGATTCCGTGCCTCGACAAGCACGTTAAGCAGTTGAGCCCGGTTGTCATTCTTCAGGGTTCGAAGTGATCATTTTCATTATATAAAAATTCAAAATTTTGAATTTAGGACACAAATAAATGTTAATTTGTTGATAAAAGCAATTAATTTTATTAAAATTATGTGTGTTTATAATATTCTGTACAAAAACCCGACTTCTGAAAACAGCTCGTATCAATAAAAATGAGTTATTCCTCTCTATTCTCCGATCAAACCCGCCTTTCATTAAAGAACCAATCTTTGCCACACGTGTATCAGATTTAGGGGATCAGATCGGAATAACTCATAACGTTAATAGCAAAAATAATTAATATATTGACCTGAACTTTGTTGAATATGGGATCTTTCTTCAGTGGATGTAACTACCTAAACTTAAATCTGGTTCTCACCTTAAAAATAACCCAATTTACCAAGCAGAGGCAGAAAAGGTTGATAATCCCAAAGCACAAAAATCAGTCACCGATCCTAACATATAACCGTAATAGTTGCTCTAAAAAAACTCTTTGCCAAAAAACAGAAGCGATAGTCCTATCAGATCGAGCGTGGACTAGTTTCGAGAAATAAGGCATAAATCACACTGAACAGCTAAGAGTACCCTCGATAAATATAAATAGCGTATTGATACCGTAAGAATGGCTCCCAGTCTGCACCTTGCGTACTCCGGCCCTAAACGAACTATCGCAAGATATTTTTGAGCCGATAGTTGTGGCCTATTTTGTGCGATTGTCGAATGGGGAATAAGATGTGATTCTTATTTCTAAGGAGTTTTTTTAGTAAGGTTTCGGGTGTGAAATATTTTGTTTTAATGTGTTTCATGGCTGTAACATTCCGGTCCGTTGTACTTGAAGACTTTTGTTTTTTTTTACCTTTATTGCCCCACTGCTGGGCATATATTTCCCCCATAACCTTCCACTTTTCTCATTGTGCGGTTTTCGCCGGCCAGTCTCTTAAAAACTCATCTAAGTCGTCATGCCAGCGTTTTCTAGGCCATCCCTCGGCGACGACGCCGGTCTGGTACCCTTTCGGTTGAAGATCTGTTAATTACCTTGGTATACAGGTTCCACCAGCTCTTGGGTCAAACTGCCTTGGGCTAAGGCGGTTATTATAACACACTTACTGCTCTTTCATTGATTAATTTGGCTATTACGAGTTGATAGAATTGTCTCTCATTGTCTTCGTCTTCGTCGTCACAGTCTTGTCACAGTGGTCGTGGTCGTGACAGTCCGCAAGCTTCTCACTCCGTCGCCATCCTCCCGTACTGTGGTTGTCTCTCACAGTGTCTTTAATTCAAATACCTTTCACAGATTTATTGTTGCATAGTACTCACAAGAGACGTTTCTATATGACTAGATGTAGGAACAAATATGAAGCAAAAGTAGTATTTGGATCTTCGATTTGCTACGTAGCATGAGAACATGTACGTGTTTCTTTACGTATGTTCTCAGAGTGAATCTAAAATAGCACTTTTCTTTATATTACAAAACCAGTTATCATAAAATTTACACGCCCATCTTTCTCCAACCATTTACCTAAAATACTTGGCAGTAAATACATAACCCTGTAACAAGCGTGGCAATAACACGAGTGTGAGTAATTCAGGCTGAGCGGCGATTTGTCGCGGGTCTCCCGGGCCCCGCAATAACACGGCGACACGCTCTAATGACTCGCTGCAGGGTTAAGTATTCGACTGAGTTCTTAGACGGGGTCCGAGAGACCAGGCTTAGGGGGTTATGTAGGGTTATGTCTAGAAATTGTTTTATTTAGTTTAGCAGTAGTGTAGAGTGTGTTTACGTTGACTTATTTTAAACCTAGGTGATTCAGGTGATTGTGTTTTATCACCATCGCATGGTAAATGTTCGCCTACTTATAGAGGAGAGGCTGATTGATGATTTTATTTTTTTTGTTTTTTATTTGTTTATATTCATTACATTTTTAAATATTAAAATATAAAATAATATTTAAAAAAAAACTTTTAAAAATATGAAAATAGTGGACCACCGGTGGTTAGGGCTCCAGCGACAGGAACCTTCTCCCACCTTGTTCACGCCTGAAAGAAGGCTATTTAAAACCTTCTTCAGGCGTCCAAAGAAGCGCTCCCTCAACGATTGCTTCATGTTAGTTACGTTAATGCCTAACGCTTCCGACATACCCAAATACTTATAGCTTTCGGATGAGGAAAGGGATCTTAGGTGTATTTTTATGTTATTGTTAGTAAATGCACGAACGAAAATAGTACGAATTCGATGCTGAATTTTAAATTCCACATAATAAAACTCTGCAAAACTATAATAATTAAACATGCATTCTCAATTTTTGACGTTAAGCGTGAAATCCTATTGTAAACTCAAAGTTACCAGTAGCATATCTAAAGTTGGCACTATCCAGACTTTTCCAATTCTGATGGAGTTGCCAACTTGTTAAAATGAATCCACTTTAATTACAATATTTGCAACACTTCTTGCAAATTGAAAGGCGAATTGAATCAAATCTAAAACTTAAAGCATTCAGCCGACTCTGTCCTGCTCGCTGGACTGGAAACTCGAATAATAAATTGAAATGGAAAATTACTGAAAATGTAAATGAATATTCATTTGTAAAATGGCTGGGTTAAGGCAAATTAAGAAAGTTAGTTAGTAGTGTCGCAAAGCACTCCGTGCCTCGAAAAGCACGTTAAGCCGTTGCTCTCGGCTGTCATTCGTAGAATTTTGGTACCTAGTCGTATAGCAGCCAGAATCCCGTAAGCTCGACTAGCAGTCTCACCAACGGGTATGGCGTTACGGAGTTGTGGATGACGAGGTCAGATAGGTGGGTAAAAATAATAAATCATCATTTTCCTGTCCCTGTTAAGGGACATGGATGATTTCCTTGTAAAATGATGGTTGGTGTTCAGTCTAACCAGAAGTAGCAATTTAGAAAAAGGCGATAGTTTGAATCAATTTAATATCAATTTTAATCTTTAAATAATGAACTTCTGGTCCGTTTCTAGTGGATTGTTTTGACATTTACAAAATACTTAAATTGCAAAATACTATGGATTGTGACGAAACGTCGACAAAAAAAGTGGTACCTAAAACGTACTCGTTCATAACTTTAAACTATTTACCATCGTCATAATTTCAGCCCAAAATACATCTTCAGTCAGACAGAGGCATCTTCGATAGATAACTAATTAATTCAGTGGCCCTTGATAACCAATTATTATGAACTTATTTATGATAGTTGGTATAAGGCTAGGCAGACGATGAAATTATGCAACTCACAATTTTGAGATACAGAAAAAAGTATTACCTAACAATATCTCAATCTCAAATCTCAGAACAAAACCCGTCGGTGTTTTAGGTCATATTAAATGGAATACAATATCGAAATATAAAAGGCTGGAGAGACGAGATTAATAATCTTCCTGGCTCCTGAATTCAATCTCCAGGTTAGGATCTTTGCACACGAGGCGATTTTGAAACTTACGACAGACGAGATTTCACGTAAGGATTTTATTCAGTTTTCATCTTTATCGTTGATTTTGAATGAATAATTATCCTGATACATCTATTGTTGAATCTTTACTATAATTATGAAAAATATAAAACTATAAGCCAGTGAATGCACATCCAGGTAACTTACTCGTAACTTGTCACAGACGGTCATTTGGTTCTGTTTAAGAGAACCTGTCGTATCTACCCAACTACAACTCCTTAACCTTGTCCGAATAAGGACCTGGTATGGTCCGAATATGGTTTCTGCTGGTCAGACTTTTTCCTTTATATTTATGTAAATGTTTTGACTACACAAAATCACCCATAACAGCCATGTCCTTTAGGCATGCCGGTTATCAGCAGAGAGGACGCGCCGGCGAGCCGGCTGCCTCTCGATACATAACTCCTTACAATAGCAATTTCACGCGTCTTGTCTTCTGATTTATATGAAGTCGTGACTTATTGCTGTTTCATTTGGTTATGTGCCATTTTACCTGCTGTGTCGTTTTGAATATTTGATGTATATAACGTGTTTTACGAGGATTAAGTTATTCGATTTCGTTGTTTAATGGTGATTAAATGGCAAATTACACAGATCTGCGATAAGATAAGCAGAGATATTATACCTGTAATACAAACATCTTTCGTTACATAATAATATGTTCGAGTCGAGTCCCGTGTAATAGGGGTGTGCTTATGGCCATCAACCGGGCACAAATCCAGACTCCGGGCTGCTGCTGAGATATAACTTAATACATAAATTTTTGATGTTCTTACATTTTTTTATGTGACTTTTTAGTGTAGTTCACTAAAAACTGTTCGCAAGTCCCACATCAAAATATAAAGACCAAATGTGTTACAAAAGTCTTTATATTTAGAAAATATAAGGCAACTAAGACCGTCTAACATGTCGCTGACTGCTGACTGCTGGTAATGTTTGGGCCCAAATGTGTCCAACTCAGGTCTCGCCCCAGGGTTGCATAAGTACAGTAAGTACTCTTTATTAAATGAATTTGGTTTACAAAATGTACTACCAATGAAATATAATTTAAAATTGTCGTGTTGATAATTATTTACCAACACGAACATTTTAAATTCAAAGATCCATTGCTGAGTTTGTTGGCTAAAATATAGCAACTAGTCCGTTCAAACGCGCAATGGACCTCGTAGTAAAATAAAAATTTATTTCTGTTTCAGACTGTTTCGTAAAGTCTATATTTGGACTTCTAAAATATATTTCAGGTACAAAGTAACGTATTCAGTAGAATGTAGGGCGGCACTCAAACTGCTTCTCTTTGATTTACACAGCTATTTTGTTTATGAGCCGTGTAAAACCCCCGTGTTATTTTAGTTTATACTATGTTTTATTTACGAACGCTTTTCAGAAATTCAGTGAAATTCTCAACAGTTTTAGTATTATTTGAATTTATAATGTAATCGGTTGTTTAAATCTTGTCTGCTACATAATTGATCGTTGTCGAGACCCAAAATATGTATTACCTTCTATGCCTATTCTCTTAAGGTAGTATGTATTCCGAGCTTCAGCAAGGACGTACATTCTAAGGACATTACTATAACATATTGAGCTATCGAAGAGTTGAGTGACAGTGAAAATAAAGCCATTTTTTTTTAATCGTTTGTGCTAATTGGGCACCTTACAAATATTTTCCTAGTATACAAGTACACTTTGTAGTATTTGTCGTAACATAGTTTGTAGTGTAGTTTGTAAATTCGCTCCTTTATCAAGAGACAAGCTCCTCTCTTACGGGACTTTACGTATTTGAGTTCTCGTCTAGTCTGGATACAATATTGACAATATTTAAAATTCAATTGACCACATTGGAACTGCATTTGACTGTCTCTAAAGTATGTACAACCACCTACCACGTTTAAATTACTAGCTATATTGTCTCCACGATATCACACAGGGTGGGAGGTTGCGTCGTTGTCCCTTCCACCCCGTATATTTTGATTTAATTTTTATATTAATTTTTATCCAATTTTGAATTTGATTTTATTGTTACATTTCTCACTTATGTATTGTAAATATTAACCGGAGGAGCAGAATCAAGCAATTCTTTACAAAAGGTACTTCCTATCATTTGACTGTTATTTACATAAGTCATAGAAATAAAAAGTTTTCTTTTAGTCTATTTGATAATAGATTAAAAGAAAACTTTTAAGTGCAACAAAACATGTACTTCAATTTAAATCTCTTTGCCCAGTATAATTAATTATAATTTTTTATTAGACGTCCTGTCTGAACTAAGTAGTTAATTGAGATGTGTTCCATGCAGATGAGATGAGCGCAGATAGGACGAGTCTTTGAGTTGAGCGTCTTTGGACGCCGCCGCCGGCTAACGAGTCCTGTAGCTACGGAGATTATGCGGGTACTCAAGATCGAAGGGAGATAGGGTATTTTGTATTAAGCGTTGTTTGATGAGGGACTATTGGTTTACTTTTTATATATAGACATGTTCTTATAAAATTTATTATTTATTTTATTTATTTATTTAAATGAGTTAAGTTAGTTAAGTAATATAACCTTACTTGTGGGCAGTCAGGATGCGACCGGAAACATTATTTATTTCTGGTGTTCTTTTGTTTTCTTTTCTTTTTATAATACGTTGCCCCACACTAGAAAATTATTCTGTATCGTGGGTGCGTTTAAAAAGACCGGCCTAGTGCGAGTCGTACTCACACGCACGCCAGACACGTAGCACCAAGCAATATAATAAAAATATTTTGAAGGCTCATTCTTAATGTTGTATTGTATTACGTTCAACAGCAAAATTAAATTTGTTTTTCATAGTATGTTAATGATAAACAAAGTTACTGCTGCAGTTTAAAAAATTAAACATCAAATCTTATTCAAACTAATTTTCGTTGAATGTTTTTTTTACGTTCTAGGAGACTACACAGGGGGGGCCCTCTGCTGTGTCAATCTTTCAAAAAATTGACTTTGAGAAAATATGGTTTTAGGAACCTCAATCATTTACTTTTGTTTCAGTTCCATGTATGGGGAGCCCCCCCCTTAATGTTTTATCTTTATTTTTGTACTAGCTGTTGCCCGCGACTTCGTTCGCGTGGAAATTTTGTATGTATGTGGGAGACTGTCTCGTTGGTCGAGTGGTCGCAAGTGCAACTATTAAGCATGAGGTCCTGTGTTAAAAAAATGTTTATTTTAATTACATAAAGCTATATCGCACATGATTTAGAGATCACCTTTTGAGCAAGGCGATGCTTGTGTGACTCCGCTCTTCCACTTAACATTAAACAATGTAGGTATGCAATTGAAAAAAATACTATAAATAATAGTTTTATTGGGTTATTCCATCAGGAATTTCGCAACAGCAGCCACGGAATCTGGATTTGTACCCAGTTGGTGGAAATAGGCTCGGCCCCTATCACATGGGAGTTCAACATAACTGGCGAAATGTGGGTGTACGATTAGGTACACTTCTGCCTAAACCTTTGGGGATTACATGGCGTGATGTGTGAGAACTGACTGGCTGATCAAAATGTGATAATGTGGGTGATGACTACAAAAAGAAGTCCCAAACAAAATTAAAAACCGTTTATTTTAGCGCTATACAACTTTATTTTCAAAGTGAACCACCACACGCCTTGTTGGGCACTATTTATTCTAATACCGTTTTGTATACATCATTAAATGACTTATTATTTTCCGCAAGCACGTGCAAATTTTGGGCACTGAACAACCAACACATAATTGACCGTCTGAAAAGCAAGGAGTGCACAATTGAATGCCGGTCACTTTTATGGTTTGGCCCTGGGATCTATTGATCGTCATTGTAAAAACCAATTTTAAGGGAAATTATAACCTCTTAAATTGAAATGGCAAGTTATTTGAAATGTGGGCATGCGGTGAATTAAAACGCTTTGTCCTTTAGCAGCTCCGTTTTTATAATGTTACTGCCCAGCTCTGTGATACGAAGCCTGGTGCCGTTGCACAGTCTGGTTGCATCAAGGTTTCGCGTCACCAGAACTGGAACGCCAACTTTAAGCTCCAGCTGATGGGACGCTTCGCCTTTTAACTCCACGGAGTTGAGAAATTCAACGTGGTAGGCAGTACTATCGTCATTAGCCATCACAGTGTCTAGTGTGTCAGTGTTCTGTCGTCATAAGACGGTCGGACGGCGAGCTAGCCCATTACTCACCGTCCACAGGGTCTAAAGCGGCCGAACGACGCCACCCATCAGCGCCTGGTTGCAAGCTGCGGTTCAACGCCTCTAATGCATGCTTCTGCTAACTTAACTTCCACTGCTGCAAAAGGACTCCCCCGTTTTTGGTGATGTTGCATGTTGGGGTATCTTCGCTTGCAAGATTCAGCGGCAATTTGAAAATTGAATGTGCAGTCCGGCCACCTTTAAGCAAAGTTACATCAATGCCCGACGAAGTCACAACCACAGTTATGTGACGGCACGGTTTGCGCAGTGGCTGAGCAATTGACTGCGGCGCTGCACACAACGTTGTGGATTTTATCAAATTTTAATTTTGTTTTAATTTTTTTAATTTTGAGGTTTTTTTTTCGTAATGGGTTGTACGTAGTACTTATTACTTCATGCAAAGAGTAAACACAAAAAGAAAAATAAAACCAAATTCATTATCAGCCATTCCGACTACACTTCGACTAAAACCTATTTACATAAATAATTAAAATCATAGAAAATCGCGTATGAGGTTACTAACTAAATTTTAAACATTAATATCTTTTGCGTCTGTTGGTAGATTTTGATGAAATAAATACTAAATGTTACTTGGAACAATGCTTCTTATGTTTCAATATTTCAATTTTGAATATAATGAGGGGTTTTTACGTGATGCGCGCACAAACATACAGACAAACCGACAAACCGAAAAACAGACAAACCGACAAACAGACAAAAATTCTAAAAATGGTAGAAATGGTTTCTGTTAGTGCTCCTTTAACACCCCTGCTACTTTTTTTCTAAATATTTTCAATGTACAGAAACGCCACGTCTACAGATTTATTATAATATAAATGTATAGATAACATCGTAAGGCGGTTCATAGAATAAGTAAGTTTCAACTGTGTGGTAGTCCTAATAGTTTTGGAATAAAGTGGCTGTGACATCCGGACAGAGATTCATAAGGGTTCCGTTTTTTGCCATTCGGCTACGTAGCCTTCAAAACTATTTACCCACATACACAAACAGCCAGACCCGGTACAACTACATGTAGGTCATACAAATATTTGTTCCGTGCGGGAATCGTTCCCGCGACACACAGCGCAGCAGCCAATCGCTCAGCCACTGCGCATGCTGATTGTTCTAATGCGATTTCTTTTTGCGGTTCAATAACAATCAATGCATGATTTTATTACACTCATTTACATCACTAACATACACAGCTTTCTTAAAAAAATTCAGGTGTTTCAAGGTAAAGCAATACAACGATATTTTTGTATTCAAAACCTTGACAAACGTCTGAAACCCTTCGTGTACAAATTCGACAATATTCCGCCACCTGAGGGTACCGTCGGCAGTAAATCGCGCGATAATTGTATCGCCCGTAATAAATACCCGTGATAGGGCGACGCCTGTCCCCGCCTTTATCGCGCTTTTATGCTGACGCTACTAGATTAACGCGGAGCTACAGGGCTAGGGTGTCTACTGGTTTGGAGGCTAGGCGATTGTCTTTGATAGTGTATTTCTGGGAAATAGACGGTGGAAATTTGATGACGTAAAGGACATTAAGCTTGTTGTTGGATTTTCAGCTTTCGGCGCCGAACTGAACGTTGGAAGTCATTAGAACAAGTGACAGAGTGGCTTCACCGCAACATTTAATATTGAATGGATAATTTGAAAAGGCGAATAACAAATACTGTTCTATTAATGCAAAACTTCCAAGTATTATAACTCTTCATAAAATGGTTCCACTACTGGATGACCAATAGACAAGATACGCTTTCACGCTTTTCTAGAAAGAAAAGTCTTGCAAAAAAAAATTCTTCCAGTGATATATCGGCGAGCATCGTGTACGTCTGATAGAGTGTGCTTTAATAACCAGAGACGGTATACGGCGTTCGACAGGATACATTAGCGTTATGCTATCAGTCATCATCATCTGCCTAGCCTTTTCCAAACTATGTTGGGGTCGGCTTCCAGTCTAACCGGATGCAGTTGAGTACCAATCAATATTGAGCGGCTGCCTATCTGACCTCCACAACCCAGTTAGTATATTATGAAACGATAAAACTGGTTGTCATACTTTATGGCCACTGACCACCTGTAACGACTGTCAAAGATCTAGAAATTACAGCCGAGGCCATCGGTTTAACGTGCTTTCGGAAGCACGAAGGAAACTCGGTATGTAATGGGTGATCACCCATTCACAGACCAACCTAGGCAAGCGCGGTTTAACTTAAGACCGTCACGAGCGCTGTTATTATTTAGCCACGAGCTCCTCGTTTTGCTATCAGTACGAAAGTTTAATAGATGAGCTCCGCATGTGAATTGTGTGACAGTAAGTCAGCAATGCAAATATAGCAACTATACTTAGCCAAACTTGTAAACTCGCATGACGCAGACACTCGAGTCAATTTAAACGGAGTCTATTTTGCTTGATAGCTAGTTGGAACTAATTCTGAACACACCCATTATTATTACAACTGTTGACAACTATAAATGTCTGTTGCACACTGCGTTTGAAGTGGAACATCGTCAGCAAATAACATAATGTAATTAACATCTCGACTGTATTCCCCAGACGGTTGATCATAAGTTAAAAAGTGAACAGTTCTCAGTGAATGGTCCTGAGTTCGATACCTACCCGAATCGGCGTCCGGATCTGTGCTCAGTTTATGGCAATAGACTCGCCTCCTTACACGGGACTTAAACATAACTGGTACTATGTGTGTGTATATGCATAAAGTACGTCGCTGTGTAAAGTACCCGTTGAAGCGTGTTGTTGTGTGAATGTTAATCAAATGATAGATTAATTCTGACCTGTAATGTAGCGGTAATTTATATTGTAATTTGTGTCAATGCATTTTATATTCAATCCAGAAAGATTGCGGAAACCCAAAATTATGTCAAACATTTCGTGTCTAACACGGACACGCGTTTTAAACGACGTGCTAGTACGTGTAACAAGAGGCAACAATAAAAATAAACTAAAAATGGCGGTGAATATGAAAACCGCTGAGATGATTGTTGGAAAACATGGCAGGCTCAGCGTGATGGTTTAATATAAATGCAGATAGTGTCGCAGGCAATGGCGGCGAGGTAAACAATTGGTCTTTCGGACGGTGAATTATTCATCAGCCGTGAATTACAGGCATACGGCGATGTGAGAGAGCATGCGGCGCAGATGCGGTCTGCAACTATTTATTATTCCTGTAAGTGATTTATATATTTCTCGGATATCTCTGAACAAAAATATTCATAAAATTAATAAAATAACACGAATTTGTACGTAGACTTTGTGAATGTATGATCATTATGGCCAGATATTTGAAGAATGTGTCAAAGAAAATTAAGATGTACCCCGTTGGTTTAGAAAGTAGTAGCCCTTCTTTTTCTTGCCTTCTTCTTCTACCAAGGCTGTCACCTACTTGAGATGACAGCTTAAATATGGAAGAAAAAGACATACTTTGTAGACCCCGGATAAATTGGGATTATGACGTCAAAATCAAATCTGTCTATATCATCATTCTCTTGCCCTTATCCCAATTCATGCGGGTCGGGGCAGCATGTCTCCTTCTTCCATATTTAAACCAACATCTGTGTACTGTTTAAGAATTGGTTTTTTGTAAAGCAAAACCTTTCCTTGGCCCAAACTGGGCCCACGTGGTGGATGGCGGCCCACTTCCTGTCGCCTGTCACAGAGGAGGCCCAGCGGTGGGAGGCTCACGTCATATTGATCTATCTTCAACATGGTTCAAAGCAGTGCACCGTCTGCAGCATTAGTGTTGGCCCACTGTGTACACACGTGCAGCGGCCGATTGTTTGTCCGTCGTGACGGTAAGAGAATCACAATCATACACAACTACCTCATTATCGCCATTTGTTGCCGATAAATATAACAGACGTGTAAATCAATAATATTTGTACAAATGTTCTGGGTTTAATACGTCAAACAGTTTATTCACAGCAAAAATATATAAAATGTGATATAATAAAGACTCTCTAGAGTCTAGTTTGTGCAATTCGGTAAGTCGTTGTGTTTTCCATGTTATTTTCTTATTTAAAATATAGTTCGATATTAAGGTATTTTTGCTTGTAATGCAAGAATGCATTGATCAGATATTCTTTCATTTTTAGGGTTCATACAAAATACCTACAAGTTTAAACGGAACCCTCGGTGCGCGAGTCCAACTCGCTCTTGGCCGGTTTTAATATGTTAGTGTAAGTTCTTTTAAGGAAAAAATAATCTTAAAGCTTTTACATACGTACCTATGTAATGTCATGAGTGTCAGTTTCTGCCCCAAGACGAAAAAACTACTTCAAATTCATTAGACATTACAGTTTTATTTATTTATCTTATGCTAATCGTTACCACAGAGGTAGAAGGAGGTTGGGCGGCCTATGACCAGCTATGAGACGATATGGGCTAGTAATAATAATAAATCGAATAACTACCGGAGATTTATTGTGAAGGACGGCACGGTTGACATATGTCGGGCATGCCACCGTCCAGGCGAATCAATCCGTCACATTATCTCCGGGTGTTCTCGTCTGGCTAACGGAGAGTACTTGCATAGACACAACCTTGTAGCCAGGATTATCCATCAGCAACTTGCGCTAAAGTACAACCTTGTGGAATCGGAAGTTCCGTACTATTAGTACGAGGGCGGCACTGAAAATTTCGGGAATCAAGGAAGTGACACAACATTACTATTTAAAAATGTATTTATTGCTTTTCGAAGTATTCTCCGCGAAATTTGACAAATTTTTCCATACGATGGAACCAATCATTGAAGCAACCATTCCATTCGGAAGTTGGGGTCTCCAAAATGGCCGTTTTGTAGGCGTCCACAGATTCTTTAGGTGATAAAAATCTCTGACCACGCAATTTATTCTTTATTTTAGGGAAAGTATAGAAATCATTAGAGCTTAGGTCGGGGCTGTACGGCGGATGGTCTAATAATTCTATGTTTTCTTGCTCTAAAAACTCTTTTGTTCTGTGCGCGGTGTGAGAACTCGCATTGTCGTGATGGAGGATGATGCGGCGGTTGCAGTTCTCTTTACGGAGTTCAGAAACGACCTGTGGCAAACAAATGCTAGCATACCATTCTGCATTAACCGTTCTTTGTCCCTCAAGAGGAATAGTCGCAACATGGCCGGTTTTGGAGACAAACGTGGCCGCCATTTTTTTTGCATCACTCCGTGAACGAACAATTTTTGTTGGCTTTAACTAATTTTCGAACACCCAAACTCGTGACTGGTTTCTTGTTTCGGGTTCGTACGCATATATACAGGATTCGTCACCTGATACGATGTTGTATACAGCATTCGAGGGTCCTGCGTGGAATCTTTCGAGAGTTCTGACGCACCAAGTAACGCGAGCCGCTTTTTGCTCTTCACAGAGCGAATGCGGTATCCATCGGGAAAACAACTTTTTTACACCTAATTGTTCATGCACGATTATTTGTATTTGACTCATGCCAATGTCTAAAGTTGCCTGAATTTCGCGGTATGTCACATGTCGATCTTCCTCAATCAGTTTACGCACAGCATCAACGTTTTCTTGGGTGACTGCAGTTTTTGGACGACCTTGACGGGGATCATCACTGAGCTTGACAGGCCCACGTTGAAATTCAGCAAACCAGCGACAAATTGTGGTTTTGGATGGGGCATCATCACCAAATGCAGCAATCATCCGGTCAACACACTGTTTTTGTGTTAAACCACTTCGAAAGTCATAAAAATTCATCGCTCTTGAATTTTCTCGAGTCAATTCCATTTTCTCAACGACTAAACAAGTTTGACAAAACCTTGTGATAAGACCGTGAATCTTTTTTTAAATAAATAAATGGTATTCGATTTTTAAAACCAAGGAGTTTTCAATTAAAAAGATTTTAATATGACAGGAACCGTGGAAATATTCCATTCCCGATACTTTTAGTGCAGACTGCGTATGTGCCCGACCCTGTTCTCGAAAATGGCAATATCACATTTCAATCTATTATCACTGATAGGACTATTGTAGCCAATAAGTCTGATATAGTGGTGGTGGATCGATCAGAGCGGCGCGCAATGATTGTTGACATAACGGTCCCGCATGACGAGAACTTCGTGTAAGCCGAGAAAACTGACTTGGCTCGCGAGGTTGTCGACATATTGTGGGATGTGGGTTCGGCGATCATTGTGACAATAGTTGTGTCAGTCCATGGCTTAATTGCCAAAAGCGTCGACCAATATCTCAGGAGGCTCTCGTTAGGTAGCTGGATCAAGGGCTTGATTCAGCAAGCGGTACTTCCGGACACGGCTCGTATAGTTAGGAGGTTCCTCTCTCTGGAGCCCTGACCGCTGGTAGCTTGGACCCTGTTCCCGATATCGATGGGCTACTATTTAAAAATGTATAAAATTTTAATATAAATGAATAAAGGAAAATAAATCATCATCACCTTCATCTGAGTAAATCAAATTATTTGAGTTACCTCAATAACTTGCTGTACTCACTGAATATTAAATCGGACACACACAATACTCTGCGACTCCGAGTAAATACATATTATAATTATAGTCCCATATTAAATTATAATAAGTAAAATCACTGGTTCAGAGGTCGTTGAGCTGTGAAAGATAATTTGTTTGCGTTATAACTTAACTAAGTCGGAGGCGCGTCAAGCGACTTCGATTCTCAAACATTTGCTTACAGAGATGTTAGGGGTGCGTTCCGCTACCGCGACGAATGCATAATATTACGGGACTGATGGTGAATGATTTTCAAATGCGCAACTGATCCTGGTCTAGAGGCCTTGTTTATCATTATGTATGATTGGTACCTATACTGATAGATGGCTTAGTCAGTAGAGGTAAGAAATAGTCCACCACACATTCCATATTAATGCAATGAGCATCTTTTACAAGCGTTGAGGTGTTCCTGCATAAAGTCTCGCAAAAAAACTTGTGGAAGTATATTTTAATAATAGAATATACGGCCACTAAGTCGAAAATTCTAATGTTCTACCAATAACTTCAAATTACACATACTTACACATGCATAATTATATAGTACAGAAGAAAAAAACAAATAAACTAAGAGACGACATTAGTGCGTCTTTACAATTTTAATTTTAATTAAAATAAAATTGATGCTGAACATTTTTCTTTTCAAATGAGATGAGTTTATTAGCAGTTTGTTTTATTTATTCTTCGCAAGGTAATGTAGCTCGTATCATGAGTAATTTCTATTACAATGAGAATTAATGTTACTTCGTATAATCTCATTTTGTTATAGCCCTTAAACTTCAACCAGCAACTGTTACTAACTAGAAAATAAATTAAATAATTTGAAAATATTTATGCGTATAGTTGCAGAAAATTTCTTATTATTTTAACAGAAATGATAATTTAAATTATTTCAACAACACCTTGTTTTAAATTTACGTATTATAGTGTATTTAGTTTAGGTTTACGTATTATAGTGTTTTTATTTTGTACTCACAACACAAAAACTAGCCTTAATCCTGAAATAATGTTCGAAAATTACTCACGAGGTATAACTAAGTAACATTCAGGTATGCAAATAGGTACCTACGTACTGTAAAATTTACGAAATTACCTTTCGTAAATTTTTAGTTTAATTCAGTTAATGCTGTTTGGTCGCGGATCACGGCAGGTAGCAGGTGTCACTGTCAACCATCACGCTATGATTTAGTCATTTTTTGTCATACCATTCCTGATACAATCCTTCAATTTTGAATACCTCTCTTCTCTATCCATCCAGCATTCTGATCCATACAGTACGTCAAGTCTAATATAATTAAGTATTTCACCTTTAAACTGGAAGTGTTGGAGTAGTAAGGATAATAACGATAATTCATCCAAGTCCCACGTATGGGGTATTGGAGACTACCCCTTAATAGTGTGAAGTCAATGAGGCGTGCAGTGCTTTGACACCCGTCCCCGTTTGCGCGCGTCACACGTAAACGTTCACAAATTCGCTGGAAACATGTTCTACTTCCAGACATGCTAGATTATTGTTTGCTCATTCAGAATTATGATTTAGTATTGATTTTGGATTTAAGTTTCGTTTTGATTTGGCTTTGGTATTAGGATATTGTTCCAATCATACATTTTTCTTGGGAATTTTATCTCGTGCAAATTCTTGTAAACACATGTTACTCACTTACATGTGGTTTAGTTGTTTAGTGTCTTATTGTGTCTACTATTCATTCACTAAGAACAGATATTGCAAAAACCTACAACGAGACTCGATACTTTCTTTTTATACCCAGGAGAAAAAACGTTAGCTTTTTTTAAGTTTATTAAGATTTTTTAACATGGAAAAAGAAAAGTCGTGCTGCTATCCGCGAATCCGCAAAACGTAGTAAACCCAGCGTCCTGTACATTGTAGTACACGTACAGGAAGCAAGGTGCATACGAATATGATAATGTGACGTCATCCGCATGCACTCTGGTGCACGGAAGCAGCACGTTCAAGTAAAAGCTCGATTTTAACGATAATTACAAGCTGTATATATTAGCAGTAGAATTAATAAGCCGTTACCGAGATTTACAGCTTGCAGTGAGCGTGAACGCGATAAATCTGCTATAAAAAGTAATAAAAACTGCTTTAAAAAAGAAAATTAATAGTATCGAGTGCATAATGCGGTCCGGCTGTGGGGACGTGTCGCGAATTAATGTGTTTGCGACGACGAGTCGTTGCGGAGCGCAGCCACCCCGCAGTCGCCCCGCTGTCGCCCCGCAGCCACCCCGCAGTCGTCCCGCAGCCGCGCCGCAGCCGCCAGTGGATTGACGACGGCGGTAATTAACGGGATTTAACGATTAATGTTGTTTTGGTGTAATGCGGTCGGTGGCGCGCGTGACGACCTGCCCGTGTCCCGCCAGCCCGCATGCCGCGTCCAGTTGCAGGAGAACAATTAAATTACTGGCTAAATTAAAATATCTGACTAAATAGATGTGCGTGAAAGAGCTGTTTTGTTTTTAAGGGTGAGTGGGCTGGTCATCTAGTGCTTCCTTCATAGAATCATTTGTTAAAGAGGAGGTGGCATTCTCTATTAACAAGTTTGCTGAAGAGATATAAATCAAATAATCAAAATAAACCATTGAAACAAAATCTAAGAAATAATATAATATGATAATAATAATATTTTGGGACAACCAACACACCGCCATCTGATCCCAAACTAGGCAGAGCCTGTACTATGGAAACCAGACAACTGATAAACATACTTATATGTACATTTCTAAATACATACAATCATATTATAGATAAATCACACCCAGATACAGAACAAATAATCGTACTCATCGCACAAAGATTTGTCCTGTGTGGGAATCGAACCCACGACCTCCGTCCTAGCAGTCAGGGTCACTAACCACTAGACCAACAGGCCTATCAAAGGCCTATCAAATACTAATCACTTATAAATAGGTTTTATGAAATAAGACAGGCAGGCGAAATGATGTGCACCTACTGTTTCATAATTAGTATGTAGGTACGAAATAATCTTATACATACATATACAATAACATAACATCACGCCTGCAATCCTCGAAGGGTTAGCAGAGGTGTACCTAAAAGTACACCCACATTTCGCCAGTTTAAGTTCCATGTAACAGGGGGCGAGCCTATTGTCATCAACCGGACACATATTTAGACTCCGTGGTTGCTACTCAGAAATTCCTGATGTTAAAACCGAATAAGACTATGCCCGATCTGGGAATCGAACTCAGGACCTCATGCTCAGCAGTCGCACTTGCCAATGAGCCAGAAGCTGAGACGCAGAGGCCGATTTACATACGCAGTAAAGACTAGTTCGAGGTGTAGTGTTTAAGTTGTACAAATCACAAAGTACTCAAATATTGTACGTCTAATTATGAACATTGCGAGAGCACGACGATTACCAACAACGGATCTAAGAAAGGACAGAAACTGCAAGTGAACATGGCAGGTGAGACCAGCATCGGTTGCCAGCAACACTTAGGATTCCTTTTCCAAAATGTTCAGTAGATGCAATAGAAAGTTGCTGAGTGAACCTCATCAAGACTCGACGCCAAACAAACTCATCATCTGCCTTGCCTTTTCCCAAGTTTATTGGGGTTGGCCTCCAGTCTTACCGGATACAGCTGAATACCAGTATTTAAATGAAGCTACTGACTATCTGACCTCCACAACCCAGTTAATACTGGGTAATAAGACTGGATGTCGGAATTTCGGGCCACTGACTATCTGTAACGACTGTCAAAGATCTACAAAATGATAGCCGGGCCTAACGGCTTAAAGTGCTTTTCGAGGCACGGAGATAACTCGGTCAGCCATCCACGGACAAGCCTAGGCAAGCACGACTTAACCTAAAGATCGACCCGGCAAAACAAACTACGACCATCAAAATCGTCCAAGCTGTAATAAATAAATAAATACAGTCCGATTTAAATTTATAATAAACTAAAATTAAATTAACATTGAAATCAACATCCAGTATCAAAAATTAAAAATAAATTACCATTAAAACTTTACTTTAACTCTCTCCCTGGTTGACTCGGAAGTGCCGTGCTTAACCGATACAGAGGTCACCTGGAAAGTGGCTTGCCCGGATACGGATCGGCCCGAGAATCCGTTTTCCAAGAGACAGTGGGATGAGCCGCTCTGCAGGTTGGCACAAAATAGGGCCTCTGGCTTCAAGCACTGCCGTCACCTAATATAGGCACTATGTTAGGTGACACAACCTTCCGGTTCGCTACGTGTTTGCAATTGGGCGCTCCTTGTGGGGCTCCACATCGCTGTCAATGTGGTGAAGCAATTGCCACCGCTGGGATGCCAGCTGACTGAGAACCCAATGGCTTGGCACGCGTCGATGGAAAGAGACCAGATGAGATGACCATAATGCCATGAAAGTTGGGTAGGCCTTTGGTGTGGGACGCAACTTGCGTCGACACCCTTGCGCCATCCCATCTTCCTAGCATAGTACGCTGGGGCGGCTGCTGCAAGTGCTAAAAACCTCAAACAGCGCAAATAAAATAATTTAATTGGTTGTTATGTGTTTGAACCGTTTGGGGTTGAAACACTAGGGCCATAGGATCTAAGTGCCCACCTAGTAATTCGGGAATTCGTCAAGCGGTTGGTCGACTCTTCACGTGACCAGAGGGCGGGCCTATTTTTTGGCCAAAGAATCAGCATTGCCATCCAGCCTGGCAATGCTGCAAGACTTCTGGGCACTTTTCCTGTTGACAGCGATGTGGACGAATTTTTGGACGCCCTGTAACCCTTTTGATACTTGTACATATTTATTTTTATTACTATTATAGTTTTATAGTTTGTAAGTAAATAATATTAAACTTAGGTATATTTAGAATACGAGTATTATAGTTTCTAACATCGGATAAATTACCATTAAAATCAAACAAAACAATTGAATTATTCCTAATGAAAAAAAAATTCATCAAAACATTCAAGGTTTCTCTTCAAAGCAACTAGAAATTGAATTGTTTTTAGAAAAAACAAAGTTTGAAATTGTTTGTTTCACTGAGCATTGGTTAAAAGATTATGAAATGCTAATTAATTACGCAAATTACAGTGTGGGCAGTTGCTTTAACCGGAAAGCTAAGATTCGTGGGGGTTCATTAATCTTAGTTAAAAATTGTATTAAATTTAAGACTCGTAGTGATATTGTTGATCTATCGGTTGAACATAATATTGAGCTGTCTTGTGTTGAGCTGGATAGGCATGTTATAGTGTGCGTTTACAGACCCCCAAATTATCAAAACTACTCTATTTTTGAATCGGTAATGGAAGATACTTTAGCAAAGCTTGCAACTGGTAATAAATCACTGGTAATCTGTGGTGACTTTAATGTTAATATTTTAGATCAAAATTCAAATAGCAGTAGATTATTACATCTTTTTAAATCATTTAATTTGTTAAACGTGTTTTCGGAACCAACCCGAATTACTACAAATACTGCAACATGTATTGATAATGTTTTTTGTTGCTGCGACTACTTGGATAAATCAATTGTAAATTACCTTCCTTCTGATCATAGCGGTCAAACCGTTGTTTTCGAGTCCTACACACCATTACAAAAAATTCAGATAAAGTCCAGACAAATGACACCCAGTAATTTAAATAAATTTAATAATAACTTAATTAGTAATTTAGGTATTCCGGACCATATTATTGAAAATGTAAATCACTTTTATGAGGAATTCTTTTCGGTAGTTTACACCGAGTTTAATAATACATTAAAAATGAAAACTAAATCTATTTGCCCAAAGTTTATGTTCAGTGACTGGGCAACTAAGGGTATTAGGAAAAGTAGGGAGCGATTGTTTGAACTGTATGGCCTTAAGCCTTACATCAACTCAGAAACTTTTAATAAATATGTTGCAACTTACTCTAAAATTTTTAAAAACACTTGTAAGGTAGCTAAAGCCTTATTCATTAGCAACAAGATTAAATCCGCCGATAATAAAATAAAGACGGTTTGGAAAATTATCAATAGTGAAACTAATAGACATAAAAAATATAATAATGATATCACACTAGATACTTCACGTGGTCTTATAAGCTCTAAAAACGAAGTTGCTCAAGAATTTGTAGATTTCTTCACTAGTATCCCACTTAAAACTACTGAAACCTTAAATTCCTCACCCTTGGTTTCTATTGATTTGTTGAGAGCGAACGTTTCAGCCTGTCCGGTTGAGTTTCAATTTAAGCATATAAACCCCATCACAGTCATTAAAGCTTTTAAGGAAATCAAAATCAAATTAACTGAAGATCTTTGGGGAATGTCCATTAAAGTTTGTCAAGCTATTATTGAGACTATAGCACCGTTTTTAGCCTTAATATTTAATTTATGTGTGGACCAAGGAGTCTTCCCGGACCTTATGAAATACAGCAAGGTAATACCACTTTTCAAATCCGGGGACAGTAAAGACACCAATAACTATAGACCCGTATCCGTGTTGCCGGTTTTCAGCAAGGTGTTTGAAAAGGTAATGCTTAATCAAATGCTCACACACTTTAACACCAATAAAATCTTACATGAGAAACAATATGGTTTCACCAAAGGACGTTGCACGACTGACGCCGGTGTCACCTTATTAAAACACATATTTATGGCGTGGGAAGAGGCACAAGATGCCATAGGAATCTTCTGTGACCTCTCGAAAGCATTTGATTGCGTAAACCACGAAACCCTACTCTTGAAACTTGAACATTACGGTTTAGGGAAACTTGCGCTCAGTTTAGTTAAATCGTATTTAAACGATAGACATCAGCAAGTACAAATAAATGGTGTCAATTCAATGGGTTTAAAAGTAAGTATGGGTGTACCGCAAGGTTCGATATTAGGTCCTTTCCTCTTTTTAGTCTATATAAATGATCTACCCCATTTATTTAAAAACCAACCACAAATGGTGTTGTTTGCTGACGATACCTCTTTAATATTTAAGACAAACAGACGTGCCACAAATCTTGACGACGTAAATAACGCCCTATTGCTGGTCCATAATTGGTTCACCGCGAATAATTTGGTATTAAATGGGAAAAAAACGAAGTGTATAAGATTTGCTCTACCGAATGTCAAAAGTAGTGATAGTGACATAGTATTGAATCAAGAGAAGCTAGAATTCGTCGAAAAAACTGTTTTCTTGGGGATCACGCTCGATTCAAGGCTTCAATGGGGTCCGCATATAACTTCTCTTGCAGGACGGCTGAGTTCAGCAGCATATGCTGTTAGAAAAATCCGTCAATTTACTGATGTAGATACCGCGAGGCTAGTCTATTTTAGTTATTTTCATAGTATTATGTCATACGGTATTTTACTATGGGGACGGGCTGCAGACATTGAGTCTATATTTATTCTGCAGAAAAGAGCTATCAGAGCCTTATATGATCTACGTAGACGCGATTCTCTAAGAGAACTGTTTAAGGAAATTAACATCATGACAGTACCTTGTCAATACATCTATGAAAACATCATGTACGTTAGGAAAAATTTGCATTTATTTAGTAAAAGAGGTGACCGACACCACTATCATACTAGAAATAGGGACCAACTAACTCAACCAGGTTTCAGGCTAGCTAAAGTAGACTCATCTTTCATGGGGTACTGTTTAAAATGTTACAATAAAATACCTCCCCACATTCTACAACTGAATGAGACGAAATTTAAATCTTGTATAAAACGCACACTATGTAGGCAAGCATATTATAAGTTGGGGGATTACATTGATGATAAAAATGCTTGGCTCAATGCTGGTCCTGCTCCACAACCATAGGGGCAAACTAATTGATTACCATGTGAAGTTATTGTGGAAGCTGCAGAAGATTGTAAAAATATATTTGAATTGTATAGATTCAATCTCTTAGTATTATATAATCGCATAGCACATGTGTGAGTACTATGTACGGTAAAGCTACCATTTACATTTAGTTATCTTCATTGACTTGAATGTGCCCTGGTGGCTGAGAGAATGTCATGCTCACACAAATGTCTCGCTGATGGTGGCGGGTGTGTCGGGTCATTTAGTTCCCTTCAATGTGGTTGAGTTGAATGGCGCTGATCCATGCGTCATGTTCGTGAACGGGCGCTGTCAGTTGGGACTGGTCATCTCTTAGCTGTCACGGTTTATTTTAATTACTTTATTTTTAAATTGTTAGTTTAATCTTTTACTCTGGACGCTCTTAATGTGCACGTCTTTGTACATCGTTCTCACATACTTATATGTATAATCTCAACATGAATGATGTAACCAAGATTTTGTAACAATATTTTGATTAAAAAGAGTGTCCATGGAGTTTCTTGCCCATTCTTCTCCATAGAGATCTTCGATTTGGAATGTGCAACTACAGTACTTTCGCAAGTTATTATGCCTTGTGAATGTGACTGTAGCTTAGCTTTTTTGTTTTTGACTTTCAAAAGTGCCTGTAATGGTCTAATTGAAATAAATGCTTTGAGTTTGAGTTTTGAGTTTGAGTTTGAAAAACCGTCAGAAATCTTTTGAAACACCTATTTCGATCTCCAAAAATTTTTTTTTTTCTTACCAAAGATAAATGTTTTATTTTCTTTATTACGAAGAAAAATGTCTATCGTAATCGTAAACAGATACTCGATTCCACTTTTTTCAGTGTCACCTTTCTCTTATTTCTGTGCTCCTTTTACCAGTCTCTTTGATTACGTAGCAGTGAGAGCAAATAAAACAAATAAACAGGTCTTTTGTCAGCGCGGCAGAAGTGCGCAATCAGTGCGGCCCAAACAAACGCTACGTTAAAGAAACCGCCGGTTACAGTAGCGCTAGTGCTATAAAGAGAGGAGCCTTAACTACCGATGTAGTTCCACTGAGTAATTGTAAGGACGCATGATTATACAGGAAATACGAAATGTGTTCTGAAAGTAAAGTAGGATGTTTCTTTTGCTCATAATCTTTTCATAGGAGAAAAGCTGTTTTTGTTCTTTGCGGGTTTATCAAAGTTTGTGTGTACTCTATGCTACGCAGTTTACATTTTCAGAAGGAAAATAACAACAGTTAAGAGGAAGGTAGTTAAATTTAGCCTCTGGTCCGAAGAAATAGTTTGAGATATTTATAAATTGCAATGTTACTTCACATTAAACAAGATCGCTACTCAGAAGTATGACATTGTTTACCCATGAGACATGAAAACGTTACGATGTAATCGTTAGAAGCTCATTTGCTTGTACAACAGTCTTTGAACTCGCATTAAAACGCAAGAAAACTTTAAAGTGAAGCGTTCTTTTATAGTTTTAAACGCAGAGAGCGGGTTAACGTTGTTTATACGTGTTCATTTAGAAATACTATGAAGCGAAGTACTTTTTGAGTTGTATTAAAAAGAAGATGATGTGTTTTTAAAAGAGTACAAAGGGATTTGAAGATTGAGTAAATATTTACAAAAAGTAACATGATAATTTTGTTCTTGCTGAAAAAATGATAAGTAAACCGCAATAAAAATCTATGAAAAAAAAATGTGTTTGTGTATTACGGGTCTACTTCTGCAGAATTCTTCGGGAATATACACTTATACAGGCGTTACGAAAAAAAAACACAATTTCAAACAAACCCATTTTTCTCACCAACAGCACTGCAGTAAATTATGCGCTTAGAAAACTCGTTTTCATTATGAATGGCCATGTTCAGATTAAAGTTAGACTTAACAATATCAAACATTAACTTGAACATGGCTACCAAATTACGAACATGATTACAAATCCAGAATTCTAATTAAGATTTTAAGAAAAGCCTAACCAAGGTCTTACAATTAAGTGACTGTATTACGTTCCAAATTGTTAAGATTGGGTCACACTGAAAGCGGAACGCAGCAACAGTCGAGCAAGGTTACAGTTTAATAGAGTAATTTTGGCGTTTCTTGTGTTTTTTTCACCAATGCGAAATTATCTTTGTGAATGCTCAACTAGCATCAATTCTATTTTCCGTATTTCAAACGATTACAAGTTTGACGTTAAAAAATACGTTTTAATGACCTAATTGAAATAAATCTTCCAAGTCAAAACAGCTTGTGTTAACGCCAATTTAATGTTTATAAGGATACACACTACCTATGTAATTTTTAGTTGCCAATAAACCTCGTACAGAACAGTCGATTTTCATTTTAAAATACATTGACACAGTGCAAAGGAAAGTCAACCTTATCACCAAAACATATGGTCGAATACGAGCCGGATCAAACCTTTTTAAGCATTGACGAAGTGTCGCCGTGAGAACAAAGAAGCGCATTCCATTGAGATAAGAGACCACCTGGTGTTGTTTTGCACGGATTTCTTAGAAATGCTAAATTAGTGTGTGTACAAGTGTATCGGTGTGGTATCGGACTATCGGTGTATCATTTGAACATAATAACTTAGCAAATGGACTATAATTTTTGAAGATTCCAGTGATTACACGTAAACAATGGCAAGTCAAGCAGACCAAGCGTTAAGTGTACTAGAAGATTTGGCGTCAATACTCAAGAAGACTCAAATAAACCTTAAAAAGTGCCCAAAAGAACGGTTATCGAAACGGGGATATTTACAAACTCGTATTCAAACGATTGAAGAATACTGGGTAGCTTTTAAGAATGCACACCATGATCTGTTGAAAAGTACAACTCGGGAACAACGTGGAGTTATTCCGTACTACGTGAATGAAGAATTCCTCCTTCATGAAGACTTATATCTATGTATGTTAGGAGATCTTAGAGATATGTTGGCTTCGTGTACTTCGGAGACGACTGACCAACCTTCATGCAGCAATACGTCGTGTGATGGAAAATTACGGGCAAAGGTGATTCTACCTAATATACAACTCCCTCCGTTTTCCGGTAACTACGAAGAATGGCCTACATTTAAGGACATGTATGTGTCATTAATTCATGAATGCAGTACACTAAGTGAAGTTGAGAAATTACACTATTTGAAAACCAGTATCACGGGCGAAGCGGCATCATTATTGAAGCACATTCAGGTGACGGGTGCTAATTATGTTCAAGCTTGGGAAACGCTGAATCACCGATACGATAATAGGCGCATAATAGTCAACGCATTAATGAAGCGATTATTTTATCAGAAAAAACTTACCAATCAAACGGCAGCACAACTGAAGGCCCTCCTGGATTGCACCACTGAGGTTATTAACAGTCTAGAAAACGTGAAGGTGCATACCGATTCCTGGGATCCAGTAATTATATTTCTGGTTGTGCAGAAGTTGGACCCGGAGTCGCACAAGGAATGGGAACAAACTGCCTACTCGGTAAACTCTCAAGAGCTGCCTACATGGAAAGAATTGCGCGAGTTTTTAGAAGCCAAATTCCGGACGCTTGAAATGGTTGCCCCGACAACTACCACTAAACCTACCAAGGAGCGTGTTCTTCATGTAACAGCAACAGAAAATGATAAACAAAAACCATGTGCTTTATGTAAAGAAACGCACACACTGTGTCACTGTAACAAGTTCAATAAAATGACGATTGATGAAAGAAGCGAACATGTTAAATCAAACAAACTATGTTTCAACTGCCTCGGGGCGGGGCATTTAGTATTCAAGTGCCGTGTGCCAATGTCTTGCCGCATCTGTAAGAGACGACATCACACACTTTTACATCAACCCAAGAAGATTGATGAAGCGGCTCCAAATGTAGACACCAAGCAACCGACTTCATCTAGCCAAGCAGATGTAGAAGAGAAGAGAGTTCATACAATGATTGCGTCTCATTATACCGCGGGGCAGAAGATATCACTATTGGCTACCGCAGTAGTAATTTTGAAGAGTAAACACGGACACACAACTGTTCTAAGAGCGCTGATAGACTCAGGATCTCAAGCATGTTTCATAAGCGAGAAGGCAACTCAGATCCTGAACCTAGAAAAATCTTCGGTAAATTTAATCGTCTCCGGAATGGAATCCATGAAAGTCAGAGTCAAGCATGAGGTCAAATTTCAAGTATTGTCACGATGGGAAAACCAATTCAACTTACCTATCAGAGCCTACGTGATGTCCAAGCACTTGACCTCCAACATACCGATAAACACCACGATGGGGACTGATTGGCCACATATAGCAAACCTACAACTAGCAGATACAAATTATTATGCTTCAGGACCTATTGATCTGTTGTTGGGTGTAAACGAATATGCCGCAATTCTCAAGCAAGGGCTAATAAAAGGTCCGCCAGATACACCCTGCGCCCAAAATACCTACCTGGGATGGATCTTAATGGGTGGAATAACAATTAAACTGAACGCACGAGAAAAATCCTTGACGGCCATGAAACAAGAGGTTAACATCGAAGATTTACTGACTACAATATGGGAAGTCGATACGGACATGAAAAGAAAATTTACCTTAACTGAACAACTATGTGAAGACATATACAAGAAGACACACAAGCGAGATATAGACGGAAAATACATAGTCAAGCTACCGTTTAAAACAGAACAACCAAAGGCAGTTGAAGGCAACACAAGAGAAATAGCAAAAAGAAGACTCCTTCAACTAGAAAGAAGATTTAATCAGAACACAGAACTAAAGCAAGAATATACAAAAGTGATTAACGAATATAAAGAATTAAAACATATAGAAGAAATACCTAAACAAGAAATAAATAATAAATCAGTATACTTACCTCACCACGCGGTGATCCGTAGTGACAAGGAAACCACGAAGACACGTGTAGTATTCGACGCTTCGTGCAAGGGCTCCAACGGTACTTCACTAAACGATGAACTCTTGTTGGGTCCAATGTTACAAGATGACTTGAGAAGCATAATCATTAGATGGAGAGTTCATGCTGTTTGTTATGTTTCTGACATTCACAAGATGTACAGAATGATCTGGACAAATAAAGAAGACATAGATTATCAAAGAATTCTATGGAGAGATAATGGATTAGAAGACATCAAAGACTACAGACTTTTGACTGTGACATTCGGAACGGCGTCCGCACCCTATCTCGCCGTAAAGACACTGATGCAATTGGCCGATGACGAAGGTATCAAATATCCTGAAGCTGCAAAGATACTGCGTGAAGACTTTTACGTCGACGACGTTATGTCCGGACACGATGATCTGGAACAAGCTATAAGAATCAGTCAAGATCTCAAAAAGTTACTACGTCTAGGTGGCTTCGAACTAAAAAAATGGTCTTCTAACAACCGCGATTTCATGGAGACTATTGAACCAAGCGAAAGATCATCCAATGCCCATCTAGAACTAAAGATTGATGGAACGGTTAAAGCCCTGGGCATACAATGGAATTTGGGTAAAGACCATTTCGAATATAACCTGAACTTACCAGTTATCGGGAAAGCAATCACGAAGCGAAGCATTCTGTCCGACATTCAAAAGTTATTCGACCCACTCGGATGGATTGCACCTTGCCTTGTAATGGCGAAGATTTTAATTCAACAACTTTGGCAAGAAAAGATTGATTGGGACGAAATCTTGAGTACGACACTGGCTGAAAAATGGGCTACAATACGATCTGATCTTGAAAATGTAAACGGAATCTACATAAATAGATGGATGGGAACGTTTAGCTCAAGAAAGGATTCTATCGAAATCCACGGATTTTGCGATGCTTCTGTACAAGCATATGGTGCTGTGGCATACTGCCGAGTCACAAACTCTGATGGCACAGTAAAAAGCACAATCATTGCTGCAAGGACAAGAGTAGCTCCTTTGAAAACTATTTCATTGCCTCGATTAGAACTGTGTGGAGCTTTGCTTCTATCCAAACTACTAAAGCAAATAAGGCAAGCAATGAGGATACCTACAACACAAATCTATGCTTGGACAGACTCATCTATTGTTCTCTCCTGGCTAAATGGAGATTCGAACAAATGGAAGACGTTTGTGGCAAACCGCGTTGTCGAGATCACAACCAATGTAAGTTGCAGTCAGTGGTGCCATGTCCAATCTCACGATAATCCAGCTGATATTGCATCAAGGGGTATGTTAGTAGCTAACTTAAAAGGTTGCGACCTATGGTGGAACGGACCACGGTGGTTATTGCACCGGAAGATACAGTTCACTAGACCAAACACAACACCAACAGAACTAGAGAGAAAGAAAAGCACTATACTAGCTCTGAAAACAACAAAAAACGACAACGAAGAAAGTAATAGTTTGTCCGCACAACTCACCGACTTTGATACACTGATTGAACTACTGAGAACAATCACCTACTGCCGAAGATTCCTGAAACAAAAGAAATTAAAAGAAAACATAGATAGTACAATCACAACTGAAGAACTCCAACGCGCCTTGCAAACCTGTATAAAAATAGAACAAGTGAAAGAATTTAAAGAAGAGATAGAAAGCTTAAAAAGAAAGAAAACAGTAAAAAAATCAAGCAAATTAAAATCATTAAATCCTTACCTTGACGAGAATGGTGTCCTCAAGGTGGGCGGCCGGCTCAGGAACTCCGAGTTGAGTGATGAATGTAAGCATCCGATCATTCTGGGTCGAGACAGCAAACTTACTTACCTTATAATAGCAGAAGCTCACTCGAAGACGTTGCATGGAGGTATACAGTTGATGCTTACTTACCTCAGATCCAAGTATTGGATACTGCGAGCAAAAACGCTGGTCAAACAATACATCCATCGTTGTTTGGTATGCGCTAAACTCAATGCTAAAGTGAGAACACAAGTAATGGGTGACTTACCAAGTGTACGAGTGAAACCAACACGAGCATTCCTCAATTCAGGTGTCGACTTTGCGGGACCATTCCAAGTATTGATGAGTAAGGGCAGAGGAGCCAGAACTAGCAAGGCCTATATAGCCATATTTGTTTGCATGTCCACAAAGGCGCTTCATTTGGAATTGGTTGGTGACCTAAGTACAGCAGCCTTCATAGGTGCCTTCAAAAGGTTTTGCAGCCGCAGAGGAAAATGCATAAATCTGTGGAGCGACCAAGGACGAAATTTTGTTGGCGCCAACAAACAATTGTATGAAGCTTGGAAAGAAGCTGGTTTGCAATTTGATGGCAAAATCGCAGAATTACTTGCCAATGACGGAACTCAGTGGCATTTTATACCGGCATATTCACCTAACTTCGGAGGAATATGGGAGGCCGGAGTAAAATCCATAAAATACCACATGAAGAGGGTTCTCACTACAAACTTGACATTTGAAGAGATGACGACGGTTCTCTGCGAAATAGAAGCATGTTTAAACTCGCGTCCGTTATGCCCAATGAACGACGACACCATGCAAGCGCTAACACCTGGTCATTTTTTGATAACGGAAGCGCCAGTCACCGTCCCAAACTCAAACCTAAAGGACGCTAAATTAAGTAATCTGACACGCTGGCAATATACGCAAAAACTATTAAGTGACTTCTGGTCGAGATGGCAAAGGGAATACCTAACGAGACTGCAGCAAAGACCAAAATGGTTTAAACATGAAGAAGAGTTTAAGAAGGGAGATATAGTGCTAATCAAGCAAGATAATCTCCCACCGGGAAAATGGTCGATGGGACGTATCACTGACAAGCACCCCGGCCCCGACGGTTTAACCAGAGTGTATAGCGTAAAGAGCGGTGACAGTATAACCAAGCGATGTGTCACAAAGTTATGTGCTTTGCCAATCGATAATTTACCAGACGATATGATTGATTAACGTATCTATTTTGCATGCATGTTTACTTCATTTTAATATTGTTTTTAAAGGACTATCATAGTCCTTTGGTGGGCGGCTTATGTTAACGCCAATTTAATGTTTATAAGGATACACACTACCTATGTAATTTTTAGTTGCCAATAAACCTCGTACAGAACAGTCGATTTTCATTTTAAAATACATTGACACAGTGCAAAGGAAAGTCAACCTTATCACCAAAACAGCTTGGAATAATCATATCCTTTGCAATTCTGAACAACACAACATAAAAGAACCAATAGTACACTGATTGAATATCCAGTTTCACGGTGCCGATAACCCCTTTAATTTTTTTGCTTGGTCTAACAAAAACTCCTAAAAGCTATATTTGATATCCGTAGCATCATACAAGTAATTACTTTTACTTACTATTAAATATAGTTTTCGTTCCACCCTCTGTATGACTTGCGCTTTACCCTTGAGGTTGTCCATGAACCACGCAATACTTTTTATTGCTCCGTCCCGTCCCGTTAAATAATAGCTTGAAATAGCTATGTAAGTTAAGTACTTAATCTCTTTTTAAGTACTTTTTCTTTGGTTTTATTAAGTACCTTTTAAAACAGAGTTGTAGTAACAAATGACAGTTCTATCTAGTTTATATTTCTGTTACTATTTGTTAAGTTAAATGGGGATCTGTCTTAATCTAAAAGTGCATTGAACTTTTATTTATTTGGCCATTTATCATTCACAAGGGCAACAAACTTGACGTATAGTTTTATGTAGATTCGAAATTAAATACCTGATTATGTAGTTACAGTTCATAAAATATTTTGATGGATTCGCACTTTTATTTGCTGTAACCAAAGCAATTTATTATGAAAAAAAAAAAACCCTTTAGTTCACCTTCACGCACAGGTCAACGTAAATGTATACAAATCGAATCCCACAGTTCAAATATGAGAAAGTTATAATAAATCTTTTTTTACACAAAAGTTTTAAATACGAGTTGGTCGTAAATACGTAATGAGAGTTAAAAAAGTTAGTTCACCGACAGAGCGGAGTCCCGGGAGAGACATAAGTTCAGCGGAGCGGGACCGGACCGAAGACCGAAGATATTATATACAAGAGAGAACTCACCTCAACTCAGCATCAGCGAATTTTAGAATTCATGACATGAGAAATAAAACCATTTTTCATAAACAATGTTATTAAAATGTATTTTCGTAATTTTATTTAAACTGGTTATTTTCATCCTAGTGCGGGAGCGAGTGAGCGTACTCATAATCGATCCTTGCGGACATCCCTAATAAAATTTATACTTACAATTTTCTACTAATTCAATACAAATATTTAAAGATTGCTGGCCTCATAAATAATATGACGGTGTGTTTGATCAACCAATATAAAATTCATGGTACACCAGGTACTTTATCCTCGTCTTTATCCAGGTTATTTATTCTAAGGCATAATCAACAGTCTCGACAGCTACCTCCAAATCTTTCTTACGCCAACGTCCCGACAATGGGTCCTCTCCCCAGTACTGAAGGTACCTACATACGTACTCGTGCTTATGTACATACGTCGCGCGATTTATAGTGCTCCTGATACAGCCTCGCTTTATGTCCCGCGCCAAGTGTTTTACCAATCCCCTGTTTATTTTGAATCGCAATTTATTTGGGTGTCGATAGTCGATAGCGTGCTTTATTGCGCAGCTCTAGATTGGGTATGAGTGGGTGCAGAATTTAAATTGAAGTTTAAAGGCAAGGCTGCCGGGATATCTTAGGAGATTGATATGAGAAAGAAGAAGGTAAAGTAGTTTCTGAAGACATCGGACACCCGGCTTACAAGAAGAGATAAAAGACAAAACAATACGGTGAAAAATATGCCATACTGGAAACACCATTTGAATTAAGTTAAGGACCAGTATTTGTCAAAAGATATTGTTTTTGAAACTTTTTCTTAGACATTAAGTAATGTCTCAAGAAAGCTTAGATAACAAATAATATTATTGGTGTTTAGTCTCCGAATGAGGGACAAGATAACCCCTCAGCAACAACTATACGACTCACATATCAGAATAATAACAAGCTAATAAAATATGTTTGTGTCTTACTCCAAGACCTACAATTACTTTTAATTGCACGTAATTGCCTACATCATATTATTATTTGATTACGCCAAGTCTTTGAAAGTTGACCTCTAAGCAATTTGGGAATCTGTGAGTCAAGTATTAGTTTATTATAATAATGAAGTTTTGAATAGCAACTGGAGTTAAGACAAGAATTTAGAATAATCTCAAAGTCTCTAGTTAATTGGATCACACATATTTTTATCTCGTCTAGACTCCAAAATTTCATCTTTTTTATTTAATCTGATTTGCCTATTAAATATCGACAGAAGGTAAAAGTGAAACATGGATAATAGATCTATTTGAATCCCAAGTCGAATAGCCTTGATCGGTTTTTGACCTGGGATTTAGACATAAGGATTTTCTGTAAAATTATTATTTTATTTCTTAAAATGACGGGCTTTCGAGTTTACGCCATTGAGTTTTGGCATGTAATCTATTATAATCAAACTTATTTTTAAACTCCTTTAGATGTTAAATAGAAGTCTTGGTATGAAACTCCATATTCAATGCCATAATATTGAATTTAGTTTTACGATATTCAAAAACTTGTTCTGTACTTTTTATTGCCCGTTCAAAGTGTTCAAACACTTTGAATACCTATTTATTGACAGTCATACTTGCATCACACACATATTTCTAAACTCTGAAAGCCGTCCTTTTAGAGCACCTTAGCATAACAGATGTTTGAAACGATAAAGTTTCCATTTCCTTCACCTCACACGATTTCCTCAAATTACATTCCCTTCTAATTTAAATCCTCGTCTGATTTCATTGTAAAAATCTCTCTGGTACATTATACATTCAGCTGCGTGACGCCGGCGACGGGGCGACGACGAGGCGACGACGAGGCGACGCGGACGTGACGCGGGCGACAAGTTTCAATAGTGCACGATTGTCATGCGCGACAACAACGCCTCTACTCACATTTTACAAGCCAAATGCTACAGAAAAGTTTTTCTAAGAATGATTTGAGATTTCGTGAGTTTTCAACTTGTTTTATGATTATTTAATGAGCTGAATTTATGTAAGATTATTGTAAGTTTGTCGGTATTTACAAAGTTTTATTGTTTATCGCTTTTGAGCATTATAATTAGATGAACGATCTATAACAGCCTATGGGGCCAGGGTCTCACGTTTTTATGTAACCAGTTTTTATGGCATAAAGAAATTTTATAATTATTTATTATAGCAGGTAGTAAAACAACGGATAACCAAATATTTCTCAAAATGTCAAAAGATAGGAAGATTGAAATCAAGACTTTATTCGGCCAAACAAACAGTACCTACCTACTTAGGATAACACTTACAACAATATAACATTTGTGGTTGATCACTGTTTGGCCATTAAAATCGCAAAATAAACAATTATTAAATGTTGCGTTATCGCAGCACTTATAACGTTAGTAATCAAACTTTAGACGAGCCCAACAAGCATAAGGTGCAGATTTTGAAAAGGTCAAGCACCATACTTGTAAGTACCATCAATAGAGCTATGTATACATAAATAATCTTAAATGAAGAGGATAGAAAACATCTTAAAAATGTAAACGAGTATTTTGCAACAAAATATTGTATCACTAGTGATGTAGCAAAGCATCGATAATTACAAACCGATTTACGAGTAATCAAGTATCGATTCTCTGCATGTTCGATGTTCAACGTATACTGAATTATGTTGTCATAACATACAATGTTTTATTAGAAATATTGCATTAATTGATTTCGTGGAAACAATCACAATTTTCAGTCGGTAAACAAGGGTGCAAATTGCCTACTAAATTAACTTGTTCAGTTTTTGTCGAGGTACAGGTAGTTCGGTTCATTTTTTTATCAGCTGGAATACTATGACATAGATTTTAGGGAAAACATTTTTCCATCGAGTTTTTAATCAACTTTTGTTTAATTTTGTAATGGCACATGCAAATGATTAACCTGATTACAACCTTATTAATTTGTTTTCACCTTTTACTTTTTTTTTTAAACCTAGAAATTCGCTTCTCAAAATTGTCATTATTAATTAGTATGAGTACCCAACTGATCAAACTCAAACTCAAAGCATTTATTTCAAATAGACAATTACAGGCACTTTTGACAGTCAAAAAAAGTTAAGCTATAGTCACAAGGCATAATAACTTGCGAAAGTGTTATTAAGTGATATTGTTCTCATCACCATATCACTAAACTTGTGGTCTACATGATCCCGTTCCTTTCTCTATATTTTTTATTGGCTCCTGACGTATATTTCGTCCATATCTCAGAGTTCACACCCCTTCCTTGTCATGCTTAGGTACTAATAGTTTGAGCAGCTGCTTCAAACGCACCATTACAAACTAGTTTGCTGCTGACCGCCCGAAGCTACCATAAACTTGCATGTACTTACACAAACTCATTGCAGAAGATAAACACAAGCAACAACATTGTTTACTAATTCAATGAGTATCGGTGACTTACCGAAGGCTGTTTAAGAAGTCCATGTATAGTATAGTCGACCTCGCAATCGGTTTACCACCCCTCTGGGTGGTAAACCGATTATAAAGGTAACTTAACACTATCAGCCTAAATATTCCCAAGTATGCGGGCTTTGACCCAGTGCAGGTTGGAAGATGTCACGTGTATTCAAATTCGAATTTTCGGACATGATACCAGTTTCCCTAAAATGTTTTCCTCCGCCATTTTGTGGGTTACTTGGTACTTTTTTAAATGACCAAGTCTGCCTTGACCAATGTATTGATATTAGATATTTTCAACCTTAGCGGAGTCTCAATTTATTCTGTGTTTTCGTTCAAAGTGCTAAAGCAATTACTAGGGTGACTATCCGTGATCTGGTGTAGGTACACATACTATTATGGTAGGTTTTGGTCTCCACATTGTTTATTTAAAGCCATTTTAAAGTTACAAACCCGTGAATACTTGCGTCTAAAGAAGGCATTATCATAAACCCACACGCTTTACTGGTGCTAACTGTTAAGTGAGGTCTTTAACCGGAGCGAATTGATTCGTCTGGTTTTGCGCAGTTTTTCCTTTGTTAGCAAATAAAAGAACGCTATACCATCAATTTTTTCAAGGTTTATTCTCTTGTCATTAAAGCAAAATTTATTTTTTTCGTTTACAAAAAGTACTGAAAACCACTTAGGGTGTCAAATGGCCCATCACATAGTTGTCAACTATGCATTCTGAGCATCAGTCAAAGTTACTTTGAGAAAAACTAAACATTTTGTGCGTGAAACACAGCTAACTGCCTTGTTGGTCTAGTGGTCGCAAGCACTACGTTCGATTTCCGGGTCGGGCAAGGTATTACTGGGTTTTTCCATAAGAATTTTTCAGTGGCAGCCACAAAGGCTGCTTTTGTGCCCGGTTGATGGCAGGCAAGCCCCCTATTACATGGGACTTAAACATAACTTACGAAATGTGGGTGTACTATTAGGTACACATCTGTCTAACCCTTTGCTGATTACAGGTGTAATGTTATGTATGTACATGCGTACACAGAGCACAATGTGACGCAACAATAATATAATTTACTAGTACTTATATGTATCCCAATAAGAAAATGTACAGGATGAATGTTTAAGAAGTCTCCTACTACCTACTTAGAATTAGAACTACGCTGTCACTGTTGTAAATTATCTACCAAATACCTACTAGTTTCGAACCAAACAGAAAAGAGACACGTTGAAACCGCTAATCAGTTACGTTGAGAATGCAGTAATCAATTTAATTGTCTCCTAAACATTCACAAAACACATGCCTTCTAATTACCTCGTAATGGCCATTTTTAACTGCTATGTTTACAAACATTTTAATTACTGACCGTTACGAAACAACTAGCAATCCATTCTCATGTTCTAATGGGAAAGTAACTCTTTGTGATGTTTTTCAGAAAGGTCAGGTGCGTGGTACTCGCAGCGGGCGCCGGCGGCGGCGGCGGCGTGCGTGACCGATGTATGGACGTGGACGTAGCAAACGGACCATGTAAGATTCTGTAGTTTCTATCTACCCCCACGATAAGAAGGAGTATGTGTTTATGAAACTAACTCTGTCACTTTCTCACGCCTTAACTACTGAACGGATTGTGGTGAAATTTCACTCGAAAGTAGCCACCTGTTACAATTAGGAGATAGCATTTTTTTTAGCCCTGTATTTCATAATCGAAGCCGCGGGCTAAAGCTAGTCAATACCTCGATGTTTATTAATTCATGTCGAGTGCAACGACACGCGAGCTCGACCCGTTCACTTTGACTACACATTGATTATATTGATTCTCTGCTAATCGATTGGGTGGCGACGCGATGCTTCTTGTACAAGTGGTTTAGTTTACTGACTAGTTTAAATAACTTTACAAGTCTCAGGCTTCACAAGATTTCTTTTTTATTATTTCGCCTAAAATGTTATTTCATCGGTTACGCAAAACCCAATCTGGCCAAATGGGGAATCGTCAATCCATTCCAAACGTAGTGTTAGTGTGGACCCTAATTCGCAGTTTCTTTTCTTCCCGTCATTAACATTAAGTACTTGCACCATTCAGGATTTAAATTAGCTATAGCACGGGGCCGTCCACGTGGTTTCGTTGTTGACAAGTTTACTAAACTAAAGAAAGTAACTAACACTCATTATGGTAGTATTCCTAGCACATTATAGTGCTTTGAAGACTGTGTTCAATAACTATCTTTGTGATAATATTATCAAACGAATGCCTTTCATTACCTCGATCCTGATGCCACACTTATCATGCGCCATTAACCTGTGACAGTTGTAACAGGCTGTCAAATACGTGTTTGACAACCAGTATCAACAATATTGATATAGCTCGGTAATAGGATTGGAATCGTTGGTTCTGGTAGAAAATCCGAGTACTTAAATACTGATATTTTACATTTTACTTAGTAAAACGAAAGATGAAGTCTGTCTTAACTTGATTGTGTTTTTGTGATTTTTAGGTACCTAAACTATTACTGTTATTAAAATGATACGTACCTACTTACATTTATCATCGAATTCAATGAGAACATTTAATAGATTGCTGCATATTAGCTGATTAATTGGCACGATCAAAAACACGTAATCCTAACCGACGTACCTACATTTGAATTTATTTATCTATTTAGTTCTTTAACATAATGATTATGCATGCACCTACGCTATATTGGGTAGGTGCCTCAATAGAGAACACTAAACTACCCACACACATCGGCAAAGAGGTATTATTTATCTTATGCATTGAATTATGATAAATAGAAACGTTTTTTGTGTTTATTTGAATTAAGCTAGAAAATTATGCACGGTTGAAGTCATAGTTAGAAGTTATTTATTACAAGTTGCCAGGACTAACAAACTAACAATTTTAATAAGTTTATTTTAGATTTGAGGTGGTTTTGAGACCAGAAGCATGTTTATTAAACACAAAAAAAAATCTTGTGTATTGATTGAGAAATTTTCTGTTTGCATTGGCACCGGTAGCAAAAATAGTAATTTTTCGTGCAAAGAAAAATTACTTTCGTATTACGTAAATTAGATGTACAGAATCTTTACTATTAATATTGTAAAGCTGTAGAGTTTGGTTGGTTGGTTGAACGCACTAATCTCAGAAACTACTGGTTCGAATTAAAAATCTTTTAGTGTTGTATATCTTATTTATCGAGGAAGGTTATAGGCTATATAAGGTTATATGCTAGGATATAATGTCTATCTTTTAAGGTTGACTCACTATAACCGTTTTTATGGTAATCAAATTAGTTCTAAAATAATGCATTATTTGCGAATGTGTTTTTATAAACATGGTATTAATCCTTATCCAAATAAATAAATTATTCATCACAAGTATTTAATTTTGAACAAAATTGTCTTTAAATCATTTGATTTCAATGAATATCTTAGGAGATATCAAAGTTTTAAAATAATTCCGCAGCAAATTAATGATCAAGTACCGCGCGTGCATTTTTATTGTAGTGTTACCCAGCATTGAATTATTATTCCTGTTCCCGTGACATTTATTACTATAGTTTAACTATTACTGATCATAGCGTGATGTACCTAAAATAGCGCATGTTATAGTCTTAACGTAAATATTAAAAAAAAAAAACAAAATCAATGTTCAAATTAACCAATAAATATTACCCATTACAGACATACAAACAATGTTTCTGGAGGTGATTTTAAACTAGCACTGTAGGTACCAAATTTTATCAAATTTTGTTCAATGGTTCGTGGATAAAACAAAGAAAGTTTCAGCTCCTTTAGAATTGTATTATTATAGGTCCCTCCCCGCTCTCTCTCTCTCCCATGTGCCGCAGACGAAGACGCGGGTCAGCTAGTGTGTAGCTAAAGCTTTTGTGAAAAACATTGTATATGATTAATTGTATGTCCTAATAATTTATAACCTAACAAAATATGTATATTAATGCTGTAATTTATTTGTTGTATTTAATGTTGTAATTTATTTGTTGTATATTAATGTTATAATTAATTTATTGTGCCTATCCAAATATCCGATAAAATTGTAGTTTTTATATAATGCTTAAGAAATTAATTAATTACTGTTAGTGGTGTAGAACCGTTGTAATTAATAATAATAAATAAATAAATAAATATATAATTATGTGTTGGGTCTTTTGACGCTCTGTGCACCTATAGGTTTTACCAGTATGACATTTATAAAGTCAGTCTGTGGCAATATATAACGATAACGTAACAAATTACGTAGCTTGTCTAATTACAAAGAATTCTAATTGCGACAACCTAAACATACAAAAAAACTAATTAACAAATAATTTTACAACGTTGTTAATTTATCAAACAAGGTCTTGAATGTTAGAATATAACTACATTATATTATAAAGCCTAATTATTGTCTAAATATCTGAAACCTTCGTTTTTGAGTAAAACTTATCTAGTTTAGTTGGTAGACGTGGGTGTCTGGCAGATTCTCTAGAAATAATTTAGTTTATTTTGTTGAAAACTGTTCGGCCACAGAAGACTGATAGTTATTTGATTTTAAAGCGATTAGTCGACTAATTGCTTTATAGAAGAGAGTTTCGGGTATTTAATATTCTAGATCAAAGAGCGCTACTCTGTTCCTACAGGGAAAACTAATGCCAGTTTTCACACATGCGATGTAGCACTGTAGGATTTTCAACGCTGGGCTTATGTCGTCGAGAGTTGCAATTTCAATAGTCCCATAATATTAAATAGGCATTTATTTGTCGCTTAGTGTTTGTAAAAATGGGCACAAGAACGTTCACCTGGTATTTGAAAGTCAATTCAGTCAGTTGTCAAATCTCATATCGAGTCGCTTGCTTCTCGGAAAGCATGGGGTTCAAATGTATTTAATAGTCATGTATAGTTTATACTAAGCTAATTAAAATTTTAGTTAAAACAGTTTTATTTTCTCAGATAAGTAATAAATTGATGCGGAGAGCATAATTATCTTGTTAGAGTCCAGGCAAGGAGGTAGACCAAGTCTAGGCTTGATGGAAACTCACAAAATAAGCTGTAAATATTTACATACGCTCAACGTTATATTCGTTGAGCGTATGTAATAATGCCGTAAGGTATGTTTAGTCCCGAGCACTAATATTTACACACGAAGCAACATTTGAAACTGATTTTCTTCCACTGTACTGATTGTATTCTGTTAAAAACAGTATTCTGGAAGACATTTTATTATTACGAAATATGATCCGTTCGTATCGTATTCCGGATCGTATTTTCAGAGGTTTTCTCGGGAAATACAGATATAGAATATAATATATTTCCCGAGAAATTTTGGTAAGCGTGTACATGTTAGTACTCATGGCTATACCAATTAGTCCAAAGGTACAACACGCATGCCACATTACTGAACAGACGTTATTTAATTTTTAGTACAAGCCCTGTTAATTTAAAAATAACCTACAACAATTACGTGGAAATAGCTTGCAACATCAACAACTAAACATGCAAATAATGTGTAAATATAGAGGTACGACCCACTCCGGTAACCCGCGATCAAACTGCTCCGTTGTTTGTACAAGGACGCGGTGCCAGACAACCATGGGAAACACGTAACCATGAAGCTAAGGGGAGGTGGCAGTGCGCGCGAATAGCGGGGCGAGTTAGAAAAGATTATTGTTTTTGGTCAAGGATCTTTCAAATGACGTGCATGAAAACCAAAGCTCACCTCGTCTTAATGCTTATACTATGAGTGACTGGAATGAAACTAAATTGATCGCTTTGGCTATTCACTAGCAAACTCTTGTAAAATATTGCGAAAAATAACAAATAAAGTATAACAATAAGTGGTAAGTGTTGTGTAACTCTCCTTCATCCATTCTTATTATGCGCAAAAAGCAAGAAGCTCTATTTCATACCACAATCCGGAACTAATGTGATTTTTTGGCTTAACTCCTACGTCGTACAGTCGTACAATTCCAACATAAAAAGATAAACTTATAAAATGAACAAAATAGTGCGAAATAAATCACAATAACTTTTGAAAACGCTACCTTTTATTCTTTTGCACGTTTACAATTTCAATCAAGACAAATTAATCACAGTTTCGGCACCAAATATACCACCAGGAAGTTCTTGATATTATTTATTTGTGCATGTATTCGTCCGTTGTCCGCCATCACAATGGCCTCACCCAACTAGTTCACAATAAAGTGTTTCAGTATCGTAACATGGCTTTTACCACGATTATCGTTATTGTCGTGTAAGCGATAGCGATACGTATCGATAGCGAGTGCCAACGATGCGACGGCACCAAGTGTGCCGTGGTACAGGGTGTGTACTCTGCACATTTGCATGATGATTATTTGATATTCATGGTGATCTTTTTGTTTGTCGTATTTTATTGTTGGACTTGACTACTACGTGTTTGTGTGTTACTTGTTGATGAAAGAGTGGTTTTGGGTGCAACAATTAATATTTTGTGATTAACGCGCAAATTTTTTATTTATTGTTAAATTAATCTGCTTCTTAAGTCGCACAAATAAGTTGTATCTAAACCCCAATGAGTTTCATCTTTTTACACAACACTTATTTTTTGTTGTACACAAAAGGTTGAATGAACTAAGGGTTATTCAGTCAGACATTATGAAGCCACCTTCAAAGTCATGTTTTCTTTCAAAAGCCTTCACTGTATAAATCAACAACGGATGGTAGATAAGAATCAGTGCCTGAAGACAAAGTAAGAACTGTGTCTTTTAGAAGACGTCGTAACTAGTTTTAAGCCTTATCCACCGAGTGTAGTTCCTACTAACATTAATGATAGACACTACAATATCTCTTGGCAGCTCCTTTGAGAAACTTTGTGTAACTTACAGCCAGCTCGACTCACGGAGACAGACAGTTACTTCGTAAAGCAAAACACTAATTTATTGCTTGCCATCCATTATGCCTGTATATCCCGAAATGTTAAGTAGAACTCTACCAAGCTTGTCTATGGTAGATACGTTGTGAAACTAGAGGATCAGAAAGCCATCTGCTTGACTCTTCCTCACCAGCGAAGATTTCAATCGTGATCGAAACAATGTTTGGATCACGCTTGAAATCTGTACATTATGAACTACTTAATATCATTCGCTGTGCCCTGTTCGATTGCAATGTTAGGCAAAGATTTTGGATTTTCCTCCTGGATTTGTAACGTAGCAGCCCACAGTACGGATTTGTCCCTAGTTGATGGCAATACTCTTGTCTACTATAGCATGTGACTTAAAGTTACTACAGACGTGACGTGGGCACACTAACCGGCTGTTCATACTTTACTGCTTAGCATGATATCTTGCGGTATAAAGTTGGGATCACACGTCAACTTCCCAATGTTCATATGGTTAAAAACAAATGCAATATTGAGTAATACCAACATTATACGGCAAAAAATCCTGCAGTTGAGTAGGTACGTGTGAACGTAGGCTATAGGATCTCTGCCTAACCTATCCGGAAAAACCCCACCTTTGTCAATAAGCGGGATGTTATGTCAATACACACACCCACAAACTTACAGACATACAAGGCGTCACTTGTGAACAAACTTAAGAAAACACTGAATGTTATTAGAAGCACCGTTTCGATGTGAAACCACTTGACAGAAGAAATAATATCGTATTGACGCCAAAGGTCGAGGTCACAGTAATACAAGTCTGGTACCTAGCACAAATACTTACTGTTATTCTTTATTTATTTATTTTATTTTTATTTCCATCCTGTAGCTTTGATGGCCCGGTTCCGAAGCAATCAATGTGACTTTTTCTATGCCTTTATGTTCACATTGTAAGTTGATCTTAGACCTGATTTAGGGCAGAAAAAGCATCGTTAGGAAACCTATCTAGATTTATTGGTTGAAAGCGCTAACACAGTGATCAAAGATTGTTTTTTCTGTGTGAAAAGAATAAAGTTTGAAATCATATTCTTATAAGTCACAGCTTTTAAAACATGGTGTCTGATCTCCAAAGCTGCCTTAAAAGAGCGTAATGGTAAACAATGTCTGTTGGAAACGGCTGAAAAATTATGAACCAGATATTTTTCCTTTTGTTTCTTTTATTAGGTTCTAGCTTTTTCCCGCGGCTTCATCCCTGTTGAGGTCGAAAATTATACCACGGGAATTTGTTATCGGTTCAAGGACATGCGACTAAACATGCCCCGGATTTTCTATAGTGGGTTTAGGTTCCTGTCTATGTGGGTCAAGAGTTGTATGACTGCTCAAACACAACCATGACTTGTAACTCGCAAGCACGACTGTTGAACGTGAGGTCCTGGGTTAGATTCCCAGGTCGGGCGAATTCTTATTGCGTTTTCTCAGTATAAACAGCCAAGAAAGGAAAAGTGTGATAGGTGGCGGTTTTTGCCTCAGAAAATGTCAAAAGTTTATAAATAATAATAATAAACAAAATTTATTCAAAAATAATATAAGGTACAACTTTCACAGTTTTTCTTAAATCTATGTCAAGTTCACCCATGATTTGTGCCTGAACTAGATAATCCTGTGTTTCAGGAGATTAAATAATCACATATCATACTAATCTTATTGGTACCTACGTAAAAAGGTATATATAAATTATAATATCTTAACTTAGCTAACTAATTTTTAAAATAACAATAATACGAACAATATTTACTTTAGCACAAGTAATAGCTTCTCTATATCTTCACAGGACATAGTTGGATTTTCTTACATTTAATTTAAGGAGTAGTAGATGTTTCCTTTTTCATTGAACTTGTTATAGAGTAGCGGTCCGAGATAAAATTTGGCTGTGAAAGCATGTCTTGTACTTTTTTGAGGGAAAACTATATCTTTCCGTCTTTTTTTAGTAAATTCAGTGCTATAAGGAAGAGACGCGTGTTGTTTTAGTACAATACTCATAATAAATAACTGTCGGACTGTTAGTACTTCAAAAGATTTATACAGGAGGTTATTTGTAGGAAGGAATAATATAGTCTCTGTACTATAATAATAGAGCTGTTGATTAGGAGATAAATTAATTTTAATTACTTAAGCTCCGGAAACCTAATCAAAACATTTAAAAAATGGGTAGGAATTTATTCTTAGCCAATTTTTATTCATGCAGTTAAGAGCCGCTCTTGTTTTGCCTGAAGTAAAATTGACCTATTGGTATTCTCATAAAAAAATAAAACAAAATGAAAAAAAATATATTACAAATACTAATTTGAATCTAAAAACCCACTCAATAAATTGAAATCGTTTCCTGTTGCTTTATGAAACGTAAAACAAAAGAGATGTCGCCATACTCGCCATTTAACCTTTAAAGGGCCTTTTAAGGGCTTTTAAGGGACTTGTTATCAATAAGGCGGTGAAAAGAATCGGTTATTAATACACAATAGGTGGATTGGCGACCTTATGTCAAGTTAATAATTAAAATTTGAACCTACATTAGTTTGTTTTGTATAACTTCATTTTGTTGTTGCTATCTTTATTCACAAATAGTGAAAAACTGCTCTATTTATTTAGCTCCGTTTGCCCAGGCTGGACAATAATTTATTTTCTGCGAAGAAATCGTATAAATTCTTGTTCGTGATAGATACATAGATGCCAAAATAATAGCACTGAAGGGGAACTGGTGTACTGGCGTTCGCCTTACATCTCGTCCATAAAGAAAAAACATACAGGGACATGAAACAAACTATTTCGTATACCGGCTTAAATATTCATCTTGTACTCATTCATCATCTACTCTGCCAATACCCAACATAATGTGACATAATTATTCTGAGAGTGATGTAAAATCATTGACTAACTGAACACACTCAATGTAGTTGCAAGTTAGTCGCTTGTATACCAAACAACTTGGTCAACTTTGATTTCTGAACTCTGATTTATGGATCTGAGTAGGTGGCATTCTGTAGTTTCTGCTTACCCCAATGGGAAAAGGCGTCAGTTTATGTAGGTATGTCTGTTGTACGCCTTGTATCATTTGGTTCGTCCGTCCCACATAAGCTGAAATGCTCCTGACGTCAGCGTATCCCTCACACCTTCCTCCATCACCATTACCCATGTGTTCCAACGGCCTGATTACAGCTAATTCGCAAGGGTTACCCAATACGAAGGTAACTCATTCACCTTGGAAGACAGTTAAAACTTACGAGGGGATCGCTTACAGCAGGAGAATGACCCGTTTTCCTTAAGGGGCTGTTAACAACATAAGGACGTAATATAAACTGTTCTTACACATTGTATTTCTTATGCTTTTGTGGTTCTATTATGGGAGGAATTTATTTATGAATGTGATTTGAGTTGCCGTGATATGATTCTTTGGAGTCTTGTGGCTTCCTGTTCTAATCCTGTGAAGACGCAATTTATTGACAAAACCTGGTAGAAGTTTTTTTTAGTTTTTGTATCTTGAACAGTCTGTAGATTAAATAATAAACAACAACCTGTTTACACTCACTCTTAGGTGCAACAAACATACATAATTATTCGATATTTTATAACTGCCACTTGTACAATATGACCTTTCTTGTAGCTTTTTAACTACAGCAAAATTCTATTCCAATGAAAATTTTTTTACCAAAAAAATCAACCTTCACTACTCACTACCAATGTAACCGATAAAAACTTTCTCCCAAAAAGGCGTATCGTATAAAATAAAATAATTCTCCATCGCAATGCGGGCCGCACTTACGTTAACATTGGGCACACCTGCCCCCCATTACTTATAGTACGGGACTCCGCCATCGGTTACCTCGTCGTTTACTTGAATTTCTATTAGTAGACACTTAGCTTGTGCTATTTTGGTGTTATGAGACCCTGGTACTTGAGTTCGGTGTTGAAGAATATTTTACATTTTTATACTTATACTAAACTCACGCCATTTTTCCATGGGGTAGACAGTGACAGCAAACGCCGCCTGCTATGACTCTTTTATACTTTTTTTTGCGTCAAACATCTAGTCGTACACGCACTCGAGTTATGCACCTGCGCTTTCAGAAGAACATCACCAATCAGGTGAGTATGTACACTTATATCGCGAAATAAAAGCAGAGTTGTTTGACGGCACGGTTGGCGCAGTGGTCAAGCGATTGACTGCTGCGCTGCATGTCGCGGGTTCGATTCCCGTACGGAACAAATATTTGCATGACCTACAAGTAGTTGTTCCGGGTCTGGGTGTTTTTCTATTTATAATATGTATGTATTTACAAAAAAGAAATTGTATATATGTAGTTTATCAGCCATCTAGCCACCATAACACAAGCATTAGGTTGCTTAGCTTGGGACTAGATGGTGCTGTGTGAAATGTCCAGGGATATTTATTTATTTATTTTATTTTAGTTCTAATAGATTCATTTATTATGTGGTCCTTCACAGTACACTGCTTGCGTAAGGCTTAAAACCGATGTAGATAACTAAAATAAAATTGTCCTAAATTACATTATTTGCCGATCAACTGTATTATTCTTGCTGGCCACTAGCACCTCTCCTGCACTGTTTTAAGCTTTCATGATTTAAACTAAACTTATACTGTCACTTACGGGATATCTTCCGTAATTGTTCATGATTTTGAGCTCCAGATATTACGACGTTGTTGCAAGCGCCATGATCGCGCGTTGACTGGAGAATGCGGGTGGATGGAAAATTAATTGTTAGGAGCAGACAAATCTGTCTACCCTCTTTCTTTGTCTTCTGTTACGCCCACTACTGGAACTCGATACTAAGTCACGACAAAACACACTCACAGTATCACCAGCTTTAGTGGTGTTCAATTTATTTTCCATCTACCCGCATTCTCCAGTCAACCCGCGATCAAGGCACTTGCAACGGCGTCGAAATATCTGGAGCTCAAAATCATGAACAATCACGGAACATAACCCGTAAGTGATAGTATTAGTTTAGTACCTCTCCTGCCTGTGTATTCATTAATTATATTAGCCGAAAACATTTTGAAGCTAAGCAAAAGCTCAATATATAGCTGACCATTTAAATCATAGACATTAAATAAAAAGCCCCTCATAGACATGGTTAGGGTGCAAGTGTCAACAGTCGATCGAGTTAATGTTGTTTGTTCAATAGACCCGGGTTAGTCTACAAGCCGAGCTAGTGCAGTATTCGGAGAAAACTACCATTTTTACAACTTGTTGTAAACATAATATCACGCCTGTAATCCCCCAAGGGTTGGACAGAGGTGCCTAATAGTACACTCAAATTTGGGGCGAGCCTATTGTCTTCAAAGGGGCACAGATCCAGACTATGTGGCTGCTACTGAGAAATACCTTAAGGAAAAACCCCAATAACACTTTGCCTGACCTGGGAATCGAACCCAAGAACTCATGCTCAGCTTGCGACCACTAGAGCAACAAGGTAGATCGTTGTAATTATATTTAGGTAGGTAGTTTATAATTTTCAGATTTTTCATACTTTAGATCCAACGCATAGTTCTGCCACAGTCTATAACTTCATCAATCTGATTTTTTTCCCACATTCAAGCAAACCAAATCTCGAGCATAACCTAATCTTCGTATAATTATATTCTTATCAAGAGATCGTAATGAAACCAATTTAATAATTAACAATGGTAACTCTGAGACAACCTTTGTTTTGATTTAATTTCTCCAATAACGTTCCTGGAAGGTTCTGCTCCGATATTGTTACTACACGATAAAATCAAACAATTAACTCACAACTCCGCGCTAGAACTAATCACATTCCCTTCGAACATCGAAGGCCAGAGGAGTGAAACATTTTGTTCAATTCTATTAGATTTAATAAGGCTTAGTGCACAAGCACAATTTCTGTAGCCAACATACCTCACACAAACAAATGAACCCGCCTCCGGACAGAAGCCGGACGCAGGCGGACAGCACGGTATTCCGGAAACTCCACACACTACGCGCTTCGAAGTAGTTGCACTGCTAATTTGGTTCTAAGCCGTCATTTTGGTGTGAATGCCGGGCCTATGTAGCCGGACAGAGAGCGGACTGGCTATGTGCGGAATGGCAGCTTTAGATGGCTAATGTGGAGATTAATTTAACATTCTGTTAAAATATCACGCTCTGTTGATGGCTGCTTCGAGGAACTGTCACAAAAGGCTACATCGAGGTGAGCCACAATTCTCCATAGCATTTCGTCAAATTCTGCGTAGCAAATAAAATGAACCACCAAAATTAAGGAGCACAAAATTTTATAAAAACTAGAATCAATTCTCTATCCTCCTTTCCTTTGTTTGATATTCAATTCAATTCATGCCTTTAATGGCCTTATTGAAACAAATGTTAGTAAATTTTGGAGTGTGAGTGTGACATACAAGTAGGTGCCCGTACAATACATTCGATTTTAGAAAAAAATTAAACGCAAGCCTGAAAAGAGAAAGTTAGAGCTCTGTTTTTAGAAACTACTCCCAACACGTAGATCCAAGTTCATTGCTACTGTAGTTTTGGAGAGCTAAGCTACTAATCTCTGCAAGTCCAGTAACCTACAAATGTATCTTGGTATATAACAAAACTTCGTCAACATTCGAGATAAATTTTAATTAAAAAAACCCACTCCGTAAATTCACATCTCCGCCGAGAAAAACGAAACAAGAGTAATTCACTCGCAAAGGGAACTTACACAAGTATAAGTTTTCTCAAATAGAGTCGCCCTCGTCTCGTGTCGAGCAAAATGAGGCGAGTAAATCTATCGCAGTCCGTTTCGAGGCGCCTCGGTCCGAGTAAACCGATTACTCGATGCACCCGCCCGGATACACCGGGAGTTGGGAATTACGTTTTTATTCTTTAGTTTTTTTTTCGGTATGTGGTTGTGTGAAAAGGAATTCTGTATGTTGTTGCTCTTTGTCTTAAACTCAAAGCATTTTGGGACAGGTTTTATTAAATTGTCAAGGAGTCCGTCAGTCAAAAAGACGAAGTTAGTTGCCCATTTTAAAGCGTAGTATGTTCCTATCAATGAAGAAGAATGGACTAGAAACTTCGTGAACTATGTTTTAAATAAAATGATTGTAAATTTCGCAAGATTTTAAGTGCAGTTGGGCAAGACTCTCCACTCCTTGCTAGGTGTAAGAAGACCGCAAGTGAATAAAACTGTGACCGAGTGGAGTCCAAGGACTGGAATTTCTATTGTTGTGTGTGAGTCGTCCGGCGGGGAGACTTGCATATGACATTGTTGCCATCGTGGGCAAATTCTGGATGAAGCTGGCACAGGGACGGTCGGCGAGAATGGCATAAACATGGAGAGGACTAAACTCAGCAGCGGGTGGAGTCGGGCTGCGGATGATGAGGATTAAGAGAAAATATTGTGACCTATAAAGTCAAGTCACATGCTTAGTTAAGCAGTCTGGTTTAAAAACCAGCTGATTAGACAATTTTAAAGGTGTTTAGTACGTCGAGAGTCATGAACAGTACCTACAGTAATGTACGAATACATGTGATTAATATTTATGCGAGGGTGTGCATACTTACCTGTACTTAACATACATAAATAATTATGAATGTGAGAGATCGCTTATGCATGCATTGCCTTGAGGGAGAATTATTATTTCGAACGGTATTCAGGGTATTTTGGTAACACTCAAAGATTCAAAAGATGAATGGATTGTGTGTGGAATTAAATTTTTTTTTTGGGATAAAAGGTTTAATTAAAAAAGTGCACTAAATGTTTATTTCAAAGATAATTAATTAAAAACTACAAAACTATAATAGTAATAAATATGTACAAGTAGAAAAGGGTTACAGGGCGTCCAAAAATTCGTCCGCATCGCTGTCAACATGAAAAGTGCCCAGAAGGCGGGCAGCATTACCACGTTGGATGGCAGTGCTGATTCTTTGGCCAAAAATAGGCCCGCCCTCTGGTCAAATTGGAATTAAAGACAAATGCGAGTCGGATTCGCGCACGAAGGGTTCCGTACCATTATCTATAAAAACGGCAAAAAGAATCATGTCTGTTGTATGGGAGCCCCCCTTTAATATTTACTTTATTGTTATTTAATTATTTATTTTGAAAGGTACACAACTAAATATTCTGTGAAAATTTGAAGCGTCTACCTGTTACCGTTTTTAATATTGAGCAAAAAAAATACGAAAAAAACACGTTTATTGTATGGGGACACCCCTTAATATTTTTTTTTAAATTTTTAGTATTTGTTGTAATAGCGGCAACGGAAATACATCATTTGTGTTGAAAATGTCAGCTTTCTAGCTATCACGGTTTATGAGATACAGCCTGGAGACAGACAGACAGCGGAGTCTTAGTAATAGGGTCCCGTATTACCCTTTGGGTAGGGAACCCTAAAAAAGGAGTAAAATGATAGCGTGATGGTTGATCTGATACGGTTAGTATCGCCCCAAGTAACATTATAATTGAAGGAGCACTCATAAAAGAACTAATTGTATCATTACGACTTATTGTATATCTGTGTATCGTTTGTTGGATATCCGAACAAATAAGTATATTTTTTTAAATGTCCAACATAATTAATCAATTTTTTTTCATCTGTACATTTAAAAAACGCTTCAATTACTAAAGTTATCATAAAACACATTGAACTGGCAAAATGAACGACTTTGATTACCTAAAATATAATATTATATGAACTGTGTTCTGGAAAGGGCAATTATCAATAATAATTAGAAAAAAAAACATAATTATCATCTGTGTAATATAAAATGAAAATAATGAGAGGAAGTACAGCCGCAAAAAGTTGGTCATACACTTCGCGCATAATTATTTGATTATTTAGTCTATATTGGATAAGTATTGTGTATACAATTACATTAATTATCCTTAAGTTGAAATTATTGAAGAAAAAACGGACTTTGTGGCTGCTCCTCGCAGGTGTTCCTGTATAGCATAAGATCGAAGATCGAGATGATTCGATTCCCATTACGGCAAAGTGTCATTAGGTTTTTCATCTGGTATTTGCAAAAGATGGGTGTACTATAAATGTAGGTCCACATCTCCTCAAGCCTTTGAGAATTAACAGCCATAATGTAATGTTATGCATCCGGTTAGACTGGAAGCCGACCCCAACATAGTTGGGAAAAGGCTAGGCTGATGAATGTAATGTTATGCTCATGGCAATATTACTTTATCTATAAAAGACTTTTCCGTATTTCCCCAACTTTAATCATAAGTAAAGCAAACACCTCCAGAAAATCTAAAAAAAAATTCCCGTGCCCAACTCCCGGGCAACCCAATGCGCATGTCTTTTATCCAGGCCAAGAAATTGGACTGCCGCGTGAAGAGTACGTAGTGTGTACGTACACGGAGCGGAAGCAAACACTGTACTTGCTCTATTCCGCTGCTAACCCTACTAATGAACACTTATTGCTTTATTCGATACCTACTGCTGCTGACCATATGTTGGGTACAGGCTGCTAATAAAGTGGGAGCTAATATTGGGTCATCGTTATTTTTGCAGCGGTTTTTGCGCTTGTTATTTTATTTGGAGATAGATTTGTCTGTTCGTATTATAGTCCGAGATAATTACTTTCATAGAATGTAAATAAAGTTTTTGAACTGTCATCTAAATAATATTAAAAATATGGATCTGAAGCATCACCAGCATCATCTTCGCGTTGCTTTACTACACAAATTTCGCCGCTGAACAAATAATACCTATTTCTCTTCCAGTTCTTGACCGCCACTCAGTTACTTAACCTGTCATGATGCAAGGTGTTCTGCTCAACTCTATTTCAGTTTCATAACGTCATCTGAGTTTCTTTCTTGCGAAAAGAAAACACAGACTCAATGTTCAGCGGCAGTAGCGGTAGTAGCGGTATGCTGATATTTCATTGAAATCCGCTGATTACTTTGTCGGTCAACTTGAAAAACTATTTATGCGCAAATATATGAAAAACAATTTTCGCTTTAAATGATTGGTCGGGTTTGATTCTAGGAAATCCGACCGCTCTCGAAATGAAATTGGAAAATCCTGAAACACGACAGAAATCCAATTTTATTGAATGTTGTGTTACATATCGGAAGTTCTCAAAATACGAAAATTGTTATTTATAAATTAAACACGAGTAATTACCCTCTGGAGTGGAATGCTGGCTTTTTGATCTCGGTAGACAACTTCTATGGTATGTGTGAAATCTATTCAAATATTCACATTCACATTCCTTATTTTATGCTTGTCGATGGTAATCTAAATTGAGTTGGTCCAGAATTCTTTGTGGAACAACACCACACTCATATACTAGCCACCTGAGCTGGCTTTTCTTGCTTCAGCCAACCTGAGTCCAGACTCTGTTTAAAGATTTCCAGATTAGCCATAGGCAAAGCATGTCCAGGTCGGAGATTCTCTTTCTGAGTAGAAGAATGCCATACAGGGTAATGAGCGTAAGAGCGAAGACCATTAAACCAGTAGTCTTTGTGTGAAAGTTTATGTTTAATTTAGTCTTTTATAGTATTTTCTTAGCTTTGTATAGATTCTTTTCAACGATTGTTTGTGAATGTGGGAACAGTGTAGGCTTTGTAGATTCCTAGATGCGTGTTAACTTTTGTTAATCCCTTATCTTGTTTTACGTTTTTTGTGTAGTAAGCAACGACTTACTGCCGGGCCTATGCTGTCCCCACATATTTAAGAACTAATGCTGTAACATGATAATATTGTAAAACCAAAACATTTTAAAAGAGTAACCATGGAGTTTCTTGCCGGTTCTTCTCCATAGGAAACGACCAACCCGAACCGCGCACCTTTTTGTCGACGTTTTATAAGTACCCATGTAGGCCTATGTGAGTGAAATAAAATATTTTGATTTTGATTTCGAAAACCGTGCGTGAATCGCAAGACGCTAGTTGTAGAGAAACTGGATATATGGATTGCAGAAAAAAATGTGCTGGGAGTAGACTCACATAGGTTTTATTCATAATTAAGTTACCTCCATTGTTATGTCCTTTTTCTTTCATAAAGTAGACCAACACAGATCATTTAATTAATTGTTACTTTCCAGTTTCTATGATTTGAAGGTATTGTAGCGCCATCTAGCGGGTGAGCTGGTACTATCTTAATATTTAGCGATACGATTTTCGCTGAGACATTGATAGCGATCATGTATTCTATTCATATTTATATTAATGCTTATAGGAAAGATGAGTCATTGACGTACCTATTCTGAATTCCCATCAAATATTTAAAAAAATAATACGTAAGTGCTTACTGCAACTAATTTTAATAATAATAAACTAAAAATCGCGTAATAAACTTAAAGTATCGATGAAAGTAATTAAATTACAAACGTGTTGATTATAGTAATTAGTTCTACAATTATTGCCTCTAAAATAAATTTATTGCTTTTACGAACGGTGATTGATATTAATACGATCTGGGATCATTTAATAACTCTCTCGAGATAAAAGGTCGAATATTACTGCAATTCATATTCATTTAAAAAGTTAAATAATAATAAAGTATCATTAAAACTATGGTTTCGAAAGTTAATTATTTTCGAATGTTGCACCAATTACCCTTTTTAATATATTAACGTGTTCGTGCATGGCGCAATAATATTATTTGTATTGATTAAAATTATCATTACTGGCTGAACAAAATATCTACAATAGTAGCCCTGTGTCTGATTCGGCGAATTGAATTGTTAGCGAGTGACCGTGAGTCTAAATACTTTCCTATTGTAACTCTAATTGAATGCCTTGTCGAGGAAGCAGGGTGACAATGACACACATCATTAAGAAGTCATTAGTAAAAGGCCACACAGGTTGTAGTTGGTACCTACTATCTACTTAAGTAGTCAAACAATTAACAATGCAAAAACTGAATAAAAGATATTCGTCTCCGTGAATTAATTAATGTAGGTACTCCTTTAATTGATTTAAACAGTATTTGACTAGTATGTAATGATACCAAAATAGTTAATATCCCACCACGTTGATCTAGGACCATGAGGTCCTTTCGTACGATTCCGAAGTCTGGCAGGGTTACTGGGTTTTTTTTTGTAGTAATCTGCAATTTCGATTTGTGCCTGGTTGATGGCAATAGGCTTACCCTCTATGACATGGGACTTAAACATATCTGGTGAAATGTGGATTATATATAAAAAAGACGTGTTCTTATGAAGTTAGCATTTTGTTTTATCGTACTGTTCATACGTGTTAGATTTTACACCCTCAAAGTATCTAAAACGCAATACCACCTACAAAAACTACCAGTCAATTGATGTTGAACCTACCTATCACGATCACCACTATTCGTAAAGGTAAGCGTGCAAAGGTGAGTACGACACGAATTTTTGTCGCCACCTAACGTGAAAGGTTCCCCGAAGCGATACAAATTGTATGCAGTGTGAACTGGCCTTTGTGAGCCGCATATTTCACGCTTCTATAGAAGGCTTGCAATACTTCGCGGGCGGAGTGTAAGGTTTTTTGATTGGATACTTTTTATGGTGTCTGAGTTCCTGGTATTTGATGTTTTGTTAGAGGCCGTTCTGTGTGAATAGCAGACCAACATACTTTAGTTTAACTATAGCAAGTGTTCACTACTAAAAATAGAGTTCACAGTGACCGGCGATGACCAATAATTACAATTATTGACAATATGTTACTGCTTGACGTAATATATTGGCTATCAAAGATTTTGTCTTTTCCTTAAAACAAGATCTGAGCCCTTGGCTATGTCAATGAATTAAGATAGATGTTAGCTTTTTATTACATTACATCGCTCCAAAAAATCATTCTTGTAAATAATAAAGCAAATGAAAGCTTAGCATTTAGCTCAGTGACAACAAAACATAAAACTTCATAAAAATTAACAAAACATCTTTATCTATTGACATAGCCCACGGCTATATCAATAAATTAAGATAGAGGTTAGGTTTTTATTACATTAAATCGCTCCAAAACATCATTCTTGTAAAAAATAAAGAAAACGAAAGCTTGGCATTTAGCTCAGTGACAACAAAACATAAAACTTCATAAAAATTAACAAAAAAATTCGCCAAACCTTAACCTTTAAATACACCTACACAATCACTCACACACTAAACGCTTATTTAAATTACAAGTTCTTGTTTCTAAACAGCCTAACAAGGCCATACCTAGGGCTGCCATTCTAAGAATTTTTGTCACTCAAAATTTATTATTACTGTAGACAACAAAAAATATTACTCTAGACTTTTGGCATTTAATTAGAGAAACTTAACGAACACAGATCATAAAATGAAATGTCAAACAAGACGAGTTAAAAACATTCGGATTAATCCGGAACATCTTCAAATAGCATTTCTTTATATTTTCAATTATATCACGGTTGTAAGCCCCGATGGATTAGGTAGACAGTATCATATAGTGTGCGTGATAGGACATAAAAAAGTTAGCAATTTATGTTTAAGTTTAATTTAATAGGGGCGAGCCTATTGGCCTCAACCGGGTACAAGTTCAGACTCCGATCTACTGCTGACAAATTCCTGATAGAAAATCACAACAAAATAGAAATCGCCAAAGCTGCTACTTCTACCCTTATCCCAATTTATCTGTGTTTTTCATTGTGTCTTCTTCTTCCATACTTCTGTTTGTCGTCATAAAAGGCTAAAGAAATAATGACTTTCGTGAATTCATAATTTTCCCTCGTTCCTGTCCTGTTTGTGTTCTTGACAGCCCTAGTCTAAGGACATGTCCAAACCGCATGACAGATGTTCGTGACGTTACGGAGCTGGTTACAAATAGCACACCATTGTGGACCCCATGGCATCTTTTATAACATTAACATGGAAAACATGGGTACAGTTACATTTAGAATTTAGAAAGACCTTGACAAATTATAATAATTCATACATGGATAGAATGCTTACTATTTAATATGTACAGCTTATAAATCACAGTTACCTACTAAATGTAGAAATTTTACGTAGGGTGAAACAATAGATGATCTAATCGCTATAATATCTCTGACGACCTTCCTTTGAATTGACAAAAGGGAAAAGGAGAGACAATACTGCATGTAGTCTATGGTATAACAGTTACATACAAACATAGAGCATAATAAAACATAAGTAGATACATAATTCTGAGCAACATAGAAATTAAAAAAAAAGGTTTTCCATACATTTTTACCGAGTAGGTATTGCACTTTTCTAGGAATCAACAGATTTTTTTTTAATAACTGATTAAAAATTTCTATGTTGGCTCAGAATGATGTACTGAATACGTGATAACCATTTTCGCGTATCCCTTCCACCCCTTATAATTAACAATTCACACAACATAAAAAGTGCTCATGGTACTAATGAAAAACGAAACCGACTTATTACACCTATAATACGACTGACCTAAATCATATGACCAACAATTCAAATTACAAATAACTCTTACGTGATCTAATTGGTGCCACTCACTAACAATGACATCATAGACCAAACAAAAAAAAACATGGGCTTCCCAAAGAGCAAGTCTCATTTGCAACACTTTCAATTTCAACCAGAAACAAGTACCGCCTCTATCGAGTAGGTATACACAGCACACAGCTGACCTTTCGAGGCTCATCTTTACAAATTATCGTTACGACACGTTTCAATCGACTGGCCACAACTCGATTACACTATACGCTTTAAAAACACATTTATTTTAGTAAATCGATTTAGACAGAGTTCATTACCTTGTACTGTGTACATCAATGATGTGATGAATATCGTAATGTCCTATTAGCCTTAATCGATCTGAATTTAGCTGTTGTTGAGGCGCTCTTTATTTCGAGCATGTTGGGATGAGTTTCACTTAATCTTTTTGCTTTTTCTCTGCCCACGCAGGGTTTAATGAGCAGCTACTGTTGCCAACTGTTTTAAGTCGACTACTTCAGAGATACGGGGTATATGACCTATGGGATCGGTGTAAAGTACAGACTGAAACTGAAACTGTTAGATTTTCCCAACCAAACTTGAACCTTTAAAACTTGAAGCTTTAGAGATAAAGTTGAAAATCTATTAAAGAAATTTGACAGATTGTAGTAGCTTGATGTGCTGACGTCTGTACAATGATACTAAACGACTCTGATAATTTTAGGATCCTTTGATTTTTCCAAGTTACATAAAAGCTGACGTCAAAACACAAAACCTGCGGTAATGTCTAAGCTAATAAGTCCTGTGTCATTATAGTTATAAGCTGGTTGACAAGTAAGGTTGATAAGTGGTTTGTATGGCAGATATTTGTTCCGGGTTTAGTTGTGACTTACTATAGTTTTATAAAAAATAAAGTGTTTTTTGATCTGTTTACATCAAAAGAGTGTTTAAGGCCTTATTTATATTACAAACATTTCAGTATTTTAAATAGTGGGCTTATAGATTAGATAGTGTATCTAACCTGAACTGTTTGTACTGTTAGCGCCATCTCGCGGATCATTGAAGTACAATTTGTGTGCTGTAATTCTCATGATCGTTACTACAGAATCAATAAACAAAACGATATGAAACAATTCCTGACTCAAAATTATTTGTTGTGTGGGTGTCACTTTAAGTGCACAGACATTATTATTTATATTAACATTTGAAGATTTTTTTGTTTGTTTGTAGGTACCGAATGAGCTCCGAAAGTACTTGACCAATTTTAACCATTTTTCACCAATTTATAGCTAAATTATCAGAAAGTAACATCTATAGGCTATAAATGATACTTATATCATGCAAATTAGCCGAGCTATAACAATTTTTGAGGATGAAGTCGCGGGCGAAGTACTAGATAGTAGTAACCCAATAGACAAATGTGTTGCCGGGGAGTTCGTTCTGCCAGTTCATCTTCCCAACTAAAACACTAGGACCGCCTCTAGTAAACTTTGAGGTTCAACGTGCTGATTACCGGACTATGAATAAATGACTTTTGATTTTGATTTTATATCCAATTTTATTATTCTTAAACTCTTATCCTAGATTTTACTTTGTAATCGTTTAGCATTTGTTTTATATGTCACAATATCATGGAAATAACAAACAGAACAAAAAAAGGTAAGATTCAAAGCACCTATTAAATTCGGTATTTTACCATATAAAAAAGTCATCCATTTTAAAATTCTGGCCTTTTGATGATATTCAAACAATTCCTTTACCAATGAGATTCCTACTTAATAATATTTTATGTAAATCAATGACTAATCTCTTAGGACCTTTCGGAAAATTTTGCGAAATCTTAGAAATACAAAAAATGTGGCATGGGATTGGAATGTTATTTTTGAAACTTCGGATTACATTCTAAGAATATATTACTACTGGAGATCGTGGTTAAATAATAACAGCCGCTCGGGTCGATCTTTAGGTTAAGCCGTGCTTGCCTAGGTTTGTCTATGGATGGGTGACCACCCATTACATACCAAGTTCCCTCCGTGCCTCGGAAAGCACGTTAAGCCGTTGGTCCCGGCTGTCATTTGTAGATCTTTGACAGTCGTTACAGGTAGTCAGTGGCCCGAAAGTCTGACAATCAGTCTTACCAAGGATATCGTATTACCCAGTACTAACTGGATTGTGGAGGTCAGATAGGCAGTCGCTCCATGTAAAATACTGGTATGCAGCTGCATCCGGTAAGACTGGGAGCTGACCCCAAGATAGTTGGGAAAAGGCTAGGCAGATGATGATCTTTTTTATAGTATCAAGTATGAAGTGGAGAATTAATAAAACATTTTGTTTGTACCGATTTAAAACCTAATTTATTTTGAAATTACTACCGTTAGAACTAAAACCTACTTTGTTAGTCTAGTGGTCGCATGCGCGACTGCTGAGCATGAGGTCCTGGGTTCGGTTCACAAGTCGGGCAAAGTTTTATTGGATTTTTCCATCAGGAATTTCTCAGTAGCAGCCATAGAGTTGGATTTGGGCCGGTTATGGCAATAGGCTCGCCTCCTATTACATGAGACTTAAACATAACAGATGAAATGAAGGTGTACAATTAGGTACACCTCTACCAAATCCTTGGGGATTACAGGCGTGATGTTGTGGTCATCTAAAATCTGCAGCCGATCGAACACTGCAGCGCAAGTGAACAGTATGGCATAATCTTGACCAGTCTTCAATGTTCCCACTGCTGGGACACAAAATTCATCTCTGACAGAGGGAGCGAGCCGTAGCCCACATGAGTTGTTGATTTGAAAATAACATAATTTTTTACTAATTATATGCACATGATAAACTGCTTTATTCCTAAGTTGACAATATATCTGTGATGCCTTAAATATCTTCTATACATACAAATAAATAAAATTGAAGAGTCTGTTTGTAATTGCAAAATAATAGCTTTTAACTGAACAGCTAATCTCCAAAACAGCTGGCCTGTTTTTGACGGGACTTTTTCTGGCAGATAGCTGTTGTTATAAGAATTAACTAAAGCTACTTTTGTTTTAGAAAAAAGATTAGTATTCCGTGTAAAAAAAATAAAACCCTTGAAACTGCTAACAAAATCCGATTCAAATACGGAAGTAATAATTTTTATAATAGTTTCGTGCGGACGAAGGTCGTGCGCTACAGCTAGTAGCACAACACGTCGGTGACGGAGACCACTTGTCACCCAGTGCACCTTCAACTTGTTTGCCGTTCAATCACGACATCGACAGTTCAATAATAACATTATTATATTGTCAGGCACTTCAAAGGAATGAGTACTATTACGTCATGTTAGTTCGTCGAATAAATTCAATGTAACTATTTCAAGTGTCAAACATATCTAAGTTTGCGGTTTCAATTTATCTCCGTCCTTGATCTTTTTGTGTGCGGTATGGATTCTTATTAATCAGTGAGAATAGATTTATTTTCCGCATAAAAAACCAACCATTTCAAAGAACTTTCAAACTAGTATTAAGATACAAGAATTGAAGTGGTCCGTTGACATTACATCCGGATCCTTATAATAATATCTTCAGTTTTTGTTAGACCCGCACCTACTTGATTTTATTGTAATACCATATTAATATAATCTATTAGAACATTTCTCAAGGCTGTTCCTAAATGCTGAATGATGCATCAGATAAAAAACAACTTTATTTTGTTGCCAACTCTATGTTAGGTATGGTTTCGGTCCAAGTTATCAAAATTAAATTATTATTCAAAGCTGACATAATTTTGCAATAAATATGTATTGATGGTTATTTACGAGTGTGCCTATATGAAGTATTATCAGTGGCGATCACTTTGGGATTAGGGTCACGGACAACAATCACGTGTTTGGTGACTACGTTCAAGGTTTTATTAAGTAACTGGGCATATTCAATATGATTAGGTAATAAACCCCTCAGGGCAGAACATTTGTTGATAATCAAGACACTGTTCCTTCATTATTAAAATGTTCTTTATCATAGTTTGTCACTAGCCTTGGTGACAAATTTTTCATCAATTTTAGTGAGTTTTCTTGGAATTCTTTGTAGTTAGAGCAGCTATTTCCAGTCATTTTCCTTGTATAGAAAACTAATGCTCAAAATTTTAATTATTTTAGCTATTTACGTTGAGCACTCAATACCTAATTTATCTCCAAAATAACACTAATTCTTCGCTAATTATTAAACTAAGTCGGCAGTCTCCAACAAACAGCTGACGATTTGTTTTCCTTTCACCCCCAAATCATGGCAAAAGGACCCCATGCCATCATCATAACATTTACCAAAACTATTCTCACTTCACCCCCGTTCACCCCTCTTACTATCAAAACACGTCGTCTATAATAGACAGATGGCGTTGAAAAATATTTGTGCCCCTTCAAAAACAGAAGAGACACAAAAATAACTTTGGGAGTAAATAATACATCAAAGGGCTAAGTGATTGATGCAAGGGGTGTAAGAGGGATGAAACATCATTAATCTTTCTGTCCCCCCCTCCCGCACTAGCTGGCGTGAACTTTCCTAGCATTGATAGCTTGTTTTCATCCAATTCTTTGGTATTGATTGTTTTAAGTAATTGCATGTATAAAGGTTTTGAGTTTTATTTCTTTTGAGTCAGTTGATTGAGACTTGGTAACAAATCATCTTTTTGTGTGTCCATAAATTAAGTAGGTGACATTGGTATTATTTGATTTACTAGCTGTGCCCGCGACTTCGTTCGCGTGGATGTCGGAACTTAACAATGTATTTTTTAGTGCGAAGAGCTGTTGGAGGATTCCGATACAAATCATTTTTTTTTATTTATGCTAGTGCTAGAACATGGGAAAAGCATCCAATACTTAGGTCCACCCCCGAAACGGAAAATGTCTGGCCCTGAGCTTTAGTAATCGTCATGGCATAACAGAGACTGACTGGGAATCGCGTTCGTTTGAAAGAGAAAGGAAAGTTGTTAGGAATTATAGGTATTCTTGGAATAAAAACAATATCACCAGCGCCGCAACCGGTTAATATTTCAGCTTCGATTATGTTTTGCTGCAGATTTGTAACTTTGAGCCGAGTGCCGTTACAAAGTTTGGAGGACATAAATTTCTGAGGAGAATTATTGGTACACCGATTTTTTAAACTATTTTGTGGGCTGGAAGTCTGGGTGTGTTGAGGGAATCCAAAAATTCTACCGGGTAGTGTGTGGCGTCATCTTCTTCCATAACTGTATTTATAGAGGTGTATTCTCTACTATTCCCGGACACATGAATCAATATTTCTAAATTAATTGCCGCAGCTTGGACATTGCGAGGAGTCAAAATAGCTCGCTGACATAGCCAAGAACCGGCTTGATTTCCCATGTTTGTGGAATCTCCGTACACAGAAGAAATTAGCTCCTGTTGTGATGTAACGCAAGAGCAGAGATTATCAACCAAAATAACTTTTCCATCTTCTTGTACGGGGTATGTGCCATCGCCTATTTGTAACAATAAATTGGGAAACTCCTGTGCATTTTCGCAGCCTCGCAACTGTGCACGCATATGTACACTCAGGTGTGTAGATGATATATGGCGCCTTAGAATAGAACTCTTCAGACAGGCAGCAATTTCTTCGGCTCCCATCGGCCGGTCATTTTGCCTTATGTCTTGTAAAGTTCTATTCACTGCTTCTACAGCTTTGCGGTTTGCCATAGTGCACTCGTCCCAAAAAATTAAAACACAATCGCATAAAACCCTTGCTTTATCGCTATTTCGCGATATGTTGCAAACCGGGCTTTCCGTGCGGTCTAAGTCGATAGGAATTATAAATGTTGTGTGTGCCGTTTTTCCTCCAGGCAATAATGTGGCTGCTATCCCTGAAGAGGCGACAGCAAGGGAAATTTTATTTTGGTTTTGTAGCGGCACTACAAAAAGTACTTCAGCAACATAGAACAAAAAGTACTACAGCGCCATCTATGACGCAGAGGATAAACTAAAAATCGAAATATATCTAAATTCTGCATCGCGCAAGTAAAGTTATTCGCGACTTAAGACTATACAGAAGAATCCGACAACAACTGTTGGGCAGTAGCCCACCAGACATAACACCCGTCTGGTCCGAGGATCCTCCCTTTTCAATGATGGTTGAAGAGCTTTACACCCTGTTCTCCATACCCCCAAATTGGTGACCCCGAAATGGACGTCAGCGCAGCCTTCGAGCAACGTGACGTCATCAACATCACTTCCTCAAGCTTCCTCAAACTTCCTCAAGTTTTCGAGCAGCGAGTCATATAGCCAGCCAGCTTCAAAATGGGTATTCCTGACCACCAGCATGCAGCGGAAGCACATTCCTGGTCAGCACCCTCAGCCTCATAAAGCTACCTTGGCACTGCACTTTCGGCCGGTTGAGAGCTGTACCTCCCGGTCGATGCGAGCAGTCAGCCACATCGCGGCGCTGTACCACGTCCGACGCAACGGAGCACAGACCGCAGCGCCGACCCCGACTAAAGGGGTTCGCACTACCGCCGCAGACAGTTCCGACTCACCGTGAACAATGCGGCAACGACTTTCCACTGGCCTGGCAATCAACGACTCATTCTACTACCGACCCTAGTCTCCGCGGGGGAGTGATGTAGCGGCACTACAAAAAGTACTACAGCGCCATCTATGACGCAGAGGATAAACTAAAAATCTAAATATATCTAAATTCTGCATCGCGCAGGTAAAGTTATTCGCGACTTAAGACTATATAGAAGAACCCGACAACAACTGTAGGGCAGTAGCCCACCAGATATAACACCCGTCTAGTCGGAGGATCCTCCCTTTTCAATGGGGGTTGAAGAGCTTTACACTCTGTTCTTCATACTCCCAAAGTTCATTATTCGAGCCAAAATAACTTTGGTTAGCAAAGGTTTACCTGTTCCGCCCGGTGCGTCTAAAAACAGGATTTCACCCGAGGCGTTTTCTACACTGCAGCATACCCTATCAAACGTCTGGCGCTGATTCTCTGTCTTTGCGCAGCCATTTTGTAAAATTTCTGCGAGTTCCACGGGATGATAACTAATTTGTGATACGTACTCTCTGTTAATACGTTCCCCTTCGACTGTCGGTGTCGGCAAACCGTATTGACTGATCGGGTTCCGTGGTATACTTATAACTATCTCTTTAATAGCCAATAAGGACCTGTTGTGACAAATTTCACGTACCCTATAGGTCAGGAATTTCTCCATCAGTATTTAGTTAAACATGCCTCAATCAGAAAATAACGTCACACGGACAATGCCATCTATCGAATATCTATATTCAATGCTGCACGCAGTTGATGTCTAGATATAGTCCAGTCTGAGTTCGATAGATGGCGCTGTTTTAATATTTTACTTCGGAAACACTATTATAATTTTATTAATTTACTGTTTTCTTTCTTTCCATTTATAAGGTGTGAACTGATTACGATGAAACAAAAAACTTAATGTTCAATTACTTCAATTTACGCACATATTGTTGTGTATAAAAGTTACAGGAAGTTGTGAGACCAACTGCACATAACCCTAATTTTACTTCTGTAACACTTTAAATTGAAATATCTTTTGATAGACTGAACCGATTGCAATGCAACAAAAACTAAATGTTACTCCAAGTTACGCTCAATCGTTGTGTATAAAAGTTATCTACATTGCTTTTGTACATTTTACGTGATGCCCGAACAAATACACAGACAAACAGACAAACAGACAAACAGACAAACAGACAAACAGACAAAAAATCGAAAAATGCTGGAAATGGGTTCTATTGGTTGTCCTTTAACACCCTGGCTATTTTTTTTGGAATTTTTTTCGATGTACAAAAACGACTTTTCTACAGTTTTATTATATGTATAGATTAACGCAAGTCAAAGTGGGTTTATAAATCGAAAGATAATTTTGAAATAAGATCTCTTATAAATCTCTGTACACTTTATATTGGTTGTATGTTGGTAATAGTTAGCGTGAGCTATGTGCAGCCCATACAAAACTATTTAAATAATTTGAAAACATCTATGTCAATTGTCAATTCGTTATACCTACCTGCTTGCCAAGTAGGTACCTAAATCGATTTGATTTGAACACTGGAATTGGTACTTCACCGTAGTATCCTGGTTAGAGTTTCTTAGAATAAACGTGATCTAATGATACAATACAACCAGTTATCATATTATACACACCTTTGTGTTGTGACCAATTTGAACAAAAAATAATAATATTTAATAAATAAATTAGAATATACAGGGTTATTTGTAAAACACCAGAAACCTTTTAAGAGGTCATTGTACTCATCACTATGAACAACTTTTATTATGGGACCAAACCTGAAATCGCGAAAAAAAAATCAGCTGTTCCCTACACTTATTATTATTTCTGGTGTTTTACAAATAACCCTGTATATTATTTGAACTATGAATTTGTAAACAATCTCCAAAATGCCTAAATTCAAGTAAGTTGCCTAATTAACCTTGCCCGAATTACCAACCAACGTCTGCCTAGCCTTTAACCAATAATCAAACAAAAATCTGACCGCAACATGAAATGACCCAGCTGGTGACCCAGTCATTGCAAATAACTAAAACAAACTCATTCTATTTTCTCTTTATTTGGCTAAAGAAACTGACGAAATATTTCCAGCCAGTGTTTATAAAACAAAATGGTGACGAATCAGAAGGGACCGACAGCGACATAGACAAAACAAATAAAGACGGCCATACAAAGCCAATAATTTATTTAGCGATCAACGATAGACTTATCGTTGGATCGATCCGAACGGAACAAAGACAATATTAGCGGACGACTGTGGTACAGTCATGAGCACCAATATGTAAACACTTAACTAAATTAAAAAGTGGTTTTCTCGTGGACTAACGAAATAAACTTTTAGATATATTTCTTAATTACTAGATTCAAAAATACTATGTTCATATTCATATCTACAGGAAATTGAAATTGCAATTAATACAGTTGGAGAAAATTACTTTTAAAAGTTGCCCAGTGAGTATACATATATTGGTGCTCTTCACTGTACCTACTCCTCAAGTACTAAGGAAAAGGAAAACAAATGAACATTACCACCCACGTCTTTCGCGCGCCAATAAAAAAACATCGTTTAAATGAGTCGGAATGAATACAGCGTGTTAAAATTTCTTTATGATTATTTTTTACACTATATACAGTCTGGCAGTAAACGTAAGAATACTAAGTGATATGTAGCGGCCGTACGTCGGCGTCGCTGCGTCGACATCAAAGGAAACCATTTATCCCTGTAATGTCTCATTCCAATCGCGAAAATGTTAGAGCGAGACAGCGCATGCTTTTTGTAGTGAAATATTTAGTGGAGCTCATTGTGACGGTGTTTAGCGCTTTTATTGTATTGTAGTGCTTTTGGAAGCAACGATTAATGTCTACATCGCGCCGCACAAAGAGCTCGGAGGGCACTTTGAGAAATCACCGATTTGCTTTATTTGCTACCGTCGTGTGTGGAAACGATTGTGTTTTGACTCCGTTTTGTATTCAAGAACTCACATTTCAATTATTATTTCAGTGATCGATCATTAATACAAGTTTGTATCAAAACACGTCATTAATGTTGTATAGACTTGTGTAACATTCAAATATCGCACGAGTTTATCAAAAAAACTTCTATAGAATGACATTTGAAATTGCTGATTTACTTTTATTGGTATTCCAAGCAGCTACCTACTATTTAGAAATTCGGCTATCGAAGAAAATAAATCCAAGAATAACGATTATTTGATGTAAATGTAAATCAAACTAAATCACAATGTTTCCAGCGGTTTTTAATATACAGCAACTTTTATTTGACTTTAGGCTTCCAAAGTAAAGTAATGTTCTGACATAAACACAGACTATTTATTCATAACTAGAATGTTTTGACAGGCGGAGTAAGCCGAGGTAATAGTGTTTGTCGTCTCTCATAGAAGTATTACATTTGTTTGTGTTTACGTAAATCTTGAAACGAACGTAAAATCTATTTTAATCGCCAAAGGAAATGTTGCAGTAAATAACTCCCATATTTATCGTTTTGTTTCTCCGTCGCCACCCACTTACAGAAATAGTGTAACAGTGGATATTCGAGCCACAAATCTTTTACCAGAAGCGAACTATAAACATCTTGGAGCGAAATCAATAAATAGAAGTTAACGAAGTCGAGGCGTGATCTTGTCGTCCACAGGACGTCGCACTAATACAACACTATGTATACAAATCTACGCATCCAAAACCAAGCAAAACTCACCCTTGTATCCTAAATATAAGTGATAAAGCAACATTTCCGGAGGAGCACACCAAAGTTGGTTTTCCAACCCCCTTTATGTTCCTCGAGGCGTAAATTGGGTTCGACTCGGACCTTTGTGCAAGCGAATTTATAAAATAATAAACTGCCCATGTATTATAGGGTGTGTTCATAAACGCTTGATAGCGGATCAAAGGTGTGGGAACAGGTAAACACGGATAATTTTGCTAGTTCGGGACCACTGTTTGCCCTTTATATAACCTTGAGTTCGGATTCAATTTGTCAAGAATTTTTATTCTGGTGTCACCCCAATTCTGATATTAGACCGGCATTACATTGCTTTGAAATACTGAGCAATGTTTACGCAGTTCTTGTAGATAGAATCTTGAAGAGAGGCATGCATGGCTGCCATCCTTTTTTAAGTTAACTTTGTCAATTGGTGGGCTGTGAGTACCTGATCTGAGAGCCTAGGTATGTGGGAATAACTTGTAAAGCTTTTTGTATTTACACAACGACTTCCACGACAGAATTGAAATCATGCTTTCACATAATCCACTCGCTTCCTTTTTTTTTCTTTTATAGTGAACTTTATCTAGGTCCTCTGGTTCATTTGAAACTTCTATTTTTAATTGTTTTGATAATGGTGAAATTCACTATCACTTGTTCACCTTTTATCATCATCCACAGTCCAACTTCATCCACTGCTGGGTATAGTCCTCTCTTTGCCTGTGCCAAGCTCCATGTTCTTGTGCCAGCCTCATCCTGTATATTCCCGCGATGGCAACAATGTCGTCTGCCAATCTCGCCACCTGACGACCAACACTTCTCTTTCTAGTCCTTGGACGCCACTCAGTCACAGGTCTTCCCATTTAAGCCTAACAAAAACATCAATTTCTTTCTCAAACAAAGGTACAATTTATTTTCTGTAAAAACTTAAACATTGTTATAATCCAGGTCATCTTTTAATAGCATCATTATCTTGAATTCCTGGAATTTCACAACTAACTCGACAAAATAAACAACTCAGCTCTTATTTGCGATCAGACTGAAGTTAGATGGAATCGATATCCAGACTCACTGTTTACTCAGAACAGTAATCTTATAGCACTTGGATTATCTGCTCTTCAATTGTGTTAAATTCTCTGAAGCTTGAATTAATGTTCAGTGAAAATGATGATTTATATTTAAGGTTCTACAATGAGCATATCTAAGCAATGGATATCAAACTAGTTTAAAGCCATTCTACTATAAAATAACAAACGATAAGCATACATAGATCTGAATAAAAATAAAATACGTAGATTCCCACAAGCAACAGTTACAATGCTTGCCAGCGAAACAAATCTTGGAAAGTCCCATATACATTACGCGCAACGCTCAGGCAATAGGATAAAGGCAATAAATAGTAACTAGCCAATACATTACGTTGTTTAACGTCCATAACTCGCCGGCGACCGGCTAATCCCGAAGATTGCACATCCACGCGGCAATCTCGCTGGAAATTATTCGGTCAGCATTTGACAATGGATTGTGATACTGGCCGTATGTTTTGTATGTAAAGGATTTAGATTGTCACTTGTTTTTTCAGCTGCTTTGACACCGCGATACATTGACCTGTGAAAATAGCATCTATTTCACCAATGATTGTTCCGGATTTGATTTATGTAGTATCTAGGCATAAAAAATAAGCGTGATACATAAATTAGGCAGCAGTAGGTACTTTAGACTACAAGATTGAGATGTTTTGAGTTTCATAATCACCCAACGCTTTAAATTTTCCCTTTTGTTGTAATGCACTCTTATTTCCAGACCACTTAGAAATAATTTGACATTAAATCTTAATGAATTTTATTGACATGCATTTCTTTGAATTGAATTTATATTGTTTTTGAATTAATATTTGGTTAAATTATTATCATTAGGTATAATTAATTAGACTAATAATGTTGGAACCAATGTGGAATGTAGTGTTTGTTTTTCTTGGGTTTATGATGATTATTTAATTTAAAACCACTGTTCGAAACAAATGTAAATTTGTTGAAGAATAAATAAATAAATTCTCATCATCATTTGCCTAGCCTTTTCCGAACTACCTTGGGGTCGGCTCCCAGTCTAACCGGATGCAGCTGAATACTATTATTTTACATGGAGCGACTGCCTATCTAAATAAATAAATTCTATCAATACAGAAAAGCGGCCAAGTGCGAGTCGGACTCGCCCATGAAGGGCTCCGTAGCAGCAAGTAACATAATATAAAAGTTCTTGTAGTTTTAACTTTGATCGATGTTTTAATAATACAAATCGTATTAACTACTTACTAGCTGATCTCGTTCAAACCAATTTTCGGTGGAAGTTTGAATGGTAATGTACATCATATATATTTTTTTAGTTTTATCATTCTCTTATTTTAGAAGTTACAGGGGGACAAACATTTTACCACTTTGGAAGACGCAAATTTACAAAAATGTCGTCTAGGAACACACTGCTCAAACTTAGCCTGTGTCAAATGTAGCCGCCATTTGTGGGCGTCACGTCACGTCGGTGTTTGTTCACGCGACGTGTTGTGACGTGTTTGCTTGTCGCCCCCACGCCGCGCCCGTGTCGCCTGTCCGACGCATGCCTGATACTGAAGGTACAGGCCGTGGAAAATGCATAAGGTCGGCTGTAGAAAGGGGTGTGAAAGTGATGGAGTATTTTTAATTTTATTCTTAGGTCGTAACTGGCAGGGTTCCCCAGGGTGTTTAGGCGGTTGTTTCCTTTTGAATTAAACCACTGAGAGTGGTTTCTATATTATTTTAACTCCTATTTAGAATTTCCTGTATCTCTTTACAAACGATGCAAAAAGATTAAATACAAACACACATTGATTACACACAAAAATGCGTTAAATTGGATATTGAATTTGTGATAAGCCAGTAGTACCACTGCTGGGCAAAAAGCTCTTCCAGAGTCTTCTAGATGTTATAAATGTCTCTAATAATTTATTCGTCATGAACCCCCTAGATCCTTGCATTTTAAAATCTATAAAGCTAGGTATTTAGTGGTTTTGCAAAAAAACAGTCTATTTGTAGTTTGTATATATAATGTACATAGTAAAAAATACATGTAGATTTCACAATTAATAGTCATCAACACCCATTTACCATCCCAAAGACTAAAAAGCTGTAAATAAGCCTTATCCCCAAATCAACTTAAACATACTTTTTACCCAGCAATAGTTCGGCAAATAGGAATCGTTCGTCGAATCCGATCGGCTCCTAAATTGGACTTACAGTAAGTCCGTAGTGCAATTGAGTGCGGTTTGTAAGTCAGTTGAGTTCCCTGGGAACCGGCGACCGTCATTACTTTGTAAATCCAGGCTTACATGAGACATAGTAGTTGAAACGTGAACGACTGAACCTCCCCAAAAAGTTTCCGACGTGCTCTGAAAACGGCTTTAATTTTAAAGATGGGTGTTAATTTGATTTAGGTATTAAGCTTGCTGTTGGCCTGACGACATTGTTGCCATCGTGGGTAAAACTAGGATGAGGCATGAACAGGAGCTTGGAGATTGAAACCTGCAAAGAGATGACTAAACACAGTAGTGAGTGAAGTCACGCTGTAGATGATGATGATGGTATGGAAGGTTTGGAGTGTGGATGGCTACAAAAGTAAGGGAAAACGAATGAAACTATGCATCGCCCACGTGAAAGGTGAATGTGGCTAGAAAGGGATTGACTACTGAGATAAAGACGTATAGAGACGTATGGACGAAGATACGCTGCGCCGACCGTTGTCATTTAGCTATTGACATTTTAAATAATTACATCAACATATAACTAGCTGTAAAACACCCCATAAATATTTATGTTTACGTAAATCATTTTTGAGATGTTATATTTTCGTGAAAAGGATATGATGAGATAACTCTTTCTTTGCCTTAAACATGATTTAAAGTTGTTACACTCAGGTATTAATCTAAAGTCCACATGTTCAGCTATACAAGATATGTATCAATTGCATGCAAATTAATAATAATTAGTTAATTGTTGATTAATGTCACAGATATAAAGTCAATACAATAATATAATAGTCTTACCTTAGCACTAGCTTATGCCCGCGGCTTTGCCCGCGTGGAGTTCGATAATTGTATCCCGGTAGTATGAACTACCGGGATAAAAAGTATCTTATCTGATAATCCAGATTATAAACTATCTGTGTGCTAAATTTCATCCAAATCCTTTCTGTAGTCTTTGCGTGAAAGAACAACAACATCCATCCCTCCATCCATCCCCACAAACTTTCACATCTATACATATAAAATTCAAAGTCCTGACTGACTGACTGACTGATACGCCAATGCAAAAATCGGGATTTCACATAATTATATTTACAGACACGTCTACCGCAGAATAATCCTACCTACTTACTAATAGGTAAATACATACATACTAATCCCGCGCCCCGCACGCCCTGCGCCACACTGCGCGACATGCGCCCGTCTACGTGAGTTTCGAAGCCCTATTTGACTCTGTTGGGGGATGTTTTTGGAAATACTGTGATACACGTGTCTCATAATTTTAATTGAAGAGTGAGTGTGTATACTAATTTTCAAGTCAATTGACCCCACAGAAAATTCAACACCCCATTTTATCTTCTTAGGGGTGTAATTTCGAAAAATCCTTTCGTAGTGGATACCTACTCTTAACGAAGAATACACCCTCCAAATTTCATTTCTCTAGGGCCAGCGGTTTGGGCTGTGCGTTGATATATCAATCAGCGCGGACTTTGAATTTATATTGGGGGGTGATTTTGGAAAAACTGTGATACACGTTTCTCATAATTTTAACTGAAGAGTTTGTATACAAATATTCAAGTCAATCGAAACCGAGAATTTCTTTTTTTAAACAAAACTGAACACCCCACCCCATTTTACCCTCTTAGGGGTGGAATTTCAAAAAACACTTTCTTAGTGGATACCTACTCATCACAAAGAATACACCCTCCAAAGGACATTGCTCTACGCCCTTACATTTTGTGCCCTGGAACCAAGAGCATCGGAAAATTATGTGTTGTATTGTCGATCATTAGTAAACTCCTTTATGATCTTATTTTTATAGCGGACTAGCTGCAGAATAGATATATTTCAAAAAAGTATCAGATTTTGAGATTATAATCGAACCATCAACGAATATTAGATATAGTTTTTCATAGCTCCGACTGATTTTTAAGAAACTGAAACACATTATAATAATACATTTAGCTATTTTTAGTACCTGCCTAGATAATTTGTTACCTATGCAGTTTTTTTATAAAGCCCTAAGTGTATGTAATTGCAACGTTTAAATGATCTAATTAACATAGGTACCTGTATTCTTAGCATTGGTTTTGGAATGAGATAAAATATTTGTGTAATTAATATATTTGCGTAATACTCAATATAGTTTCGAAAGTCACCAAAACACACCGATAAAATTACAAAGAGCAAGCGACACTAATGTAATAAATAGTGAGAGCGTTGCTGAGAGCACAGGTGAAAGACTGATAGTGACAAGTGACCATTTAGTGACGTTAAAAATTGGGGTGGCAAACTCGATACGATTTATCGATATTTCCTAAAATTTACTATGACCATAATTATGTTACAAACTGTATTACATAAACTTTTGTCATACGATAATATTAATACTATTATAAGTATGACAATGTCCTATTTTACTTAAAATAGCACTCTTCTATACTTGTAATAATATTAATACATAATAACATCTGTATCTAGTCTGCAATATTATTTTTTTGAAGAAAACCTGTGTAATGTATTCAGTAACGATAAGTATTTTTTACCCAACTGTGGCGAAGCCTAAAACGAGGGTTATTTTGTATTCATTGTGTTAATTATTTACGCTAAACGATTATTCGTTTAGTTAGAAGTAAAACACACTCATTTCTAAATGATCATTAGAAATCCCTGAAAAATGATCATGATGAAACATGTGGGTTTTGTTCACTTCAGCATTATTCTAACTACCTACGAGTACCTATTTAAAATCGAGAATGACCTCATGTGTAAAGTATACTTTTTAGGTTTTTTAAACCGACTTCAAAAAAGGAGGAGGTTTGGAGGTGGTTTCTCAATTCGACCGTATATATGTTTTTTTTTTTTATGTGTGTTCGCGGATAACTTCGTCGTTTATGAACCGATTTTGATTTTTTTTTTTGTTGGAAAGGAGATACTTCAAGGGTGGTCCCATGACAAGGAAACCGGGATCTGATGATGGCATCCAAGAGAAATTGAGGGGAGCTTTCAAAAATTGTAGTGGCGACTAGTGCGTTTGTAAATTTTTTGATTAAGTATTTTAAAGCACTACAATTTAAAGAAGGTCTGGAGTCGCTCTGATGATGGAACCGAAAGACAGTCGAGGGAACTCCTCAACGGTTTACAGCAGTCACCTTGTGTTTGGGTTTGATTAATTTGTATTGATGAGAAATTTACACCTAGATGGGTTGTGGCTGTCATAAGGGGTCTGATGATGAAGACGAAGGATAGTTAAGGGAACTCCTCAACTGTTTACAGTAGCTACCTTGCGTTTGGACTTAATTCATGTATATTGATCAAAACTTTGCACCCATCTGGGTTACAAGTGCCAATACAGGTCTGATGATGAAAAATATTTCTATGGAATATTGCAACTAAAAATAAAAAACTTTTTTACAAAAAATAAAACCGACTCCAAAAACACAAAAAAAAAGTGAAAAATAATTTTAGCTTCAGAAGTCGGTGACAAAAAACTGAATCAAATAAACAAAAGTCACCGACTTCTGAAGCTAAAATTATTTTTCACTTTTTTTTTGTGTTTTTGGAGTCGGTTTTATTTTTTGCAAAAAAGTTTTTTTTTTAATTATACTTTTAGGGAATAATAATATAGGGAATATGGAATGTTTTTAGTGTAGATTCTATTTGCACTTAATTCAAAGTAAATTCAAAATGTGATTCAGATTAAAAAATATGCAACAATTAATTAAAAATTCAATCGATCGATTACAATCGATTGAGCATCCCTAATCTTATTCCATACGACATGACGTTTGGCGAAGATGGTGGCGATTAAAGTTGTTAGTCGCGTAAAATACTTTATAATATTCATTTTGACATTCACCCAGTCCGTGTTACAAAAGTATTTGCAACTAATACAATAAAATAGACAATTAATTATCGTCTTTCTCCGATATTTTTTGTACACAGGTACACTAATACGTCATAGCGTGCGTGCGTTCCGCAAAGCATGTTACATTTTTAGAATTTCATCATCTGCCTAGCATTTTTCCAATTATGTTGGGATCGGCTTCCAGTCTAACCAGATGCAGCTGAACTAGTATTTTACTTTTAGGGACTGTCTATTTGACCTCCACATCGGGAACCGTACTGCCCAATAGTGGGTACTACTGGGCATTACGATACGCCTTGTAAGGCTGCTGCTTTCGGGCCACTAACTACTAGAAACGACTCTCAAACATCTTTAAATAACAGCCAGGACCAACGGCTTAACTTGCTTTCTGAAACACGGAGGAAACTCGGTGTGTATTGGGTGGTCACCCATCCATACACCAACCTCGGCAAGCGCTGCTTAACTAGGAAGATCGATCCATTCGGCTGTTATTATTTAACCACGAGCTCCTCTTAATAGTTATTCTTAGTAATTTTTAGAGTTTAATTAAACATGGTAATAGAGCAAATATAATTATGCAATTTTATCGTTTTTTCTACCTCAATAGATATTTGATTTAGCTTGTGTGTAATACTGATGATTGAGATTGTGTTTGATCTTTCTGCAATTCACATTTTTTATGTTAATGTGCCATTTTTATTAAAATTACTCATGAATAGATGCGTAATGTGAGGCATAAAAAATACCAAACAATTCACATTAAGTACACAAAAAACATCAGCAAAGTATTGTCCTGATGAAAAATGCAAAATATAAATTTAAATCAAAAACATAATTTCTTTCACTGGATTTATGAGTCCATTTCTCCGAGCACAGCTGTTCGGGCCTTGGCCTCGTAAATAATGAAAAAAATATGAACGTTTAAAAAATCCTCCACGTTCTAAGATCCTGGGGATTCCTTGAGGCCTTGACCGACTACCATTGTCGCATGTCTACGACTAATATAATAATTTAATTACGGCAGTCACACGCCCTGGGTTATACATTTTATTTGAGAAGAATAATCTCTTTTGTATATTGTTCGTACGCTACAGATTAAAATGAAAAATTGCCGACTTGGGAGCAGTTTAATTCGCATAACTCATTTTTGTCTACGTGATTTTTTCTGTGGAAAAGAAACATCCGATACTGTGCATAAAGTTTTGAGTGTGTTGTTGTGTATAATAGGAATCTGAATAATTTTGCACTTAGATATATTTTGCTAATGTAGGTATATAATCTTAATAGAGTTTGCATCTTCGCAACTCTATTAATAAGCCTTATTTATCAAGTAGCCTAGGATTAATAATGTTGTTATGTTATTCATTACTATGGAAGTAAGGTGAACCCACAGCAATAGGTCAAGGCCTGTAACCGCTATCACAAACACGTTCCATGGCAAAACAAGTTTAGTAATCGAAACTTGCTTACATAATCTAACATGCCATTAATCGGCGATGAGGCGGCGACACACCCGGGCCCGAAAATAAAGACAACAAAAATGCCGAACCGCCGGCCATTTGTTACGAAATAAATAAAAATCAACATAAAATTAATGCAACATTTTAAAGAAAAAATAACAATGCCAGTTTTAATTCGTTATGAGGCTACTTAAATAATAATTCTCTGTTGGATTTTCAATGCTTAACTCAACGCCGAGAGTTGAATTTCCAACAAAACAATGATATTTGGGTGTCGCTTCGTGTTAGTGAAACCGGGCGTAAGTTCTACATCAAAGGCACTAAGGAAGAATTCGGTCAATCTCCGTGTCTAAGCACACACATTATATTGTGACAACACAAACAGCGAGTGTGAATCACCCACTAATGTGCGACAGTGTCAACAGCGTTTTCCATCAGAGCTGTGTGTGTCTGTCTGTCTCGGTGTCTGCCATCGTCGGAAATAGCCGTCTAAACTGACGACCACGTAAATAACATTTGGCCATCTTTGCTTTGGGACGGACACTGTGTCGACTGCGAGGCGTGTTTGGAGAGACCTAATAAAATGTATAATAGAAAGCTTTTAATATAGTACCTAAACCTATATGATATAAGGCCCACACTAGGCCCCTCCCAAGAGGGAAGCCCTGTGTCCCAGCAGTGATACCAAACTTCATAGTACAATGACAGAAAGCTATTGGTTTAATAGCAAGACCATTAAGATTAATGTTCACGCAATTATGTCTTTTACCGATCCTTGTCACGAATACTTAATTCAGTCTTGTTTTCCGGTAAGAAGAACCAAACATTTCTCAAACCACAATTTGCTATGATCTAAGATTTTTTAATCCTAATGTTTTTTTGCTATAATCAGGAGAACGGTAGCAGTGGGAATTTCTTCTAAATGCAGTAAATTGACTAACGCCTTTTGCCTATGAGGCAACGCCACCTGCGACGATCCAGACCTACTCTTTTGGCCTCGTCCAGGTTCATACATCTAGTCGTACCCTCACGCAGGTTGCGTGTACTATGCACCTGACCTTTCTGAAGAACCTCACCAAGAAGGTCAGTGTATGTCCTTCTTATGCATCCCCTTCCGGCGTTGCCACTCACACCTACCCTGTCAATACTATTGTTGAAGTTTTACTATTGTATCTGACAAATACAATCGCTTCCAATCTATGATGTCCAAGAATTAAAAGTAGATATAATCTATATCAATGCCATTACAAAAAAGCACGAGAGGTCAGCAACATTTTGCCGGCACAGAGCTAATCTCTGGATCGATCGACGCGGGCGAATGTGTCGCATTCCTACTGATATATTACGCTCACAAATCGTTCCACGCATTTATCATACTTTTACTAGCTTTTACAATTATTTAACACATCCATTTTTGAGACAAATTCTGGGGAGGGCTATGTAGTATACTAGCGACTCACCCCTGCTTCGCACGGTTTGTATGACTTTACAAAGCATGAAGATTTTTATTACATCTGACTTGAACATTAATGTTACCATCCGAAAAAAACCTACTAGTAATTGTGACATAATTCAGAGAATTTTAATCAAATCATCCTCAATCATCATTCATCAAGATGTTTAGAGAAACAACGCGGTCACACAGACAAACACGTAAAGCGATTCATCATGAATCATTTATATAATCCCATCTCATCATCTTATTTATATAATACGGGTTAGCTATTGTAGATGTAAATAAATAGATGTAAGTAAGTGTAGTTCAAGATCGGTATCGCCAACGTGATTTACCTAAATAATGATTTACTTTATCTGTTTTTAGGACTAAACTCATATAAATGTCAGCATTTATCACTGGATGTACATAAAAGTAGATTGTCTTGTTTTGTTGCTTAGGGACTATTAAGAACTAAACTACTACCAAAAAAAGGAGTTTTATGATTGTTTATATCCCCTTATGACTAAGAAAACAATAAAATGGTTGCAAACATTCTGCAAGTCCTTATATCTTCCTACATTCCAATCACACATCTCGCATTCATCCTCACTCTCTAAATCTAACATTGCAGCCTGACAGAGATTTAAGTCGAATACATTGTAAATACAGCACCCTTATAGGACCCTTTGGGCCCCAAGAAATCACGTGCCGCGTCTGAAAGTGAATGTTCGGGATTCCGGGAGTTCCCGTCGTTGTTCCCGTCGCTGTTCCGGCTCCGTCTCTGTCCCTTCGCCGAAAAATCTCAAGTATTAGAAGATCTCGAGTCGGGCGGGTTTAAGGCGGGATTACGCGGGATCGTGGGGCTGCTAGTAATTGAAGTGTGTTTGTCATTGTTTTGTAGTTTCATTGTTTTCTTTGGGTTCTTTGGGTAGGCTGTTATTGTTTGGCGGTTTCTGGTTCCTCGGATGAGTAAGCAGTTTTAGCTATAGCTAAACTGGTATTTAGGAAAAGGGCTATATTATCAATACTGGTACTGGGGATCTGATACTAACTAGCTTGTAGATCAATGGACTGACTCTCCATTGTTCACAAAATTAAGCCTAGTGCTAGTGCAGGACTGATTTGCTACTAGCACCTCAGTCTGAGGCAGTCCACTGCGTATGCGTCCTCCAACTTGCACCACAAGTCCTCAGTCTTCCGCATTGAATACTAACATTTGTAGGCTTCTAATAAAATGCCATAACATAAAACAGAATGAAACACTTTGTTACTGATGTGTTGAAGACAAAAATAAAATAAGTGACGCAATCCACGGTAGGCGCGTTTTTATTCCTCTCTTTGTCGCAAACGTACTAAAATAAAAAAAATATTTTACTCTTTGTTTTAGTACTTAGGTACTTAAGGTTTATGCTACCTGACTTAGAATACTTGGTAGGTACTATGAAAAATATGGATGTATGAGGCCTATGTCCAGCCGTGAACGTTTTTCGACTGAAATGATGATGCTGATGAAAAATATAAAGAAAATATCGGTCATTATTTTGCTTGCTTAATATTTCAGGCGATAAATTTTACCAAACATAAGACCTTTCATGTGACCATAATTAAACATATTCATTAAATATTTAACAAACTTTCACGTGCTCTCGTTGAAGTTATAATCCTCTCTATACCTAGTTTCCCTCGGAAGAGGTTGCCTCTTATAAGGGATTATATCCCAAAGTTTTAGCCTCCCTCGGGGCTGTTAGCGTTAGATGGCAGTCAACAAAATTAGAAGCTTGTCGAATATGATGCATGATTGAACTGACAAGGAGTTTGCTAATTGACCAACAATTATTTAAATAAAGAGTTTGGTAGTAAACTTGAGGCCACAAACCAGAAAATCAAACGAAAATAGAAAACGCAAAAAGAACATTAAGCTCATTAGGAGAAACGAACCTTCGAACCTGTCTTCATTACAGAACAATTATTCAAACAAACCACTTCGAATAATCGGCCTTAATAAAATACTCTTAACGAATTCACGCTGAAAAAGATACGCTTTTTATTTGAGACACAATGGGCGTACGACCGAGTGACAGACGAAAAATTATTCAGAAAAGCGACGTGGAAAAAAAACGGGGCGTTTGTCATAAGTGGAGTAAAATATGCACCCTTGTGTAGTAATATATAGGGCCTGGAGAGTCCCGGGCGGTTCACACAACAGAATTATGGTCTTTGACTGTACCCGGGACGTTTTTGGAGCGACCGTTGTGTTGTGGTTGTGCAATTGTTTAGGATATACCCAAACGTCAGAAGGCTTCCATTGTGTAAAATGTTGTTTTTATAATGACTGTGTGTTCTACCCCGTAGTAAAGATTAAAAGATCTTATTTTAGCTATATTGATCATCATTTTTTTTTTCAGTTTTCTGTTAGGCAATATGCAACTAATGGCAAAAGAACTTCATGTGAAATTGCTGTACAATATTGATATGCTCTTCTATAATAACGCGATTTCATAACCCAGCGCTGGCTTAGTAATTCCATTCTACGTAAAATATGCTGCCAGTACTATGCAACGTATGTCTTGCATTTACATAATTCTGTTGAAGCGCTCGAGGTTTGCTCACAATTACTGTAATGGATTATGAAACTACGAGATTTAACCAAGTTTGGATACTACGGCTAATTGCCAACGGAAGATTAAACCTTCGACATACTAACATAATGCTTGGATTATTGTAAGATTTAAATTAAATACCATTAAAAACTAAATTAAAATATTCATGAGAATCAGTTTTTGACATAACTATTTAAAAGTTTAGATGTTCTAAATAAAATTGACACATCGGATGATATTGAGAATTTATGGCAGCCATTAAAAGTCAAACCAATTAGTGTTATTAATTATTTACAACAAAATATAAATATGTAGAAACAAAAATATTATAATGCAGAGTATTCATTATCACAATATTTTTGTTTTACCAACCACTCGCGGTCGTTTTTACATAATACAGACGCGTGAAAGTGACACGAGTAATTATTAAATCCTAGCAAAGATACATTGAGGTGAGCTCCGTTAAGTGGGGCTTAGCACGTCAGATTCATCGAAGATTTATACTGTTTATATAGGCGCCAAAAAGGACAGATTTGTTTCAATTTTAGGACCCTCTTCAACAACCCATTATTTACCTTAACGACTGCGACATAAAGCGTATTATCGCTGGTTGGAAAAGAAGTATTTTGGGACGTGTAAAATGAAGGTTGTGATGTAAATAATTGCTTTTTTACTGTCTTTATTTTCGTATAAATGTGATGAATTGAGGTATTCATTTTATAGATTTTTTGTGCCTCGGGTACATAAAAGGACATAACATGTGTAGGATGGTTTCATTAACGACTAGTTTCAAACTGAACAATCTCATACCTGATATAAATATTATGCTCAGAAACTAAAATACATGATTTTGTTAATTAGGTCATAGCCTAGATTCTAATCTAGGTACGGTAGGATACTTTCCTTCGTTTCTTTTGCTACTACCCTTCATATTGAAATACTAACTCTTCTATAACATACACAATTAAGAAAAAAATCATCCTACAACTGCTCAATAACCCCATTCACATCTCCACGCATGATCAAAGAAAGAAAACTTAACCCTTCAAAGCCTCCCAAAATAGATATACACTCACAAAAGAAACAATAATATGAAAAAAGGGCGTCTCTCCATAAAGAGCATATACTAACGAGTGTAGATCAAAGGGGGCTTAATTTTATACGACACGATTCGAGCACAAATGAAGCGGGCAGTACTAATCGCCGCATTTGTCACGCGACTTATATTGTACTCCAGTTGAGACGCCGGATGACGCGCGTAGCGTTTTAGGGTTATATTTGTAACGACATTCTTTCCCATCCGAATATAAAATATCTAAAGGTTCGCGTATCCTGTTTGATGTGTTTCATCTTCTTTGTGATTGTAGTGTGTTTCCGGATGATGGTTTTAGGACATATGACTGACAATAGGATCAAAGTGGTTTTAGACAAGGTTTTAGCAATTTTATCTTGTTAAATATTTTTTGTGCGAACATGGTGTCATAGTCAACGTTGAATAAGATTCTTAATTTAGATTTTATTCTGTAGCTTTCTTCATACATTAGAAATGTTCTAAAATATGCTTGGGGAGGGATTTATCCAGCAGTGGAAATCTTTCGGCAGAAATGATGAAATTATTTATATTATTCATGAAGTTTTGTATACTGTAGGTATACTATATTTATTAATATGTATGTTAATTCTATACTGATATAGTTATTTTTGTTTATTTCTCTCCAACACACTGTGTTTACGTTTCTCGACTACCTATCCTGTCGCAGGTCTGCTGGAAGAGTTTTCTGAATGAAATAAACTGTACCTTTGTGCTCTTTTTTGTCTGTATGTTATTACCTGAATTGGTATGTGTTTTGTGTGTACATGAATTAAATATAAATTAAAAAAATTATGAAAAAAATGCACCTGACATTTCTCATGTATGGTATAATCTTCGTCAAACTTGTAAGGTTGTCAGTTCGGGAAGATGAGTAAAACAAGTGCCTTCATTGGAACCTCATATATTACTGCACTTAGAGCACGTACAATCGTTAATATATATTAATTCTTAATACTACAATACACATGAGCACACATACATAAGTCTTACACACTACACGCCCACCGGCGAAATAAAATAAAAATAATGGTTACATTTATTTTTTATTTTACGATTATATATGTATAGCGCTACCTTATTATATTTTTCTTACTTATATGCAATACTTATTTATGTTTAATATTAAAGTTCCTTAATAATTAAAAAGATATAACAGTGGGTTTCGCTTAAATTCATTATACAAGTAAAGTATTTTATAATCTATTTTAGTTACATTCACGATCAGCTTACCAATAGTCATTTAATATATGGTCTGGTTCTATTTTTATGCACTATTACTTCTTTACCTTTATACAGTATTTTTAAATTAGGATTACAATCTTCTAGTACATGGTATGGTCCTATGTATAACGGATCGAATTTGTTTACAGCTTGTTCATTCTTAAGTAGTATCATGTCACCAGTACTGTATGTAATAGGGTTGGTATACAAATCATATTTACTTTTTCTGACCTGTTTACTAATAACTAAATTTTGTCTTGCGTCATATTGTGATTTTTGAAGTCTATATCTGAGTTGTTGTGGATAATCGTCATAGTTATAAAGCGGTTCAATATCTGAAGTTAAATTACTTGGTAAATTGCAACGTTTTCCAAATACGAGTTCGTATGGTGTGTATTTAGTTTCTGTATGTACAGTCGTGTTAAAAGCAAAGCACCAATATGGTAGCCATAAACTCCAATTTTGGGGTTGGTTCTCTGTTTGTATGCGTAGGAATGATAGTAAATTTTTATGTGTATTTTCTAGGCATCCTATTGTTTGATGATGATATGCAGTTGATGTGTGTTGATTTATCCTTAACAGTTTACATACTTCATTCATTACTTTCGAAACGAACTCGGTTCCGCGATCTGATATAATATTTCTGGGAATGCCATATCGCAATACAAAATTATTAATGAAAGCCGTCGCCACTGAAATTGTATCCTTATTTCTAAGTGGATAAGCTTCTACATACTTGCTAAGATCACACTGGAGTGTGAGTACATACATATAATTATCACTATCCTTACTTAAGGGCCCAACTAAATCTATAAATACTCTATCGAACGCCGAATGACCTGTATCTGTCAGGACCATTGGCTGTTTTATGTCCCTAAAATGTTTCTGTCGCTTGCATTTGTCGCAGCGATTTACAAACTCCGTGACGTCACTTTCTAATTTTGGCCAAGAATAACGGCGTTTTATATTATTTATCATTCGTCGTATACCGGCGTGGCCGCTACTTGGTAATAAGTGGTAGTCATTTAAGATGACACGTTTCGTATCGTTATCATTTATTACTTTTACACCTTTTATAATATAAATACGTGGTCCGGACCAATTCGGTGTTATATTTATGCTTTGAATTAACTCTCTTGTTATGTCAATATTTTCATTACTTTGTACAATGTACACATTATCTAGTTTCATTTGGTTGCAGTAATTAGCCAACTCCCGTACAAAGGCATGTCGTGCGCATTGTAATCGGTAAGATGGGTTTACTCTTAGTATGCAATTTGTTGAGTCATAATTAAATAATGTATTTGATTGGTTATTCCATTCTTTTTCATTGACAAACCTTAACTCAATGCAATCCTTTGGTTTTTTAAGCAACTCCACAACTCTTGGGTGATCAGACCAGTCGTTTGTAGATTGATTAGCAACCGTAGGATTGTCACTCCTATCTTGTATACTTCGTTCACACATACGTTTTTTCTGACCTCTGGTTAATACTGACACAACGTGCTGATTAATTTCCTTCAATTCATCACTTGTTATTCGGATACGTGACAAGGCATCTGCAGCTGCATTGTCTGTACCTCGAACATATTCTATTATGTAATCATATTCCTCTATTATTAAACGGAATTTAGTTAAACGACTGGATGTATTTGTTTGATTAAATAAGTAAACTAATGGTTTGTGGTCGGTTTTGATAACAAATTTTCTACCGTAAAGATATGGTCGGAAATATTTTACTGACCATACGATAGCGAGTAATTCTTTTTCTATCGTGGGGTAACTTATTTCTGCTTTATTAAGAGTTCGACTTGCATAAGCAATTGGTCTGTTATCACTATTGCATAGCACGGACCCGATTGCGTATCCGGACGCATCTGTTTGTAAAATAAAAGTATTGTTTTCGTCGAAGTTGGGATATTGTAATACTGGTGGTGATGTTAATGACTCTTTTAGGGATTCGAAGGATTTCTGACACTCATGTGACCATTCAAAGTTAACATTTTTTCGACACAGTTTATTAAGCGGTAATGATATTGCGGCAAAATCTGGTATAAATTTTCTATAAAAGTTGACAAACGCTATGAATCTTTTCGTTTCGTCTGCGTTTTTGGGTACGGGATAATTTTTTACAATGTCTACTTTCTCTAAATCTGGTTTAATTCCTTCAGATGAAACAACATGCCCTAATAGTTGCATTTCTTTTCTTAGGAAATCGCACTTCATTGGATTAAGTTTCAAGTTAACTTTGCGCAGTCTAGTTAAAATATCTATAAGATTTTTATTGTGAATTTCCAAATTTCGACCAAAACAGATCAAATTATCCAAATAGACAAATAATTTATCGTATGTAAGTCCAGACATGGCAATTGTCATTAGACGAGAGAATGCACTTGGGCTAATTTTTAATCCCATGGGTAATCGGGTCATCTGATATTGGCCTGAAGGCGTAGTGAATGCTGTATATTTTCTGCTTTCTGGTTTTAATTTTGCTTGATAATATGCTTGTGATAAATCTAACTGTGAAAAATACATTGAACCGGATAGGGAATCTAGTATATCGGTTATATTCGGAAGTGGAAATTTATCGTCTAAAATTCTAGTATTTAACTTACGGAAATCTATAACCAGCCTCCATTTCTTGGTAATGTCATCTGATTTTTTAGGTACCAACAGAATAGGGCTAGACCACTCACTTTTTGCGGGTTCAATGATATTTTCAGAAAGCATTTTCTTAACTTGTGTTTCAATTTCCTTACGCTGTGAAAAGGGCAACCTGTACTGTCTAGTATAAACTGGATCAGCGTTTTGTCTTAACTGTATACCTTGTTCGTAAAGGTTAGTGGTTGTTTATTTATCATTTGGAAGATGAAACACATCCGAGTGTTTTGCGCATATGTTTTCGATTGATGACCTTTCTTCATTGTTTAGATGACTTAATTTTAAAAGAGAAAACATAGTGCGAACTCTCTCTCCATTGATTTGACTGTCCCGTCCAAAGTTACAAGTGTCATAGTCTGATAACAAATGTATTGCTGGTCTGAAATAATTAATATCTACTTGCGTTTCGCGAGTATTTAATATTTGTACATTTATTTGTCCATTGTTTGGTTTACAAATACTTCCGGCTATAAAAACTCCATCACATAATTGTCCCGGTAAAATTACGCAGTCCTCGTTAAAACTACTGTCTAACATATATATTTTCTCACATCTCGGTGGATTACTTTAGAAACTGGTTTTATTTAGTGTACTATTAATCATAGGCAGAATCAAATTATCGTCATTTTTCTTTAATGTTATCGTATTATTTTCATAATTCAAAATAGCGTTATATTTGCTCATGAAATCTCTGCCGATTATGCCATGTTGAAGACCTGGTATATTGCGCATAATGTAAAATTTGTGTACAAATTCCTGTCCTTTTACGATCAATGTAACATAAACATAGCCTGATGTTAGTACTTTGCCACCAATGCCATTTATAGAAATGCATTCCTTTTGGACTGGAATGTTCCAACGTGCCACTGTTTCGTATTTCAATATTGATAGTGATGCCCCAGTATCTATAAGCAAACCATATTTGGCTCCTTGTACTAAGAATTCAACCGAGCTGTTGTTGTTACAAGCAAATATGAAATGATTATCGAAAAAACTGTAATGGTTCAGTAATGCGTCTTTCTGTAGGTTGGGGCGTTCGATTCCCGTCATTTAAATCGATACTATTCATGCCGTTTTCTATAGCATGTACATTACCTCTGCGTGTAAAGATCCGTCCAGGCCTACCACGATATGAACCTCGCATGTGACCACGATTGTTGCTGAACTGTTGCTGGGTTCTTTGGTTTTGCCTTTGATTTTGAAAAAATGCCCTATTATTTCCTCTCTGTATAAATACACGAACGGGAGGTGGGGTATGGTTCGAACGATTTGGGCGTCTGTTGTTGTTGTATGTATTATAACCGCGATTTTTAAATGAGCCTTGGTATCCGATATACACAGATGCGTCTGATGATTGCCGACTGCATGACAAGTCCTCATCCTTAGCTGCTCTTATAGTATCTTTCAAAGTATCATAATTTCGAGCTGCCAAAATAGTGCGGACTTCACGGTTTCGCAAGCCATCAATGAAACACTTAATTGCTATTTTTTCATTTTGAGGGCGTAATACTTTATATGCTGTTTGATCCTCACCTGCTTGCGCTACCGTCAGATCCACAAAAAGCTGCTCGACCCTTGACCCATATTTTTCTATAGAAGAACAGTTTTGGTTGATTTGTGTCAACTCCTTGTGTATTGCGGTACTCGACTTCTTTGTAAGTAGGTGTTGACGCATCTCAATAATAAGCGACTCACAACTTTCATAAGAGGCGGACAATCTTAATTTAGCATTCTCGTTTAATCTAGTTTTTAACACAAATTTAACTAGCATTTTGCTGCCTTCTTCGGTAAGTGAAGAACTGTATAACTCTATGGCATCTATTAAACTTTTCGTGACATTTTCGTCACCGTTCATAACTGGTAATAATGCCACGGCAGTCCTGTAATTAAAAGCTTCCATATTGTCTACTTCTGTTGTAGCCTCGACTGTACACTCAGCACTTGGTTGAGAACTATATGTTTGGGTGCAAAAAGTTTCTATTTGGTTAAATGTCTTTTCAAATAGATCACAGTATGACTGTATTTGCTGTAATATATTTGTACTAAATTGTTTCTTTTGAATTTGTGTAGATATGGTTTGTATACATTCATCAATTTGACATTTTAACAAAGTTGCTTCTTGTAACTTTTGTTTTAGAACAGTTTCTGTCCTTTTTGGATAACTTAGCTTTTTCAAATTACTCTCTATATTTTTTAATTGGTCGTTTAACAATCTAAGGTCATTTGCCATTACCAATAAAAATAGATATGCACATGAGCAATACTTACTCTATAATTACATGGCAGAACATATTAAAAATAAAATAATGGATATAGTACCTAGTTAGAATTTTGTCCAATAACCGTTGCGTAACTTTTAATATTTCACTTTTCGTCTGAACACAACTCACTACACTTATCACTGATTATTACTTTTACCACTTACTGCGGTTTCTGGCTTCTGATACCCGCTTCCTGGCGAGTCTCCTGGCGCGCCTCCTGGCGCTGCTGCTGGCGGCACTCGTAACAGACACGAGCCTCCGAGTTTGGTCGTCGATACGAACGTGCTAGGTTCTGTGCGAGGACCTCATTCCTTATCCAGGAGTAATGACATTTTTGGTACATTTTGTATACTGCGTATAGTCCGGCGATTCCTAGTAAGGTGCAGATAATGAACATCACGATACTAATGTTCGATAAATGGTACTCCTGCATAGATGCCGTATTTGAACCACCCGATGCACTTTGTGATATAAAAACGTCCTCTTTTTCTATATTCGACCGGCACATTTTTGTAAGTTAGTATATTAATCCACTTTTAAAGACCAAACAAAATCACTTGTATCATAGTCCAATAAATTAAGTGACGCGACCGAACTCGGCACCCGTCTCAGATGGCAGGGTCGCCATGTAAGGTTGTCAGTTCGGGAAGATGAGTAAAACAAGTGCCTTCATTGGAACCTCATATATTACTGCACTTAGAGCACGTACAATCGTTAATATATATTAATTCTTAATACTACAATACACATGAGCACACATACATAAGTCTTACACACTACAAACTGTTCTTTAAATAAACTTAGCCGTAAGTTTCAACCTTTATGAAATTAATAGCTTGCTTGAGACCTTCACAGAGAACATTAAAGGTTCCTCCCACAACACCCCCTGTACAAACCAGGTCAGTGGAGCATTGTTTCAGATATTCCATCTATCTCCAGGATTTTACTCGAGATCTCTATTATAACTTAATAACGTTTTTCCTTCACAAAGTTTCTTTGCAGAAAGGATTCTGCGGACAGTGGGTATAGCCGGCTGATGTTATCTCGGACACGTAGCGTTGTTGAGCCACTTATTTTAAGAACAGTCACTCAGGGGAAGAACAGTAAAATAAAGTAAATATTATTTCAGGAAATACTGAATATTACGAAGGAAAAGGTTTCGTATGGATCAAATGAGGTATGATTTTGAAATGAGAAAATTTTCTATTTATTTATTTATTAAATGTCCGTTACAATTAAAGCAACAACAAACAAACTTAAAAATATGATGACAGTGTTACCAGATTTTACCAGTACCGTACCGTACCAAGTCTTATTATAATAGAGGAGATCCTATACTGCCACTTCGATTTAACCTTCTAATGAAAGCTATTAAGGAATAGACACTTCCAAAGATGCGATATTGACCCCTTTTTTTTCGGATGGGAAATTATCAAATGACCCGCTCTGGGCGGCGCGGAAGAGAGTGTCAGACTTGTACTGACCAAAACCCATCCATGTTTCTTCTAAGCCCTTTGTGTTCCAGGGCCGCGGTATCTCTTTCGAACAGTCCCGCAGCCCCGGCAGGTATCGGCCCTTCCGGTTTGCTGATATCACTTTGAGGTGCAGGTTGTCTCCCTCTCACGTTCCGTTGCTTCTTCGCAGAAAGAGGTGATGGCTTCCCATTCCCTCTCGATCCGGACCATGGATTGAACCAGGGCCGGAAGTGAGAGGTCGCTACCGCCGATCGCCGCTACGAGGACACGGCGGTGGTCCGCCCAAGCGGAGCAGACCTCCACGGTGTGCTCCACCGTGTCCTCCGGGCGATCCTCGTAATGATAACACCCGGGCGTTTCCTCCCGCCCGATTCGGTGCAGGTACCTCCCGAAACAACCGTGTCCGGTGAGGACCTGCGTCAGGCGGAAGGTGAGGGCACCGTGGCGCCTCTCTAGCCAATCCTCAAAAAGGGGACTTATCGCCACTATTGTGGCGTGCCCTGGACGGAGTTGCGACAGTCGCTTTCTCCATGTCGCTGCGATATTGACCCCTTAGGATGGGAAAACTGGGCACAAAATCGGCCCGTGTGGATACGTCATGTGCATCGGCAGGTCAACGCCTTTGAAGAAAGACGAAGGTCGCCATTTGATTCAAAACGCGATGACCTTAAAGCTAGACCACCGACAGCTATATCGTACAGTGATGTCAATGGTTTTCTGACATGTCCGCTTTATGCTCGGAGTTCTTCGGCCAAAGTCAGATATGCCAGTCACTTGACAGCACATGAAAGAGCAGCACACAAAAGCTCTAGACAACTACCCTAGAATATCCATCGAATGCAGGTGCTGAGATTGAAATCGGTAAGAGGTCATCATCATCTACGAAAGCTAAGCGGGGACCTCGACTTGAAATCAAATACAACCAATGCTCACGCACATTTAGCATCATCTAAATGCAAGCCCCAGTTTACATTGACGCGTCCATGTCACATAAATGCAATGGAATTAAATGGAGAGCTAACTCACTTTACTTGCACGTCGACTAATTTTAGGATTTAGACAGTTTTGGTTTGAAAGCGCTTAAACTTCCCCAGAACGTACTCCAACCTGAATTTGTTCATCAGAAACAGGACCGATTGGCATCAATTAAATGTTTGTGTAAAATAGTAATTATGTTGCTAACTGTACATTTGTCTGAAAATCTGTGAATGGGGAACAAAATTTCACGAAAACTTATGGATAGTCCTGAGATCATTTTCGTGTGGCTGCAACGGTGAAGGTAGTTCCCGTTACTGCCCCGCTGAGAGTTTATACCCTGTAAGTCAAAGATGATTCGTAGAGCCTGGTGTTTTGATGTACGACATTACATTTACTCATTTGTTTTTGGGTCGGAATATCCCTATTATTAAAGCTTCACTCGAGTGACAATTATCTTTTGTTTCAATCCACATTCAAACCGATAAAATGGCTACATACCATTTCGTAACTTTCCCGATTCTCCAACTTTACATAGGAATGAACGCTCATTTGCTTCTTTCATTTCATTGTTAGATCGTTCCGTAGTCGAGTGCCGAAACTCAACGTTGTTGAATCGGTTCATTAAACAAATTTTATTTTTCACTTTTGATTGAGGAGCTCGTGGCTGAATAATAACTGCCGCTCGGGTCGATCTTTAGGTTAAGCTGCGCTTGCCTAGGTTGGTCCGTGGATGGGTGACCATCCATTACAGACCTAGATTCCTCCGTGCCTCGGAAAGCACGTAAAGCATTGGTCTCGGCTGTCATTTGTAGATCTTTGACAGTCGTTACAGGTAGTCAGTGACCCGAAAGTCTGACAATCAGTCTTACCAAGGATATCGTATTACCCAGTACTAACTGGATTGTGGAGGTCAGATAGGCAGTCGCTCCATGTAAAATACTGGTATGCAGCTGCATCCGGTTAGACTGGGAGCCGACCCGAAGATAGTTGGGAAAAGGCTAGGCAGATGATGATTTTTCACTTTTGATTAATTTATTTTGTGACATTTCGCTTCGAGTGAAAGAGATATGTAACAAAATAAATCAAAAGTAGAATGAATGAATGGTTCGATTGAATGAAAAGTCTGATATCGATTTTACGGAATGACGTTGATGAGGTACGCATATAGATAGCACACTATCTAAAAAAAAAAATGTAAAAAAATATTCATCGGAATTGATTTAGTTTGAAGTAAACTATCGAGTTAGAGAATCTTTCATAAGCGGTAGATAGGGGCCCATTCTTGAATGCATTGAAAAGGTCGTGGGAGTGACGTGTCACTAATATTAGGTAGTCTTCTATGCATTTTAAGTCACAGTGTGTTCAATAACGACACTACTAGCGACATCTAGCGCCTTTCACGAGCAGTTTGCGCAGCGACGTAAATCGTTGCGCGCACGTCCATATGCGCAGCACCAAGCGGAGCGCGCCAACTTAATGGACCCCCTCAATTACGTCTGGAATGAATTACCCCTGGGTCGACACGTTAGGTAGACCAGAAAAAACGTTCCTTTTTATTTAAATTATATTCGAGATTAAAGTCAATAATTCATTAAATGATAACTATTGAAGAAATCCCTGACTACATCCTCAACTCAATCCATTACAAACACTGTGTAATCAAAATCCAAAGTCATTCATCAAAAGTTCAAATTATGCTGATGTTCAGCAATTTTTGAACGTCAAAATTTAAAAGAGACAATTCCTCAAAACGTCCATCTTTTGCCACTTCCTCGTGTGAAGAAGGGTTGAACAAATTCCCTAGCACCATCTATCTGTTAGGTTAGAAAAACCTGATTTTATACAATAATATGGTAAATAAAGATAATCAAAGAATAAATCAAAATATATTATTAACACAATCATGTCAGCTAGAACACGCCAACATACCAAAATAAAATATAAGCTGAAAAAAAACTCAAACATAAATAAAGCCTCCAGGCATTAAAGGCGTGCCCGCTTACTCGTGCAATGTTGGATTAGACATGCACATAAAGTAGAAACTCGAAGTCACATATTACTAAAACAAAAAACTATTTAGGTACCAATAACAGCAACAAAACCTGGTCAACAAGGCAACCAAGCAGCACTCGACTCGAGGTACCTAGTACTACACAAACTACAGCAGCAGTTTGCTTTGGCGTTATTTGTGGCGCCCACATAAATACAGAAAGATTCACGGTATCTTCAAAAGAAAAAGCTTTGTCTAAAAGCGTATCTTTCCTGAAAAAAGGTTCTTTACAACAAAGAACTCTTCAACACTTTGACAAACATTCACAAAACCCATTTATCTGGAATGTTCGCGACACAAACAGCTAATCGTCATCAAAGGGGCAACTCCCATTCCGCGGCGAAGTTTTTAAATAATTTCATTATTGTTAAAGTTTGGGCCCGGGTCAATTTGGGGCAAAGAAAGTAAAAATTACCGTATTTGTCGCAATGGGGAGCGATTTCAATGATTTAGAATACAAAATGAATTTTTGAGGTGCCTAATCATTGTTGGCCGACTGTCACACCGTAGCTTTTTTTCTGTTTAAAAATAAATTAATTCTCAACTGATTTTAATGACGTTTGACGATTCAATTTCCTGGCCTGATTGTGTTTTGAAAAATTTACCATACGTTCCGAAATGAAGTTCTATAATCCGTACCTAAGAACGGAACAAAGCAAAACGTTAAAGGACACGAGAAGTACACATTATTAGTTGTTAATTCGATAGCACACAAACATTTAATAATAGCCCGTACCACAATAATTTATACCTATTAACAAACAACTTGCCTCGAATTACGGACACCTACGCGTTCAAACCTCCCTCTAACCCACGCCACATTAAGTCAATATAGCGTGTGTAAGAAGGGTTATATAACTAGGTACGAACGGTATTACACCCTAACACTCAAAATCATACAAGTTTTCCAGTTTTATGAGTAATTTAGTACGTAGAACCAAAACTGTCATTTATGAAAAAGTTAAGAAAAACGGGACCGTCATTAATACAAGAGAAAGCGGAGAATTTGTTGAATTAAGAGGACTTTAAACTGCAGCATAACTTCACTGAATAATGTAATTTATCAAGTAAAAAAATAGAATGCAACAGTCTATTGTAAAAATGAACAACGCTTCTTGTCATTGCAGCCTACGTATTATTTTAACGCTAACGCATTTGTAACACAACGAGGATGCAACTGACCGTAAATCTTCATCGAAAGTAAATTACGAGCCATAAAAATGGCGCGTGACCCTATTCTAAAAGTCACACGCTTTTCTGCACCCAAACACGAGTTAAATATATCGCCACATACAAACACCACTCGAACTCTTCGGAAAACTAAAAGCACGGAAAACCTCACATTATTCACGGAGCCAAAACTTGGAGTTGACATCAATGCGACCAATAGCTATCGATTACTGAAGGCGAACATAAATCTAAAAGGTTTAGCGACGCTCGGGAACTTCCGGAGGCATTCGGTGATTCGCGACGGTGTGTAGATCATCCATAAATATCAATAAAATGCCACGGGGTCACGCGAATGCTCAATCAACTGGCTTTCGGTAGAGTTTGAGTTGGCTTTCAACCCGGCCCCTAATATGTTTGTCGTTAAACAAGACTATCAGGCTGGGGATCTTAAAGTGACGACCTCAGTTAGGATTTGTTAGAAGCCATTTAGTAATAAAAGAGGTTAATGTCATGTTAGTTTGTGTACCTACCTACGTGCAATAGCCAAAACATGTACTTCTATACAGACCGACATACATAAACTTATGTTTTAACCCATGGGGGTAGGTACAAACTATTACATTTTCCTTTGTCCACAATCATACAACTTGTCATGAACGTACGCCGGCTGCGAGCACAGACCTTTCTGAAGAATATCATCCGATAAGGTAAGTGTATGTCTTCCTAGGGCATACCATCCCTGGAGTCCCACTCACATCTGCCTTGTCCTTTTCATCCCTACTTTTTCATCAGGGTTAAATGCAAAACCGAAATATTACGGTTTTAAATCCTTATTAATTTAGAATCCTCTTCTTAAAAAGTCTCTCTCTATGACGCTTTCAGAAAATGAAGGAAAGCTAATAAAGATGATTTTAAACAATCCTAAATTAACCAATTTGCATTGAAGATCCTCACACCATAATTGCAGCTCGTAACAAGGTTTAATGGCAGCTCATGAATAGAGTGGAAACTTGCGAACAGGGCACTTGATCCAGAAGTAATTAGTTCCATACACGCCGCCGATTATTATAATGTTGGCAACTTGTGCCGCAAGTAATGCTATGCACATAGTAATATGGTAAGTAGTGAGTTTGATAGCAGAGGAGTTGTTTTATGATGTTGGTGTAAAATTAACGTGCAAACTGTTACGATGAATTCAGTTAATGTTTCTACTAGACCCACAAGTATCAATTTAGTTAAAACTGCTGTACTATGCAATTTAACCGAGTAGGTTTTGCATTTTTTCATGGAACAATAGATTTGTTTGTAATAACTGACGAAAATTTCTACGCTAAGGGCCTAGAATCACTAATTAAATAATTCATAGTAACAGTTTGACCACCGATATCATTCACACTATGCATGGAATCCAACAAAATCATATCTGAAAAAGGGAGCCAAGTTTAGTACAAAGGTAGCATTGGATATTTGGTTTTTAGAAAGGATAGTTGGTTTTGTTGGAGGAGCTCGTGGCTAAATAATAGCAGCCGCTCGGGTCGACCGACAGGTTAAGCCGCGCTTGTCTAGGTTGGTCCGTAGATGGGTGACAACACATCACATACCGAGTTTCTTCCGTGCCTCGGAAAGCACGTTAAGCCATTGGTCCCGGCTGTCATTTGGAGTTCTTTGACAGTCGTTACAGGTAGTCAGTGGCTCGAAAATCTGACAACCAGGCTTACCAAAGGGTATCGTGTTACCCAGTGCTAGCTGGATTGTGGAGATCCAAAGAGATAAAAAGACTGGTATTCAGCTGCATTCGGTTAGACTAGAAGCCGATTCCAACATAGTTGGGAAAAGACTAGGCAAATGATGATAGTCGGTTTTGTTGATAAAAGATTAGGTATGAGTTTAAATGTGTCATTAAGTTCAACGTAGTTTACAGAAAGATGATTAACATCCTAGCTATTAAATAAGTATAATAATTTGTACGTATACTTAGGTTGTTAGGTCTTTCATTTAGCTAACTCTTTAAACTATTTTTGTAAATCAAGAAAATATTACCGCCACAGCTTTCAGCATTTAAAATTGAAGTCGATGTAATAATGAACTTAACAAGAGTCTGTTTCTATTGCTGTTTCCCAGAACATATTTTCTTTTCTCACAAGCCTTAGTAAAATCTGACACACTTCAAAAACGATCAAAGTGAACCACATCAGAAAGCTTGAAGCCGCTCGCGTCAAGTATCAACTCTCTTTAAACACAAACACTTGTATCCCATCACCACATGTTCTTTGTTGGAAATAGTTGGTCAGAAATAGAACCAACATGTTGATCAAAGAGACACTGTCCCCGGCGACGCTCATTCTGACATCGGCGATCTTATTCTGAAAGGGAAGCTGCTATATCGTTGGGTACATGCATTGTGTAGTAAGTGTCGATCGTCAAAGCTATCTAGAAATAGACTGCAGTTCTAGACTATTTGCAAGATTGCTATGTAAATTATAGTATGTACTGAAATTAGTCTGGTGAATACAGTAAAGATTCAAGTTATCCCTTGGAAATGTGTTTTTGCTAGGTTAGTGTGCAATAAATTAATGAAGACGTATTAAAGTCAAAGTCAAAGTCAAAGCATTTATTTCAATTAGACCATTACAGGCACTTTTGAAAGTCAAAAATAAAGCTAAGCTACAGTCACAGACACAAGGCATAATAACTTGCGAAAGTACTGTAGTTGCACATTCCAAATCGTAGATCTCTATGGAGAAGAATGGGCAAGAAACTCCATGGACACTCTTTTAAATCAAAATATTGTTACAAAATCTTGGTTACATCATTCATGTTGAGATTATACATATATGTGAGAACGATGTACAAAGACGTGCACATTAAGAGCGTCCAGAGTAAAAGATTAAGCCAAAAATTTAAAAATAAAGTAATTAAAATAAATCGTGGCAGGTAAGAGATGACCAGTCCCAACTGACAGCGCCCGTTCACGAACATGACGCATGGATCAGCGCCATTCAACTCAACCATATTGAAGGGAACTAAATGACCCGACACACCCGCCACCATCAGCGAGACATTTGAGTGAGCATGACATTCTCTCAGCCACCAGGACACATTCCAGTCAATGAAAGATAACAAAATATAAATGGAAGCTTTACAGTACATAGTACTCACACATGTGCTATGCAATTATATAATACTAAGAGATAGAATCTATACAATGCAAAGATATTTTACAATCTTCTGCAGCTTCCACAATAACTTCACACTTCATAATCAATTAGTTTGCACTCACAATGTTGATTTAAAATATACAATTCACACCCTAAGTTTCCAAAAGAGAAACGAGAAAGAGAAAAAAAAAGAAAAGTATAATTAAAGAATTAAAGGGGGAGCATCTCTTCCAAACAATAAAATCTTAGTTCGTGAGCCCAAGTGGCTGTGGAGCAGGACCAGCATTGAGCCATGCATTTTTATCTACGAGATAGTCTTCCAACTTATAATATGCTCGTTTACATAGTGTGCGTTTTATGCATGTTTTAAATTTCTTCTCATTAAGTTGTAGAATGTCAAGTGGTATTTTATTGTAAAATTTTACACAGTACCCCATAAAAGAAGTGCGTACTTTTGACAATCTGAAACGTGGCTGATCTAATTTGTCCTTATTTCTAGTATTGAAATTATGCCTGTCGCTTATTTTACTAAAAAGATGTCTATTTTTCCGAACATACATAATGTTTTCATAAATATATTGACAAGGAACCGTCATGATGTTAATTTTTTTAAACAATTCTCTTAGAGACTCGCGTCTGCGTAGGTTATAGATGGCTCTTACAGCCCTTTTCTGCAGAATAAATATTGAGTCAATATCTGCAGCCCGTCCCCACAGCAGAATACCGTAAGACATGATGCTATGGAAGTAACTAAAATAGACCAGTCTCGCGGTATCCACGTCTGTTAATTGCCGTATTTTAAGGACAGCGTAAGCGGCTGAACTTAGCCGCCCTGCAAGTGCTGTTAAGTGAGGACTCCATTGCAGTTTCGAGTCAAGCGTAATCCCCAAGAAAACCGTCTTATCGACGAATTCTAGTATTTCCTTGTTCAATACAACGTTACATTCGTTACTTTTTACATTCGGTAACGCGAATCTTATACATTTAGTTTTCTTCTCATTTAACACCAAATTATTTACAGTAAACCAGTTATGAATCTTAAGCATAGCGTTATTTACGTCGTCAATCTCTTGTGCACGTCTGTCTACCTTAAAAATCAGTGATGTGTCGTCAGCAAATAACACCATTTGAGGTTGACTTTTCAGCAACTGAGGTAAATCGCTATTATTATCCCAAAGACCACACACGCACTATGTCTAAAACGTACATTGTATTCTGAGCTTTAAACCACACACGCCGTAAGAACGAATATCACTTTTGACAGAGTAATTAGAATTGACACTCAGAATAGGGCCGTCAGGACGAATTTAGATCTAATATTCGAAATGCACATTTCTGTAAAATGGCGGACACAAATATGTGTTTTGTCGGCTGTTACTTTTAATGTCTTTGATCTGAAGAGATCCAAGTATTAATGAGAGAATGTTGATGGAGGAAATGAGTCACAAAGTTGTGTTGTGAGGAACAAATTGTTACAAATTGACATTAATTATGCGTAGAGCATAAATATGTCATGGGTTACAAATAGGCAGTCTCAAATAAATAAGCCGTTGGGTTTTGATTTACGGTCGCTGGACAAAATGACTGGCTTGAATGATTGATTGGCGAAAAAACTAGTCATAAAACTGAAAAAATAGAGATAGATTCTGAAAAGCCCACTCACTGGACCTTCGATGTGTATTGTTACTTGCTATTTATAGCGAAAGCATTATTGGCTTGGTAATAAATAAATGGGAATTAATTACAAGAGCACTTCTGTTTTCTGGTAAATATACGTGTTAGTAGTTGACATTTGTCAGTCATAACGGGTAGTCAGTATCCGGCCCTCTAACCGTTTGCTGTCCTTAACAACAATGACGACAAAGTCCCTGAGTCTGATAACCAGTCAAAACGTTTTGGGGGATTTTTTTATGAAATTTCAATAAATTAATGCCTTTTGCTTTTGATTTCATCTGGTCTGACTGAAAGCCAACTACAACGTAGTCGAGAAAACGCTAAGTAGATACTGACGATCCGGGGATCTAGTGTCAAATTAAAATTCCAATCAAAGTGAACCACATCAGAAATCTTCAAGCCGCTTGCGTCAAGTATCAACTCTCTTTAAACACACACAGGATCTAGTGTCCGGTACAGAACTGATGCAGCAGCATACATAATTCTGATAACAATCAACAAGAATTGAAGTAGCACTGCTAGCAAAGAATCCCCATAAACTGCCCCCTCAGTCCCCATTCTGTTCACCGAGCAATATATTCCGCAGTCGCCCGCGGTTCGTATTCCGTACCCAGTGTATCAGGTAACGTTGCATCGTACGCTCGTACGCATGCCTGCCATTTATTATTCAACGCTGTGGCTTCCTCGCCATATTTTGTGAGCATTTTCAAGCTTGATTTATTTTTATATCTTCAGGTTTTTTAAGCTTGCAGCTATTTTTTTAGTAACAACCCCTGTCGACGTGGTTACGCTTGAGGACATCTATGTCCAAAGGTGTCCTGTACATGTAGTTGATAATATCATAACTTGCCATACAAACCACACTTGTCTCAGTTTACTAGCCCTCCGAGATATTTAAAGTAAAGAAACTCAGCTTTGAAGGACAAAGATGGCTAGTTGTAATTAGTTGTGCGCTCGGCGCACTTTCGTCGCAGGCGTCACGAAATTTTTGTACTACCTTTTCTAGATGCTTCATAACAACGACAATCTTACATCATTTTTGGTTCACTTCACAGTTTTACGGTAGTGAGATTTAACAATATTTCGCTATCTAGCACCAAAGTCCGATTTCAGTGGTCAAGTTGGTATTTATTTTATATTTTCCAGTATTATTGATTTTTTATTAGCTTTCCCTTTTTTAAAGTGTCCCTTTTTAGTTCGGATAGGTAAAAAAAAACATTTTAGAATAAAATTCGTTTACATATAAAACTGGTTTCAAATGACAGGTACATAATATGTGCGTTGGACAGAAGCAATTTAACGCAAAAAAAAACCGAACAGATAGAGTTCATAGAAACGCTATACATCAATTCATATAAATCCTAACAAAATATCGGCCTATTCGACCATCACTCTACACACTTACATAATTCGTAGCTTGTATAATTACGAAATCGCCACAACAGACGCACGCGATGTTTCAATTATATCGTGCACCATTTTTCACTCGATATCATTGTCGCATGATTTATAGTGGACACCTGAATAGTTCGCGTTAATGTAGTGGCGGTAGACAAAGGGATTGTGGCACAAGTGCGTTTGTTATTATGGGTACGGTTTTGATTGCTGCGAGAAACGTTATTGACCCTGACTAATATTATAAATGTGAAAGTTGGTTTTGTTTGTTTGTCACGTCTTTTATTTTTTTGGGACATACCCCTCAAAGTATTCCAAAACCACTGCAACACCAGAAAACCAGAATCAACAGTGGCGACCACCAGAAAAGCGCCAAGATAATGAAGCTTGACGAAGTCCCAGAGAAACAATTAAACTGTCTTGGATCCCGCAACGATATTAATAAGAAAAGAACAACGGAGTGGTAGGAAAAACAAAATTTCAACTTCCCTTACGCCTTTGTCACGCCATATTAAATCTCATGGCTCCTGTCGATCCATTTTGAATACTGTTTTTAAACAAAATCGTACGAGTTCTGTATTTCATCTCTTAATTATCTGTAAATATGCGAACTTGCCAACAGACTATTCGTAGAATTATTGAAAAGAGCATAATACAAGGCTACTGAAATGCCCAAATATTTAAACTTGAATGCCTTAATTCAGTACACAGAAACTTTAAATTAGTACTCAATCTTTTATTGCATTCAACAATGCCTTTGATGGGAACTTATTTAATGAGAGCATTATGTACTCTACCGTGAACAGCAAAATAATAGCAGAGAAGAAGCTTTTAAAACCTTTTACCTATTAATTAGTCTCTATACTTGTACCTTTTGTTATTAAGGAGTTCATGGCAAACTCATTCATTGCACTAATGATTATAGCCCCAACAGAGAACCAACAGAAATTAATTACCGAACTCTATGCACAGTAACATCAGGTGTTTGCAATTCATTAACATAAACAAAACACAGTTCACCTTGATTCACCCAGTCCACATTTGTGAACCATGATTAAACAATTTTGAGTATTTGGTTAGGACTGTCGGCCTCGGGCAGGAGATCAAACAGGCCTCCAGTTATAAGCTTTAATTAATAAACGGCGCGACGAGGACTCGGAAACGGCTTTAAATTTAATTGTTTTATAGACATGTAAGGTGATACGAGGCCTTGCACTGAAGATTAACAGAAGTATGTAATTTTCTGTGAAGACTGGATGAGGCTTTTCTTAGAATCATTTAACTAATTGTTATTAGACTTCCTATAAATGTGTAAAAAGCAGAGCAAAATATGGGTAATAAAATAAATATTTGTACATTTTGCGTTCAAAAAATCCGTGTCTATAATAAAAAATCATTCGTTTCAAGTATTTATATTTCGAGCGCAATAATCTCTTTTATTTCAGGCATCTTGAGTTTTTCTTTGGGAATTTTTCCAATGAATTTATCTCCTAAAATAGACATAAATAACGATGCTTCAATATTGATGGGAACATTTTATCGTTTCTACTTTCCTTGTCTATAAATAGGTATAAATCTGACCCTCCGGATGTTCCCATGAATGATGTCTTTATAATGTGAGTATGTACAAGTGACTTAGGTACATAGATCAGTTTTCCTTGGTACATATTTCTATTCTGCTAACAAAAGATTATATTCCTTATGTCATTGTATGAGTGTCGTCTAGATTCCTTTCTAGTTTTTTTTTCAAACATAGCATAAGAGAACAATCTGTATGATGCAAATATTTAAGATTCGTAAAAGGAGAGCCCCAAAACCTCAATAAGGTTTTGTTCTTAGCAACACTTCATTTCTATAGTAGCAAAACCATAAATTTATTAACTACTCTCCGCTTACGCACACTAAGTTCAAAACTGCATTTAAACTCTAAAAACCCGGCAAACTACGTGCAGCGTGCACAAATCGAAACAGTTTTATTAAGTTCCCACCCCCTCCCGGTTCGTTCCCCTCAGTTCCGGTACGTAATCCCCGTGAGCAGGTTCGAGGCCCCGGCCAACTATAAATCACTTGTAAGTCCTGAAACTCTTGGAGAAATAAAATTATTTTATTTATCACCGCTTACATACAGCGTGGATGCACTTGAGAACTTTTAGGAATCGTTCGACCGGATGCAAAGTGAGGCTGCGATTGGGTAAGATGCTGGGCTTGAATATTTGGACTGAGAATTATTTTGAAGAGAAATTTGTTTTGAGTCTTATACAAGATTTCCATACGCACGTAACTCGACAACATTTTTGAAACAAACGATTTTTTATTCGATATATTTTTTTCAGGGTTAGTCCAATAGCAATAGTCGTTCCTATTGATGAGGACAATATCCCCGTAGGCAATTCTCACTCAACGCCGCACGTCCGCGCGGTCGGGCGGTGTACTAGTGTTGGGCATGAAAGGATTTCATACAAGCCAATGCTACGCGAGATCCGCTTCACCGCCAGACCGCGCGGACGAGCGAGGGTGTAAAGTGTTAATCGCCATATGAGGAAAACTTTTGAAAATTTTTACCTTATTTCATGAATGTACTCGTTGTTTACATGAATTTCAATGGAAATTGTTAAATTATAGTGGTAGAACCATGAAACTCCGGACCCTGATCAATACGCACCTAATTGAAACACAGTGAATGAAAAAGCCTACCTTTCCTTTAAAGAGTTTCCACAGCCAAGCGTAGAGTATTTGAGTTCATGAGATAGTTCTCATGAACTCAAATATTCTAAAATTAGAAAGCAAGTAAATTAAGTACGGCCAGAAAAGTACAGACAAATAAAATAAGCACTTTTAAGAATACCATTCATAAAGTGGCCCAAGAAAGAGCTGGCCTTGTTTACTTACATAACTTTGTTACGACTTAAACCCGTCAGGGCTTATTAACATAATTTCATGGACACAACTAGTTTTAACCCTCAGACATTATCTCTTGCATAATTTTAAACATTTCCCGGAAGTAATATTTTATTGATGTATGAAGTATTTGATTGAATTGCAGGCACAAACCGAACGTTTAATTATTCCAATACAGTTGTAAACCATTAGGTTCATTACTATTGGGTGGAGGGTTTGATTCCTGTACGAGACAAATTATTGTACGGTCTTCAATAGACTAATTTAATAAATGATAAATCAATAATAAATAAATGAAAGATCTGATTATAGAGTTTATAACAATGTTTTTAAAACCAAAACTATTAACCTACCCCGAGCTTAATAATAAAATTCCCAAACAATAACTAAGTAACCAGATTAAAAGACCAAAACTTGTATTAACTTTCTTATATTCATTCTCCCAAGCTGCGCAACTACTAGTACAGTTAAACACACATGTTTACAGAACAGCTACTTACATTTTATCGGCAATGTCGCCCACCTTAGGGTCATTTCAACCGTAAGGTCAAAAGGTGAGCTCGAGAAATGCTCGCCTACCGAGCAAAAATAACTTACAGAATGAAATGGATAGTCTGCTCCCAATAGTCGCACGTTTTGGTTATATTATATCTGTGTTATTATACGAAAATGAAATTGCATTTAGTTTTAATCGTAAAAAGTTTGAATTATTACCGGTTAATAAATAAATAACAATTAATAAATAGCTAATGTTTAAAATTAATCAGATTCGGAATTTAAGTACGAATTTCTTTATTTGTGTTCTGTTAATAGCAAATATCTGCCTCATATTAAATAGGATTTAAATAGTCATTATAATTGGCGAAATGTGGTTAATACATCCCTGCCTACCGTTTGATAAAGAAGTGATGATCTGATGTGTTTAGTATTGTGTGCTGCCTTCTAGCTACAAAAATTCTTGTGCTTGCTAAACCACCACTACATAAGACTATTATAGTACTTACTCACACCAGGCTAGCCATCACTAACTTAGCTTAAAAAAAAACTTAAACTTCTCCTCGTAAGTACCAGTGAGTACGCTTCTTAAACGTTTAACTCGAACTTTCGAGAAGAACTACGACGCAAGAAACTTCAATTAGCAAGCTGACCTATCCGTCTTCGGAACTTGTAACAAAGTTTACAACATTGTTGTGTACTCGTGAAACAGTTTCTGTAACCTTCATCCTCTCTCCGGTTGCAGGAAGTTGATTACGATTACTTCAAGGTGTCTTACACGAAAATAGAAGTCGTTCGCTGTGAGCCACCCTAAAATGACAAGAAACTAGTGCACATTTAAAGAAGAACAGGCAAAAAAAACCCAGACCCGACAGAAAAGTAACATACCTCAGTTTTTTTGTTATTATTTATATAATCATATTATATAGTTTTTATATTCGAAATCAATGGCTAACACCAAAATATTGCCTTATGTTTTTGTTCAGGCTTTACACTAAAAAAGTACAAAATGCCTACGTATCTACACAATTCGTAAATATATGTAACTAAATGACGTAGAAAAGTAAGTAGTTATGGGATGTATTAAAAAAAATAATAATAATGTTCGTATAGGAAGTTATTTGTGTGTATGTATAAAAACGGTCACGTACTGTGTGCATACCTACTACGGCTCAGGTGGTTTTTGGTGACGGAAACCAATCATGCTATCATCATTATCATCATTACATCATTAGTGTTGTATATTACCTAGGGTGGGCTAGACATCGAGATCACTTTGACCACCCCGCACTGGGTATGGATTATGTTTTAAGGGACATAGAAATACAATAAAACTTTATTTCGACATATTGGTTTTATTTTTGGTAGAACCCCGTTGATAGCTACCTAAATCACTGATCTACGATCAGATCATTATTTTCGATTATTCCACTAATACCGGCTGCGTTAAAAATAAAAATACGAATACCTGTTATCGTAACGGTGATTAATGAACTTTTTAGTTCTCTAATCACCGATAAGCTCGAACTGGCGTCAACGAATTAGTGGAATAATCCGATCTGAATCATCGAATATGACGATTTTAATTAATCCTAAGTTGAGGGCGAATCCAGAAGGGCATGCTCTGACCCCAGTACCAGAGGCAAAAAGGAACGGGGTGGAATTTTTTAGTCAGTAAGAGTCTGACACGCCCTCTCGCTCCACCCAAGGGCGGGAGATGTCATTAGATGATTTTAAACCATCTTAAAAAAAAAAACCTAAGTTGAATGTTGTACTAGGAGTTCAAAAATTATATAATACAGCTGTATCTCCAGGTCTCCTGGATACATCCCATAACTATTTATGGTCATTTAGTTACATACATTAGGAAATGTGTAGATAAGTAGGCATTTTGTATTTTTTTAGTGTAAACCCTGAACAAAAACATAAGGCAATATTTTGGTGTTAGCCATTGATTTCGAATATAAAAACTATACAGGGTGTTTGGCGCATGGACCGACACAATTTTTCCAGGGATTTGGGAGGTCATTAGCTAGGTTCTACCCATACATAAATAAGAAACAGATGTCGTGCATGCATACGAAATGGAGGAGGTCAATTTGAACAAGATTTATAACTTTTTTTTTAACTAGCCTATTCTGTCCCACTGCTGGGCAAAGGCCTCCCCCATTACTTTCCACCTCTCCCGGTGTTTTGCCTCCTTTTTATAACTTTAGTTTATTAAAAACAAAATAACCTTAAAAAGTCTTTTCTTAACCCTGACTCTCCTAACTAGTATTTTGACTACATAATGAATAATTTCTATGACATGTAGCATACCGTTAGAAAGGGTATCAACTAAAGAACTTTTTAAAATAAAGCTAAGTTCAAAATTACTTTCATTTTTTTTTATAATTAATTTAGAAGTTGTAAAATTTCATTCATTAAATAAAAAAAATTACTTTGGAAGCTTGTAAGGAATTTTCTTGAAACCAGTTGTATAAAATAAAGATGTTTTTAGATTTAAAAGACTTTGGAGAATGCAACAAAATTTGTTTTGTGCCCCTACGCCCACAAACAAAAAAGTTATTTCGAATTAAAGGAAACATTTTGGGCATTTTTTTCATTTAAACAAAAAAAAACATATGTAACCAACCGTGACATTTGGGACAAAGGGTGTATGGGTAGAACCTAGCTAATGACCTCCCAAATCCCTGGAAAAATTGTGTCGGTCCATGCGCCAAACACCCTGTATAATATGATTATATAAATAATAACAAAAAAACTGAGATATGTCACTTTTCTGTCGGGTCTGGGTTTTTTTTATATGGGACGTGACCGTTCTTCTTTCCCCATCTCATTGTTTTTATATGTTACACATGACTGTACAAATTGATGGTGTATCGAACTAATGTATATGAGTACCTAGTTAACTAATTGAGGAAGTAACAACATCATAATATCAACAATGGCTTTGGAATGAGGTAGCGCACACAACAGTTAATTACCCATGTTAGCAGAGAAATAAATGATTTAATTTTGATTTGAACAGTCAGTTAACTCTCTCCAAAATGTTGATATTTAGACAGAAGTGAGGTACTTTCATCTGAATACACATTTATACAAACTAAACTGCCAGGACTGATTACAGCTAATCAATTTCTACCAATTCTACGTCGAAACCCCCCAACAAAAACAATTTACGATCATCGCTTCCTCTAACACATTCTCCAAAAAGTCCCATAAAGCTCTCCATACGTTTTTTTACCTCTAGCAACCCCGTCCGCGATACATAGTTAACGAAGTGATCGCTGGGAGCCCATAACATCCCCATGAATAAAGCAGGGGCCATAAAACGGTAAAACACCAACAAATTACAATAGCGATCCCATTCTTCGTTCGGACGCCGTTAAAACATCGTGATAAGGCTCGCTGGGTTGCCAGAGGAAAGACTTTGTGTTGCCTTACTTTGTTGGAATTAAAGTGGTGATATTGTTAAGAGAGAATAGTGTAACTTTGTAGCAGCAGTAAAGTAGATGTAGACAGGTAGAAGCGACAAAAGCTTAATATTTAGCGTGAGCTTGTCTTCAAACGCTAGCTGAACTAATCTTCACTTTAAATACTGTTAAGAGGACTACTGTTCAGATTAGATACTGCATAACTGGTGTCTATAGGTATTTAGCTCAGTGTACATTTCAACACTGAGCTAAATACCTACGAGTATGTAGATACAACCAAAAATAAGGCGCATTGCTTTAGCACTTTGCACGGCGTACAAAACCAAATTGGCAGTCATAAATTAGAATAAAGACATCTGCTATCACCCAAACACCATCATAATCTAACCTCAAATTACAATTCAAGTGCCCTTCCACGTCCGCCGAAAACCGAAAACATTTGAGGTCCCAAAATTCGCCCTAAAACACCATTTACCCCATTGAAAGGGACCAAAACTGGTCCTAGCAACACCGGTATCCGCGCCGCGAATAGAAACAGTCTTATTACCGAAGCTATTGCTTCTAATGAATAATAAAAGTTGCAGCTACATGAGTGCCTTCTAAAACGTACGTTCTTTACGTATTATATGAAGTCGGGGAGAAATGAACAGCCCGTGGGAAAAGTGGTCGGGGAGTGGAAGAATTTTGTTTTGTTTACCTATTTGTAGCCGAAAGTGTTCTACGATATTACGTATCAGTATAGTTATCATTTTGGTGTTTAAAGTGTGACTAATGATGACGAAGTAGTGACGGTCCAGTGGTTAAGATCTCGTCTCTCATGCTTGACTGTGACTTTGTGCTAAAATCCGGGCAAGTGCCAATGAAACTTGCCATGCAGTGGGACGGTGATAGGTGATTAAAGGATGACTGTCAAGAACACAGTTTTGTGCCTAATTAATAGCTGGATTTTGCTTTAATTACCAAATCAAATAGCCTATAAGATCTTTTTCAAAGACATAATTAAAGTATTATGAAATCGTGTCTAGGTATAGTACCTAGGGAGTTTGGCAATAAATAAATTGACAACGTCGATTTCACTCAGTAATTTCGTTTTCTATTTCTAAGACTGATTACTTTTTATGTCGGTAGTCAAAAAGAAAATTATTATAATTTGGACGACATTAATAAATTCCAATAAATATAATTATTGTCTCGAGTTCTGAATTTATATGCTAGGGAGAGTTAATTATGACGAACATATTACTTTTATTGCAAAAAGATGATTAATTCTCAGAGCTAGATCGTTTTAATGACGAACTGGTCATGATACTATAATGATAGCATTTACTTTTGCTTGTAATTATGAGTAAAAGTTATTATGTTATAGAGTAAAAGTTTCACATAATCTGAGATAATAGCAGTTTCATCTTGACTTTCGATTTCACTAGTCAATGTTATGGAGCAGTAGGCCGTAATTAGTGGCAACACTCTGGCTGGCTAGCCTAACGTGTTGCGGAGTTTCGATTTTAGACTGATCGCGATCAGCACGTAAACTGCATCCAAGAGCTACCAATGTTAATATTCCTTCGTTCAATTAAAATTTTGAACTTGACCTTAAGATGCCAGATTATAATGGTTTAGATACCAGTGAGGTTCAGCCCACCGTACCTGTACACACCTCATTTCTATTATATTTATTTTTGTTACGATGCCGAATAACGAAGTGCCTCCAAAAATATACCAATAAGACTCATTTACCTGTCGATACAGCCTTGAGAACACGTCCAATTTACCTTTGCATCCCATAGAGGCGCTTTTAGTAAAGATAAACGTCAAATTCAATACATTTGACTCTAGTTCCTAGTTCTGCCACGTGTCACGATATATTTGTTTTGTTTTCTTCGGGGTATGAAGATCCGCATGTTATATTGAATTACGAGGAGTATGCGCTTGAGCCATCGGAGCGTAGACAGAGTAATGAAAACGAATCCCTTTGTGTGTTAGATGTCGGAACGAACTTTCCTTGCCGTAATTGTACGGTAAACGTGTGTAAGACTTCCGCCAAAACTCAGAGGCCAAAGTAAAGCCACATTATTCAGCAAAACTCACAGTTTTGCTTACGGCTAGCTAGACTTTAAATAGCCCGCGATTTTACAATTTTCGTACTACCAACATATAAAAGTGAAAAAAGTAGATAAAATTATGATTCCAACCAAACGAAACAAATATATATTTTTGGATTATAATAAAAAGAATTAACAATTTAACCTAGGTGTGATATACATTAATTCTGGTAATGAATTGCAAAGAAAATTCGAATTTTTTATGTTTCACTTCAGCGCATCCTTGTTTACATTAACTTTGTTTTTATCCACTGCCAAACATACCTATCACTTCCCTCAAACTCTGGTCATACAAAATATCAACAGAGTTTCAAAATTAGCATAATGGAGTAAAAACGGACGCTGATAAATGAACAGAGGCTAAACAATGGTGATCCGAACCTGCCGGCAGCCGGGACGCCGCGCCGGATGGACAAGTCGGGACAAAAACCTTCAGATGCGGTTGCCAAAACTCGAGGGACAATTTTGGGACATTTTTTCGAATATTTATTATATGTTTTAGACGTAGAGCGTAGATTAAAAAAAAAAAAAAATTATTTATTAATAATCAAGTACAATAACATAGCGATTTGAACGGTGATCCCCAAACTAGACGTTAGTCTGTATCTTGGGGATCAGAGTTGTACATTTTCGTTATTATCAAAAGTGGACGTTTATGGTGATTATTAACAAAATTAAAGGTAAAATTAAATTTAAGTAAAACAAGGAGCACATAATTAAGATTAGGCAAATAAAAATAAAATTTGGTAACAATTAAAAGAAAAAAAATTATACAAATAAAATTCAAGTTAAATGTGTGTGTGCGAGTGCGTGTGTGTGTGTGTGTGTGTATCTGAGTGAGATTAGGAGTGCTAGAGTGCTATTGGTTTGCGTAGTCTTAGTACTAATGAAGCTACTTGTAGATTATAATCCTTTCTGTTTCGTCGTAGGAGAGTGTAAGGAGCCAGTTCTTTATAATCTTTTTACACAAGGATATTTTGAGGTCTTTTATGTTACAGATTTTTACAGCTTCGTTGTAAATGCGTGGATATAAATAGTTTGGAGAGCGTCTTGCCATAAGAGAGTTTGCTTCGGGGATGGGTATCCTAAATGTTCTTTTTGAGATTATCTCTGTGTAGTCTGGTCTGGATTTTAATTTTCTGTGTGTTTGTAGTACTGCATTTAGGATAAAAAGCTGTCGGACACGAAGGACCGGGAAATCCTTATAGAGATTGTCAGTTGAATACAATAAAGGTTTCTTGAGCATTACTTTAATGACCGCTCTTTGTGCTCTCTCGGCTTCAATAAATGTGGCCTTACCTGCGCCACCCCAGACAGAGATACCATATTGGAGGACGGACTGGCAGAGACCAAAGTAAACAGTACGCAGAATAGGAGTGGGTGTGCAGTCACGTAGTTTTTTCATGATGTATATAAGTTTCCTGACTCTGCCGGATAGTGCGTGTATTTGTGGTTTAAAAGATAAGTTCTCATCTAGAGTAATTCCTAAATATTTCATGGAATGTATACGCTCGATCACAGTGCATGAACAGCCCGCAGTTCGAGAGTTAGGGTTATCGGAGCAAGAATGAAATGTGAGAGTTAGGTGTTGGGGGGGTCTTGATGTAATGGTCTTATAGAAGATAATGATTTTAGTCTTTTTAACGTTTAAGGTTAGCAAATTCCTATCAAGAGCATTAGCTATAGTGAGTAGTCCCTCTTCAGATGATTGACTAATATTTTAAAACGGTAAAATTGAATCTTGAAATCAGTCAAATCAACCAATTCAAATCCTCTGATGGACATAGGCCAAGGTTTGCAACCTGCGCCACAGAACCCTGTCGTCCGCCTTCAACATCCAGCCTTACCTAACCACCAGTTTCTGAATATGGGGAACCACCAGTTTCTAAACAGATTTTGTTTCTACTAAATAATAATAACAGAAACAAAACAAAACAAACAAACACAAAAACAAAACCACAACAGCCACCGTATAATATAATATCTTATAAAGATATTTAATTTTGTTTCTGCTGTAAGACTACTTACAATTCATGGAATATTGAAGTGGTCTTACAGTAGAAACAGTGGAAACAGTTATAGACTTCAACACTAAACTAAGGGGTTGCCTAAACATGTACGACATCTCCTAAAAGAATATATATATATATATATTTTACACACCAATAACGTTCAGAGAAGCACAACTTCCCAGCAAAAATCATAGCGGTTAACCACGTTCTCTTGAACAAGTGACTTACAACAAAAAGTTTTATCGTCTCGATAAAGAATCTCGGCAACACAGGACAGTCTCAGCGACCGCAACAATCTGGCGACAGAGCGACAGTACGAGGGTGAGTGGTGCACAAAGTTGGCACAAACAGACATTAGCGCCCTATCTCGGCCAGCAGGGAGTTTGTCTTGCAGGCCTAGGGCGACCGCTGCGGTCTGACGAATTTGATAGCTAGGTTGTCGTCTGTCTGTGGTGTTGTGGAAATAAGAATAGGATTTAGTTCAGGTCTTACTTAAATATTTTTGATGAATATTTATGTTGTAGGTGTGATTAAAAAGGAGTGTTCATGGAGTTTCTTGCCGGTTTTTCTCCATATATAAGTATGTATAACTAGTTACTTTTAACTTTCTGACTAATCGAACCCGTTGACAACTAGAACCTGTAAATTAGATTTTGAAAAAAAAAATACCACAAATATGTTTTCAAAAACCACTGCGTACAAGAGTATAAGAGTTTTAAAAGATTCGCAAAAAACGCTTGATAATGAAGTTTGACAAGTTACACAGTTGTGTCCTTAACCTTATATTAGCTACAAACGGTTCTATTGTTCGTCCTGACCTGTGACCCCGCACTTAATTAGTGTAGTGTACTGATTGACCTTTATTTAATTAACTTGGCCTTTTAAACGGTTTTATTTAGTTTTTTTTATTTATAAAATAATTTGTGGTGGTTTTTATTAGCTAAGTTATGTAAAAATACACAGAAATGATGGAGTAATAGATACAACTTTGGAAGATGAGAGGGCCAAGACAAGGCGCAATCGCTTTTGAAGAGTTTTGATGACGAGCTTATGACGTCATTCAAATTAATATATTTTTGACTTTTCTATTATCACTATCGCTGATACAATGCCATTTTGTCAAGGCCCTAAGTACTTTTGACCTGACACTGACAAAACTCCTGGATTCGGTTAGGTTAATCATTTTATTCTTTTTCCCGGTAGTATATTCGTGTGGGGTAATTTCCGACAAACAAGCGGGTGGAACCGCGGGCAAAAACTAATATATCATTACATAATATCATAAACCTACGTCCTTAAAAAAAAGATAAGCATCTCTCATCCATCCATCATTAGAACAATAATTTTGGCTTTAACATGATTTTAGAATCCTGTCGGCGCTCACATCCAAATTGTAGAGGAACGTGTAACGAGCCACGAGCCACCTACTCATAGATCTTAATCTAGCTCAAATTACTACTCATTTTCCTAACACTATGAACCTAGGCCTAATTCCACTTGGAACGATTTTCACAAATCACCAGTTAGTATACCCATGTAAATATAATGCCTACTTAAAGCTGGCAACGGTCATTTACATCATCTGCATTATGATTATGTTTCTTGGTTATTTTTAGACTCATTTTATTTTCACAGCGATCACCAACCACTTTAATATTAGTTTAGATATTTTTTATTTTGAGTGGTTTCAAATACTAATTAAGGCAAATTTCGTTTCTGTTATGTTTTCATTATCGTTATTATTCGTCATCACAATAAAGGTCCTGGCTGCTTGGTGTAGTAGTCGAAAGCTCGACTTTGAGCATGTAATCTTGGGTTTGATTTGTTGACAGCGAGCAAAACTTTGTGTTTTAAATTATAAACAATTTCTCATTAGCAACTAGGATGGATTTACGACTGGTTCATAGCAATAGGCTCGCCCTCTATCACGTGAGATTTAAACATAACTTGCAAAATATATGTGTACTATAATACATAGGTACATCTCTGCTTGGAGGATTGGCGTGTTGTTGTGTTGTGTCGTATAATTAAAGGTAAAATACACAAAACAATTCCAAAAACGTTTAAACAGCGAGCAGCAGGTAAGCGTACCTCACACGGAACACCCACCGTCACTCACCAACTTGAGACCAAACTTAGACAATTAGGTGGCGTGATTACGCGAAATGTGACCGCCGCGGTTTGCGCCAAGACACTTGATTTAGCGACGTCGGGAACTTTGTCCCGGCACCGGAGTAGACCACTCCCATCGCTTCAAGTGCCGCGGTTTGCGCGAGACTTTATCTTAAGTGACACTGACGGCTTTATAGAAAAGTACGGCTAGAATTCCGAAGATGGATTGCGAATTCGTGAGTTCATTGAATTAGTTTGTGGATTTGGGTACCTTTAAAGCGATTTCCTCGTGATTTGATTGAAGATTAATTAATGAGAAAGCCCTAAAACAATGCTGAAGTATGAATCTCGATTGAAATCTGTCAGGTTTTGAACTAAATCCTCACTCAAATCTAGTCATAATTCCAGCATCATTCACGGAACGTAAGGCTCGCGTTTCTCAACTTTATTGAGTCTAGATGATTAAATACTGCTCGGCTGTTAATAGTAACGTATTGGGATCATCAATGTATTCAGCAGGCATGGTTATTATTTGTTCTTTGACGATTCGATGCAATTACTAGTGGTGCTTTGTTTGCGAGTTCATTGTGTAATGTGATGTAGTTACCACTAAACACTCCGCGTCACGCGGAGTAGGGCTTGATAGCCCTATTTCATTACAATTTGTAGCTGGGGTTAATATAAAACTTTTTTACTACTATTGTGTCTTTCAGGCTTACAGCTGTAATGGTAATTTGTGTCACGGTCAACAAACTCATAAACTAACAAACGTCTGGACATCGCAGTTTAAACGAATGTTAAACCATCTGTGTTGCCATTTTATTAAAACAAACATTATTGCTAGTAGTTTTTCACTCCACTTGTGACATGCAGAGATAACAGTAGTTAAAAAAAACAGTATTATTTTCACCGTTTTCCAAGAACTTTTAGGCCGGCTATCCACAGGCCATGCAAATATTGGTTCGGTAGAACCTAGACAAGCCAAAGGATCGTTCGGTGACGAATGCTCGATTTATTTTGTTTTTAGTCTGAAATCGAAATAATTTTTCAGTCGCAGCCTGTGCCTATATGCCTAATATCACTTTTTATAGACAAGAAACAAACATCGGTTATTACGCCGAAAAAGGAGAAATATACACGGTTCTTCACACGGTGAAGAACCTATAGGTTAAATTAGGGTAGCAACACAATAATATCAAAATGAAAGTTGTACGTTCACAATCAAAATACATTGTCATTTAGTTTTGTAGGGTTTGGCCCAGCTGCTGTGTTCCTTAGTGTTTTCAACCCATGCGACGTTTTCCTTTACCAAACATAATTATTAAAACTCTGCATCTGATTTCCCTCCACAGTCCTTTAAACTTCATTACACAAACAACAATAATTGTGAACCGCTTTCCACAAGTAAAAACATAAACTTAATTTATTTCTCGAACAAAGAACAGAGAGCTAGTTACAAACTGCACTGGTTCGACATACTTATTGTGTGTGCTTGTGTGGAATTTATTCACTGAATCAATATGGCCGGAGCGCTTACACAATTGGGAGCTCTGCAGAAGTAAATTGTGTGGAAAACCGACAACTTTCCTACAAGGCGGGGAAGGGTGGATGCCACCAACACTGGATGGCTAGTATTTTTTTTTTCTGTTTAAGTTTTTGTGAAAATAACAATTTGTCCTTCGTTTCCTTCCCTATTTCTCAAGTCTTTATGATGGATAATTTACTGTTGATGCTGTACGTCCATTGGGATTCACTTCCACACTCCTTACGGATTAGCCCTTTAATAATATCATTGCAATATTATTTTGTATTATCAGTGTAATATTTGTATCATGATCAGTATAATTATTGTGTGTGTGTGCACTAAAGTATTTTTTTTTTGTGAAAACCAATTGTTTATAGAAAGCCTACTAGGCACTAATAACTAACCTAACTATGCTCGTTATTTTATAATATTTCTGTTGCAAGAAAGCGTATGATAGTCTATATATAAAAGAAGAGTATTGCGTGAAAGATTAGTATTATAAAAAGTTCATTATTCGTTCAATGATCCGTAAGCAAAAAACACGCAAGTTTCAAGTTATAACTTTCGCTTGAATGACGATCGAAATTAGGTATTTGTATCTCAGTAGCCAAAATTACAACAAAAAATAACAAATTGTCTTCCATTCTAAGTTAAATTTAATGACACGTAAAATCTAAACTTATAACTTGCCATTAAATTAAAGTTTTTTGAAACACGAAAAAGGTCAAAATAATAAGTTAAATTGCAGTGCCTATTAAGTTGTTGTTAAGTACGTCGTTTATCACAAAACTTTGCCATAACATGTATCAACGTAAATGCCATGCAATTATTATCAAGAACTTGTAAGTACCTACGTACTTGCTAAACTAGTGTATGTTGTAATCAAATTATGATGTTTCGAGTTATGCTCGCCTTGTAAGTGAATTCTGAAGCACTTACTATATTATTTGTGTCTGCTGTGTAATATTGTTTCATTATATGTCGTCTTGGAGTAGTTTCAACATTAATACTAACTATCTAGAGCAATGCATATTATATTAGTACGGAGGTCTCCTCTTCCTGCATACAATCAAGCTGAATATTCCTGCCGCTACCTACTATGGATAGTAGATTTATTTAAAATTATGTACTTGGTCCTTGTGTTTAACCAAACAGAAATTATTATCTAACATTAAAGAAAATGCTCTGCACAGCCACAGCCAACCGGTGCCGCCACCCCACTACCGCGAGCAACAGAACAAGTGCAGTACAATGAATCCGCGCACTCGTGCAAGTACCACCTTAATCCAGGAGCGCAGGTGTCCCCCCTTAACTTCATAAGTGCAATCTACATAGGTAACAGTTATAAATATTGTGACGCATCTACTTACATATATTCTATAGCGAATATTGAAAGGGTAACAAAAGGTAGACAATAGAAATTTTACAAGCCAGATGTGAGTGGGAAGCGGGTACAGAATACACTGACCTTATTGGTGATGTTCTTCAGATGCGTTCGATGGATAATACTCGTGGAACCCCCGCGGGAAAATGGCGTGGGTTTAGGTGTAACTATGAGTTAATTTAATAACGAAAAACCGGTCAAGTGCGAGTTGGGCTCGCGCACGGAGGGTTCCGTATAAACTTGTAGATATTTATTTATTAAACTGCATATTAACGGTTTTCAGATTTTGTTCTTTATATTATGTACTATAAGATATTACTTCTTGCAAAATTTCACGATTCTATTCTATTCAACGGGAAGTACCTTATAGGTTTTGATTCCTTTGTGAAATCGCAAAATATACGATATAAACGGGCATATGTTTTGACTAGTTTATGCCCGCGGCTTCGCCCGCGTGGTGTTCGATAATTGTCCCACGGGATCATACTACTGGGATAAAAAGTATTCTATGTCCAGAAAAAAGTATTCCGTGTCAGTAATCCAAGTTATTAACTATCTGTGTGCTAAATTCCATCCAAATCCGTTCAGTAGTTTTTGCGTGAAAGAGTAACAAGCATTCAAACATCCATCTATCCTCACAAACTTTCGTATTTATAATATTAGTAAGATTTTTGTTAAAGCGGCAACAGAAATACCATTCTGTGAAAGTTTGAACTGTCTGCCTATTATGGATCATGAGATACAGCCCCCTGACAGACAGACAGACGGACGGACAACAGAGGCTTAGCAATAGGGTCCCGTTAGTCACCCATCGGGTACGGAACCCTATAAAGTAATAGTTGATTTTCATCACTTTAATTTAAGAGTACATACGTCATCTATTAATTTTTAGGGCTCCGTTTCGTTCCAATTTTCAAAAATAAATTTACAACTTCACCCTCTTAGAGGTGGAATTTCGGAAAACCCTTTCTTAGTTGATACATACTTTTCACAAAGAATACAGCCTCCAACTTGCATGCTGTGCACCACACTGCGTGCCATGAACCCGTCTACGTGAGTTTCGAAGCCCCATTTGGATCTGTTGGGGGATGATTTTGGAAAACCTGTGATACACGGGTCTAATAATTTTATTGACGAGTATGTACACCAATTTTTGAGTCAGATAATTGAATAATTGACCCAGAGAATATAAAGTTTCACAGAAAATTCAACACCCATTTCATCCTTTTAGGGGTTGAATTTAGAAAAATCCTTCCTTATTCCTTGTCTACATTATAAAGGGAACCTCTGTGCAAAATTTCAGCTTTTTAGGTCTAAGGGTTTGGGCTGGGCGTTGATGAGTCAGTCAGGACTTTTCTTTTTATTTATATAGATCGAAAATCACATTGGGTTATTGGCTTACAAGTTTAATTTGAGTTTTCACTGCTCCAAGGGATAGCAGACCTAGGTATTTGATATTAAGTTCAGCTTCATACCTCCACGCGTTCCTGAGAAAAAGGGTCTTGGCAGACGGACAGACACACAGATGGACATTAAAGTGATCCTATAAGGCTTCCGATTTTGCCGACTGAAGTACGAAACCCTAAAAACTTAATACCAACCGTAATAAATGAGTTAAGACGGCTACAATAATCGCATAAAACTAAATCGATTACAAAAATGGGGAGACTCAGCACCTAGATGCTGTCCAGAATCTAATCTATCAAAAACATCCGCCAATAAACACGGTATTGGACTGGTTTCCACACCTGTGTTATCTACCCGCAAATAAGGTCCCCAACTCCAGTCAGTTTCCAGAACTGTAAACAACTGTAACATCTCCGAATCCGTTGCGAGTGCATCTGAAACTAGTACAATATAATAAAGCCGTGTTAGTTGCCGAGTTGCCATAAATCCGGCGTGTCGCAGGTGTGTACCCCGCTTTAGAGTATACGTTGGGCTGCCAGGAATTGGATATCTTTGCATTTATTCCTGCCTCTTAAACACCCGGTTTTGAGATCTGAAACAAAAATCATCGCTGCTTAAAATGTGATTTAGCTCGAATGATGTCCTGTGCATTTTTTTAAGCTAAAGACAATGGTTAGTCTGAGCCTGAGTGAAGGAATCATTATTGTCTCATCACATGGGTCAAATCGCACACACTAGCGGATAAGCCAAATAATGGAATCCACTACGATGAGCTCTGTAAAAGCATAATAAGCCAGATGTTTTTAAATCTCTTGCATAAAAATGTTCCTTTTCTCACAACATTCTGCAAATGAAAATAAGACAATTACACCATTTCTATTTCCACTTATAAATGCAGGAGTCAGGAACACTCAGCGATATTCTAACCTAAAAATAAAAAGGGAGCATAAAGAAGGATATAAGAAAGTTTTAATTAAAAGTAGGTTCCATTCGCGCCGCGCATAGATTTCCATAGATAAAGTCGACGCGCGATAACTCGCTCGGCGTTCTTTTTTCGATTTTTTGCCGCGTTTTTCTTAATGGTTTTTTTTAGAATGAGTTTGTTGACTACGCTATGAAATTGTTAAGAATACATCAAGATGACGGGAAGCAGCTGATTGTAACAGCACTTTTTCACAAATTTTGCTTCGATCATTTATTTACATAGGTACCTATTTGGGTCTTTCGGAAGACCATGTTTAGTTCCCCTTGGACGTTTGCAGACCAATCATTGTTAGAATAATGTTGCTAACCAAGAATCTTATTATTCCTTGGAAAACGGTTGGAAATAACTTCACGAAAACCGGTTTGTTTATAAAATTGTAGCTTATCGGGATGTAGTTATTAGTAGGAAAGATCTAAAGCACAAACAATTGTACATAATATGAAAACACCACTCATATAAAAAAAGAAAAGAAAACAGAACCTCATTCACAGAAAGCTTATAGACTAGACGTTTTAAATCCAAGATGAAAGCCACACTAATCCGCAAGACACACTTAATTGAAACAACATCTCCAAAAAAAGAAAATCTCTTTCCAAAAACAGTGAGCTCGGTAAAAATCTAATAATTACAAGTCTGAACCGTCGTTAACATACAATCTGGGATCAAAAGCACCTGATTTACCTGCTTAGCACATCAAAAAGCCGTGATGGGAGAAATATTACCCCAAATGAGCGTATTGCGCTCCGAAGCCTTCTACTCAACGACCATTATAGTCAGACCTCTCCCAAATCCTTAATTCTCGTAGATCATGGTGTGAGCGGATAATCGGGGGGTCTTCGCAGAATGGTCTGGGATAAGTTCATTACCTTAGCCGTTGCTTTACTTAATACAGTTAGTGAGTTATTTCGCGGTGAGAGATGGCTGCTGGTTAAGGCTGTATGTTGGGGAGGTTTATTTTTATGGTTTCTATTTTGGGAACGTGATGTAAGACAAAAGTTTGGATAGCGTGGGTTGTATGCTTATAACGAAATGCTACCGATGGGTGATGTGAATCAAGATTTTCAGAAGCCAGTGGTACTGAAACACAGTTATCTATGGTTTTGCAAGTATTTAAACATAGATTGCCCAAGAAGCCCGGATATGGATTGAGAAAAACTCATTGTCCGCCAAGAAAGGCTGACGATGTTGTCCATCATCTTGACATAGTTTCTTCTTTGCCCTTTACAATGCACAGCTCGCCCACAACAGCTGGTCTGTACAAGAAATTACACACTACCTTAATAAAATTACTACACTATTAAACTCCATATTACACAAGATCATTAACCTATCCGGAAACCAAATGAAACATATTACACACATAATTAAATAACGTATGACTTGGCAAGTTTTTGTTACTTAAGTGTTACCAAAGTAAAGTTGAAAGTTAAACACGTGTGTGCTTTTAAAGAATCTGTTTGATCATGAGCCAGGCTGCCTCGTCATCGGTTACCGGTTTAAATGCTTAATTTAATTGACTGATTCGAGTGGTTTGTTAACCCTTTCCGCATCGTGATGGGCCATGACGTCCATGTTGACAGATGATCTTGCAATACACAGGTGAATTTCGTTCATTTGAGAAATAATCGCATCTGCAACTTTGATGTAAAACTATGAAGACATCATCATTCGGTAGTTAATTGGTACTAACACTTCTTGTTTGAGTCAACACATTCGAATCGATAGTATTTCTTGAACAACAAAGCCTACTCAAAGCAATTACTACACATGGGTATTCAGTTTTGATTTTGTTCACGCTGATCGGTAAAATATTCTGATCCACAAATTCCGTTCGGCATCTACGGTTCGAGGAATCATGTCCGGGTGGATTCGAGACAATTCGGGCTAGGCTGAGCCGTTCTCACGAAGGTACACTCAGCTGTGCGGAATCATGTTGATTCGAACACGTACGCACATGTTCGGCCACCAGCACTACTCAAAGTTTACGAGTTACGCAAATAGAAAGACTAAATTAATCGGTAATTTACTAACCTAAAAGTAAGATTGATCACTTGCGGGTTGCACAGAAACAATCTTCGCTCATCGTGGTGGAAAATGAATGACCAAATCAGGTAAACGTTGATCTACGTCGTGAAATGTGAAGTGATAGTGATGGACGTGATGGTACTGTTGCATGCGGAATGTAGGAATGAATACCTTATTATTGCTGCGTGAGTGTCATAAGATATAGAGTAATCCTACTGCTATGAATTGAAGTATTATTCATACTGGGCATTAAATAATCTACCTCGCATTGAAACGCGGATTTCGATAACAATAACTAAGTGCAATTCAGTAGAGCACAGGAAGCCATTATTTAAACCAGTAAATAACCAAAAAGTAGATGATACCATTTTAGTAGACTAATCAAAGAAGGTACGTAAAGTAAATCAAAATTACAAAAAATCTAAGCACACCGCTCGCTATACTGCGCTATAAAACATGCGACTATAATATCCACACGAGTCACGTCCCGCGGCTGCGCTCGCCGAATCACCGCGCCTGTGCCTACAGTCGCTCGTCGTGGTGCAAATGGTGCAATACTCTCTGATTGTAAACGCGACAAATCGACGTTTGCACTGTGTAGCTAAGCGTCAGCCCATACCAATAGCGGGGAATAAGATAGTTAAAGGAATTTAGAGCAAAAAGCTTTTGCTGCTGCCAACATTTTAAAAATACTTTACGAAGTTCGTTTGTGGTCATCAATAAACTGACTCTGCTGTGTGGACTTCATATGAATAACATTAGGATGACTGCGATTATTGCCCGAGTAAAGTCGGGTAAGTAGTAGTAGCCTAGTGGTGTAACCGTCGGACTGCCAAGTTATAGGTCTCGAGTTCGAACCCAAGGTACGCATCTCGGATTTTTCGTATTTTTGTGCGTATTGTCTAATTATCACTTATTTCGGTGAAGGAAAACATCGTGAGGAAACTAGCATGCCTGCGATATATTTCTTGACGGCATGTAAAGCTATGTCAGAGGCCCATAAATAGAGGCGGTATAAAACTCTGACACCAGGTTAGGCACTAACCATACGATAAAGAAGAAGAAAGATAGTATCCAATGCTGGATATAATTTATGACTATCCCAATTTATACCACAATACCTGAGAGAGCTTGCAGGTTGTCTAAAGTGGGTTTGCTGTCCTTGTAAATGTTGATAGAATTTCACATTGTCTTGGTCCTCCAGTTGAACGCGTCGGTCCAGTGTTAACATCACTATGCAAGTGATCTAGCGGGACGGTAAACAGAATCTCAGTTCCCTCATACTGTATGGCCACAAGCCCCAAGCGTTGGATTTGCGAGCGATTTGCGTTTATAGCCATTTGGCGGCATTACAGGCGCGACGCTATGAATACCAGCTCAGCAGCTCAGCAGCTCAGCCTGCATCTAATCATTTAATATGAAAATTGCGCCATTCAGCGGTACATTCACGGTATCTGTTTCATGTTCCAGTATGCTGCGTGTTTCCTTAGCTTACAGCTCGTTTAATCGATGTGGCAAGATATTTCATTATATTTTGGTATTTTGGTGTCACCATACATAAGTATTAAAGCATCCTCTCTCCTACTGCTGTGCTCGACAAGGTCTATAATGAACTCATTAAAATTTAGGTAACCACCACTACGGCCACATTGTGGAATGCAGTAAATGATTGAATATGAGTGTTACTCAAAAAGTTGGTTATACCACAGAGTCAGGAAGGTCACGTTGGTCTCAAAGTTACCTCATTAATACGTAATTAGTTCTTTTTTTACTTACTTGACTCAGTCCTCCAAACTTCTAAAACATCATCATCAATTTCAATGTCTTTGTAATAAAAATATAACCTTTCGTAATGAGCGATTGTTGAGCAATTCAACATTTTTTTTTACAACCGATGAAGATAATAAATATTTACGATTTACAGGACTTCCGAAATTAGTAAACACTTTACTGTCCCACCTAAACTTCAGCGATTCCGTAAATAATTTGTCAAAATGTCACAGTCCATTAGCACTAAAGAGCTGTGACCTCATCTGCTCACCCTTGACCTCAGTACATCAGTGCTGAACGAAAACTAATGAATTAATAATAATTTACGACATCGTTAAATTACGAGTGCCGTAATTAAAACTCCAGGTTACTGACAGGGAATTAATATCTCCAAATATTACAAGTTTCAAGCACAATTTATTACGAGCGGGCCACGAGAACGGAGTGTTGGCCTGTGGGGTCGGATGAGAGTTAAGTTTAATGTTAGTAAAGTAGTGAGTTGCATTCAGCATTTTAGAAAACTATTTACACCTGTTTTAACACACTTCTATAGTAAGCTAAGATTGGTATTTTTATGGCAATGTTGAGCTTCTTGTCCACTCACAGAATAAGTATGCTGAAGTGGCAATGGGTCGACCATCATCATTTTCCCAACTATGTTGTGGTCAACGTCCAGTTTAACTGAATGCAGCTGAATACCAGTATTTTACATGAAACGACTGCTTATCTGACCACCACAACCCAGTTAGTACTGGATAATACGATACCCCTTGGTAAGACTGGTTGTCAGACTTTCGGGTCACTGACTACCAATAACGACTGTCAAAGATTTACAAATGATAGCCGGGACCAACGGCGGCGCCGAGAAACTCGTTATGTAATGGGTGGTCCACGAATCAATCTACGCCAGCATGGCTTAACCTAAAGATCGACCCGAGCGGCTGTTATTCTTTAGACACGAGCTTCTCGCTACTAGCGACGATGACGAGGAATGGGCCGACAAAATCAGCCGTAAAACCGTTAACTGTTGGGGTAAACAAGTTCTTGAGTAGAGACCGCGTATTGGCAAGCTTAAGGTGGGACGCCCATTGTTAGGCTAGTTGGAGTGACGATCGTTGCAGGGTGTTCGTAAGCAGCTATATAAAAGTTGCCGAAAATTTAGTTGAATGACGTGCAAATGAAGAGGCCTATTTCCAACGGGATTATGTAAGCTGATGATGATGATTGGGCTGATGGACACACGTGTCCAGATTGCTAATACAGATAGGTATAACGGATTTGTACAATAAATATGTTGAATGAAAAATGCAATTTAGTTCCATTCCTGAAAATATCCATTACAAATATACATTCACAAAACAAAATAGTTATTCGGCTAACAGATTTCAGTTTTATGACAAACAAACAGGTTTTGCGTAAACCTTTTATATTTTGTGAAATCAAAATCGGTATTTAGAATTTATCGATTGTTTATCTACCTACACCACAACTCGCGCTGTTCTACCAGCTACATCTCGTACATAACTTAATCAGAATATAACGTTCCCACAGCTGGGCACAGACCTCCTCTATGTAGAAGGGAGTGGGGCGTCACCCCCTATGCGGGACCAGTGCGGGTTCGTAGATGTCATTGTAAATTTTTCGGTTCCAGGACATGTCTGTTTCGCCACGATTCCTCTACCGTTTTGAGAATAGGTGTGTAAGTAGGGGTCACTACTATGGAAGACCATCCCATCCAATAATGAACTGTATTACTTTCATATAAAAGATTGTCTGGACTATAAAGAAAACAGACGGATCTTTAAGTTTGTTTCGGTGTTTCTTCTCAGAATTTTCGGATAAAAAACATCGACATCGAAGTGTCTGAGCCACCAATTCTCCTCACTACCTAATAACGATGGAATTCCTCCATACATATCTGCCAGGTCACTCGTCCAGCAAGTTAAGGCATTAGAAAGAAACCGGTATTTTAGCATACACGCCTGTCGGACTATGTTTACATAACACTGCGCTGACTGCAAGTTGCCGGTTTCGTCCAAATGTCACGTTAATATGTAGCTATTTATAGAGCTACATCAAGTTCAGTGTTAGGTGATGAATTTTAAAGAAGTTTTAGAAACGCTTTTATTGTATTTTGATTACCGATTTGGCCTTAGGTATTCTTTTAAATGTCGCTTAGTGTTCATTATAGCTGACATTCTTCACCATACATAGATAAATCCTCAAACGTTTCCTGTTATATAACTCAATTCTAAGTCATGCTTGCCTTAGAAAGTAGAATATCAATTTATCGAACAACTGTAGGCATTATTATGTAATGACATGTGTTGTGTCCAACAAAGAACAAGAATGTTGCACTACTTTGGGCCCTTTCTATTTAACTATAGCCGCAGGCGCAGCCATATCTAGTAATGAATGTAACTCAGATACACGTTTGATATTATCTCTTTCGAAAGAAACGTCATCAAACACCATTCATTGGTTACGTCATATATGTTTATTTATTCGTTTCATTTTATTACTGTGAAGTAATATTTGTTTTACTATAGTACGATGGTTTGCTAACATTTTTATGTGTCCGCTAAGTTCGTTAATTAGTTTCCTAATGACAAGAACTTGGTAATGTGTCTTCATTATTTTCTTAACTTCACTTTAAAAGTCGGTAGCAACAACTTTTTAATTTAATAAACACCTAATATTTTATTTATAGCCGTTTTATAGACTTCTCGAAGAGGAAATTTGTCGTTTTAAATACCGTGTAGCGTTTAGATAAGGTCAAGGATATAATTTTTTCGAGCATCTAGATACATTCTTTTTATATCATGTCCTAAGTTTCATTTCAAGGCCTGCTGTAAAATATTCAAAAGTTTTTCTCTCAGGACAGTCTCGGGAATTTAGCCCAGTAAAAATAAGAGGCTTTTTGCCGTTTTATGCTAAGTGTGTCCATATAAATTCTTAGCTCACCAGTTAATTTGTAACCACTATTCTAACAAAAAGGTTAAATCGATTAGTATTTAAACGATCAGTTAGCTACTATTACTATGGTAATATTTACGACGAAGCTTCTAGTATAGGTAACTTGTAACATTTTGACCTCTGTAACCTATAGATTAACTAATATTTCGCAATGAGAGTAATCAATTGTATACTTCGCATTAATTTAATTTGAACTGACTGTGATTGATATTTTTAGGGGTTCATAATTAGATACCTACGAGTACATTCCTAGCAAGAATCAAAACTAAAATAAAATGGTCAATTAAAGTTTATTATGCCTTGATTTAAGCCTTAAAATTATTTTAAAATAACGTGTTATACTCTTGTACACATCGTGTTTAGAAAGGAAATAAATCTAATAACAGATGGTTCAAGTGGTACAAGTAGCGCCATCTATTATCTTAATGTTGTACTTTTGCAAATTTGATCAATACGATGGCTGATTGAACAGGCAATTATTTTAAAAGTAATGTAATGAAATTTTATTTGAGGCAATTCGTTCAGTTTAAGTAGTTAAAATTTAACAAGAACGGTTAATTGAATATGAAAATGAATTCAAAACGTATTAACGTTTTGTATAAAATTATATTTAGTTACTATTCAATTAAGTTTACTAATTCAGCAAAGCAGCGAGCTTTAAATAAATAAATTATATACATCAATTTACATTATTTAAGGAGCTTGTACATAACGTATATATAATTGTCCAAACGTGGGTGCATATACAACCTTAACCTACGAGGTATAAAGGCGTGTGAATAAATTATGATGACCAAATTAAAATCAAACTGTAACAAAATTATAAACAAAAACTAGAACTGCAACAAGTATTGAACCAAATACCAACAAAGAATATCAAGGGCTTTTCAATCACGTATTTAGGTACCTAAGTGCTGCCATCCTTAAGTTGCAATATGTTTCCATATAAGTGCATGTTAGTCAACATCCCTTAATTGATGTTGACTAACATGCACTTATTTGTGGACATTGATGTTCAATACAAAATAACGAGTTATGTCGTAATGATGAGTTCAAGGTTGACATAGATTATTAGAAAGTTTGTGGATATGTAAAACATGGTCGTTGGTTTCAAGGTTTGGGTTAGAATGTCATTTTAATCGTTTTCCTATTACGGATGATGCAAGAGTTACTTAAAGAAGTTCCGATGACCTGGTAGAGAATGGATGTGGAATACCGGGAGATGCTGCGCTAGGTTGGTGTGGTAGGCTTCAGTCCAGAAATAGAAAATTGTAATCACGATGCCCTCAACCAAGTCATACGTACATCAAACTAAATAACTTTACGCAAAAAATATTGCTAGGAAACGACTTTTTTTTTGGGATGAAATATCACGTTTTATGGTAGGACTCAATGTAACGCACTCAAGACATGGTGCTGGTGGATGCATTAATAGTACGAAGGTCGTAGAGGTGTTTAAAGTAAAAATCTTACATTAAATACATGTATTTAAAAAAAAAAACTTGGAACTTTTTTCTGTGTGGTACAGAACAAAAACTGATCGCAATGACGCACGGTGGGCCGAAAATCGGCTTTCATTGACTTAGGCATTTTATTTTGCAAGTGCCAGTTTTTATGACGGATATTACTTCTATTAGTTATAAAAATGACACCAGAATTGATTCTGCACAAAAACGAAGGAATTATAATTTTTTTACGAAAATTTTGTATGGAGCTAGTATGAAAAATCGAAATATCTCTAAAACGGCAGGGATAACCGTAATATCCTTATAGGGGGTCATAGTACTAATTATTTGTGATTTTTTGACATAAGTTACATAATGGTTGTGAATGCCGTTTTTTTTTTTTAAATCGTCAAAATATTTTTATTTATTTTTACATATGAAACGTTCCTTTTAGTGTTTAAGTTGAAGATTTCAGAGCTTTAACAACTATTAACATAAAATAGCATGACCTCTATAGACCTGAAGGACTAGACAGAGGTGTGTAGTATCTTGTAAGATTTCCAACAATACCAAATAGTTGAATATCAGTGTCAAAGTGCCCATGCTGTTAATTTGTTGTTTGTTGTTGCTGGAAGTTTTTCGAGTTTCCCAATAAAACTGCAGCTATTACTGGGTTGGATCAAGACCTGATAAAAAGATTTGCTGTTATTTTGCAAGCAATAACATCTGGTGAGAAGATAGATGTCATCAAATTTAAAGATTTTGCTCGCAAAACAGCAGAAAAGTACGTGGAATTATACGACTGGTACTACATGTCATCAACCGTGTATATAAACTATTAATACACGGTGCTGACATAATCGAAAAAAATGATATTGTCCCGATTGGGACTCTCTCGGAAGAAGCCTCAGAGTCTCGAAACAAAGATTTTAGGAGGTTTCGGGGACATCATTCGCGGAAAAGAAGCAGGCAAGATTCTAATCAAGATATCCTAAATATGCTTGTTGTTTCTTCGGATCCTTTCCTAAGTGCACAAAGGCCAAAGTTAGATGCCAAAAGGAAGACAACCTTTTTTGCTGAAACTCTCGACCTAATACAGTTTCCGGAAACTGAGTTCGCGTTTGTAGGTGTATCCAATCTGGATTCTGACTCGGAATTTGAGTCCGACAACGAAAGTTGTAAAGAAAATTTGTAAAATTCAATTATTTTTCTTTATGTTCTTTTGTTATCATGTTAGTTTATTGTATCATATGTTTAGTTAATATTTTCATAAATTATTATGCACTTTGATATTATTTTTGTTACTTCTGTTTTATTTAAATTACCTTTCAATAAAAAGTATATATACAGTCCATTTTTTTTATTAACCGACTTCAAAAAAAGGAGGAGGTTCTCCATTCGGTCGGTCGGTATTTTTTTTTTATGTACATCGATTACACCGAGTTTTCAAACAAAATATAACCGCCTTCAAAAACAACCACAAAAAACGGTACAATAACCTACAAAATAACTTTTCTTTCACCTCTGTCTAGTCCTTCAGTTCTATAGAGGTCATGCTATTTTATGTTAAGAGTTGTTAAAGCTCTGAAATCTTCAACTTTAACACTAAAAAGAACGTTTCATATGTAAAAATAAATGAAAATATTTTGACGATTTTTTAAAAAAAAACGGCATTCACAACCATTATGTAACTTATGTCAAAAAATCACAAATAATTAGTACTATAACCCCCTATAAGGATATTACGGTTATCCCTGCCGTTTTCGAGATATTTCGATTTTTCATACTAGCTTCATACAAAATTTTCGTAAAAAAATTATAATTCCTTCGTTTTTGTGCAGAATCAATTCTGGTGTCATTTTTGTATATTGTTATAACTAATAGAAGTGTTATCCGGCATAAAAACTGGCACTTGCAAAATAAAATGCCTAAGTCTATGAAAGCCGATTTTCGGCCCACCGTGTGACGGGGAGGATAAGAGCTTTTCGGTTTCGTTAAGAGTCTTGAACCACCCTTTATAGGCTCGCGTCCATTTTAAATTTAGCCACGAGCTCTTCAAAATCATGAAATGCGTGAGTATATTATTCCTATCTTACTTACAAACCTTCAACCTACCACTGTTATCAGCAAACAGTGTTTATGCCCGTCGTGCGTCGTGACTATTAATCTTGAACAGTGTTCTTTTGCTACACGAAGCGCCATCTCTTATTTGTATGTTGTACTATTGGCGATATAATCAATACGTTGAAAAAAACATTTTATTTCACATAGGCATACATGGATACTTATAAAACGTCGAAAAATGGTGTATGGTTAGGGTTGGACGTTTCCTGTAGAGAAGAACCGGCAAGAAAAAAGGTTCCATGGGTACTCTTTTTGCCCGACTACGGCGAACCAAAAAGGAGGGGTATGTATGTTCATCTGTTTCCTCATAACTTCCGATATTCTCATAATTTGACAAATGAGGTATTATTGGAAGCGTCTTGATTGTCCGCTGGTTATGGCGTTACATTCAAAAAACAATACAATATTCTAACATCAGTAAGGGATCATAAACTTTAGGGCAAAGTAGCATAGCATAAGACCACGGCTATCCTCTGATCATCACTATGAATATTTATTAAATACATTAAAATATATAACGTGTAAGTTGTTTGTTTAATAGACGATAAATATTAAATGGTTTGTAGGTACACACTGCAAATTAGATCGGTTTGCAGGGCACACCAACATAGATGTTGGTGTGCGTAAAATCAACGGCCGTCTGACTTCGCCTATTTATTAGTGTTTGCTTCACAATAACCCGTTGTCCACGCACACACAATAAAATTTCTTGTCACTAATGTTGCAGGGAATATGACGCATAAATTTAGCTTATGATACAATCGTCTCCGTGGCGCATTAGTCGAGCGTGCGATAAATAATATCTTACTGCGCCGGCGCCGTAAGATCGAATCCGACTGCCAACAGCTTAATGTTTTTGTATGTTTTAATAAAATATTTTACATTTGTTTGTTCAATTCATTGCTTAACTATTAGCAAGTCTCTTTATATTTGGGTTAGAATGTATTAGTTGTCTACCCTCTAAAAATGACAAATCATGTTTAAGTTAGTAGTTTATGTTCATCGTCATAATGCTATTGACTATCGGGCTTTCGTTACGTTTTTAGACATTATACCCTGCGTTTTTTGAGAAGTGCTTTTATTTGTGAATCAATATGAATCATTGAACCACACTTTTATGAGCTGAAATAATTATTTTGCATGAGCAAAATGTTTCAATTAGTGAAATTGCGAGACGTTTAAAGATATCGGTGAGTAACAAAATGTTATTATGATGTTTAGAAGTTTAATATGTTTAAATAATCCACATGTTATTGATTGTTGTTTTTTGTAACAATATTTTATTATTGTTCACAGAGAAGGACTGTGCAATTGTGGGTCCATCGTTATGCAGATTCGGGAAGCATTGATCCTTGCCGACCGGGACCAAAGGCTGGATTTGCATTCACAGATGCCAATGCGCGGCACCATGATATAGTTGCTACGCATACCGTTGAGCCCTTCCTCACTACTCGTTCGACTAAACATGACGTGACATTACAAACTGTACGAAACCACTTGCGAGCAGCTGGTGTGAAATGTTGTAGGCCAGCCAAGAAAATTTGAATGTCAGATATTCACAGGCAAAACCGGGTACGCTTCGCAAGAGAATATTTGGATTTTGATTGGTGCAATAATATAGTTATATTTAGAGATGAAAAATGTTTTAAATCAGACAAGGACGGTCGCAAAATATTGTGGCGAAAAGGTGGTGAGCGCTATCATAAAAAAAAATATTCTTCCATGCAGGTCTAGTGGAGACATTTACTTCGTGCATGAACAAGTCATAGATAGCGAAGGCGCACCAATCGGCTATTAATAAAAATATCAGGGGGTAATTCGATTTGTTTTATGTGAGTGATGTTATTGTTAGTGAGATAACAATTTAGGATACCTGTATCTAAATATCTATCTTATTAACATGTTTATTCATTTCACTAATAAATAAATTACCCACTTGAATAAGAAAAGTAACGTTATTTCTTGTCCGACTTAGAATATTTGTCACGCACAAAACTTTATAATTTGTAATTATAATTTAAAAAAAAACCTAGTCAATAAATATTGTTGATTTCTTAATACAAATTGTTTAATTTTTACTTCCATATTTTTTTTCGAATAATGTTCTTATTATCAGGTAAATTACAATAAAAATTCAACAAAATGAAAATAAAAGTTTTTTAATAATGCAAAAAGTTGACGCCAGCGGCGCAGATTCGATCCTACGACACTTGATTTATCAGCCGAATGATTATACACCTATGCCACGACACCGGTTGGTCATAGTGTTAAATTGATGCTTCATATTCTTTACCTCATATTATACATATACTATAGTGAAGCAAACACTAACAAATAGGCGAAGTAATACACCAGTTGATTTTACGCACACCAACATCTATGTGGTGTGCCCTGCAAACCGATCTACTTTGCAGCGTGTACATAACCATTTCAGACGAGAATATTTCCTTGTAACTGAATAATCCTGCTTTAAAAGTATGAAACTTTTTAAAGCAGGATTATTCAGTAGTGGGGTTTTAGTTATAACTTTTTTTTTAACGATTTGGTTTCACAACGGGAGGACAGCGTAGGCCCGAAAAAGTTTATATTAAATAATTTATTTGTATCGTTCGCTAGTTTTGGTAATAAACTCGCTACATTTTGCTCTCAAATCACCATAGAAATCTCAAAATCTATACGTAGTAGCACATTATAGTACTCTTCAAGCAAATTTTATAATTACATTTTAATAAAAGTAGCAATAATGTTATAAAACAACTAATTAAACTTTAAGAAGTGAACTCTCGAAGTAAATTACTACACACGAAAATTCAATGTTTTATTATTTGAACTTGATTGGAATTAAATTAATTAGGTATGTGTAATTCGGGGTTATTTGTTAAGAGCACATGTTACCTGAAGATAATGTTAATTTGATTAAAATTTTATGTTGTAGGGTGAAGCCAATTTGATGTAAATAAAGGCTTAGAAGAATTATTGAACTGTAACCTTTGTTTGTACAACATACGAGTAATATATTTTAGAAACAGGACCTGCCTTCTTGTATCTATTCAATCTACACATACAATACATACAATACTACAATACAAATAAATACAGTTGAAGTGTCTGTTTGTAATATCAAAATAACAAAAACACATTCATTTCGATTTTTGTCTGTCTGTCTGTTGGTATATCTGTTTGTTCCGGCTAATCCCCAAAACGGCTGGACCGACTTTGACGGGACTTTTACTGGCAGATAGCTGATGGTATAAGGAGTAACTAAGGCTACTTTTATTTTAAAATAAGAATTAGGGTTCCGTGCAAAAAATTGAAAACCCTTGAAATTGGCAGCAAAATCCGATTCAAAAAGGGAAATAATATGTTTTCATAATAATTTCTCGCAAACGAAGGTCGCGGGCACCAGCTAGTCAGCAATAACGATGTAGGAAAAGTAAAAAATGTATGGGATAGATATAAACTACCGAAAACCTTATCTCGTTCCTGTTAAACAAACACGAAGCGCTGGACTGCCTCGTTGGTCTAGTGCGTGTGTCATAAGGTACACCTCTGCCTAATCCATCGGGGATTTCAGACGTGATATTATGAAACGCTTTGAAAGCGACTGAAGAGAAAGAGAAGACTGCCTGTGGAGAAACAGAAGAAATAAAATGTCAAAATGTAACTTAGGAAGATATCTACTTAATATAAAAACATCACCTACATGCAAGAAAGGACCTACATGATATATGCTAGAAGTTGTAGCGATAGTTTATCGAAGCAGATCAGTTCTCATAACGCCTGCGGGAATACCGGGTAGTAGAATATTGATGCCGGCGGCCACTACTACCTACGTACTATGTAATGCATATTATATTCATCCATCTAGTTGAAACGTAGACACCACAGCATAATACGCAGGTTTGTAATATACTGATGACATACAATTATGTTTTGACACACAATTATAATTTATGCAAGGAACCTAACCTTGCATAAAATATAATTATGCTTGTTGTCATTATCACCTGCCTAGCCTTTGCCCATGAGGCAACTGCTTATCTAACGTCCACAACCCAGTAACTAGTGCTGGGTAAGACGATGCCCCTTGGTACGACTGGTTGTCAGACTTTCGGGCTTCTGGAGTACCTACCCGTGGCAACTGAAAAAGACGTCAAATTAATGCCTGTTTGATTGAAACTAGTGTCAAATATAATCGTCCTGTCAATGTCCCATATTACTTGGGGTCGTCACAACATGTTTCAAATAATAATGTAAAACGGTGTTAGTAAAAAAACAGGACAAATCGTAATTAACTACTCTTTAAAAAAGATTACCTTTTCAGCAGGTGTTTGAATGGCCCATAAAGACTTAAGGACCAATACATTGATGACATTATTATGTCCCGACAGCAAAATGCACCTGGTGTGACACGCCTCCATTAATCACGCTCTCACGTCAGCGTGACGTGGCGCCGTGACGGGCCGTCACGCCGACGGCACGTGAATATTGATGACGTCACACGCGCTAGCGATCCCTATCCCCGTGAATACTGATACTTTTAACTTGCCGACGTGTTAGCATGCTACCAGCATCCACAATGGCGCCATATTATATTTCTCGGTGTCAATAGGTCAAAGCGAGCGCCCCAAAGCGAGGGTTTGCTACGTGTAAATCGATACGAGGTTTTTTGCGAATGGCTCTTGAAAATGTTATTGGCAAGATTTTTTATAGAGGAAATAGGAATACCATCGTTGGTACAGCAGAGAAGATTTAGGTAGGATAAAAACAAAATAAAGGATGCTGCAGTGGAGATAATAGAGTTTTTCTAAAGTACAGAAAAAAATCCTTAACTTCAATATTTTCTTTAAAAGTTTTGTCCTTGAATGTGATTTTCAATTTACTAAAACTTGTGCTGAACTTTTAATTTCTGAAATATCACACCAGCCACAACCCCGAGTGTCCAGCCAGCACTAGCACGGTCATACATCACGTCTGTCTTTGTCAGCTATACGTCACGCTGTCACGGCGTCTGCTGGCCGCGTAATATGAGATGTTCGGCTATTACAGTCAAATAAGGGCGCAGTGCAAGAGATCAAAAACCTAGGCTTGTCGGGCGTAAATTATGTATTTTTATGTTCCATAGTCATCATCATTCCTCTCCCCTTATCTAAATTTATTTGGTGTCGTCATAGCATGTTTTTTCTTCCACAGTTTTCTATTAGATGTAATCTCGTGAGATATGTTCCACAGTATTATCGAGTAAATGCCAATCTGACAATCAGAGCGTATCTAACATTGTTTGCCCTGCTGCGGCTCTGAAACAACTGATGAGTAAAAAGCCTTGTTCTGCCCCTAATCATCTATTTTTAGAAGTAGATTTTAAACCCATTTATTTATGTGTAGCTTTAATGACTTCAGACTGTAAAGTAAAAATCCCTTAGTCGTGTGGGTTGTAAGATCCTACTTTGTCTAATGTACCAAAGTCAACGTTGACTTTTAAATAGTACATTAAATCAGAATTCAGGATTCCTAAAAAGGTCTGGCTCTTTAAAATGTCAAAGTATTATGGCGCCGCTGCAGTCTCAAAATAGCTGATGTCAAAACTTAAGCGAGTGTCTCATGCCTAATTCGAGCCATGATTAAGCCGCAAAGATCCGAGACACTTCCAATTCTGCCAGTCTCCTCCGTGGCGGGCTCGTAAAGTTTTGATAGGTTTTTGTCATGAAGTATGTACCAAAATGGAGTGCTTAAAACCATCATATAAATTCATCGAGTCTGAATCCACAAAATTAGTGAGTTACACGAGATACAAGATTAGAGAGGAGAGATATTTTCATTAAAACGTTGTTCCGCTTGCAACATTACCAGCTAAAGTAAAGTGATGAGTAAAGTAAACTTTCAGCGATTGCAATGAACTGAAGAGGCAGGAGAAGGCAAAGATTATTTGCGTAATGAACATAGTGACGTAGAACGTGACGTAATGGTGATGTTCTCAAATCTTGCGGTAAGGGTTTTTAATGTTTGCAGATTTTTAGGGGTAGTATTTAAACGGAAATCAAAAAATATCCTTTTTCTATGCAATAAGATTCCGAATTCCCATCAAAATTACTGATTGCACAGCAAAATATTCAACTCAAAATAGCAAAAGCTTTTTCATCAATGCACAGCTGACGGAAACGCTAACGCTACTAAGATTATTTATTATCTTAGTAGCGTTAGCGTTTCCGTCAGCATAAAAATAAATTTAACTGATGTAAAAAAGAATATAAATGATGAGTATGTATTGATAGGCGATTATTTATTTGATATGCAATTTATAATATCCCGTTTTTTAGTTGTCGCTAATCACAGACATAACACTCCATCTGTTACTTCTCCGTTTCTTAACTTAATGCAACGTCGCCTGTCTATTTGATTGGTTACAAGCCACTGGTTTTACGATTCTGTTTGTAAATTACAACCTAACTAAAATTATGGGCGTTTAATGTGTGGCTTAGTTTCGTCTATAAGTTGATAGCAGGCGTGTCTCGGGGGTATATTAATTGTTTAGTGTTTCGTAAATTGGTTAGTATAATACCGTATTTACTGGCAGACTCATAAATGAAAACGACACCTTTGGGCTGCCAGGGAATCATTAGCAGATATCTATTTGACAATATAGTAAACATTACGTACAAAAGATAATGATTTCGCTACGAATTGCTTTGTCAAACTATGTTTTGAAGCGTCATGTTTTATGTATTAAAGTCTAACCTAAAGAATATCGCCGTAAAATTATACTAAAAATGTTAGTTATTTAAAAGACTTTGAAAAAGTAATCTTAGTAACAAACCTGCATTTTTTTAAATCTTAAGCACGTCCCCAACTAATGGCCTCTCATATATCTCACCTGATCAGCTGACTCATTAATCTCTCACCTTTGCATCATTATCTCACACATTATCAATCTTTCAACACTTTTCTTCAAGAATGTTCATCTATTACACTGTAAGGCGTTCATCCGATGAATAAATAAAAAATCACTTAGTCGGGTGTCAGGTGGTGCTGTCAATTACACTGGAGGATGAAAGGTGCACAGCACTATGAAATATGGATGTGGTATCGATGAAGTGCTTCCAGAATTCACTGAAGATAAATTTATTGTAAAAGTTTAGAAGTTGAAAGGGAGGATACTTTTGAAGTTGGTACGAGTTGAGCGTTAGGTTCAAAAGTAATGGACTGACAATATTTTAGCAGTTTTAATGTCGTTTCTCCGGTCCGTTACCTTAATGCTGGAATGGCCATAATCTATTTGTCTGAGTTGAGACTTTTATTTGTGCACATTTTCTTTTATTATCGACTGGGTCAGATAAATTTAGAAAATTTTTAGTCCAAATATTAGTGGTATTTTGAAGTAGTAATTTATTTTTATTTTTGAGGAGTTTGTGGAGTGTATGGTTTGATGTTGATGAAGCTCATCTCTCGCGCTAATCGAATCTATGGCTCAGTTAATCAGTAGTCAGTATTGATGTTGGTGTCCATTTCAAAATCAAAATCAAATCAAAATCAAAATCAAAATCAAAATCAAAATATTTTTATTTCACATAGGCCTACATGGGCACTTATGAAACGTCGACAAAAAGGTGCACGGTTCGGGTTGGTCGTTTCCTATGGAGAAGAACCGGCAAGAAACTCCATGGTTACTCTTTTAAAATGATTAGTTTTACAATATTATCATGTTACAGCATTAGTACTCAAGTATGGGGGGACAGCATAGGCCCGACAATAAGTCGTTGCTTACTACACAAGAAAAACGGAAAACAAGATAAGAGGTTAACAAAAGTTAACACACATCTAGGAATCTACAAGGCCTACACTGTTCACACATTCACAAACAATCGTTAAAAAGAATCTATACAAAGGCAAGAAAATATTATAAAAGACTAAATTAAACAAGTGACAAAAATATTGTCATCAGTGCTGCAACTATTCTGAACAAAGGGTGTTTAAGTGATGTGATAACCATTGTAAAAAAAGAAAGAAAAAACCATTGTAAATTAAAATGAAAAGAAAACAAAAAAAAAAAAAATTGATTGAGAATAGTTAGAGACATCCACATATTTTTGCTGTTTATGAGCTACCAGGGAAGCCGCATGCGCAGAAGGAACTAAAGCCAAACCTCTTTATCTTCAACGTAGTCCTTGATTTTGTAATATGCTTTTTTAATAAGGACACGTTTAATGTAATTTTTGAACTTTCCATCGGTCAGTTCTATAACTGACTTAGGTAATTTGTTATAAAAACGTATACTGTTAATAAGAAAAGACTTACTAGTTTTTGTTAACCTGAATTTGGGTATTACAATTTCGTGTTTACTGCGTGTATTAATATTGTGGAAGTCGCTTCTAATTTTGAAAAGCCCTCGGTTTTTGCGGACATATAAAATACATTCTAGGATATAAAGGGAAGGCAGAGTCAGTACATCGATCTCTTTAAATTTTTCTCTGAGGGACTCGCGAGGACCCATTTTATAGATCGCGCGGACTGCCCGCTTTTGTAAAATGAAAATTGAGTCAACGTCTGCCGCCGATCCCCACAGCAGAATGCCATAAGACATAATACTGTGGAAATAAGCATAGTATATTAACCTAGCTGTAGCTGCATCAGTTAACTGCCTTATTTTCCTTACTGCATATGCAGCTGAGCTTAACCTACCCGAAAGAGTTCTAATGTGCGGTCCCCACTGCAATTTTGAATCGATAGTAATCCCTAGGAATACAGTTTCCGCTATAACATCAAGTTTTTTGCCGTCAAGATTTAAATTTATATCCCGTTGAGGTACATTTGGTAAAGAGAATTTTAGACATTTTGTTTTGTTCGCATTCAGTAAAAGATTGTTAGCTGCGAACCATTTCGAGAGAACAGTTAGACTTTCGTTGGCATGTAAGACATCCGTATCCTTTCTATCTATTTTAAAAATTAGCGAAGTGTCATCAGCAAATAGAATTATATCCGATAATTTGGCCATCATGTAAGGGAGATCATTAATGTAAACAAGAAATAGGAAAGGCCCGAGAATTGAACCTTGGGGCACGCCCATCTTTACTAGAGACCCGGAGGACGTCGCCCCATTTACATTTACTTTTTGCTGCCTGTTTGATAAATATGAGAGAACAAGATCAGCAGCTTGTCCACGAATTCCGTAGTGGTGTAATTTACAGATCAGTGTGTTGTGGTCGACGCAGTCAAACGCTTTTGAGAGGTCACAGAAAATACCAATGGCATCCTGGGACTTCTCCCAGGATTCCAGAATGTGACTGATGAGTTTTACTCCCGCGTCTGTTGTCGACCTGCCCTTCGTAAAACCAAACTGTTGACTATGCAGAATCCCATTTGAGTTGAAGTGAGACAGCATCTGGTCCAGCATTATTTTTTCATAGATTTTACTCAATGCTGGAAGCACAGATATAGGTCTATAATTAGAGGGGTCACCCTTACAACCCGATTTGAATATTGGTATTACTTTACTATGTTTCATTAAGTCAGGAAACTTGCCGCTATCCAAACATTGATTGAATATGCCAGTTAGGAGAGGAGCAATAGAGTCAATAATATCCCCAAGAACTTTGACGGATATCCCCCATAAGTCTTCAGTATTTTTTATGTTTAGACTTTTGAATGCATTTATAATTGTATCAATACATATTGGTTTAAATTTAAAGTTTGGAATGTCCTTAGTAAAGTTTTCTTTAAGAAGTGCTTCAGCTAATTTAGATGAAGAGGGGAGAGATTTCGTAACCTCTAACGGAATATTGGTAAAGAAATTTTCTAGAGTCTCAGCGACTTCTAGCTTATCAGAAATAGTTTGATTATTTATTTTCAAAGACAATTCATTCTGATCTCGTTGTTGTGTCTTTCCGGTTTCTCTATTAATCACCTGCCACACGGTTTTTATTTTATTATTAGAGGTACCAATTTTGTTGACTATTAATTGAGATTTTGCTTGAGCGCAGACACTTTTGAATATTTTTGAATAGCTTCTAACATAAGTGTGAAAAGCTTGATCTGAAGTCAGAGATTTTTCGTGGTATAAATTATATAGAATATCTCTGCTTATCCTTATTCCCGTAGTGGCCCATTCACTAAATTTAGATTTGGAATTAACTTTAACTGTTTTTACAGGACACGTTTTATTAAATTCTTGACAAACTGTAGAAAATAATGTACCGTAATTTATATTGGGGTCTTTTGAATCAAAACTAGCGTTAGATAGATTGCAAAGAACATTATTTTTAAACGATTTTAATTTATTTTTAGTAAGAGGTCTTAATCGAATTGTTTTGGCTAAGGTTAACTTTTTGTCTAACTCAAAAGATACAAGTTGACCAGTATGGTCTGACCTAACACCATTAATTAAGGACGAATCTTTTACTTTACAATTAGTAAATACATTATCTATGCATGAAGCTGAAGTTGCTGTTATTCTGGTTGCTTCATTAAATAAATATTTTAAATTGAATGATTTGAACAATGAGATGAGCTTACATCTTTCTGGTGGTCATTTGTCTGATCCAGTGGCACTGCAGTCCGTATGCACACATAACAAGCCCGTGAGTACTCTTATCAATATTCATGACGTAATCGCAAGTCACGAATTGCCAATGCACATAGATGTACCTAGCACTGACGTTATGTTGGGCAAATTAGTACCTACTGGCAAATGCACCACTATTTATGTCATAATTGGGCCTTTAAATACATAATACAATTCATTAAAAATAAATTCATTCATGATTTATTTTCATGATTAATTTAAATGAATTGACAATGAAGAAAGCTTTAGACACTTTTGAAAGGTTTGAGTCATAGAGTGGAGCAGTAGTAATGATTTCTCAATGTACATGTATATGGAGTGCATTGGATCAGCATCACCTCGAGCAGAAGACAATGCTTTCTGTGAAACTTCAACGGCCACTCATAAACAACGTAACAGCATCGCCTCGGAAGTCGGCCATCAGCTTGTAAAAATGAGGTGAGGTAATCCCGATCCGCCACTAGTGCTTATACGTGAGCTTAAGTTGGCATTCAGAAAATGAGGCTTCTTTCTAGAATGCAATTTAATAGTGCTCAAGATTCCAAGATCTAAACTGTACGTTTTACGATCAACTTATTACGATCTTGTTATATCAAGTAGGTAACTACAAAATGAATTCATATTCACATATCGGGTACACGTATCGAGCTGGTAAAGTTCTAGTTGCCGAAGTATCAATATTATGCATGAGGTAATCGCGGCCTGCACTAGAGGCGTAACGTTTAGCTTGGCTGAACGCAAAGTGCCTTCTAATAGCTCCCTATCAGGAAATGTTCTTAGTTTTAACTTTAACCTAGGGATCGTGTTTATTTTTACTTTATGTTTTTTTTTTAGGAAAGTTGTTTTTATCTTTGAGAATTCGTTTACTGTTGTAAGATGACGTAATGATTCATCATTACGATCACTTTTTCAGCCAGAAGACATCGTATGGTGGAGTGATCCGGTGCTTTCCGTATCTAGTTAATACCTACAACCTTCGCCAGATTAGAACGCCAATTTCACTACTCAAGAACGTTCAATTTCAATTAAATCTAACAAATTGAGTGGCATTCTTCTGGGTTCACGTTACAGAATCCACTCCTTCTTAACCTTATATACCTTACATCTTTAATGTTCTTTAAATATACATTTACTACGGAAAAGATACAAGAGTAAAAAGATAAATCTCCCTCGGGATGAAAGGCGTACTTTTGATATAATAAGACGCTGTTTGATAACATTATTTGCATCTTAAATTCTTCATGATATCATTTTATTGCATAAACAATTTTTGTTTAACCTTTTCTGTGTTTAGGTAATTTTTTCGTTATCGGATGCTTTAAAAGTACTTTGAGAAATAAAATTGAATTATTAAAGATTTACTTGCAGTAATTAATTAACGGGACCGGTCAATGTGACGGCACTCGGGGGAGGCCTATTTCCAGCAGTGGACGTCTTTCGGCTGAAATGATGATGATGACGATGAATAAATTGGAGGAGTCAGATTCATTGACTATTGCCAGTAATAGTGTAGGCTAATTATTTAAAGTGATCTTTCTTTATCGTGTGGTTAGTGCCTAACCTGGTGTCGGAGTTTTTATGCCGCCCATGGGCCTCTGACTTGGTTTTGAATGCCGTCAAGAAATATCTCTCAGGCATGCTGGTTTCTTCAGAACGATTCCTTCACCGAAGCAAGTGAAATTATACAATATGCATATGAAGTATTTATTTATGATTTTTGTTTGAATGTTTTGATTGAAATGGACAAATTGTATTTGGCTTTTTGATAAATAAAGATTTATTATTTATTTAATTCAACAAAAAATCAGAGGTGCGTGCCTTGAGTTCGAAATCGAGACCTATGACTTGGCCGTCCGACGGTCACACCACTAAGCTATTCACTGCTATACTGTAGTGATGACCTGAATGTTCAAGGATTTGATTTATTTATATTTGTTCTGTGCAATCTGGTTCCGTCTTAATTGTGTAACATTTAAAATTACCATAACGTGTGATGAGGATGATTAATGTGCCCTACCTACTTTTGGCAAAAACGGTTTTATTTAAAAAAATCAGTATTACAGATGTATTTAATTGTGTTCATATTTATTCATCTCACAAAGCAAAGCAAAGGAGTATGTAAGGAATATAAAAGTTTACGATCTTTACTTTCATCTCTCATGAGAAAAAGGCGTGACCTTATGCATGTACGACGTACGTACGTATGTATCAACACACCAACAAAACACGAAATTTTCTTACTTCACCTTACCCACCCTAACCTAACACGTCGCCGCGTCAGTACATCGTACACTAAAGACGCTCGAATGCGTTCGACGCGCATCACAGGTGCTCACGACATGCTGTGACGTCACGGCACTGACTATGGCAGATGTTGGCCAAACCAGGGGGTCTACTCTCTAAGCACGAAACCCGTAGTTTCGGCCGAAATTACGGGCGTTTCCTACTCCCTAGCACCGACGGACGGACGATTAGTTCGAGCCCGAACGAAGAATGAATGACAACTCTATTTGACAGTTGTCCCTACTCCCGATGTGTTTTAGCCCGTCCGAAAAGTTGAGTTTGGCACTTCTTAGGACGGATCGTTATGTCATTTGATACGACATCAAAATAGTTATCGTGCTGTCGACGAAAGTTTAAGTTTTTTAGAAAATCAATACAATGGCTGCTTTTTTAATGCTTGAAGAAGCTCTACAAGAAGAGCGGAGGCGACGCCCATTCTATTCGCGCCAAAACTTCCGCTTGGCGCTTATTCCTGACATGGGGTTGCAAGGGCTCACACGGGAATTTTCTGAAGATATGTCTTGCCTCTTTTGCCTCAACAAGCGACGAAATGGTTTTGATCCAAGAATTAAGGTAGGTAATAGTTTGATCCAAAATTTAAGGACTTAGGCTAACGATATACATTTTGAAGATTCTGAAAATTATTGAGTTGTATTACTACTGATCGATCTTATCTATTGTTACTGTTCTATTTGTATACTTTCAGATACTTGAGGCTCTCAATTTTTATGCCCGGGGGATCCATCAAGGTGCAGTGGGCCTTAGCAGTGACAGGACATAATGGGTGTTGGGACAGGCGGAAGATTGTGATAAAGTAAACAACAAATTTGCACAATAAAAGCATTTTTTTAACAGAGTATTTTTTCATTTATTTGGCACCAATCGATTTGAAAAAAATACAAATACATTCAACAATACATTATTACAATCAAAACATATGAGGGGTTCAGATAGAATTCGCAAATAAGGCCAAAAACCTGGGGGTGATAATGGACTCTTACTTATCGTAGACTTCCTAGGTAGCTGAAGTAAGTCGCAAAGTGCACTCCAGAGCTACTTGCCTTTGAAGACCAAAACCTCCCTCGCGCAAACTCTCATCCAGCCCATCAAAGACTACGCCGATGCGTGTTATTTGGATGCCACCGAGAAGCTTTTAAATAAACTTGAGCGTTTATAAAATATCTTTATTCGTTTTGTTTTTAACCTCAAAAAGTAGGTATGACCGTTTCCAACTTTCGCAATATACTCTGATGGCTCCCAATCCGACTTCGCAGGAACTCTCGAATATTGTGTCTGCTTTTTAACATCCTTCATAACCCTAAAACACCAGCCTATCTGCGGGAACGCTTTTCTTACACCCGTTTCTCTGATGCACCTTGCAGGTCGCATCTTAGGAACCTCCTTAAATCCCCTCCCCACACTACTGACTTCTACTCCTACTTCTTTACTGTACACGCTTTGCTGTTGTGGTATTTATTCTCTTCCGCCTGATATAAGGGACTGCCAAACTGTTGCAGTTTTCAAAAGAAGAGTGAAAGAACTATATATTTCCAACTTGCCATAGTCGCATAAGTATTTATACATATATGATACATAATATATTGGAGAGGAGCTCGTGGCTACATAATAACTGCTGCTCGGCCCGATCTTTAGGTTAAACTGCGCTTGCCTAGGTTGGTCCGTGGATGGGTAACCACCCATTACATACCGAGTTTCCTCCTTGCCTCGGAAAGCACGTTATGCCGTTGGTCCCGGCTGTCATTTGTAGATCTTTGACAGTCGTTACAGGTAGTCAGTGGCCCGAAAGTCTGACAACCAGTTTTACGAAAGGGATTACCCAGAACTAACTGATTTCTGGAGATCAGATAGGCAGTCGCTCCCAGTAAAATACTGGTATTCAGCTGCATCCGCTTAGACTGGAAGCCGACCCCAACATAGTTGGGAAAAGGCTAGGCAGATGATAATGATTCTTATACATATTGTATGTTATATTTAAACTTGTCATTTCTTTTATGTTTTTATGTATTCTATTTCCTCTTCTTCTTTTACACACTACGTCTACATCTCCTTTTTCTACTCTCCTTTCGCAGGTATGCTGGAAGAGATTTCTTTAGAAATAAGCATCACCTTTGTACCTATTTTTTCTGTTCCTTTCTTCTTCCTATACTTAAATAAACTGTTAAATAAAATAAAACACATACTTCCTTTTATTTATCTATAGTCATTTTATATTAAACTAAGTTCGTAGTAATAAGTAACTTTCAATAGATCAATCACTTTTATTTTCAGGCATCGAAGATACACTACACAAAATACTCTTAGAAGTACAATAAACTAAAACATATTGAACATTTTTACGAAAAACTATTAACTATGTTTGGTCGGCCATATAATTATTGCACTGAGTCGAGGTGTCATGTAGACTTCCGCGAATACACGAGACCCTGCAGCCAAAATTCCGTCATAAAAGTCACGAGATGGTGTTGGGACCCGCATCACAAAAGATAATCTTGTGGCGCGAACAACCTAACCTGTCCATTCTAAGGGTGAACTTGGTCTTGTTTCTTATATACTCCACGACCTCCTCTGGCGTCGTGATGTGATGTAGATGTGTATGTACAGCTGCGTCGATGGAATAGCGGGATGCAGCAATATGTTCGGACCTGTCAATTCGGAACCGCACTGATTGCTTTTAGGCTTCTTTTCCACACGAATGCCTTCTTCATCAGCTTGTCCTCGGCTTGTTGCGGTGGCAACGAGCTTCGAACTCGCCTGGGCACCACGGTATTGTGGTTGCCGCTGGTGTTTTGCAACTCGTTCTCACTCATAAAATGTTGAGGAGTGTGTCTATTTGCGCCCGTGAGTTGCTGCTAGAACGGTTGAGGCCATTTTACCATTTATTACGGAGTTCCCGCGTCGTATTAATAATGCGAATTACGTATATTGTAGCTCTTATATTTGAATGTATTTAATAAAATTGTAAATAAAAAACTGACATTTCATTTGAGACTTGCCGTCAAAAGAAAGAAAAGCAAAGGTATTAACAGGATAAAGCCACAAGTCGGGCAAAAATAGCAAAAATAGTTCAATTCTATAATAATAAAATGTATATTGTTAAAATGAGGTAATTTTCTTAAGAATAACTATAATATTTTTTGATTAAAAACTTTAAAATCATAAAGTTAGTAAACCGGTAATCGACCAGTAAAATAGCGCAACTCTATCGCCATGCGTCATTCGTTCACGAATATTGTCTATGACTCCGTTCGAAAATCATGAATCCGTAATCAATAGGGAGTAGGGTTTGTCCATAGTAACGGACTACGGTCGGACGAGCCCGTCCGTCCGTCCGTCCGTCGTTGACGGACTTAGAGAGTAGACCTCCAGATACGGGTCAGTACTAGCACACTGGCAATAAAATGCAATAATAACTTCAAATGAAAAACTAAAATTCGTACACTGCGCCTTTGGCACCAAGTCACCGCGTCGGTAAATGGAGCTCCTAACACGTTTAGATACGTCCAACGTGCGTCACGCGGTGCTCGCGACACGTTGAGATGTCACGCGACTGACTATGACAGATATTGGACGGAGCAGATAGCTGTCAGCGCCAGTACACTGTGAAGAAAGTAACAATCCCGGAAATAGAATTAATTCAAAATGTTTTTGTTTCCTTAAACGCAACAAAGATCTTTCTAGATTATTTAATAACGGCTAGGTACTATTAAGCAATATCAATCCGAAGAGGCGTACGCCAAGGTGGCCTCTTATCTCCAAATTCACTGCAGCTATAAGAAATGTTTCGTTAGCAATACGGGTTTAATATAATTGGAGAAAAACTTACACACCTACGGTTTGCCTACGATTCGGTAATCTTCACACTGACATCAAGAGAGCTTCAGCAGATGCTGGAAGACTTGGACAAAGATAGCAAACTCGTTGATTTAACGATGAATACCCAGAAAACAAAAGCTATGACAAACAATATAGAAGAACCTATCAAAGTAAACAACAATACCTTAGACTACGTCCAGGAATGTATGTCTAAGGCTAACGATTTCCCCAAAGGATTCATCAACAAAAGAAATAAAAAAACGGATTGGAAATGCACGGAAACGGTACTTAATTCGCAAATAAATTCTGAAAAACATACAAACTAAAACAGTCATAAAAAGAAAACTATGCGACTCTTGTGTGCCGCCGATTCTTATACATGGTTGTCAAATAATATGGTCTCTAACTAAAGCACACATAGCAAAATCGAAATGTGCTAGCATGCTGTGGAAAGGAGTGTGCTGGGGAAAGGAAAATGTGACAAAATAAGGAACAACGGTAAAAATAAAGGAACTGAAATGGAATTGAGCAGGACATACGGTTAGAGCAAAAGACAAATGGAGCAAAACTATGATGACATACTATCCAAGAGATAGAAAGAGGACACGAGGACGCCAAATTAGAAGATGGGAAAATGAAATCAGGGTGGTAGCGGGAAGAATTTAGACTAGACATCACAGGATAGAGCCAAATGGAGGGAGTTACAGGAGGCCTTCCTCACGGGACGAGCCGACGTCGATTACATTTCTGAATAGGATATCAGTGTAGATTAAGCGATTATTTGAAGATGTCTTAAATAAAGGCTTTATTTATTGACTTAGCTACTATTACTTACTGTGGTAAACAAATAAGGAACCCTTATAGTTTCGCCTTGTCCGTCTGTCTGTCCACAGCTTCAGCTTGCTAGAAAGCTGTAATTTGGTATGAATTTACAGATTAGTTAGTGGTAAAATAAAATCTCGAAAAGTATTTTTTTTAGGGTATCTACTTCTAGTAGCTACACGTAAAGTGGGGATTATTTTTTCTCGCGTACCTCATAGTGTGGGATGTTGTTAGATAGGTCTTTAAAAAATATTGCGAGTTTGTTCAAATCATTTTTCGATTACAGGATTCATATTTTTGTTAGACTCAAGTGGTAACACCAGTTTAAACGGTGGTGTTAAGGTGCGTGAAAAAATTCACGGTGATAGTATATATAACAAAATGACAAGGAAAACTATCACAACTAAGTAAGCTTTGCAAGTTTACGAGTAATAGTCGACCAACTTATAAAATGTACTTAAATAACATATTTTCCTAAACATAATGTATGGGAGCACAGGTTTTTCAACTGCAAATGTAAGTTTGTTTTTTATTATTATAATAAAAAACATCGTTCGGAGGCAAATCGAACCATAGGAAGTGTCTGTCTGAATATTTTGATGGTCAACTACGGAACCCTACATTGTGCTTGGCCCGACACGCACTTGGCCGGTTTTTTTTCTAATAACTCTCTCTCTTGCCCAATTTTATTTTTGTCTTAATGGCAAAGAAGAAAATTAATCCCTGGAATAGAATATCGTTAATGGTAAAATTATTTCTACAATAACTGATTTTATTTATTCTGACGATACGAAACACAAAACACCGTTTGGTCAAATTATTATATTGCAATTAGAAATGCATCTAACTTTTCACACACACAAATGCACAGGACAAATGTATAGGACACGTCCATGACGTCACGTCCTGACAATGACAGATATTGGCATCACGAAAAATAGGTCACACAAAATTATATTTCACGGAATTCTGCTTTTACCGAGTCCGAAAATTACGAAGCTCTAAAGTTTGGCTTCGATGTTCAAAGATAAAAATATTTTAAGGTCGTTTATCGGGTTTTTAACTGGTGGAAATAATTCTGACGAAGTTAAAAATAAAAACCTTGAACGAATTTTTGCATCGAAAACTTACTCAATTGAGATATTTTAAAAGTAACTTGGTTAAAAGTTATTTCAATTAGGTACAAATAAATATCAATGGTATCGAGCGATCCTATTTCAAAGCTTTATAATTATAACTGTTTACCAGAAAGGAGGTAACTGCTGATGTCGAATAGAAAAGTATGGAAAAAGAAGACATGCTGCGCCGACTCCAAATAAACTGATATAAGGGCAGGAGAATGCTGATTTAATTGTTTACAGGAGTATTAAAAATGTAAATAAATCAAGGTGAAAAACAGGAAACATTTAAAAGAACTGCCCACAGTGCACACCTGCGGTTGATAGCAAACCGATGTGTTTACGCCTGAATAAATATGTTTGAATCCGTGGTTTGAAAGGTGCGTCACCCCTGCAAACGACACGTTGCTATCGTTCGTTACGTGCGTCAGCCCTGCAAGCAACATGTTGCTATCACGCAAGCGACAGGCGTTATTACAGAGCAGTCGAGCTTTTCCAAGAATTCACTGTGGTTTACGTTGTGCATCAGTTGCCAGGTGATGATTAGATTGGGGCAGTGGCTCGACAATTAGCTACATCAGTTTTGGTCAATAGAGATTGTATAAACAGGTGTGACCTATGTAATTGTTTCGTTTCTAGGTAAGCAAGGGAGGTTTCTATCTGTTAAAGTTTATGTTAGGTGCTAATTCGAAAGTCTCATTTGTTCCCATCGTTTTCATGCAAGTATTGTAATATTTTATTTTCAGGATACGGTTAGGGCTTCCACGGTTTTGCAGTGCTTTGACTATGTTTTTTGAGGAACCTAAAACAATTGCAGAAGCTGTTTAAGGTAACATCATCATCTGCTTAGGCGAAATAGGTATCTACACTACACACATGTACGTCCATGCATAAACACTTATAATTGATTACATATATACAAATCAATGGGCTTTTATAGCCCATACTCATATGTTGGTTTGGTTGGCTGTTGATTGTAAATTAGTCGATTAAAAAACTACCTAACGTATCGTACTACAAAACGCCCAGCAATGTCCTACAATATTCAGCAGTGATCAGAGTGCGTAAGAGCGGAGTGACATTTCTGCATGACGCGGGACTACTCTGACTTTGACAGCTATTGGCTCGCTGAAAAATGGGTCACTGCGTTTATAGGCGGAAACTTATCAGCGATATTTGTGGAAAAATACGAATGTAGTCGTGAATTGCCTACCATAAGGGAGTCGAAATAAATGTTTCACTAGTTTTTTTACTATTCGTGTAACAGTTACAGAGAGTTCTTTCGTACTGCTGAAATATCTGACAGAAATCCCAAGCATACAAACATTTATGATTATCACAGGTTTAAAAATCTGGCAAACTATTATTGTAGCCCGAACTCGCCAACAGGCAGTCGGCAAGTGATAATTTTCGACCTTTCTATCCATAATATGTATATGAAAGCCTTAGCACAGAAAAGGAGCAAACAGTCTCTACATACTCGTTATACTACGCTGAATCCCGAAGTGATAATCGAATGTCAATTAAAATAGTTTCTAGCTGAGTACTCCATACCATATCTGTAACGGCTCAGTAAGTATTGTAGCTGTTTGCGTCAGACTGTCCCTGGTGCGATGACGCACTCCTCATGAGATCTGCACAACTTGGATTTGTCTTTGTTTACTCTGAGAGGTATGTTTTATTATTTTTATTAGAGAGCAGTAATCTCCTCTTTTTTCTTAGTAGTCTTGAAACCAAAAGTCATTTGTTCCAAGTAGTGTGAGAATCAGCACTACACACGTCAAAAACTGCAAATGCAAATCGCAGTCTCGCAAAACACGCGCACTTCACTGTTCCCTAGTGTTTCAGCTCGGAATCTGAAGTAGAGAAACAAACTGCCGCTTACAACTTAGTATATGTCTCAAAGTAATGACTATAACGCAAAAACAGCAACCCGAAATTATTGACTTGAAGGCCACTGAGCGAATATTGCGGTATACGGTTTGCAGTCAATCATCTCATTTTATGAAGATGCTTCTACGATACTGGGGCAGATATAGGATAGGATATTTTGTTGTGTCAAGCACTGCAATATGTAGAAGGAAATCTAGCATCATCAGCAATTAAAATCAGTTGCAAAATTAATGTAATGGTCCTAAAGAAACAGTCACAAAGGATGTCTCCTCTCTTTGTCACAGTAATGTGTTTGACGGCAGAAAGCTGGGCATTTAACCCATCAATCAGTCAGCACCCAAAATAAGTGGGAGTTAAGTTATCTTCATTGTTACACTACATGTACATGTTATTAGTTCCAATAATGCTATCCTAAATTCTTCGTCGTACAAGTTTGCAACAATGCCGAACTTACTCAAGCATTCATGTACTTAATTATAACTTAGCGAATAAATCAAAGCGGCGATTATTTTTGGGCTGAACTTTGATTAAATAAACATTTTGTCGACGATTTTCTCAAGTACGGGTGTCTGGGTATTGAATAATTCTAAATTAATTACTATGCTAATTGAATTTAGATGCTAACAACCTTTCATAAGGTCGGAAATATGAACAAAGAACATTAAAAGGTAACAGACTAAATAACCTAAACAAAGTATTTTCCCCAGCATTGTTATTTTTGTATAAAAAAACACAATATCTTTTATTTATGACCCCATATTCCACTTCCGTTTACCTTGTCAGTCGCACGTCCTAATTAAATTCCAGAATATTCGTCTTAACGAATTTTGAAGTAACGTCTATCTTGTGTCAACTTGCGGTCGGGTAGATCAAATTACTCTTTTTTTCTATAATATCTCTTTGTGGCCACTCTGGCTGGGAATTTAATAAAATGTATAGAGTTTTTTTCTTTTTTCCTTTAACGTTATTTTCTATCGGCACTTTACAGTTTCGACCAGGCAGAAGTGGCTCTGGGGACGACTTCGACCTATCAAGTAATATGATTTGTCTGGACGGCAGACATTTTCTTTTACAACCACATGTCACTTAAATCAGATAAACCTGCTTAGAGCTGATTTCTGTAAAACCGCTTCTTCTTCATTATAACGTGTATATTATTTTTGCTGGAAGCTATGTTCATCTTTGTTTTATGTTCTGCCAAAAGTAATGGAAGATCGAGAGATAAGCGGAGCAAATCGGATCGGGTTTCGAGATTCGGCAAAGGATAAGTATAATGAGTTGTGTTTGACATTCGATTAATACCCAAGTATATTTATTTCTGAGTCAGACTCTTGTAGATAAATATTTCAGATAAATTTCACATCAAACAGTTTGACTTATTAAACTTAACCTAGATTAAACTTTTTATGAACATAAAATATATTACACTCGTACCATAATCATGATACTAATGGTTTATTAATAGTATTTTAAAGATAAAGCTTCAAGTTTTCTTAATTTATTACAAATTTTTCTGTAGACTTTGATGTTAGTTTAGTTCGGTACTGAAGTGGTTCGGTTTTTATTTGCTGTAGATTTTAATTAATTAATTAATTACGAATCAAGATGTTAGTTAATGTTAGAACAATCATAAATCTGTGGCCAACTTAAAAACGACTATGGGCAGATCAAAACTAGGTAATTGGTTAAACGATATCAAGACATGTAGGACTTACGAAACTGAGGAAATTTTACTGTGGGACCAACCGGCTTGTGATCATGAAAAAACCTACAGCTGCTCCGTACATCTATGGTTGCATAACTCGAAAAATAATGATGATAATGAACTTGAATAAGTTTAGGTAACAGCTGATTTTATTTTCCATATTTCAGAGCTAAACCCCTAATACAAGTTGCTCATTAATAAACACTTACACACTCCCTTAAACTATTGCTCTCGATATTTTGAATGGTGGAAATTCTTTTGTATCTCGTTCTCCTCTGGTGAGACACTAGACTATGTAGACAAAAACATATTTTGAATGGTTCAATCACTATTCCAGATACATTAAAAAGTAAAACTAAAGAAAAATTACATTGTTTTCAATATATCACCATAACCAATGACACTGTTTAGGAACAAAAAATAAAAACATTTTGTCCATAATGTAAACAGCTGATTATCTCAATTGGGTTTAGGAGGTCTCCAAGAAGGTTCACAGCCTTGGAACCTTTTTAGTTGGGGTTGAGGAGGGTAATAACGCTATCAAATCCTTTGCAGGCTCATTTGCATTTACATGGTGTATTTGGACCCCAGTTACCTTGAACGAAGCGATTGTATGTGATTGTAGAGGAAAATACAGTAATTATTATACTGGTTTAAGGATTAAGATCTATTTAAATAATTAGATACTGATTGCTTCGTTGGTTTAGTGGTCGCAAGTGTTGCTGTTGAACATGAGGTCTGGGTTCGATTTTCAGGTTGGGAAAAGTGTTAAAGATTTTCCAGTAGAGTATCACAGAGTCTGGATTTGTGCTCAGTTGAAGATAATTAGCGCGTCCCTTTTACATGGTTTGCAAAATGTGGGTGTACTATAATGTATGTACATCTTCCTAGCATGTTATGTTTAATAATAACTTTGATGTTGCAGTAAAACTAACCAATATTTTTACTACACAGCTATAAAGAGAATTAGCCTAGTGAAACTGACAATTATACTTTCATGAAATTCTTTTGAGACAAACGGATATTGAAACGAAAAAATAATAATACTAGATACACGTAGGTACCGTGCTATCTATTTAGTCGTCCAAAGTCGTCTATTTAGAGCCCTAATAGAATAAATTCAATTATTGTCGCGACACTTAAAAACTTATTTCTAAAAGGAGAGGAACAATTCCTTAAAATTAAAATTGGACCGTGTTAAGATTGTAAGAGGGCGCCCAGTTTAATTGGAGCCCAGCATATAAATGAATTGAACTCTTCAGGGCCCGTTCGATGAAGTGCCGGCAGAGCGAGGGGGGTCAGATTGAGCTGGTGCACTAGTGTAAATTGCAACAGAAGTAATCTGGAAGAGGGTAGTCGGCGAAATGCAATTAGGAAGCATCTAGTGACGCTTTCGCAGCGTAAAGATATCCTACACTTTCGGACGGATTCAATGGGAACATTTAAATTTATTTTTTGTTAGAAATCGTTAAGGTCTTACTACCAAATCTGTATGAATAAAAAACAATTGCCGAGCGTGTAATGGATCGTCAATTGAGAAAGGTTCGACCGATTTTACATTTTTTTTTATCGTGATAATTTGTTAGAGTAAGTTTTTTATGAAATATTTTTTTAATTTGTTTTCCAAGCACACTTCTCATGTACTTCATTAGTGTGTAATTTACTAGCTATTGCACCGTGCGAAGCCAGAGCGAGCCGCTAGTTTTATTTAAATGAATTCTTACCAATGGCTTTTCGTTCTGGTAATAAATAATTATTATGATGGCATCTGAATCTTTCGTAGTCTAATTATCATGCAATCCACATTTTGCAATAATTTGTTTTTAGATTAAACCGCTTTAAGCTGTGATTAAGTAATTACTACGAACTAATTATATCCAAATCTGATTTATAGAAAACATTAATTTATTTAAATTATTTATTTGGGGTTTCGTTGCATTGGTTGACCTTCAGTTTATTAGATTAGAGCGAAAGACATGAATCTTGAAGGGTGTGTTTTTGTGAAGAGTAAGTATCTACTAAGAAAGGATTTTTGGAAATTCCATCCCAAATGGGGGTAAAATAGGGGATGAAATTTTACATGAAAGTCCGTCAGTTTTGAAGTTAGGATCTTCCAATTTTGTGTTTAAGCTGACGTGTTGCTCAGCAGGATGGGAGGGGGATGAAAGTATGTACTATGTTTGTTCGGGTGGGACCTTGTAACTCAATTTTGAAGCAGATATCTTCAACCGATTGAGCTGAAATTTTGCACACACCTTTGGTTCTGGTGACAATACATTTTTATGACAGACATTCCTTAATTCTGCCACCAGAGCCGTTTCCTCAAGAGAGAACTCTTCAACGGTTAGTAGCACGAATACGAAGCTTTGTATACGCGTTGAAGTTTGATAGATAAAGATGATTTCTAACATGCTCTCATCCTACAACCAGGATCATCTTCTCACAATCTAAACATAAATATTATTTCCTTTATTTGTTTTCAAACATATTCGTTACATTTTTAAATATTCCAATATAAAACCATATAAAAAACATTAAAAAAAATAAAAATAGTACCCACCAGCATTGAGAATAGGGTCTGAGCTACCGGTGGTCAGGGCTCTTGAGAGAGGAACCTCCTAACAATACGCGTCGTGTCCAGAAGTACTGCTTTCTGAATCAAGCCCTTGATCCAGCTGCCAAGCGAGAGCCTCTGAAGATGTTGGTCGAGGCTATTGGCAATTAAGTCATTGGCCGACACGACTATTGGCACAATCGCGAGCCAGATCGAGATATTTATACCCGTTATATCAACAATCAATGCGCGACGCTCCAATCGATCTATCACCACAATGTCAGGCTTATTGGCAACAATAGTCTTGTCAGTGACGATAGGTCAATCCCAGTACAACGTGATATTACCATCATCGAGAACTGGGTCGGCCGCATACTTATAGCACTTCTGATTACACAAGGTTGTACTTCAAAGTAGTTGCTGGTGGATAATCCTGGCAACGAGGTTGTGTCTATGCAAGTAGAAACACCCAGAAATATTATTCATCATCGTAACTTCGTCGATTATTGCACAGGCAAAACCTTCGGTTTTCCCGAAGAAGTAACCGAAACGCAGCCAAGATACGGAAAAGATAAGTCTACATCGGGCCCATGTAGGGCCCGGTAAAAGCGCCCGTGCAGCTCCTTGCTCTGTCATCTCCATGCGGTCATTAGTGTCTAATACTCTAGGCTTGCGCCAGTTCTCGTTATCCACCGAGACCACAAATCTCGGTGCATCCCCACGTCGTCTTCTAGGAAGTATTCCCTGAGACTGCATACCTCACGGTTATTCAGGGTCTTACCATTTAAGAAGCCACGACCCCCGCACGTCCGCGGGATATACAGTCTCATCACCGACGACTGTGGGTGATGCATCCAATTTGCGGTCAGCAGCGCGCGGACCCTCCTATCTAGGGCATCAAGTTCCGTCTGAGTCCATTTGAGTATGCCGAAAGAATACATCAAAACCGGCATGACCCAACCGTTGAAGGCGCGCACCTTGTTTCCGCCTGACAGAAGACTGCCAAGCACCTTATTCAGGCGGCCAAAGAAGTGTTTCGTAAGATATACTTTTAGGAGTCTTATGACTCAAAAAGTCTTAGCAGGTTGTTGCTCTTGAAATGAGCATTATTAATGGAAATGTTTTAATAATATTTATGTTTATATATTTATTTAACATTCTACAGAGATTCATTAAAAGTTCTTTATGAATTTCATGAAATAAAAGTCGACTTAAAAAGTTTTATTTTATTAACAACTTTATTTTTCATTCCTTAGTTCTGTCATAGAACTGCAATGTAGGTAATGTACGCTATACGTAGAACATCCACAGTCCGCCAAATAAATATAAATAAAATCAAGGTGACCAATTGTGATGTCCCCAGCTGTATCTTAAAGTGTAGTTTGAACCGTAGCTCTTAACTGCAGGACCGTTGAAACATTCAGCTTTGCTTAATTCTCGAGTGAGCTGGGAAGTAAACCTGAGCACCTGATGTTACAATGTTGATCAACTTGTAGACAGAACTGTAACCAGTAATAATAAGATAATTTAAAACTGTAGTAACAGATTTTTGAATTATAAAACTGACTATCTTAAGTTCAACACACACCTGCAAGTACTGCTCGGAGTCGCAGCGGATCATTCTTAGGGTTCCGTTGCTAAATGGCAAAAAACGAAAACTTTATAGATTCTTCCTGTCCGTCTGTCTTTCCGTCCGTATGTCACAGTCACTTTACTCCGAAATTGTTAGCACCACACAGTTGAAATTTAAAGAGCAGACGCCTTCTATGAACCGCTAGCCAAAAGTGATGTGAAATTAAAAAAGAATAAAAATAGGAGCGACCCTCTATACATCCAAGAGAAAATTAAAAAAAAAATCTTCGTAAATAACTTTGTGGGGTGTCCATCGACAATTCTAAAATACTTTTGTTCTTACGTCAATGGTTGATGAAATTTTCGCTTCTAAAGCCGTACTATTTGTGCCTCCCCCCCACCTCTCAATTTGAAAGTCAGAGGAGTAAATTTCTGAAAAATGTGGGTTTGTAGAACATAAAAAGAAGTTTCAATGAAAATAGGGTAGTCGACCAAATAAATCTAATTAGTCCATTAGACAGATTTCCAAAAAATATTGGACACGTATTTTTTCTTTTTTCAGGTAAACAAAAAATGATGATGATACACATTTCGGTACACTTTTCACCGGAAACTGACGTCACTCATGATCTTTGATGCGTTTTATCTTCGTAAATATTTTTATTGATTTAATATAACTACTTTTCGATGACTAAATAGAATCATTTTTTTTTAACTCGGGAAACATCCCTATTGGTTTGAATAAGAATTGATAATTAGTTTTTGAGCTAACGGACTTTTTCGTAAAAAAGTAACAGTAACTTTGTTTTTCATTAACATACTATGAGGTTGAGTGTTAATTGGCCTATTATTAAGTGTTAAAAATATTATTTGATGCTACTTATTATACGCTACGGATCCCTTTGTCCAGTCTGAGAGCGGGGGCACACGATGCGTTGCGGCGCCGCACTGCAAAGATTTCACCATATCAGAGTGGGGGCACACGATGCGTTGCGGTGCCGCAACGTTGTTATGTTTCAGCGGCGCCGTAGCAGTCCTTCCTTAGTAGTAGTCCTTCCTTGTGACTCATAAACAAATGAGCGGTACCGCTCCCAATGCATTCACCCCTCCCCGCCTCGTCTCGGTGGTTGCAAGTCCGGTGCGGCGCCGGAGCACAGATATTTCTATGTAAGACGACGACGCAGCGACACCGCCGCCGCAACGCATCGTGTGCCCCCGCTCTTACGACTGCGTCGTAGTAACGCTGCGATGGTGCAGCGCCTGTGTCAAAAGGCTGGCTATGCGTCAAAATATTTGCGTTGCGACGACACAACGAAACGCGCCGTATGGACTGGCCCTGAGTCGATGTTATTGCTATGGTTACCAATGTACGTAGCGTAAAATAGAAAGAAATTTTTAAGTAAAAACGACGAAGTTATCCGCGAACACACATAAAAAAAAAAAAAAAAACATATATACGGTCGAATTGAGAAACCTCCTCCTTTTTTGAAGTCGGTTTAAAAAATGCCAAACGTGCAGTCCTTATATAACTGTGCGCTGACCTTTAATCTTCTTAATTGACGATTTTAATTAAAAAGTTTTTGTAGATGACTTTTCAATTGTAGAGATTATAAAATACCAACTTTGTTTAAAATGACTAAGCCGACTTTGTAATTAAACTGAATCCTTATTTAATATTAATTAATCACATCACTGGCCGTCATGATTTGTGTCTCCATTTATGTCATTATGATTATTAAACCATTAACACTTTCTACGTAATATGAAGTTATCTTACTAACCGGCAACTTTTGTGATAGTGGCAACTTTACGTCACTCTTCAAATGTAGTTTGGTGACTCCAGCGGAGAAACACATAAAACATAACATCACACGACGGTGTAATCCCCAGAAGCTTATACAAACCTGTACCTACCTATATTATAACTCTCATTATGAAGAGCACATTTCGTTGTTATTTTTAGTACTATAAAATAGGGGTGAGCTTATTGCCATCTACCGGGAATAAAACCAGTTAGGCTGCTCCCTAAAAATGCTGAGCAAAGAATCTCCAATTTATGTTTTCCCCCGCAATTAGCAGCCTAATTAACCAAGAAAGACAAAGTAAATCGTGGTTAATCCCATTACAGCCTCCGCTTTCCATCATCTACACTTAATCCCATTAAAATGCCATAAAACGACCGCCGTAAAATTGCCCTCAGCACAATCAATAGGTAAAGCTTTAAAATGCAAAACGGTCCAATAAGGGTTTTAATAAAATCACTGTTACATTAGCAATTACTAGCGACCGCCGGTGGCGCCCCCTGCCGCGCTGAATAATTTTTAATGCAGATGAACTTAATAAAATGCAGCGCAAAGTTCTGCCGGTTCTTCGGGTTAATTTTCTTACTGCTGGCTGCTTACATGGTGTCGGTACTAGACTTTGTAAAGAAATTAGGTTTTCGTTCAGGTTTTCTTTTTGTTTTTCTACGCTGATTTCAGTGTTATAAATCATCTTCATCAGCCTCTAGTGTAGTTCACTACCGGATGTACTCCTCTCCAAGCGCACGCCATTCAACTCGTATCTGCCATTCAGCTGCTACCAACTATCTTGCGAAGACCATCAGAGAGTGTTATTTTTAATTTTTCGGGTTTATGGACACTTGGCTTTGCCTATTCTGTTGCTAAGGCCCGTAAAATAATATCATGAACTTAATGCCTCGTTAGTAAAACATTTCAAAATATTAGATAGCCCAGCATAATTTCCATTACTAACACAAAGCCTCCTAAACTGAGTATCCTGTTAAAAATCTCAGCCCATCACTCCTGAAATATATTCCTACTCACTAATTTTAAAGGTAAAGTCTGCGGCGCCTTTTAAAATAATGATCTTGGAATATTCCGGAATAACTCAAGATCCTGCGCTAAAATCCTTAAAACTAATACGTTTCTGGAGTGCGAGTGACGCAAATCCTGCCACATCGGTATAAGTTGGCGTTGGTTAGCTGCTGGAGACGACGGAACTAAATGCCAGTCGGCTACGTATGACTTGAGTCTTTGCGGCTTATTCTAAGACATTGGGACATAGAGTAGGATGTAGAAGTGACAAATTGTGAAAGATGGGAAAGATGATATTATTATTATGTCTTCTTGGCCATCCTGACACAGGAAATACCTCGATAGTGCACAAGTGAGTGCGCAAACACAGTTACTCTCTGTCTTCCCTCTATCTCATATTCCAATGGGGAGGTAATCCGAAGGCAGATTACAGAGTCATTTCAATCCTTAATGGCCGAGAGATTAGAAAAATACACCTAAACTGTTTCAAATCGCGCTATTTGTTTCTTACACTTACTTAAAATACTGTTCAGGAAAACTCTACGTTAGTATTTTCGCTATAAAAAGCAACCGCAAAAGAAATTATAATTCCGCCGTATATTCGGGTGCTCCGGCAATATTTATCGTCCGAACAGGAAAATATTCATATATTGTTCTTTTGAAATATTGCCTTTAGAAACTCCAGCCGCTCTAACATTAATATAGAAAATAACTTTACTACGAGTATTTTTATTGAACAGAGCTTTAACGTGCTCGTGTTTTATTTCGGGCAGATTTCACCATTGAAACTGAACGAAGTCACGAAATCACGTTCAAGAGCTGTCAATGTCATCATTGTTTCTGAATATTGACACACTGACAACTACCGAACGTGGTTTAGATTTTGAGCTCGTTCAGTGCTCTTGGTGGAATCAGCCCTCAGAAATAACTTTTTGCATTGATCTGCCAAATGAATGTCCAATCAAGTTTTATTTGAAACTAGATTTTCTGTAACTGTTGGTATTGGGCAAGCGCGCAAAGTCTGACTCATCGAGTTTTAAAATTTTAATCGTAATAACTTTGAGAGAATTTTAATATCGCCAAGCTAGACTCAATCGTTCAAGTTTTTCACGTCATTAAATTTATGCGTTATTCATGAATAACGTAATTGGAATTGGATTTTTTATTAATCTAGTTTTTTTCTAAAGTCGTGATTTTAGATGTAAAGTCCTAAGATCGATTCCTAAGCAACAGAAGCTGTGTTAAGTTACCGTTTAGGTAGTAATACCAATAAAGGTGCCCATATAAAATGACATTCCATCAGTGATCACGATGATGGAAAAGGTCAAATGTACGTATAAGTTGATGTCAATCTTGTAGAAAGTTGTTGCACAAATCAGGAATCGCCACAGAAACTGACTGAATTACCACTTACTACGATGACTAAGCCCTAATATCAACTATGTGAAACCGCATACTTCTTCCTATTACTCTTCACTCATAGCAATGAAATCCTAAACCATTTTCTCCACGCGTCACGTCTACAAAAAGCCACAATCACTAATCTTTGACCCAAAACTTGATCCACATTAAAGTGTAGGACAGAATTATTTCATTAGCGACACATGCCGCGAATGATATTCAGAAAGAGATTTAACTCTAATAGCAAAACTCTGCCGACTTACACGCAGATTACGAATGATACGCGACTACGAGTCGTGCGCGTAGTACGCGGCCGTAGCGGCGGCGTATGCATATTCATGTGTCGATGTAATACGCGTCGTCGCTACTCTCATTAATATTCTGATTAGTTTGGATTGGAGTTGTGACGTATTAATTTGATTGAGTTCTAGACAATGGAGGTTTGTGCTGTGCAGGTTTGGAGCTTACTAGATTGACTGACATTGGTGAATCAGGGCCGGTGGTATGCCGTGTCGACGGCGCGTTCGTGTTCCACGCGCGCCTCAAAGAGATGTCAGCAAACGGGAGGGGCCCGCAAGGGCCGGTGCCTGCCAGGGCTGCGGGACTGTTCGAAAGAGATACCGCGGCCCTGGAACATAAAGGGCCAATGAAGGAACATGGGTGTTTTTTAGTCAGTAAGAGTCTGACACTCCCTTCCGCTCCGCCCAGAGCGGGAGGAGTCATTTGATGATTTCTCACCCCCAAAAAAAAAAAAAAAAAACAAAAGGGCCGGTGGTATGATCTTGTTGTTACGAGAAGTCACATTAAATAGGGCGTTAACCGGGCGTCAAATGCATCGTAAAAATGTTGCTATAGGGTTAAAGGTTCAATCACGGGTGTTTTTTTTCATTTGTATCATTTTGATTTCAATATAAAACCAATTGAGAAGATAATGATCCCATCAATAGTACTCATTTAGACTATTGAAAGATTGAACAAATTTTCGTACAAAATTATTCTCTTTATATTTTATCTGATTCCCAACCTGTATCATATAAAATACGTGTCCTCGATACATAAACGATGTAAAGGTGAATGTCCCAATTTAATAAACATCAAATCCATGTAACGATCCCTGAAAAACTTATTTATTGACAAATATTCCCCCAAAAGCCGAGTTCTGTTGGAAACAAGAATTTTCCTCAAACACAAGTAACCAGAGCTTCTAGCGGGAATTTCTTTGAGTGCAATTTCACCGTGTTTGCACATTGGGGTTTTTCAGTCTATTTTCGCACAGTGCAGTTTTAAATTAAGTTTTGTGGATTATATAAGGATCGGATACATGGGTGCATTATTTTGTATGCAAAATTTTCGTACGAAAGGAGAATAATAAGAGAAAGTTTAATATAAATATTCTAATTTGTTTTTCCTGGAAACTGAAATTTAATCTTTGTATGTCAGTGGCAGAAGCTGAGTGAAATGAGAAAAACACGGCTAAAATAACTATATCATTCTTTGTTGGTGTATTTTTACTGTGTTCTTATTTCTTTTCCTTATTTCCAAAAAACAGTTACCATTTACACTCGAGAGCAATGAATCCGGGTCACTTAAAGAATCCTAAAAATCTCGGAAACTAAAAATGCTAGGTTAATGCAATAAATTGTATTTAATAGACAATGTAATACTCCTTCAATGAAGGTATTAAAACTTCTTAGTTATTGTAAAGTTATATCATAAAAAAATCAAATTTGAAAAAGGGCCACTTTCGAAGATGGAACTATAATACATACATATATTTTATAAAAATATTGTAGATATTCTTTGCGAGGCTGCAACTACTAGTCACAATTACCAAGTTCAGCGTAGAAAATATAATAAAACGGGTTGGAATAAACACGTTAAAGGTGCGCACGGGCAGGCTCGGCTTCATTTTCTGAGCTGGGCGGCAGCTGGTAAGCCTAGATCGGGGTCGCTATATGAAAATATGGTGGCAAGTAGGAAAAACTTTAAAAGTAAGCTGAAGTGGTGCCAAAAGAACGCAGATCAATTAAAGATGAACGAAATTGCCAGTCATCACGAAGCTAAAAATTTTAGTAGTTTCTGGAAAGCCACAAACAGCCTGAATCCCAAGTCGGGCCTGCCAGTGTGTGTTGGTGGCGTAAACGACCCTAAGGCTATTGCCAATTTATTTATGGCTTCGTTTAGGATAGAGTCACCGTTAGGTCCATCGACGGGTGGGTCGGATGCTAAGGAGGGGTCCAGGGATACGCCTGTCATGTTCACTGCTAGGGAGGTTGGGTCTGTCTTAAAGGACCTTAAACGGGGCAAGTCTCCTGGACATGACGGCTTAAGTGTCGAACACCTACGATATGCAGGTAAGCACTTACCACGTGTCTTAGCGCTATTGTTTAATTTATGTATGAGTCACTCGTATCTTCCAGAGGATCTCATGAAAACGATTGTCGTTCCTATAATAAAGAACAAGACTGGAGACGCGAGTGACAAGAACAACTACAGGCCTATCTCTTTGGCGACCATTGTTGCGAAGGTGTTGGACGGTCTGATTGACAGACAGTTGGATAAATATATCACCCTACATGACGCCCAATTTGGGTTTAGGCCACATTTGTCGACTGAAACAGCGATCCTCTGTCTCAAGCATACTGTCCATTACTATGCAGCAAGGAAAACACCTGTCTATGCGTGTTTTTTGGACCTCTCCAAGGCATTCGACCTAGTGTCCTATGACTGCCTCTGGAGGAAACTCTCCCATGACACTAACCTTCCTGGGGGGCTGGTTGCTGTGCTGAAGTACTGGTACAGCAAACAGTCCAACTACGTAAGGTGGGCAGGTGCCATGTCTGATGCATACAGGTTGGAGTGCGGCGTGAGGCAGGGGGGGCTTAGCTCACCCAGGCTCTTCAACCTGTATGTCGACAGACTGATATGTGAGCTCAGCAACACCCAAATCGGTTGCTCCATTGACGGACAGTCTGTCAATAATATTAGTTACGCGGATGATATGGTGTTGCTGAGCCCATCAATCAGTGCGTTAAGAAGGCTCCTTCGAATATGTGAAGACTATGCGGTGACTCATGGTCTCAGGTATAACTCGACCAAAAGCGAGCTCTTGGTGTTTAGGGCGCAAAATAAAATGGATGACTTGGTTCCATCGGTTACCTTGGGCGGAGTTCCGCTAAAAAGAGTCACTCGTTTTAAATACCTGGGACACTGGGTCACCGATAGGCTGTCGGATGACGCCGATTTGGAGAGGGAACGTAGAGCGCTGGCTGTCAGGTGTAACATGCTGGCCCGCAGGTTCGCACGATGTGCGCGAGCGGTTAAAATAACACTGTTCAGGGCCTATTGCCAGTCGCTGTACACGTGCGCTCTGTGGGTCAGTTATACACAGGGCTCGTACAGTGCTCTACGAGTCCAGTATAATAACGCGTTCCGGGTATTGCTGGGGTTGCCGCGCTTCTGTAGCGCGTCGGGGATGTTCGCGGATGCACGCGTTCCGGATTTTGGCTCGCTGCTGCGCCTGCGAATCGCATCACTGATGCGTCGGATGCGCGACAGCCCCAACAGCCTCGTGGCTACTGTAGCAGGCAGGGTGGATGGCAGAATAATGTGTCACTGGATGGCGGCACACAGGCCGTCTTTCAGATATATGTTATAATGCTAGTTTGTGTAACGTGTTTTAGATAGAAATTATTATAATAAGGATTAAGTACTAACATAGGCTAAGTTATATTGTTACTAACACAGTGGACCTCTCTGTAGTCTTATAAATAAATAAATTATTATTATTAATACGAAATTACAGCATTTGGTTTTGCTTTTGTTTGTAATCTGTCATTTATGTGGGTACATAAACCATATTGATAGTGCTCTATATTCATTATTCAAGCTGAAATTATGTCGCTTACGCCTGAAGAATGCACCAGAATACTTACAATGCTGGAAACCGGCCGGAGTCAGCGCGATACAGCCAGGACTGTCGGTGTGTCGCTGTCAACAGTACAAAGAGTTCTCCAACGTTACGAAGAAACTGGTTCTAACCTACGCAGACCAGGAACGGGCAGAACCAGGTGTACCACAGCACGAGAAGACCGATACTTGGTGAACACCATGCTTCGAAATCGCTTTCTCACAGGAACTGAACTCACAAATCAGTTTCGACGCCTCGGAGGAAGTAACCGAAGTGCATGGACAGTAAGACGTCGGCTTGCTGAATCTAACTTAAAACCCCTTAGACCTGCAAACGGCTCTAAACTGGAGCGTGGGCATCGTATTTCAAGACTAAGATATGCCCAGAGCCACGTAAATTGGAGTATTAAAGATTGGTCAAAAGTTATGTTCTCCGACGAATCAAAATTTATGCTCTACAAGCACGATGGAAGACACAGAGTGTATCGAAAACCAGGGGAAAGATTCAAGCAAGCATGCATCGAAGAAAAAGTAGCCTACGGTGGTGGGTCTGTCTACTTGTGTGGGCCGGAATTTCTTCTGAAAGTCGCACAGAGCTGGTGATCATAGAAAACGGCTCTTTAACTAGCGTAAGATATGTGGAAGAAATCCTCAATGATCACGTTGGTCCATTTATGGTCAATTTAGGTGAGGATGCTATATTTATGCATGACAATGCCCGACCTCATACAGGTAGGATTGTTAATGACTACCTTCAAGAGATGAACATTACTCGTATGGAGTGGCCAGCGCGCAGCCCGGATATCAACCCGATCGAGCATGCTTGGGACGAGCTAGGCAGATGCGTAAAACAACGAAACCCTCCCCCAATCACGCTTCGTGAGCTCAAAATTGCTCTCACAGAGGAATGGGAGAATATTCCCCAAAATCGTATAAGGAACTTGGTGTACAGCATGCCAAACCGCGTAAACGCAGTAATTGAAGCACGAGGAGGCAATACGAAGTATTAAAATTCAAGAAAATCGTAATAAAGTTCAAAAATTTCATGTTTCCTATTTTTGTTTTAAGGAGAAATCAGCAGTTTTTTTCTTTATGTAATTTTGTGTTAATAAAATGTATGGCGACTCATATTTTTTTTACTTTTATTTAAGGAGTATTACATTGTCTATTAAATACAATTTATTGCATTAACCTATCATTTTTAGTTTCCGAGATTTTTAACATTCTTTAAGTGACCCGGATTCATTGCTCTCGAGTGTAGTTGCCATAACACTGTTGATTGACAGAATAGTTTGCATCAACACTAACTAAAAGTAACATATATTTTTAGATTCATGCGAGAAATTGTGTCAACTTAAGAGATATCGTAACCAATATCTGTAGATTCAGTAACAACAAACACATCACCAGAGTGAAAAAGCTCCCAAAAACCTTATAACATAAAAGACCATTAGTTGACCGTTTATCTAAAAAGCTCACACACAGGCTGCTATCGCAGAAGGTCATACGCACTCAACACAAAGGCGGGACATAATTAACTTAATGAAGACCAGACCTGCTGAAGAGCTGCCGAACAAAGGGCCGGGACAAAGATGATTCCCTAACAATTTATGCGGATAATAGCAAGAGGTTGTTGCCCATTTGTGAGTCGAGAACACAACGCTATTGTACGCCGACGGTTTTTTGTTAAGGACCGGATTAATTGTCGGGAGGGCCTTGGGTGTGTGCTGAATGTAGAACTCGGGATGAAGGGACCAATGCTTGATTGTGTAGTGATTTTGATATAGGATGGAGGGTGAATTCGCAAGTTTGGTTTAGACATGTATTCATGTGTTGTTTTGAATTTTCCGGTTTGTGTGGGGATGGAGGATAGTTTCTAAGGGTTTTGTCTTCATCTGGGTAACCTTCAAAGCTGTAAATTCAATACAGTGGGCAAGAGCAATACTGTAGGTTAAGATACCCAGAATAAAAAAAATGCAACCGTTAGTAATATGATTAAAACTTCAAACGGGATATTTATTAAGTTTATTATTTGTTTTGAGTTCCCGATACCACGGCACTGTTGCACGCGCCATGATCACAGCTAAACGGACGACCGAGTGTTTGTGACCATGTCAGTTTAAAAACTTATAGAAACAGTACGTAGTTTGATCACATTATCTCGATTTCTGGTGACTTGTGGGTTGGAACGTTTCTGCATAACTACGTCCATTAGGTACTACCTACTAACACGCGAATTGAGTGACTGTGAGTATAACTCTACTTAATCTCTATTTATCTAATCTAATCTACTCCTCTATTTAGTATTATATTTTAACGAATAATTAAAAACGAAGACTGAAATCCTTACTATCCTTTCCTTACTTACTAATATTATAAATGCGAAAGGTAAGTTTGTTTGTTTGTTGCCTTTTCACGCCTAAACTACTCAACCGATCATCCTGAAATTATGCATATACGTTGTCAGATGTACAGAAACGGACATAGTGTACCCTTAATCCCGAAAAAAAGTTTCAGTTACTATTCCTTTATTTATTTATTTAACACTTCAAGCACAGAGTACAGAGGCGGACTTAATGCCATAGGCATTTTCTACCAGTCAACCTTTGGGTGATGCAGAGACAAGCAGTGGTAGGTGTATACTGAAAATAATTTTATTTATACTACTATAAACTACAAGGACATATAAAATACTATAAATATATTTAAAATACTATAAATATATATTAAAAAATATATTAATTTAAATAGACATTTAAATGGAATGGATTTGAATGAATGCTTTATTCTAATGTAAAATTACATTATCTGTACGCTGTACTCCATTTATGGAAATAATACGGCTAAAATAAAATAAAAACAACATTAGATGCTGAAATACTCTAACTAATGACGCGTGAAATCAGCTGTTCACTTCCTGCCTAGCTACAGAGTTTATCGAACTAGTCGTCGCGCTTGCCGTTTGCTACGTGCGTTTTTACACGGTAACGATACATTGCGTAAGAAGGAATAAAATAAATTAAATTTATTGGATTCACATAACCATAAAATAAAACCATAAAATGAAATAATTTCTTGTACCGGTCATCTTAGTATGATATACTGAATTCAACCCATCAGTCTGCCGAGGGCTGTCCCTTACGTATACACATATGAAAATCTCTTTTTAGGGTAAAAAAACATATCAGATTTTCCATGAATTTTGTCTGAGAGATTTTAAGTCAACCAAAGCGCAATTGAATATTTTATAATATCTATGCATTGTTCAAGGGTCTTTACAGAACTTTTAATACGTATCAAGAGCTCTCATCAACATTTTAATCCCTGAAATATCTGAGAACTGCGGATGACTTGACCATTATGTCATGAGACGCGGTGTAATTTGGAATTACGTTTGTGATGTACAGAATTTGGCGGGTGGATCATGTTATTCTTAGAAAACAGCACCACCCTGATGTTTCATGATACGTTGGTCTTCATTATCGAGGTTCCTGAGTAAAGCCTGGTTGAAATAAAAGTTATTTGCGATAACAAAGCGCGCGTGACCCGCTCTGCATCATCGGCACTGCCATCCATCAATCATGACCTCTGTCGGCTATCTATGACGAACTGTGGACAGTGCTTTAGGCTGTGTGAAGTAAACAATATAGGGGTTAACGTCTTCAAATTTTGCAGTTATAATGATTTACGTATTCTTAGGGTAGACTGTTGTTCGGAACTTAAAAATTCGACTTAAAACTAAAGTTCAGGATATCGGAAATTTGTAGAGGCTCTGAAATGGACGTGGGCAGGACACTTGGCTAGACGTGGTGAGGGCAGGTGAGTAAAGCCCCCATTAAGCCGTTGCCGAGAATCGGTAGCAGAAGTATTAACAGAAGAACAGATATATAAGTGGATGATATTCAGAAGATTGTAGGAAAGATCTGCATGAGATATTCAGCTATTTCTAAAAATCATTGAGATTCCTTGCTTATAATAATCTTACATAATGAAACATCACGTTTACCACGCAACCCAACCAATTTTGACCGACCTGGAAATTGCCTTTAAGACCGATCAACGAAGCAGTCCATCTTCGAAATATTTTCAGAAAAAACTCATTCGCATAGCTTTGGTACGACTTTTGAAAAAATCATTCTCATGCCACTGTTCACCTCTATAACGCTTTGGTACGACTTTTGCTTATAATGTGAAGGAAAAGGCCCGACTACAATGCATTGTCCATTATAGTCATCAATCAAGCACGACCTCTGTCTGCCCTATCTGTGACAAGCAGCTTGCTTGCGTACAAACTGCGGACGGACGTAGTTTAATGGACGATTCCTTTCGCCAACCGTTATTGGTTAAAATTAAAACTAGTATTTATGACGAGGCTGGGAAGTAAACTTACCTTGTGAGCTTTTTCACGGCATCTCGTTCATTAATATTGAACAAGCTTTACTTTCCGGATTCGGTAAAAATGTGTTTGGTCTTAATTGCATGTATATTTTTGGAAACGAATATGTGCTTTACAGCAAACTTATTCCGTTTACCCATTTTTTTAAAGCGTTAAGTTGATGATGATTGTAAAAACACAATGTAAAGATACCCGTCTTTACATTGTATAAAACAAAGTCGCTCCCGCTGTTTTTACGCTGAGATGTTTTAGACTACGCAACGGATTTTAATACAGTTTTCAGCAATAGATATAGTGATTCAAGAGAATGGTTTATAATATGTATATTGCACCCGTGCGAGGCGGGGGCGGTTCGCTAGTTTATTATATATCTCTGTTTTTCTTTTATTATTGCAGCTTGGTCAGAATTCAATGTCTACATAGTTTTGATATAGACGCGTTGAATGGATTTTATTTTGATCTTATCAAAGAACTTTAAGGAAAATAAAAATATAAAACCATGTATGTTGCATACATGCGTATTGTTCATTATAATCATCTATCACGGCTATTGTCTGGCTGATCCACAACGAATAACGTTGTAAGTAGTCGAGAGTTTATAAACTTGCTCGGCAGTATTTAATTTCAGTATAAGAAGAACTGAGGAATAGTCTTATCAGCATTACACTAATAAAGCTTCGGGATTTGTGATTTATACGGAAAACAAAAACAAAACTTCTTCATTTATTCATAGTAGGTCGGAATGAAAGGGAATGGTATAATAAGTAATTTGTATAAACGAGATGAGGAATTTTTCTATCTGATTATGTAATTGTACCGTTGATTTAATTATAGTGATTCCAAAGCGATGTTGTTGAGCATGAGGTATTAGGTTCTACCAGTTCCGGTTCCCAGTTACGGTAAAAGTTATTGAGTTCCTCCAGCCCGGAGTCTGGATGTGAGTCCAGAAGATGGCAATGGCTGGCCCCCTGTTAGAAAGGACTTTACAACAAAACTGGTGAAATGTGGTCGGAGCTATTGAGACACCACTTCCCAACTCTTCGGTGATTACCAGCCTTGGTGGTTTGTATGGAGCAGCTGAGCTAAAAAATAAATTATATGATGAATATTTCCAGCCATTCTTTAAGCTATTGGAAAAGCCATTGGAAAAGACAACAGTCGATGTTCTAAAATTATTCAAAATCCAATCATAGCTTGACATTTCCGTGTTCGACTTTCAAACATTATATCGGTTTGTTTTTCCAGGAAAAGGAATTGTTTTTAAATGGAGACTTTATCAGTGAAATGGTGAACTTTGAAAAGAGGCCTGAGGACAAGCAAGTTATAATAAACAAGGAGTTTTTAACCGTAGTTAAGTTTCTTTGGAGGAGTCTGCCCAAGATATAGTGATGTGTAGGTTCTGATCGTTTTTTGTATAAACATTGAGTCTCAAGCAAACGGGCTAACTCACTAATTGTTAATTACTTCTATGAAACTATTCCCTCCCAGACATGATTTATGTACCTAAGGAAGAAATCGTGCATTAGTTCGGTAATCTGATTTATTAAAATTTATGAAATGATGTATTAATTTTTTTTAGTACCTATATAGGGTTGTATTCAATTAACTTCGACGATTTATTATTAAAAAACTCAACTCCTATAGAAGTTCTAAACACGTGGCACGCTATTGCAAAATATCTACAAAAGTTTCCTTGTAAATGAAAAACCAGCCAAACTTTTATCGACAGGCGTGAAACGGTACATGTTAAAAATGGTTTAACGATTAAGTTAATCTATCGACATTTTCGCACCACTTCTATAACAAGTTCTCGAACAAATTTTTTGCCAAAAAGAAAAGGAGCACCAAAACATTTTTACATAATGAAGGGCTCCCTTAGCCCTTTATTAAATAAAGTAACAAGCATTAATTTGTAATTAGACCGAAGGGTAATAGGGTTGGAAGTAGAGGCCAGTGACCCTACAAGAAGAAGTATTATTCTATTTCGTTTCAACCCTTTTCTGGATAAGCAGATGTAGTTTATCGCGAGTTTGGGGATGAATGTTTGGGTCATGATTTAGACTAAACGGATCCTGGCGCTGGCTTGGGGAAAATGATATGACGTCCCTTATTTCCCTTTCCCTGGCTCTGAGCTCCATAATTGTCTTGAGTATACATGTATAGGGTATTTAAGAAGTTTCGCCGATGTGTTACGTCTTGTATGCTGAATTTTAATGTAGTAGAGTAAAACATAACTGCCCAATATGATTGTTAACGGAACTATTCGAGCAACATAAAAGCCCGACTAATACAGGCATAGGCATGTTTTTAAAGTAATAAACTTTAATTCCAAGGTCTTTAAATCGCTTTAATGTAAAAACTAGGGCGTAAAAACAGATAACAACTTTGCAAAAAAGTATCTAAAAAGCACTAAGCAGATTAAAAGAAAATTCCAGGGCAAAATTATCGCAGAATCTGTAAATCATCGCAGACTTGCTCCTTAATATCTTCACTCAAAGAATTACTGAGGCGTTTTCGGACCTTTTCTCTTTAAATAAAGACCTCTTAAATACCGCAAAAACAGAAATACCTAAACATTAAAAGGAGGCATTAAGAGCATTCGCCTATACATTAAATGTAAATGTATTTATTTTTTATGTAAACTCAAAATTAAGAGCTATTTTCGTCAATAGATTTATCTTGTTTCAGGAGCTCATCTTTAAATTGTATACTTTGACTTTTACCGTGAATACACCACCACAAATTTCACCCCTCACACTTTTGTAACCAATGCTCATTATGCATCAATAGCAGAAACGTTACGAGGATCAAAACGCGCAATCGAAATGGAGATATTCGCGATCCTCGCCTACGGTCGCACTCCAACTGGTACGGTACAAGCCAGGGCCCTTAAAGGCAGCGCAGATAAACATCTAAGAAAGTCGCTTTCGAGAAATTTCTTTTCCCATTCCGGGACCTTTTTTGTGAATAGACCAGATTCTTTCATTTCGCCGGCGTTCGGCGTTCTGCTGTAGATAATATTGATAAAGGCTCGATTGAAAGTTTCGGGTCACTATGACGCCACTTACGTAACCATTTAAAGAATGTCCCGCATTAAGGGGAACGGTGCAATACCTGTAAATATACCATTTGTGGTGGTGTGGCGGATTGTGAGTTGGGAGTGCCTTTGGATTTATTTACGAAGCGGAAAATATTGAGTACAGGTATTTTTTGTGTTTATTTTTGGATGGGGGATTTAAACTTATGAAAAGATATTATGGAAGTTAAAAAGCTTATTTATTTTTGGCCGAAAATATTTAGCGTTCCAGCGCTCCCATAAATAAATAAATATATTATATTTCACAGCAAAGACGAGTAAGTCTATGGTATGTTTTATTTTATCCTCAAAAAATGTTGTGTAACATTAATAGATAGGACAAAATAAAACATCGTCCTTCATATTTCGCGGTGAAAAACTATCACGCATAAAATCTTTAGATCTTACAAACTATGAAATGAACCCATGTTTACATAACGAGAAGACCAAGCAATAAATATTTTTGCTTAATCTCCCAAAGCTACCTCAAAGCACAGTTCAGCTCTAATCCCAGGTAATATACCAGGGGCTGCGGGACTGTTCGAAAGAAATACCGCGGCCCTGGAACACAAACGGCAAAAGAAGGAACATGGATGGGTTTAAGTCAGTAAAAGTCTTACACTCCCTTCCGCTCCGCCCAGAGCGGGAGGCGTCATTAGATGATATCCCATCCCAAAGGTAATATAGGGCTTCATATCATCAACAGGTGTGGAGACAGACTAAAAACCGCTTCTCTGCGACAGTCGACGCGGAGCAATATGAAGCTACAGCAGGAGCCAATCTGCTGACTTTATTTAGAGCAGCCGGTGTGTCTAACGGTGTCTGGCTTGCAGGACTGGTGGATGTAAACTATTGATGTAAGACTTTACCTATACTTTCATGATCGTAATGGTACCGTATGTCTGTATAACCCCTGTGTCATAAAGAAATCCTGAAACAGATTCATACAGATAAGAGAAGATTTAAAGATAACAAGCTGGCTCACAGCATGTTGCAGAGTTAAAGCTTTTAAGCACAGATTTTTCATTGTATTTCATGATGTTTGTATAGGTACTAGTAGTTCAGAGAGTACACGCCTATGTACCTGTTCGCGTGTGCTTGCTAACATGTGGCCAAATATTTAATTTAATGTTTTCTTGATTATGTAATGTGTATAAAATATCAAGTTCTTCTAACCTTTACAGGCAGATGTTTTGCTGGGGAGATTGTTCTATGACTTCTTCATCCCAGTTTAAACATTAGGAAGTTGCGAGGGACGGGTGCTTTGGGAGACAATGTTCAAAAAGTGCAAATTATCAAACTTTTCGGATATGATAGGTGTGATGTTAAGTTATGTGTTTTCTATCACCGTAAGCCTGTAATGTCCAACGATTAGACAGGAACTTCGTACATTGGTACCTACTTACTCAGAAAAGTGGATTCGTTTACCCTTGGATTACTTTTTCTCAAGTTTGATGGACGGAAGCCGTGAGGTTGAAACAAATAAGGTTGTGGTTGGATGTGATGGAAAGGTTAAGTTGCTGGCAGCAATATGAAGCAACAGAATGTAGCCGATCCTCCGACTTTATTTAGGAGCACCCGGTGTGCCTAACGACGTCTGTCTTACAGGGTTGGCAGAGTTAGGATTATTGATGTAAAATCAGATGTACTCGTAGATCATGCATTGTAAAAATCTTATCTTTCTTAATATTTCCTTAAATCTTTATCTAAAATAAGAACACAACAAAGTTTGTTAAGAGGTTTGTAATCTTTTGAATCTGACCGGATTTTTCAGGACACCGATCTTTTTGTTTGATATTTTTGCATCCAGGCACATCAATAGTGAGTAAATCACAAACAAATGACAAGCGCTAGGAATAAATTATGAATTCACAAATGAAACAAGCTGTATACTGTAACTGTAAAGTAAATTCGATCTATAAGAGAGTAATGTATGTTATATTATGCATGTTTATGGATGAACAATAAGAGGAAGATCAAGGAAAAGGTGCGTGGGTTATATGAGGAATGGTATGAAAAAAGAAGACGAAATGATAGCGTGACGCTGATAGGAGAGAATGGAAGAAAGAAACAAGTTGCACCGACCACAGGTGACATGCAGGGAGGTAGAGCCAGGGAGATAATGATGTCGAAACCGTAAGTCTTCAAAGTAATTATAATTTAAAAGATAATAATATACATCATCCTCTATCTTGTCATTTCGTCGGTTTAGCAAAATGAAGCAACTGAGCGCGAACTATGTAAGGACGACATTGAATTATGTCTGCTGTGCATAATTACACGTCCGCCAGGGTTCACGAGTCTGAGCCAATCATAATCCACGTCTGGGATTGTAAAGTGCATCGTTATTATTCTAGACATCTCTTTAGAGGGAAGCTGGAGATGCAAAGGTGAAGGAGAGGCAAATGATTTGATTTTATTTGAATTATCTTATTTTTAATCGGAAATAAACTACTTATAAACCAACAGTCTTAAATAACTGTATTTATTATAAAAAAGATACAGTAATGATAGAAGAATTTTCAGATCACTGAAAGGCTAATGAACCGATTTCAAGATTAAACGGATTATTGAAAATTTAATTCAGCAAAGAGGTTTATGTTTTTGCTAATGAACACACCCAGTTCGAGGCAAAGGGTCGAAATGAGGAAAAAAAACCTTACCTCCTACACAAAATTTTCTCAACAAAGTAATATTTCACAGTGGCAACCCTAGCGAGATCCCGCTTCGCATAAGATATACATGTTATAATATTAAATTTGGTTACTTAGCTGTGGTTTAAAATTTACGAGCGTATCGAAACTCGTTACAACAAACCAATTTATTGGTCATCTGCTCGCTATATAAAATATTGAAGACTTTTTGGCTTTACCTGCAAGACTGTTATTTGGCCTTTGTCTAAAGATCCTTATTTAAGATTCTGGCTAAATATTTATTGAATGCTTCGGCCTCTATAAATTGGAAGCGATATTGAATAAATTAACTTATAGATTTACACCATTTGTCTTGGAAAAATTACGTGTGTGATTTATTATGATTAAATAGAGCCAGGTTTTTGTTAGCTAGCTAAGACCAAGCCTCTAAACAAAATTGTTATCTAAAAATACACCATCTATTCTTTACGCATTATTAATTTCTTCAGAATTCTGGAAGGTATCTGAAAAATTCTTTTCTAGAATAATTTATCCGCTGTGTATGAATTAATTTTTCACTTCTTGTCTCCAAGGACCAAAAATAGAGCAGATTTATTCTTAATTACCTTACTTACTTAATATTGCCTACAGAAACCAAAAACGTCATCACTACAGTATAAATCTTTAATCCTGAAGTCACCAATAGGAAAGGAGCCCTTAACCAGATTCACAATAAATGAGTTTTCCCAAGCAGGATGTGGAATAATAAATGTTGCAAATTGTGCGGATTTATCGGGCCCCGTATTTGTTAATAGCTATAGATTAATTAGCAGGAGTTATCCTGCCGGCTACCGGATTGATAATAATTAGTTTGTAACCCGACCTTGGGGGACCCCTTTGAAGTAAAGATTACCTGCGTATGTTTTATGGGTGAATAATTATCGTGTATTATTTCGGGACCTTGTATGTTTGGGTCAAGAACAGTAATTAAACAATCAAGAATAGGAAATACATAAATAATTCCTACATACTGTAATGAATGGTGCGATGGCATTGGTTAGATAAATACAGTTAAGACTGGTTGGCCACCTCAACATAGGCTAGGCAGATGAATTTTCAAACTGTTTCGATTCTGCAAAGAAACCAATTTAGGATGAAGAGAATACTTATACACGTCACGACATGTCACCACGTGAGAATGCTATAGACTAATTGATATGTTTTGTCGCATTCACACAAGAAAAAGAACAACTTATGCCGATGTCGTGTAAAGAAATGAAACAGAACGATAAATTTTTTTGTTTCATCGAGCGTGGCACGTTTTTTCAAGGTCAGCACACTAGTTTGCTAAACAAAGTTTGACAGCTGACGTGCAGCTAGCCATCGTCTACCTTTAAAATACAGTTTTTACGTGTTATATGTTAAGTAATTTATGTTATATTTTGTTTTGAACAATTTAGACTTACTATTTCAACCATTTATACAAAAAAATGGTGTGGTGTAGCGTTAAAGGGTGTAAAAGTGATAGTGGAACGAAAATCCCAGGATTGTCTTTTCATTCGTAAGTATGCCACTCTTTATCAGTTCTAGGCATTCAGTAACATTTTATTGTGTATAATGTACGCTAGACGTACGATTCATCCTTAAAAAGCACAAAAATAACAATTATTATTCAATTATAAATTCTAACCTAAAAACGTTGGTGTTGCCAACTTTTCTATAAATTATTACCCACTATTATGGGAAATAATAATATGATGGCTTCTGCAGTGAGTATTAATTAAATATCTCAAATATTTAATGACTTTTTGCAGTTTCCCTGAACCTGATAATTTACGTCAGAATTGGATTGTAGCTACAGGACGAACAGATTGGACACCAAAACCGTCATCAAAAATTTGCAGCAAACATTTTGAGAATTAAAAAGAAGAATATAAGTTAATTAGAAAGAAGAATTCATAAATAATCATTTTGAAAGTCAACCTTTTATTGGAAATCACAAAGTTTTACTTATTAAGGCAATTGCCATGCACTATTTTGAACTGCGTATACATCACGCAACAAAAGGATTTGAACCTAAGCAAAAAATTAGAAACATACGAAGCTTGTTTTATTTAAAGGACAATAATGTGTTAAATCAATAAAAGCTTATTAAAAATAAACATGTTCTATTATTTACCCACAAACCCAGAACCTACTATCACATCAGAAATGGCAGTAATTTAGAACCACATCATCATCATCCATCGTCACTCCTGCCCTCATCGCAATTAATTTGAGTTCGGCAGCATGTCTTCTCCGCATCGCATGCCTTTGCGTAATACTCTGTCTACGTGTCACCATAACCAACAAGTTCCGTTCCGTTCAAAGTATCCGTAAATTATTGAAAATCAGTTTACTCACTTTTCCAAACAAAAAAAGGGTAGCGTTTCCATTCACCGTTCAACTCCCATTTATTAAAGAAACTCGAGACTCCACAACACCCTTAAAAACTCGCGAGATTCTTCATAAAATCGCTCCCTCGCCTCGTGTCGAACAAAAACACTCCATACAAAGATCAAAGTGACTCCTCGAACTATGACAGTTATAAAAAGTGGGGAAAAAAGTCGGGCTTGGCTAGTTGGTAAGTTGAGTGATATTTCAAGCCCAGCCCGACTGCCCGGGACGTTTAACATGACTCCTGGGCAAGCCAAGTTTATTTTAAAGTTCGCTATTGTAATTCTGAACTGGGAGAAACCGGTTTGAACTAGTTTAGAGACAGTACTGTGATTATGGTTGGATTATGTGAATTGTGTGGATAATTATGTGGTAGCAGTAAGTACGGCGAGTGGAGAAGAAGGATGGAGGTCAGCGGCAACACAACTACTGCAGTGGTAAATTAAATAATCAAAGTGTTGGTCTCAAAAAAAAACGCTGCTAGTGTTTCAGTTTTCATTGTCATGAAAATTAATTAAGAAAAGATAACGGTCGAGATGCTGCAGTCTTTTACATTATTCATTTTGAATTGATTGCAATAACAGGAAAACTACTGTTACGTCGGCTGCTTTACGAGAGGACCTGTCTATAAGATTAGAGTCTAGAATGTTCGACTACAGAACAGTCTAGAAGATTCTAGAGAGTTGTAGAACTTTTTCGAAGGATGATGTTCGACTATGAAATGTGAAGAAGTTTCCTGAAAGTTGTCGAACCTTCTTGAAGGATCAGTCCGTCTAAGTGAATAGTGATCAGTAGTGTACTTGTGATTAAGTTTTAAATCTTTTGTAATTAATAAAGTTATTTTGTGTTAAATCGGTAGTATTTAATTTATCCCATACCGTGCTCGTAACACTACTTTTGATTATCAACACTTCAGCGTTTTCTTTCCCCATATCAATTTATTAGATACACACAGTTTGTAGCCCTTACACAACAAAGGATAATAGCTTGACCAACACATTCATTTAGAAACCAATTTAAATCTTTAAGAATCGACCCCTTGCTGCACATACATCAAGGCTACGAAAGGGTTTTTATGAGCAATCTACGCGCCTGTTATCTTGTAGTGTAAACAGTTGATTAACCCCCTCGGGACTCGCTTAAACGCCCCCTACGCTCATACGACATAATGGCAGATTTTGGCCAACCAACTTCCACATCCAAAATTGAACCCTCTTTCTTAAAGAGTACAGTTGTTTTTGCCTTGTGTTGTGTTGTCAAGGTATCGTTTCTTCCAGTACTAAGATAATGCTGTTCCGTTGGTCCAGTTCATTTGTCAACGAGATTAGGATGTGTCCAGATGAGTTAGTGGAGTAAGCTGAATGTAGCCTCTTGTTGTGGCCATCGTCTTTAGTGTAACTGGTAATGAATGTAGGGTCTAGAGATAAGGTAAGTCAGTTCACTTGTTTCTGTGTAAGTAGTGGGAATTATGTAGGATGTAGGAGGCTGTTTCGTCTGTAAAAGTATTTGTGAAAGAAATGTTTTCGAAAAAAATGGCAGTTGAAATAATTTTAGCTACTAGGTTTGCTTGTTTGATAAAGTGGCTCAGCAGTGTAAACTTGGATCTGTAGATAAACCTTGTTTTGTAATAAAACAGTATCCGTCGTATACAAAAATAGTGAGGACCTTTAGCCGAAACACAAACCTTCGAGCTTAGTACTAGACTAAGTGGTTAGTATTGTTGAACTGCTCAAACCAGTTAACTGTATTTCGATGACTGTTATGTTTTTATTACAAAAACTGGCTCGCTAGTCGGACTTAAGACGTCAACTTATGCGTTTACATAAAAATAAAAACATGTTTTGCAGTAAGACCGTATACTTAAATCTTTCAGTAGAAACCTTTACTTATTTCATTTCTATCTGCCTGTAGAAGCGTGACGCTATTTCCTATTTCGTGTTTTTTCCTTCAAGGTTACGAAACAAATCCGTTTACGCCTGCTATAGATACCGTTCAAAGTTCAGCTTTCTTATGACGAGAAATATCGCAACGTATGATCCATCGTCTGATAATAGGAAGTGGGTTTCTGGGTCACATCCAGGGCCGCTGGAATCACTAACTGGTATCTATGCTACTTCTTGCAAGTCATTGTACTTTGTAGCGTCGATTTGTATGGTTAAGATTGGGCTTAGATATGTTTCTTGGGTTTGTTGATCATGCCAAATATTCTTTCTTTTGCTGAAGTGTGTCTTCAAAGAACTGCTAAAAACTTTTAAGTGAACTCTTTATTATAAAGAACCTCCTGGAAGATTGACATTGGTTTAGTGTGATCATCAATGTGCTCATAATGAACGTAGGTTCAATTCCCAGGTATACCGGTAAGGAACTTAAAGTATTAACTGACGCATGTGAGTGTATTATTATTTTTATAGTAAATAGGCTTGCGTTTGACCGCCACTCGCCTGATGTGAATGCGGCCTAGCACGCTTGCCTAGAAGAAACCGATTCACTCGAACTTTGAATAGATCCAGATTATAATGATTAAGGAACAGAGAAGCTGGCAGTGAACTCCACAGACTGGCGGTTCGCACAATAAATGTTGAAGCATAGCGCTTCAACCATAATCATTATAACGGTAACTCTTCGCCGTATTTCCGATAGAATGGGGATGGGGGAATTAGATTGTGTAATTTCAAAGCACACTCTCCGAAATAAGTAGAGGTACATCAAAGGGTATATGGTGCAAAGGTGATGTGGTACAGACGTTATGACACAGCTGGCCAGGACATAGCTGGAGGTGGATCACTGTGTTGCTCAATTTCTCACAGGTCATGGTAACTTTAAAAGCAAATTATTTTCCTTCAAGCTTGTTGCCTCGCCTTTTTGTCTATGTTCTACATCTGACTGCGAATGTGAACAATCTGCACATCATATTTTATGGGAGTTCAGTCTTTGGCAGAATGAACGCATTATTATGTTGGATAGTGTACACGTTACCTACATCCGGAATTATTTACTATACGGACCTTGTAGAAACTAGAACAAATTTCCGTGCGTTCAAGCGTTTTTGCCATAACTATTATTGGAATCAAATATAACAGCTCACAACTTAGGACCCATTATTCATCCGTGGTGTTAGGCAACTGGGCTTATCCCAGTTGTAAACGTCCCTTTGTGCCTATTGGTCTTGTTTCGTTCTGCCTCCTGCTGATATGGAGGGAAGTGGAAATTATGGTTTTCCAACTCCTCCGCTATACTTTTCTGATTAATTTCGTTGCGGGATCCAAGACAGTTTAATTGTTTCTCTAGGACTTCGTCGAGCTTCATTGTCTCGGCGCTTTTCTGGTGGTCGCCACTGTTGATTCTGGAAAAAAAAGACGTGACATTAAGTTGAATATAAAAAGATCGTTTCTTGACTTATCGTGTGTTTCACAGACAGAAATCTTAAATCTTTACAAAAATTTAGTTGGTTCGATTCCGCCAGAACAATCGCTCAGCCTTGCACCAATTAAAATCTCATCGTCATCACAAAGCTTGGTGATATCATAATTATTTCTTTGTCTCGCAACAAGGCCAACGTTCTGCCATGATGATAGAAATCCCTTTTATATCCTATCCGAACAAAATGGAAGTGAAATGTTTTATATGCCGGAATTATTCCAGCAGTTTTTGTGAGCCGTCCATATTTACATATTGACAGCTCCAACCGTTGTTGCGTGAATTAAATTTGCTGAATTTAACTTTTTTATTTGTACTTTTGTCACCCTTGTAGCCTGCATCACTTCTATTAATTGAATTGATGCTCGTTTGCGAAAAGCGTAGGCACGTCACTTTGTATAATATATTTCGTCACTACTGCTCTCAGTTCGGTTAAAGAAAACATCGAGAAGTTGTGAAACCAGAAATTCGAAGATATGTGACAACCACACGTGTCCACCGCACGCTTTTATAGAGGAGGCCTATGAGCCAGCAGTGGGAACATCATAGACAGATTAAGAAGGACCATTCAATGTTTATCTTGATTGTAAGGTGAAACCAAACATGACTTGTTTTATTTACTTCCTTGTTACAGCAGTTAATTTTACTGTTTCCTGGTCATAATAAAGAGTTCGTACAAAAAATAAATGAAATAAAGTGTAAATGCCTATCCCTTTAAGTCCACCTCTCAAATCAGGTTCAATGTATAAATAAATAAGGTTGGTACATCTTTGACAATATCATAAAACTATAAACAAAACCTGAATCACAAACAAGACCAACCCGACCGCCATCTTTCTCCAACGAAAAATATTTTAAAAAGTATTACATTTGAGGTCGTATCCGGCATGTATCAGTGTGCACGTCTCAGAATATTGTATGATACATACAATGTGTCAGATTCCGCTCTACTCGGTTTCAAAATCAAATTTTTATGAGCCGTGAAATAACCCTGCCTTGAAGCTCGTAATGCCTTTCGATGCAAATATATTGTATATCTAGTTTATGTACAATATGTTCAGAGGGAAAAGGTTGGTTGTATCAAATGGTTTTTTGCGTCGTAAACCAATTTTTGGGATCGGTTAGCGAATTGAAGGTTTTATGGGCTGTTTGAGGATAGTTGAATGCTTTTTATGAGGTTTTCTGTTAAAACAAAATACTGGGATCTTCTTATGTCCGTGAAGATGGAAAATATTTTACTTCATTTTTTAATTCTGCCACTTTGGTGTAATGTTACGGCTGAGCATGAGTTCAAAGTGTAATTGGGTTTCTCCACTAGAAGCTTCTCAGCAGCATCCCTAAATCAAAGCTTGTACCCGATAGACAACAATAGGTCTTCTGTTACATGGGACACCTCAAAATACTTAAACCTTTAGGCTTACAGGTGGGATCTTACGTTTTTGTAATGAATCTGGGTTTATTTATTTTATTTTATTCTATTGTGTTTGGGTGGCTTACAGCTAACAATACAAACATTTTTAGCGAGGCAAACAACGACAAGCCATTTACAAGCCTCCACAGTTATCAATTAACTATTGTTGCACCGACTAGTAACTGAGATTACTATCAATAACTAAGCAATAGGTAGTAACTAAGAATAGGAATAATTTTCACAAGGAACCGTATATCAGATATATTACTATTTTTTGTTATTTTCTTTTTTATATCTATGGTTGTTCTTCAAGGTTTACTGTGATTATCACTAATATTATAATGAATTCTGGATTTATTGCAATAATTCATAAAGGCCCACATAATGTAATAAAAATTTATGAGGACTTTTAAGATGAAAGCCAGCAAATTAAGTATGCATAATTGAGTTGGAGTATTTTCCTTCCGCCTAACCATATTAATTTTATTCCTACAAATTTCCTTTTAAAAGCTGATGCTTCCTTGTTTCCAATAATCAATTTGAGTAATTTATTTTAATTTTTGCTTGGGGCATATTATTTTTAGGCATAAAATAGATTATAACAAACTAAGTATTCAGACGTAAAATGTGTTTAGGAACTCAGTGTCTACAGCAGCGGTTTGGCGAATGAGTGAACATGTTGGAACCCCGTTACTGCACTGTTGAAAGAAAAAAATCTACAAGCATTTTAAAATAACTCTGTGAAGCTAACTAATAATACTGTTATTTTCCTTCGTCATTTTCCCTCCACTTACAAAATGTACGCAAAAAGAAAAACATAAAAAGTCATTCACTGACAAAACGTGGAACACAAAGCGGAACTCCGAGAATCTTGGCGCGAAATACGCATTATACATTCCCACATAAATAGGGAAATGGTCCAAAAACTCCTGTTCATTATCATTCTCCGTTATTTTATTCTCTTTTCCGTAAATAAAACTCGTAATATCGTGATTAATCGCTCGTTATAATTTATTATCAGCCATTGAATTACTTATTTTGTGTAAACGTTATATTTTTGGGAAAATTACGGCCTGTGAATCAAATGTGGGTTCAAATGTAAAGCTAAATTACACCTGATGCTTTAGTGAACATTATAATTTCGTACCTCGTCAAACATGACATTAACTCATGCACACTCATTTGGTTCTTTAAACTGTGATGTTTTAAAAATACATTTTATCTAGATGATAAATAAGGATGTGTAAATTATTCATAATGCAGAAAATCCACTGATGATACGACGTAGCTATCGTTTAAAATACACACAGTTAGTGGGACTGGTTGCTACCTCTGCATCTCCTCAAAATCGATTCTCAACAAAAACACATCAAACAGGCAAAGTTAAAGTCTTTCACACGCTTTCAGAACAATAATACCTACGTGTAAAAAGGGATGTGCCAAAAATCGAAATTACCTTCTTTCCACAGTCTTTCCTAAATCAAGGAGGTGAACAAACACTTGCTGCCATTAAGAGAACAAGACACGTTTATTTCAAAAGAAAGCTCGACATTTCCAGCGAAGGGGGTTGTCATGGCGAAACATATGGGAGGCCCCACCATACCATGTATGTTTAATACGGATTCAAACAGAATTTAATCGTGGCTCAGCCTCCCTTCCTTTTGTTTACGTTCCTCTTTAAGCAGTGAGCGAAGTTCCAAGAGGTGAGGAGCAAACATTTCAATTTTTACAACTTCCCCTATTTGATTTTAGGGCAGGAAAAATGGTCGCTTTGTTTTTCTTCACTCTCATTCTGCTGAGAATTAAATTACTGACGTGTCTTTAGGGGGATTGTTTGATTTTTGTTCAGATTATTCAGGATTGAAAGCCCTTCATTCTATTATACAAGGCGTCACTTGAAGACCTAATTCCGTTGTTGTCTACCGTAGTAGGTAAAGATAGGAACATCGATTGTGTAGAAAATAACAATCAACATACATTATTATTGTCCGTACGTTCAACTGCAATGCATAAGATTTGCTTTACCAAATGTTAAAAGTAACGAGTGTGATATAGTATTGAATAAAGAGAAACCTGAATTCGTAGATAAAACCGTTTTCCTGGGGCTTACGCTTGATTCAAGGCTACAATGGGGTTCTCATTTGACATCTCTAGCGGGGCGCCTAAGTTCAGCAGCATATGCTGTTAGAAAAATCCGTCAATTTACTGATGTAGATACTGCTAGACTGGTCTATTTTAGTTACTTTCATAGTATAATGTCTTATGGCATTCTGTTATGGGGACGGGCTGCAGACATTGAGTCTATATTTATTCTGCAAAAAAGAGCCATCAGTGCCATATATAATCTTCGTAGGCGCGATTCTCTAAGGGAACTGTTTAAGGAAATCAACATCATGACGGTACATTGTCAATACAGCTACGAAAACATAATGTACGTTAGAAAAAATCTACATCTTTTTAATAAAAGAGGTGACAGACACAATGACAGTACTAGAACTAGAGATCAATTAGTTCAGCCGGGCTTCAGACTCGCTAAAGTAGACTCATCTTTCATGGGGTACCTACTGTTTGAGATGCTATAATAAAATTCCACCAAGTATTCTTGAACTGAATGAGACGCAATTTAAAACATCCATTAAACGCACACTATGTAAGCAAGCATATTACAAGTTGGACGATTATATCTCTGATAAAAATGCTTGGCTCAATGCTAGTCCTGCTCCACATGGACAGGGGCGCATTAAGCCAAATTTAGGATTAATGGATAGCGTTAAATAGTATTGTTGGAGCTGCTGAAGATTGTACAATATCTTTGCATTGTATAAATTCAATTTCTTTTGGTATTATATAACCGCATAGCCCATATTATGTGAGTACTATGTACTAGAAAGCTATCATTTGCTGGAAACCTACGTCTTTTTTTTTTACTTGAATGTACCCTGGCGGTTAAGAGTACGTCAAATGTCTCGCTGATAATGGCGCGTGTGTCGGGTCATTTAGTTCCCTTCAAAATGGTTGAGTTGAATGGTGCTGATACATGTGTCATGTTCGTGAAGGGGCGCTGTCAGTTGTGACTGGTCATCTCTTGGTTGCCACGGCTTATTTGAATTAATTATTTTATTTTTGAATTTTTCTTTTCTTTGTTTTTACTATGGACACTTTTAACATGCACATCTTGCTACATCGCTCTCACATAATGTACCATCTCAACATGAATGATGTAACCAAGGTTTTGTAAAATATTCTGATTTAAAAGAGTGTCCATGGAGTTTCTTGCCCGTTCTTCTCCATAGAGATCTACGTTAGGGAATGGGCAACTACAGTACTTTCACAGTTTTATGCCTTGTGACTGGGACTGTAGCTACATTTCATTGTTGTCTTTGTTTCAACAATTCAAAAGTGCCTGTAACTGGCCTGCTTGAAATAAATGCTTTGATTTTGATTTTGTACTCAAAACCGTTGCACGTCTTCTGACGCATTGACATGGTGTAAGAATAATTATAGTTAACATAATTTATTTTACCTAGCCTCAACTAAGTTTGGATCGGCTAAAATACAAATATTTTACATGGAGCTACTGCCTACCTCACCTCCACAACCCAGTTGGTGGGTAATACGATACCCCTAAGTAAGGATAGTTGTCAGACTTCGGGGCCTGTAACGACTGTCAAAGATCTAAAAATGAAAATCAGGATCAACAGTTTAACGTGCTTTTCGAGGTATAGAGTAACTCGTTATGTGCTGGATGATCACCTATCCACGGATCGACTTAAGCAAGCGCTGTTTAATCGAGAAATCCGACCCGTGTGGTTGTTTCCATGACAATTCAATGGAAAACTTTGTCTTGAAAGCCTAAAGCACCTATACGAAATATTGAACCCAGATTTATTAGAAACCAAATACAGGTCGTTTCGGTTACTCATACCTCTACATCGAGAACAAAGGAAACTAATATACGGTCATTACTGGCTGCTAATGAACACAGACTAAACCGAATAAACGCTAGAATCTGCTGCTTTAAACTTAAGAATATAATACGGCTGCGGAGGAATATTCATCACAGGTTTAAAGTTCTAGTTGCAGCAAATTCATTCAAAAGCCGATTAAAGGAAAATTGGAAAATAGTAAATAAGTAATGATTGTTCCAATGGTATAATTTTGTAGTGCTTTTGCTAAGCAAGAAGTTCTGAGTTTGATTACCACGTCAGGTAAATTGTTATCAGGAATTACTCAATAGCAGCCCGGACTCTGAATATATGCTTTATTGATGGCAACTTGCTTTCCTATACATGGGATTCAAATATAGCTGGCAAAATGTGAGTGTCACCTCTACCTTACCTTCAGGGATTACAGGCGTTATGATATATTATGAAACTTGGCATGATCACTAAGTTCGATGAATAGTATAGGCTTGGATGATGCCTTCTAAATTGAGTTCTCTCGAAACGGGAATCAATGTATGAAGATTAAAATAGTTATGAAAGGTGACTTTTTTTCACTTGTTTTGCACGTCTTTTGTTTATTAGTGAAACGGGAATGTTACCACACGGGATGTACCCTACCAGAAGCGTACAAGAAATTGTAGTGCAACGACGGGTGACATATTCTTGTTAAGAAACCAATATGGCAAATCATCAAAGTAAGATCCGAAAAATATTATATCGTCCCAGTAGTACCTGTAATAAAATGTGGATTCCTAAGTAACTATAATTTTATCGATGACTACCACAGAAATACGAGTTCCATACACTATACTCATCCTTATTCACCAAATAAGCACCCAGACATTTTATTGTCCTCCCTCACCATATCTTTTGGATAAATATCCGAATAAATCCGAGGCTACGTCCCTAGTCCAGCAGACATTATATAACACCACTAGCGAACCTTTCACGGTCCAGCACATCGATAATATTGAATCAGTTGACTCTATTAACAATGCAAATAGTGTAAGCGAGTGCCAGCAGCTAGCTTCGTAAATGCACCGAGTTGTACAACTAACTTAACACCTACCACCAAGTTGGAGAATAATGAACTTTCTTGCGGTGGTATAAGGTGTTGACGAATGCACAGAAAACTTGGCAAGTTTATCCGACATTGTTTGCAAATCCAAACTTATGCAGAAACGGGAGTGTTTACAAGGATCGTTTGTTACAGCTTAATGCTTGTTGTTTAGACTGTCTTCGGATTTTATTCGTAGATTGTACTTGTATCGGTTCGTTTGGGTCTGGTTTGGTCTGGTCTGGGTTTGTGCTTAGACTTTTAGATTTAGCATGTGGGGGTATCGATTTCCAATAACTTTGTGGTAAGGGTATTTGAGGTCTTATTCTGGTAACATGAACAATGTATTATCGTGTTGTCGTATATAACTAAAATAATAGATCCGAACCTAAAATAGATATTGCTGAATGAGGATTCCGATAAAGCTCCGATGTATGAATTTCTGAGGATACTGATAGAATCACGTAATCTGAATACGAAATCATGATTGGAATTGTTTGGTTGGCGCAAGTTCCAAATGAAAACAAAACACACTGTTTAAACTGCATTCAAGAAATTTAATATTACGTCACTATATTTCTTTATGTATCAAAGTTTTATTCTCTCAACACAACATACAATCTAAAATCAATAATACCAACACACCCAAACTATCTCTATTGTACAGCAACAACAAAATGCATTTAGATCCAATGCAGCCAATATAACAAGCTAAACCAGATTTATACACCAAACGAGAGAAGGAAAATATTTACGGTACAGGACGATTTGCATCGCTACGGCTAATACCGGCTATCAACCGCCTCTGTCAAATTATTTGCGGATTAAAGTCGAAATATACTCGTAGCCCACTGATAGCCACGGCCGGACATATTGGAAATATATTGATCTGGTTGAACCTACCCTATGGAACTTTGTAATTTGACTAGGTACGTATTTATTATCATGTACTCATTTTCTGCGACAGTTTGTGGTCATTATCACCATGATTGACGGCTTTCAATGCAAAAAAATGTCAACCTATAGATGTATGTGTGCCAATGATTAATTCAATATACCATTTGTATTACCTTAAAGTAAATGTGGAAGTAAGGATTGACATTTACCAACTACCTACGCATGTTTGAGATAACTTTTGATACAATATCATCATCCCACATCTTTACAAAAATTATATCAAGAATTGTCAGTGATAGAGCTTCCATGTTCTATAAACAGCTTAAAATACTGCTCAGTGATTCTCACAAACAAAAGCCTAAATATTACCAACAAATTGGTCCATGGCGATACGCAAACTAAAATAGCGTCAAATTATTACTGCGGCTTATGGTCGAAATATTAACGCGATACATAGTGCAGGGGTGAGGATTTATTTATAGAGTTTTATACCCAATACAATGTTGTAGATGGCCAAAACGATGAGTGGTTTTGATGGTATATTTTTGGAACAAAGAAAGACTCATTTCGTATGGAATTATTATGGGACCAAAGAGATTAAAGAAAGTTTTACAAAAATTTTGATCTTAGACATTTTCGATTGTGACACACGAATGCTACCTGACAAGTGGGCGTGTGACACTAGACAGACCGATTTGTTACAAAGTAGTAACAAGTATTGGATTACGATTTTATTCGTCTTGTCCCGTCTACCGCTCGTAAACGTTTGAATGGCTTTGTATGGGACAAACGTGGACTGTTATTAGAGAGTTATATTTTAACTTGACACATATGTAGATGAAACTTTTTAGGTCCAGAGGGTCTTGGTAAAGTATTCTATCAGCTATATAGGTGATGGTAAAGTCAACAAAGTAGTGAGTTACCGAAAAACTTTTATCAGTTCTGTTGAAAATTGTTGCAGGTATGAGAAACACAATAGCCCCGTGTCTAGGCCACCAGGTATTGAAAATCAGAAATGTTGAGTTCTGCGAACAAAAATTACTTTAGTCCGTATCTTTTTAGAATTGCCTTTTGTATAACTGAAAAGTTGCGAAGATCCCGTTATTGTCAGTCCTTTTCAAACCTGAAAAGAAACTGAATGATGTTCTGTTTACGCTTTTCTCGGAGAATCCTCTTTACATTAGGAAGACTTTGGCGGTCGTTACGGGTACTCCGAAGGCCGTAAGTCTAGACGACCAGTCTTACCGAGGGGTATTGTGTTACCCAATTACTGGAGGTGAGATAAGCAGTAGCTCTTTGGAAAATACTGGTATATGCCTAGACTGGGAGCCAACCCCAAACACTTTAAATTGTCAAGCCCTTCAATAGAAGTCCAATAAAAGTACCCAAAACCAAACTTTATAAATCACGATGTAAATAGCGAATATTAAAACGAAAACTCTGTTAATCTGTGTTTCGGCAACACTGACATTGTTGGCCCAAGTTGCTGTAATTGTGTAAAAATTATCCTTCGAAGCTTCAACAGTGCCACGCTTGAGTAAGTTTTCTTGTTTCACGACAATGGCGGTAATTTGTGGCTAAATAAGCTGGATTTTAATTGATATTTTAAAAGATGAGTGTATAACATTTTTGGTCTATAAAGTCGGAAAAGTCTAATTAGTAAGTTTATAATAACACTAAGCAATAGATTAATTAAAGCCTAGTTATTCCCTTTATTCGTTTTATTCCATATCGTTTACATTTTTAGGGTTCCGTACCCAAAGGGTAAAACGGGACCCTATTACTAAGACTTCGCTGTCTGTCTGTCTGTCTCCAGGCTGTATCTCATAAACCGTGATAGCTAGAAAGCTGAAATTTTCACAAATGATGTATTACTATTGCCGCTATAACAAAAAGTACTAAAAATTAAAAAAAAAAATATTAAGGGGGGCTCCCATACAACAGATATGATTTTTTTGCCGTTTTTATAGATAATGGTACGAAACCCTTCGTGCGCGAGTCCGACTTGCACTTGGCCGGTTTTTATAAACAAACATTCCTAAAAAAAATCAATATTAAAAAAGCCTAGTTATTATTATACTGTTGTGATTTCAACACTCGCTCTGAGCTGAGTATTGCAAATCCGATAGAGCGCTTTCATTTAGGCATTCATTCAGGTGAAATAAATGTAAGTCAAAACAGGTACTAAACCCTGATTGCAGGAGATTGATGTTAATATTTTTCTACCTTAAACAATATACCCAGCGAACACTATTGATCGACTTTTAACAGTCGTAACCGTGCAAAGAACTGGTTTGTAGTAGAGATTTCAGAACTCATATTTGGCAATGGATTACCATGATCGGTTTAATGTAGCTTATTATTATTTCTTTCTATTCTTATTATTTCACTTAATAATCCCAACTATAAAGTGAAATAAAAAAGGAGTATACCCAATAGCCATATCATGAAAAACTGGAATATACACGAAGGTACATCGACTTAATATTTCATGCAAAATCGGGCAATGCAGGTGTTTCATTTAGTAAAAATTTATCAAAATCCAAAATCGTTTTGTACCTATATTCCTCATAGCTTTGACGCCAGCTATCGTTTTCAGCAATTTTGAAATATCCTCTTCAAAAACAGATTGCCAATACACGTGAAATAAACGTTGGGACCAGCATATCCTCTAAAACCCTCTCTTCACCTGAAAAAGAAAAATATTTTAGTTGTGAAACACTGGGGAATAAAAGTGGCCATTTTTTGTCAATATTGCTCTGGGAGTACTGTAGGAGCACTTCTAGTGTTAATGGTAGACTATTGCTATTAATAATATAAAGGACCAGGTTTTTTCAGAAACTTACGTGACTGAAATATTACAGCACTTTTAGCAGTTCTTGACGATTGCAAAGTGAGTCGTCAAACCATTCTTGTTCCTTAGTAACAGAATTGCCTGAATGGGAAAAAAGTAAGTAGGTAAGTAAATAATCATTATTTACCAAAAACTCAGCCTAAGTCACTTCAGGGTTGTTTCAATAAAAGGTGGAAACTGGTTCTATTACATGAGAAAAGGACCAAACTTAAAGACGTGGAATCGGCTTGATCCGGTCAGGTATAGATTTATATCCATACAGTAAAAGCGAAATATATGTTTATTACTTCGTTTCGGTTCAGATGATGCACTGCGTTGGACAATTTGCTTCAAAATTTTTTGAGCGGCCCAGGCCGATTCCGCGGTATAAAGTTGGGTGACTCCCTGATACTACATTTACTGTAGGTACAGTCCTATAAAGAAGTCTACATTTATATCTTACTGTCTAGCTATGGTATTTCTACACCATTTCATATATATAAATGGAACCACTAAATTGAACCGTCGATATCCCAGTCTCAGCCTTCTAAAGAGTCACTCTAGCCAAACGATCCGCAGGTTTAAGTGCATTCTTTTGTCAAAATTGCTTCTAAAATGTTTTAAAGAAATTACTTTAGCTGGGCAGCGGCGCGGAAAATTTGAAAATACTTCGTTCATATTGTTCGTCACGAGACTCCAGTGCTCCAGCACTTTTTGTTGTTGAAGTTAAACATTATGTTTTCGCTGTTTGCTTTTCTTTTAGTAAATGACATGCATTCATGCACGGTCTGAATAGGGAGGTTCAGTATTTAAAAAAAGTATAGAAAGTCGAAGTACATGCATAGGTATATAAATAAACTCTCGCCCTTTTCCCGTGGGGGTAGGCAGAAACCACAGAACGCCACCTGCTACGGTTAATGATGAAATAATCGAAGAATCTATTGAATTTATTACTTTAAAATCATTAGGGAAAGTAAGATACTATTATTTTTCTGCATTAACTTTGATTATTATCATCGTGCAAACAATAATATCCGAAGTAGGGAGGTAGGTATCTTATCTAACATATAGCTACCTCATTCTCTGGGGAAATCAAGTCTTCACATTACATAATGTTGTTTCGTATTAACACGCAAAGCATAACGCGATATGATTGCATTAAACCTATTAGTTTATCTACCTAATCTACAAGAACTGATATTATCACAAACTCTATGGAGAATCACCTCAAAATAAATAAGTAAGAATGTGACTTGAGGTGAGACTTTTGTCATTATCTAAGTGGCATCGTCTAATTTTGTCGCCTAAACTCGTTTCAAAGTTTAAATTCAATCTAAGGGAACTTCACCTTTTTTGGCGTTCCACTTTTTATTAAAGTATTTTAAGTCGAGTTTAGTTACGCCTTGTTATTTCAGGATCACTGTGGAGTTGTTCTAGTCTTTTAAATAACTAGAATTAAAACAGTTCATAGCCATCATCTGTCTAGCCTTTTCCCAATTACGTTGGGATTGAATACCAATACTTTAAAAGAAGCGACTGCCTAAGTGACCTCCACAACAGTCAGCATGTGCGGGGTAATATGTTACCAATTGGTAAGACTAAATGTCCAACTCTTTGGTCGCTGATTACGTGCCGGGACCAACGGCTTAGGGTGTTTTCTAAGGCACGAAGAAAACACGGTATATAATGAATGGTCACTCATCCACAGATCAACCTTGGCAAGTTCGGTTTAACCTTGAGGTTCAACCCCTGCGACAGATTTTTTTTATAATTAACAGCTACACGATAGGTAGTTTATAACAGAATGCTTAAAATATTCGGTAAAAATAACTTAATTTTTCAAATCAAATTATTGACATCCATATGTACCTTACAATACATGGGACGAAAAAAAGATCTTTCAAAAATATCCATCTAAACTCATACAAAATAACAAAACGTCCATAATCCCTCAAGGGTTAAGTAGAGATGTGTCTATAGTACAGTCACGTGCACCAACATGTATACACTTTCCTAAACTTAAAAGCATTTTTGTAACTGGGAGATAGGATCTTTTTCATAAAAATATGAGTTCCAGAAAACTAAGTTCGTAACAACGTGAAATTTTAATCAGAACAGTAGGAGAAAAACATAAAAAGTTGTTAAGTGTTTACATATTGGCGCTCGTGACTGTACACCTAAGTTCTACCAGTTACGTTCAAGTCTCATGCAATGGGGGCGAGCCTATTGCCATCTTTCACTAGTTATTTCACAAAAATCCATTGAACTTCTTTCATTACAGCAGGATAATAGGGGAACTTTCTCAATGGACATGTTTCAGCGTCAGCTTAAGGGTGCAAGGTCCAGGATTCAATATTGTTCAGAATATAAGCGTTTCATATTGTTTAAAATATAAGCGTTTAATTGCCAGCCGGCAAGTTTAATTAAAGGAGACGCTCCGACAGCTGTAAAATACTTGTCGAGTAGTGCTGTCAGTGATAACTTGGTAGGTGGTGGGAGTTTTTTTTGTGGTGTTTAGAAAGAAACAGAATCTCTATACCTAAACAAAATCTATTTTATCAGAGTAACGTAATAGTTGTTTATAGCAATATCAACATACTTGTATTAATATCTGTGTTTTGTATTCAGGACAGCCTATCTGCCAACCTACTCATGGGTAATTGATTGTTTCAAATATTACATTGCTTTCGCCAAGTGATACGTAAATATTTCTAGAATGTAGAATATGTTTACATTAAATGTCACATTTATGATTGTGACATTGATTAAATACCAGTTATATAATTATATAAGAATCACATTAAAACGTGTCAAAATTACGTCAAATCGAATTAATCCTACTAATATTATAAATGTGAAAGTTTGTGAGAATGGATGTGTGGATGTTTGTTACTCTTTCACGCATAAACGGCTGGACCGATTTGATTGAAATTTGGTATGTAGATAGGTTATACCCTGGATTAACATATAGGCTGCTTTTTATCAACACACCACGCGGGCGAAGCCGCGGGCGGAAGCTAGTATCAGATAAAAATAATACATTAAATACTGACTCATTGTACATCCGATATTAAACAAAATAGATACCACAGCCTGATTACGTCAGTCTCAATAATTCCACAAAACATAACGTTATTTTATTTTATTTTATTTTATTTCTTAAGAAAACTTACAGCTAGGATACATATAGTTGAAAGTCAGAAAATGAAGGCCAATTAAAAGTTTTCACTGATAATATTAGGTTAGCCCAAGAAACAGTAGACTGCCTGTCTACTGTTTCTTGGGCTAACCTAAGAGAAAGTAAGAATTAGTAAGCACTCGGAGTGATATACAATATAAGAAATGGTTTTAGCGGATGTCAAAGAAGTTTTTACACAATAATTTCTTAAGTTTAGGAACACTGGTGGAGAATAAGTCAAGGTCATCAACACTCTGACACATCGAGTTGTATGCCCTGCTAGCTCTTATTATATAAGAGTTTTGTCGATATATGCACCGCACAGAGGGAACATACAGAGGCTGATGATTCCTTAAGGTGAAGGATGGAACACGCAACCCAATTTTGCTCATCAGTTCAGAACAGTCGGTTGAACCATTTGCCAAATTGAATAAGAATACCATGTCGGCAATTTTTCTCCGCTCAATAAGTGGAAGAATGTGGAACTTCCTGCAGCGGCTGTAATAATTAGGTAAATAGGTTTTGGATCTGAACTGAATGTACCTCAAGAACTTCTTTTGAATACTTTCGATGCGATTGATGTAAGTGTTAAAAATGGGATTCCATACGGGTGAGCAATATTCGAGATGACTGCGTACAAAAGCACAATAGAGAATTTTGAGTGTTTTGATATTTTTAAAATCGGCTGATATCCTCCTGATAAAACCTAGTGCCTTAGAAGCTTTTTTAATAATATTATTGATGTGTGTGTCAAAAAGAAGTTTCGAGTCAAAGGTAACGCCTAAGTCTCTAATCGTATTAACTCTGGCTATTGAAGTGTTGGCTAATTTGTAATCATAAACAATAGGTTTAGGTTTACGAGTGAAGGTACAAGAATAACATTTCGAGACGTTTAGATCCAAGCGGTTGGCCACACAATACTCTTGGAATCGGTCCAGATCATATTGGAGACGTTCAGCATCTTCAAAAGTACTGATTTCGCTTAGAATCTTCATGTCATCCGCAAACAAAAGAACTGTTGAGTTAGAGAAACATGAAGAGACGTCATTGATGAAGATGTTGAATAACAGGGGTCCCAAGAGCGATCCCTGTGGAATCCCTGAGGGGATAATCATAGTTCTCGATGTATATCCATTAAGAACAACAGTTTGACATCTGTTGGCCACATATGATGAGAACCACCTAAAGAGATTTCCACTGATACCTATAGCCAATAGCTTACGCAGAAGTATAGCATGATCCAAGCGATCAAAACACTTGCTGTAATCTGTGTAAATTACATCTACTTGGGTGCGATTAGCCATACATTCAGTCAAGTAGTCACCACAAAGAATGAGATTGGTGATTGTAGATCGACCTCGCAGGAAACCATGTTGGCGGTCACTGATGCTTAGCTTAAGACAAGCATAAAGCTGTTTGTATATTATTTTTTCTAAGATTTTAGCGAAAATGCATAATTTGGATATGGGCCTGTAGTTTTCCACGAGGTCTCTAGGCCCTTTTTTGTGGATCGGAGTGATTAACGCCGATTTCCAAATTGTAGGTACCTCACCCAAAGTTAGGGACCGCCTGAACAGAAGTGAAAGAGGAGGAGTCAGACTTTTGGCACAGTTGAGTATGAAAACTGGCGGGATATTGTCTGGTCCTGCAGATTTAGATAAGTCAACTCCTTTAAGTAGATTGAATACTTCTAATTCATTAACTTCGACTGAGTGTATGTCCGAAACAATATCGCTCAACTGCATGTTTGGTCCCTGCGCGCGGTCATTGGAAAGATCGTCGTCACCGTTGACACTGCTACCAGAACTGAGAAAATTAGAATAGAAATAGTCGCCAAACATGTTGCAGATATCCTCTCCTGTACTTGATGTGCTATTTCTATATTTAAGTAAGGAAGGATAAGCGTTGGTTTGATTTTTTGATTTGACATATGACCAAAACGCTTTGGGGGTCTTAAAAATGTCTTCTTCAATTTTAGTCATATAGCAGCTAAACATTTCACTTTCAACTTCCTTGGCACGCTGTCGGAGCAAAACAAAAGCCTCATGATCCGACAGGTTTCCGTATTTCTTAAATTTTGCGTGGTACTTTGCTTTTTCTTTTATAATTTTTATCAGTGGCTGTTTGAACCAGAGAGGGTATCTGCTGCTTGGAACTACCGTCTTAATAGGTACAAAAGAATCACGTAGTTCATAGAGAGTGTCATAGAAAAATGATACAGCATCTTCGAGTGTCCTAGTGCTCACTTCGTTGGGCCAGTCGATCTGGCTCAGCCGGTGATTAATGGCCGTGTAGTCGGCTGATCTAAATAAAAAAATTATACGAGGACGCGCAGGAAGAGTATGAAGTTCCACGAAATCAGCTGACACACAAAGAGCCCTATGATGTGGATCTTCCGGCACCAGAGGATCGGCGCAACTTGCTACTGAAACCTCGCTATTAGATAAAACTAGATCTAGGATTTTATTATTGACGTTTAAGTGCGAATTGTATTGCGAAATATTGCACACTGTAAAGTTATCAAACAAATTGACCTGAACATGACCTTGGATATTACTAGGACAAAAAGACTGACCATCATCATCTGGTTCCCAGTTTATATTTGGAAGGTTAAAATCGCCAAGAACCAAAAATTTGTCAGCGGGATGTTTCTGAACAATATCTGTTAGGTTGTTAGAAAAATTAGTTAACTGACCTGCTTGGGAGTGGCCAAGATTTTGATTGCAGATGTACACTACACAAATATGCATTTTATACGACACACGCGGTCTCTTCCTGTGTAGGGTGAGAGTAATCCACAAGTCTTCGGCAGACGAGAACCATTCACTGCGGAGATCACTGATAAGTTCACGCCGCACTGCAATAAGCACACCACCCCCCAAAGTTTGTTTCGTTCTAGAATAATTTCTATCGCGCCTCCACACTATGTAACGGTCGTCAAACAATTCACTGTCCCCAATACCTTCAATAAGCCAAGTCTCAGTTAAGCAAATTACATCGTAGTAATTAGCACACACATTACGATAAAATATTGACGTTTTTGTACGCAATCCCCGAACATTTTGGTAAAACACACTAATAGGTGACATCGCAAACAGAAAGATTACTTACTAGTGATTCAATAGAAATCGTTATGTGAGGTACATTCAGTTTAAAGTAAAAAGTTAAACCATGATATATTAAAGAAATGAGCGAGATCAAGCTGATTACAACCTTAGTTCGATGCAAAAAGGATTCAATAGAGAAATAGCTTTGGTCAATATCGAGCGATAAGAGAACAAAAGGGCAGCGGTAAAGGAATGCGCACAAAAAAATGGCACCAGTGTTTCTCAAACTATTAGCGTAGTGCGTGCGATAACACAGGTATAACAAATTATAAAATTGACACAACATTTTTAATTCAGAAACTTTTTTAAGTCCTGTTCCGTTTTTATGTGATAGGTTGGAGAAGTAGTATTTTTCTTTATAAGGATTTTGCAACCAACTACCCAAGTGTATAAAAAACCTCGTTCTTTAGCCAGTTTTTTCGTTTTGTTCAACAACATTTTGTTCTCAAAAGTTAGATGATCGTTGACGTAGACGACACTGTCCGACTGCAGACCCAACTTGCTTGCAGTTATAGATGATTTAAGTTTTTTAGCAGCGGCCACGAAATCATTTTTGAGGTATCTGTTGTGAACTGAACAAATAATATTCTTATTATGTTCGTTGTTTCGCATCGGTACTCTCGCAATGAAGTTGATCTGCTCTTTAGGGATACTGCATCCAATGATATCTCCTATCTTGCCAATTATAGTGAACAGATTTTCTGAGTTGGTTGATGGAACACCCTTAATTTCTAAATTGTTCATTCTTGATCTTTGCTCAGTTTCACGATATAGATCCTCAATTTTGGAGCATCGATCATGTAATGCCGCCATATCCTCCTTAGTTTTCTTAAGGCAGTCCACTTCAGTCTCCAACCCCGACACTTTGTTGGTTAACGTCTCCACCGAATGGTCCAGAAACTCGACATCGGTTTTAAGACTGGAATACTCTGATCTGATTGACTTAAGCTCCGCCAGTTCCAATTGGATAGCTTTCACGTTCTCCATTAAAGTAGGCAAGTTGTCCATCTGGGCTGAGAGGGCCTTCAGTTCCGACATAATAGAATCCATGTCAGCTGTTACGGGCGTAGCTGCAGCTGCAGTTGTGGGGCGAGGGCTGGATGCCGCCGAGGATTTGCAATTACTGCACTTCCATGCGTTCTTGCGATCGCCCAATTTCCTCCATCCTCCTTCAGTTATGCCAGCGCAGGGAAAATCAAACTGTCCCAGGCAGCCCACGCATTTAGCGCCGTCCCTACTCTCAACTTGGCAACGCTTGCATGTAAACATTTTTTGTGTAGGTAGTTGAAAACTTTGAGAATCGTAGTCAGGTAATTAGTCGTTCACCGAGTCGCGAAGCGTATGCGTGCGGGCGATTTGCTGTCTACCGTCAGACTGTCATTACGTCACACATAACCTAAAAGCTTCGCAAAAATTCTCTTACTCTAAATGCCAGATACCGGTTTCTGGTTGAGAGCACAGACAGAACGTTACTTCTCTATGAAGAAGAGTTGTTGTGCATTTTTATTTTATTTATATTGTTAGTATTGTAGAGAATGCCAAGACTTTGGAGAAAGCTTTCGGGACAAGTTTTAAGTTAATAGCTCTGTTTTTCTTACTTTTTGTTTTTGGAGACGTTGACACGGTGAGAGATGAATTAATGGTGGTATTTCTGTTTTCGTCAACTGGAAGTTACTATCTCTTTTCCGCTTAAAAAAATTCTTTAATTAGAGTAGTTCTCTAAAAGTAGCGATACTAAAACTGACTACTATGTGATGTATCCGTAATGGTACTCATGCGTTGCTGACTGGCTAACATTTTTTACAAATTGCTCTGTTGTTATTTAGATCATTTTATTAAAAAAGACGAAGATGAAAGTATTATAGATTACTTAATATTATTTAAGTAATCTATATCTACATGAAAGTATGAAGAAGAATAAGAGGCATCGACGCCCGAACTATTACTATTAATTTAAAATATGATTCGAGACCCACGAGTATTTAATTTATTTAACGCAGTCGGGTAAAAAAAAAACTTATCTTCATATAAAATTGATTCGATAAAAAATCTTCTTTCTGATCTCAAAACATGTGTTGAATACATGGTATCGGTTAGCGCGTCGATGTTTCTTAGAACTTGTATAGAATACACGGCACAGACTACACGTGTAAAGAATTAATACTCACTACCTTATAAAGGTCATGGCAAAAAATATCTCGGAGCCAAAATACTCAACAAAAAGTACTCAAATAAAAAGTATTACCCCGTATCCTACAGACGAAACAAAATAATAACGGTGAAAAGTACTAACGTCGGTACTTAGGAGATTCTGGGCTCGTGCCAGATTCCGTCGCTACCCGATGTAGGGCATCCCCGTAGACTTAGCGACGTGTAATAGTTTTCAAGTAATCGATCTGGGACGTACTCAAGGAGTCTGTTTGTTGAGATACGATGCCTCTTGGCAACGAGAAGGATGTTGTCTTGCTCAGGAAGGTGTATACAATGCTGCATTGGTCTTTTGGCATTCGAATGGCATTGACGGGGACGCAGATGGTAAAAATTTTAGGTTTTATGCTGTGTGAAATGACTAGAAAGAACAAGACGGTTTCTAATCCTACTTTTTATTAATATAATAGATTTTTGCACGTGAATTTTTTGACTTTCTTTGAGACACAGTTGTTTATAACTTTTGAACTAGGTAAAACTATGTGATATGTCAAAAAACTTTATTTATTAAAAATTGGCTGCAGATAAAAATTTTTGAACGTCAAATTACATAAGACAGTCTTCTAAAACTGCCCCCGCCTCCTTTCCTTTCACTAGTTTCTGGTGTTTGTTAACAAAAGGAGTGCAAAGAATCGGGTTTCTATTTATTGTGTGGGGAATGGTATCACAAAAAGTTATCATTATCACTAGAAACGGGATATTTGCCATGTCCACTTTTTTTGAGTTTGTTTTGAGTTCCCGACACTCACACACACATCATGATCATCATGTTCACTGTTGCTTTGATATCCCGTTTCTAGTGTTAATGATAATGTTACTGACCATGACAGTTTAAAAAACATATCAAATCTTATAATATATCATATAAAATCTTAATTAGAACAAATAATAAGAATGTCCGAACTTACTTCAATTTCTCGTGACTGAAAACCGTGCTAAACTGAAAACCCCGCAAGTATCCTCCAAAGATTCCCCAACAAAGATAATCAGTAACAGGAGTTTTCTTCAATACCAAACCGACGCGGAAAACATAAACTTTTAAACCTTCACACAGTAACATCGATCATCTCGGAGATAACGACCTCGAAACTACGAAGTTTCTTCAACGGGAGATCAAAGGCGAGTTCTTTTGGGGTCAAACTGATACCAGATCTCAGGTACTTTTAATGTTTCAGGGGTAATTAGCGCCCCAAAACTTCCCCTTCCGGGGTGTTGCGATAAATTAAACAAAAATGGGACATCCAAACAATCTGTGTTGTGAACAAGCTACAAATTTGTCGTGCGCGACATTTTCAGCGGCTATTTATTTACAAATTAGCATTAGGGTGGCTCTCATAGTCCCATGATTGTTATAAGGGATGATAATATATATTATTGTAGCTTTTGTTTGGGTAATGTATTACTGTCCCGTAATTCCTCACTCTGTAAATGCGAGGGTATTTTCGGTTAATGCTATGACGTTGCTATTATTGAACTTTGGTTTTCAAAACTGCTATTTTACCCCGAAAAAACAAAAACGATTTAGTTTTGAATTTTATGTGGTGTTAAAACCAAATATATGGATAGCTATGTATATTTCTGTCTATTATTATATGATATGTGTAAAGTCTTCTTAAAATGTCAAAAGAGAAAACTCCAACAAAAGATACCTGAACTGAAAAACCACAACCCGACTCCTTTGTAAAATGCGTTAATTTATTCAATATCATTTAGGTTAATTACTTTCTAGATCAAAAACAGTATTTCGGGGAAGCCTAATGAGCGAAAAGGTCAATTACCTGAACGAACTTATTTACTAAGCCCTGACAGCAGTACCACGAACCTATTTACGTGGAAACTTCTCGTCTACAACATCGTGAACATGGTATTATATAGGAATAAACAGAAGGACCAACACTAATCAATTTACTGCTAACACAAAAAGTGAAAATTTGACAAAGAAAATATCTACTTTACTGTGTTTGCAATTACGTTTCCAAAACTGTAAACAAATATTTATTTTTTACACTTATATACTCAATTGGAAAGTTATTTGTCGCTGGATATAACATACATAATATAACATCACGCCTGTAATCCCCGAAGTCTTAGGCAGAGGTGTACCTAATAGTACACCCACATTTCGCCAGATATGTTTAGGTCCCATGTAATAGGGGGTAAGCCTATTGTCATCAACCGGGCGCAATAAATTTCTGATGGAAAAACCCAATAACACTTGGCCGACCTAATAATGGAAACCAGGACCTCATGCTCAGCAGTCGCGCTTGCGACCACTAGACTACCGAGACATTTCCTGGAATATGTCACGCATTAAACCCTGCGTTGATGTTCGTTAGGAAGTGCTTGCAAATATCATATTAAAATAGAACTTCTGTAGAAATCTCTAACACCACACAAAACGCTTAACTTAATCAAACTAATCGAGACTTGTGATTAAAAGTATTTACAACCTGTATGTGGCCCGTGACCTCTGACAGAACGTGCTAGAGAAACAGATAGCCTCGAGGGATGCATGCGAGGTACTTTTGATGTAGCGGAGATTAATTCCCTTATCGTCAACATTAGTTTTATGCGATACGGGAACACGTCCTTTCACGTCACTTCCCTTTGTTATAAAGTCCTTGAGACTTATTGAGCTGAGAATAGTGTTGTTTACCTTCAAAGATGGTGAAAGGGAAATCAACTCATGTTACTAGACAATAATTACACGTGGCACGATGCCACGTGTAAACTGTCTGGTAACACGAGTTGATTTCTTCTGTCTAAATAAAAGTTCTTTTTCCTTATTTATAACAGATCATATAATACTCCGTGATAGCTCCTTTCCTGTTTTAAGATTATTAATGAATTTTTCATCTGCCAAGTCTTTTCCTAACTACGTTGGGGTCGGCTTCCAGTCTAACTGGGTACAGATGAATACCACATTGACATCATTACTCCACAATCCAGATAGTTACTGGATAACACAACAAGGTAAGGTAAGACTGTTGATACTCCTTGCTTATATATATTACTGTAAAAAAATAACAGTTTATACATACAGCTTGTATCAGAAAGGAGTGGTAATGTTTAAGGGTGTGTCAAAGTCAAAGTCAAAGTCAAAGCATTTATTTCAATTAGACCATTACAGGCACTTTTGAAAGTCAAAAACAAAAAAGCTAAGCTACAGTCACAGACACAAGGCATAATAACTTGCGAAAGTACTGTAGTTGCACATTCCAAATCGTAGATCTCTATGGAGAAGAAAGGGCAAGAAACTCCATGGACACTCTTTTAAATCAAAATATTGTTACAAAATCTTGGTTACATCATTCATGTTGAGATTATACATATATGTGAGAACGATGTACAAAGACGTGCACATTAAGAGCGTCCAGAGTAAAAGATTAAGCCAAAAATTTAAAAATAAAGTAATTAAAATAAATCGTGGCAGGTAAGAGATGACCAGTCCCAACTGACAGCGCCCGTTCACGAACATGACGCATGGATCAGCGCCATTCAACTCAACCATATTGAAGGGAACTAAATGACCCGACACACCCGCCACCATCAGCGAGACATTTGAGTGAGCATGACATTCTCTCAGCCACCAGGACACATTCAAGTCAATAAAAGATAACAAAATATAAATGGAAGCTTTACAGTACATAGTACTCACACATGTCATGTGCTATGCAATTATATAATACTAAGAGATGGAATCTATACAATGCAAAGATATTTTACAATCTTCTGCAGCTTCCACAATAACTTCACACTTCATAATCAATTAGTTTGCACTCACAATGTTGATATAAAATATACAATTCACACCCTAAGTTTCCAAAAGAGAAACGAGAAAGAGAAAAAAAAAAAAGAAAAGTATAATTAAAGAATTAAAGGGGGAGCATCTCTTCCAAACAATAAAATCTTAGTTCGTGAGCCCAAGTGGCTGTGGAGCAGGACCAGCATTGAGCCATGCATTTTTATCAACGAGATAGTCTTCCAACTTATAATATGCTCGTTTACATAGTGTGCGTTTTATGCATGTTTTAAATTTCTTCTCATTAAGTTGTAGAATGTCAAGTGGTATTTTATTGTAAAATTTTACACAGTACCCCATAAAAGAAGTGCGTACTTTTGACAATCTGAAACGTGGCTGATCTAATTTGTCCTTATTTCTAGTATTGAAATTATGCCTGTCGTTTCCGAACATACATAATGTTTTCATAAATATATTGACAAGGTACCGTCATGATGTTAATTTTTTTAAACAATTCTCTTAGAGACTCGCGTCTGCGTAGGTTATAGATGGCTCTTACAGCCCTTTTCTGCAGAATAAATATTGAGTCAATATCTGCAGCCCGTCCCCACAGCAGAATACCGTAAGACATGATGCTATGGAAGTAACTAAAATAGACCAGTCTCGCGGTATCCACGTCTGTTAATTGCCGTATTTTAAGGACAGCGTAAGCGGCTGAACTTAGCCGCCCTGCAAGTGCTGTTAAGTGAGGACTCCATTGCAGTTTCGAGTCAAGCGTAATCCCCAAGAAAACCGTCTTATCGACGAATTCTAGTATTTCCCTGTTCAATACAACGTTACATTCGTTACTTTTTACATTCGGTAACGCGAATCTTATACATTTAGTTTTCTTCTCATTTAACACCAAATTATTTACAGTAAACCAGTTATGAATCTTAAGCATAGCGTTATTTACGTCGTCAATCTCTTGTGCACGTCTGTCTACCTTAAAAATCAGTGATGTGTCGTCAGCAAATAACACCATTTGAGGTCGACTTTTCAGCAACTGAGGTAAATCATTTATGTATACTAGAAAAAGGAAAGGACCCAATATTGAGCCTTGCGGTACCCCCATTTTTACTTTTAATCCTAATGAATTTACGCCATTTATTTGTACATGCTGCATTCGATCATTTAAATACGATTTTACTAAGCTAAGTGCTTGTTTTCCCAGTCCGTAATGCTCAAGTTTTAGCAACAGTGTGTCGTGATTCACGCAATCAAATGTATTGGATAGATCGCAAAAGATGCCTATTGCATCTTTTGCCTCTTCCCATGCATTAAAGATGTGCTTTAGTAAAGTGACACCGGCGTCAGTAGTGCAACGACCTTTGGTGAAACCATATTGTTGATCATGTAGGATGTCATTCCGATTAAAATGATAGAGCATTTGATTTAGCATTACTTTTTCAAATATCTTGCTGAAAACCGGCAAAATAGATACGGGTCTATAATTATTTGTGTCTTTGCCGTCTCCAGATTTAAAAAGTGGTATAACTTTACTATACTTCATTAAATCCGGAAATACCCCTTGGTCTACACATAAATTAAATATTAAGGCTAAATAGGGAGCTACTGTCTCAACAATTGATTGACAGACTTTAGTAGACATACCCCAAAGGTCTTCAGTACTTTTTATTTTAAGTTGCTTAAAAGCCTTCATAACGACCACAGGGTTTATATGTTTAAATTTAAATTCAACATTACAGGTTGAAACATTCTCTCTTAATAAATTAATGGCAAGGGATGGCGAAGAATTTAGCGTTTCTGTGGTTTTAATTGGAATACTGGTAAAGAACGTTGCGAATTCCTGAGCAACATCGACATTTGTGCTAATGAGCCCTCGCGAAGAGTCCAGTGTGTAATCAGTGTTGTGTCTTTTGTTTCTATTTGTTTCATTATTTATAATTTTCCAAACAGTCTTAATCTTGTTTTCTGCAGATTTCAGCTTGTTGCTAATGAATAAGGCTTTAGCTGTCTTGCAGGTATTTTTGAAAATTTTAGAATAAGTAGCAACATACTTATTAAAAGTTTCCGTATTAATATAAGGCTTAAGGCCATACAACTCAAAAAGTCTTTCCCGACTTTTCCTGATGCCTTTAGTTGCCCAGTCACTGAATAAAAACTTCGGGCAGATAGTTTTAGTTTTCTTCTTAAAAGTATTATTGAACTCAGTTTGTACTAATGAAAAGAAATCTTCATACATAGTATTAACATTCATAATATTTAGGCCCTGCACAGCTAACTTGTCAATTAAAGTGCTATTAAATTTGATCAAGGCACTGGAAGTTATTGGTCTAGTTTGTATCTGTACTTTTTGCAGTGGTGTGTTAAATTCAAAAGACACAGTTTGACCACAGTGATCAGAGGGGAGGTAATTTACAATAGCTTTCTCCAAATATTTGTTGGATCTCAGACGGGAAAGTCCTAGTAAAGAAAGAGGATGGTGATTCATCTATACTCATAAAAACACTACCCCAGCTGGAACAATTTAACACCTCAGATTGACTATCTGTATTTGCTGATACTTGGCTCTTTTGCATGCTTTTATGTTTTTGTTTTATGATTCAACATTTTACTATTTTATTAGCGTTTAATTTGTGTTTTTGCTTTATATCCCAACATTCCACTTTATTAATAGCGATTAAAAGATTTGTATTATTCGGGAAACAACTTTATATGCATATTTATACACACCTCACTTACCTCTCACAAAACATTCATCAGTATACACAATCAAACATTCTCTTGTACACAATACTCACAAATTACTCTTACTTACCTATAAACAACTCCATTACCACATTAACTCACCTGCCATCTTTTGCCCAGTCTGAACTCTTTTTGATACAGATCGTTCTCTATTTAGTACTCAATGACGATGTGTTTATAAATGTAATGACCCCATTTTCCCCATGTATAATTCGATAACTTTTTTAATATAAATGATAGTATTGATACTTTTTCTGTATCACAAAGTCAAATATGTAGCCCAGATGACTGTAATTCCTCCATATTAAATCCTAATGAACACTTTAAAATCCTAACTCAGAATATAAGATCCATAAATCGCAATTTCCATAGTTTTGTTACCCTATTACATAGAATTAATATAGACTGTGAAGCGATTATTCTAACGGAATGTTGGCTTAAAAACAACGTAACGATACCTAACATAGATGGTTACTTAATGTATCATACTACAAAACCTAAAAATCAGAATGATGGCATAGTTGTCTTCCTCAAGGACCATCTGGAACACACAGTCTCTGAGATAGATTTCATGGAAGGCACTTGTATGGTATTAAAAATAGGTAACGATATAGCAATCGTCTGTATATACCGGTCACCCTCCTTTAATAATACGACAAACTTCTTAACTTCTCTTGACTTAGTTCTGAATACACTATCCTCATTCAAAAATGTTACAATAATTGGTGATATCAATATTGATATCGTTCATACCCAAAATGATACTCATACCTCAGATTACCTCAACTTAATAGCCAGTCATGGGTTACTGCCTGCCCATACGTTTCCTACGCGTGGCCCTAATTGCTTAGACCACGTGATACTTAAGTCTAACTACGAAGCGCTAACCCTAGTACTTGATTCATCTGTTACGGACCATAACAGTGTACTACTGTGCCTCAAAAACAAAGGAAAATCTTCTAAAGGTTCCAATCGCCCTATTCTCAATAAAATCAACTATAAAACCCTTGACCTGGAGATGAACGATATCAACTTTGATCAGATCTATTGCATTACAAACGCAGATCAAGCTGCTGCTCAGTTAATTAACACCCTAAAGTGTGCTATAGATAAAAATTCAACCACGGTTAAGATACCAAATCGTAAACTAATACTTAAACCGTGGGTGACACCTGGTTTACTTCGTTGCATGAGAAATCGGGATAATATGCACAAAGAAACCATGCTAAATCCGAACAATGATACCTTAAAGTTAACATACACAAGATACAGAAATTTTTGTCACAAAATATTAAAGAAAGCTAAGAGAGACCATGATCGTAAGGAGCTAACAGACGCTGGCACGGATAATAGGCGAATCTGGAAGGTAATAAAACGTGTAACTAACTGTGTTAAATCTAAAACTTCGTCTACTGATTTACTACTCACTTCTGCCTCCCCTGAATACTCTGTCAATCAAGTAAACGACTACTTTGCGAGCATTGGTAAAAACCTCGCAACCAAAATAAAACCTCCAAATCCCCACTCAAAATTCCAGGTCCATGTCCCCGACAACTCCTCTTGTGGTTCCTTTGTTATTTTACCAACCGATTGCAGCGAAGTTGAATCAATTCTATTCTCCTTAAGATCTGACTGTGCTGTGGGATGGGATAACATTCCTACAGCTCTGCTCAAGCGATATAAAAACCTCCTCATCCCCGTCATAACTCACGTTTTTAACCTCTGCCTCGAAACAAGTACTTTCCCCTTGTGTTTCAAAAAGTCACTTATCCATCCCATTTACAAGAGTGGGGGTAAAGACTGTGTCGCCAATTATCGTCCGATAGCCGTATTGCCTATACTATCTAAGATCCTGGAGCGCATAATAAATAAACAACTGATAAAATTTCTGGAAGACAAGAACTTATTGTCAACCGCTCAGTATGGCTTTAGACGAAATAGATCCACCTCTAATGCTGTCCTGGATCTTACTAACTATATAGTCAAAAACCTAGACGAAAAGAAAAAGGTCCTAACTATCTTCCTAGATCTGGCTAAGGCTTTCGACACAGTCTCTACTCCCCTCCTGCTTCATAAGCTGGAAAAAATGGGCGTAAGAGGTGAATCTATTCTAAAGGACTATCTACATAACCGAACCCAATGTGTTAAAATTAATAATTATGTAAGTGATGAGCTGCCAATAACATACGGAGTACCGCAGGGGAGTGTGATCGGGCCGACTCTTTTCCTCGTATACCTAAATGACCTTTGCCAGATTAAGTTAAACGACACCAAGATAACGGCGTTCGCAGACGACACTGCACTTTCATTTAGTGGTGACACATGGCCAGAGGTTTTTACCAAAGCTCAATATGGTTTTAATATAATTAAGGAATGGTTGGCTAGAAACTCACTGACACTTAATACTGACAAAACCAACTATATGACTTTCTCACTCCGTCAAACCACCCAACCTCCAGCCTCCTTATACCTTGTCGCGCATTCGTGCGCTGTTCCCGACGACCAGATCTGTAACTGTCCCAAATTGGCTCAAGTGACCAATACCAAATATCTTGGCTTAACTCTGGACAATGGTCTTTCTTTCTCACTCCACATTGAATTATTACAGAATAGAGTTAGAAAACTAATCTACATTTTTAAAACCCTACGTCACGTAGCTGATGCACGATTGTTAAAACAGGTCTACTTTGCACTTTGCCAATCCTTACTGACTTATTGCATATCGACCTGGGGAGGTGCGCCAAAAACAAAGCTGTTAAAATTAGAAAGAGCTCAGAGAGCTATCTTAAAAGTGAGCACCTTTAAACATTATATGTTTCCTACTGCCGAACTTTACAAAAGTTGTCAAGTGTTGACTGTAAGGCAACTCTTCATAGCAAAAACTGTCCTAATTCAGCATTCTGCGACCCCATACAAAAAAATCTCCAAAAGACGTAAAGACATTGTTTGTGTAACTAGGAAAAGCAACCTTACCCATTCCAGGAGGTTCAATTATTTTCTTGCACCTACATTGTACAACAAATTAAATAAAATACTCTCTATTTATCAACTATCTAGCTGCAAATGTAAAAATCTAGTAAATAAATGGCTTCAGGGGCTGACCTACCAAGAGACGGAAAACCTCTTAAGTACAATGGTGTAGTATAATTACCATACAACAATACACACAGACACACACACATACACGCCCACACACACACATACACATAACTAAACGCATTTACACCCACACTTACACATCTATTACTCTCACTCACACGCGCATGCATACAAAGAAAATTTTCCATTAGTTTTAATTTCTTTTTTGTTTCTTTTTTGTTCTCTCACATTGTTAATGAATTCTTGCAAAAAAAACTTTGAAATTCGTGATATTATTTATAAGGGAATGGGACTGGTATCTTTAACACAGGTTACTTTGTAATCTAGCTAAGATGCCAGTTGCGATCCGTACTGTGACTATAAAGCTACGATCACTGTTAATATTGTAACTATTTAATCTTAAGGTTTTATAATGTGAGAACTAATAAAGCTTATTATTATTATTATTAATGCTCTAAAAAAAAAAAAAAAAAAAAAAAAAAATAGTCGCAGCCACAGAAAACGTTATCAATACAAGTAGAAGTAGTTGTAGTTATTCTGGTTGGTTCTAAAAACACATTCGACAGATTGAAAGATTTAAAAAGGCTTAATAGTCTACTGCTGTTAGAGTTATTTTCTAAAATATTAATATTAAAGTCACCGCAGATAATTACTGATTTATTACCACTTGAAAGTTTACCCAAAACATCTTCCATAACTGACTCAAAAATAGAGTAGTTTTGATAATTAGGGGGTCTGTATACGCACACTATGACATGCTTATCCAGCTCAACACATGACAATTCAATGCTATGCTCAACTGAGAGTTCAACTATGTCGTTACGTGGTTTTGATTTAAAACAATTTTTAATTAAAATTAATGAACCTCCACGCAGCATTGATTTTCGGTTAAAGCAACTGCCCACGCTATAATTCTCATAATTAATTTGCATTTCATAATCTTTCATCCAATGTTCAGTAATACAAATAACATCAAATTTGGTTTTTTCTAAAAATAATTCTATTTCTAATTGTTTGGAAGAAAAACCTTGAATATTCTGATGAAGCAATTTCAAGGAATTCTGCTCAACCCCTCTTTTAGAATTAATTGATTGAGAGCTAGAAGATACCATAAAGTTGCTCAGTTTAACTAAGTTGACATTCGTACCTTCTATTGTCTTATTGACTAGTTTAAATCTAAATTAATATTTGTATAAAATAATTGCAATTAGTAAAATTACTAATTTTAGTAGACCTATTTACAAAAAACTGCGACATACCACTTATGTCTGAGTATAAATTAAAAGCTAATAGCCGCGCTATTTGACGTCTAAAACTAATAGGCAGATACGCATTATTTCTATTTGACTTCAATTTCTGAACGAAACTGTTGGTGTCGAAAAATACGAACTTGTCACTATAGTGACTTGTTAATAAATGCATGCGATCGTTAAGGTGTGTGATTTAGTCAAACCAGCAAACTAACAGTTTTCCCCATGGAACTAATATCGTAATCGCAAAAACATCGTCAGCAATCATCAGCTGATATAGCTGTAATAGCCTAGTGGTGAGACCCTCGGACTGCCAAGTCATAGGTCTCGAGTTCGAGCCCAGGGCCCCCACCTCTGAATTTTCGGAATCATGTGCGTATTGTATAATTATCACTTGTTCGGTGAAGGAAAACATAGTGAGGAAACCAGCATGTCTGAGGCGGCATGACGCCATGTAAAACCAAGTCAGAGGCCCATGGGTGGCATAAAACTCTGATTTCAAGTTAGGCACTAACGACAAGATAAAGAAGAAAGAAGCTGACCCATACAAAAATTCAATACCAACTCGATCCAAATCTATGGGACAGCTGATTATATTTCTCTGTGTCCCCTCAAGTATGACCACAACTTTCTGATAAATGCTGGATATGGACCAAGTAATTAAGTAGAATTCAGCTTGTTTAACAAATAATATCTCTGAATTTACATGCACAAGTACGTACGAAATAAACTAAAATAGTAAAATAGTTGTACGAAAAGAAGCACGTCTCTCACAGCTCAAACTACTAACTGCAAGTATGTGCGGGTACAAAGCGGGAATGTCCGGTATTCAGAGGTACCTTTAAGGGAGTATTACGTATCATAACTACTGACACAGGTAACTCCTCGTTGAACTGAATAGGTACTGTTCACGTTACGCGGAAATCATAATTAAATTTTATAATAATTTCATTAATGTTTGGTTTTGCAAGGACTTAAAAGGCATGATATCAATTTTCTTTAAATTAAAAGATACTAAGTTTACGAGAGATATAAATCAAAAGGAATGGTAAAACGTCACAGCTTTTTCATCCTTTTTGAACTTCACGGTCTCAGTCGGCTGCTGACTATACGTTCAGTGTATCAACGGCTTTCCTATGCCAAAACAGCGCACCCCCAAACAAACAAAAAAAACACCGCACATAACATTCCCCTGCTCAAATTCACCACATTTACCTCGAAGCCCACCATACATCAAAACCAGCGATTCTCAAGCAAAGAAAGCACGTTAGCAAATAAGCACGCTGAACAATCTACGTACCAATCCTCTTATGGATAAATAAAGCATAAAGAGCCATACGCAACAACAGTAACACTACACTTGCAAAGGATTCATGCGAAGCTTTGAAATATTCAGAGTAACAAAAAAAGATGGCGGCGCGAATTTGGAGTGTGAGCCCGAGGTTCCGTATATCATGTGTTGGGGTGGTTTGTGGATTTTTGAGAGGGTAAATAGGAACAGTTGTGTGTTTGTGAATTGAGAGTTGATTTTTGATGGTTTTGGGAAGTCTAATATTGCTGAAAGAAGAGGAAATAAAACACAACTAAACATACACTGTCATTAATTACGGGTTAACTTCCGTGATTTATCCCGTTAGTGACAGTATAAGTTTAGTTTTAAACTGTGAAAGCTTAATATTAGAACACAACTGTTACAATTTTAGAGATGAACGTCACCCTTACCGGACAATGGTCTTGTTTGAAGATGCAATTTTCTAATAGACATTGTACTTGTCTAGTGTATAATAGTAGTACCATAAAGATCTAACAAGCGAGTTAGAAAGACACACACACAGGTTTGGTTACTGGCTTAAACATCTAGGTATCCTCAAGTAGGTAAGATCCGTATATCACTCCGCACTACATTAAGACGAGGGTACTCACCCTCGCTCTACGGAACCCCAAACTGTGCACAGTTCCCACGCATAAAAGAGTAAAAGATAGATTTATGCGTCACTTACTTGTGTTTATTGTCTCAGAACACACTAGTGAGCCACTTATCCATATGTATTGTAGTCGAAATTTTATACTAGAATGGAAATCTGGAGATAAAAGTTTTTTCAAGCTTCAGTTGATGTTTTTAAAACACCCGGTTTAAAAAAATCTTTATAAAATAAATTTTCGACTAACTCAAACTCAATTAATCGAAATTAATATTATTTCATTTCATTTCTTTCAGTAACAATTTTTACATTGCATCGAAATTTTACACTAAAAGATAAAATTTTAAAATTACATTAGAAATCATTAATAAAACAGTCACTAAATAAAAAAAGTTAAACAGCACATTAAACAGTTATAAACGTAAATGAAAATATTTATATAAGTACTTTGCGTTCGTAAATTATTTTCAAACTATAAATAGAGTTAAAATAATAATAAAAAATACTGTGTACAAGTATCAAAATGGGAAAAGAATTACAGGGCGTCATAAAATTCATCCACATTAACACGTTGGGCGGCAATGCTTATAATTTAGGTAAACATAATACTACAAGTGTAATGAATTAAGATTTAGATTAACTTAACAACTCCAACTTCCATAATTATAATCCCAATACACACGAGCTATCCCTTGAGCAAATAAGTGAAGTAAGCATAAACAAGACAGTTACATAAAGGGGCTTACCCACTATCTACTAAGCACAAGCTCTGACGTCACAGCTGAGCTACGGTAACTTGGCGCAAGTTTGTGATCCCGCTCGATGGAGTTATCCTATGAAAATTAACAAGAGCAAGACTCCTTGTAATAGTTTTCTGTTTGTCTTGTCAACTGTTTCTTGAAAGTGACTATGAAGATAGCTGAAAGTTTAGTATGCACCCGGAGTGGTAAGCAGTTTTTGAATGATAAGATACTTTGCTTGGAGGTGTATTTTCTTTTATATGAAACATAACATCACGTCCGTAATCTGCGTATGGTTAGGCAGACGTGTAATTATACTTGGTACACCTTCATTTTGACAGATATGTTTAAGTCACAATCAATAGGGGGCGAGCCTTTTGTCATAAAGTGGGCACGAATTCAGATTCCAGGCTGCTACAGAGAAATTTCTGATGCAGAAACTACACTAAACACTCTTTCCAATCTGGGTTTCGAATCCACGAACTTATGCTCGACAGTAACGCTTGCGACAACTAGACCACTAAAGCAGTATTTGGTCAATCTTAAAATAGTATAGCTTTCGTATTTAACAAAGAATAGTTTCTGCTGACTACAAACAAAAAAAATGCATTTGAAAAAATAATAATTGAAAAGGTGGTGGATTGCAACTTACGAAAAACTATGTCACGTTCTAAAACAGTTACATCAGTATTTCATTCTAAAAAAGATTTTCACGCAGCGTAGCAATTAATTATTTACATAAGTGCTTCTGAAATGTGCGAATGTATTTCTCTTTTCTAACAAAATGCAGTTGAAAATATTCTCGTCTAGATGTATCCATTTGTGAACATGTTTATTCATATTCTCGTGCGGATTTTAGTGGTGTGTATTTTAACCATCATAGTTTTAGAACGAGGCTAGAAATAAATCACTATACAGCCTTATAACTTCTTGAAAGCCAACAAGGGAGAACTACCTAAACGACGAAGCAAATTAATCCATGGAAATCCTGAGAGTACCTCACCACCCGGTCGGAGGCTTTCTGTCTGGGAGATGAAGCGGGCTATGATCCACCATGCGGGCCTAGTGTTGGTTGTTAGAGAACTACTGTTTTCATCACAATGCTATTTATCGTTTTGAGAGCAGTGACTTCGAAGAACATAAATACATAATTATTCCGAAATAAACAGCAGTGTAAATGCAGCTATTGCCAAATAATTACGACTAGTCCGAAACTACCCAAAAAGTATTACTGGTACACCATTGTTATTTTTCAGTAGTTATTTTTCAGTGTGTTAACTTGTTTCAGAACAAAATATAAGAGAAAACTCATGCCGCGGCAAAAAGATTAACTAGTCAGCAAGATTGTTGTGGAACAAGTATTATCTATATATATAAAATTCAAAGTCCTGACTGACTGACAGAGATATCAACGCACAGCCCAAACCGCTGGTCCTAGAGCAATGAAATTTGGAGTGTGTATTCTTTGTGAAGAGTAGGTATCCACTAAGAAAGGGTTTTTCGAAATTCTACCCCTAAGAGGGTAAAATGGGGTGTTGAGTTTTCTATGAAACTTTTTATTCTCGCGGTCGATGGACTTGAAAATTTGTGTACCTACTCTGCAGTTACAATTATAGGAAACTTGTATCAAAGTTTTTCCAAAATCATCCCTCAATATGAAATTCAAAGTCCTGACTGACTGACTGATATATCAACTTACAGCCTAAGCTGTTGGTGTTAAAGACATAAAATTTAAAGGGTGTATTCTTTGTGAAGAGTAGGTATCCACTAAGAAAGGGTTTTTCGAAATTCCACCCCTAAAGGGGAGAAATGGGGTGTTGAATTTTCGGTAAAACTTTTTATTCTCGGGTCGATTGACTTAAAAGTCTACATACTCTTCAGTTAAAACTATGAGAAATTTATATCACAGTTTTTCCAAAATCATCCCCCAATATAAAATTCAAAGTCTTGACTGACTGATATATCAACGCACAGCCCAAACCACTGGCCCTAGAGAAATGAAATTTGGAGGGTGTATTCTTTGTGAAGAGTAGATATCTAATAAGAAAAGCTTCTTCGAAATTCCACCCCTAAGAGGGTAAATTGGGGTGTTGAATTTTCTGTGAAACTTTTTACTGTCGGGGTCGATTGACTTGAAAGTTTGTGTACATACTCTGCAGTTAAAATTGTGAGAGATGTGTATCACAGTTTTTCCAAAATCATCCCCCAATATAAAATTCAAAGTCCTGGCTGACTGATATATCAACGCAGAGCCCAAACCGCTGGTCCTAGAGAAATGAAATTTGGAGGGCGTATTCTTTGTGAAGAGTAGGTATCCACTATGAAAAGGTTTTTCGAAATTCTACCCCTAAGAGGGTAAAAATGGGTGTTGAGTTTTCTATGAAACTTTTTAGTCTCGAGGTCGATTGAATTGAAAATTTGTGTACATACTCTTCAGTTAAGAAGAGATTAATTATGAGAAACGTGTATCACAGTTTTTCCAAAATCATCCCCCAGTATGAAATTCAGTCCTGTTTTTTTTTCGGTTTTTTCGTCATGGGTGTCATTTTCGTGGTTTTTGGGGCCGCCAATGACGAAAATGAGGTCAAAATATAAAAATTCAAGACGACGCCCATGAAGATTTTAGGTTTTTTCGTCATGGGTGTCATTTTCATGGCTTTTGGGGTCGCTGATAACGAAAATGTGGCCAAACTGTAAATCGATTATGGCGCCAGCAAAAAATTCAGTTATTTCGTCATGAGTGTCATTTTTGTGGTTTTTGGGGTCGCTGATAACGAAAATTAGGTCAAAATGAAATTCAGGATGGCGCCGATGAAAATTTTTGGTTTTTCTTCATGAATGTCATTTTCGTGGTTTTTGGGGTCGCTGATAACGAAAATGTGGTCAAAATGAAAATCCAAGATGGTGCGGACGAAAATATTTGGTTTTTTTTGTCATCGATGTCATTTTCATGGTTTTCAGGATCGCTGATATCGAAAATTAGGTCAAAATGAAAATTCTAAATGGCACCAACCATTTTTTTTTAGATTTTTCATCAGGGTTATCATTTTCATAGTTTTTGAGGTCACTGATAACGAAAATGAGGTCCAAATAAACATAGGAAAAAAAAACAATTCTCATTTTTTTCTTCGGTTTCCCCTGACTCAATTTTCACTCTTCGCCACTGGTACCTACTAGTGGCAAAGGGTCCACTTAGAAAGGGTTTTTCGAAATTCCACCCCTTTTTTTTTGTTTTTTTGGAGGGTGGGAAATCATCAAATGACCCCTCCCGCTCTGGGCGGAGCGGAAGGGAGTGTCAGACTCTTACTGACTAAAAACCACCCATGTTCCTTCTTTGGCCCTTTATGTTCCAGGGCCGCGGTATCTCTTTCGAACAGTACCGCAGCCCTGGCAGGCATCGGCCCTTGCGGGCCCCTCCCGTTTGCTGACATCTCTTTGAGGCGCGCGTGGAACACGAACGCGCCGTCGACACGGCCTGTCGTCATACGACGGACGGACATAGATAGTGTCGATAGACTTGAAAGTCTACATACTCTACTTACAGTTTTTCCAAAATCATCCCGCAATATAAAATCAAAGTCCTGACTGACTGACTGATATATCAACCACTGGTCTTAATGACATGAAATTTGAAGGATGTATTCTTTGTTTTGAAATGGGGGTTGAATTTTCTGTGAAACTTAATATTCTCTGGGTCGGTTGACTCAAAACTTAATGTACACATCACTCTTCAATTAAAATTATGAGACACGTGTATCACAGTTTTTGATATACACGATGTAGTTTAGAAATATTTTTATTTTCATTTTTTAATTTACGACCCAAAAGTGGCTCCCCTGTTTAAAATTAATTTATACGTCCGTCTTTGAATCGATGACTTACATATATGTACCAAATTTCAACTCCATCGGTCCGGTAGTTTCAGAGTAAATTGGCTGTGACAGACGGACAGGCAGACAGACAGACACGCGAGTGATCCTATAAGGGTTCCGTTTTTCCCTTTGAGGTGCGGAACCCTAAATACTAATATTACATACTAGCTTTTGCCCGCGGCTTCGCCCGCGTGCAGTTCGGGAATTGCCCACGGGATCTTCCCTACTTCTGGGATAATAAGTAATCTACATCTATTTGTATCAGACTATAATCTATCTCTGTGCCAAGTTTCATCCAGATCTGATCAGCCGTTCTGGCGTGATTGAGTAACAAAGATCCATTCATCCAAACTTTCGCATTAATAAATAGTTTATGTAAGATATATATGTAATATTAGTATTTAGGGTTCCGCACCTCAAAGGGAAAAACGGAACCCTTATAGGATCACTCGCGTGTCTGTCTGTCTGCCTGTCCGTCTGTCACAGCCAATTTACTCTGAAACTACCGGACCGATGGAGTTGAAATTTGGTACATATATGTAAGTCATCGATTCAAAGACGGACGTATAAATTAATTTTAAACAGGGGAGCCACTTTTGGGTCGTAAATTAAAAAATGAAAATAAAAATATTTCTAAACTACATCGTGTATATCAAAAACTGTGATACACGTGTCTCATAATTTTAATTGAAGAGTGATGTGTACATTAAGTTTTGAGTCAACCGACCCAGAGAATATTAAGTTTCACAGAAAATTCAACCCCCATTTCAAAACAAAGAATACATCCTTCAAATTTCATGTCATTAAGACCAGTGGTTGATATATCAGTCAGTCAGTCAGGAATTTGATTTTATATTGCGGGATGATTTTGGAAAAACTGTAAGTAGAGTATGTAGACTTTCAAGTCTATCGACACTATCTATGTCCGTCCGTCGTATGACGACAGGCCGTGTCGACGGCGCGTTCGTGTTCCACGCGCGCCTCAAAGAGATGTCAGCAAACGGGAGGGGCCCGCAAGGGCCGATGCCTGCCAGGGCTGCGGTACTGTTCGAAAGAGATACCGCGGCCCTGGAACATAAAGGGCCAAAGAAGGAACATGGGTGGTTTTTAGTCAGTAAGAGTCTGACACTCCCTTCCGCTCCGCCCAGAGCGGGAGGGGTCATTTGATGATTTCCCACCCTCCAAAAAAACAAAAAAAAAGGGGTGGAATTTCGAAAAACCCTTTCTAAGTGGACCCTTTGCCACTAGTAGGTACCAGTGGCGAAGAGTGAAAATTGAGTCAGGGGAAACCGAAGAAAAAAATGAGAATTGTTTTTTTTTCCTATGTTTATTTGGACCTCATTTTCGTTATCAGTGACCTCAAAAACTATGAAAATGATAACCCTGATGAAAAATCTAAAAAAAAATGGTTGGTGCCATTTAGAATTTTCATTTTGACCTAATTTTCGATATCAGCGATCCTGAAAACCATGAAAATGACATCGATGACAAAAAAAACCAAATATTTTCGTCCGCACCATCTTGGATTTTCATTTTGACCACATTTTCGTTATCAGCGACCCCAAAAACCACGAAAATGACATTCATGAAGAAAAACCAAAAATTTTCATCGGCGCCATCCTGAATTTCATTTTGACCTAATTTTCGTTATCAGCGACCCCAAAAACCACAAAAATGACACTCATGACGAAATAACTGAATTTTTTGCTGGCGCCATAATCGATTTACAGTTTGGCCACATTTTCGTTATCAGCGACCCCAAAAGCCATGAAAATGACACCCATGACGAAAAAACCTAAAATCTTCATGGGCGTCGTCTTGAATTTTTATATTTTGACCTCATTTTCGTCATTGGCGGCCCCAAAAACCACGAAAATGACACCCATGACGAAAAAACCGAAAAAAAAACAGGACTGAATTTCATACTGGGGGATGATTTTGGAAAAACTGTGATACACGTTTCTCATAATTAATCTCTTCTTAACTGAAGAGTATGTACACAAATTTTCAATTCAATCGACCTCGAGACTAAAAAGTTTCATAGAAAACTCAACACCCATTTTTACCCTCTTAGGGGTAGAATTTCGAAAAACCTTTTCATAGTGGATACCTACTCTTCACAAAGAATACGCCCTCCAAATTTCATTTCTCTAGGACCAGCGGTTTGGGCTCTGCGTTGATATATCAGTCAGCCAGGACTTTGAATTTTATATTGGGGGATGATTTTGGAAAAACTGTGATACACATCTCTCACAATTTTAACTGCAGAGTATGTACACAAACTTTCAAGTCAATCGACCCCGACAGTAAAAAGTTTCACAGAAAATTCAACACCCCAATTTACCCTCTTAGGGGTGGAATTTCGAAGAACCTTTTCTTATTAGATATCTACTCTTCACAAAGAATACACCCTCCAAAGGACATGGCCAATTTCTGTATGGGCGTTTGCATAGTTATCAAATTTAATGTACAATGATAATTTTTGGTGTTTCATATTCGTGAATATTGCCATATTAAATTGCAAAAAATAAAAAGCTCAAAGAACTTCTCATTACAAATAACTAGACGTCAACAGTTTCATGTTACCTTCTATCAGATTGCTGGCAAAGCGTATGATATAATGATTTTGCTATTAAAAACCTCAAGGCGTTTTAAAATAACGAAGTGCTGTGAATTATTAGGCATTTCAACAAGATCCAAAATCCTTATTTCAGGTGGTCATTCTACCTGAACTAAGGTTTTTTAACTATATATTGATTAACATTTACTGAACTGAGAAAGTCTGATAGAAAACTGAGACAAAGTATATGTTATTATTGTCACATTTATTGAGACTCCGAAAGTGACGTTTTTCTTCAACAGTTTAACTACTAATTAACAAGGGAAATACGAAATAAAACAAAAGATTATAAATAATTACTCATTTCTTGGTAAAAATAAGTAAAAATATTTTTTTCCGTAGAGATAAGCAGGAGTCAAAAATATTAGAAGATAATCGCAAAAAAAACAAACAGTTCGAACGCAACAGAGGATCTGTGCCGCCTCTCTACCGCCATTTTGACATAAACAATGACATTGTAAAACGCGTTCCGTTTTATGGTACGGTTACGTTATTACTATAATTGTGTGAAATAAATATATCTTACGTATCAACACTTCAAAATATAATTTAATTACATGTAAGAAATACCAATGAAAACAGTTTTGTTTAAATCAAATGTTTCAGGTAAGAGCATTTGTCGTTCATTTCACATACATATCTACAAGTAGTATGCGTGGTGTAGAACGTGTTCGTCTACGAACGGTCCATAGTGGCGAAAGTTGACAAATGAGACTTTGAATTCAACTTGCATTACTTATTATATTGTAATCAATACTGATAAGTGCAGAGAGGTTAAAAACTACGCAACAATTCACTTCTCTATTTTTCTTAATATAATATATTTACTATGTAAGTGTATATGGAATGTACTTTTTTGGCCATGTCCTTTCATTTCTCTAGGGCCAGTGGTTTGGGCTGTGCGTTGATATATCAGTCAGTCAAGACTTTGAATTTTATATTGGGGGATGATTTTGGAAAAACTGTGATATAAATTTCTCATAGTTTTAACTGAAGAGTATGTAGACTTTTAAGTCAATCGACCCGAGAATAAAAAGTTTTACCGAAAATTCAACACCCCATTTCTCCCCTTTAGGGGTGGAATTTCGAAAAACCCTTTCTTAGTGGATACCTACTCTTCACAAAGAATACACCCTTTAAATTTTATGTCTTTAACACCAACAGCTTAGGCTGTAAGTTGATATATCAGTCAGTCAGTCAGGACTTTGAATTTCATATTGAGGGATGATTTTGGAAAAACTTTGATACAAGTTTCCTATAATTGTAACTGCAGAGTAGGTACACAAATTTTCAAGTCCATCGACCGCGAGAATAAAAAGTTTCATAGAAAACTCAACACCCCATTTTACCCTCTTAGGGGTAGAATTTCGAAAAACCCTTTCTTAGTGGATACCTACTCTTCACAAAGAATACACACTCCAAATTTCATTGCTCTAGGACCAGCGGTTTGGGCTGTGCGTTGATATCTCTGTCAGTCAGTCAGGACTTTGAATTTTATATATATAGATATATCTTACATAAACTATTTATTAATGCGAAAGTTTGGATGAATGGATCTTTGTTACTCAATCACGCCAGAACGGCTGATCAGATCTGGATGAAACTTGGCACAGAGATAGATTATAGTCTGATACAAATAGATGTAGATTACTTATTATCCCAGAAGTAGGGAAGATCCCGTGGGCAATTCCCGAACTGCACGCGGGCGAAGCCGCGGGCAAAAGCTAGTTATATTATAAAAAGCATAGAAGTGGGTTTGTCTATCTTGCTGTGCTATGAATAGGGATCGTGTATCAGTATGTATACATAAATATAACAAAACTAGCTGTTGCCCGCTACTTCGTTCGCGTGGCAATTTAGGTATGTATGTGAGAGACTGCCTCGTTGGTCGAGTGGTCGCAAGTCGACTACTAAGCATGAGGTCCTGGGATCGATTGCCGGGGCGGGCAGAGTTAGAAAAAATATTTATTTAAATTACATTAAATTATGATTTGGAGATCACCTTTTAAGCAAGAAGATGCTTGTGTTAGGTGACTCCACTCTTCCACTTAACATTAAACAATGTATGTAATTGAAAAAATACTATAAATAATAATGTTATTGGGGTATTCCATCAGGAATTTCTCAGTAGCAGCCACGGAATCTGGATTTGTGCCCGGTTGGTGGAATAGAATTGAATAGGCTCGCCCCCTGTCACATGGGACTTAAACATAACGAACGGCGAAATGTGGGTGTACGATAAGATACACCTCTGCCTAACCCGTCGGGGATTTCAGGCGTGATGTTATGTTATGTGTGAGAACTGACTGGCTGATCAAAATGTGATAATGTGGGTGTTGACTTCGAAATGCGTCCTTTTGGGTACTGTAATTCTGGGCGCAGAGATCCGCTACAAAATTAAATGAGGCGACGATATGGCTTAAAACCGTTTATTTTGGCGCTATACAACCTTCTTTTCAAAGTATACCATCAATTTATTCTAATACCGTTCTGTATACAACATCAATTTTCCACAAGTACGTGAAAGTTTTGGGCACTGACTAAACAACATATTATAATTGACCGTGTGAGAAGCATGGAGTGCACAATTGAATGCCTGTCACTTTTATGGTTTGGCCCTGGGATCTGTTGATCGTCATTGTAAAAGTCAATTTTAAGGGAAATTATTGTAACCTCTTAAATTGAAATGGTAAGTTATTTGGAATAATGGGTATGTGGGGACTTAAAACGCTCTCTCCTTTAGCAGCTCAGCTCTGTGATACGAAGCTTGGTGCCGTTACACAGTCTGGTTGCATCAAGGTTTCGCATCACCAGAACTGGAACGCCAAATTTAAGCTCCAGCTGATGGGACGGCACGCCCGTTAACTCCAGGGAGTTGAGAAATTCAACGGGGTAGGTAGTACTATCGTCATTAGCCATCACAGTGTCCATGGATGTGTCTTTGGTGACAGCACAGCAGTTGGATGGGAAAATTCTTCGGAAAATAGAATTTTCCCATCTCCGTCCGATTTCATTCTCCCATTTGCAGCAGCTTATTCGCAAAGACACCTGATTCATGGTCGTTGTACAGTTGGATGCGCATGTTGCACGTAATATGGAGTTTTTCAATCCAGGAGGTTTTCACAGTGGCGACGCCATGAGACATGCGTTTCATCCGCCGGTGTGCCCCTTTTTTATTACAAAATGGCCCCTCTTATTAACTGGCAGTGTCTGTCTAAAGTCACCTTTTCAACTGACCCCTCCTCCCGCGCTGGGTGGAACGGAAGGGAGTGTCATCCATGTTTCTATTTAGCGCTTTGTGTTCCAGAGCCGTAGTAGCTCTTTCGAACAGTCCCGCAGCTCCGGCAGGCATCGGCCCTTGCGGACCCCTTCCGGTTTGCTGACATCATTCTGAGGCGCGCGTGGAACACGAACGCGCTTTCCGTAGGCCTGTCGTCATTAGACGGTTGGACAGCGAGCTAGCTAATTACTCACCATCCACAGGGTCTAAAGTCGCTGCGAACAAAATGATGACGTCACCCATCAGCACCTGGTTGCCGCGGATGTCCTGCAAGCTGCGGTTAACCGCCTCTAATGCATGCTTGGGCGACATTGTGCACTCGTCCCAAACTATTTCCACTGCTGCAAAATAAGGACTCCCCCATTTTTGGTGATATTGCATGTTGGGACGTATCTTTGGGGTATGAAGAACAGGGTGTAAAGCTCTTCACCCCCCATAGAAAAGGGAGGATCCACCGACCAGACGGGTGTTATATCTGGTGGGCTACTGCCCGACAGTTTTTGTCGGGTTCTTCTATATAGTCTTAAGTCGGGAATAACTTGCGCGATGCAGAATTTAGATGTATTTCGATGTTTAGTTTTTCCTCTGCGTCATAGATGGCGCTGTAGTACTTTTTGTTCTCTGTTGCTGTAGTACTTTTTGTAGTGCCGTTACATATCTTCGCTTGCAAGATTCAGCGGCAATTTTAAAATGGAATGTGCAGTCCGACCACCCATAAGCAAAGTTGCAGCAATGCCTGAGGAAGCACAGCAACTACAACCACAGTTATATGACGACACGGTTGGCGCAGTGGCTGAGCGAATGGCTGCTGTGCTGCTTGTATAGGGTTTCATGCCCACACCGAACCAATTTTTGTGTGGCCTAGAGGTAGTTCTTCCGGGTCTGGCTGTATTTGCTTTGTGAGTTTTAAATTTTAATGTTTGTAAACACACCCACCATACAGGAGCAATTTCTAGTGTGAAACAACTTTAAAAAATAAACTTTCATGCTGTACATTGCGGTCCTTGCCGAGTTGGGCCAGCTGATGATTCAGAACAAATGCTATGCGACGGCACAGGTGGCGCACTGGCTGAGCAATTGTCGTGAATTTGATTCCCACACGGAACATATTGACAACGTCTTGGATATTATCAAATTTTAAGTTTGTTTTCATTTTTATACTTTTTAGAGATTTTTTTTTGTACAGTGTCAATTTTCGTTCATTAATTTATGATTACCTGTCTTTTGAATGGTAAAAAGAAAACGAAAAATATACATTAATCTATTTTGTAATGATTTGAAAATCATAAAGGATAAAAACAAAACAAAATACCTAAAACTTACAAAAAGTGAAAACCGGTTGGGAATCGAACTCACAAACCATGTTTATTATTTTTGAAAATCTAATAACATAAAAAAAATCACAAAAAGTGAATACTGGCTGTGATTTGAACTTGCAAATCCTGGTTTACAGGGTGGTCGCTGAACCAATAGGCCACTTATACCTGTGACAAATCGTTTGAAAAAGTAGTTCTATAAAAACATACGAAAAAGCATGCTATGACAGTATAGTCAGTTGTCAAACCGGACCCAAGAATTGTCATATAGTAGCCAAGAATATGGTTGTAATGCTCTATTGCTCATCCCCCTAAGTTAATAGCGCAATAATATATAGCCTATGTGTTATTCCAGACTATAATCTATCTCTGTTCCAAATTTCATCCAGATCCGTTCAGCCGTTATGGCGTGATTGAGTAACAAACATCCATCGTAACTTTCGCATTTATAATATTAGTAGGAAGTAGGATTAATATAACAATAACGTTTTTACGTACTTTTACGTTTTTTATTTGTTATCCCCGAAGCATTAGGCAGAGGTCTACCTATTAAAACACCCACATTTTCCAGTTATGTTTAAGTCCCATGCAATGCCGTCAACCGGGCACAAAGTCCAAACTCCGTGGCTGCCACTGAAAAATTCCTAAAGGAAAATCACAATAACCCTGTGGACTGCGCTCTGAAATAAAATATTCTATTCTATTCTATAACACTTTGTCCTCGTATTTTTCACTTGCATAGAAAGCTCTCGATCTGCGAAATTGCAAATAGCTGAAATTACTTTTTTGTTGAAATCAACACATACTTATTTCTTAAATCTAAAAGCATAATTCCTAGGCCTCATAAACCGGGACTTGTTCCGTAGTGAAGCGCACTCCATACCTTAGTCAACACTCGAACTTTACGTTAACATGCGTCTGAAAACCCGATCCCCAGCTATAACTGTTACCCCTTCGCCCGTTACCGTGACCAAGAGTGGACGTGTGTCGAAATTTAAAAATATAAGTATTAATTTATCACCTCTACCGCATATGGGATTGTCACCTATATGTGAATACAAGAAGTGAACAAATTCGCGTTCGCGACGGGTTGATATCGGCCGGTCACCAAGCTCACAAGGTGTGCTAACCGCGCGCCCGCCACCGCCGCCTCACCTCTGCCTCACCTCTGCAAGAACAGGGCACGCTCCATAATTGCCATCCCGCTCACACAGCGACTGCGCGTGCCGAGACTCACAAACTCTCCGTACTACACCGCATCAAGGGAGCTACGCGCAAACGCCGGCGCCGGACATCGCCACAAGTGGCTACAAGGTATTACGAGTTTACGTAAACTTTAACATCATGAAGCGCACGCCGCCCCAATCGCCAGCCACGTCCGTAGCTAGCGACTCTGAGATTCTTCAAGTAAGAAATCTCACTACATCACTAACCGGATCTACCCCCAACCTACTAAGCAGAGATGCCAATGTCACGGCACGACAAATTAAACGTAGACGTGAAGATGAAATGGTTGCCTTTATGCAAGAGATACGAGACTTATTACAATCGGCTACCGCCCAATCGGAAAACAAGTTCAAATCATTGCAAGAGTCAATGCGCGAAATTATAGCACAAAATTCGAAAATGAAAACATCCCTAGCCTTCGTCACGCAACAATATGAGGACATAAAAATAAAAATAGAAGAAATTGATAAAGAACGAAAAACCGACCATGCATATATTAATCAGCTAGAAAGTAAAGTCGAGAATTTAGAGCGTATCTTATGTCTTACAAAAATTGAGATGAGAAACATACCAAAGAAGGAAGGTGAAAATAAAGAGGATCTGCATAGAGTAGTATCCGAAACAGCCAAAGTACTGGATATGCCTCTCGAACGACGGGATATAAAGGATGTTTTTCGCATTAATAAAAAGGGTGGAGGGTCATCTATTATAGTCGACTTTATCTCGGTAACTACAAAGGAAAATATACTGCATAAAGTGCGTAACTTCAATCGCAACAACTCCCAAGCCAAGCTAAACACGTCCCATATAAATATACCAGGTGAATTAAAACCAATATTTCTATCAGAGTGCTTGACTATGAAGGCACAAAGATTATTCTATCTGGCGAGGAAATTTGCGAGCGAAAATGGCTTTAAGTTCTGCTGGACCTCACTTGGAAAAGTCTTTCTTCGACAAAAAGAAGGAGATCAATACGTACACGTAAAAGACGAAGCTGACCTAAAACCTAAATTACTACTATGACTGTATAGAGAACTTGCACGTTTTGTTCATGCACTGCTTGTTATTATATTACTGTTATTTTTTTATCTGCAATTGCTCTTCTGTAAAACACATAAACAAAAACCAACCAAACACACTCAACCAAAACGACTTACTACAATACAAACAAACAATGAAAACACTTACATACACAATATAAATTGGTCTCGTGTGGGTATGCCTAACATCATTGATCCAGCACTAATTTTCACCACGTCTATCATATTAATTTGCCCCCCAACATGCAACAAAAAATATATACGGCTATTCAATGGCTAACATAAACAATAACATCTCAACACAGATAGATAACTTTACGGTGGCATCTTCTCATCACTGTGATACGGACGCCTGTAACGAAATCATAAAAAACTCTAATTCATCGCTAAAAATTATAACTCAAAACATCCGAAGTATCTATAAAAACTTAGATGGTTTTCAAGCTCAATTGGCTAGGCTATCGTATGAAATCGACATCATAATCTTGACAGAGTGCTGGCTAAATGCTGACAAACCGATACCGACTATGGAAAATTACGTTACATACTCTAGTAAAAAATGTCTTAATCAAAACGACGGGATTGTAATATTTGTTAAAAGCAACCTCCAATGTACGGTTGAAGAACCAGACCCGGTAGGGGCTAACTTTCTTCTGTTAAAAATCGATTCCGATACTCATATTTTAGCTTCCTATAGATCACCATCAATATATTGTATTGACAGCTTCCTTAACTCCCTGGAAAACATTTTAAGTAAATTAAAAGCGAATAACCTAATGCTGGTAGGAGATATAAATATAGACATAAAATCTAATAATACAGATAGAAATAGTTCGTCCTATCTTAATCTAACTGCAGAGATGGGCCTCTTACCGGGACATGCCTTTCCTACTAGACTGCATAACTGCCTCGATCACATGATGATTAGAACCGCTACTTGTGCAACAGTTATAGTTATGGACTCCACAGTTAGTGACCACGCCTCCGTAATGTTATGTCTAGGTAGCGCTCCCTCTAAAAACAAGAATCATAAACAAATTACAAAAGTAAACTATGAGAGCGCTGTTGAACAATTAAAAACTACAGATTTTACTTTTATTACGCAAAATTGTGATGCAAATGAGGCTGCTACAAGATTTGTCGAATGTCTTATGTCCACGGTATCCCAACACTCAACGGTAGCGAAAGTTCCTAACCGTAAAGTTGTTCTTAAGCCCTGGATCACACCTGGCCTCTTAAGGTGTGTCCGACATAGAGATAACCTCCATCGAAAATTTCTGGCAGACCCAAAAAACGGAATTGTCGAGTTATCATACAAAAGATATCGTAATCACTGTAATCTATTGCTCAGAAAACTAAGAAACGCTCACGAAAGTTGCGCCTTAAAATCTGCAAAGGACAATAAAGAAACATGGAATATTATAAAATCTATTACCAATCAATCCGAGAAACAAAAATCTGCTGAGAAACTTCTACCTGCCACTGAAATTGCGGATGCGCCTAACGCCATTGAGCAAATAAACCATTATTTTTCAAACATCGGAAAGCAATTGGCAGACAATATATTAAACCAAAATTCGTCACTGGCTCCGTATATCATTGAAACACCTCCTGCGCGAGATTCCATGGTCTTACTTGCTCCGGACGAGGCTGAAGTAGAGGCAGTTATTAACAACCTAAAAAATGATTGTGCCACAGGATGGGACTCTATTCCAGCTAAACTCCTCAAGCTGGGTAAAGAAGTACTAGTTCCACCTATTACAAAACTTGTTGAAGTCTGCTTTGAACAAGGCGTTTATCCTCGTATCTTTAAGAAATCCCTAATCACACCTGTTCACAAGGGTGGAAACCTAGACGAGGTAAAAAATTATAGACCTATCTCAGTTCTGTCAGCACTATCAAAAATATTGGAAAAATTGTTGAACCGTAGACTCATGAAATACCTAGAGCACTACAAAATACTATCGGACACACAATTTGGCTTTAGGCCCGGGAAAAGTACCGCAGATGCAGTTAATCAACTCGTTGATTACGTGACTGGGAAACTCGACGCAAAACAGAAATGTCTAGGTGTTTTCCTGGACCTAGCCAAGGCGTTTGACACCGTCTGTATTCCAACCCTTGTGACCAAGTTAGAGCATGCTGGAATCCGGGGAAAGGCTCTAGGCATTTTCACAGACTTTCTCAACGACAGGACACAAAAAGTAAAGATTGGTGAGGTCATTAGCAACGAAGCTAGGGTTGATTACGGTGTGCCTCAAGGCAGCTGCCTATCCCCCAGTCTTTTCCTACTCTATGTGAATGACCTATGTCAGCAGTCTCTTAGTAATGGTAAAATCTTTAGCTATGCAGATGACACGGTACTAATATTCCACGGTGAGCATTGGGACGCGGCACGGGAGGCTGCTGAGACAGGCCTACGTAAAATAATCCACTGGCTGGAATCTAACTTGCTAACCCTTAACATCTCGAAAACCTCATTTTTGCAATTTACTTTCGCCAAAATCAAACCACCAGTAGTAAGTCTCAAAGCACACTCCTGTGACGCCACAAACAGTAGTATTCCATGCTCATGTCTTCCAATCACACAACAGAAAACAATGAAGTACCTGGGAGTGATTCTAGACGAGGGACTCAGCTGGCGTCCCCACATTGAACAGACCTCCTCCCGTGTTAGGAAACTTATATGGGCGTTTAAAAAGCTACGACAAGTGGCTAATTTTAAGCTCCTCCGTGAGGTTTATCTGGCTCTGGCACAGTCCATCATAGGGTACTGTATTACTGCTTGGGGAGGTGCTTGTAAAACCTACATGATACGCCTCGAGAGAGCCCAACGATCTCTGTTAAAAGTCATGACCCTCAAGCCGTATCGGTTCCCTACAAGAACCCTGTATGAAACGTGCCAAGTACTTACAGTGAGACAACTATACCTGCTCAATCTTATATTGAAACAGCATGGAAAGACACCGATAAATAACCCAACCAAATATAAAAGAACTATCGGTAACGTATGTAGCACAGTCAAATGTAAGACCGCATCCGCTCGACGGCAACGTCTATACTTATCTACTTATTTATATAATAAAATAAACAACATCCACAACTTCAACCCACTAACAAAAACTAAAACTAAGATAAAACTAAACTCATGGCTTCAAACACTGGATTACCAACAGACGGAAAACTTAATTAAGGAACAATACTCGGGATGATTAATAATTAGGTAGACAAACCTAGTCTATATATAACGAAAGTCAGCCACCAACCACAATCACTTACACCGCACACCAAACACACACAAGCACACTCACACTTACACACCTACGCATAAACACACGAACATACTCACACTTTCACACCTACGCATAAACACACGGACACACCACACAAGAGCATGCATGCATTATTTTTAAAGATTATTATTATTGTTTTTTTTCTATGTTTTTATTTTATTTTTCGGTTCTTGATGCATAAAATGTTGTGAACATTAGTACCAAAAACGGGTGAAGACACTGACTCCTGTAACACAGGTCTCACCTAGCACAGGAGTCAGGGTTTCAAATGAAAATGTATAACTTTTTTCTTTGTGTCAATAAAATTATTTATTATTATTATTATTATCTCTTTATTCATTTTTTTTACACATTAATTACATTTTTAAATATTGGAATATAAAATAATATAAAAACATTTAAAAATATAAAAAATAGTAGCCCACCGGCATCGGGAACAGGGTCCGAGCTACCGGTGGTCAGGGCTCTTGAGAGAGGAACCTCCTAACAATACGCGCCGTGTCTAGAAGAACTGCCTTCTGAATCAAGCGCTTGATCCAGCTGCCCAGCGAGAGCCTCCTCAGATGTTGGTCGAGGCTCTTGGCTATTAAGCCATTGGCCGACACGACTATCGGCACAATGACTGCTGTACTCACGTCCCACATGTCGACAACCTCGCGAGCCAGATCTAGATATTTGAATTGTTTATCTTTCTCTGCTTTCACGAGGTTCTCGTCATGAGGAACCGTAATATCAACAATCATTGCGCGACGCTCCAATCGATCTATCACCACAATGTCAGGCTTATTGGCAACAATAGTCCTGTCAGTGATGATAGGTCGATCCCAATACAACGTGATATTACCATCATCGAGAACTGGGTCGGGCGCATACTTATAGTATGGCACTTCTGATTCCACAAGTTTGTACTTCAAAGCAAGTTGCTGGTGGATAATCCTGGCAACGAGGTTGTGTCTATGCAAGTACTCTCCGTTAGCCAGACGAGAACACCCAGAAATAATGTGTCGGATCGATTCTCCCGGACGGTGGCATGCCCGACATATGTCAACCGTGCCATCCTTCACAATGTATTTCCGGTAGTTATTCGTCATCATAACTTCGTCCATTATTGCACAGACAAAACCTTCGGTTTCCCCGAATAGGTCACCGAAACGCAGCCAAGACACGGACGCTAAGAAGTCTACATCGGACCCATGTAGTGCCCGGTAAAAGCGTCCGTGAAGCTCCTTGCTCTGCCATACCTCCTTGCGGTCATTAGTGTCTAATACTCTAGGCTTGCGCCAGTTCTCGTTAGCCAGGGAGAGCGGGGTGAGGCCCTTATCTACTGAGACCACATCTCGGTGCATCCCCACGTCGGCTTCTAGGAAGTATTCCCTGAGACTGCATACCTCGCGGTTGTGCAGGGTCTTAGCATTTAAGAAGCCACGACCCCCGCATTTCCGCGGGATATACAGTCTCATCACCGACGACCGTGGGTGATGCATTCGATTTGCGGTCAACAGTGCGCGGACCCTCCTATCCAGGGCATCAAGTTCCGTCTGAGTCCATTTGAGTATGCCGAAAGAATACATCAAAACCGGCATGACCCAACCGTTGAAGGCGCGCACCTTGTTTCCGCCTGACAAGAGACTGTTTAGCACCTTATTCAGGCGGCCAAAAAAGCGCTCCCTCAACGATTGTTTCATGTCGGCAGTGTTGATACCTAATGCTTCCGACATACCCAAATACTTGTAAGTTTCTGTTGAGGAGAGGGATCTAAGGTGTATGGAATCCGAGAGTTGAGTTCCCACGGATTCCATAATCTCCCCTCGCTTCACATGCATGACTGCACATTTGTCCACACCAAATTCCATCCTGATGGCGCTACTGAAAGTTTCTGTTACCTTCAGTAGCTTCATCAGTTGCAAATTGTTGGGGGCAAAGAGTTTCAGATCATCCATGTAAAGAAGGTGAGATATGACCTGACCACCTCTCCTTAACCGATAGCCTAGACCTGAACCTTCCAGCAGTGTACTGAGAGGGTTCAAGGCCAGACAAAACCACAATGGACTCAAACTATCACCCTGGAATATACCGCGCTCTATCCTTATCGGTTCGCTGTTCCCCTGGATCTGTCGACATCCTGGATAGCGAAGGACCGTTCTCCAGTGCCCCATACATGACATCAGGAAGGTACGCAGAGTTGCATCAACTTTATACAACTCCAGCACCCTCATGAGCCATGTGTGAGGCACAGAATCATAGGCCTTCTTATAATCTATCCAAAATGTAGACAGATCCCTTCGGGAGCGGCGAACCTGTTGGCTAATGGCCATATCTATGAGGAGCAGCTCCTTAGTACCGCGGGACCCGTTCCTACATCCATTCTGAGAGGCAGACATGATACAATTACTATCAATATGTTGGTTGATTTTAGCTCTCAAAATGGATGTAAGAACTTTATAGACCGTTGGTAAACAAGTAATTGGTCTATAATTTTTGGGCTCCGCAGTACTACCTGATTTATGGAGCAGGTGGGTAATTCCTGTCGTCAAGAACTGGGGCAGCGACCCTGACTCTAAGGCTGATTGAAACTGGGACGCCAAGCGAACGTGCGATCTCTGAAACCATTTGATCCAGAAGTTGTGCAGTCCATCCGGCCCTGGAGATTTCCAGTTAGGTAACGGACGGACTGCACGAGCTACGTCTTGGGGGCTGATGGTGATTGCCCCCATTTCTGGTATTGGATCACACGCTCGTTCAACCTCTCGTGTCCAATCGCCCTCAGTGTGACTGACAGGCACCGACCAGATGTTGCGCCAGAACGAACACATGGCGTCATCATCCGGCAGACGTGTGTCAGTCACACCTTGGTCCGGTCGTTCCCAAGCCCTATATACCCACCTTTCATCGCTTTGGAAAGTGCGATTCTGAGTGTATCGTTCCACTCGCCGCTTATACCGGCGAATACGGCTTGCCCATGCACAGATCTTCTGCTTCAGGAAGTCGATACGCTCTGTGACGCGGGCCAAGTAGTCTCGAAAACTAATATCAGTCCCCGAGAACGCCCGCCTCACAAAGCGCATCACTCTAGGACGAGTATTGCCCTCCTTGAAGCAGATTAATTTGCCGATGAGTGCTCTAGCCTCACCGATGCGCCGCTCAATCCTGCACTGCCAAGCTGGAGCAGCTAATTTTGGTCGTGTAGCTCTGTCATTGTTACGGAATTTGACCTGAGCTACACGACATGCCGCTACAGCTCCACAGTACATTATTGAGTGAGTATCGGCGAGGTCTTTGCTGCTGTCAAAGTAGTTTGACAGCTGCGAATCTAGAGCACACACCAGCGCCTTATTTTTCTTGTGCATAGGCAAACGAGGTAGTCTTGGTCTAAGTTCAGGCGGTGTGGAACGGTACTCCCGGAATGCACCCTCCAAAGCACTCCTCAATTGTGCGTTGCACTGGGTACTCACGGATATAACTTCATCATCATCCTCTTCACCACCGCGGTCGGATCGCGGCGAAGCACTGGTAACATTTTGTAGCTGTACCGCGATCATGGGTGAAGCAGGCGTAACTAGGTTACTCCGTGATTCGGAGCGAAGTCGATCAAGTACGGTGTCATCTAACATATGGTTACGCTGGATGACCCGCACCTGATCCGACAGTCGCTGCGCCGACACGCTGACACCTGGCTCAAGCACCTGAAACAGAGAGAGCATCCGACCACGGTACGCAGTCAAGTTGCTTCCCCCCTCAGTAGCCCCATAATATGCGCGCATGACATTCTCATTATTATTATTATTATTACTGTTGATGTAGGTTCTGACTCTAACGATTTTTGATAGAAATGTACTTGATATCTAGAGCATGACGTACTGTACTATCCCACCCGGAAAATTAAAAACTTGATACACGGCTGTCGGAGATACAGCCTCTACTAGTTGGGAATAATATTGTGACTACACAAGCAGCAAAGGCATACTCGTATTTTCAGAAAATAAAACATTGAACAAAACGCTGTTTCATTATTATGACAATATATCAAACTTAGAAATGATGTTGATTTCTTTCCCAGTTGGTTGGAGAAGGTACACTGATATTTTGTTAGTTATCCAAGTTTACTTACATTGCCATTTTACAATCAAACCTTTCTAAAACGCCTTAAAACCACTAGGACGAAATGTTCAGTAATGAATCAATGTATACATGTATACGTTCAGTATCGATTAAGAGTAAGCATAAACATTATTCGAACGTCCAATCCTGTGTATATTTAACTACGGGGACCTAGCACGAACGTGTGACGTAAACGTACCATAGTTTGGCACATTTTTTGATCTATCCTACCGGCCTAGCCAAGTTACAAACGTTTCGAATCTATTGTCTTTCTACAATCGTGAACGCCTCGGCGAAAGCGATTGTAGAAAACGCTAACTTGGTAGCCAACTTGACACGACTGAGTCGATCGCTCGTTCTCCAATATCTTTAGAAAAAACCTATACTTTAGTCTATGGTGAGCGTTCCTAAATACGTCAAACTAACGTCAAAGTCACAGATGTGTACTTTGTGCGCGGGCTGAAGTTTTGTTTTGGATTGTTGAGAAAGGAATAATTATTTTACCTGTTAAAAAAACTAAGCGAAATAAGGTGCGAGTTCTTCTTTTCATTGGTTTATTATAATATCACAGTGTGGAATATAATTTAAACATTACTGTGACTAGAAATAATATGATATCGTGCATTTGAATGAAAGATACCTTAAATGAAGTGATAACTTTTATAGGATGCAATCTAGATCTCGAGCAAGTCCAGAACAGTTCGCAGCTTTATAAGAGTTTATGTAATGGTACGTAATTATTAGTTATAAATATCGTAATCTTCCTTTGTTAAAATCTATCTTACAAGGGCACTTGAATGTTAGAAACATAAACAATGACGTGATACGCGATATGAACTAATACCACTACTTACGAAACAAACAAAACAATTGTGTTTCACATTTTAATCCTCTCATCATCATCAAAATAATAAAATGATTCTGATGATTCTGATTTTGATGATTCTCTGAAATAGTTTAAAGTTATATTCTAGCCATGGCGATATAACGAGGCCCCAGGAAGGGCCTCAAAGCCGAATAAAAGCTGACCGACTGTGGCAGGAACTGGGAGAATTACTAAACTCCATTAGTGGAGGAGTAATAAATAAATCTAAATTCCTGCAGAAATAAAGTTTCCGGCAGTTCGCTTATTGTTTCCATGCACTGACTATTTATGTCTCTTTTTCGGCGCCTAAGCCACACTTCTTCATTATGAGCGTACCAAAACATATTTAAAGTATGCATTTTAAATGCTAAATGACAAATACAGTTCAAAATTATGGTAAATAAACAAAATACTTCCCGGTCGCAACACAGCTGGATCATATAGACGCCATTTTTTATCGTTTCCTCTTGGGTCTCGGCGATTGCTAAGTGGGCGTACAAAATCTTCGACATCGTTTCGTTAGCGCTTGTCAAAACTGTAACTTGGCTACGATTTATATGGGATGTAGCGATCAACATTGTAGAAACGATCACATTTCATTCTATCATTTTTAACGATGTAAACTTGACTACGAATTTTCTATTCGTTTGTTTTGACCACGTGACTTAACGTTGAGATGACGTCATTCTCATACATTTGATTCGTTTTCTATTAGCGTTAACGATTGTAGATTGTCAACTTGGCTAAGCCTGTGGAACTTTACAACTATCTTAAAGATTTTTGGTTATTTTTTTGTAAGAAGAATCAGTCATGTTTAAAGTCTTAAAACAAATCTACATTATCTAAAAAACATTTTTTTTAAATAGGCTGTTTTTATGTGACGTTTGCTGTGCGTACTAGGCCCTCGGATTGCGTGCCCCGTAGTTTCCACCGGCAGTTACAAAAATTGTCCTCACCTACATCCGACTCAATTAAACATATCCCAAATAAAATATTCAAAATTTCATTTTCATTTCGCGTACACATCGGTGACATGTCATCCTTTATACAAATGTTCAGTAAAATTTTTATTTCGTAACAAAACAAATGTTTCAAATAAATCCGTACTTTATGACGCTTTGCTGCAGAACGTTTGAAATTTTAATCTGGGTGTTATAATAAAAATCGGATTTGTGTGTGGTGATAAAGATTATTTTGTATGGGATATGCCAACATATTATTATTGTAAAGCTTTTTGTATGCTTTTACCTTTTTTGTTCCAAATTATTTTAAATTGAAACTATACCTGGAACGCGCCTTTGTGCAATAAAAATATACGTATGTAAAAGAAATCGCTTATTGTTACAAAAAAGTAAATGGACAATAAGGTGATCGACCAACCTTGATTCACCAACATTTTGCGTATTACGTTTTTCTTTATTTTAGCAATATTTTGAACAAGCTTTAAACAGAGTGTAAACGGACCCTGCACCAATCCGTCAACGTTTTAAAAAGGTTGGAACTTTGACCATCAATATCTCTGTAACAAGAAGTTTTCTAATGTTTTGGTCCAGAAAAAAAAATCACAAAGACGAGAAGAACAAGTGCTTCTCGGAAGTTTTGGACATACGCACATCTTATATTGTTACACTATTTGTTGATCTTAGCGATGGATTTATGTACGTAAAATTCCAATCCACAAACAAAAACTGGTCCATTATTATTACATATAGCGTCTTAGCACGACAGGCGTACCCTGGGCAGTCAGCGAGTCCCCACGCTGACTAGCTAATCCATTCACCACGACGACAATCCCAAGTCCTTCCATAAAATTGGTGCATTTCTTAGTTACTATAATCATCACCATAATTTACTAACCTACAATTTCGGTCACAAAAACATCACAGTTCCAAAAACTCTCTCACAGTACTCATTCCACATTCGCACCACTTTCCAGGATGAAGGCTAAACATTAGAATTAAAACAACCACTTAATTCTATTAGCCCGCTCTGTATGCTGCGCACATTTAAAAATATGTACTTTACTGCTGGCACTTAAATTAAATGTTGTTTCCTACTGTTTTTGTGTTTCCTCTGTTGCTCTGATATCCACTTGTGTGAGATAATCACGATAACTTTACTTCTAAAATGTTACAACATGGCTTTTGTGGAAATATTAAAAAATGCCAGTGAGGGCCGTTCTTTTGATTGAAACTGTTTTGTCGTTCCGATTGTTTGGGTGGCTCTACGCCTTGCTGGACATTCATATTATTAATTGATTTTTATTAACTCTGCACCTATGAAAGAAAGACACAATTAGATTTTTTTCTGGGGCGTACGATTGCCGTAGCATTGGTGTAGCACCGCGTAACTTCGGCGTAGCAACGCGTAGCATAGGCGTAGCATCGGTGTAGCACCGCGTAGCATCATTGGTGTAGCACCACGTAGCTCTGCATTGCACTGTTTGGTGTTGTCACACTGCTAGTGGTGTGTATGAACCTGTTTAAGTTCGACATAAAACTTCGTTTTCCCCTAACGGAGCCTGTCACTTTGAACCAAACAACTTAAAACAAGTACAAAAATAATAGCACATCAATATAATTATGTTCAGTTAAAGAAAAATCTGAACATGCACCATATTTCCCAGCCAGTACACAAAAACAGTCCAGGAAATTAAAAAAAACCGGCCAAGTGCGAGTCAGGCTCGCGTATGGAGGGTTCCGTACCATCGTTGTAGGGGAGCCCCCTTTATTTTTTTATTATTTGAGGTTATAGCAGTAGAAATACACATTCTGGGAAAATAGGGAAAGGAACCCTAGAAAGAACATTACCAAAAAATTCCAACAACAAACCAGCCAATAATAAAACATTTACTAAAATTTATTGACACAGCAATAGACTGACGTCACACGTCAGCATTCATTCACGTCATTTTAAATCACGTCGCGTCAACGGTGAAGTGAACGAGACGTGTTCAATTAACGATTATCATTCGCGAACGAATGAATTGAACGACTGTTTGCTTTTATTATTTCGGTTTTATGGGTCAATTATACGGTAGAATGTGGATTGTGATTGGAATATTATTGAGTGGGGAATTGGTTATTTCGTGATTTTGGCCAGAGGTACCTACCATTGCCGTATTATAAGAACGATAACATCAAAATTATTTTATCAAATAGTTTTTACATTGATTAACGCTGAAATGAGATCGCGACATAAATTAGAAGTACGACAATTGGCGTTCTGGTATTTTTTAATACAATTTGCGAAGTCTTCATGAAATATGAGTCCCTTTTATATCTTCTTAACGCAGGAAATTTAATATTTAGTTGGCACAACTGACTTTTTGTCTGACAAATCCTTGATGGTAAAACCCAATAACTCTTTAATTTATCTGTTATATTGTACATGTTATAAATAGACAAATAATAATTATTTCCTTTATTTGTTTTCACACATATTCATTACATTTAAAAAAATATAAAAAGTAGTATCCCACCAGCGTTGGGAGCAGGGCTCGAGCTACCGGTGATCTGAAAGGCTCTTGAAAGAGGAACCTCCTAAAAATACGCACCTCCTAATTATTCCTTTATCCATTATTTTTCTTATTTATTATTATAAGGCAATATTGTCCCACAGCAGGGCAAAAGCCTCCATTCCCTCCTTCCACATTTCGCGATCTCGTGCGATTGAAGGCCAATCCTTTGCGAAAGACAAATAAATAAACACTTTGCCCGACCTTTAAATCGAACCCAAGACCCCATGTTCAGCTGTCGCGCTTGCGACCACTAGACCAGTGAGGCAGTCGGTTTACTATTTTTAAGAACTGTTGACCATTTATTAAGACATTATTTAATCTGACTCTTCATTGTTAATTGTTCTTTAAACTTAACCGCGGTTCGACTTTTAAGTTGGCACAACTTTATCAAAGGAACCTCAGCCACGTATGAATAATGAAACGAAACCCGAAACAACTTTATTTATTCACTTCCGGTTCGTTGATCAAAAGGAACCGTCTCGTACCGGACGGCCGGCAAACCGGCAAAATGACGGTTTTTACAATACCTCTTTTGTAGCGATTTTGAATTTATAAGTCGACGTATGCTCGCATTGAAGAGAATCTGTATTGTGAAGCTCTTTTTGATGTTTCATTTATATTTTTGGCGGATTTCTTTGCTAGTAATGGCAACTCTATTAAAAGATCTTTAAAAACTGTTGGCTGTATGATTTATGACTTAAACTATTCTTTGTACATTTGAATTTTAAGAAAGATACGACGGAAGCCATCACCTGCCTGCCTTTCCCCATCTATTCTGAATACCATTGTTTAACATAGGTCGACTGTCTATCCGAATTCCACAATCCTACCTGGCTTGGTAACTGGGTAAAACCATACCTGTTGTTAAAGACTGGTTGTCAGACTTAAAAGCTTCTAACTACATACCAGTAACTATTTTCGTAGCTCTACAAACGACAGTCAACTGCTGAACTTGCTCAAGTGCATGCGGGATCTTTGTATGTGAAAACTACGACCAAAATAATAAATCTTATTGTGAAAACGCTTAGATTACAATAAAGTATTAAACATTTTAAGGGAAGTATACTTTTTTACTCTCATAAACATTATTAAAATTATCTACTTACTTTAATCATTTTTATTAAAGAACAACGTTTATTAATATTGGCGTCCAAACGCGCGTCGTCCGTGTTTTTATTAACTGCTACGGTCACGAACTTATTAATTCCGGAATCGCGATCGCCTGACTTAATAAGCTTCGTTTCGAGGAGAATGTACTGTTAATTTTTAATTGTTTCCTTATTCTGTATACATAAATTGACCTGACAGAGATGTTTATCTTAAAGGTCAAAGGCCTTACACTGTACATACCTACAGAGATCACCACAACAGCCTTGACTCAACGGCCAAGCGTTCATCATCATCCACTCAGCCTTTTCGCATTTTACATAGGGTGACTACCTATCTGACCTTCACAACCCAGTTATTACAGAAATCCATACCTACTTTTTAATATTATAAATGTGAAAGTAAGTTTGTTTGTTTGTTTGTTACCTTTTCACACCTAAACCATTGAACCGATCATCCTGAAATTTTGCATATACATTTTCAGGTATACAGAGACGGACATAGGGTACCCTTAATCCCGAAAAAAGTACTGTTCCTGAGAAAAACAACAATAACGTTCTTTTGATAATAGGTGGCGCTACGTGTCTCTCGAATCATGATTGAATTATATTATTACAAGCAGAGTACAACCCGAATTGATTGTCAAATTATAAATTAACGCGAGTGAAGCCGCGGGCAAAAGCTAGTAGAGTATAATCTCAAGGCACCGCTAAGTCCTATATTAAATTCCCTAACTAATGACTTTTTTATTCATGCTGCCGCTGGATATGACACTATGTTTGCATTTATTTTACAATACACGGACACTATCTATGATTTCCAAAGTTCTACAAACAACAAAACACAAGAAAAAAAAATGTTTTCGGCCCAAAATCGGAAAGTGTACGTCCCTACCTCAGTTCAGAGCCCGTGCATAGAGGGGCACATTTCCAAAATTAGGTGAACTTTTCACGTAGTACGAGTTGTATGAAACGTTACGTCATTCAAGCGCCGAATGAAAGAAGAGGTATCATATGAAGGAATGAATGAATTTTTTCGTTAATTCAAAAATGACTGTGAATGTTGGTGTGAAGGTAGTCTTTTTAATTATGGACTGCTTTAAAACTGAATTTTTGTTTACTTTTCCCGTTTTATTTTTAAAAAGGCTATGCTTTTGGATAAATACTCTTTGGGAATTCGATACCAAAGGTATTCTGTTTAAATATTTTTTGTTAGCACTCTAGTTCAAACATAATTTTTAAAGCGAAATATTTTTGTTCACCCATTCATTCGTTACGGCCAGTTACCCGTGAAAGTTAAAATCGCGTATTCAAAACAAAAGGACGTAAACCGAGCAGGAATTTAGTCTATCTGCATGTCCAATGGATTTTCTCTTTCATGTCTGACCAACAGACGTACGGACTACGTAATTGTCCAAACCTAAAAATGAACTGTGCAGCAAACTGCACTGGGGTCACAACGCGCCACGGGGAAGCGTAAAATGCCGCTCTTTTTGTACAAAATTTGGGTACATAGTACACCGCAAAAATTCATTCTGTAAGAATTAACGAATACCACGCGATGCCGCGAGCCCGTGAAAAACGCCTAAAAGCTCGCAGGGGTTTCACCAAAAAACCGTCAGGCCACTTGTTAACTCTGTAGTAATATAGGAATGTCAACAAAAACTATTAAAATATGTTATTTAGATAAAAGATTTTCGATCTAAGTTCTGGTCAAAGTTCCAAATTCAATTAAAGTATACACAAAAAATAAACATCTCCGACGCGACAGAAGACAGAAATTGTAATTACCGAAAATGTGGAAACGTTAAAACTTGAAATGAAAAAGTATTCATATTATGCTCTGAGTCGGACAGATGGAAATTACGTTTGAATTCAGTTATAACTACAGTTTATTCGTAATTTTTTTGTTTCCTTCATAAAAGTTGTGTCAGCTAGCTGGAAATTCGTTGGGATGAAAATTTTTCTATAAGTTTAAAAAGTCTGCCTTTTGCAGCGGAAAATGTTAGCTAGAACATTTTATCTGATCAACGCAACGGCAGCTTTTTTTATTTACTTTAATGAAATCTATTGTTTGTCTACCCGCAACCGGTTTATTTGTCTTAAGGAATACATGAATTCAAATGGTATTCAAGGCTGACTTAACCTAGCTTTTGATTTTGACCGTAGTCTCGTCAAGTTGAACCTTAGCTAACCACTAATTGGGTTGCGGTCTCGGGACCGACGGCGCTTCGAGTAAAATAGTGATATTTCGCCGCATCTGCTCCTATTGGTATTATTCCTAGTAAAGGTCTGATCAAATGGGGAGGTTCTGTTTATGTATAGGAAGATTTCCCTCTAAATATTTCTTTTGCAAATGACGATTCGATGTCACAACTGATTCTTTTTTTCTTTTTTCTTTTTTTTTGATTTTTTTTTCGCGTCATGGCCCGCCCCAACAGGGTTCTGAGAATGATTGCTGGCAGAGTGGACTGCCCTTATGTGGTTCACTGCTGTCAGTTACATGTGTCACCGTATCGTATTGTTTACTAACACTTAGTTTTTAAGGATTATGTTACTAACCCTATATGAGCCTCCGCTCGAATTAAAGGATTTGAATTTGAAATTGAATTTGAATTTAATTGGTATCTCAATGTTCGTCCGTTTCTCTTAAACATTTGTTGAGATTTTTGTGAGATGCCAGGCAGCTGTAAAAGTATTTATTTTTTCAGAACTTCATCACAAGTTTAATATTATGTTATTAGAAAGACGCTGTTGAATCAGGCATGATCATTTTAATTTTTTAACTACCCATACCCCATAAGTCTATAAATATTGGTGTTGTGGTTGCGACGGACAGTTTATCATCAACTAGCAAATGATGGTCCGTTTCTTGGTGGTGAGTGGTTTATAAAACAATGGTTAGATTACTGTCTCAGAATGTTGGGCCACAATGATGAGAATGCTAAGGGGGGTGTGTGGTGTTACGAGAATGTATAAAATAAGAAATGAGTGACTGAAATGGTGAACTGAATGGTGTGGTAATCAGTTTTCGTGGTATGATGCGGAGGAATGAAGAAAATGCCGTGAGGAAAGTTTTGAGTGTGCATGTGGATGGGTACAAGAGTAAATCCCACCGACAAACTGTTACGCAGTTTGGTGGGTGTAAAAAATGGAAAAAATGTTTGGTCCTAATAAAATGATTTTACTTTTTTTTTTTTTTTTTAGAGCAAGGCCAAAAAAACCATGGACAGACTGTGTAAAGGGTGATAATATATGGAAGTGAGAAATGAGAAGATGGCTGATGAGATGACGAGTAATAGAGGAGTATGGAGAAAGAAGATATGCTGCGCCGACCCCAAATAAATTAGGATAAGGGCAAAAGAATGATGAAGCAAATGATGGTCACCCATCGACTTATTGACCGCAGCATGCACAGCTTGAACAAACGTTGTGATCAACACTCGCTCATGCCTTCCCTGTATGAGAACAAGCTTTTGTCCCACAGTCAGACAGTAATAGGTTTGATGTAGGTATTGATGATTTAGCTCAGTTATAACAACCTCTTCTTATCCATATTAATTATAATTACAGTACAGTCCACTCTCGTACATAGCGCTATACAGACCCTCGTGATGTTATTAGCTGGCCAAGCAAAACAAGTTGTTTTAGTTATGTTGTTTTAAACAACATAACTAGGAATATGCACTGCATCATTTTAGAGTATTTTCGTGTGTGAAGTAGGATTAGATGGAGTGGATGATGGATGTTGTAGTGAATTGTCGTCATACTATCGGTTTTGTCGGACTATTGCTGGGTATGGGGACGCTTTCTGCCTAACAATTGGGGGAAATACGAAGGCGTGATGTTTAAGTATTATTAAAATCATTTTCCAAGTTTACAATAATATCTATACATAATATAGGCACGCTTACGGCAGTTAAATGAATTAAGACTCATTGAATATTCACCTCGAATATTGTGTGTTAGGTGGAAACTTCATAGATTGCTTTAACCCACTTTAGTTGTTCTATAATTTGTTTAATTTATTAAATAGTCAACAAGACCAGTCGAGTTTCCAGTTAAACCAGAACTTCATTGCTCCACGAGTCACATACGCGTCTCTAAGTGACAACAGACCACGGTCCATACGTGCCTCCGTGCCTCATGCAATAATCTCGCGCCACGCCTCAGCCTCGCTGCCTCGAGGAGCATTGATTTTTTAACGCCTCGCCTCGGCTAAGCCGCTTTCGGTTTTGTTTACATACCGGATTCTATTTTAATGGAATGGTTCTGATTTGTTGGAGAACAGCGATAATCCTGGACGTGGGTGGAAGGTGGGGTAGGTAGATGTGCAAGTCGGATCTCAAGTGGATGATGATTTAATGGGTTTTGCAAAAGTGTAAAATATATTCACCAGTATGTTTATAGATTATATGTCGCTGAAATTACACTTTCGGCACGATACGGATCGAAATAAATTGCCGAACGTTATGCTTACGCAAATAAAAGAATCTATCTCCTGCCCTTATCCTAATGTATTTGGGGTCGGCGCAACATGTCTTCCATACTCTCGTTATTAGTTGTCATCACCTTAGTAGTCACCCCCCTTTCTAGCCACAATTATCAACTTAAACTTAGTTGATCCATTGTTTCTTTGGTATTGCAAAATAACAATGACTGGTGATTAAAAATGGGCGCAAAAATAATAGTAATAGTCCTCCTGACAATTTTCGGTCACGGCGGCCATCTTAACGGAGATTAGCCATCGGCGCGGGACATATTATAGTGCACAAGGTGTGTGCGCCGACACAGGTGCACTTTTTTCCCTTAATAGAGACGAGTCCCATGGGATGACAATTTGACTAGACCGAAGAGAGATCAGGCGTATCACCAACGGCTTAACGTGTTTACCGAGGCACAGGGTATCATACCGCCAACTTCCAAACTCAAAATCAATCAAAGCATTTATTTCAAGTAGGCCCGTTACAAGCACTTTTAAACTGTCGAAACAAAGACAACAATGAAATGTAGCTACAAAAGCAAAGCAAAGCATAAAAACTGTGAAAGTACTGTAGTTGCCCATTCCCTAACGTAGATCGCTATGGAGAAGAGCGGGCAAGAAACTCTAGAACTCCGGGCTGAGAAATTTCAATGGGAGAACTCAATAGCACATTTTGCCCGACTCGGGAATCGAACCCAGATGCCCACGCTCAGCAGCTGCTGCTTACGACCACGAGACCAACGGTGCATGTGCATGATTTTTTCAAATGGTTACAATGTTTAGAATTTCTTTTATCTTGGCATCTTTGACCCATACATGTAACTATAAAATAATATAAATATATATAAATATCCCTGGACATTTCACACAGCACCATCTAGTCCCAAGCTAAGCAACCTAATGCTTGTGTTATGGTAACTAGATGGCTGATAAACTACATATATACATTTTTTTTTGTAAATACATACATATTATAGATAGAAAAACACCCAGACCCGGAACAACTACTTGTAGGTCATACAAGTATTTGTTCCGTACGGGAATCGAACCCGCGACATGCAGCGCGGCAGTCAATCGCTTGACCACTGCGCCAACCGTGTCGTCATACTCTTTAGCAACTCCAATTATTGCAACAAAAAACTGTAAAGTTGTCTAAAAACTAACCAATTATATTCTAACTGAAAGACAAATGGCCGCTCACAGTAAACTTTCAGTTTCACTTCCGTGTTGAGTCATAATAACGAGTGACGTCACGTCACCGTTTCCGGTTCCGGAGGTCATACGTGACTGGTTCCATTAATCTAGTTACCGCTCTATGTGGACAGAGAGTGGAGGACAGAAATTCCATTGAGATACTGTGACGTATATAAAATTGAAAATAATAAACACTGTCGACTGTCCCAACGTCGACGATTAGCGAGGGGCGAGTATAGCTCGCAACGAGTGGTTTGTTTGACAGAATGTAGGCGGCATGCGGCAGTGTGAACAGTCAGCGACCCAGTAGTGTTCGGTGAGAGAAAGTATGTAAGAGTGTCCACTGTTCCGTGTTAGTATCAATTTAATTTAAACCATTGAATTTTGTCAACTGGATGTTAAACTTTTGTTTTGTTTTGCTTTCTGTGTCTTTGTTAATTATTGTAATTGGTGTTATACCGTTTTAGTAACTACTCTTTTTCGAAAAAAGTACATATTTTTTCAAGTTTCTGAAGTGACAGTTGCTAGCCATTCGCTTCCTCGTCGGCGCGCGGCGGTGGACCAGATGCCATATACATGGGGCACGCTGATACTCGTAAATATAACAGAACATTGAGTTTTAAAAAAGCACGAATTTGTACAGCATCGTCTCTGTTATAGATAGATTACGCCCGGGTGTGTGGCTAAGCTTTGCTGTTACTTGTCTAAGCACTGCTAAACTAAATTAATATTGACGGATTGTTCGTTCATCACTCCATTCCAATTTTCCTTCAAATTACTATTTCCATGATGCCTTTATTGACATTATTTAAAGTACGCCTTCTGACAATCATTTCTGTGAGTTGTCCAAAATGTATTTTTGTTAGTAAGTAATTGTTATCATAATCAGTTTTAACTTATGAGGTCAAAGGCTAGGTTTGGTTTCAGGGAAGTTAAAAAGGTCAATTAACTTTTGACATAGTATAATGGACTTCAATATTGACCACCCCTTTTCACAAATAATCTGGTGGCTATTAATTTATGGTTTTGTTGAGGTTCCTTTAGAATGTTCTTTTAGAGTTTTGTTGAGACATGCCAAAAACATAACTTCAAACCACTAAATCGTAATTCTTCTTATCATAAACTGCAGATAAACAACATTTGACATTTAACTTTGAAATATTGTCCTCTGAAAGATGACGTCGATCACTTTTGACCTTTCAGCATTGAGTCGTGACGCCTAATCTTTGGGAGTGCCTCATTTTATAAATGATTTCCTCTTCTGGAGGAATCTAAAAATATTTTTACTTCGATGAGCTTGAAAGCTCTTCACTCGTCACTCAATAAGACTGTCTTTAAGAAAATAAGTAGATTTGGGAATGTGTGAGTGAGGTACTTGTGCTTGTGTTGTTGTGTATGTGTGTGTCTAGTTCTGTTACCATGCCATAATATGCGTAGCCTTTTCCCAACAATATCGGAGTCGACTACTTGTCAAAGTGGATGCAACTGAATACTAGTATCACATGGAGCAGATGCTTATCTCACCTTGATCTAGCTAATACGATACACTTTTCTGTTTTTCTGTAATTTTAATGACCCCTCCCGCTCTGGGTGGAGTGGAAGGGAGTGTTAGACTTGTACTGACTAAAACCCACACATGTTCCTTCTTTTGCCCTTTGTGTTCCAGGGCCGCGGTATCTCTTTCGAATAGTCCCGCAGCCCCGGCAGGCATCGGCCCTTGGGGATACCTTCCTGTTTGCTGACATCTCTTCGAGGAGCGCGTGGCGTACACCTTGAGTATTGACCACCTGACCTGACCACAAATTCGTATCCCTATCAACAAGTTAGAATTCATTAAAAATACTGTAAATAATTTATTATTATTTTGTTTCTGATCTAAGAATCAAGGTATAAATTAGTGTGACTTGAAAAAACGTTACATTAAAACCTGTAATTATAATATCTGTGCATAATAAGTGATAATAATACCTAAGCTTTTATCGTTTTAAATTGAGCTACCAACGACCTTAGGAAGGTGGCTGGGTCAGACTGGATGCGCAGGAATGGGCGCAGGTTGGGAGAGGCTCGTGTCCAGCGTTACACTGCAATCGCCTGAATGGATTGATTGACCGCTATACGCCAACCCGGCTGCCCAGCTTTCCATCAAAGCTTGATATGTAAGGCCAATAAGCACCTCGAAAACCTCATTTTACAAACTGAAGCACCAAGAAATGAAGTACTTTCTAGGCGTGAAAATAAAATTATAATTACAAGTTGTAAGTTTAAATCCGGTTGATTTTTGTTTCAATTCCGTGTTATGACGACAAAGCAATCAATTATTACGGATTATCGCTGGCGACAAAATCTCTTGCGGCAGCTTTTTATTCTGTTTATCCGATCAAAACTGAAGAGTTTGAAGGAGGTTTTTTTTTACTTTATTTGCGTTTTTGTAAGAAGATTATTTAAATGAATGTTTTATTTTTTTTCTTTTCGGATGAAGCGCAACTGAGCTAAACTTGATCTATATCTCAGTTCGCTCTTAAACATAAAGAAATTATAACACTGTTTTTACAAATCCCTTCACATTATTCAAAATCTGAAATAATTGATTGTTCCCAAACATAGAATAATCAGTTGATTTACCGAATCCATCTCAAATCTTTTATTCAGCGGTTCCACAAATCCGCATTGAAAACAAACCGTAGAGAAAGCCTTTAGAAACGGAATTTGTTTTTTTTTTTAACTGCTAACAATTATACGGCGTAGTAATTAGACCGGTATGGAACAATATGTGGATGTCGGTAATCAAGACCTGGAAAGGTAAAAGGAGAAAAATCCATCTGTGGAGGCGGACGTATTATTTTTCCGATAATTCAAATAAAAGAATCTGGAGATCAAGTGTAGATCGTATCGTAGAGGAAGGGTTCAGATAGGTATTGATGTTAGGTAGCTCGGTGTGTGTTGTTTTATTTTTTTTCCATTTGAAAAGTTTACCCGACTTTTTACCCCTTTCATGCCTTTGTTAGATTGCACTTACCCGTTTTACATGCATTAAATCAATGTGGAGAAAAACTCAAAGGTCGACTTAGATGTCGCTAGCATCGACCTACCTTGTCAGATAAATGTTGACGATTTAGTGAATTTGTTATTGCTGTTTTCGAATAATTTTATATTTAAAATGTATTCTTTTTGGACTGTTTCACAATTAAAAGTGGAGTTACGTAAAAGAAATGCATCAACAGCAGGGAAAAAAGCAGTTTTGATTGAAAGGTAATCAATAAATGATTTTAAGGTTATATTGATAAATAATCGATTTTCTCATCGAATCTATTCTGATGTATGTTTTTGACTTTCAGATTAGATGCATACGACCGAAGTTTTAATTTTAATGTCAACCTAGAGCCTGGCACATCTCTCAGTGACCCACAATATCGGTGCCCACCAACTTCTTCTTACAAAGACATCAATGCCGATTCGCCGATTCCTGCTCTAAATAGGCAAGAAATACAGTCGTACTTCGAAAGGTGAGTTCATTTATAAAATACTAGCGACCCGCCCCGGCTTCGCACGGGTGCATGTATTATACATATAAACCTTCCTCTTGAATCACTCTATCTATTAAAAAAAACCGCATCAAAATCCGTTGCGTAGTTTTAAAGATTTAAGCGGTCAAAGGGAAATAGGGACAGAAAAGCGACTTTGTTTTATAATATGTAGTGATCTTGTAGCATCTCTTTAATGATACCTTTATATTTAGACCTTAGGACTAAAATTATAGGAGGTACCTTCTATGTTACATGATTTATCAAAGTGCTTATAGTGCTATTCTATTTCTTTCAGATTCAATGCTCTGAATGCTCAGCCGAAAGGACAGGCTATGTATGAAGCCAGGTGTTTGTTGACTGCACGGTATAGCATTGAAGGTGCATACACATACATACAGGGCCAATGCAAGGCCCAAATGAAAAAAGTTGTCTATATTGTAAATATTCTGTTGAGCAATGAAGGCAACATTGAACAATGTAATTGTGAATGTGCGGCTGGCAGCTGTATTGAAGCACACTGCAAACAGATTGAAGGCACTGCAGTTTTCTTTAAGAATTTAGCCTTAGGCTCATACACTGAAATAAATAACACATTATCATTACCTACTTTCTATGCAAAATGATCTACAATTATCCACGAGTTATTATGAATCAATCACACGTACCGGTATATTTACTTTGGCCAAAATAATCATCAGCTTTAAAATGAGCAGGGCACAACACAGAGTGCTCGGTTGCTTTAAAGTTTTTGATTCTCAACGCTTTTTCCCAGGCTTTTCGGCGTTTTGGATCCTTTGGAAATATATGTCTCCCTTGATTTTTGCAGTCTGGAGCACAACATTGCGTCATATTTATAGTATTTAATTATTTTCGATATTTGTTTATATAAAAATCGTAAATTAGTATGGATTTTGACAGGTGACAGAACACAATTAGGCAAAGTTGATTATGCGACATCTGGTGGGATAAAAAGGCAGTTTTTCACCCCATTCGTCTCTAGTTTACCCACATCTGGCGTTTTGAATATCGACTATAAACTTTTCATAGGTTGCTTAAAATGATTGTACTTATTATGTATAATCTTATTCTGTATTAATCTTCTATTATTGATCTTCTAGTGATCATCACCATTCTCCTGCCCTTACCCCAATTTATTTGGGGTCGGCGCAGCATGTCTCCTTCTTCCATACTTCTATGTTACTTATCATATCATCAGACTTTACGTTACTTGTGATCTTCTAGTGATAATCTCCTTCTTTATATTTCTGGACGTTTTTAAAACTTGGTCGCAGAAACTAAGCTGGAGTATCCCGACCAAATGACTTCCGTTAGGCTAAAACTGTGACCAACCACGTGCAAATGGTATCTACACCACCACTAAAAACTTAGTAGTTGGAAGTCTGAAAGTGCCGGCTGAAAAGTTGTGTGGTAATCGGTTGTCCTGGTATGGGTATATTCATAGGTTTACTCAAGACAATAAAAAAGCATAAGCTTTACGATTTTCCTTCACAATCCGTCCATTACTGCCCATTTGGCTCATTTTCACTAATTGACGTATACTCAGTTGAAATTATTCGAAAATGCTAAACAACTCGTAATGCGTCATCAAACGCTTGAAACATTTGAATAATGCATGTGGCAAGGTTATTGGGATGTTATTGTTGTAACAGCAGGTTTATTGCGCCACTTCAGGATATTGAAGGTCCCACGGAACAATAAAGTTTATGCCACGAAATTGTGTGGTGACCTAAATATGGTTTAGCGGTAGATTTTCTGAAGGACTTTAGACCGTTTGCGACTTCAGATTTCAATTTTAGCTTCTTCAAGAACCTGCTTTTGAAACTAAACAGAACATCACGTCTGTAATCCCAGAAGGGTTAGGCAGAGCTATACCCAAAACATTTTTTTAGTTATGGTTAACTCCAGTGTACTTTGGGGCCACTAATCGGAGAATTTTTACGTGGAAAAACTCAATAAGACTGACCGTACGGTAGAGATCGCATCCGAGAGCGCATGTTCAGAAGCACTTTCGATCATTAGACCAACAAACAGACAGCCAGTTGTGTCGATATACAACTGAAAACTTCAAAAAGAGTAATTCTGGCCTTAGTCATGAACAAAATGAAACCAACCTCTTAACCCGCGGAAAAAATCTGCTGTTCCCTTTTTGTCGATTTATACGAACACAAATGTTTAGTTCCAATGATTTCTTTTTTCACTCTTTCAGGATTAACAGCATTAAACTCTCGAATATCTATTCTTAACTTTTCTCTCTCATAATGGTTACAACTATGGTACCGACGATGTGGTCAATAAGCAAGTTAAACCCGACTGCACAGGTACAATCACTGACCCGAGATAAGTACTCACCAAGTAATCTGCTGAGTTGTATCCAACCGTAAATAATAAGCATTACCGTTCCAAGAAAATCCTGTTGTTGTTCAAAATTACCGGCGCAGAAACGATCGGTAAATTAAAGAATTGGACCACAAAAGACGTAATCTTTCAGCGAACAACACAAAAGAAAATGTTATTGATTGGTGATATCCCTCCTTTATGTGACGGGTTCGGTCAACCCTCGGATAGCCGGAAGCGGCCATATTACAATATGAATGAAATGTCAAGTTAAAGTAGCCTGATCGTGATCGGAGGATGCCGATAGGTCAGGTTTGTTTAGGCATGGGAATAGATGTCGATATTTAAAGGACAGTGTTTATTTTTTTGTTACTGATCGTACACACGGACTTGCACTGATTTAGTTTTGTAGTAATTTCATCTCAATCGCGCTTTGAATAAGGTTTGTACTTGATTGTTGCAGTGACTTGTTGTATCGTTCATTTGTATCTTTACAGATTATAAAATAAAGTTGTTCTTCCTGTCTGTATGTGTGACCGCGGTCTTCCTAACCATACAACGGATTTTGACATATAGAGAATTGATTTTGGAAGATTTATGTGTATAATCATTGATATTTAAATAACTTAATATCATAGTGAAGAAATGTCGATGTTTTAGCAAGTCAACCGTGCGAAGCAAGGACGTTTCGCTAGTGTGTCATAACCATTTTACTTGAAAAGTTGCCTTATCAAACAATTTGACACTTTATTTACAAAACATAACTCACTTTCCAATGCTCCATGTTTAATTAAAACACACACATACACACAAACAAAATAAAATCGCAGTAACGAACATGGCAATTTTGTTCAAAGTAAATATGTAAGGTCCGAACTGGTCCATATCAACTGTATAGGTGAAGTATAACGGTTCAGTTTGATCCATGCCGGCTGACATAACACGATTGATTCAGGACAATGATCGCAGAAGTAAGGGATATGTTAACGCGACGCGGTTGATTTGAAATAAGGTTGCTTTGTTACGATTAAGAATGAATGGCTTACAAGATGATAGATAGGTCGGATATAAGTTCGTAGGGCATTGTTTCATTCGTGTAACTCATACTTGTCCTACAAGCCCAGGTACGGTACGTGCAAATTGGCCAGCCATTATCGCACTTCAAAAGCTTCTCTCACTGGAATCTCTCCCGTTTCGGTCATCCACGATTTGAACCAGATAAATAAACAGAGGCGCACATTTGCGATTTAGGAAGCATTCGATTGACTGTAGTGGGCCGGCCTTTAAAAATCTCCCCTGATTGGCTGTTGTGTAGCGGCCTTTAAAAATGTTCACTGATTGAGTTGTGTCAACGTTTGTTTGTTGTTGAAAGAGTCCACCTCGCACTCTATGGATTAGCTCTTAAGCAGCGGCGGAACGAAGTGATTAAGTTTTTCTAGTAAATGTGGGTAGTCTCTCTGTTGTTCTGGCGTGTATCTGAAGATATAGGGAAAACTGACCAAATGGATGGACATAGTCGGACTCGCGCATGAATGGTTTCGTAAAATCGTAGTAGGCGAGCCCCTCTATTTTTAGTACAATTTTTTGTATTTTTTCAAAATTTTCAGACAAAAAACTTCAGTGGACAACCAAAAAAGCAGAAGTCATTACCAAAGTACATTTTTGTCAAGCTAATCTGCAAATAGAGGTGAGGTCATAATAATTTATTGTATTACGTTTTGTAAGTCGTAAAAATGGGACAAAATGGAAAGTATCACGTAGCAACAGGACGAAAAGTTGAAAATCAATAAAATATGCTATTTTGTCTGTTTCAGAAGCGAGGCAGGTTTTGTAACTATTTTATTGCAAATTCATCAGTCTTGTTACTTTGTCAAGTCTAGGCTGGCGCAGACAGCTCATAAATCTTATTTTAGTTGTATCACAAAGTCTGAAAATATAGAAGATATCTAATAAACAACAAAAATCACCTTGTTTTGATCATCTATTTCAGTTGAAAATAATTTTGAATCTTTCCTGTACTGAAAATAATCCTAGCCTACCCCCCTCTGACTCTTGACATTGACCCTTTGACCCCTTTTACAAACAAGAAGAGGGGAAGAGGAGTCAAGTAGGTAATGCAGGACACTCACTTTACAATAATCATAACACTAATAACATCATCATCCACTGTTTTCAGATTTCAGGGTTTAAAACTAAACGCTGTTCTGCTGTCCTGTGTGTAGCGTCGAAACATCGGGAGCTCAAAATCATGATCAATCACGGAAGATATCCCGTAAGTGACAGTATAAGTTTAACATCATCAACATCTACCTAGCCTTTTTCCCAATCATGTTGGGGTCGGCTTCCAGTCTAACTAGAGGCAGCTGAATATAAGTATTTTACATACCCCTTGGTAAGACTGGTTTTATCAGACTTTCGGGCCACTTACCTTTAACGATTGATGACTAACGACGTTAAAACTTAAGACATAATATTTTAAATACAAAACGAACATCATAAAGTACCGATGGTAAATAAAACTTCTTCATCCCACATGGATATAAAATCTAAACAAAACCAATTTCATAAAGCTACACATAACAAACAAAGAATTTTTCACACTAGTGTTATAAAATTCAAATAATAACCCACATCGATGGCGCTGACTGCCGCTGACAAAGGTTGTCCCCACGGAGGGGCGGATGGCACTGTATCCATTATAACTTGAATTAATGCTGGATGCCCCTATTTCTCAAGGGTGGCGATTTGACGAAGGTTTTTATATCCAACTGGATGATCGATTGTTCATTTTAGGAATTAGGGTTTAAAATTGTGTCTGGTTTTGAAAGATATTGAATTGTGTATCTTCTGACCCTTTTTTTTTTTTTTTTTTGGGGTCGGGAAATCATCAAATGACTCCTCCCGCTCTGGGCGGAGCGGAAGGGAGTGTCAGACTCTTACTGACTAAAAACCACCCATGTTCCTTCATTGGCCCTTTATGTTCCAGGGCCGCGGTATCTCTTTCGAACAGTCCCGCAGCCCTGGCAGGCACCGGTATCTTCTGACCCTGGTACTCAAACACGATCGTATACGATTTGACCAAACTAGAGGGACAAAAGTCTATAAGACAATTAAAGGGTTTGTAATGGGTCAACGTTATAACTTATAAGTTATGTGATGATATGGTAGCAAATTAGACACATTTTTTCAATTATGTAAATTTTAATCTGACTTTAAAAGCGATTTTAAATCAATACAATGTTTTAAGTTGCTTTTTTTTGGTAATTTTCTCAACAATGATATATAAGGGTCAGATGACACGAGTAAATACTTAATTAAATCAAAATTTGTGCGGACACGAGAAGTCTTCAAAGTGTGGCCCAGTCTGACTTTACGAATTTCTTTGTTTTTGGCCTCGGAAGCCTCTTCGGACATTTGTCCTATTGGTATGATTGAATGTCTTATTATCTCTGCTCCATGAACTAGTAATTTATGTAATGTAACTGGCATGTTATACCATGGGTATAAGGAGAGGTACAAGCCTCGCGTTTCTGAGCAGTATCAATCAAACTTTATCGGGTCAATTTCATAGCCAGAAGCTATGGCTGTAAGAACTGTACGGAGGCGGTAGAGCAGATTTTCGTCGAGGCCGGTGATACGAGCAGTTTTTTTATATTTGTGGAAAAACGTTCTTGATGTATTTCCATCATTGCTCGTTCCAAAACCCGGCTTAACTTTGTCTATAATGAGACCGATTTCTTTAAATTTTCCCTTGATTTCTTCTTTCTGCTTTTTAAAGATTTCTTTGTTTTTATCTCCCCTAACTTGCCACTGACCTATATTCATCCGGTATGCAATATTTAATAGGCATTCCATTGTGCGGATGTAAGCATGGAGGCTAGATATCCCAAACTGATACATATTTTGATTAGGCTCTCTTGCACTTACAGTTGAATTCATCTCTTTGGAGGTAGCTTTGCAGATGAAACATGTTTGAGTAGATTTATTTTCGGAGAGCACGTTACATACTTTACCGTCTATCATCGACAAAATCAACTCATGTTTTACAGAAATAGCAACTCCATCTATTTGTGCACAAGTAGGCATCAAATCCCGAATTTGTTTCTTGACAGCTTCACATTCTTGTTTTATTAATGACTCTGTTTCTTTCTTAAATATAAACTTTATAATTCTGCAGAATCTTGGAGAAGATGGGCGTGGATTTTCCCATATGATTGAGTTATTGGCATCATCATTATCTCTCACAAGTCTTAGCGGCACCAATGATACTACAAACATATATTCATCTGTATTGTTGGAATTTTCAAATGGCTGTTTGTATAAGCTGTGGCCTGAGGAGCCGTCACATCCCCACTTGTGGATCATTTTGTAGTTCGAGCCGTTTACATCAGGTCTCAATACTTCTCCAAGAATATTTTCGCATATTCTTTTTGCCGTATGATTCAAAAGAGCTTGTAGCTCAACCTCAGCATATGTGTCTGTCATACTGAATTTTTCCACGGAAGGGTAGCTCTGTTCTTTCACTTTTGCTACTTGATCATAGCATGGGTAAAGACGGAATCCTCTTTCTTTTGACTCCTGTTGTATAGTCTTATATACATTCACAGAGAAATGGTTGGATATAAACAAAGCCAATGCTTCTGCCGGGGTATACGGTCTTTGTTCTTTGTTTACATTTATTCTTCTGCGTGCTTTTTTATATCCAGTAGCTCGTCTCGGTGAAGCTGTTGTAACTTCCTGAATTAAACTAGCCGCGTCACGTTTACCACTGGCTCGCACACCTAATTGAGTTGCAAAAGATAATTGTTCAACGTCATATTCTTCCAACAAATGTTGAACTTTACGTTTTTTAGTTTTCGTGGAACTATCTTCAAAACTCTTTTTTGGTCTGCCAAAACTGGAACTCGGTTTTGGGGGCTGTTCACGAAACATTGTGAGCACCAACTCTTCATTTAACCATGCTTCGTAATCAATTAAAAATAAATCTAATCGCCTTTGTTTGCGAAGCCATTTCAAACGAATCTTCTCACATTCCTTCTTCAAATAGGCCTTAAGTGGCTTCTCCTGATCTTCCGGGAGGTTCAGATCAACAAATCTTGACTTTATAAATGTCAAAACTTGATCTAGTTTGCCTTTAGGCGGTGTAGAACGCCAAAATTCAAATAATGATTTTCGCTGAATTCGGGCACCTTTAAAGAAATAATAGGAAATATTTAGAATCGCATAAAGTCGCATTTCCAAATTATGATTTTAACAAACTTAAATGATAAGAGAATATGTTAAAAGCGTAATTACACCTTGACTCAACTTGACTACCTACTTTAAGATTGGGTAAACTTAGATCATATCTATTTTTTGTTGTTTTATAATCGATCTATTTAGATACATTATAACTACGCCTTTAAAAACAATTTGATGGATTAAAATCAATTTATATACAGATAATTACCTCTAGTTACAGAATCCATGACTAGAAAACACTTTAAATCACACAAAACCTCGAAACACGTGCACAAACGGAACCGTTCACAACTGCACTGACCGTGCGGGCGACTACCTGAGTTCGACGCGGTAACTTCGCAGATTGTTATTGAAGGGATCACTACACAATAGCATATTCTGACGTCATTATCGGCTGTAGGGTTCGTCTAAATGGGTAACCATTCAACCCATTGGCAAGCCTTCGCAATAAATCAGTGCCCCAATTGACAAAATAATCAATTAGTCTTCAAAACATAATGCTATTATCACGCCATCACGGCCATCAATCTGGTCACCATGAGATACACCCTAAATACTGGCAGGTAAAGCCGGGAAATAAATGAAGTCATTATGTCACGACTCGCCCGACCTGCGTTATTAATTTGAGACACATTTTATAATTGATTATGGGGGCCATTTATCTTGTGTGGCGATATATCGGCTACTGTGTTCCTACGTGTCCATAAGTTATTTCGAGGGTCAGTTCTGACGGGGGCCACGCCGTGATGGCTCTCGGCCACCGTAGGCGCGGGCCTGTGGACGGTGACTAATGGGCTAGCTCGCCGTCCGTCCGTCGTATGACGACGGGCAGGCCGTGTCGACGGCGCGTTCGTGTTCCACGCGCGCCTCAAAGAGTTGTCAGCAACGGGAGGGGCCCGCAAGGGCTGGTGCCTGCCAGGGCTGCGGGACTGTTCGAAAGAGATACCGCGGCCCTGGAACATAAAGGGCCAATAAAGGAACATGGGTGGTTTTTAGTCAGTAAGAGTCTGACACTCCCTTCCGCTCGCCCAGAGCGGGGGGGGGGGGGGGGGGTCATTTGATGATTTCCCAACCTCCAAAAAAAAAAAGGGTCAGTTCTGACGATGTGAACACAAAATGTGATGCATGGCTGAACCATACTCAACATGTCAAAAAGACTTTGGGAATCGAACCATTTACGTTTATCATGCGCACAGCCAAGGTGTGGAACTCTCTGCCGGCTTCTGTGTTCCCTCCCACATATAACCCGTCTGCCTTCAAAGCAAGAGTGAACAGGCATCTTCTGGGCACGCTCGTTTCATCATAGACCTCATCCATCGCTTTCCACCAGGCGTGATCGAGGTCAAGAGCAGGCCCATTTTGTAATAAAAAAAAAAAAAAAAAAAAAACCCGTGATCAACGGTTCGTCAGACATCACCGCCTAATACGGAAAGACTTTTTTTTAATTATTACTTATTAGTCTAGGTACAATTGACATATTGTTACATGCAGGCAATGTTTAATCACTACATAGTATAAAACAAAGTCGCTTTCTCTGTCCCTATATCCCTATGTATGCTTAAATCTTTAAAACTACGCAACGGATTTTGATGCGGTTTTTTTTTAATAGATAGAGTGATTCAAGAGGAAGGTTTATATGTAAAATAAATGCACCCGTCCGAAGCCGGGGCGGGTCGCTAGTTATATAATATAATGGTAAATTTTAATGTACAAGTGTATTTTGGTCAACTGATCACATGGCGTGGGATTTGATCCCAAGATTAATAGAAGCTTTGTCTAAAGTTATACTGTCACTTACGGGATATCGTCCGTGATTGTTCATGATTTTGAGATCCCGATATTATGCCAACAGCACAAACGCAGACACGACAAGACAACACGCGTTTGTAGAACTACCAGGAATTCTATTTCAGTTTCGATATTAGTTCACTTTCTCTACAGCAGTTAAAAAAAAATTGTCGGTGGCATTATTCTTTACTGCTACTCGTATTAAACTGAAGTAAAAGTTCGTAAAAACTTGAGTCAGCAAAAAACGAGCAGACACTTTAATCCTTCACACGACCCTAAAACATAAATCACAAAAGTCTTAAAAAGCAAGCTCGTAACGTTTAAAAATCGACTCAAAAATCGAGATCTCGGGTTACGTCAAATTTCCCGAGAATTTCGGGAATTATCGCAGCGATTCTGTCATTTGAAGGCGTGCCGAGACAATTCTTCACAAAGTAATTATGTCTTTGTCGAGTCAAAGACTGCCCCCATCCTTTGTGCCGTACCTGTGTTGCGTAAGCTTGTGCAAGATACGGGGGATCAATGTACCCTCACCCCTCATTATGGTGTTTTACTTGCTTTATTTGGAATTTCGGGTATTTGGGATTCGTTAATTGTTTGAAACTTTTTTGAACTGAATTTGGATCCCGTATTTTATCTTTCTTTTTTCCCTTGCTGGTTTTTCACCATAGTACTTATAGTATGTAAAGTAACATCATCATCATATGCCTAGCCTTTTCCCAACTACGTTGGGGTCGGCTTCCAGTCTAACAGCATGCAGCAGAATACCAATATTTTACATGGAGCTACTGTCTATCTGACCTCCACAACCGGGTTAGTACTGGGTAATACGATACCCCTTGGTAAGACTGGTTGTAAGACTGTCAAAGATCTACAAATGACTGCCGGGACCAACGGCTTAACGTGTATCCGAGGCACGGAGGAAACTCGGTATGTAATGGGTGGTCCAACCTAGGCAAGCGCGGTTTAACCTTAAGTATTAAGTAATATGTTTGTGATATTTTCTTTTTTACTATATATTATACCTATGGCATATTCAAAGGTCACTAAAAATGTAATTTATATTTCTTAAAAAATCTTGCAAACGATGAAGATTAAGCAGTAATTTCACCTCAATCTTGGCCAAAATTAATGTTCTAATTACAACTTACATTAATAATGACCTCGCCTTAGCCCAATCGCAGTCAGGTGTTGCGTATAGCCGCTACAACCTAACTTTCAGCCCCACCGGGATAATATCGGGATTTTTTTAATAAAACTTGCCTCGTTATTCAACCAGTAACGACAGAAAGGGAACCCGTGGTTTTGTTTACAATAACATGATAATATTCCGTTCATGGGTCACTATTCCCACTTTTATTATCCAACTTGGACAATTGGCTGGGCTATGCATAATGAAATCGAAGCGCTTAGGGTTTTTTCGGATAAGAATGGGGTCGCCCTATGTAACTAAAATCTTCGGGAAATTGGTGTTCTTGTTTCGGATTAAGTTGTGATTGGCTTAGTAAAAGTAGGTATCGCGCGCTCAAGTTCGCTTCTGTTTTCGGATACTAAATTAGATTTCTCAAAAGTAAATCAATTATTTAGTTAGTCGAATTTAATTCGGTTTCTATTCGAAAATAATTACTGGCTGTCTAGAGTCTAAAATGGCACAAAGCTTGCGGTTTTTATATGAAACAAAACTAACTAAAACATGAAAATATAAAAAAAAAGAAAAACACAGAGCTATGAAACTGATATTTATCGCAAACGCCGCAATCTACGTGCAATTCTATAAAGCTCAAAAATCGAAGATGACCGCAGACCCCACCAGAAACGGTAACAGGGGGCGAAGCTAGTCGTGTCGCTGCAGTCTGAACTGGCGATTGTCGCCTTGGACCTTAAGCCTTAAGGATTCATACGATGGTGAAAATAATAAATCAGTCATCAAAGATAGATAGACATCCTTGTTACTTTAGCTCTCCGTGAAGTCTTCATTCACCTATCCTGCCTGTCACTCGAACCTGTTCAAAGCTCCCCTATATACAATATTAAATGAAGACACATCTCTATCGTAGTACAGTTTGATTGGATGCCAGAAACAGCATAGAGATAATAATCGAAGTTGAAATTGAGTCTTTTGTCAAACGGCGCACGAACAGTGACTGCTAATCACGGAGATTATACTTCAGTTTGTGGCTTTAGATCATGATATTCAATGGAGGATAGAATGTGAATGCGATTGGAAGAAACGGAAACCCTATCTTTAGGATTTTTTGTAAAAAAAAATAATGCTCAGGACCATGAATGCTAACTGCTGTACCCTAAATAAAACTATAAATGCTATTAGCAATAAAGCCGTCCATTGTGTCACCCTATGCATAAGTTCTACAATGTAAAGATACCTGGAAATTGTATAGTAAACATAATAAAGAATTTTTCATCTATGTGGAAATGATGCAAAATTCAGTAAACCTAGTTTCATAGGGCTTACCGCCAAATATTCTGGTTAACATTTTAATTGTCTTAGACACTCCAATTTACATTTTTGAAGATGCCATTAATTGATGTTCGCTCAATGTCGAGACTATACTGTACGCAGATACAATCATTTTAAAATAATTTTATCATAACAAAATCTCCCAGTTCGTTTATCATGTCGGTAAGCAGAATTTTGTCGATACAGAATTTGGCTATTGGTGTTTGGCTATTGGTGTCTGGCTATTGGTGTTTGGCTATTAGTGTTTGGCTATTGGTGTTTGGCGCCATCGCCATCAGTAGCTTTCTTTAGTTCCTGTTACATGTTCCATAACACTCCCAATCAAGTGATGCGATTGGCTGTTGATAATTAATTTAACCAATCTCAGCAGTTTACGCGAGTTTGACAATTTGTTAACTAATTTTGTGTTGATTTTCCAAATTTCGAGCGAAAGTATTACATCGTTTGAACAGCGCCATTTAAAACAAAACCAAATAATTTGAAAATTCCCGAAAACAAAAGGCACAATAGTTGAAGAAAATTAACAAGCATAGCGGGAGGAGGGTTGTAAATTTGAAGTAGGTACGGAGGTACCTACATCAGAAGCAAGTTTCTTGAAGGTCAGGAAGGACGAAAGTTTCCCGGTTTAGTTGAATTTTAGGATTCCGGGCTTTCCGTCGCTTATAAATTCATACACCGCTTTAGTGCGCAAATAATTTTGTGGACTTACTGTAGTACGGGGTGTCGGGTGCGAGGGAGGCGGTATCGGATTGAATGTATACGTTGGAGGTTTTATTGGTGGTGGAGAAACACTACACAGTATGTTTTTTAGCTTGAAGAAAAATCTTGTGTCTATAAAGTCGGTGAAACACGAGATTAAAAAATAACTATTGTGATTGTAGTTCAACTGCATCATCGTTATTATTTAGCAAATAGATGAAGGCTTGAATCTAATTTATCTCTTTTTACCCCCTTATTCCCCGCCTTCTTCTCAAAATACCCGAAGACAAAAACATTACCCTAATTTCGGCTCCCGAAGTCATGTAATAACGGTTTAGCATACTTATTCTTTGCATAAAACTAATATTTCAGTGTAGATAAAAAACACGTTAACAATACCTATATTGCTGAAAATCTCGTCATTCACATCTAGAATCGTAATTTCAAACAGTAGTTCTAGAATGTTCTCAAATGTTTAGTTATCTAATTTTCTCCCAATCCCATTAAACGAACCGCTCTCCAGTAGTCGGAACAGCTGAATACCCAAGTTATCCCGTAGACTCAGCCGACGCGACACAAGAGATATATCGAGCTAGAACATGGACAAGTTTTCAGTATTCTCCTATATCAAGTAGTCTCCTTATATTTATGTCATGAGAGCATTGAAACGAAATCTTTACAAAAGAGACAAAACATAATATAATTACTGCCTACTTACTACTACTGATAATCATAATTTATGAAGTATACCGTTTATGTTTAAGTCCCATGTAGCAGAGTTGATGTCATTAATCCTAGATAGAAAGACCCAATAATACTACTCGACCTAGGAATCAAACCAAGGAGTTCATGCCCAGCAGTGGCGCTTGAGTCCAGCACAGCAACGAGGTAGTCATGGCAAAAATATTTTTAAAAGCTCTCTATGTTATACATACGAGTATGCTTGTCGCTAGTAACGTGTGACAGTTTCTATATTTTACTTTGATTACTTGAATTTTCAAAAGTAAAAACTTTTACATTAGTCCCTACTATATTAATATCGTAAAAATGCGAAAGTAACTCTGTCTGTCTGTCTGTCTGTTACGCGTTCACGTCTAAACCACTGAACTGATTTTAATGAAATTTGGTACAGAGATAGAGTAGACCTTGAGAAAGAACATAGGATAGTTTTTATCCCGGACTGGACTTTTGAAGAGTTCTCTTGGAAACGCGATATAACCGAACTCGACGCGGGCAGAAAACTAGCTACCTAGTCTATAATACGTAAATAACAACACAAAATCATTAAAGAGAAGCTTAAATTATAATACACAGTAAGACGATACGCATGTTCAAAGTAATGTAATTACTGTCTAATACACGAATAGGCAACAAAGTTATAAATTATTAATTTGTGCTCAACATAAATCTGTAAGCTGAACTTAAGTTCGTGAGCAAAGCATTGAATTAACTCGTAAATATCAGTGTCAGTGAGATGTGATATTACTTACCTGCTGATAAAATATGTAACGTTTTGCGATGGGAGTGACGGTAGTGGCAGACTGGCTTAGCTATTTCATTTTAAACGTTATCGATTTGGCATCCTCGTGTAAAGCTGTATTCAAACTATTACGGCACGTTGCTTACCGGCTGCGGTCACCGGGCTCACAGCTATTTTAGCACCAACCTACATCATATGTCAGAGTCCAGTCTTTTTTTTATTTTTTTGGGATGGGAAATCATCAAATGACCCCTCCCGCTCTGGGCGGAACGGAAGGGAGTGTCAGACTTTTACTGACTAAAACCCATCCATGTTCCTTCTTTTGCCCTTTATGTTCCAGGTCTGCTGTATCTCTTTCGAACAGTCCCGCAGCCCTCGCAGGCATCGACCCTTACCGAACACCGAAGGGGCCCTCTGGTTTGCTGACATCTCTTTGAGGCGCACGTGGAACACGAACGCGCCGTCGACACGGCCTGTCGTCATAAGACAGACGGACGGCGAGCTAGCCCAGTACTCACCGACCACAGGTCCACGCCTACGGTGGCCGAGAGCCACCACGTGGCCCCCGACGCCCGATGGCTGGGACGTAAGGTTCTCTCCCTCTCACGTTCCGCCAACTCCTTCACTAGCATGACTGTTTCGCAGAAGGGGGTAACAGGTTCCCATTCCCTCTCGCCCCGACCCATGACTTGAACCAGGGCCGAACGCAAGAGGTCGCCGCCATCAATCGTCGCTACGAGGACACGGTGGTGCTCCACCGAAGCGGAGCAGACCTCCACCCAGGCGTTTCCTCCCGCCCGTTTCGGTGCAGGTATCTTCCGAAACAACCGTCTCCGGTGAGGACCTGCGTCAGGTGGAAGGTGAGGGCGCCTCTCTAGCCTCTCCTCGAAGAGGGGATTTATCGCCACTATTGTGGCGTACCCTGCACAGGGTTGCGACAGTCGCTCTCTCCATGTCGCCATGAGATCGCGCCGGATGTCTGTCCGCTGAGTTACCCCCCGGCGTAGTGCCTCCGCGCGCCACTAGTGCAGGCACGCGAAGACTACCGCCTGCAGATCCCATGGCGGCAATCCGGCAAGGAGGGTCGCCACCTTGCCGGAGATCGTGCGGTTACGGCTACCACCTTTTGGGGCGCGTTCAGATAGTGGGCGGCTCACCGCCTTAAGGAACGCGCCTCCACCGGTTCCCCGTAAAGGGCCATGGACAACACGACCCCCGCGTAGAGCCTTGGACCCCTCAGAGTCCAGAGTCTGGCGCCAAGTCTGCAGTTTGTCCGTACCGGTTCGACCAAACTTTCAAGATCAAAACCCACCTTTATGGCATAAATGTCTACAGCTCTTGAGAGATAGTTACCGTATCTCATAGAAAATTTACATTTAAATATTTCCTTCGAAAATTGTGAATAAAATTTAGATTTAGTACATAATTGATTCTGAAAATCATAATAGTATCGTAAAATCAATGTAACAAATACATATCGTACCATAAACCATAACATATCAACGAGACACATGCGCGGTTGACAGCCGCTCTATCCATAGACGCGGATTCGATCCCCAGTCCCACCTGCGCCAAGACGTGACTATTTGAAATTAGCTCGCGTTAGGAAGAGTTCACATGACTTCGTTACGTGTACAACTTTGCTTAGTGTGGTTCTGGTTGTGAGGAAGAAATGCGGTAAGATTCAAGTGAATTTTAGTGGGGAGAAAGTGGAGCTTGTTTCTGTTTGATATTATAAAAGCTATTTTAAAGGAAATCTATGTTTCGATGTCACATAAACCAATAAATGACAACCTTATCAATAAACTATAAAGGAAATTTTATAATCAGTGTGCTTGGCAGTTGGATTTGCAATCGTGGTATGTCGTGAATAGATGATAGGATTATAATGAACACTAGAAACGGGATATTTACCATGTCCATGTCCATGTCCATGTGTTAGATGATAGGAGTTTAGTGCTGTCCTACATTTTAACGTGAGAAACCTTTGCCGGTACCTTCCTACCTGCTATCAACGTCTTGGTGTTACTCACGAGTGACGAGTAACACCACGCACAGTTGTTGGCCTTTCTTGAGGAGTTTGTAGATTTGGACGTGAATTTGTAGAAAAAGAAGGAGATGAGGCCAGAGAAAGGAGTGGTCTTAGTTCAGAATTCACGGAACAGCACAAATCTATCAACAAAGTAATAATATTATGAAGGAAGAACATTTTTACATTCTTTTTCAGTTCCAAAGCACTTGTTAGTTCTTAAAGTTTACAGTCGAAACGCCTATGCATAAGGTTCACGTTTACAACTCTTTAGCGATAAAATCCAACTGTTATTCCATTAAATAAATATAAAGTTACATTGTGAAGGCCTCCTTACAGTTTTATTTCTATCGGGGCTGGGGATATTTCACATTTTTTCACCTTTCAATTATTAATTAAAGTCTCTAGAGCTTGGTCTCTATCTCTCCGACACTTCCCACTCACAGTTACTCTTTATTTTTTTTCGATTCGTATTTAAATAATAGATTAGTATTGAATGTTTTGGTTTTAGATTTGTATGTTTGGGTAAGCGGCTGCGTATTGAGGTTATTGTGAAGCTGATATTTTGTATTATTTCACGTTCAGACGAAACTGACAAAATTATGTTCATCTGCTCCTGTCTTTTACTATTTCAAGATTCAGTAGACGAGTAAGTAATTCATGTAGTGCTGAATTTTTGATTCATTTTGTTTTCTGACATTACACTTCGAGTAAAGACAAAAATGAAAAAAATAGTGGAGCGTCTGATATCGGCTTTAGGCCTGCTATCGTTTGTCTTTTCGGCCGATAAATTCAAAAAGCAACGACTGAATGATATAATTATTTTAAAACTAAAACCAATTTCTGCTTTTAGAAATATATCTGCTATTATTTACTTAGTAATAGAGTTCAATCACTATTACTGCAACGTTAGCATTTTCTTATTGCCTCTGATCCTGCAAAGTTAGTTGGTGAACGACCTCGTAACGGTCAGAAAGCTAATCAAAAACAGATTATAATGTTTCAATATGGGCGAACTGCAACGCCGCAATATAACGCTGATATTATTTTAATACACTGTGTACGTAAGATACGGCGCACGTTTACGACTAGATTTTGATTGGATTTTTAATTAGGATGGTATTTTACCTTTTAACGCCGAAAGCGAAAGATTTGTTAACTTTAGTAGACGGTTACCTCTCACTGGCCAATCAGACATAGTGGTCTGATTGGCCAGTGAGAGGTCGTCAGCTGAACAGCCCCCAGTATCGGGGCTGATTATTACAGTATGTAAGCGAGTCAGTATTTACATACTGCGTACTACGTCTACGTCTACGATACGTAAAACGGCCAGGTGAAAAATAAATCCAATTCGAAGAAGTTGCAAGAAGAATCTGGCTGTTGCGAATCGGACATTCTACGTCAAGAACACGAGACCTAAGTCATCTACGTTAGTTTATTTACTAAACATACAAAATTAATTATAACTTTATATGTTTACAACCTCATTTTTTTAAATGCAAACAACATTACGAGTGACCCTGAAAAAATATTTTCTGTATCTCTAGAATAGAATAGAATAGAACACAACACACGAACATGGGCACAAAAAAATAGACATGTGAGTTATTTTGTAATTCGTATAAAGTCTAGATGTATAAATATTTATGCCTGAATAAATCCTATAACGCCGGTCGGTCAATCGCTCTGGTATATTTCATTCATGAAATTATTCCAGCTCAAACAGTCAATCAATTATGTCAGAATACTACTCTTTGAACGCGATGCCACTTTGTTATTTACACTATACATGTGAATAGTTGGTCAGATATGCAGTCGGCTCACGTAAAATACTGATATTCAGCAAGACTGAAAGCCAACCACAACACGTATGGGAAAAGGCTAGGCAAACAATGATGATGATTTGGTAAGTTGAGGTTTTGGGAAAACTTGAGCGATAACTTTTTTTAACGGAACCATAACATCACGCCTGTAATCCTCTACGGGTTGTCCAGTATTCCACCAGACATGTTTAAGTCCCATGTAACAGAAGGAGCCTATTGCCATCGTCCAGACATAGGTCCAGACTCCTAGTTACTGCTGATAAATTCCTAATTAAAAAATCCAATAACACTCTACCCGATCGAACCTAGCCCTTATGCTCAGCAGAAACGATTGCAACCACTACACCAACGAGAATGTCTTATATTTGTTTGAAAAAGTTCTTTCAAATAAAGACACACCATCACAAACATAATCTAAAAGACTACGAAACCAATTACCCGTCGCATCTGTGCGCCCTACCTTCCCCGAGTATACAGCTCAGCGCAATCTGCGCTAAATGCCGCTTTAAGCGCTTTGCTGTCGCCGCGTCTCCAGGACATTACAGCGCTGTATGCTGAGAGACGGCACGGCTAGCCTATCACTTGCTCTAGACGTCATTAGAAAGGATAAAACGATTAAACAAAGTGGAGTGAGAGGGACAGTGGGTATTTATAGACTGAAGACATTGTAGGTTCGGTTTTTGAATTTTTAGTGTAGTTTGATGAGGTAAAGAATAATGTCCACCAAATGACTCAAATCGCATCGGATCGGAACGGATTTTAAAGTCTTTAATCGATTTTAAATCGTGTACTCAGTTTTTAAAGTCTATATTACCAAGCCGCGCACAGCAGCTTGATCGCGGGCGTCTTCCACGACACGCAATCGCGGCCGAAAGATGATCGGCTTCATTCGCCTGTCGCCTCGAAAATTGAAACACGTCAACACGGTAGGAATGAAACTATTTGACTAGGCACAGAAACGACGGTACGGAGCCGATCGTATGCGTCGACATCCTGCAGTGATCGACTGTCGCCGCATCCGTTCGTATCCTTTCTGATCCGATGTGATGCGAGCCGTTTGGTCGAAATCATCCCTGACATTTTGCTGATGAGTGTGATAATTCAGTCGTTGGCGGTGGCAAGTTTCTAATTGTTTAAAATGGGTACATAATCCCATTTATTCTTTTTGCTTTTATTCCACTTTACTGATAAAATGTGTTCTATAATAAGTCACCTCTGCCCAACCTTTCCACCAAGGAAAAGCTTGGGCGTGATTTTAAGTGAAGTTTATTTAACTTTACATCGTTCATGGTCACTTTTAAACATTAATAAGAATTTGTATACATGCTCACAGACAAACAAACAGAATTCACCACGTTTACATTATACTAAATTCATCCAATGCGTACCTATGTATATTAATTCTATGTAAGCAATAAAAAACCTCGCTTTATCCTCCCGACTTGATTAAAAACATCACTGACAAAGTGACAACGTTATTTGACAATCTTACTTCTAACAAAAACCCTGAACTAAATAATAGTACACAATGTGGCACAAATATTAGCACAAAATTAATAATATCTGTCACCGTGACTGTTGGCAGGCAGACTTTATGCCAAGCTGAAGATTATCTCAGATATTGACATTTGACTAAAACAATAGCGACAGAGCTACCCACCCTGACGAGGGTAGAACGGACTCTCCATTAGAAGTTATATTAGTGACAAAATTCCAAATGGATTTTGGAATATTATTTCGTTTATCTCTTTGACTGTTTGATTTAAACTGCTAGATTTCCCCTCGGACAAAGAAGTCTTTAAAACAAATAAGTCTGTAATGTGAAGGATTGAAATGCTCAAAGGCATTTAATCTAAGTTAGAAATTATTACAAAGATCCAAAGATAAGGCATATCAACTACTCAACACCAACACTCGATAAGTATTACCTATCAGAATTAGCAATATTTTTGTACACAAATAAAAATACCCTCCAATATGGTGCATAAACATGTCTGCGTCACAGCCACGCGAGAGCGTGCACAATTATTTTGACAGATAGTGTAAACAGAGTCGCAATGCACGCCATTTGTGAAGTTTCCTTCCGAGTGAACCGGCAGTACACGGGCGAGCAAAAAATGTACACATTTGCATCTTTATTACGTCGAATTCATAAGATTTTCTTGAAGAGCGGCGTGGGAATTGCGCTTGTTGTAGTATTTTTCGTGACGTTTTTCTTAACGCCTTTTTAACCTGTTCCTTTGTTGTTGTAACATTTTCTGCGCTATTTTTGGGTTTCCCATTGTTTTGTATACTTGAATTTTGGTAGAAATGGCAGTATAACGTTTTATAGTCCCACGTATCTTTGCAACGCGAGTAAAATACCTTAAGCAGCTGTTGAAAATTGACGTGTGACGTTTTTCATACATAAATAACACAAACACTTAACTTTTCTGTAATATTCAAAATATGGCGAACAAGCTATGTAAAGGTATGTCTAAATCAAATGGACTAGAATAATGTACTGTATAATTTACATGAAGAGAATGCTTCAGCTTTTGCCCAAGTTCTATGTTCCTGTAGGGCAAACATATTTTAAGATGTATCAATTAAACATTGCCTTATATGTATACTTCATATCAGCATGTTGCCAGTCACTCTCTTAACTTTAAAAACAGCGACCACATCACAATAAAGTAGACAGCTATGTAAGAATACATGATCAACATATAGCTTACATAAGATATCGCGTGACTGTATCGACATCTCATCTCGAATCAATAAGATACACTCAGTCATAGCTTATGCTGAGTCAGGACTCGGTGTTGCCAGACCAGAGAATATACTTGGGATGAAATTGGAAAAAAGGTAAAATCTAAAACTCCAGGGTTGGTGGAATTTTATGAACCACGATTCCGAACTCCAGTAAATAAAGGGCAGTGACTACAGAGATTTCAATTTCGAGCAGAAACCAAGTAATTTGGCATATGGGCGAGGTTTGGTGATGCTTCTGCGGTTGCTGCAAGATATTCTCAACAACCTGCTCTAATATAAAGCATTATCTCTTAGGTTTTATCTCTCTACAGCGATTATGGACCGGTCTCGGTAACGGCACGGTTGACGCAGTGGCTGAGCGATTGACTACTGCGGTGCGTATCGCGGGTTCGATTCCCAAATGTTTATAAACGCACCCGCGATTTAGGAGAGATTCCTAGTGTGGGGCAACGTTTTTTTTTAAAGAAAAAGAATGAACAGCTTTTAGCAATGTTAAAACATAAGCCCATTAGCTAAGTAGGCAGTTGCATAGCCGACCGCTCAAAATCCTTGAAGAATTTCAGCAGTCCACACTTAATTTTAACCAACTTTATAAATACGTTTTTTCCATAATTTTAAATTCTGGCAACACTATACCACAAAGCGTCTAACCCTCTCGTATCTCGCGGTTCTTTAGTACCGTCGCGTCGCACATTTGTGTCATCCATCGCTGACGAATGCTTTCGCGTCAAATTGTTCTGCGGGTAAAAATGTACCCGCACTGGCAAACGGGGGTTGATGTCGTAAATCTATGCCACTATTGATGCTGTTCTGTTATTCATGTTTCTGGAAACTAGTATACGGGTTTTATTTTATTGCTGTGTATACAGTAAGTAACAAAAACCCTGTTGTTCCTTCTACCTACGTTTTAAGAACCGGTATACACACGTAATAAAGGAAGTCATTTATAAAAAACGGTCAACAAAAATAATTAAAAAAAAATATTTAATTATTAATATTTGTAAGGTTTAACTGATTTCTAGGCATCTTCTGTCGCGTCAAAGGAAGCCGCCGAGCTCGGCTATTTAGCGAAATAAAGATGTACTTGTAAAATCAGATACTCGAAACATTTTTTTGAATGTGTCGATTTTAATAGTTATTTGATTTTGGCCTCTCGACTGGCCAATGCTTAATTTTTTTTAATTATAACTTCATCAATGTTGTGCTTGTAGGTAAATGTATACGTCCCTAACAGGAACAACAGGGTTTTTGTTACTTACTGTATATAGTTTTGCATTATCATAATATTTATTTTCACGTAAGTCTGACAACCAGTCTCTTTCTTCTATTCTACATACAATCATATATATAACTTCCCAAGACATATTTTGGATAGTACCCAGTAACTAGGTTGTGGTATTCAGATAGACACTCCGGTTGAAGTACAAAAGTCCCTACATTTGGCAAAAGGCGAGGAATATGATGATCATAATCTTTTATCCGATGTACTTTGCCAAATGGTCCATACATTTGTATATAAGTAAGTTGAACTTCATTTTTGTCATCAGCATAGACTAATTTTCTGAACGATGAATGTAAAATTAATAAAAAATTATGGTAGTATGATATAATAGTGGTTACCAATACTCACATAATCTCTCATTACATAAGTTTGCCCGGAACAACTCTACAAACATTTATCACTAAACTAGGAATAAAAACTTGATTAAATAAATTCAGTCCCTTCACAGAGTCCCATAATGCACAAAAACAAGGGGCATGAGAGTGTTGCAAATAAAAAACAAGGACAAGGAATACGTGTGGAATTCAGTTACATAGACACGTGGCGGTAATTAGAAGGCTACTCGTGTCGAACTACTTTCTACAGGAAATTATTATTAAGTTTTAAGCCCGAAGTACCAACTTTATGCCGTTAAGTTTACAGGTAGAAAATCTTCTCAATTTTGTAATGCGAGTATGGCAACATTATTGGATGTTGCTGGGGAGTTTGTTCCGCGACTACTTTCCCTGCTGAACACTAGGAAGTGATGACGGACAGTCGTTTGACTGTCTTATGGAATTTTGTTGTTCACAAAGAGCGGTGACAGCTGTGTATGAGCTGCTCCCTTAGGGTAGTGATGGTTATAAGGTACGATGCAGTATGGGGTTTCATGGAAAGAATCCCGAACAATGCTTTCAAATGAATTTTGTGTTTTACTTTATATTTCATTTCTGTTGTAATAAGAAAGTGAATAATTATTTAATATTTACTTCCATTTATAAAATTTTCCAGAATTTTTATTCAACTTACCGAGAATTTTATTTATAAAAATTCCAACTTAGTTGCTCAGGTTTCTTTCGCTCATTCGCAGAACCGTATACATTAGAACTTTGAATGAAAATGTTTATTGAAAGAGCATGATAAATATATCGGTGCTAGTCTCGTTTATGTTCATACTCATTTTCTACGTTTTTTAGAAAATCTAAAGATAGGTCTTGTGAATGTTAACTTTAATAATGATGGGACATAATTTTATATTTGAATATTATTGGAATATCGATCTTGAAAGGTTAAAGTTCTACGTGTTCATTTATGTTTATTTCTTTGCGATTAAGGTATAACACCTCTAGTACTTGTGAAGTTATTTTTGTCAATTTTAACTTTGGTTCAGTAATGTAATTGATTTTTTATAGAAATTACGTTTTTTAAATGTAGTCAAAATTATATGTGTGCGTGTGAGTGTAGTAAAGTCTAAAAGTGGCGCCGGTGACTGAAAAGTGGTGAGGTAATCGGTTGTCGTGGTATATGGATGGAATGAGGAAAATGTTGTGAGGAAAGTTTTGAGTATGAATGTGGATGGGTTTAAGAGTAGAGGAAAACCAAAAAAACGATGGATGGACTGTGTGAAGGATGGTGTGACACGAAAGGAGGTGTCTGATGAGATGACGAGTAATAGAGAAGTATGGAAGAAGAAGACATGCTGCGCCGACTTCAAATGAATAGGGACAAGGGCAAGAGAATGATGATTATGATGAAGAGTAGAGGAAGACCAAAGAAACGAAAGATGTACTGTGTGAAGGATGATATGACAAGAAAGGAGGTGTCTGATGAGAAGACGAGTAATAGAGAAGTATGGAAGAAGACATGCTGCGCCCAAATGAATTGGGATAAGGGCAAGAGCATGGTAACAATGATGCGTTTGAGGTGTAACACACGGTCCGCGACCTCAGCTACTGCAACTTGCGTCAAGCGACACGTGTTTGTCTCACTTGTTCCGTTCTGCGTTTTCGTGACTCGTGGCGTGCTCTTAATATTTCTACATAGAAAGAAGATAAAGGAGTAAATAATATTGTGACGTCTGACAGGGGAAAATGTAAGAAGAAAATCGTGTGCACTGCCCCAAGTAGAATGGGACAAGAATAGGAAGATAATGATGAGTCGCTGACGCAAAACGCTCTTCGTTTGAGCGTGTAACTCGTCTCAGAGAGATTAGTCCCTTACCACGATGGATGACAAGGACTACTAATTTACTTTTACACTTGTTGGTAAGTTATTAAAATCCATGTTCCCAGAACTGTGACTTCGAATAGATTGCTCGCAAATGAAATATTAATAAAGTTATTTTCAACATGACAGGGCCAGAGTCTGTTGCAGAACATTTAAAATGTCACATCTGAATACTTATCATTATTCTAGCAGGTTTTATCTAATTACTAGCTTGGTCCAGCGGCTTCGACATAAAAATATATGTGACATGATGGTTTGTTCAGAATATTTTCAATATTATGTTCAAGAAAAAGTTATGATTTGAAATTTGAAACTACTCATAACGTGTTTAATACACTTATGAAAAATCTAATAATTTCTATTGACCCCTAACACGCAAGTTGAACCACTTTACCGAGAAGAGAGTATACACTAGTGTCCGACCGAAGCTTCGGCTTCGGCTTCGGCTTCGGCCACCTTCGGCCAAAAAAGTACCTTCGGCCAAATCTTCGGCTTCGGCCAAAAATTTGCCGAAGGTTTGGCCGAAGCCGAAGGTTTGCTAGTTGTCAAAATTTGAAATTTACTGAACGATGCTAGAGCGAGACGGAGAGTGTGCAGAGCAGCAGTTTCGCCGCGCCGCCGCACCGGACCAAACGAATCGCAGTTAGTAAACTAAACGAGTCAAATTATTGGGCTAAATCTCTAAAGCTCTCACAATATGTATCTAGTATATTCTGAGATCAAAGTAACTATCGTATTTCTCAAGGTCAATGACACCTTCGGCTTCGGCTTCGGCTTCGGCCGAAGGTTTTGGTGAATACCGATTAATCGGCTTCGGCTTCGGCTTCGGCCAGAATTGCACCTTCGGTCGGACACTAGTATACACTCAGTTCTTAAATCGAAGAAGAAAACACATTCCAAACAAACATAAACCAATTTAAAATACAAGCTTGTATCTCATGAAGGCTTACAAAGGAAGTAAGAACGTTACACACTCGGTACAAAAAGTCAGAGGAGGGATGTAAAGAAGCGTATTACGCTCTACGCCGGGTAGACGGCAGTAGACGGTACAAACCGTCGAACTGAACGCAACCATTAAGTTGAACGTTAGTACTTGTGTTTCTTATGAGATCGACGCGGCTTCTTTTGGTTAGGTAGGTGGGCGATGAGCGGAGGCGGAACAGAGAGCGGTAAGCGGTTTATTAAAAAAATTGGCGCGTAGCACTCGCTACCGGCGTGCTTGTACGACTAGATGTATGTATAAACGTAGACGAAGCAAAAGGAGCATGTAAGTATCGTAGCAGGTGACGTTTTTCAGTTTCTTTCTACTGCCATGAAAAACGGGGGATGAGTTGTGTTGTCAAAGATTTTTATTGGTGTGTCGATCTAAATTGAATCGGCCTAGAGTATGACATCTTCAGTAGCATCCATGGATCAGCTCCAGTTACGTGCATACAATAAGACAGGTAGGATACGATGTTAAGTGTTGTTTGAGGAACTACAATACATAAATTAAAGAAGAAGAGTGAGGTTCTATTTTTTGGAGCAAAGTCCTCAGATAGGTTTCCTTCTATAAAGCTAGCAGGTAGTGTCTTGAATCGTGTTCAACAATTTAAATACCTCGGACATATTGTTACTGCAGACATCAAAGATGACCTAGATGTAGAAAGGGAGCGAAGAGCATTGGCGGTTCGATGCAACATGCTTTTCCGTAGGTTTGCTCGCTGTACGTGTGAAGTGAAATTAACGCTTTTTAAAGCATATTGTCAGACACTGTACACGTGTAACCTCTGGACAAGCTGTACGCAGAAAGCCATCAATGCTCTTCGAGTTCAATATAACAATGCATTCAGGATGCTGCTGGGGCTGCCACGCTTCTGTAGTGCGTCGGGAATGTTTGCGGATGCCCATACTGATGGCTTCTTAGCGGTCAGACGTAAGCGTGCCGCGTCGCTGCTGCAGAGGGTCCGGGGCAGCTCAAACAGTCTCCTGAATGTCATTGCGGGGAAATTTGATTGCCCGTTTATGCATTTCCTTTCTGACCTACATGTTTTACTAACGTAGTTTTTAAAGTTATGTTTTTACTAACACTTAATATGGATGGAAAGATCTGAAATAAAATGATTATTATTATATTATATTATAAATAATACACTCCAGGGCAGAATCGTCTCTGAATCCAAGTGTGGAATTGAAACCTTCAATTACACTTACCTAAAGTAAAATGACATAATTATTAAAATACTTGCTTTTGTCCGCGGCTTCGCTTGCGTTAATTTAGAATTTGAAATAAATTCGTGTTATACTCTGCTTCTAATAATATAATTCAATCATGATTCGAAAGACACGTGGCGCCATCTATTATCGTAAGGAAGTTATTGTGGTTTTCCTCGGGAATACTACTACTTTTTTTCGGGATGAAAGGTACCTTATGTCCGTTTCTGTACACCTGACAATGTATAAGCAAAATTTCAGGACGATCAGTTCAGTGGTTTAGGCGTGAAAAGGTAACAAATAAACTTACTTTCGTATTTATAATATTAGTTAGGATCACTGTGTCCCCACCCTAAGCCCCTCACTTCGTCCGTATACATGTTCACTTTTTACTACATACCTATAATACAGCATGCTCTATCTACAGTAAACAGGCTGTTATATCTGCCTACACAGGGTGTAGTATCTCTACGCCGCTTATATTTGCAGTCGCTAATGCAATCCTGCAACGGACGCTATTTGCATCGAAAATTGCTTTCTATATTTACTTAAAGTCTGCTCTTAATAGAGAAAATAGATATTTCGTTGCAAATACTCGTTTTAAAAGTATTTTGTGAATATGGTGTGTTTAATCCATATAGGTGTAACAATACCCTTAACGAAGGAATGTGTTCTCCTCGTCTTTGCGATAACTTTTTTGTTCTGGACCATACCTGGAAACCTAGGCTTCCAGTTACGGAAATATTGGAGGTCGAACTTCCAACTTATTCACAAGTTTTTTAAAATAAATTCCTCCATGTCCTGTTTACTATTCAATGCATACACCAGCACAATGTGTTGAGTGCGTTACATTGAGTTTTACAGTAAAAAGTGATTTTTCACACCAAAAAAAGAATCGTTTCCCAGCAAAAAAAAATGCGAAGAGTTACTTAGTTTGATGTGCAGAATGCTTGATTGGCGGCTTCATTAAAGGTTCGTTTACACCTTGTATCTATACATATAAATTCAAAGTCCTGGCTGACTGATATATCAACGCACAGCCCAAACCGCTGCTCCTAGAGAGCTGAAATTTAGAGGATGTATTTTTTGTGAAGAGTAAATATCTACTAAGAAAGGGTTTTTCGAAATTCCACCCCTAAGAGGGTGAAATGGGGGGTTAAATTTCCTGTGATTTTTTTATTCTTGAGGTCGATTGACTTGAAAATTTGTGTTATTTATTCTTCAGTTAATAAATTATGAGAAAGTGTATCACAATTTTGCCAAAATTATCCCCCAATATAAAATTCAAAGTCCTGAATAACTATCAACGCACAGCCTAAACCGATGTTAAATATAGTTAACTAGCTATTGCTATTCGCGTCTACTGTAATTGTTGTGATTACAGCTGTCTATATCTTTTGACAAGTGGAAATCAGTGTGAATCATCCATTCGTAATAGGAGATATATTAGCCTGGATCAGCATTCACAGCGATTGCCCGAAAATTTCAAAAATCTAGGTCTAATAAGAGTGTACGGTTCGTTATCAGCAAAAAGATGTGTCAAAGAAATAAAGTTAAAAATTAATAGAGAATTGAGTGAGTCTAGAAATACAATATGGCTCACCCCCTTAGTAAGTAGCTTGATAATATACGGCCTAAAATTAAAGGCGCCTTTAAGGAATATTTGAGCAAAATTTGAACAGAATCTATGCAAAAGTTTTTGCACCATTTTGAAACATCGATTTGGATTTTAATGATTTTATTAAATCCTACTTCCTACTTCAACTTATAAATGCGAAAGTTTGTCAGAATGGATGGATGGAAGGATGTTTGTTACTCTTTTACGCAAAACTACTGACCCGATTTGGATGAAATTTGTCACACAGATAGTTTATAACCTGGGTAACATGGACATATACTTTTTATCCCGGTAGTACGATCCCGTGAGGCATAACCGAACTCCACGCGGGCGAAGCCGCGGGCATAAGCTGGATTATAATATTGGATCCAACCATATAATATTTTTGTGAGGAAAAAAAGTATATAAGGTCTCATTAAAGTAGATGGACAAATTTTAACACAGCGTTCAGTACGTCTAACCAAAGATATCCAAGCAAAAAAAGAAACACAAATACCTTTTGTTAGTGGCCTTTCGATCATTGTCTCAACATGACCAAACCATCATACGCATACTCTTTTCATTTGTTGCCACTGCATCCTCTTTTTAATCCGTCGGTAACCGTAATCGGTTGATGTTGATATATGGTATGGTAGAAATATATTCACAAACTACGCGAATAAAATATTACACGTAGTTTAATAAACATAAAATTTGTTTAATTAAAACTTTCTACACAAGTAAAAACTATACAAACGCGGACTTAATGCTTTGGGCATTTTCTACCAGTCTAACTATCTAACATTATTTTAACACTACGGCTGTAATTCCCGTAGAGTTAGGCAGAGATGTCCCTATAGTTTACTTACTTTTCGCCAGTTATGTTTAAGTCCTACGTAATAAGGGGCAAGCCTATTGCGATCAATCGGGCATAAACATAGATTCTGGACTGGTACTGAGAAGTTTCTGATCAAAAACTTAATAACACTTTTTCCGAACAAAGAATCGAACCCAAAGCGAAGCCCAAGCAAATAGCTCTTGCGACCACTAGATCAACGAGGCAGCCAATGAAACGACTAGAATCTAAACATTACACACATACTACCATTTCAGTTTTCTTTACAAACATACGGAATAAATATGAGTACAGGTAAACTCCATACATTTAACACATTAACATTAACACATCCCACAAATATTTTAAAATAAATACGCTAACAGAAACGGCCGTAATAAACTTTAAATTATATAAAACATGTCCCTTGTAAACCGACTCACACGTTGGCGGTAGTCGTTCAACTTTTAAAATATAAATCACACTTTATGACAAATTAAAAGCGAACCGTACTTAAAAATGAAGAACCTTTCCTGAATTTCAACTTACGACTTTCTTGTAACGATATAAAGTGCAATCTCCTTTGCTTAAATAGTTACTGAAAGATTGCTTGCTATTTTAATAAATGCAGTTGGTGCAAACCTTATGAAGGTGAAGATAAGGTAGACATTTTATTGGACGGGGGTAAGGTTTTATGTTTGTAAAGGAATTTGCTGCGTTTTCTTTTGAATGTCACAATAATTATGACAAGTGACGTCTGGTGCGGTCTGAGAGTCCGAAGTCAATTTTATAGCAGTCATTTGTTTTATTTAAAAAAAAGTTTCAATATTTAAACGGGGTTTCGAAAAATGAACAGTTTAAATGTTTTGAAATGTTGATGTTCTATATTTCAACATTTTTATTTCTCGCGAGTTAATAAATTAACGCAATTAGTGGAACAGTTTGTGGTTGTAGTTTTATTAACTTCAGCGGTATTGATGTTTGGTTAAAGAGTTAATTATGTTATTTAAGTGATCACTACGGATGCTCATTGTATAAAGCCGTGTTCACACCAAACGTATAGCCGTCGCCAACTGCATATTATATGATCAGCCCATATCGTTGCCACAGCAGGGACCCAGGTTTTCTATGCAAGAGAGTGGGCAATAATACACCACGTGGGCCCAGTGTAAGTTAGTAGAATTTTTGGTTCCGACTATAGGAATATAATTATGGAAAACATAGAACGGTAAGGGGTCGTCTCCACGAGCGAGAGAATCGCGGCGATATTATCGTCGTGCCACGTATTTCTATACACTCTCTTAGGGGCCGTCTCCACGAGCGAGAATATCACGGCGATACTATCGTCATGCTCGTGCCACGTATTTCTATACACTCTCTTAGGGGCCGTCTCCACGAGCGAGAGAATCGTGGCGATATTATCGTCGTGCCACGTATTTCTATACACTCTCTTAGGGGCCGTCTCCACGAGCGAGAATATCACGGCGATACTATCGTCATGCTCGTGCCACGTATTTCTATACACTCTCTTAGGGGCCGTCTCCACGAGCGAGAGAATCGTGGCGATATTATCGTCGTGCCACGTATTTCTATACACTCTCTTAGGGGCCGTCTCCACGAGCGAGAATATCACGGCGATACTATCGTCATGCTCGTGCCACGTATTTCTATACACTCTCTTAGGGGCCGTCTCCACGAGCGAGAGAATCGTGGCGATATTATCGTCGTGCCACGTATTTCTATACACTCTCTTAGGGGCCGTCTCCACGAGCGAGAATATCACGGCGATACTATCGTCATGCTCGTGCCACGTATTTCTATACACTCTCTTAGGGGCCGTCTCCACGAGCGAGAGAATCGTGGCGATATTATCGTCGTGCCACGTATTTCTATACACTCTCTTAGGGGCCGTCTCCACGAGCGAGAATATCACGGCGATACTATCGTCATGCTCGTGCCACGTATTTCTATACACTCTCTTAGGGGCCGTCTCCACGAGCGAGAATATCACGGCGATACTATCGTCATGCTCGTGCCACGTATTTCTATACACTCTCTTAGGGGCCGTCTCCACGAGCGAGAGAATCGTGGCGATATTATCGTCGTGCCACGTATTTCTATACACTCTCTTAGGGGCCGTCTCCACGAGCGAGAATATCACGGCGATACTATCGTCATGCTCGTGCCACGTATTTCTATACACTCTCTTAGGGGCCGTCTCCACGAGCGAGAATATCACGGCGATACTATCGTCATGCTCGTGCCACGTATTTCTATACACTCTCTTAGGGGCCGTCTCCACGAGCGAGAGAATCACGGTGATATTATCGTCGTGCTCGTGCCACGTATTTCTATACATTCTCTTAGGGGCCGTCTCCACGAGCGAGAGAATCGTGGCGATATTATCGTCGTGCCACGTATTTCTATACGCTCTCTTAGGGGCCGTCTCCACGAGCGAGAGAATCGCGGTGATATTATCGACGTGCCACGTATTTCACGTATACACAATAATATAGCCACGCGCTGCGTATCCTCTCGCTTGTGGAGATGGCCCCCAAGAGAGTGTATAGAAATTCGTGGCACGACGATAATATCGCTGCGATTCACTCGCTCGTGGAGACGGCTCCTACGTAAGCGTTTGGCGCATTTTCAGAATTTGACGCTAACCTTCAGCGACAGATATGTTTGATATAAACGTAGCTTTATTCTAAGAAAGTCTCATTTATTAACATAACTACACGTATTAATGACATAAGATTAGATTCAGAGAATCAGACATATCTAGCCTAAACCGAAACCCGGTTAGAGCTAGCAACTAATTCGCTATAATCCAGGAATATTAATAGATGTTGAATGTTAATACAATATTAAGTTAGGTACTCTATTATTTATGAGCTATCTCTGCTAATAAATTGTCTGCCAGCAGTTTGGGAGATAAACGGTGAGGATACTAGTGTTGCTGTTATATCTAGGTGTGTTTGTAGGTATAGTTTGTGTTAAGTTGTGGGTTAGATCAATCGGATACAATAATAACTTTGTGTAGCAAAACATAACAACAACTTAAGGAAAATATATTAGTAAATTTTCAAAATGCTTCTCTTACCTTGTATTTTGAAGGACCCTTTATAATCCTACTGCCTTCTTTTACACGTGCAGCCTGTGGGTGAACTTTACGCAAAGGGCGTATAGTGGCCTGCGCACACAATATAACAACACGTTTCGAGTGTTGATGGGGGGATCCCTTCTTTTCGCATAATGTTCTTTGTCCTAATATACTTCGGCATAACGATTTTGGCACAATTTGTTTTGGCATAATAATACTTCGGCATAATTTTTTTAGGCATACATTTTATGTTGGCATAATCATCTTAAAGACTAATTTGTTTTGGCATAAATTTGATTCGCATAACGTTAGTAGGCCTAATGACTATTAGCATAATAATATTTAGGCACACAAAATATTGTTGGTTAAAAATTTAATTTGCTGTGCAACAAAAGTTAGTGACAGAACCGAATTGCTGCAAAACCGACTCCACGTAGTCTTGTTTGTCCTACCCCTAGAGTGTAATTTAAAATCGCGTAGGCGCGTAGGGGAGAGGCGGCCCGCGGGCTGAGGAGCAGGTGGCTGCGAGCGAGCCGCCGCGGGTGAGGCTGGCCGGCGAAGCCGGCCAACAAGCCGAAGCTGCGGTGGTGAGCGAAAGCCGTCTGCGACGATTAGCACGCGTGGGGCCGCCAGAGGCCCGCAGCGCCGGAGCCGTGACAGAAACCCTGCCTGCTGCATGTTGCATGCTCGCTTGAATGCTGCATGCTGCATGCTTGCTTGCATGCTGCATGCTTGCTTGTTTGCTGCATGCTTGCTTGCATGCTTGCTTGCATGCTGTATGCTTGCTTGCATGCTGTATGCTTGCTTGCTTCATGCTTCCTACAGCGAAAAAAAAACCCACAAAGTTGTTCAATACGGTATAATTATTATATTAATATGTTATTTATTACCTGATTCAGGAGATATGGCTTTTTTCCAATCGTCGAAATAAATTGGTATAATTATCCTCTTCGGGCAAAAAAGCTAGGGCGTATAAAAAAGTTATGCTTTAGAACTTTATGCTTAATAAATTTATGCTTTAGAATATTATGCTTCATCATTATTATGGTTAGAGAAATTATGCTTAAAAAATTATGCGTAAGCTGTTATGCGTAATTATATTATGCGAAAATATAATTATGCCAAACAAAATTATGCTAAGTTATATTAGGTCTTAACATTTTATGCAAATGGATAGTGAACCGTTGATGGGGCTGCCGCGTTTTTGCAGCGCGTCATGTTTGCCGATGCGGACGTTGATAGTTTTCCGGCCATCATGCGCAAGAGATGCGCATCACTACTACGCCGTGTTCGCGCCAGCCAGGCAGCCCTTGATTCTTCGACTCTTCTCGATAGATTAAATGTTACTAACACTAGTGTATAAGTTTTCATTGTTACTAACAAATATGGAAGTGATTCTGAAATAAATGTTTATTTATTTATAATGTTGCATTTTTTCAGCAAAGTCAAAGTCAAAATTATTTATGCAGTAAATGTGGTACAAAAGATGGTAAAAAATAAGTAGTGCAATGACACATTTTCAAAGTCTTCATGCCTCAAAATAAAACCAAAAGATAATACGACATTATTTCGTTTTCGTAATAAAGATACGAACACCAAACCAAAACCATACCTAAGTAACAAGTAAAGATAAGGACCAAATTAAGACTTACATCCCTAAAAACCCCATAAAGAAACCAAATAGAAATATCAAGATACCGACAACATCCACCGAAGATAAATCGTTCAAAAAAGGGTTAAAAGTCAGATCGGAGCGGTGATCCAGTGCGGGGCACGAATGGGTTGGTCGGTGTAAATGCTGTCCTTTGCAAACATACCCACTGACGATGATAGATGAGTCAGTACTTGCAGAGTGGCAGCTCTACGACTTTCTTTGTCCGATCTCGCGACAATTAGTATTGATTGTATGTGGGATTGCAGAGTAAGTACTGTTGGAATTATTGTTTCTCTTTTCAGGATATGTTTTGGCTGTCCTGTGACTTTACTGGATGTTTGTTTAAACGCGTACTCTAAAAGACTGAACATTTTGTCGAGTTATAGTTGAACATAAAATGTATGACTTACTTACGCTTATGCTGACTTTTTCTTGTTTCAGTTTTGGTCCCATAGTAAAAGCTGCTCGAGAATTGAACGGCTTTAAAGCATGTCCCTCGCATGACCTAAAATCTTGATTATAGAACGCCATATAACTTTACATATTATAACAGAAGTGTTTGATTGCCTTAGCGCAAAGATCAATTATAAGCAAGCAGGAGAATTCGTTCCTACAGTGCTTAATTTGAAACTCCGCATTTTTCAGTATTTTCATGAAGTTTTTCTACCAGTGCAATCAGCAGTGTCTTCAATCAACTAAGACAAAATATTGTAAAGTTTAGTACATCTTAAAGGTACTTGTCCGTGTTTTAAAAAGATCTATTTTCTACCTAATTTCGACTTTTCTGGAGAATAATCATGTAGTTCAAGGAACTGTCTGTAGGAAGGAAGTTTTCCCTCCCACTCTAATTAATCCGCATTCATTAGTATTAATGATTAATAAATATAGTAGGTAATTAATTAACGAGCCTTTAATCAAGTTGATGTTTCGTGAGTAACTTCAATATTTGCTTATATCCAAATTGTTGTATTAATTTGACTAAGTTTTGTGCTAATCAAAGGATATCCTGATTTTACTTTCGGAAGTGTAAATTGACGTTAATTAGTTAAAACAATTCTGTTTATAAAAATTAAAAAACTTTATACATTGCACGTCATTATAAAATCAGCCTATGAGTAGTTAATGTGAAACATTTATAAAGGTTTCCAATTAAAAGATATAGAATGGTCTTCGTAGTAACAAAGGATGTCGTAATTATCATTCAACGAACCGATTAGAGACTGATATGGAAAGATGCTGTGCAAGTGTGCATCCTCTAGACATTAATTCCTCAGTGACCTTTGGAGACACCCAAGAGGAAGTAAGGTGACCTACGCTTTAATATTTAAGGGTCACCCAGACTTAGACGGGAACACAATAAAGACTCCTCAAGTCCTCAATGTTTTTCTCAGTCTTTAAAAAAAATAGGTCTTTTTGCAAAGTTTAGAATGGAACTAGTTTCTCAGATTTTGTACTTAAAAAGAAGTATGACATAAATTGAGAATGTTTTTTGCCCCAGTCAATCCACGAGTTTTGTGAGTATTTTTCCTTTATGTTGATCAGTTGATCACTAATTTTATTGGCCTTAGATGTTTGTGTGCTACACAATGATTGAGTCAATTTGCAATTTACTAAAGCAAACGAATTTGATGGCTTTTGGATGGATGAGCAATACTGCCGTGCTAATTAGAAGTGCAGTAAGGAGGTTATTAGAAGTTTCGAGTAAATGGCGCCTAAACATTTTTACTTTGATTTGGTTTTTTTAGGTATTATTTTGAAGTTTCGCAAAAATGTTTTTAGCTACATGTATAGCTGAATATGCAGTGTTTCGTAAGAACTAACCCAATTTTCTATAAGTATAATACAACTATCATAAAACAAAAAAAACTGTTTATGCTTAGCAGGGTCTTCATGACTAAACCCAATATTACAAGCTATAACAGCAGTAAGTTTGGAGTTACTGCGCTTTCTACTAGCAAATGCAGATTACTGCGCTTATTTCATTTAATTCAATTATTATTATCACTCCGACTACAAATTAAAAACGCAGTGCAGTAGTGAGAAAAAGCTATTTAAAATAGTATTTAAGTATACAAAAGTACACTTATTTGGTTATATTTATCCTAACCATTTCCTAATTTAATATAACGACATGAATATTAAAAAAATACGTTATTTGAAATGACAAATAAATCTTTCTTAACCATACACAATTACTGCATTTTTTACTAGTGACATAATATTTTCTTAAAGCTATGCTTAGACTGACTACAAACCATAACTGCAGTAAAAGAGTGACTTATAGCTTTTCAATTCGTGTACATACGTAAAAAAACCACAATAACTTGGTTATATCTATAATAATATCAAAAAGAGGTAAATGATACAACTATTTTATTAAAAAAATGTATTCCAATTAAATCTTAAAACAGAAAACATTAAATAAAATCTTTAAAGTCGTAAACTTTCCTTTCTTTTGTAAATATTGGTCGACTCTGTGATGAAAACTGTCAGCAGACATACATTTAAGTGTGCGGAAATCAAGTTGCTGTTAATTATGTTAACTAAGAAAGACAATATCACCCAATTTTTGTTTTGGGCTGAACAATTATCCATCCACAAAATAACGTGATCTTTGTCGCGTTTGTTATCTAAAATTATTCACTAAACATTATTATTTATCGTTATTACTAACAATCATAACATCAGCAAGTGTTCCTTACTGCGCTTCTTACTAGTGAAATAAATTATGTTCAAAAAAATACTGGAAGGCAAAGAGCAGTAATGTGTCTTACTGCAGTTGTGCTTAGTAATTTACTTCTCAGCAAGAAACATACTGCAGTTTGGCTTACTAAAAGTCCCACTTCTGGGACAGCTATCAAAATAAGGATTACATCACTTTAAAGAGCTCATTACGAGGATTCCGAATATATAAAAAACTCAATTTTCCAAAAATCCTTCCTTACTGCGTTTCTAATTAGCACGGCAGAATATTAGTGAAATTGAAATTGTTTATTGAAATTATTGAATTACAAAATACGAGTATTTACAGTATGGCCTTAAAAATAGGTATACTATAGTAATTAGATTCTATCTGAACTAGGAATAGATCTGTATCTCAGGTAAGTTTCTAATGACCATTTTATTTATTAAAGTTGGAAACATGAGAATAAAAATAACATAACATAATATCACGCCTGTAATCCCGGAAGGGTTCGGCTGAGGTGTATCTAATAGTACACCCACATTTTGCCATCTATGTTTAAGTCCCATGCAATAGGGGGCGAGCCTATTGCCATCAACCGGGCACAAACTCAGACTCAGTGGCTGAGAGTAAGAAGTTCCTAGTGGAAATTCCAATAACAATTTGCCGGGAATCGAACCTCATGCTCAACAGCCGCGATTGCGACCACTATACCAACGAGGCAGTCAAAGTCGAGAATAAAAAAAATAAAACCGACTTCAAAATCACAAAAAAGTGAAAAATAATTTTAGCTTCAGAAGTCGGTAACTTTAGTTTGTTTGATTCAGTTTTTTGGCACCGACTTCTGAAGCTAAAATTATTTTTCACTTTTTTGTGATTTTGAAGTCGGTTTTATTTTTTGCAAAAAAGTTTTTTTCATTTTTTCATTTTTAGTTGCAATATCCTATACAAATTTTTTCTATGCGTTCATTTTACATTGTAAACCATACATTTCATGGTAATAGGCTTAATCTTACTTCCTTACTAATATTATAAATGCGAAAGTAACTCCACAACAACAAACAAGTAACAGACTTCAGAGTCAAATGCTCATAAAATAAAAACTAATGGGCCTACCTGAATCAAATTTTTATGGGACCAATTCGAAACTATTCCGCATCAAACAAAAAAAGAATTACGTAAATCGGTTCAGAAACTTCGGCGTAATCGGTGTACATACATAAAAAAAAAAAAAAAAATATACCGGCCGAATTGAGAACCTCCTCCTTTTTTTGAAGTCGGTTAAAAATAGTTTTGCCCAAATTTTCTTGATTTTCAACAATTATTTTTATACTAATTTTTCTAGTCATCCACGTAATTTTGACGAAATATTGTGTAGAAACGCAGATCACCTAAAAATCTCTCGCCAAAAATATATTCCCACCTAATTTTTGAACTTCAGCAGCTGATTCCCGACTTAGCTAACACTAACACTGAATTTGTTCAGCCGGGCGTCGTAGGGTGAAAGGCCCTGTAATGTGCTAACGTTTTTGTCCGGTGACGAAGGTACGGCAAGTGACGAAGGGGAGTTTACTAAGCGCTACGTGGAACGAATTCTTGTAACAACACCCTATTATTCGTATTATCTCTCTTTTTTGGATACTCGCTTTAGTTCAGTATTTAGTTTTGGCTTTTTTGGGTGTTGGTTTTATTTGTTTGGTGAAGTGAGCAGGCTTTCGATTTAAATGATAGAGGTATTACAAGGTAATTTATCATTCCATGTATATTCTAGCTTCTAACATCGTGTCAATTCCATACTTAAAATATAAATGCGAAAATTAATACATATATTAGGTCTGCTTGTCTATTAAATTAATCTTACCGGTGGAATGCATTTCGATAAAACTGCTAAATGATTGGCACACATTTATTGCCTAGGTTTGAATATAGAATTCTTTGTATCTCGGTAATATGCTACGGTGGGGTAATTTGTGATCTGCGCGCGAGCAAAGCCTTTTTTTTTTTTTTTTTTTGGGGGGGTGGGAAATCATCAAATGACTGCTCCCGCTCTGGGCGGAGCAGAAGGGAGTGTCAGACTCTTACTGACTAAAAACCACCCATATTCCTTCATTGGCCCTTTATGTTCCAGGGCCGCGGTATCTCTTTCGAACAGTCCCGCAGCCCTGGCAGGCACCAGCCCTTGCGGGCCCCTCCCGTTTGCTGACAACTCTTTGAGGCGCGCGTGGAACACGAACGCGCCGTCGACACGGCCTGCCCGTCGTCATACGACGGACGGACGGCGAGCTAGCCCATTACTCGCCGTCCACAGGCCGCGCGAGCAAAGCCTCAGGCCAACCTCGCCAATACTTCGCAATTTCCTATAGCTGCTGTGCTTGCCCCCTGTGCTATTGAACATTGTAAAATCCCATTTATTAATGTACTGTAACCAACATCAATATAATTATCTATTCTAACTACACAGTAATTTTCAACACTTAGGTGCATACATACTTAATTACTACCAGTCTTTTCTTAGCTAAATTTTCTCCCTTCATCGTAAAGTTTATTTTTAACCAGCATCGGAACGGAAATGAAAGAATTTACGATAGCCAACCCTTTATTAGTTCACCCACTCGTCGAGATGAACACAAGAGAGGATAAACTGCGTAGGAGGGTGTCTAAGATATTCCGGTTGTAGGTGGGTGTGTACTTGATATATGATGGGTACTTAGTTTAAAGTGTAGGTTTAAATTGTTTGAAAGGTCGACATAGTTAGACCTGAATTAAATGTCTAAATACTTGGAGGATAATATAGGTACAATAGTTAATTAAACAAGAGTCAAAAGATAACTTTTATACCTATGTCTTAAAAGTGTTTATTTCTTGAATTGGTTTGGATTTCTGTTAAAAAAATTGTGGACAGATTTCACATTTCGAGAGAGCAAGGACAAAGTGACATTTTACTCGTATCAGCGATAACTATGAATATGGAGAGCTCAAAATGTCTTCCTACTGAATGTCATTCTCTATTTACGATTGACAGAGGTTGTTGAGACAGCATTAATTCTCCGTTTCAAAAATGAAGTACATGAATTCCAAATCTGTAGTCATTTGTTTTTATCCCGAAATGAGCAGCTAAAGAAAAACTCAAGGAAAAAGTAAGTAACAACCATTCCTCTTAATTTGGCAACCATCAAATAATGCAATATAATGTTGGGATCCCATTAGGCTAGAATCACCTGCGGGGTTGCTATAAGGAAAATTTTGGGGTAATCTCAGCGTTATTAGCAGACCATTAGGTAGGTAAAGATTCCGATCACTGCTTACCCACGGGAATCATTTGCTTAATGATCTATCAATGGCGGTCTATGGTTTGTAAAAATAGTGGTCACAAAAGGAAGGGGAGTCGTTCCGAGAATGTTCTGGAAAACCTTGCCTGATTGGGTGGGATAAAGAATTAAGATGTTATCGGGATGAAAAAGATGTCCATGGGCTAATATAGGATAGGATTTTTGAACTTGGGTAAAGTCTTGAATAAGGACAATAGAAATTGAATTTGTACTTTTAAACTTTGAATTGTAGAAAATCTTTAAAGTATAAGGCAGTTCAGGCATTCTTGATCGCAGTATGGTTTACATAAAATCATCCTGCATAATATAGCCTTTTTTTTTTTTTTTTTGGGGGGTGAGAAATCATCAAATGACTCCTCCCGCTCTGGGCGGAGCGGAAGGGAGTGTCAGACTCTTACTGACTAAAAAACACCCATGTTCCTTCATTGGCCCTTTATGTTCCAGGGCCGCGGTATCTCTTTCGAACAGTCCCGCAGCCCTGGCAGGCACCGGCCCTTGCGGGCCCCTCCCGTTTGCTGACATCTCTTTGAGGCGCGCGTGGAACACTAACGCGCCGTCGACACGGCCTGCCCGTCGTCATACGACGGACGGACGGCGAGCTAGCCCATTACTCGCCGTCCGCATAATATAGCCTGGCGACAGTATAAAACCAGAATAAAATAAATCTGTTGCTGCGGAGTTTGTACCGCTATTTCTTCGGTTCAGCTAGAATACTAAGAAGTGATTAGGGAGCGCATTTTGGGAGAGTATTTTTTTAAATGAGTATTAAGCTTTTCTCAACGATAATTGAAAAAATAACGTTTGCTTTTTGATCAATTGAAATTAGTTGCAAACACAACCGTGTGAATTTCAGTACTTAATCACATACAAGTTGGAAAAAAAAGTGAACGATCGATGTAATCCCCGACTTCTACAAGCTATAAATAAAGCTAGAAACACAACTGTGCAACTTTAGAATAAAACCTGCAACGACATTCGTAACCAAGACAAATAGTGCGCTACGTAGAAACTGATTAATTATCTGTACACAGCCTTAAATAATGAAGCACGGACACGATTCCTCGATTAAAAGCGATGGTTTTAAAATAGTGAGGGTTTAATATTAGAATCTTTTTTAGATTTTAGGTGAAAATGTATGTGTGTTGTTTGGAATGTAGACAAGGTTTTAGATTGTTATCATCCAATCATTTAAATAGTACTTCCCCTTATTTTTATTGATCTGTCTGAGATGGTGCTTGGTGCTTCAAGCCTATCGCTAGGTTGTTTGAAATTTCCAGTTTGAGTAAATAATTATTACTGTTTTTCATCATAATTTCAGTTTTAGTTCAAATTATCCTCCATTACAGAACTAACTTCTCAATACAGCTGATTGAAACCATAACAGCCACACATTACGAAACAATTCTATAAGGAAAATCATTTCAGCGTTCCGCAAACCCACATGCAACTCACATTAAATCCTAAACAAATGCTGTCATAAAAATCTAAACGTTTACATAGAAAATAAAGTGGCACAAAGCCTCCATTACCATTCCACTAACACACCATAATAATAAACGTAAACTTGAAGCGATAAAGTTAAATATACGTTGACTACGCTGACAATTCGGCACAGACCATGTACGAAACTATTCCCGGGACGAATCATAGCAACTTACAATATTGCATTTTGCACTCGCTCAGAACAAGTTTGCCGGGAAAATTTTCCCACACAGTTAGAATAGAATTGTCGATGTTTTGGTATTTTCTGAACTAGACTCATCTCGGGGTGGGAAGTGGAGTGGCACGTCTCTTTTGAGATATAAAATAGGTGAAATATAATTAAAATTATTGGTCTTTTGGAGCACAAGGTAAGTATGTTGGTGTCATGTGGTGTGGTCCGAAATAGCTCGAATGAACACTGATGCACATTGTAAATTAAGAACAATAAAGATGAAGCAATAGCCCAAGAACTGTGCTGTAATTAGTCAGAATGAAATTCGAGTCGCTTTATGTTTAATTTGCAGCGATTTTCACGAAAAACTGGCTTGTCCTACATAACTACCGAAGCTCTATTTTTTTATACTCATACATTTTTAGGACTTCATATTTATAGAAAAAAATCATTTACTGATAACGTAAACGTCGCAGTGAATATTGTTGAATTTCCAAAATGAATGGCATTGAGATGTGAAGGATATACCTATATCTAGTCATGATCATCTAACGTTCCTTAACCTACCCACATATTGGACTGATGTAAAAAGGAAGAAGTAAGTAGAAATGGACCAAAATAATCCTCACTACTAATCAAACAGACTTGCAAAGAGAATTAAATTCCTGTATGACTAGTTTCACTAATCTAGTTATCTGCAGTGAGAGGAATACGTAATAGTGAATGTGAACAATCCGCACATCACATCCTGAGGGACCCGGTCTGTACAGAATGAGCGCAACGCAATCTGCTGGATAGTTTAGAGTTTCATCAGTCAAGAAATTACGTCAGAGAGGTGGAAGTTATGACTGGATTAATATTTATTAAGGGATTTTTGTCGCAACTGTTGTTGTGATAACGTGTGGCCTATTTTGCGATGATTAGAAATGGACTTTTGTGATAAGTCCTGGCCCAAAGTATAAGACTCATCACTAAGAATGGAGGAAATATAAGTTTTTAACTGTCATGGTCACTAACATTATCATTAACTCTAGAAACGGGATATTTACTATGTCCACACACACATGTAGACATGGCAACTATCCCGTTTCTAGTGTTAATGATAATGGAGGAAATGGCTTTGACTACATCTGCGAGCGGAGTACGCTTAGCTGAATTTTGTCCTAAACATATTTGAACAGTGTGTGTGAAGGATGATATGGCTAGAAAGGAGGTAACTGCTGAGATGACGAGTAATAGAGAAGTGTGGAAGAAGAAGACATGCTGCGCCGACCTCAAATAAATTGGGATAAGTTCAGGACAATGATGATGATGCCACTGATACGCTATGAATAAGAATGCCTTGAGACTACGAAATATTTTTCTCGAAACTAAGCTAGGATGAACAGAGGACTGAAAATCATTTGCAATGATTGATCAAGGCCATACTATGATATATCTACGATACCTAGGCGTATAAATCTTACATACATAAAAATCCAGATGTAGTAAAAATCTCCTCGCTAGGGATGTAATGGACAATCTTATTGGATACTGAGACGGAGATAGAAAAATTTTAAAAAGGCACTTCAAGATTAAAACTACATATCACAGAGCATCATTAAAGCGGCCAGTTACTCATTTGGCACGGACCGTGGCGGTGGCGACGGTGAAATATTTAGTTTTGTAGCCGATTTTATGTAATAGAACTAGCCCATGCGAATGCGAAAGAATCTTAGTTCTCGCAGAATTTCTACATTTGCGGAGACAGAAGCAAGGTCCTGCTCCAACCCTACTGTTATATGAGGATCGAAACTAAAACACTCAAAAACGCATAAAACGTGCCGCCAGCGTCAACCCAGTGCCACACGTCACTCAACTCGTCAAATTTTACATTCATTGGCTCATGAATTTATATTAATATATTGAACGTATCACCCAAGAGATTCGCACGAGCGCATTTCAATATTCAATTTTGTTAAATAAATATTGTATTATTTGAACATTTACAACGCTATCATCTAATTTTACAGTTGCTATATTTACTTATTGCTGGTTAGAGAGAGTTATTGCATGCAAATTGATTACGAATTAATGGTTATTTTTAGGTGTAACAAAACACAGTTATGTATGTATGTTTAGTGGGATTATATGTCAATAAACAGTTTTACTGTTTAAATTCCCTCTAACATTTTAATACCAATTTGTGATCTCCAAACTTTTCCCAACTATGTTAGTCGGCTTCTAGTTTAATCGGATGGAGCTGAATACCAGTATTTTACATGGAGCGACTGCCTATTTGACCTCCACAACCCAGTTAGTACTGAGTAATACGATACCCCTTCGTAAGACTTTCGGGCCACTGACGACCTGTAACGACTGTCAAATAGCCACCAGTAACACCCGGGACAAACGGCTTAACATGCTTTCCGAGGCATGGAGGAAACTCAATAGGCGGTCACCCATCACAGATCAACCTAGGCAAACGCCGCTGAACTTGAAGATCGACCCGAGTGGCTGTTATTGCTAATTAGCACAAAATTAAAGACAGTGCCTATTCTCTGTAGCCACTTTATTCTCAAATTAATTGAGAAACATTGTTAGCGCCATTTGTTTCCTTATTAACAATTTCACTAACGTCTCCTCCAACATTACATATTTCCCCCATCATCATTATAAGCTACTCCATAGCCTCAGATAAGCTCTCTCCCATCCTCCTCGCACAAGGATTCCTTGTTTATCTTGCACCACGTAAATATCTTTTTCCATTTTGCGAACAAGTTCGTAACTTCATTTACTCAATAAAAAACATTGTGTGAAGTTTACCGCGCCTCGTAACTCTGTCTTTCTTTCACTTAGTTTCAATTTGATGTAATCGCGTAGTTCCTCGGCAGGCCCCATCAGATTACGTCGTGAACATACACGCGTTGCACGGATTTGCTCCCCTGCCGTCATGTTGTGGCCTTGCTTTTAGAGTTGCACAGGATTTTTTTGTTCTGTGATTTTTATCCATTTTTCGAGATTAGTTACCATATTTTTGATAATGAACCTTATTTATGAAGCTTTTGTAAACTTTTAGACCACATAAATTCGACGAAGGTATGTAGATTCGATACCAAATAATTTGGTAAACTGAGCGAAATCATCTCTGGAACTTGAATGATCTTGACGGGAGGGTGATGTTGGTAAATACTTTTGAAATTATTTGTGGATATTGTGTTAATTATGATTAACGCCACGTACCAAAATAACCATGCAACACTATAAGTAGGTGTGAAGGTACGGATCTCTGGGAGACAAAGACTTTCCAAGCACTTACATAATTCCACATACATAAAAAACATGAAAAATGTCTGAAAACTTGCACAAAACATAGTCGCCCTACTCGACAGGGATTAGCCGTGTGCGGGTGCGAGTCGCGCTAAATTGTAGTGTAGTGTGCGCCGTGCTTTATGTTGGGGTGAGAACATACGCTTTAAATTGTACAGGGTGCAGGGGGAGTGCACACCGTCACTACATCAGCTCCTGTGACAACCACACCTGTGTATATTCGGTAACGTTAATACTAATGGGTTGTATTGTACCTCCCTTTTTGTAGCACAGACAAATGAATCTACTTTTCAAGTCTTTGACAGTTATTTTTAGCCTTAACAAGTTTACTTATTCATAATTTATGTGCAGTACCTAAACATTCCATAGAACTAAGGTATAAATTTTCCAAGTCACTGTAACCGCAAACTGCAGTGTCAAAGCTACCCAATCATGAGACCTTGGCGGGACCACTGGTTTCTGTGACACTCTATGACAATAGCAATAGGCAGCAATGTCGCTATTTAGCTATGGAAGCGTTGTCATAGTTTCTTAGAAACTAGTGGTCCAGCTAAGGTTTTATTTCTAAAACTCGTTGTGTAAACAAACGATTACAATACTTGTTTGGTTATATGATTGTATGCTCACATGACGCCATTACAATTCACATAAAACAACCAATTTGTCGACGTCAACACGATAACATAACTGAATGTTATGACAGTCGTTTCCACTAAGTGAACATTCATTTTCCAATACAGGTAAACGACACACGAAAACACTCTACAACAACAATTTTGTACAAAAAAAAAAACGTTTTTACGAAGCCATACACAGCCTTATTGCAGTATACTACAGATTTTAACATAAAGATTATCTGCAAAAATCACAATCCTGAATTCTTTCGCAGGAACAACCAATCTGAACCTTACATCACTGGTTTTAGAATTGAAACTGGTTTGTTGGGGTATAAAAATAAGGATGGATCCAGGCTTTCCCCTGGGATATTACAGCAGGTAATATGGAGCGTCGACAGTGAAGCAACTCGATTGGAGTTGTGTTAACTTTGCCTACTCCTGGGCGCTTGATTATGTTGGATTTGGGAATCTATCGCAGGTTTTAAGCAGAATTATTGTTGATTCTTCATTTGCTCTCGTCTAGATTTTTGCTTGATAAATCGCAACAGGCTCACCCTGTGCATTCAATGAGACTAAAGCATAACTGGAGAAATGTTGGTTCTATTCACCTGTATGTTTTCAAGATGAAGGAAGGAAGATGGAGGAAAATGTTGATTATGAATGTAGATGGAGAGATAAGAGTAGAGGAAGACCAAAGAAACGATGGATGGACTGTGTGAAGGATGATATGGCTAGAAAGGAGGTGACTGCTGAGATGACGAGTAATAGAGAAGTATGGAAGAAGAAGACATGCTGCGCTGACTTCAAATAAATTGGGATAAGGACAAGAGAATGATGTTTTCAAGATGCGTGAGATAATAGGAGTGTTGTAATACTCTTTACTTTTCTTTTTAAAAGAATGTACGCACGACGACCAATCAAGCTATGCAAAATCATTTTAAGGGGATCTCTCATTGTACGGGAAAATACTAAGTGAGGCCAGGTTATACTGAATAATTTAGGTTGATATGTCGCCGAAAACAACCTAGTTTCTTGCTTAAATCGATATAGTATTTGAAGTACAAACATATTTTAATCTGGCTTCTAAGTATATGGATTCCGTGTTCGGATTTCTCATGATAAATCAAAGATATATTATTTTATGGTTTATTACAAGTTGTTGATTCTCATTTTAGAATTTTGACTAGGAATTAGTTGACGCCCCTACCACCCCCGAAAACTTTCAGAAAAGAAAATAACATAATTGTAATTGTACTAGTAAAAATGTAAGTAGGTATATTCATAAATTGTATGTGTGTATTCTATTTTCTCTTCTTCTTTTACAAAATGACATATTTTACATCTTTTTTTTTCTACTCTCCTTTCGCTCGAAGAGATTTCTTTAGAAATAAGCATCACCTAATAAAAAAGAATTTAAAAAAAATCACCTCTGTACCTATTTTTTCTGTTCTTTTCTTATTTTCTGTATTCAGTGTGTACATAAACTGTTAAATAAAAATAAATAAATAAAATGGAAATTACAACATTTTGTCCATCGGTGAACATCCTTCGTCGGATAATATAAGTAGGACGGATATCCATTTCACACTTCACTAGTAGAGGGTGGAGGATTAATCTAGGATTAGGACTCAACCTTCCATGTGTCGCAGGGAAGCTGGAATAAGCGTCAATACATGGCCAGTCTTGCAAACTATTGATAGGTTTAGTATCCTTACCTACATTCAATTTTTAATAATAGCTTTATTTTAAAATTTGATTTTAATAACTTACAAAGGTTACCAGCAGGTGAGTACCTATAGTTGATTTGACATAAACAAAACATTAGTATCACGCCTGTTTGCACATGTTTTAGTACCATGTGATAGTGTTTTTTGCCATCAGACATAAATTTAGACTACTGGGAACTGGGCTGCTATTGAGAAATTCATAAAGGAAAAGTCAATAACAGTTTTTTCGACCTGGAAATCTAATCAAGCAGTATTAGTTGATTTGATGTAATTTTAACATATTTTACTTATTAATCCCTGATATCCCTCTGAAACTTCAGAAATCCTGCTGTAAATCTGCACGAATATCCCTTTTCACTATTGTTACGTTCTAATCTCAGTTTCCAACCCCAAAGTGCTGAACTTAATTTTTATTGTTTCTGAAAACTGGATGATTATTAAGAAAATCCCCATATTTTTGTGTGGATATTATGGCATAACTTAACATGGAGCCTGTTCACACACGTCAGAAATATATTCATAATCAATATGTAAATCAGGTCGTAGCTTGTTTCATCCGGTTACGTTAAACCTCTAGTTTTAAAAGCGTAAACGAAGGCGGAACTTTTTAACTTTTGCAGCCTGATATTCTGAAAATATCAAGTTCTGCAGTTGCCTCAAAATTCGTTTAAAAAGTAAAGTAAATCTGATGGACTTAATCTAGTAAAGCAAGCTCGGGATAAACCGGTTTTCAAACTAAATATAACGCTCGTGACGTTTATTTTTGCATTTACATTAATACTAGTTTTTGCCCATGGGTTCGCCTGCCCCTTGCAGGCGAAGTCATGGGCAGACATGTCGAAGATTATCCAATGCGAAAGTGCTATCGGGATAAAGAGTATTCAATATCTTAGGCAAGGCCATAGTTTATTCGTGTGCCGAATGTTATCCAAATCCATCTCGGCAAAGGCATCGAACGCTAACTGACAGACATCCACCAGTCACTTCTGCATTTATTGTATGTGTGTCTGCTAATGAAATAATCATTCTATGAAAACTTATGTTAATGGCAATATTACATTTGAACTAATTAAGCGTTCGAAAGCCATCAGTCGCTCATTTGTAATACTGACAATATGAAAGCCATAAGAAAATGACTGGAAAGAACCGGATTCATCACCAATTTAAAGGGTTAAATTTACTCGCTAATGTTCTCAGAAAATGCTAAAATTGAGCCAAGATCATAATAAAATCAAATTAAGAACAACCAAAGTTCAATTCATTGCAATGTCTCAATACCAAAAACAATCATTAAAAAAATAATCAGTGACATAGCAAAAATAAATACACTTGGGAGCAAATAAATCGAGCCACTACCTTTTTTCACGTAAAATGGTAAATATTTTTGGTAATATGGAACGTATCAATTCGAACTATATATCGCCTAAAAGTTTAGTTAATAACCTTTACAATGAGGGTAAATTATTGAATAATAACCTTATTGAATGATAAATTATTGGCTCTGCAAGAAAAATGGTAATTTTGATAGAAAATTTAGTAGGGCTAAAACAGTCCATAAAAACAATAAAAAAACAAAATTATTGCAAAAAAAATATTCTTAATAACTGGTATTACCCCCCCGGGCCCTGATACATTCTTGTAGCCTATTAGTCATCGATCTGATCAGCGTTACGATGACATATTGTGGTATGTTCTCCCACTCTTCAAGCACAGCGACTTTAAGCTCGGGAATGGATGAAACAGCGGGAACCCTGGCTCGGACTCTCCGTTTTAGCTCGTCCCATAGGTGTTCGATCGGGTTCAAATCGGGACTTCGTGCTGGCCATACCATTTGTTGAATCCCGATCGCAGACAAGTATTCCGTAACGATCTGCGCGGTATGAGGTCTCGCATTGTCATGCATAAACAAGAAATTTTCTCCGACAAAACCAGCATACGGCATTACGTGGTTTTCAAGAATGTCAGTTATGTATCGGTCAGCTGTTAATCCACGTCTACCACTGCCATCGTTGGCGGGGTCGACGAAGACAAGTTCCGTTTTTCCGTCTAGAGAAATTCCTCCCCACACCATACAAGAACCACCACCAAAACTCACCGTTTCTCGAATGCAACATTGGGCAAATCTTTCACCAGGACGTCTATACACTCGGTTTCTCCCGTCATTGCTAAAAAGACAGATTCTTGACTCGACAGAAAACAAAACTGACCTCCAGTCTTCTAACGTCCAATTAATGTGTTCTCGAGCAAACTCCAAGCGAGATCGGCGATGAGCTACAGTCAATTTTGGGCCAGTTGCTGGTTTGTGTGATGTTAAATTTCGTTCTTTTAGTCTTCGTCTCACTGTCCACCTACTGATTGCGACTCCTCGAACGTCACGTAACGCTTGCTGTAGCTGAACAGCATTAAGTCCACGGTCGCGCAACGAATTGGTTGCAATAAAGCGGTCGTCACGTTCTGTTGTTGCCCGTGGTCGGCCAGTTCCAGGTCGCCGAACAAAAGCACCAGTCTCCAGATACCTGCGGTATACCCGCTGTACCTTTGAACGACTCAAATGAAGTCTGCGTGCCACTTCACGTTGTCCGTGTCCAACCTCAAGTAAAGCTACAACTTGGGCAGCTTCCGTCGGTGTAGTATCCATTTTATCAGGTTATTTTGATTACACAGACACAGATAAAGACAACAATAACAAGTAATATGGGTATGATTAACAAAAACCTCAAATTTAATCTTTTCTTAACAGAGTACAATAAAAATGTCATAAGCAAATTAAATGCGATAATTTTATTCTACCCTTTAAACTTTAATAAAAATGAAATTTTGACAACTAACTACCCTCATTGTAAAGGTTATTAAATACCCTTTTAGGCGATATATGTTTCGAATCGATGCGTTCCTTAATACCAAAAATAATTACCATAATGCGTGAAAAAGGAAGTGGCTCGATTTATTTGCTCCCAAGTGTATATTCAAAAGGAATAATGAAACATGAGATTTGGTGGCTTGAAAACATAATCAGAGACTGATATTTTGCTGGACTCCTTTTGTGTCATAAGGATGTCGGGTAGAAGAGATAATTACGCAGATAACTTACACAATACTTGTTCCACAAGAAGTAGTGTTGTATGTGGAGGGTAAATTATGAAGGAGCAGCTGCAATTAACAAAGGTAGGATTACATTTTTTTTCTTCTTAAACTGAAAACAGATCCTTTAAATACTTGTAATTGTATGAGTCCTTTTTAGGGTTCCGTACCCAAAGGGTAAAACGGGACCCTATTACTAAGACTTCGCTGTCTGTCTGTCTGTCTGTCTCCAGGCTGTATCTCATAAACCGTGATAGCTAGAAAGCTGAAATTTTCACAAATGATGTATTACTATTGCCGCTATAACAGCAATACTAAATATTAAAAAAAAATATATTAAGGGGGGCTCCCATACAACAGCTATAATTTTTTTGCCGTTTTTATAGATAATGGTACGGAACCCTTCGTGCGCGAGTCCGACTCGCACTTGGCCGGTTTTATAACAATGTAAACTTAATAATACCTACACGAATAGCTCAGATTCACATTTAGTTAACCTAATTATTTGTGTCTACCACCAGGCTACGTTCAAAAGTTTTTCATCTCCAAGGCAAAGGGGAAGGTATTAAAACCACAAGGAACTCCCAAGTGGTTGTAGCCTTAGTATAAATTATTTACGGCGCAAGATTGCAATAGTACATAAATAATGATAGATGCTAACCCGTCCCGCCTTATTATGGTGGAAAATATTCAGCCATTTTAATAATTCTCTTCAAATATTGTTAAGCTTTGATTACCGGATAAGGTGCGTTGAAATAGACCAGCACTGAGGGCCTAGCCAGAGCGCGCGGTGAGCTCAACGTAAATACGCCGATTTTTGAATCGAAAATACAAATTATCATAACAGTTTCGTTGAGTTACCAAGCACAATCAGTATTACCCATAGACATGAATCATTTTTTTTTTCTATCAGACTACTCTGTTCCACTTCTGGGCAATAATAAATAAATAAATTCTTAAAATTGTTAAATATTATAATAAGTGAAACAAGTATTTTTAATTTTAAAATCGAATCGATTATTCACGTTACTTTTTCACCGCGCGGTCGTGCTAGGCCATTATGCGGTTTAGTTATACGTATTTCGTCTTGTCAAAGGGTGTTACCCAAATACCTAGCCACTGAGTTGTACGGTCAGATGGACAGTCGCTCCATGTAAATTATTACTGGTATTCTGCTCCTTCCAGTGAGCCTGGTTACATTCCCAATAATATTTGTATAAGCGAAAACACTAGCAAGCCTATGTCCAATAATAAAACTGGTCAAGCGATCATGCGTTTCAGTGTTTGAACCTCTGTAATTAATTATAAAAACACACCCGAATGTTATGATATTATAAATGCGAAAGTAACTCTGCCTGTCTGTTACCTTTTACGCGTTACCAGCTGAACGGCGTTCGTTGAAATTTATAGGCATACAAACTAATTTGGGGCTGTTTAGTTTGAGACTCTGGCACTGGCAACAACACTCTTTGTTAGTTTTAGGTAATATTTTAAGATAATATCATCTTTTTTATATGCTTGTACCTGGATAATAAACATTTTCTATTTCTATATTGCTATAGACATACATACCTACATATGGGCAACGGATGGCCTGTGTGGCCGAAAAGTTCTGGAGTGGCGACCGCGAACCGAAAGACGTTGCGTTGGAAGGCCTCCCACTAGGTGGACCGATGACCTGGTGAAGGTTGCGGGGATCCGCTGGTTGCGAGACGCACGGGACCGATCAATATGGAGACGGTGTGGGGGAGGCCTATGTCCAACAGTGGACGTCTTTCGATTGAAATGATGATGTTGATGATACATACATAGGTCGTGACCTAGGATAATTTTCATCCTGATAGTACGTTATTTTGGCATTACTTCCGACATTTACACAGGCGAATCCCTTTGGTAAAATGTAGTACTACAATAAATATCACCACTGTATCACGTACATTCGCCACAAACAAAGTTAAACAGCCGTTCATGACTCACATCCCACGCGACGTACTAATATTAATCGTTCCAATTTCCATCTTTTCTGAACGTTAATCACGTTCGCTGACGGTCCCACATGATATCGTGTAAGTTAGCACAGCATACACATATACAGAAGGACAAGTATCAACAACTTGATTTCAAGTGTTAAGACACTGCACCACAAATCACCAAATACGTTAAGTGTTAGATGCATTTCAAACATCGTTCTACGTTTGTTAACAGATGCATTTTGTACTTTTAACGCTGAATGGATTTCGTGATCGATGATGACGGATGGAACCAAACGTCACTAGCAATGAGCCAACTTCATGGTCAACGTGGCAATAAACTAAAAGTCCACTATTAGATTAATAGCCAGAAGCGGCCCGAAGTAGAATGGAAAAGAAATAAAATAAGCTGTTATTTACGAGGCTGATTGGTCCAATCATTGTATAAAATCTCCAAAACAGATTTTGACTTTGGAACCGAATTTTGTCATGACATATACATTAATCCTTTTTTTTTTTTTTTTTTTTTTTTTTTTGGGGGGGTGAGAAATCATCAAATGACTCCTCCCGCTCTGGGCGGAGCGGAAGGGAGTGTTAGACTCTTACTGACTAAAAAACACCCATGTTCCTTCATTGGCCCTTTATGTTCCAGGGCCGCGGTATCTCTTTCGAACAGTCCCGCAGCCCTGGCAGGCACCGGCCCTTGCGGGCCCCTCCCGTTTGCTGACAACTCTTTGAGGCGCGCGTGGAACACGAACGCGCCGTCGACACGGCCTGCCCGTCGTCATACGACGGACGGACGGCGAGCTAACCCATTACTCGCCGTCCACAGGCCCGCGCCTACGGTGGCCGAGAGCCATCACGGCGTGATATACATTAATCCTCATCTTTACATTTGATGATTATTTAATGTAGATACTACTTACATTTTTGTCGTTATATTTCCTGATTGCTTTTGTGATAGTGTCTTGTATACCTCGAGACTCGATGATTTTTTATACCGAAAGAGGCATTTTCTTCCAAATACACGAAGTGATACTTCTGTCTTAAACCCTCACGGTCGTTACGTATATATTTATAGAGAACATTTAAGGGCTTTGTGCCCTTTGTCCCTTTGGTGTGCACTGGCTTGGAAATACCTAGCGAAGACCCAGATAAGGTCGCTCGTATAGAAAGCAGAAAAATAATACCAATTCTATATGCTGAGCTGGGAAAGGGATCTTGTCAGTAAATTTGTTTTCTTCGGTAGGTAGTGTGGTTCGATGCAGTGAAGTGAAATTTTTATTTCATAAGAGATAGACATTCGTTTGATTTAATATTTTTATTAGATTCGTGTTAACCTTTTTAGCTTTAGATGCCAATCTTTTGATTCAAAATACTGTGTTTGATTTAAATTAGATTGTAAACGACAGAAGGGAATTAAACGAAACTGTTCTATAGGGGCCCCTCTACATACTCTCCTGGGGGCATTTCTCTACTGTGATGTTTATGGTACGTTAATGTCAACTTTGTGATGGATAAAAGTCGAAGATCCCTTCAAAAACTGATTAAAATAAGGTTACTTATTCCAAACTACTAAAGCAGTAAAACTTTACTGGAAAATCAAAATTTCAAAGAATTATTATATTATCATTAGTCATTTATTCGTGAACAGTAAATTGTATCTGAAATAACATATAAAATTAAAATTACATATGGAAAAAAGAAGAAAACAAAAACATGCTAAAATATTACATCAATGAATTATGAAGGAAGCAGTCGGAGGACTTAAAGAAAACCGAAATTAAATTAAACAAGAGTTTAATTACTTTAAACTTACATTATTAGATATTAAGTCTAGACTTAGTTGATGCTTGTACCGAAGTGCCAATTTAATTATTACAAAAAAATACATTTCTAAACAATTGCGCAACGCGGATGGGGCATCATCAGATTCGAAGTGGTGGTCGGCCAGCCGCGCGCCGTGCCGACACGAGGCGTCGAGTCAGCAGATTCCCTGTGTTGCAATTTTATGTGGGAAACATCCGTGGTACTAAAATAGCTATCATGTCGCTATTCAGTCGATTTGATGTAGACAGGCTACGTAAAAATGCATAAACACAACAACAAAATACAACATATATACAGGAATTTCGTTATAGATCTTCAACAGCATAAAGACACTTATTCAAGAGGAAACTTTTTAGTTGCTTTTTAAAGGAGCCTTAGTAGATATCGCTTTTTATATGTAGAGGCAACTTACTAAAAGTTGCCTCTACATATAAAAAGCGATAATATAACCGATTGATATCTGACTGCGCCTCACAATAATCAAATTAGGCTGTACCTTGTAACGTAGAATGCCTTGTCTCTGGCACACGGATATTACGTAATCCATAATTACGTAATTAGAAAAGCTAATAACTAAATCACACACTGAAATCATTTCTTCATCAATGATCTCAATCCTACGCATAAGACCCTTCACCAAAAATCTTCAAAACAGTGAACTAATTAAAACAATAGGCTACTTACAATCAGCATAACATCACTTGGGTCGTTATCACGCGAGCGCAGCCCAGCAGCCCCAGTGTCTGTAAGTGCTGAAGTTCAGTTTCATTCATTAGACTTAAAACCCTCATTACAGCTCTGTACTGGAGTATCGCCAAACTGGTTTTGTTTCTGAACTTCTACGATTATTGTCCTAGACTAGGGTATTGCTGGAATCGTATGGTAAAAGATAAGTGTACGTTTATCAACTTTACCACTAGTATGATTTACTTCATTTATTTGACTTGATTGTTTAGTGCTTTCGGACAGGACCCTCAAGGTGCAGGTGGAGTTGCACAAAATACAGATCAAGAAATGGGAAATCGTTTGTGATATGGCTTTGCAATCGCGCACTAGTACGTTGAGCCTGCAGAAAGGCTCCTAGTGGACTGAGGATTTTCTTAAAATAATAAATTATATTTGAAAGAAAGAAGATGACTTTGAGTGAAGAATCATCTTCTTCACTCAAAGTCATCTTCTTTCTTTATAGTGTGGTTAGTGCCTAACCTGGTGTCAGTGTTTTTATGCCGCCCATGGACCATAGCTTTACGTCTTTTCATCACGATGTTTTCCTTCACCGAAGCGATAATTATATAATACGCAAGTGAATTCGAAAAATCAGAGACGCATGTCTTGTGTTCGAACTCAAGACCTATAACTTGTCAGTGTAACGGTCACACTAATAGACTTGAACTCATAGAAAAATAATTTTACAATGACGCATGTCACTGTAGAATTATTTTTCTTTACAGAACGCAACTTGTTAAAATCCTAAAATACTGGTTTTGCTTACACATCCTTACATCATACAGTCATACACGCAAGCCGGTTGCCACTTGACCTTTCTGAAGAACAACACCAATAAGGCCAGTCGGACATCTTCCCAATTTCCATTCCTGTATTAGCATAATCTGCGACAGATACACGCGACACTTTGACCATTAGAAAGTGGCTATCATAGCCGCTGCTAGCCGTCCGTCGACGTTTCACTCCGTTCTATATCGCTTTTATGTCTCTTATATTTGTTACTATTACAGTATTACTGCCGTTAGTATTAGTGAAAATATTTGGCTTCAAACTTGTTCTCGCAGTTGTTTCAAAGGATTAGATAGCCTTGGTAATATTGTTAGGTGTTGAACTGAGATCACTAATTTAGCGATTTTCACTAGGACAAGTTAGGTACCTAATGTTTATTGTTTTAACCCTCATTGCTGGATATTTTAATAGTAGGCTTATGTTCAACTTTGTCTTTGCGTGTCGATAGACTCAAATAATACCCGACCAGTATTTTGCCACGTGCACAGATCTGTCGTTGACTTCATTTAAATACTGAAAGGTGCATGTGGCTGTGCAGGATCTGCAAGAAAGGAGGTGGGGCATATCCTGCAGAGGGGCTCCACACTGACATTGTATTTGGGATGGGTCGATGATAACCTTTGGCTTATCGTAAAAAGGCGATTATAAGATGGTTTTTTTTTTACGCGGTGCGTTGAAAACTATTTATTTGGCTATTTCCTATACCGAGGGTGTCACACTACAGATTAAGAACAATATACATGTCATGAAATTCCCGAAGGGTTAGGCAGAGGAATTATACCTAATAGTACCTCCACATTTCACCAGTTATGTTTAAGACCCGTGTATTAGAAGGCGAGCCAAATGGAAAATATTGTTGCAGCCTAACTATCCTAAAAAAAATTATTAGTTTCTACTAATTTCACATTACCCACAATTGGCGTAAATAGTTACACAACAAATAGACCAAGAGGGCCTTAAATTTTCAGCTTCCAAACCATTCGTATCTCAGGTTTGACCACACAACCATCCTTGTTAACCCTTCCCCGTCGGACGACTGCGTAGAATAATTAATTCTATAGCGTCACAGAGATGATTTAGATCCCAACGGAGCCCATAAGTTATGCCCAAACTATACATAATAGTTCCTGTTTTAATTTAAGATCAACATGGCATTGTGGCGTTTGTTTCGATGGTGAATTTAATTAAGATTTTAGGTAAGTAGGACTAGTCTTACTATAAACCATTGGTGTGTGAACGAATATCCGCCGTCTAAACCACGAAGAGAAAGTCATTTAATATTATTACTGCCGTGTACGCGATGAGATTTCACATCGAAAAATTTTGTATTTGAATTTTCAAAGATACTACCATAATGTTCACTTTCGTTTTCATGTTTCTAGTCTAGACTTAGGTGTGTGTAAGTAGACTAAGGTGTGTTAGTGTTGTGCCTTCTCTGATAGTATAATTAAGATTGAATAATTTTATTCCGTTAACGATATTCAATGGAATACTATTTTGTCTATTTTTGATCCAAATAAAAAAAAAACTTTATGCAAAAAATAATACCGACTTCAAAAACACAAAAAAGTGGAAAATGACTTTAGTTTCAGAAGTTGGTGGCAAAAAACTAAATGAAACAAACAAAAGTCACCGACTATTTTTCACTTTTTTGTGTTTTTGAAGTCGGTTTTATTTTATACAAAAAGTTTTTTTTAATTTTTCCTTTTTTAGTTGTATTATCATTTATTTTAAATTGTTAACAATACATGGGATTGGGTGGGTTACGTCAGTCTCATGCACGATAACCGCTGAACAAAAGTCTCCACACCATGGTTGCTGGAAGACGGATGGCGCCGCTGAGGCCGGACCAGAAAGAGGTGGCGAGACAATCTGGACGCGTACCGCGAGGGCAGGTTCGAGGAGGCACGTGAAAAGAGCACATGGAAGAAATTGGAGGAGGCCTTTGCCCAGCAGTGGAACAGTAAAGACTTCTAAAAAAAAAATTACAATACATGTCATGGTAATAGGCTTATCCCCAATAAAATGAAACTTAACATACCTAACTGTAAAAATGGTCAATAATGGTCAGAACACCCAACTGTGCACATCTGCGTACCCCCTCAGAGCATACAGGCGTGATGTTATGTTATGGTGTGGTGTAAACAATAAACATCCAAGCGATTGCAGCAATCACGACAGATTTGCTGTCTATTATTGAAGAGTTCCGTTCCATATCGTCGGAGTCCAAAATCAGATCATGACATTATTTCTATAAGACCAATTTGGAAGAAAAAAAACAATTTTCATAATTATTGAACTACAATTGACCGAGAAATCGGCGAATATACTTAACAAAAAAAATACACACAACCGAACATAGAACCTCCTTTGAAGTCGGTTAAAAATAGTAGCTACTACAGTTCTCCATCTATTGCTGTAACATAATATTATTAATAGACAGCTTTATTACGAGTATTTATTTCTTTGTCCTTCAACAGTCTTCTTGTAGGTTTCCAAACCGTCTACGGAATAAAATACGAGCTTAAGAACAAGGTCTTGAATTTGTGTCTAATGAGATGTTAGAGCCCTTGAATGTCTGAATAGGACTAGGGATAGAATGTGGGAATTGTGACTACATCACTACCAGCTGTTTTCTTACTAAACAAGTAGGAGATGTATTTAACGAAGACAAGTATTGAGAAACTTGCTATTTCTCGTGACTTTTCCTGTGTCTGTTTTATTACAAAAAAGCAGCTTAAGTACTGTTCCAGGTTACTTAGCTGACAAAGATAACAATCAGTTCACGGGTTCACACGTGAAGAGGTTAGATAGAAAAAGTTACTTTGTATATAAAACTACATCATGTGATTGATGCTTATTGATTGCTTTTGTATTACAATAAAAACAGATTGATATAATTATGAAGAAAGAAATTAGGACCAAGTATTAGATCTAAATCGTTGTTTGAAATGAACAGTTGTTTAACAGTGTGAGCCATTCAATTTGTATTTGAGATAAAAAGATCAAAACTATGATCTTTTTATTATTTTCTTACGAGAACTCTTTCAAAGCAAACCCCTAGACTAAGCTAAAGATTTTTCAATATACTAAGAACACAGCAGATTATTCCCCGACCTCTCACGAACGAAGTCTTATAAACTATTGAAGTTGACAGTTTCTCTTCATCGTTTACGAAAAACTGCAAAGTAGTCTGCGGAACCCTGTTTACTGCCCAAGTGAATGAATAATGCAGACTACAGAAAAACTAAGACATCGAGGACAAACTGAGAATGGACTTCAAAACTAATATAAATAAAAATAACTCTTTTGTCTTTCTTCGAAAGAGGTCAAAATGTTTCAGCATATTAACAAGTTATAGTTTTTGCTTTGTCACTAACTTTTAACCGCGACTTCGCCCTCGTGGAGGTCGAAATATATGCCAAGAAAACGCACTACCGGGTCAAAGGTATTCTATGTCCTATATAATTTCACAGTCTACGTTATGCTGAACTAAATGTCATATTAATCTGTTAAACTGTTCTGGCGTGCAAACCGACAGATAGAGTTACTTATTTGTTCTTTTTATGATTTAAGTATGAATTCTGCATTAAAATGAACAGCAGTAAAGTCAGAGTTTTTTCATGCAGCGAACCAAACAATATTTTGTAAAGAAAATATGTTGCGAAACTTTTGCTTTTTGTTATTTCGGTTTTTAGGGTTCTGTACCCAAAGGGTAAAACGGGACCATATTACTAAGACTCCGCTGTCTGTCTGTCTGTCCGTCTGTCACCAGGCTGTAGGTATGTCATGAACCGTGATATTTAGACAGTTGAAACTTTCACAGATGATGTATTTCTGTTGTCGCTATAACAACAAATACTAAAAAACAGAATAAAAAATATTTAAGTAGGGCTCCCATACAACAGACATGTTTTTTTGCCGTTTTTATAGATTATCTACGTAAACATTATTCGAGTATTCGAATCGGGGGGCACGGCAGTGCCCCCGCCAAGTCGAGCGCGAAGCAAACTGCCCGTACCATCCTTTACTGGAACTATTTCGCCGCATTTTCAGGCCCCTATATGAGAACCTCTGGATAAGACCAGAACGCAGAAACTTTCGTCATTCAGTAAGCTATAATTACATACTTAAAATCCAAAATTTCAAGTGTGTAGGTCAGTTAGTTCCGAAGTTAAGCAAAAGCAAAGTTTTGCATTTATGAAACTCACTCACTCACTCACTCACTCATGATCATCAAAATAGAACTAGTACTTCCCATAAACTCAGAGAGCTGAAATTTGGTACAGAGTTAGGGTTTAATGGAAGAAGAGAGATCTGGAGTACCTGGTGACACTGATTAGAAAACACTAGAGCCCAACGAAACTATAAATAGATCGACATTACCGCCTTTTCAAAAAATATTCAACTTGGTGGGCCGCTTCATTTGATGTCAAAAATGGATTGAATTTATAAGTTTATCAATTGGAAATTACTTTGTGTTGTTATTAATAAAAACTTCTGCCTACCGCTACCAGATGGCGCTGTGCATTTTCGTCTCATTTCTGAATCGCGGTGTTAAGATTCTCCGCCAGTAAATGACGTTCGAACTAAATATCAAACTGTAATGAACTTGTTCTGCCTTGTTCTTAATGCTGACGATTTCCTTCCTCATTGCGGTTTGTTCTTCCTCATTGTAGGCTGAGTTAAATTCTTCTAATTAAAGGAGTCTTAAAGATATTATACTAGGTTATTATTGTTAGTCTAAATATTATCGGTATTTCTGATTTATTTGTGTTTGATTTCGCAAGATAATATCGTTAAAAATGTCGATCATATTAAAAGACGACGATGAACTTAGTGGCTACCAATTAGTTGGTATGCCCAAGGTCCCACGGACGGGTCTTGTCTCTTCCATTCAATATCTTTCTTGGTGTATGAAAAAGATTCAGAGCCGGAAAAAAAGAAAAGAAAGATTTGTAAAAATAAAAAAACTACTAATAAAAAGAAAAAAAACTGAGTCACATAAGATATTCTAATAAAAGAAATCAACATACCCACGTTTCTACAAAAAGAAGTGAAATCCCACCAAAAACATTCTGTAAAAAACTAGCCAAGTCTCGATGAAGCTGCTTGTTTATCTCTAAAAAAAGTATTGAAATCTAGACAAAGTCGTGCCAAGTGTAAAGTTCCATACTGCGATTTCTTTAATATTATAGTTAATGTTGTGTGACTTGGCCGTTAAAGTTACACAAGGGTACAAAACCAGGTGCTCCATGACACCATTGCACCAATCTGTCGCCAGAACCGCTACCCATTGACGATGGAAAATTGCGACTTGGAAAACGTTGATTTAATAACCAGTCAATTGTAGGCTTGATAAAGCTGCGTATTTCAATAATACTTATGTATAGTCTAAAACAAACAATATAAAAAAATATTTTCAGTACAGACTACAGACGGACTTCTAGTCATTGATATATGTCTGTCTGCATGTCTATTCGATGTTAGATCGGTGGTCGATTTGACGCTCGAAAAAGAAGAGAGCAGAAGTCAGCATTATCTGAATGAATGCGTTGCACAATCAACAACAGCCTAAAATGAGACTAGCGTCCAATTACCAATACCAGTATGGGCTATTATCTCGCTTAACAAACATAGGTAGGTACAACAGAATGTTATATCTGTGTAAAAAAAATGACTTTTACCCACTAGCGTATAAAGAATGTTCAACGGCCAAGTCACACAACATTAACTATAATAATAAAGAAATCGCAGTATGGAACTTTACACTTGGCACGACTTTGTCTAGATTTCAATACTTTTTTTAGAGATAAACAAGCAGCTTCATCGAGACTTGGCTAGTTTTTTACAGAATGTTTTTGGTGGGATAAGAAAATACTATATCTTACGACTCTGAAATAAGTAATTTCAAATCTATAAAAGTTTATGAAAAGTTTCAACCGTTTTTCATAAATATTTATTATATTCATCGTCTTAGACTTTCATAAATAGTGATGGTAGACTAGTAAACTGGGCAAATTCGTTCCAGTGACGCTGCTTTTTGTTGAGCGCTAAATCTATTGTAAGAGCGATCATAGGTACTTACTTACCTACTAAATTTAAAACCCGTACGTTGATTGGCTGATGAAACACACAGGCACACACAGGTACATAAACTTACCTTCTAAATTACAATATTAACAAACACAATATATTTCTAAACCAATCACCGGAGGCCCTAAACTCGACATTCGATGCGCGAATAAAGAAAACTTTAGACACGAATTTAACATAACAAAGAAGCAAAGAAAACACACAAAAAGTCGAGAGAAGAACCCTTTTAACAGACAAGACACACTCGTCAGTTAATAGAGTGTAGACAAAGGTGTTTACCATGATAAAGGAGCAGAAAAAAGCGGAAAAAGCGAAGCTAAGCTACACGGTTTGCTCGATAAGTGAAATAAGATGCCTCGGAAGGCTGTAAGCTATTATTTCGACTAAATGGAAAGCAGTTTACTGTCTAAATGGGTTCAATATCGCGGCCATCTTTGCGAATTTATTTTTTCTCACAAAGAGCAGTGTTTAATTCTCTGGAGATAAAGCTGTGATGTTTACGAGCTGATTTAGTGTTGCAAGTGGTAGAAAGTATTTGGAAGTAATGACTTCATCCCAAGCCAGTCGTAACAACATAAAGGGGTAGAAATTGAATAAGGTGATAAATAAAACTAGTTATCGCGACTGATGGAAAGAATTTACAGATACACAACATAAGCACTCACTTTTATCCCACATAGGTAAGAAGAAGCACCTACTAAGATTAGAAATGAAGACCAGATCGTCACCTACTAAGATTCTTATTGTACTATCAGCCACTGCAGCGCTCGCATTGTCAGCGTTCACAAATTTGGTCATACTCACACGCTGATTGCATTACGCACCTCATCTATTGACCATTCTTAAGAACACCACCAATTATATTAGTGAAAGTCGTTTTCATTCACATCTTGTCTTTTGTTAGTTGCCTTTATTTCATCCAATGGATATTCTTTCCCTCAAATAGTAATAATTACCGTCCAATATTTTCAGGAAATTGTAACTCATCTATTAAATCATATGAATGTACAACCAGACGGTGACAGGTAGCAACTGTCTGACATTAACAAATTGCTAATCAGAGGTCGGTAGTGAATACCACAAGTTAATTCGAGATCATCTGGAATCAGAGTTAATTGTCTGGTGGTAATTACGACAAACCGCAGACATGGCTCATTAATCACCCACACCTAATCAATGACAAAGTGACGTTTCATTGCCAAGGTCAAGTGGTCAGGGGGTGTTGAATGGAGTAAGACCAAAATTGGGAATTTTTATGATTGACGTTTGAAGGACTCAAATTGGAAGTACACTTTCAAAGCTGTTGAAGATTAATTTAAACAATGTTTGAAAAAATAATGCTTGTGTATGGTAGTACGGAAACTAACCTAACCAACACCAACATCGGAACTTAACACTGGGAAAACCGGTATCAATGGTGTCATGTTATATTTTGTAAACAAAAAGCAAGAAGAAATAAATTGTAGCTTGATTAATTTGCTGCTGTTAGTACTTGATACCATTTCTGTGCCTGTGTCATAAATACTTGGCAAACGAAAAACCTTTCAGAACGGTTAGGTGCACTGTGCTCACAGTTGGCGTGAGTGTATGATCAGATGTAGGATCGTGAACGAAGAAAAATGAGTATAATAAGGATCATATCCGGGAAAGTTATGTAGTTATCGTCTGCCCCACTGGAAAAGGCGTGAGGTTATGTATGTTTTTGTACGTAAAAAAACCCGAAAGATTTCTTTCCTCGAGATAATCTTTATAAACTATTTTTAGGGTTCCGTACCTCAAAAGGAAAAAACGGAACCCTTATAGGATCACTTTGTTGTCCGTCCGTCCATCTATCTGTCAAGACCCTTCATCTCGGGAACGCGTGGAGGTATCGAGTTGAAATTTAAACGATATACTAAAATTTACAGTCTCTTGAAGCTGTGAAAAATAAAACTTCTAAGTAAACGTAAAAAAAGATACAGCCGTTTATGCCACAAAAAACATGTATTTCGACACTCTCAAGGTAATTTCTTTAAAAAGAAAAAAAAAAACAATTTCTAGGTCAACAGGAAGCACTGTTGATCTAGAATCATGAAATTTGGCAACTAGCAATGTCTTACAGCACATGTAAAGCAAAAAGTCTGAAAACAGTAAATATGTAGTTTAATAACAAAATACCTACAAGTTTACACGGAACCCTCGGTGCGCGAGTCCCACTCGCACTTGGCCGGTTTTTTTTTCAAAAAACCTCATTTAATTTAGACTAGTGATCACACTTCGACAGTTATATGATCAAGCTAACTAGCCAGTCCATCTGTGCGGTTTCTGAGCGTCAATTATAAATTATCGGTGAACCGCAACCTCAATTGATTAGTCTGCCGATGGTCAGTTAGAGGCAAGTAGCTTGAGGTTACATTGGAAAGTTCAGGGTTAGTTGAAGATAATAGTTAATCTTACTATGTAATTGGCATAAGATCGCGCTGAACATTATGGAAAGCAAACAATTTAAGTATGAGTGTCTGAAAGGGTAAATGTCTGAATAGGAGAAGGAGCATTTTAATCTTGATTTTTAAAAACCATGTCCTAAACTGATTTGTTGTAATGAGGTAAAAAGCATGAAAAAGTTATTTTTCCTTTATTTTTGTGGTAAACGTCAGTATAGTCCTTCAGTAGTTCATTATTGGTTTTTAATTGTAGAATGACCCAGTTTACCTGGAGAGATTCATGCGTATCTACAATTCCGAAAACCCATCGACTTTCCCGACGACTTACTTTTATTATCAGTGTCAACATTCATTCCAAAAAACAGTTTCCGATTATCGCAGCCAATTGGTCCGTGAGAAAAATGGGTCACCCCGTAAACTGACATAACAGCAGTGCTTCACCCCATAAACCGCTAGTTTTGGGACATCCGCGGGGTCCATCGATTTTCATCTAAAGAGGTCGCAGGGGGGAGAAATAAAAAAGCAATAAAAACGTCCGTGGCGTTATTATTTCCTGTTATTTTGACATCGCCCCCTCAGCTCCCCTGTTCACCCCATGCTTGGACTTTACTAAATAAATAAACTAGTGCTTATTGTGATTGTAGAAATTACTTTCACTTTTACTTCGCACATATTTTATTAATGATATACAGTGGAAATTGGTATTCTGTATTTTAACTAAATAAAGAAGGTCTACGTATAATTTAGTAATTTAATATTGATGCTTCACTAAGTTCACAAAAAAACCGGCCAAGTGCGAATCGGACTCGCGCACGAAGGGTTCCGTACCATTATCTATAAAAAACGGCAAAAAAATCATATCTGTTGTATGGGAGCCCTCCTTAATATATTTTTTTTAATTTTTAGTATTTTTTGTTATAGCGGCAATAGTAATACATCATTTGTGAAAATTTCAGCTTTCTAGCTATCACGGTTTATGAGATACAGCCTGGAGACAGACAGACAGACAGACAGACAGCGAAGTCTTAGTAATAGGGTCCCGTTTTACCCTTTGGGTACGGAACCCTAAAAACAATAATGGGGAGTTTGGTGCCGGGTTACGGCGCGCGGACGAGCGGACGCGCGGGCGGTTTCAGGGAAATTCTTTTGTAGTTTTGATCTTAAAGTGCTGAGTCTCACCCAAATTTGAATAAATAAGTTTTGATTTTGCAATTCTTCACACCTGCAAATACTTTCTAATGAGCTACAAGAACGAATTTTCAGCTACTACAATTTTGCCATCTAAATCTACGACATTTTAATACAAAAACACATTTATCTTGACTTCAACCATCTTTATAAAAGTCGAACTCACACTTCATTTTCCCCGAGCTCAAGCCAACATGATTACGGTAAATGGAGCAAACGTTTATTCGCGTCCAAAAAACGAGTATTTTCGTCCTATGACATTCCGGTCCAGTGCTAATGTTTCAGGAAGGATCTTTCAATAGGGCTGGCAGCCTTCAATGAAAATAAATAGAAAAGAGAATAATCAAACTGGGGCAGGATAACCTTTTGAGAAAGAGAACTGAAAAAAAAATGGCAGATAAAATGTGGACGAGCCTGTTAGAGTACCAAAGTCCTATGTCGTTTTTTTTATAGAATTCTGAATTTTGAGAAACCGGCATGGTGTTTTCGACACTGATGGAGAGTTGGATTTTTTATTTGTAATGGAAACATACATAGCTTATATTCAAACACATGGAGAAAATTTGCTCAAATTCTCGCTCAGTCAACATATTATTTTCTTATTTAAAGCCGGCTTACAAACAAAGGATAAAGGTCATTCGCACCGTTATTGACTTTAAATTGTACTCATACAAGGACAACTTCGCCTACACTAGTTCCGCAGCCACCCCTACACTAGTCCCAAGAGAAACTACAAATTAGAGAGGAGCCTAAGGACCTTTAATTTGTCGACAGTCGATTGACGCGACAATTGCGACAATCGCACGATCCCACGACTAATGTTCACGAACGAATTCCCTTCAAACTCTTCTGAAAAACTTTATTTCAAGTAATTAACTGTTCCAGTCTGTTCTATTGGCGCTAAATAAGCTTTATTATGGAATTTTAGGAAATACGGCTCTTGTTTTAGTGATGGTTCGAGGAATTTGTAATAATACGCGGAATTGGATTATGTAAAGTTGTGTTTGCGATTTCCAGTGAAGTTAGGGCTTTCGTTACTATTGTGTTGTTGTTCTTATTTGACTTTAACATTAATTGTAGGAAAAGAGGTTTGTACTTGTTGTTGTTTAATTAATTTTTGGAATATACAGCGTATTTTTTTGTACGTAACAGTGCTGTAACAAACAAACAACAACCTGTGTCCTAGCACTGAGGTAGCGTTATAGGGTTTAAATTATGCTGTCAGTATTATTTGATCGAGGCCTACAACTTGTAGGCTGCCACGTCATTTTAAGTTTGTCAAAAACAGCTTTTCAACATTGTAAAGCAAAAAGTCTATATATCACAATGTTATTGAATGCAATCCCAAACACTGCTGCTGGCCATAAACCGTCAGAAAAACCCTTTTTTTATTTAAAAAATCCTGAACAGTGAGTGCAGGATACGCACTCGACTCTCAAAAAACCTACAATATGTAGAATAACATTCGGAAAAAACTAAAACAAACGAGTTAATTGTTTTAATACTACAGCAGTAAGTAACTTCTAACATCAAAACTGCCAACAAAATGGCCGCAATGATTCGAGTGAAACTCTCAGTATAATTCAAGTTTCTAATTCAACACACATTACCTCGGTACACATGAGTTGTACGTTAAATAAATTACACATGTCGAGTTGTTTACAATTCCAGTATAATTTAATAAGGGTTTTATTTCAATGGTTGGCAGCCGCGCATTAATTTGTGTCCTACATTAAATTAATGTAATGTCATGTTTTAGGTTTATGAGTTTTTATATGTGGCTATTATTAGAAAATTTGGCTACATTTGATTTAGCTCTTACAGGCGAATTTCTTTAATTTTTCAGCAAATTATAATAGAATTTTTAATTGGCTTTTAGGTTCTCCAACTTTTTCAAACTCAACTTAAACCATTTAATTCAATTAAAACATTTACATGCAATTTTGAATTGCTGAAAAGTAATGGGCAAGAAACTCCATGAATATTTTATTAAATGATGTTTGGTATTACAAAATATTTGGTAATTTATCTATATGATTAAAACGAGTACCTTCGTTAGTTATTATAAATTCGTTCTATATCGAAGTCGATTTAAAATAATAATAATAATTTACCGCACAAGAAAATATATACATATAGATATATAAATCGCGTTGGACTATTCATCTGCGAGGTAGCTGCTAGGCAATGTCAATCAGTTAAATTATTTCGCCAAAACACAGCCAAGATTAACCAAAACTGAGTCCTTCTACCCCAAAAGGACTAACTATCACCACAACCGGCTTCCCATTAAAATCCAAAAATTTTACCCCACCCTCTATTATAAGTAATTTATCGTCCCCAACTTCTGGGTTGAGTCGTAAGCGCCAGACGGCGACGCCATTGCAGTCAAGGTCACAACTTATATTAAACTGGACCCTAGCTCAAATGTTACGGCTCTCAACGTCTTTAATCCTCAAGTTTGGTTCGCTCTGGATTGATTTATGGGTACTCGATAATTTTGTTAGGCTTTTGAGAGCTATGGTTGGACGAGTACGCCTGGTGGTTAATAAGGAGTTAGACTCCTTAAGATATACAAAATTATAAACTAAATATTTCAGTCTTAGTCGGGGTTTGTTCGTATGACGTCTACTAACAACTGGTAATAACACTATACAATACAGATTTTTTCTCAAAGGGTAAGAAAGATAGAAAATACGTTTATTTGGCACCTACCACTTGGTGCACACAACTTAACCCATTAGGGACTGAGTTTTTGAAACTCAAATTTTGTGTTTTTATGTTTATTTTTGGGTTGAATGATGACCAGATAATACGATTATGATAAAAAAAATTCAAAATCTCGGAATTTTGAGTTTTCGGCTGTTGCCATATGGCAACGCAAGGTCAAACGAGATACAAAGATTCGATATTTTGCTGTTTTAGAAAAATAAGAAGCTTTTGAATATTTCTTTTATTTATTTAGTATGCATTTATGAAAATGCAAAGATAATTACATAATGATAATTTAAAAAATATTTAATACATAAAACAACATCTTTTTTGAACATATAACTCTTCCAATAGTTTTACAGTCAGCTCCAACACATAGCTCTATGTTTCTTTTCTACTGATTTTGGAAAGTGATTTTTACCGTCATATCTAACTCCTTCCAAAACCCAAGATCCACATCTGAAGGTAGATGGTAGACCACCAGATTTAGTAGGGATTCCATACTTTTTCAAGTATGTGTACTATCTCACGGCGAAATTTCAGCTGTGAAATATCCTTTCATGATTTGCACATCAGTATCCAGGCATTGTTTATTGTAACATCTACACAGTAAAAATAGCAACCACGTCAAAATAGGCCACCACCATTTTTTGCCTCGGACCCCAATCCTATAATTATCTACATGAGCATCCATGAGGTCTGTACCTCCCATGTACTGATTATATACCGCTATAATATTGGGTCTCGGTACTTTTATTTTTGGTTGGCTTGCTTTGGAATACCAATCCGCCAATCCCACTGGACTTACTTTGTGCTCAGTAGAAGCGATAGTCACAACTGAATTATCCATCCATCGTACTACAACAACATCACCTTGAGAGGCATATTCGGACCCTCTTGCTCTTTTTTTCATAGCTTCAACCTTAACAAATGCATTCTTTTGGCAACCTGTTCTGGCGAAGTGTGCCTGTTCCTCCGTTACCCATACTTTTCAAGTGAATCAGAAGTGGAATACCCGTAAAAACCTGGACCCTGGATCTATCAAACGTTCATCAGATTTGTCTTCGTTCCTGTTCTGAGACACAATTTCTGCATCCGCCAAGAGTTGTCTGCCTGTCAAATTTTCTATCAAACCACCTAAATCTTCATCCGCAGAATCCTCATCTATTTAAATAAATCCAATATATATTTTGCAAAACATCATCAAGTTCTTGTTCTAATAAATCTGCAATTTCATGCAACTTCAATCTAAAAAGAAAAAATAAACACTTTTAGGAAAAAGGGAAAATCCAATGCAGAAGATTGTAAAATAATTATCTTTGCATTGTATAGATTCCATCTCTTAGTATTATATAATTGCATAGCACATGTGTGAGTACTATGTACTGTAAAGCTACCATTTATATTTTGTTATCTTTCATTGACTTGAATGTGTCCTGGTGGCTGAGAGAATGTCATGCTCACTCAAATGTCTCGCTGATGGTGGCGGGTGTGTCGGGTCATTTAGTTCCCTTCAATATGGTTGAGTTGAATGGCGCTGATCCATGCGTCATGTTCGTGAACGGGGGCTGTCAGTTGGGACTGGTCATCTCTTACCTGCCACGGTTTATTTTAATTACCTACTTTATTTTTAAATTGTTGGTTTAATCTTTTACTCTGGACGCTCTTAATGTGCACGTCTTTGTACATCGTTCTCACATATATGTATATTCTCAACATGAATGATGTAACCAAGATTTTGTAACAATATTCTGATTTAAAAGAGTGTCCATGGAGTTTCTTGCCCATTCTTCTCCATAGAGATCTACGATTTGGAATGTGCAACTACAGTACTTTCGCAAGTTATTATACCTTGTGTCTGTGACTGTAGCTTAGCTTTTTTATTTTTGACTTTCAAAAGTGCCTGTAATGGTCTAATTGAAATAAATGCTTTGACTTTGACTTGACTTTGACTTGACCAATAACACTGTACACTACCAGGCAATCGAATCTATAATCTCATGCTCAGAAGTAGCTACAATTAGACCATCGGGGAAGTTAAAATGATTAATAACCCGACTTATCGTTTACAGTAAACGCGAGTCATGTGTGTCGACTACCAAATAAACCCTTTCACATCTAGAACACCGGGTTACTATCACATTTTCAAAAATCAATGTACGACCCTCTGAAATCAGTTTGCCACTTCATAAATCGACGTCACACATCCCTCACTATAGAAGGCCTAGTTTCAAAGGTGGACGATTGGCAAACGTTGTTAGCACTACGTTTTTTTACCGAGCATGGCCTAAAACCAATTAAAAATGGGGTGTCCAACATACAGTTTGTATTGACAGCAACTAACTCTCTTGGCTCGGCCGGCTTTACATTTTTGCTCGACGCGTCCGCGGGTTAAAATTGTGACGTCAGAACTTTATTTTTATAAAGTTTTATATTAAAAATATTTTTTTTTAATGTTTTTATTGTTAACTTTTGACCATAGATTTGTTTTTAAAATGAAAATGTCAAATTCAGTTATTGATGTGTGATGATGTTTATGTGAACTCGCACCCTTATAACCTAACCTACTAACTACCCGGTATAATCTTCTGCCCCATTTGTTTTGACAGATTTTGTGTAAATGTGAAATTACCAGGTTGTGAAAAGTGTGTGTTTATGGAAGCACGCTAACGCCATTGCTCATGGGAGTGATCTCTCTCCGGTCGTACTTGTTTGTCGTTACATCCGACTATTCGATTGAGGGAAGGTAGAGGCAGCTGCGTTCGCGCACACATTTGTTGTCATTAATAACCGCGCTGAATAGTTTTTACTGGTATTCGGTGCCACGACCGATATCGGTCCGAATAAGTCCATAATACCAACCGAATGATCAATTCTCATGCTCATCTTTGTTACAATCTTTGATTTCGCCAACAAAGATTCCAGAGTACCACATGCTTTAATTCAAAAGCTTTGAATACATTTCAATATTCCCACAAGTCGTAAGATTTACAATTATGTTTATTATTCACGAGGTATACAGTGGTAACTTTTACGATCGCGTCTGGTTTCAAACCGGACTATTTATGTAAATGTACAGTTCCTAGGGGGCGGAATAACAAATCGTCTGGATCTGATTATATTATTTTGTATACATTAATCATTACTTCATGAAGATGTTATAGTTATCAAAGATACTGGTTGAGTTGAGATAGATAGGCAGTCGCTCCATGAAAAAGTACTGGCATTCAGCTACATTTGACTGGGAGACGACCCCAATATAGTTAGGAAAAGGCAGGGCAGATCATGATGGTATTACGTTGAGAAGTGGAACCAATTGAGGCACTTTTATTTAGCTTTCTTTTGTACCCTGAATTTCTGAGAAGTCATACTTGCAGACAACAAACTTAAGGAGTCATTTAAATGTCTGTTTAAGGTGTGTCTTGTCATTGAAACGAAATTCACACTTCAGATTTCAAATCCTATTCCAAGGATGAAAAATTCATTCATTCATTTCATTCTTAATTAAAAACAACAACAAATATTGACTTGAACATTGGCCCCAACACGCCAACACATACCTAATCCTGCCGTTTACACAAGTTGTAAACTAGGAATAGTAACACTACAGGGACTGGAGACAAACATTCTGGCCAAATAGAGCGAACTAAGCAAGTACAGTTAACATGCCTGTAATATATTACAGATTCTGTACTTATGTCTGTTGGTCTTTGTCTTCTTGGTAGAGAGTACCATCTGGGATATTCTTGCCAGAGAATTACTAGCATTAAATTATTTAATAGGATTACGGTAGTACCTAATTACAAAATCCATTCTTCTGAGAGTTTTGTAGTCTTATTACATTTATAAGGGCTAAAGGGCTTTTTTGGTAACGTTGCTAGATTACCCATTAAAATCTTGTCAGAACCTAGTGGTACTTTCGTCCATCCTAGGAGTAAGCAGTCGATTTTGCAATTCTAACGAACTATATCAATCAAAACAAATGCGCAGTGATCATACAGTAAGTGCACACTGATTAATGTCCCAATATAGTGTCCCAGATATGAAATGTTCTTAAAACTTTAAAATTCTCTCATTCGTTAAAACTGACAACAATTCCGCCAATCATTGATTAAGGTGAATGAGTAAATAAATTAGTCCCATTAATGAGTCTAAAGTTCTTTAGTTACTACTGGAAACAAAACCATTTTGCAGCCGAGATAAAATGGGCTAACACAAATAGAACGGTGTCAACGTAGATAAAACGTCACAACCCCTTACGGACACAACATCTGATACCAATATCCTTTACCTTAAAAGCTAGTTCTAATAATATAATTCAGTTGAACTAAGTTCAGCGCAGCATTATCGAGTTAAGTCGTTATTCAAGTATGCCGGTGGGAGTTAACGGCGACAGTTAGGTGCATTACTCATACGAGCTGTTTAAAATTAAAGCCAAACCACTTAGAGAATATTCTGATAGGAGAATGAATATGAATAGGATCTGTTTGTATGATAGTTTTTTATTAGAAGATTGAGGAAGTATGGTTTTATGGTGCTTGGTTCATATGCGAATCACATGACAAGCTTTTGTCCAGCCAAGCCAGTCTATGCCATTTCAAAGGTAATCTGAGGTACCAACAAATTGCGGTGTAATGTCGGCCAGGGCGCCTAGGGAAAGTAAAATTTGATCATCGATAATGATGATGGAAACGTCATAAATGGATTGACCTAAGTTAACGAAAATCTTATGTTAATAGTGGCGAAATTTGTTGTTGAAAATGAAATGCTTCGGATGCGATAGCCACTTGTGTTGCGCTCTGGTATACAGTTTGACAGACAACATACAGTTGAAGGGTTCAAGTCTTGTTCTTTTTTTGTATGAGAAAAAGTATTTTAACAGTAACATAGTTACGGAGTAGTATTTATGTGCTACGATATATGTATTCTAACTATCGCATTTCCCTACTTTTTAATACTACTAAGTGCTTAATTATTACCATAATGACAATTCCATGCCCCGATACAATCAAACAAACAAACAATCAGATTTAATTCAATTAGCATTCCAGCTCGCGCCTATAATTGAATGTTCTCAACATCTGTAATCAATTGATAATCGCATTAATTATACCGTAACTAGCCAATTAATATGCGGCCGCCATTGCTTTACAATCGATTCAATTTGGTGTGATAATTTTGGTTGGAAAAACGGTGATAATGAGATGTGCGAATGTAGACAATGGTCTGAAATGAATGAGTATGGTCATGAAATACAGATGTCTTGCTGGGGAGCTTGCTTCTTCTCAGATTAATACTACAAGTGACTCAATTGATAACCTTGTTAGTCCAATAATGGCTGCTGACCCTGGGGTCCGGAGTTGGATTCCGATGTTCGCTAAATGCTGTATTGTAGTCTTGTGTAGAAGCAGCAAGGAATTTGGATTGCCCCGACCATAACTCCCCGTAAACCCTTTTAATACTTAAACATAACTGACGAAATATTGGCGACTTAAACATTCTGTCTCGCTCTTTCAGAAATGCAGGCGTGTTATGTCGTCAGATCCTAAAAACACGAAAATTCTTAAAAAAAACACCTAAATATTGTATAGACTGAAACATGAAAACGGTCCAACAAAATTCTCGTCGGGCAAAAAAAACCGGCGCGTGTTTGAAAGGGCCGTTAACACGCCCTTAGCAACCGTGACAAGCTATCGACGTGACACACCGCGGGAAATGTACCAAATATTCTTTTTGGAAGACAAAAACGGATATATTTTTCATGAGAACACGGCTGACTTTAAGGTTTAGGTTGATTTGATACGTGTACTAAAATAACTTATAGCTAGATCTTATTTACGCTCTCGTGTCGAGTTAATAGATTACCCAGAGATAGGTTAGGCAATGCGGGCTGAAGTCGGTCCGTAGATGGGTGACCATCCTTTATGGTACCTGTACACTCGCCGAGACACTGCGAGGTAGGATTACGAGACTTTATATAGTAGCGCAAGTCTAGCCTCGGTGTTCCTCCCTTAACTGTGCATGCTCCCACGCGCCCTTCCTCGGAGTTTCTTGGCGAGGGTATACAGCCTTTACATGTCTAAATCCCTCTATGCCCCGGAAAGCACATTTAGCCGATGGTTCCCATTGTCATTTGTAGATCATTGACAGCCGTGAAGAGTAGTCAGGAGCCCGGAAGACAACCAGATTTACCCTGGATATATTATTATTTGATATGTGGAGGTCTAATAGACCGTCATTTCATGGTATATACTGGTATTCTTTTAGATTTCTTTTATCATATCAAAATGTGTAATGTTTCTTATCATTTTAAGAGTAAATTAGATCTATGTACTTCATAGTTTCTTCATAATATTTTATAAGTATTTCTTCGTTTGTCAGTACAAAACTGTCTTGTTTATTTGACTTAAGTAACACATATTTTCACTAGTTACAGCGTGTTTAAGAACACTTTTGGATTGTTGATTAGTGTTTTATTTAAGAACGTAATAATATCATATATTGTTAATAAAATTGAATATTTAGAGCCTGCTTCTAAGTGCCATAGACCACCAATAACCTCGACCGAATGAGGGCTATCGTTTTTGAGCTCACCAGATGGCGCCACTGGCGAGTAATGTCCTGTCATTAATTCAATTTTATACTTGAAAGTACCAATGACTTCATTATTTACAATAGTGTCCCTAAAATTAGCAAGCATGATACATTCAAAAATCGTTCGACCTCCAAGTACTAACAAATTAGATCCAAACTTGTTACTTAAAATCTTCAAGACAATCAGGCTCAATCTTAACCACAATCGTGAATACACACAGTGACATAAAACCGCAACGCGTAAACACTATGACATCTGACATTTTCTGAAGACCTTAGTCTACACGAACGCCTCTAGCGGTGAATTTATGCGCGATAGCCCCCATTAAGACATACATGTTGGCTTAATAATCTCGACATCCAAGCATATACCTACCATAATTTATACATTTATTGCATAATCGAGATAGTTCGAAGTTAGTCAGAATATGTTTTCATTTCAATTACCACTAATTCTAGTCGTTTACGTTTTAGTAAAATGTTATGTTCACATTCAATTTTAAAACTGTTCTAGAGGGCGTGGGTGTCAACTCAACGGATTTGTCTTATAAAAGCATGAACGGCTACATGATTTTTGATCGATATTTGCTCTCAAATTGCAAATACCACCAATAAAATTATTGTTATTCAAAGAAGAATAGTTATTTAAATATGACGCCCTATCTATGGTAAGAAGTCAATTTATTTATCTGACATTAAAAATGGCCGTCTGAAATCGATAAATATAACTAACATTCAGCTGCCCCAGGTTGGACTGAAAGCTGACCTTTAAAAGGGTTGTTCTATGTTGGTCAAAGTATAACTGGATCCTTTACTCCCGGATTCTACTTCCGAGAACGAGCTCGATTTCGATCGAGCTTTTACTGATACAAATGTAATGTTCAATATTCTCGTCGTCGTGGTTTTCTCTCATAAAGTTTTTGAGATTAAAAACCTAACTAAGTTATTCGCCGACAAAGCATTTACGATTTTTTAATGCAAACTTGAATAACTAATTTATGTAAAGAAACAAGTGCGTTCGTTCTTTTCATTATATTTGATTTTAATTTGAATTCTCCAAGTGCAAGGGAACATGGTGCATTTTTACTTTTCTTTTAGTTTTAATGAAAGCATAATTTTAAAAGAATTCATTAAAATTTTAATTTTCGTGCCGAGTCCCTAAAAATATTTTTCTATTAGCGGAGTAGCTCATTCTTTATACGAATGTTTTTCTTTCGTTTGGTCAATTTATTTTTCACAGGTTTTTGCAATTATTATTTATTCATGAACTGCAATAAAGCATACTAAGATAATAGATTACAGGCGTGATGCTATACATCAGTAATAATCCGCGCCAGCTTCATCATCAAACATTTGGGCGGAGGTGTGTTCTAATAAAATGGTCAAAAGGTGTCAAGGGAAGTAGTGAAGGAATTGTAAAAAAAAAAAATTGGCACAAAAAACAAACCACCACCACCACCACCTTGATCACCCATCCACAGACAGACCTCGGCAACCGTTGCTTAACTTGGATCACCCATCCACAGACAGACCTTGGCAGTCGTTGCTTAACCTTGATCACCCATCCACAGACCAACCTTGGCAACCGTTGCTTAACTTGGATCATCCATCCACAGACAGACCTTGCCAGTCGTTGCTTAACCTTGATCACCCATCCACAGACAGACCTCGGCAACCGTTGCTTAACTTGGATCACCCATCCACAGGCAGACCTGGGCAGTCGTTGCTTAACCTTGATCACCCATCCACAGACCAAAGAGGAAACAAAAATATCTGGCTTGCTTTCTATAACATACGCACGCCGCACGGCTTACAATAGCTTACTATAGCAAAAAAACATTACCTTCCTTTGCATCGCGCAGTCGGGTAAATGTGTCGTACACACTTTTCGTCTGAATTTTTTCCGTCTAGCCCCGCAACGCGCGATAAGGAACTACGTTCCAAAAACATTACAAAACTAATAACGCTACTAGAATCTACTTGCGCAACACCGAGACAAACCCCTGAAAATAAAAAACCAACCACCAAACGTCTTTTTATCAGCCAAATTACTCAACTCATAATCATACTTAAGAGACCATCCCTCTAAACGCTAAATCCCCCATGTATTTTCCTCCACACTTTTTCATATCCATCCGCAAAACAAGCAGTTGGAAAGTGCGAAGTTAAAAACATGGTGTAAGCATAGTACGGAGATAGGGGCAGCAAGAATTTCATTAAACTTGCCTCGTTGGCCGAGATCGAGAATTACTGGCTGTCGGGGCGGACTGCCTTTACACCAAAACGAACTTAAATGGCTTTGAGAATCGTTGAGGGTTTTTGGTAGTGACGATTTTTGAGTGTAAATCTTACTAATATTATAAAGGCGAAAGTTTGTGAGGATGAATGGATGGATGTTTGTCACTCTTTTACGCAAAAACTACTGAACGGATTTGGATGAAGTTTATTTATTTATTTATTTATTGGATCTCCAACAGAAACTACACAATTACATGCAAGCATACATATAACAGGGACAAATACACGTGTGCGCTTCCAATTATAGGAGACCACATCATTCACTTATAATCTAGGTACATACAATAAATTTGACAAGGTCAAAAATCTAAAGAAATCAAAAACATTACATAAAAAAAAACAAACAACAAAGGAAACAAAGTGAATTACGCAAAAGATGAACTATAATGATAATGGAAATGAACAATAAGAGAGAAAAAAAAATCATACAAGAATTAAGTTAAGTTTAGCTCACAGATAGTTTATAACCTGCATTAAGACAGGATACTTTTTATCCCGGTAGTATGATCCCGTGGGACAATTATCGAACTCCACACGGGCGAAGCCGCGGGCATAAGCTAGTTGGTATATATTTGGTTGAAACTTCGGGAATGGATAATTTATCAAGTGTTGACAAATAAATCAGCTGTTCCCTACATTTACGATCGATTAACTCGTCAAAATGTAGGAAACAGCTGATTTTTTTTTCGCGATTTCAGGTTTGGTCCCATAGTAAAAGTTGTTCATAATGATGAGTACAATGACCTCTTAAGAGGTTGCTGGTGTTTTACAAATAACCCTGTATTTGATAGGTATGAGAACAGGTCGTAAAGTATATTTTACACCGCTAATTTAGTAATATAATAAAAAATCGACGCGTATTCTAAAAATAAAGTAAATTAAAAAGCTTTTCATCCATTCGGCCTTATCCGGTTACCGGCTCGCGAATTGATTGATCGTTTGTTCCCATCGTTTGTTTAAAAACAATACACGAACTCCATTCCAATTATATTAGCCAGAAATAGAAATGTTATGGGTAAACATAAAAGTTTACTGTGTGCCGACGATATAAAATTGGAGTGTTGGCGATAGGAATCAAATTCGGTTAGCAAGTTTAAATATTTGAGTTTTATGTATTTTGGGTGATCGTCTCTTGCGGGCGCGGTTTATCGGATCAGCAGAATTTTAAGCAGATCTGAGAGTAGCTGGTTTATGCAAACAAACGTTAAAGTTATCCGTTTTAGAAAAGTTTGTTTGATTTAACGCTTACGCCAAGAGGATGGGCAGCAGTATCATGACTGCAATTAACAAACTGTAGTTAAAATCCATTCGCTTTTCATAAGCATGATAACAATATTAACAATTTCATATTTGACGTATTTTTTAAGTTGTCATTGCGAAACCCGCACCAGCAAAACATCTCAAAGGATTTTTAGGTACCTACTGAAAACAAAATCAAAGCCACGTAACTCAGAACAGAAAACATTTTAATAATTCGTACCCAGATACATACCTACATTGGTAATTTTAAATGGCTATTATAAAATTACAGTACGGTGTAAATGCAGCCACCAACGGCGGCTTTTTGATTTTATAGCGAGCACTAATTTAACGTGTAAACGATATAGCACTTTGTCATAGCACTCGTAAGATCTAGCGGAGAAACTTTCTGTTTGTGTCGAACTACCCGTCTTACACCCACCTATATTATTGAACGAGGTTCGAAAACCTTCAAGAATTACAATTTGATGATGTTGAAGTAGAACACACTTTGATTGGCGGAAATTAGGTTATTACAATTGCTGATAGGTAAGACATCATTTTTGTTTACATCAAGAAATAACATCCAAGTTACACACATAAACTGGCGCCTGGCGCACTCATGGCAAGGCTTTTCCCATTGCTGTCAATTTATCTACTTGTGTCTTCTTATTTTAGTAATAGACAGAGATTTCAAGTCAAATCTAGCATCTTGCTCAACTGACAAAAATCAACTTAGTTCTTAATAAAAACTTGAAAAATAAGTAATAAAAGCAACGACTTGAACCAAAACCTAAATTGGTCTCAATTCGGCTTTTTGATATTATAGCTAAAACTAAATGAAAGTGGAACTATGTAATACTTTGTTATTGTTCCCATAAGACATAACTTGGGAACTTTCTGTTTGTCTCAATTCTTGTCTCTTGATTTAACCCAATTTATCCTCTTGAAACTTATAATTTATATTAGGTACGTACTGTAATTTGATTTTATTGTTATTTTATTTTCATTCTTCAGATGAAGTAGTTAGGTAGACACTTGAAATATTTGCCTTCGATTTTTTTGTGTTATAAGAAGGTTTTAGTTTTATCAAAATCTGTAATCTCTTTTATCGGAACTCAAAGCATTTATTGAAGAATTATTTAGAGTCCGCAGTCAAAATTAAAAAGATAAACTTAGTCGCCCGTTTCAAAGCGTAGATCTCTAGAGAAGAACAGGCAAAAATCTTCATGGATCTTCCTAAAAACAGTAACTAGTATTTTGAAAGAAATAATCTTAAAAGCCTAGCATTAAGCCAACGTTTTACCATTAAAATGAGTTACTTTTTCAACTTCAACCTACTTGTAAGTTGAGAGTAAAATGAACAAAAACAGTATCTTCGTAAAAAATCAAAATATTTAACTTTTTTATCAGATCTCTTAGTACAAAGATGTTCCCCCGAAAATAATTACAGCCATTTCTCCCCACTAACCCAGTTACTGGAAACTTCGGACAACTCCGAAACCACTAACCGATAGCAGAAATCATGTTTGATTCAAACATGTGCCAAGTTGTTCATAATTGGCGCTGGAACTGTGTGAACAGGTCTCCTTTCAACTGGCGCTAGTTTGGACATGTTCATTAGCTTCTATCAGTAATTGAAGTTAATTGACAATGGAGTTATGTGGTAAAGAGTTTCATGAAGTATTTGACTATTGTAAGTATGATATTAATTTTGGTCGCCGCCGCTAAGTCATATTTATTCGTAGTGGAGGATTATTCCATTAATACAGTGCTGAGGGCGCTGGTGAAAAGGATTTATAAAATATATATAAAACATGGCAGCTGTTGTGAAGATTTTGGCCACGCGCCAATTGATCCTTGTGCAGCGACAGGTATTGTGGCAAGTGACATTTTGTCTTATGCTTATTTCTTTATTTTAGTACAAGAAAATCAGCATTGAGTGAATCGATGATTGTTGCTTTACCAGATGCTGTACTCTTCGAAAGCTTCTGTTCTAGGACTTCAAAATCTTGCACATTAACATTTGTTATTTTCTTTGTTTTCCTAAAGAAAAGGTTCATCACCCAAAGGACACAAATATGCCTCATATTGATATATAATAAAAAGAACCAGAAAAAGTTGTCAAAGATCACATCCACATCGACAAAAAACATATCAATTCGATTCCTATCTCAAACTTCGTATAATAAATACTTCTAGGAACATCTGGCCCACCTTAATTTGATAACAAGCGGTACAAGTTGCCCCCAAATTGTCAAATGCCGCCTATTTCTGTACCAGCGAGTAATTGAGTTAGTAACACATAGACGGAACTTGGTAATAGATGGTGCTATCTAATTGTGAGCGCTTTAACTTTGTTACTGAACGGTCCTCCTGTACGAGACTAGAGGTTTTCTGCTCCTTATTGGAATTTGTGGAGTTAGATAGGTTTACTTACAGTTTTTTTTTGCGGCTGAGTCACGGTAGCGATTTTGCTAGTTTCATACCGTTCATAGAGGGCCCGAAGAATTCAATATTGAAACTACCGTCACGCGTCGGGCTTTTGACTACCTGCAAATATAACTTTTACATTTAAATGCGACAGTAATCTCGTAGAAATTTGCAATGTAGATTATCTGTATGTTACCTTTTTGCGCCTTAGCATCAGATTCAGTTTACCTTGGGAGTACTCTCTTTATGGGTAATTTCCGGCTTCAACTAATACGAAGCCGCGGAAATAAGTTAGTATTCAATATTTATTACTTTGTTTTATGTTTTTTTCCTTATTTTGAAAAACTAAATCAATCATTCTTTGATACAAAAACAGGACAGATGTTATTCTGGCAAATGTCAGTTTGACATTTAAACAGTCGCAATCTCCAGTCGTGTTCACCAGAACGACCCCTTTATGCAATGGGAAATAGAGTAACTTTAATGGTGTGTTACAGGCGACATACAACTGATTAAACCTTAACTTTAACTTAACGTTTTACGACGTTTTCACTTTACGTTTTGTTTAACTATAAGTTAAGGCGTTATCGTTAAAACTTCAGTAAGGGTTTATGCTGGTTTTAGTTTTATTGTTATTCTTGGTTGATGAGCTGGACAAGTTAATTATGAGGGGCAGTTTTTTAAGTTATTACTGAGATCCACATTGTCCTAGAATTCTAGATCTTGTTATCTCCCCAAGTAATACACTTTATATTTCTACTTCTAGCCTTACCAAGTGGTATCGTATTACCCAGTAATAACTGAGTTGTGATGGTCAGATCGCTCTATGTAAAATACTGGTATTCAGCTGCATCCGGTTAGACTTTAAGTCTAGGCAAAGTTTAAAAGGCTAGACAGTTGATGATTATGATGATTTTTACTTCCACGCTTTGATATACAATGTATGGTCCTTAAAACCGATATAGCATAATCAGCCTAAATGTTCCCACTGCTGGGACACACGGCCTCCTCTCTATGAGAGGTAATGGGCTATAATCCACCACGCGGGCCCAGTGCGGGTTGGTAGATGTCACATGTCTTCGAATTTTTGGTTCTAGGACATGCCGGTTTCCTCACGATGTTTTCCTTCACCGTTTTGAGAGCAGTGGTGATGAAATAAATTACACAAAGTAATGCGCCTGCCTGGGTTCGAACCCACAACTTACTGTTCGTAAGTCGGGGCCGCCACCACTGGGCCACCGCTGCTCTCGAAACAGATATGCAGCCGGATAATTGAATAGATTGTCTATTCTTAAACACCAAATACTTTTTCTCACGTTTTCTCAATCTCAAACTTCATTTAGTGACGATACCTACCAAAGTGCATATTGGTCCTGGCCCTGTGCTGCTGCTCTCACTGCTATGACCTGTCAATTTCAAACTGTCAACCCTGACTTGTGGGTGACTGAACGCCTATCACACCATGGGTTAGCTCTCAAACTGGTTGCTGCCACTTAATGATTGACTATTACCAGAAAGCCTTATTTCGGCAACACAAGGCGGAAAGAGATATAAAAAGAGAAAGAGAGAGACAGAATGAACACAGATTTCATGATTTGTACTCTTAACCAAACACCCAAACTCGTTGCGGACCACATCCCATACGCGCCACACAACATATATTAATTAAATCTCATTTACAGTTCATCTAACGTTCAGGAACCGCAGGAACTCGTTACATCGCTTTATTGGTAAAACTGTTTATTTTGGTTACACTACCGAATTAATTGAACTCATTTATTAAAGGATTTTACAAAATAATTAGGAAATTCGACTCTTTAAATTATTGGCGTTTTAAACCGTTGGAAATTCATAATTTTCGAGTCGAAAATCTTCTTTGAAATAAGTGAAGATTTTGTTTGGAGTTCTTGAAAAAGCTTGCTACAAACTGTTTTTAATTATGAAACTGCCCCTGGCTTAAAATATAAATAGGTCAGAAATACGTATGTCCTGGTAGGTACTATAAGTCTTGAAGAGACAGTTAACTATTCGGAAGAAAAGACCGATTGCAGGCCACGTATAAGCTAAACGTAGTTCTTAAAGAAAATAATTGTATAAGACGTTCATGATGGGATGGTTTCATAAAAGCAAAGATTCGGATTGACCGTAAAAAGGCATGACTAACCTTTAGGTAAAACCATCAAAAATAAGCATAATCAGCCTATAATGTTCCCACTGCTGGGACACACGGTCTCTTCTCTATGAGAGGGAATATAATCCACCAGACGGGTCCAGTGCGGGTTCGTAGATGTCACATGTCTTCGAATTTTTGGTTCTAGGACATGCCGGTTTCCTCACGATGTTTTTTCTTCAACGTTTTTTTTTCGAAAAAATAAAATTAAAAATATTCCCAATTATTTTTTATTTAATTGACTTTGAACATGGTCGGATAAATTAATTAGTTTTAATTTTTACGCTGATATGCGAGAGTAATGTACATTCTACCGAATTTAATAATGATTTAGTAGAATTTTCCACGCACTTGTCAACAATTTACCACTAATTAATGTTAAACCCTCTAACTGGCCAATTATAATGGTTTGGACTCACAAACACAGATTAGCGGAAATCCCGGAAATATGAATTCAGTTCCTAGTAGGTCAATAGTAGTAAAAAATAATTTCGCCAACAATCTGAACTTCTGGTCAAACTTTTGAACTTTGATAACCTTTTCCCAACTAAGTTGAGGCGGTCTATAGTCAAAACGGATGCAGCTGAATTCTAGTATTTTACATGAAGCGACTGCCTATCTGACCTCCACAACCCAGTCAGTGCTCGGTGTTTACTTTCTATCGACTGTCAAAGATTTATAAATTACAGCCGTGACCAACGGCTTAACGTGCTTTCCGAGGCACGGAGAAACCCCGGTATGCAATGGGTGGTCACCCATCCACGGACCAACCTAGGCAAGCGCGGCTTAACCTAAAGATCGACCCAAGCGGCTGTTATTATTTGGCCACGAAGTCCTCTTTGAATACCACTCATGCTTCGAAATTACAAAGACATTGTCAATGTGATTCTCTGTACATACTACTTTAACCGTACATTAGGTCTAACAGAATAAAGCGGTTTAACTTTTTACTTCGTAAATAGTTGGTGCAGCGCAAAGCGCTTTAAATCACGGCTTTGTTCGTTGCAGCGCGCTGCACAGGCTTGTTGACTTTCACTGCTATGATTTTAAATTTTAGATGCTGTACCAAGTTTTTACAAGTTTAAATGCAAAATATCGTTGGTTTTTTGAACATTGTTGACGACTGTCGAGCACGGTTCTGAGTTCAATTTCCTTGTCGGGTGAAGGGTTCATTCCAACAATGAAACTGATCGCGATCACATCTAAACCACGCTCAAAAACGCCATTTAGATGTGCTAAACGAGTTCAATTTCATTGGCTAAGATGACTATGACATTATAAGTTGTATTGGGCTTCTCAGTAACAGTCTATATTTGTGTCCGATGGCAATAAGCTTGCCCCCCATTATATGGGACTATAATTTTATAACTTTAATTGAAAGGGATATCGTACTATCCAGTACTAGCTGGGTTGTGGAGGTTAGATAGGCAGTCGCTCCATATAAAATACTGGTACTCAGCTGCATCGGGTTAGACAGATGATGAATTCAAATTCAACATTACATGATATTGTGGTTTGTTACATACACACACGTTCATCAGAGATTATCCACTTAACAGCTATTTTCCCACTTCTTAGAAAGGGTAACCACCACTTTTCCGGGAAAACACACGATTTTGCTTCCGTAAGGTAATTAGCTTACGTTCATCGTACATCTTATCTAATTTTATAATTAACTCGGCATATATTCTAGTTCAGGGTTTAACTTAGCCCATAATATAGTGGATAGCTTTGTAATAACGTAGGATACTGGCTTTGTGTTTTTTGAGGAAAACTTAAATAATAAGATACTATGGAGACATAGCGACTGAACGTTCCCGTTTTATTTTTTGGTTAAGGTTATACTTTTGTTCAAAAATAACAGAGTTACATAGTAACACGTGTATAGTATTTGTATAGATTATTTTGGACATAGATAGTACTCAGAAGACAAGTACTTTGTTAACACACGGGCAGAAGTTTTACTTCGCAAATAGGTCAAGGGTGGAGGGTTTTTGTGTTGTATACACATACAATCATCGTCCATTGAATAATCAATTTTAATCGAAAGACGTTCACTGCTGGACTTTGGTATCCCCAAGTTTCGCCATATCGATTGTTGTTGCACTAACAACATGCATCTATTAATAGCTTTACGGTAAGTAGAAAATCACTACAAAACTAACATAAATATATAAAAGCATTGAAATAAATCACTAGCTTTCGCCCGCGGCTTCGCTCGCAATATCATTGGAAATGATCTCACGGGAAAGTTTTGAATAAAGCCTTCTAGCTTATGTCTGAATTCGACATCCAAACTTATAATAAGTGAGTGTACTGTAGTTATACCTCTGGCTCACTGATGTTACGTTATGTGAACAATATGAGTTAAATATATCAGTTGTATAACTTCTCCTCGATCCACATACGTACTTCCCTGAACAGTGCACCATTTTGCCGGTGGAAATATTTCGGGCTACTGAACTCACTGTGAACAATTTATCAAATACACAAAATACATAGACAGGCACCATTTACATGGCAGCTGAGAGATTGCCCACAACACACTATTAGTCAATTCACACACAGTTTAAGACCCGCCCCACGCCAGTTTTCTTATAAAGGTCCGTATCGGCGGTGTATAGATTAGTGTTTTTTTATGAAAATATAAAAGAAATCTATTTGTCTTGTGCAATGTGGGACTTTATCTTCCTAAGGAATAGACTGAGGGATATGGTTCACCAAAATTATACCAGTTATAGTAAACTTTATACATGTTTGTCCTATAAGTGTTTTTTTACAAGTATTGTTACTTGTAAATAATACGTCGTCTTGTGTATGTAATACTCGGATATTCCTTTTTGCCAAAAGCCACCGCAAATCCAGACATGTGACGCTCAACAGAATTTTTGAATGGAAATTCTCAAAAAAGCTTAGCCTAAGACTCAACTTTCCACTGTGAAATTGGGGACCGCCTGATGTATTGGGTCCACGACTCCCAAATAAAAACTACTTTTAGTCAGCTGAAAAGCTTCCAGGCCTTGTCACGTAGTAATTCGAAAGGTGATTACAACTACAAGCCGACACGACACACAACAACACGACTGATTTTTTCTACGTAGAATAACATCTCGACCATATTTCCCTGAACGATGAAGCACAGGTGGACCTATGGTACTGGGTGTTTTTAGCCAGTTATTTTTTCTATGTAACTCTGTTAAAACACTTAGTTATATGGCGACATTACCACGTGTTGCTATTTTCATGGCATAGCATAATCGGCCTATAATATTCTCCCTGCTGCGAGCTGTAATCCACGACGCCCAGATATGGTTGGATGGAGGTTGGCAGATGTCACATGTCTTCGAATTTTTCAGCCTAAGATAGGTCAGTTTCCTCACGACGTTTTACTTCACCGTTTTAAAAGCAGTGGTTATGAATAAATTACAGCAAGTGCAAGCGCTGGCTTGGGTTGGTACAATTAGTAACTCAGACCGTTACCACCAGCCCACAGCTACTCTTTTACCATTAGCCACCGTAAACTCATACATAGTGTTGCTCGTCAAAATGGTTGAATTCATCATCACCATCAGCATATCAGCCCAGAATCACCCACTGCTGACTATAGGCCGCCCCATTTTTCTGGGTTCCTGGTTCTGTGCGTCCCTTAGCCGGGTATTTTCGCCGACATTGGCGATATTGTCGTGTAATTGTTGAATTAAGAATCACAAAATCAATTGGGCTGAGTTTGTAATGGACCCTAGAGCCATTCCTAAGTGAAATTTGTGACCATTAGACATATTAGCTCCACAATTTCTAATTGAAATCAATAAGAAAACAATTTGGATAGATAACAAACCTTATCACGTAGGTAGGTCCATGCGGCGTCAATAAAAGGTAGAACTGCAGAAGCGAAGAACTCAATATTCTCTTGTTAGAACTAATTTGAATAGAACCTTTCTGTTGCAAGTTATATTGCGTTTTATCTCAGAATGTGGACGTGAGCGGGGTGATAGTGGTTTTAAATGTGTGGGGGCAGTGGCAGCGGGGATAAAGACGAAGGCAATGTAACCACAACCCATAGCGGGAAGCCATCTAAACGCTATGAAAGACCTCAGCGATAGTGGTATGTACTTTATATGTAACTCCAGGAAAACCATTCCGTAGACTAGATGGCGTAACTGCCGCCCGTATTTTTTTTTTTCAAACAGGCACATAGCGTCTGACTTTCACGTCTTATTTGATAATTTTAAATGAACTTTATCGACTAACGGCGCTACTGTATGGTGACGCTCTTTAAAAATATAAGAGACAAAAATTTAAAAATCTTTGAAGGGCTTAAAACAGGCCTATGTAGAACCAAAACTACCTACGTATAATAAACACCTGCCCGCTGACACAAAAACCCCGCCCAATCCTAAAGTCAGACAAGTTTAAAACAGATGTACCTATAGACAGTTTTATAGAGATAATACAGCTTGATTTATTATGCTCGACATAGGGTAACTATGTAATATCAGAGCGATTGTAAGTGCGTTTCTATCCCAAATAAAAGCTAAAAGGTGTTATATTGTGTGCCCATAACTTTCAAATAGAATGAGGGGGGTAGTACTTCCCTGGATGAGCTCCTGGACTAAGAGTTCTTGCATTACCATATCAAGAATAGTTAGATATGATTAGCAGACTTTACTGCAGACACCTATGGCTAAAACAAGTGTCCTTTAACTTTTTCCCATATTCTTAAATATTTTTGGGGGTATGATGAACAGGGTGCAAAGTTCTTCATCCCCCATAGAAAAGGAAGGATCCTCCGACTAGACGTGTGTTATATCTGGTGGGCTACTGCCCGACAGTTGTTGTCGGGTTCTTCTATATATCGCGGATAACTTTACTTGCGCGATGTAGGATTTAGATGTATTTCGATATTTAGTTCATCTTCTGCGTCATAGATGGCGCTGTAGTATTCTTTGTAGGTCCGCTACATTACTCCCCCACGGAGACCAGGGTCGATAGTAGAACGAGTCGTTTATACATCTTATTTGTGATGTTTTTGCCGGGCCAGTGGAAACTCGTTATCGCATTGTTCACGGTGAGTCGGAACAGTCTGTGGCGGTGCTGCGAACCCCAGTGAGTCGAGCCCGGCGCTGCCTTTGCTCTGGTGCTTCGGACTTGGTACAGTGCCGCAAAATGGCTGACTGCTGGCGTCGACCGGGAGATCGAGCTCTCAACCGGCGGAAAGTGCAGTGTGTTGTGCCAGGGTCGCTTGATGAGGCTGAGGGTGTTGACCAGGGATGTGCTTCCGCTGCATGCTGGTGGTCAGGAATATCCATTAGAAGCTGGCTGGCTATATGACTCGCTACTCGATAGCTTGAGGAAGTGATCTTGATGACGTCACGTAGCTCGAAGGCTGCGTTGACGTCCATTTCGGGGTCACCATTTTGGGGGTATGATGAGTGGGGTGCATAGTTCTTCATCCCCCATATAAAAGGGAGGATCCTCCGACCAGACGGGTGTTATGTCTGGTGGGCTACTGCCCGACAGATGTTGTCGGGTTCTTCTATATAGTCTTAAGTCACGGATAACTTTACTTGTGCGATGTAGGATTTAGATGTATTTTGATGTTTAGTTCATCGTCTGTGTCATAGATGGCGCTGTAGTACTTTTTGTTCTATGTTGCTGTAGTACTCTTTGTAGTGCCGCTACATATTCACCAATTAACTCATGTTTGTGCCCAGTTGATGGCAATAGGCTAGTACATGGGACCTCCTACTAATCCTCCTAATATTACAAATGCGTAAGTTTGTGAGGATGGATGGATAGATGTTTGTTGCTCTTTCACGAAAAAACTACTGACCAGATTTGGATAAAATATAGCACACAGATAGCTTACAACCAGGATTAATACATAGGATACTTTTTATCCTGATTATATGATCTTGTAGGACAATTACGGAACTCCACGTGGGCGAAGCCGCGGGCATAAACTAGTAAAACTTAACCAGCAACATGTAAGTGTGCACCTCTGCCTAACCCTTCCAGAAAGAGTCACAGGCGTGATAACATTTTACGTTGTGAAAACATTGTTTTTCAAAAAATGTATCGCTCTAATAATAAATGTCGTCATAGTAAAGTATTTCATATAAACGTAGCGCTTTTATGCCATGGCATCGTTCAAAAACTAAGTTAATTACGAGCTGACTAGAGAGTAAATAGTTTATAGTAAACTAGTTGCCAGCATGGCTGTGGTGACGGACTATGAAAGTTTTACTTGTACTAGGTAATTAATTAATTAATGGCGCTACAAAAACTAAGTTGTAATTACACAGAGTTCAATAATACTTTTAAGAAGAAAACTAAAACTATCTGCCCGAAGTTTTTATTCAGTGACTGGGCAACTAAAGGCATCAGGAAAAGTCGGGAAAGACTTTTTGAGTTGTATGGCCTTAAGCTTTATATTAATACGGAAACTTTTAATAAGTATGTTGCTACTTATTCTAAAATTTTCAAAAATACCTGCAAGACAGCTAAAGCCTTATTCATTAGCAACAAGCTGAAATCTGCAGAAAACAAGATTAAGACTGTTTGGAAAATTATAAATAATGAAACAAATAGAAACAAAAGACACAACACTGATTACACACTGGACTCTTCCCGAGGGCTCATTAGCGCAAATGTCGATGTTGCTCAGGAATTCGCAACGTTCTTTACCAGTATTCCAATTAAAACCACAGAAACGCTAAATTCTTCGCCATCCCTTGCCATTAATTTATTAAGAGAGAATGTTTCAGCCTGTAATGTTGAATTTAAATTTAAACATATAAACCCTGTGCTAGTTATGAAGGCTTTTAAGCAACTTAAAATAAAAAGTACTGAAGACCTTTGGGGTATGTCTACTAAAGTCTGTCAATCAATTGTTGAGACAGTAGCTCCCTATTTAGCCTTAATATTTAATTTATGTGTAGACCAAGGGGTATTTCCGGATTTAATGAAGTATAGTAAAGTTATACCACTTTTTAAATCTGGAGACGGCAAAGACACAAATAATTATAGACCTGTATCTATTTTGCCGGTTTTCAGCAAGATATTTGAAAAAGTAATGTTAAATCAAATGCTCTATCATTTTAATCGGAATGACATCCTACATGATCAACAATATGGTTTCACCAAAGGTCGTTGCACTACTGACGCCGGTGTCACCTTACTAAAGCACATCTTTAATGCATGGGAAGAGGCAAAAGATGCAATAGGCATCTTTTGCGATCTATCCAAGGCATTTGATTGCGTGAATCACGACACACTGTTGCTAAAACTTGAGCATTACGGACTGGGAAAACAAGCACTTAGTTTAGTAAAATCGTATTTAAATGATCGAATGCAGCATGTACAAATAAATGGCGTAAATTCATTAGGATTAAAAGTAAAAATGGGGGTACCGCAAGGCTCAATTTTGGGTCCTTTCCTTTTTCTAGTATACATAAATGATTTACCTCAGTTGCTAAAAAGTCAACCTCAAATGGTGTTATTTGCTGACGACACATCACTGATTTTTAAGCTAGATAGACGTGCACAAGAGATTGACGACGTAAATAACGCTATGCTTAAGATTCATAACTGGTTTACTGTAAATAATTTGGTGTTAAATGAGAAGAAAACTAAATGTATAAGATTCGCGTTACCGAATGTAAAAAGTAACGAATGTAACGTTGTATTGAACAAGGAAATACTAGAATTCGTCGATAAGACGGTTTTCTTGGGGATTACGCTTGACTCGAAACTGCAATGGAGTCCTCACTTAACAGCACTTGCAGGGCGGCTAAGTTCGGCCGCTTACGCTGTCCTTAAAATACGGCAAGTAACAGACGTGGATACCGCGAGACTGGTCTATTTTAGTTACTTCCATAGCATCATGTCTTACGGTATTCTGCTGTGGGGACGGGCTGCAGATATTGACTCAATATTTATTCTGCAGAAAAGGGCTGTAAGAGCCATCTATAACCTACGCAGACGCGAGTCTCTAAGAGAATTGTTTAAAAAAATTAACATCATGACGGTACCTTGTCAATATATTTATGAAAACATTATGTATGTTCGGAAAAATAGACATCTTTTTAGTAAAATAAGCGACAGGCATAATTTCAATACTAGAAATAAGGACAAATTTGATCAGCCACGTTTCAGATTGTCAAAAGTACGCACTTCTTTTATGGGGTACTGTGTAAAATTTTACAATAAAATACCACTTGACATTCTACAACTTAATGAGAAGAAATTTAAAACATGCATAAAACGCACACTATGTAAACGAGCATATTATAAGTTGGAAGACTACCTCGTAGATAAAAATGCATGGCTCAATGCTGGTCCTGCTCCACAGCCACTTGGGCTCACGAACTAAGATTTTATTGTTTGGAAGAGATGCTCCCCCTTTAATTCTATAATTATACTTTTCTTTTTTTTTTCTCTTTCTCGTTTCTCTTTTGGAAACTTAGGGTGTGAATTGTATATTTTATATCAACATTGTGAGTGCAAACTAATTGATTATGAAGTGTGAAGTTATTGTGGAAGCTGCAGAAGATTGTAAAATATCTTTGCATTGTATAGATTCCATCTCTTAGTATTATATAATTGCATAGCACATGTGTGAGTACTATGTACTGTAAAGCTTCCATTTATATTTTGTTATCTTTCATTGTCCTGGTGGCTGAGAGAATGTCATGCTCACTCAAATGTCTCGCTGATGGTGGCGGGTGTGTCACGCCGTGATGGCTCTCGGCCACCGTAGGCGCGGGCCTGTGGACGGCGAGTAATGGGCTAGCTCGCCGTCCGTCCGTCGTATGACGACGGGCAGGCCGTGTCGACGGCGCGTTCGTGTTCCACGCGCGCCTCAAAGAGTTGTCAGCAAACGGGAGGGGCCCGCAAGGGCCGGTGCCTGCCAGGGCTGCGGGACTGTTCGAAAGAGATACCGCGGCCCTGGAACATAAAGGGCCAATGAAGGAACATGGGTGTTTTTTAGTCAGTAAGAGTCTGACACTCCCTTCCGCTCCGCCCAGAGCGGGAGGAGTCATTTGATGATTTCTCACCCCCCAAAAAAAAAAAAAAAAAAAAAAAAAAAAATGGTGGCGGGTGTGTCGGGTCATTTAGTTCCCTTCAATATGGTTGAGTTGAATGGCGCTGATCCATGCGTCATGTTCGTGAACGGGCGCTGTCAGTTGGGACTGGTCATCTCTTACCTGCCACGATTTATTTTAATTACTTTATTTTTAAATTTTTGGCTTAATCTTTTACTCTGGACGCTCTTAATGTGCACGTCTTTGTACATCGTTCTCACATATATGTATAATCTCAACATGAATGATGTAACCAAGATTTTGTAACAATATTTTGATTTAAAAGAGTGTCCATGGAGTTTCTTGCCCATTCTTCTCCATAGAGATCTACGATTTGGAATGTGCAACTACAGTACTTTCGCAAGTTATTATGCCTTGTGTCTGTGACTGTAGCTTAGCTTTTTTATTTTTGACTTTCAAAAGTGCCTGTAATGGTCTAATTGAAATAAATGCTTTGACTTTGACTTTGGCTGGTTTTTAGGGTTCCGCACCCAAAGGGTAAAACGGGACCCTATTACTAAGACTTCGCTGTCTGTCTGTCTGTCTCCAGGCTGTATCTCATAAACCGTGATAGCTAGAAAGCTGAAATTTTCACAGATGATGTATTACTATTGCCGCTATAACAACAAATACTAAAAATTAAAAAAAAAGTATTAAGGGGGCTCCCATACAACAGATATGATTTTTTTGCCGTTTTTATAGATAATGGTACGGAACCTTTCGTGCGCGAGTCCGACTCGCACTTGCCCGGTTTTTTTGTTTGTTCAGAAAAAAAAAATAGAAACTATAAGTTTGTTTCAGGTGGTGTGTGTAGTAAAAACTCAATCCATAAGAGTTTATTTTAGTAGGTGGTTCTTTAGTTTCTGCTCTATAAACAAAATACGTTCGGTTATACTTTCGTCAAGCTGCCAAAGTGTGATGTGGCTTTCGTCAAACACTTTGGAGTAAAATATTACTAACTTTGATGCAAAATTTTCCTTTAGGTAATGAATTTTATCAAATTCTTTCTTAGTTTCTACTTTCGCTGTAAAATTAATTCCTGTGCAACCTGGCGTTTACGCTGTGCATTGTGTGTCAGTGAAATTGTTATTTTATTATAATTAATTCATTTATTTCAGATAATTAGAATCCATAAAATACATTAAATTAAAATCAATTCGTACATTACAATTAAATCAAAATTGTGTTAGTATTGGACGTACACAATGTGTTAGTGAGCGCCCAAATAATGCGCATCCATTTATTTTGGGTAGGTAATCCGTGCGAGATACAATCATCTGCAGGATGCCGTTGCTACTGCCCCGCAGACGTTGTGACAAGGAAGCTACCCTTTTGCACACAATCACATGGAAGCCGTCCGTTCGCGTCTCCGCATACATACCAGACGCACTACAATAGCGAGGCAGCCGCATCAGCATCCTGAAAATGTTGTTATATTGGACACGCAGAGCATTAGCAGTCCGCTGACTGTAATTTACCCACAAACTGCTCGAATAAAAAGACTGGCATTACGCCTTAAAAAGAGTAATCTTAACTTCCCTCAAGCAGCGAGCCAACCTACGTATACACGTACGTATTTATGAATTCTATATTTGCATTGTATGAGAAAAGGCTTTTTCCCAGTAGTGGGACAGTAATAGGCTGGAATTATTATTATATTTTTTATCAGTAGTGCACATACATTTTATTATTCATCTAAGTTGGTGCCAACATAAACTCATTAGAGTTTTACCGTGCACCAAAATCATCGACTACGTAATTTAGAGATTTAGATACTCTTAAGTAGGTACTTAGTTAAAGAGAAACTACAACTAAAAATTACAGCGGGTTGTAAGGGGCTGACGCACGCATTATTGTAATAGTTCGACGCGTGGCTTGGCGACTGAGACAGTTAGCCTCACGCCTCGGACTAAGTAGGTCGCTGTAGTAAATTATCTAATAAAAGTCTTAACGTGTTTGTGAAGTTAATCCGAGTTGTCATTTATCTCCACCACCAGTAAAGGGGCGTAGGCTAAACTCACACTGGTGACCCCTGTGTAAGAACATTGGTGGTGTGAAGGTATTAAATAGTGACGGACAGTACAGTTAAATTCAGCAAAATGGCTCAAGCCGCGGGATCCGGGCAGGTGAAAAGCGGGAACCAGGACATCACGGAGGTAGCGGCAGTCTCTCTAGCGTCGAAGATACCTACCTTCTGGAGTGATCAACCCAGGTTGTGGTTCGTTCAGTACGAGGCTGTCGTCGCGAACCAAAAGATGTCGGACGAGAACAAATATAACCTGCTGGTTACCAAACTCGTCAAAGACAACCTGGAGCAGGCAAGTGACGTGTTACTGGCACCCCCGGAAACGAAAAAGTACGAATTATTGAAGAATCGACTCATGACAGTATATGAAGAATCAGAGAACAAGCAATTCCAGAGACTGCTGTCAGAAATGGAACTAGGAGATCAAAAGCCGTCGAAACTACTCAGGAAAATGAAGGACTTAGCGCGGAAGAAATTGCCAGACGAGACACTTCGAATGATGTGGACGGGACATCTACCAGCATCCGTTAGAGCGGTGTTAGCAGTTACGGAGATACAGGACCTAGAGAAACTAGCAGAATTAGCCGACAAGATTATGGAAACGACACGACCCATAGAAGTAGCGGAAGTAGCCAGTCAAAAACCCAAGCCACAGGAACGAGATCTAGCTGCAGAACTGGAGGAGCTTCGACTGGAGGTAGTGCAGCTGCGGGGAAGACAGCCATGGCGTAGGACAGGGCAAGGACGATTTCGCCCACGATCGAGTTCACGGGGCAGGCAAGGGGCGACTCTAAAAAGGCGTTCCAGTAATGATCCTGATTGGTTGTGTAATTATCATTTTAGATACGGACACCGGGCCAACAGCTGTCAGGAACCGTGCGCGTGGAAGAAGATGCAAGAAGCGTCGGGAAACTAGCAGCAGCGGTGCAGCCAGCGGCGGACACCTGCACTGTTTCACCCGCTCACCGCCTGTGTATAGAGGACGAGACCAGTGGATTCAGGTACCTAATAGATACGGGGGCGAATGTGTCAGTGATCCCAAATAATAGTAGATTGCGCTCGTATTCAAAATCAAGTGATTATAAGCTGTACGCAGCTAACGGTACCGTCATACAAACATATGGCACCAAGACTTTGACCTTAAGTTTAGGTTTAAGGAGGGCATTTATGTGGACTTTTGTGGTTGCGAACGTAAGGCAACCAATAATAGGGGCAGATTTTTTGAGTCATCATGGGCTTTTGGTTGATGTAAAAGCTAGGAGATTAATAGACAAAGAAACTAATTTGAAGGTAATAGCTTCTGTTGTTTATTGTAAGGAACAATCTGTTACAACCGTCGAGTGCGGTCACGAGTATGCGGAATTGTTAGCAAAATATCCAGAAATAACAAAACCATTGTCCTTTAAAGAAACGCCCCGCCACTCTGTGTTACACCACATAGAAACAACGGGCCCACCACTGCATGCCAGGGCACGCCCATTACCACCAGATAAATATAGGAAAATTAAAGAAGAATTTCGTATAATGCAAGAAATGGGGATATGTAGGCCGTCCAAAAGTCCGTGGGCTAGTCCACTTCATGTTGTTCCAAAGAAAAATGGAGAGTTACGTCCTTGTGGGGATTATAGGAGGTTAAACGCGGTTACAAAACCGGACCGGTACCCAATACCCAGACTTCATGATTTTACATATTTACTAGCCAACAAAAAGATATTTTCAAAAATAGACGTAAATAGGGCGTATCATTGTATAGCAATCAATCCGGAGGACATAGAAAAAACCGCGATAATTACACCATTCGGACTATTTGAATTCCCCCGCATGACCTTTGGCCTGTGCAACGCCGCGCAATCATTTCAAAGGTTTATGGATCAGTTGGTATTAAAAGATTTAGGTAACGTTTTTGGGTACATTGATGACGTCATCATAGCCAGCGCCACGAGGGCGGAACACGAAGCTGATTTGGAAAAAGTATTCAAGCGTTTCAATGGCTATGGGGTGACTATTAACCAAGCTAAATGTAGTTTTGGACAAGAGAGTGTAGAATTTTTGGGTTTCGAGGTATCCACGCAGGGCATCAGGCCACTAAAACAGAAAGTAGAGGCAATTTCAAAATATCCCAAGCCAAAAACGATAGAACAATTAAGGAGATTTCTAGGGATGGTAAATTTCTATAGGACACATATTCCAGGGGCAGTTAAATCGCAAATAATTTTAAATCAATATTTAAAAGGTGCAAAGAAAAGGGACAAATCACTCATACAATGGTCACCGGAAGCTGACGCGGCATTCTTGCAATGTAAAACATGCTTGCAGAATGCGGTCACTTTATCGCACCCATTGCCAAATACAACGCTAGCACTTATGACGGACGCGTCGGACACATGTGTGGGTGCAGTTTTACAACAAAGTAGCAACGGTAATTGGACACCTATAGGTTACTTCTCTAAAGCAATGAGTCAGACGGAACAAAAATACTCAACCTACGATAGGGAACTATTAGCGATATACTTAGCGATCCAATATTTCCAGAACCAAGTGGAAGGCAGGCAATTGATAGTTTATACAGACCATAAACCAATCACCTTCGCGTTTACAAAAACCAACACCGGTAAAGAAATACCTAGGCGAACCCGGCAATTAGCATACGTGAGTGAATTCACAACAGATATTAGACACGTCACCGGATCCGAGAACCCAGTAGCGGACGCCTTATCGCGAGTAGAAACAGTGTATTGCCCGCAGGCAATCGATTACTCAGAATTAGCTGAAGCCCAAACAAAGGATAGTTACTTATTAAGCCAACCAAACAATAGTAATGTCGTTATTAGGGAAATCGAGGTACCGCAAACAGGTGGGAAAACGATTTCCTGTGAAATATCTACCAAGAACGCGAGGCCGTACCTACCAGAAAGTTTTAGAAGAAAGGCGTTCGATGCAACACACAACATAAGTCATCCGGGCATCCGAACCACTCGCAAGTTAATGCAGGGCAAATTCTTTTGGCCAAACATGAACCGGGATATAGGGCAATGGGCAAAAGCGTGTGTACATTGCCAACGAAGTAAAGTCATTCGGCATACAAATTCAGAATTAGAGACATTTACCAAGTGCGATCGATTTGAGCACATTCATGTAGATATTGTAGGACCTCTAACAACTACAGAAGAAGGGTTTAGGTACTTAGTAACCATAGTAGATAGGCGCACTCGATGGCCAGAGGCGTTTCCGATCAAGGATATCACGGCAGAAACGGTAGCCAAAATAGTTTACGAGGGGTGGATTGCACGTTTCGGTTGCCCAGTAAAAATGACGACCGACCAGGGGAGGCAGTTTGAGAGCGCATTGTTCATGTCACTATTAAAAATATTAGGTATATACAAAAACAGAACCACCCCGTATCATCCACAGTCCAATGGGGCAGTAGAAAGGTGGCACAGATCGCTAAAAGTAGCATTAACGGCAAGATTAAATGCGATTGCATCATCATGGGTGACCGAGTTACCAACAGTGATGCTAGGTCTTAGGTCAGCAATACGTTCGGACAACGGTATAAGCGCGGCGGAAATGGTGTATGGTCAAACGATAAGGATGCCAGCGGATTTCTATGTAGAGAATAATAAAGGGAGTTATACGTCCGATTATGAATGCGTCAATAGGATACGTCAGGCGATTAACAATATAAAGCCAATTCCGATAGGGTATAAAAATACGAAAAGTTTGTTTGTGCACCCAGACCTAGCGACAGCGGAGTTCGTATTTATCAGAAATGACACAGTGAGGAAACCACTTCAACCGAATTATGACGGTCCGTTTCGAGTAATAAAAAAAAAAGAGAAAGTATACACGGTACAGTTGCAAAATAGACAAATAAACATTTCAATAGATAGACTAAAACCGGCGTATTTAATGAATCAAGAGGTAAATGAAAACGCGAATAGTAAAGATAACGAAATCGCTCGTAGCGTGTCACCAGTACCACACATTACTCGCACAGGCCGGGTCAGCAAAAAACCCGTACGATTTATGTAGGCATACAGGCATTAACAGTAAAGTACTATTCGATATTCATTCAGCACGCATTAAAGAAGTTTTAAGTGAAATAAAACCACAATGGGTAACACTCAGAACCCAAGCAGCCCTCATGAGCAAATCGTCATGACACAGGCAAAGATAATCACGAACCAATCAGAAGTAACTGACAAGTTAGATAAATTCGGACTTATAGTGCTGGGAATTTTGGGAGTAATAATGATATTCATACTCCTCATAGTATTAACCAAGTGCAAAACAGGCGCGAAGAATTGGTTAGACAAGCAAGTATCGCGTAATGTTGATCGTAACATGCAGGAGCAACGGCGAATAGGTACACCGCAAGTGGTCATCGAATAATTAAACAGGAACGGAAGAACACAATCACCGAAAGACCATACATCAGTGTATAGATAATGAATTACTCCAACAATATTTTACAGCAGCCATGAGCCTATGATGACGTCCTAAGACAAAAGCATTTGTAAGTAACATGTATTAGTATTTAGAACTACAATATTGTAAGACCATTATTATGTAATAATGATTGTTATTATTTTTTATTTTTTTTGTGTGTTTTTGTGTTCTTTGGTTATGTCATAAGAGACATAGGTAGCTAGTTAGGCTTATAAGATACAAGATAATGAATGTCCATCGTAACATTAAAAATAATAAGCTCATTTATAAAATTGTTCGACAAACGCTCCACCAAGTCAAAAATAACCCATTATTGTCAAATCAAATGTACTACTTTTACTTTATTTTATATATTTACCATAATAATGTTCTAATTGATCTTCTAAAATTGATAAATTAATCGCCAATATTGAGTTAATTAATTATGTAAAATACATCGTGTAAGTAAATCGAATGCAATTAATTATGTCTTAAGATAAATGTCCGACGGAGGGTTAGCCTGGTGATCTGCAATACAGGTTTTACCAAAAACAGACCCCAGTCTCTATGTAGTGAAAAATGACTGTACTGTTCATGATAATGATTAGAGAAATAAATAAATGTTATTATTATGTGTCAGAAAACGAATTAAGAGAAAAATCTTTCAGAGCGCAGGAAATAAAACAATTGTTTGTGTAAAATACTATAATAATGATAAACCAAGACAAAGCATGTACAAATTAAGCAGGAAAACATAGAGAAACATTAGGTGCAACTAAGAACAGAAAATAAATGTAACGTACGCGTAGTACAATTAACCCATGTGAATTTAGTCAATAAGTATTAGTTTTTAAAAATATTTTTTTTAAATGTAATCAAATTATTTTATAAATATTTTTTTTAAAAACGGGGGGGAATGATGTAAGGGGCTGACGCACGCATTATTGTAATAGTTCGACGCGTGGCTTGGCGACTGAGACAGTTAGCCTCACGCCTCGGACTAAGTAGGTCGCTGTAGTAAATTATCTAATAAAAGTCTTAACGTGTTTGTGAAGTTAATCCGAGTTGTCATTTATCTCCACCACCAGTAAAGGGGCGTAGGCTAAACTCACAGGGTATTAGGCGAAACAATATCTAATACTCGTGCAACGAGCACACCTCGCTGACCAATCCGATCATCCGTTCATAAAAGTGGTGAAGGAAGTTTTTAATTGAGACAGGTTGTTCCTTAAAATACATGTTTTTAGTACTTAATAGTATTTTTTTTGTTTTAGTGTTATTTTATAATTGTTAGGTATTACTTTTGCTTCATTGTATATGTTTTAAACTATTTTTCTGTAATGAAATTAAAACAGTAAGAGTACATTAAATCATTTAAAAAACAAATAACGATGTTAAATAATAATGCGACATAAATTGTATAAATGATTATAGCTTTGTTTACAGCTAAATACCAAATTACTGAATCGTTTTATAAATTAAATAATAATGCGTAATGAGACTAGAGATTAATTAGTACAACTCATATTGTTGGATATTTAAATAATAAAATTATTAGTTATTGTAGTTAGGTCAGCAAATATCTTTTTAATGTTATCTACTGCTTTGTTCAAATACGAATATTATGAACTAATCCTATATGTTTAGGTCAGAAGAACACATTAACTAACATTAACACATTAATTTTCTATTTTGAAATTCGTTTATATGACATCAATTTTAAATTATTTTAATGAGTTACAAGATTTACTTGTTACAAATTTAAATACAAATAAATATTATACAAAATGACGATTTTTTCCCTAGGAATTTAACTAGATCTATAAAGGGCGTAACAAGACCCTTAACGAAGTCGAAAGGCACTTGTTCTCCCCGTCATTGCGATATTTTTTGGTTCTACACCATACCTGGGAACCTTCTAGTTACAGAGATATTTCAGCCGGAAGAAGTCCATTGCTGGACATAGGCCTCCCCTAAAGATCACCACAACGACCGGTCTGGAGGCAAAACAATCAAAACCGTATTAGCCGTAGTCATCGTTTAGAGACAATATTGCTCACTGTATAGAATGTATGCTGTTATAGTGTACCCATTGTTGAAGAGCCAAATTAAATAAATTAAAAGAGTTATAAAACTTATCACCTGCTTTGTGTTATCTTCTAGTTAAAACCAGGTAGGTAACAGTAAAAGTTATTTGTTGCCATACTTACAGCAATACAAACGTGTATCATCGAAATAACGAAAACTTACCTTTAGTTGTATTTTCGTCTTTTTATGATGTGACTGAAAAAAATGTTGACAAGCTCAATTATTATGTCTGAACATAACATCGCACCTGTTATGCCTGAAAGGTTAGGCAGAGGTATACCTAATAGTACATCTTATTTCTCCACTTATGTTCCTATAATATCCATTACATAAACAACTTACTCACAACATAAAATGTGAGCAACTACATCATTATGTCATATCCTGTCTCCTAACAAAAATCTAACGATATTTCAAAATATTTTAACAGCTATTACTAACGGTAAATAAGGGAAGCTCAACAAACGACGCAAAACAAAGTCACATATCAGCCATTTCCGGTTCCGTCGGAAGCGGATGTCACCCGCGCCCCCCGCCCGCTCCCCCGGCCGCCATTGTCCGAGCGATAGCCGGCGATAAACGGTTTATGTTCAAATAGATACTTGATATAGCGGGGGTTTGATAGTGGGGGTAGCTAGGGTATGATATCATGTTTACTATGTAGGTATCAAGACAAAAGAATACTTTTGAACATTTACCACAATCTAAGTGGGTTCCGTGAAGGTAAAACATCGTGAGGAAACCCGCATGTCCTAGGACCTAAAATTCCAGACAACACAGACATGTTGCATCCTTTACCCGTGCTGGACACGCGACATCTCAGAGACAAGACCTGTTGGATGGATTTCGCCTTTTGGAGGAGAATCGAAGTTTGTTATTAATACGTGTTTTAACAGATTTTTGGTCCATCATCTGCCTAGCCTTTTCCCAACTATGTTGGGGTTGGCTTCCAGTCTAACCGGATGCAGCCGAATACCAGTATTTTACATGGAACGACTGCCTATCTGACCTCCACAACCCAGCTAGCACTGGGTAACACGATACCCTTTAGTAAGACTGGTTGTCAGACTTTAGAGCCACTGACGACCTTAACGACTGTCAAAGATCTACAAATGACAGCCGGGTCAACGGCTTAACGTGCTTTCCGAGGCACAGAGGAAACGCGGTATGTAATGAAAGAAAAAAAAAAGAAAGAAAACACATTTATTTGGCACATGCCACAAATGCACAAAACATAAAAAAACTTAAATCTACACAATAAAAACCACCCACCTCCGGACCAACCTAGGTAAACGCGGCTTAACCTGAAGACCCGAGGGGCTGTCATTGTTTAGCCATGAGATCCTCTAACAGATTTTTGGTCCATTCGATGTTTATAAGGTACAGGTTAATTATTGTTCTTTAATGTTACTAAATTGCTCACATCTTATCCTTGTATTTTCGAACCGACTAAAACTTTAGAATCTTTATAAAATACAATATTTTCTTTCACAAGATCCTCCATAGTTTCTACCCTTTTGTGGGACAGAATAGCCCATTGTCCTTTGTGCCATCCATTTTCCAGCAGATGAAACTTAGAAGCCCGGTCCGATTGGAATTCTTCAAAGTCTCCGTAACGTGCGCATCGATGTGAATAGCTGACAAAGTGACGAGTGCAAGGTATTCGTTTGTGCATCCTTCTTCATCCTGCAGCTATCCTGGCTGTTGCGAATGGATGAGGGTAACGAATGTGTGCTTAAATTCATGGTTGCTTGTCACTAATGATATGTAGAGGAAACCAGAAGTTATCGCGTCATATCAAAGTTATAAAATTGATAGACATCATTTGGTCTAGTGGTCCCAAGCGCGATTCTTAAGCATGACGTCCTGGGTTCACACCCAGATCGGGCAGTGTTATTGGGTTTTGCCATCACGAATTTCTCAGTAGCAACCACGGAAGCAGATTTGGATTTGTGCCCAGTCAGTGGCAATAGTATCGTCCCCTATTACAATGGACTTAAACATAACTGGTGAAATATGGTCGTACTATTAAGTACACCTCTGCCTAACCCTTCAGAGATTGCAGGCATGATGTTATGTTATGTAGCCATCATCAATTACAGCCAATTTGTTGTTCAACATTTTCATTATGTATCTGAAAAATAAATGTGAATATTCATGTATTATATTCAAAAGAAAAAAAACCCCGACCGCAGGCAAAGCAACTTGCGCCTAGAGACGTGGGCGCGTCGACTGTAACAGTTCGTCGCGTCGCAGTCGCTAGTGACAAGCTCTAAGCACCATATTTCATCTGTGGTATAACATCTCGACAGCGTCGTTGGCGTAGTGGTCGCAAGCGCGTCTGCTAAGCATGAAGTCTTGGGTTCGATTCCCAGGTCGGACAAAGTGTTATTTCCAGGAATTTCTTAGTAGTAAATATGGAGTCTAGATTTGTGTACAGTTGGTGGCAATAGGCTCGCGCCCTATTATATGAGACTTAAACATAACTGGCGAAATTTGAGTACTATTAAATATAGCTCTGTATAATCCTTCGGGGATAAAAAGCGTGATGTTATGTCATGTTGCTATAGAGCCACCCAAATACCAGAAATCATTTAAAGAAAAAGAAAGAAATGGCGGATATTCGTTTACCCAGCGTTAGTAATAATTTATCACAGCGTGGGAGTGTATTGGTCCATGGGTGCGATGGATGAGGGCTTTATGTGGTGTTTGTTCGCCATCGGCCCGCCATCCGTCTTGGTGCAGTTCTGGAATGGATTTTGCCCTGTTTTTAGATTAATGAGCGGTATGCAGTTAAAATGATTTATTGGAGGTCTGAATTACTACAAGACTGCCTGACCTTATTTAAAAGCGGTATTTTTGCTAAAAAGTATGCGTCATATTTACCTTGATTTCAGCTGAAAAACAATGAAGGCAACATAATGGCTACCATATAGTTTATGGAATAGTACAATAACACAACTCTCTCTGTCCCCACAGTAAACCAGAACTAATCCAACAATCAAACGTTCAAAACACAGAAATAAAACTTTACATCGCAATGTAGCGCAAATTCTGTACCAGACTCGACTCAAAGCAATTTGTATTGAAAACTACTCGTAGCGCGTCTACGCGGCTACGAGGACCGTAGCGCTACGTGCCGCCAACTCCATGCTACGAGCTTGTAGAACTTCATACAGAAATTCCACTATTCTAAACACTGTTGGCTTACACAGTTACACACATCGATTATTTACTTAAAATTGAACATTCTTAGTAGGAGTACAGTCTCAAATTTTAGTCTGTATAATGTATTTTTGTGTGTATACTTTGTAATTGCGTCTTTGGTACCGTGATTCTTCTGTATGTATATTTTCAGTGAATCCTTGCTCTGAAATCGAGGTGCTTTTAGCTGCAAAGAGACTGCCCCGTCTGAGCCGTCGAACAAGCTGTTCTAAATTGAGCTGCTCAGGTGTATTGTGTGTTTAGCTGATTTTTGCTTGTGAGAGCATTTTTCTACAAAATGTTGCAAAGTTGCTGCGAAATTATGGTTCGAACTTGCATAAGTTTTATGAGATGAAAGTTTCGAGATGTTTTATAAAATGTTACTTTAGGATATTGATTTTGAAAAATATCGATATACGTCTGTAGTAGTTTATTTCTATGGAAAGGATGATAAATATTAGCTTTCTTTTCAGATAGGTTAATTTTAAAAATAGGAAGATACCCTGTGACACTTGGTATTACATTACCGAGAAGGTTATGCAGAGGTATATAATAATATAATTATAGTACACCCGTTATGTCGCTAATTATATTGTAATAGGGTGCGAGTAACTTGGTATTAGCTAAAAATGTAGTCTCATTAGGATCAGTAAATCTGTGGCAAAAACGAAGATAACTTCATATTGGTTTAGTGGCTTTTTTACCCGACAGCCAAGGAAGTGTTATGTTGTTTTACGCGTGTATCTTGTATGAAATTAAAAGGAGATTACAAATATAAATATATAGGTACATATTACAATTTGTAGTCGGGTTTTTTGATACTTTTAATTAAATGTTTGTTACTTGTGTTCCTTCAAGAGCTTACTTTCATCCCGATATTTACAGACACCAACCATTCACTGTACATTCAGCTTTTCTACATTTCCTTCAAGTTCAACAAGGGTGTAAAAAGAAACTTGTTTAAAATGCAAAATCGTCCTCATTGATCGACATCGAAGTCTAAAGTATAAACGGACGATATTTCGTTTCCTTTGCGAACACAAGTAAATCATTCAGCAAATTAAATGAGCCTCTGGAACGATCCCCGGAAAAAAATAGATGGTTTAAGGTTCCGCATGCAAGAATTTTACTGTTTTTTTTATCTTTAGAAGTTTTTGGACATAAATATGTGTTTTTCTTGCGAAGTGCAAGTGCTTCGTCAACAAACACAAAAATATATCTGTCATCTGTAATAGGAGATATAAACTACTTATAGCTTACGACTATGACATTAATCAGTGTTGAAGATAGTCGGGAAACTCGGACACATGTACATGTTGAGAAAACTTAACATAGAAAATCTTAAGGTTATTAACATAATGCTTGTTTTTACGAACGCTTATTTAGACTAATGTGAATGTATAATATTGCTATTTATTATTATTATTGTAGGTTTTTTTAAACGTTACTCCGCACAAGAAATTTTGTGGGTGCGTTTACAAACATTTAAACTCACATACATAAATAGCTAGACCCGGAATAACCTATCTGTAGGCCATACAAATATTTGCAGCGCAGGAGTCAAAAGCTCAGCCACTGCGCCAGTCAATTTAGCTTTAGTCACTGAGCCGAGCGAATAAAAGCCAACAGTGCGTGTTAAAATAGGCATTATTTTCAGTGTCTGTTGCTGAGAATTGATGAAACTGGGAATAAGTTTTTCTTGTACATTCTAGCTAGCTGAAGTAGTAAAGTAATATATATGTAGCTTCGACACTAGGTTTCAACACACTTGAATAGAACCTACAAATTCCAATTATCAAAAAAAATAAAACACGCAGAACCCTCTAACACCAATTGAAACTCTGACCTACCCGCAATGTTTTCGCGTCCCTCACTTAGAATTCCGCGGCGCACCGCGCGCACGGCATTAGCTTCCCGGCGGCACACGACAGCACTAACTTCTCGAGAACTCAGATTTTTATCAGTTAAGAGAATACGCACTCTTAGGGATGTCTCTGTTTTGTTGGGGATAATGATAGATCGACAACGATGCACCAATAGGGGGCGGTACTATAGATTTGAATGGCTGTGGAACAAGGCCTATTCAGAGGGAGAAGGTCGTGATCCACAGCACGGAATCCGTTCTTGTTTATGAATGTCACATGGCTTCATATTCTCTGTTTTCTCACGATGTTTTCTTTTACCGTTTTGAGAGTAGTGGTGATGAAATAATTCACTGAAAGCAGAGTTCGGACCAACGGCCAGTTGGACCTCATATAATTGCGTTGATTTCTAAGAAGGGTTTTATTTTTAACTGGCTCCTGAGCGCGGCTTTGCCTGCGTGGAGATCAGGAATCATGTCACGGGAATGTTGGTATGCGTGTTCTTCAAATTGTTGATGAAAACAAAGTGCCTCAATTTTTCTATTTTCTCATACCTTTCGCCGGGTTTTTCAAAGTAATCCAAACAATGTAACATTCCATTCAATAATATCTGTTATTGGCAGCCCTATCACAACTCTATTGTAGGTATCGTAAAACGGAATGTGTGTGTTGCTATCGAATACTACCTGTGTTTAGTCGCAAGTGTACTGAAGTGCTATCGATATGTAATTATCTATGAAATAGTCGCTGAAACACTAACATTTTAGTTGTGGAATGTATTTATGTTGCGATCGGTTCGGGTATAGAATTACACGATAAATAACTTTGATTGAAAACGGTCAATTGCGTTAATGATTATTTATTACTAATAAATTAGTTTTTTTTTTAATATTTTGTATATAATTTTATTGTGATTGTATTTCGACCTTAGAATGATAGTGTCAAAATTCATCTTTATTTCATCTTCATAATTTGCAGCACTTGCTCCACGCACTGCTGAGCAAAGAACGCATGATGCATGGCATCTTCCCTGGTTTGAGCAAGTATCAAAAGAAAACGAAAACCGAAAACCCATGGTTTTAGCTTCCTTTTATGCCACTCGAGCTTCATACAAACTGTGACGGACAAGCAAACAAATTTAGCCTTAAATTTGGATAACAAAACAATCAGCCGTGAAAAATAAATTATTCAAAACTTACCTTTGAAACTTCATTCTGGTCCCAAACTTGAAGTATCCGCTCATGTAAACTTAGACAAAACTAAAGGGAGTTAATGGCTCACTTCGGCACAACTCGGCAAAGTTCGGCTCATGTCGGCTCCTCTCGGCTCAATTCGGCTCCGCTCGGCTTAGCTCATTGAATTTCATATGCGTGCTAAGCTACCCCTACCCGGATATTAGTCAATGTACAGTCGGCCATAATAGAATATTCCAAGTGTAATAATTTAGTCTATTTGGTCTTAGGGTATCTCTTGTTACCCGCATCGCTCTCTTAATGTCATGTATTCAAAATCATCAACAGTTTTCGTGTTCTGTAATAAATAGCAATGCTTTTAAATGCAACTGCTATACGGGTCATATTAAAAATGGCTGATTAAATTATCCAGTGTAACTGTGCAAACGGGATGGGTATTGATATCTAGACAGGATAAAACAAAAACTTAGAGATAAGTAATTGTAATTCGGTCTTCCATATTGTAATGATACAGAGCCTATTTTTCTTATCAAAGTTCGACTTAGAAGTTAAATTTCCAATATTGCCATATTTTTGCTGTGTAATTTATTATCTTATTCGTATTAGGTAGCACTTTAATATATTCTGATATCTTTCCACGACTTTCTTCCAATATTATTCTCCAACCGTAACAGAAATGAAGATCAACAAAACCATCTCATTTGAGTAGATAATTAGCAAGCTGACTGTACTAACCCTATGAATATAGTTAGAAGTTATAATTGTTGAATTAATTGGCGATTTGGCCCGCCATGTTATCAATTAATATGTTTTTACTGCTAAGTTCATATTTGAACGGTTATGGCCGCAGTTGCTAACCACTAATATGTATGTTCTAACTTTTGCTATGAATTTTAATCGTATTTGTGTTATAGGTTGTTAGAGGGATGATATTATGGATAGTGATGACGTTATAAAAATACAGGTTACTTACGTAGATTTATTGGAGAAAGTGTCAATTATTTGAGTGAGGAATTATGTAAGGGTGCATTTCCACTGAGGCGGAACGGAGCAATCAAGATGTGGTTGCACGTGCAGAGGAGAAGAGACGACTCTCAACAAGAGAACTTCGAGATATCATGACGTGCTCGTGTGGAACAGGTACGTAACGTCGTTCCATTATTCCAAATGATAAATTATGACGTTGTACCAGATTCTAATCAAATATAACAAAACCAAGTAAAGCCTAAACCAAAACAAACAAACACTATGTACTAAATATATCTACAACAAATTACTTCATTCATTCACAGCGAACATTTGACGCTTTTGTGTGTCAAACTGACGGCCGCTGATTAATGTCTCTACACCTCACAGAAACACCGCCTTTGTTGCCTTAACAATACAGCGTATATTCCTTTGAATTGTCCGAAACAAAATAAGACTACAAGTAAAATATTTCATGGAGTTATGAGCTTTAGGAATGGGAATTTAAAGGTGATAATTCTGTGTAGTTTGAGTGGATACAATGCTCAGTAGGAGCCGAAGGTTTGATTTATTTGGGAGGTATTGGCCCATTGTTACCTGTGACTTTTCCGTTGGGACACCATTGTGGCGGCGCTCTATTAAACAGGTAGTTTCTGAACGATAATATTTTGAAAGATGGTTGGAATCAAAAGGGAATTTCTATTTGGAGTTCTATATTTTTCGGTGTCGGTATTGGTTGTGTTTATTTTGTTTGTTCAAGCTCTTAGAGCTCTGGTATGGTCTAGGGAAAACTAAACTCATAACTGCTACATTTGCAGCAAGGGAAAATTATTTGTACTTATTAGTCTTTTTTTTTACAACACAAAGCGAAATCATCAATAGTACTTTACTAGAAATTCTAAAAAACTGGTTTCTTTTTTTAACATCACAAACTAATAGCAACGCCTACCTAAATCTGTAACAGTCTAAAAATCCTATTTTTTTTTAACTGACCATCACGTAGTTTTCGTTCTTTATAGCATAAACTTGGATACAAAACGACCATAATCACGCACACATTTTTCACACATGGACAAAAAAAACGTCCCAAATGGTCTTTTCATCCAAAAGAAATTTACACAAAACGTGGTCCTTTTCAATTTATCATTCGACCCAAAGGCCGTTATTATCTCGCCAGTTACATGATTACCTCAGAATTATTTTCTTTCTTTCTTTCTTTCCTTTCCCGTTCGCCACCGGTCGTGGTCGTGGTCGTGCGCTCACGTACGGATAGTTGCTTACTGATGGAAAGAAATGGTGGAGTTGCGCTCTAAAACAATTCTGGGTTCCTGCGCCAGTTCGTGTGGGAGGTAATCTACTTGAGAGTTTTATTGAAGTGTGAGGAAAGCTAAGTTTGTTGGTTCACTGGAAACTGGAGAGAAATTCAGTACAATAAAATAAAGAGCTCTTTGTTATAACTTTGGTGTAAACAATAAAGGGATACCAATATTTTCAATAAAATCAGAGTTGATTACCGACCGATTTACTTTTATTGACTAATTAATGTGCTAGTAGCGGAAAAATTTAAAGAGATATTAAAACAAAGATACGTATCCCTGTCCCCTCAAACAAATCCATACATAGGTGTTCATACTAAAGGTACATCTTATCCTAACCCTTAGAGAATACAAGCGTGATATTATTTTTGTTTACATGTTAGTAATATTTATCTATTTCCTGAAATCTCTTGATCTCCAGAGTAGCCGAGAAGGTAACAATAGTTCCACGCACGACCGATTCCTATCGCCAGCCGGCCGTGCACAGTCGCCATCGACGGTTAACCAAAGTTCAGTTGACTTGAAGTGGGCAGCGCCTGTACTGCGGTCCATTTCAGTTAGATTTCAACTTGAGATACACTTCGTCTTGTTTGTCTGTATGTTGGTATGTGTACGCAATTTATATATATCAACAAACGAACTGGGCAAACAGTTGTGGACACAACGAATGTTTGTTTGTTCTATGAATGATTTGGTTTGAGGTCGTATAAATATTGGCCCGATGATAAGTTTTTGGAGTTAAGTTATGCGAAATCAGGTAAAAATAAGACCTTATAAATGTTAGGTTATAAAGTCAGTATAATCATAGAAATCAAACGCGACGTAGTGTTTGAAGATATATTATATTTTATATCAGGATTATCCTACGTATGTTATTACATGTATTTTATATGTATACTATGTATTTTTAGGTTGGTTGCCTATCTGACATGATCTGCTACCCATTAAATGGGTACACGCGATACGCCTAGGTAACACTGCTGGTCGGACTTTTAAACTTCTGATTACCCTCGACGACTGTCTAAGATGATGAATGACAGCTAGGGCCATTGACTCATGGAGGGTTCTCGGCATGTGCTGGGTAGTCCCCCATCCACGGACCTAGACAAGCGTTGCTTAACCTTGACGATCGACCCGCTTGTTTGTTATTCATTAACAACTCTTTTGCCAAAAAACCAGTCCCTACCCAAAAAATCCACCTGAAAGGGCAACGAAAATTAAATTACTACATACACGTAGCTCGATACATCTACAAACGTACGAGTACGTGTGCGATAGAAAATGTATCAAATAAATTGTAGCATTTGTTTTGATGGGCCTCGGACGGACTGTCCGACGGACAAATTGATCGTCCAACATATATCTAGCAGTTGAGGGTTACGTTAAATCTTCTCTCGATTTTATTTCGAGAAAAAAGATTTGTATTTAATGTTTTAGGTTTGTTTTGAGCTAGATTTAACGGTGTAATCATTTAGGAGTTGAATTTAAAGTGGAATATTTTAAGTGGCGGTTGCAAAATCTATTTTGGATTGGCATTCGGTAAACAAGCTCATGTAAATTATTTGTGCATAATTAGTTCTTGCTAAACTATGAGCTAAAGCTATTTCGATGTAGATGAAATACACCCACCTATTAAATACTTTACTAAAACTAACAGAACCACTTTAGAACATAACGTAAGTAACAAACTTCTTGGAAATAAAGGCTTTGTGTGCCTTTATTTCCAAGGGTTAAGCAGAGGTATACCTGCTCTTAGTACTACCCACATGTCTGCTGTTGTGTTCAAGCCCCATGTAAAAGAAAGAGAGACTATCGTCATCAACTGGGCACAAATCCTGGGCCAAATTTGCTATTTTTAAGAGATTAGATATATTCAAAATAAAACTTTTTCTGACCTGGAAATCGAACCCAGGAACTTATTCTCAGCAGTGCACAGTGGCGCTTGCGAACTCTACACCAAAAAGGCAGAAATCATTGACATACTTATTTATTAGCCCAGAAACTTGAAGAGCTCTCAAGCCAACTAGTCCTCAGGACCAGAACGACCCTTACCCTCAATCTAATTTAATAACCCTCTCGATTCAATTCCTTCTTTTTTCTCTCAAACCCTAAAATTTCACCAAGAAAATAGAAAAATAGGAGAGAAGTCACGTAGGCTCGTCCCTTATCGTGCAGATCCTTACATTGAGTTAAGTGACGACTAAACTGTTTCTGAGCAAGATATTAACTGGATAGTTTATGTTTTTACACGTTATAGTGTGGGTAGACACTGCATAATCTTGAGGTTATGTCTGAGGACGCACTGGGTGGAAATACTGCTGCGATAGATCAAGAATCATTACAATTTATAGTAAGTAAAGATCTTTTTAGGGTTCCGTACCCAAAGGGTAAAACGGGACCCTATTACTAAGCCTCCGCTGTCTGTCTGTCTGTCTGTCTCCAGGCTGTATCTCATAAACCATGATAGCTAGAAAGCTGAAATTTTCACAAATGATGTATTTCCGTTGCCGCTATAACAACAAATACAAAAAATAAAAAATAAAATATATTAAGTGGGGTCCCCATACAATAAACGTGTTTTTTTTTTTCGTATTTTTATAGATAATGATACGGAACCCTTCGTGCGCGAGCCCGACTCGCACTTGGCCGGTTTTTTTTAAAGATTCTGTCCATTGTAGTTTAAATATGCAGGTAATGCTTTTTTTTTCTTTAGAGTTCATGGAACTGATGGCAGATCTTCGTAATTTAGTTAAACGTTTAAATTTTATTTATCACACATAAACCAAGTGATACTGGGCCCCGTTATGTTGTGTAGCCCACTTCTCCCCTCAGAAAGAAAGCTATTGTCTCGTAAGTTGGAAAGTTACCGGCAGCTAATCACACACATTATCAGTCTGTTGCCAAAGCGTAAATATGACACCAATTTTTCTTCACGGTTAATTACATATGACAGCAGTAAAGTAATCCCGTGTGTAATTGTTACATTCCTGGGCTTATAACAATACGATGAGCAATACAACCTTGTCCAATAATATGCAAAACTTCGCTTCTCCTAACTCCAACAAAACGCCACATCTTCCGTCCCCAGTACGCAAGCCGCCGTACGCAGCAAACCACGTTTGATTATGCTAATACATGTTTGTGCACGTGCTCGCCGTGCCGCGGCGAATACGCGCGCGCAGCAAACCTGATGGCTATACTTATGTGTTTAGTTGCTGCTGCCCGAAATGCCACAGCTATTTATATTATTTTGGATAGTAAGGGTAAAAGGTTAATTACTCAGGTATCAGGTAAAATAATTTGTATTGAAGATTTACATAACTAAATAGCTTGCTTGATAATATTTCTACTATTTCGTCGCCTTGGAGGGTAATGGAGCTATTCCACAGAACTACACTTCTGAGTTATGAAGGTTTAAAAAATAAGGGTGCAGGTAAAAACAATTATTTGGACATAAACCAGTGTCATATTGTAGTAGAGGATTCAAATTTTTACCCTACACTATTTAAACGTGTAACTATTGAATGCTATAATTAAAAATTACCAAAATATCATAGTTTTTAAGTTATGTGGTTTAGGCCTATTGGCTACTATTTTATGTACAATGTAATACTCGTAGTATGGGGCGTAAGTCACTTAACTCTCTTGTCTCGTTGACTTTTTATCTGATGACATATAAACTAACTAGATAAAAAAGGCGTAAGCGAAGTAGAATGTTTGAAAAGAAATACAAAATAAATACTTTTTCATTTATTTTTAACTAGCTTCTGCCCGCGACTTCGTACGCGGATCCCGTTGCTTATGCCAGCGACAACGGGGTCGTCAAAATCGAAAATTTGAAACGTCTGATGTAGAATTCTAAGGCCCGGGGACGGGAAAACAACGGGATGAGCGAGACGATTGGAGTCGTTCCAGATCATTCATTTTTGTATGTCAACAGGAAATGCCCATCAGACTAAATAACTTTTGCTAAGACGTCATTCCTTAATATGTTATAGCGCTGCCATGGGCTTTGGAGTTCCACAGCAGGTGTTCCAGATCTTCAAATTTATTCTCACAGCAGAAAATGCTCTTCACGTGGAATATTTTTAGCTATGGCACCATTTTTATATCTCTTATACTGTAGCTGGTCTGTTGCGGTTCTGCATCAGGTGTTAATTTTCCAAAATAAATTATAGCCTTTATGTTGCCCAGACTATACAACAAAAAACTTTTCTTCCCGTTACTCTGCAGCAGATACCAAGGGTACACTGAATTAACTTCTGTCTCTTCATGCCGTACTCCAGCAATCCTTTCTCTCTCACTTTCTAAATGATTATGAATATTTTGTTGTGTGCGTGTTCGGGACAATGTATGATAATCTCGATCAGCAGTTAGTCGCGCATCACGTTCATCACTCGTTTCAAAAGACCTGTTAGTAGATGTGCGAATTCGCTGAGAACTCAAGCGTGATTCTGTATCGGTAAACGTTTCTGACTCGCGAGACAATGCATGTCGCTCACGATCAGCAGACAGTCGCGCATCACGTACTGCACTTGTCTCTAGAGACCTAGCAGCAGATGCGTAGATACGCTGAGAACTCAAGCGCAATTCTCTATCCGTGAACGTCTCCAACTCGCGAGACAATGCGTGACGTTCACGATCAGCGGACAGTCGCGCATCATGTTCCTCACTTGTCTCTAGAGACCTAGCAGCAGATGCGTAGATACGCTGAGAACTCAAGCGCAATTCTCTATCCGTGAACGTCTCCGACTCGCGAGACAATGCGTGACGTTCACGATCAGCGGACAGTCGCGCATCATGTTCCTTACTTGTCTCAAGAGACCTTGAAGCAGATGCGTAGATACGCTGAGAACTCAAGCGCAATTCTCTATCCGTGAACGTCTCCGACTCGCGAGACAATGCATGACGTTCACGATCAGCGGACAGTCGCGCATCAAATTCCTCACTTGTCTCTAGAGACCTTGAAGCAGATGCGTAGATACGTTGAGAACTCAAGCGCAATTCTCTATCCGTGAACGTCTCTGACTCGCGAGACAATGCATGACGTTCACGATCAGCGGAGAGTCGCGCATCATATTCTTCACTGGTCTCTAGAGACCTGGATGTAGATGCATAAATACGCTGAGAACGCAAGCGAGCTTCGCGATCCGAAGAGGTTTCTACAGAGCGAGTTGCAGCCTGATGATCTCGAACAGCATCAAGTCTATCCTGACGCTCTTCGTTAGATTCTTGGGATCTTATGATCCTCAATCTTTTAGCTCCTTTGTAACGTTGGGAAAGATTTGAACTCTTTCTAGGCATGGTTATTGTTTTATTCTGAATTAAAATCTAAGTGACTGCTCCCCTGCGTTACCGGGTAGGCTACCGTGTCACGAAGATAAATGGAAAAGGAAATAAATGGGAGTTTTAGCCAGTAGAAACATGTCAAATTTTCAATGATTCATAGAATTTTCATCGAAAATCAGTTCTAAACTGTTACCGCCTTCACCGCGTGGAGGTACTCCCAGCTTATGTTATTTTATAATTATACAGTGAACTCTTGGAGTTCCACAACAGGTGTTCCAGATTTACAATCTTTATACGTCAACAGAGAGTGCTCATCAGGCTGAACAACTCTTGCTAAGACGTCATTCCTATATAGGTTATAGTGTAGCTGGGCTCTTGGAGTTCCATATCAGCTGTTCCAGATCTTCAAATTGTATACGACAACAGAGATTGTTCATCAGGCTGAGCAACTCTTGCTAAGACGTCATTCCTATATATGTTATAGTGTAGCTAGGCTCTTGGAGTTCCACATCAGATGTTCCAGATCTTCAAATTTATTCTCTTAGCAGAAAATGCTCATCACGTGAGACAATTTTTGCTAAGGTACCATTTTTGTATCTCTTATAGTTTAGCTGGTCTGTTGCGGTTCTGCATCAGGTGTTCAAGTTTCCAAGATAAATTGTAGCCTATGTGTTGCTCAGACTTTATACCTATACAACAAAACAAAAATCATTCAAATCCGTCAAGTAGTTCCGAAGATTAGCGTGTACAAACAAACAGACAGATTTTTTTTTGGTTTCGTGCTCTATTACTGTTTCTAAACCCCCCTCAATTATTATTTTTTTAATATATTCAATGTACAGACACAGTTTTTTTACTGTTTTATTATATGTATAGATTAGATAATCAATATTTCTGTTTAACACAAAAATCAGCGAGTCACTCCCGAATCTCGAACCAAACTAAACAATGCATGTTGCACGCACAAACTGGTCAAAATTGAATGCAGAATGCGGATTGGTAAACAGGAATAAACACGTTTTTTCTCTGCCAGTTACATTTTCCCAAGTAATATCGGGATTGGATTAAAAAATGACCAATCACAAAAGTCTAGAATACAGTATTACGATGTCATAATTTTGGAGGTCAAGAGTTCTATGAGCTCTTACAACTGTTGACCACTCAATAATTATTTTCTATGACTTGTAATCACAATGAATCTAAGCTGCATACACTTTTTGACTCTTATTAAAACTACACTTACATTTATTGGCAAATTTAAAAATAACCTGCTTACAGTTATGATATCGATTAGATGTATTGACTATTATAAAGTACGTCTCTTTGTGAGTACGTTAATGCACTTAACTCCATTTCGCAAAAATTGTGGCTTAGCTCCATTGGCCTCCAAGGCGACGATTTTATACTATAGACTATTTTTCGCCCACGTAAAAGGTTAACTAAATAAAATAATAGAACTGATACGACTTGGAAAAATCTTAAATTTACAAACGAAGGATTCCATGTAAGATTCACAGTATTCAAGATACTATTCTATGCGATAATATCTTTAATAAAATAGCTGCTACAAGATAATGAACCAGAATATGAACAAAAGCTTTGTGCACTAATATTATGCTTCGAACGCCAACCGGTTCATATCTCTCAGATTATCGACACTGTAGAACACATTGGATTAGCTAGCAGCAAACATTCTATTTAAAAGCTGTTCTGTTGAAACAATAAGTATTCAGTATGTTCTATTAGGTGATTTAATGCATTTATGAGGATCATCATAATAATAAAAATATAAAGCTCGACTCTCAGAAATTCTCATTCAGTCCAAAAAGAGAGGTCGCCGGGCGCGCGAATACGCGATCATCGCGTTCATAATGATGTCATTATTTTTTTCTGAAAATCTGAAGGCGCCGCTGTTGGCGCTACCATACATTCGACCTCATGGAACCAAATAAACACAAACGGTGTGGCGTGTTCGCGCGCCCATCCTTTGGCCTTCTGTTGTACATGTATAAAAATGAGAATAAAATAGTATATAAATAGTACATAAGACTACTTCTTTGAAGAAAAGTAATAATGTAGGAATAAAAATCTCAATCTTAACTTTCTCTCATTTCCTAAAAAACAGGCAGTAAACATCCTCGTCCGATTTATGTTGGAGGTCTACTAATAAAAATGTGTTTATTGCTTCCCAGCTCCAATTATTTTCTCAAAAACTTTCCTCGTAACAAACAGCTCCCAATTATAGTAATATTGTTATTCGTTATTCTAAGAAAATCTGAAAAACGATGTTCTGTAACTAAAACCTTTAAATAAAAGCAATATTTTGGACCTTGTAGACAAACCGTAATACAAGGTGATAAAGATTCCGATATCGATACCGGAGATTAATTTTGTTTTTTCGAAAGAGAAAGCGGTCACCCTAAGGCAACAGATAAACTTAATATCAGCAAACAACGAAAAATTCGAAACAAAGAAAGCAAGAATAATATATAAATTCAAAACAAATTGTACATCCTTAAAATTGTGTTTCCTTCACTAAGCGAACCGACAGAGAAGAAAGCAAGAACAAAGTTGAATATTCCAAAATTCATTGAGTAAGGCTTAAAATTCCCAGCAATTTTGTTCAAGTGTTTCAAAGAAAACGTTATTATTGAGGGTAGGAAAAATTCGGAACAATAATTCCCGATACGTTATAAGCATCTTAGAAATTTCTCTTTGAATATAATGTAATCATCCTGATATCGATACATTTGTTTGTCGTAATGAAATTCCAGGGTTTGTGAATGTGGGTACTTGTTACGAATACTTTTTATTGTTCGAAATTGATACTCCATATTGAGGAGAAGTGTATGAGAATGTAATTTATGTAAAGTGGAACTGGGGAATAGGGGAATACGAGTAGATGACGAGCTGTTTGATAAGCGATAAGAGATATTGAGCGATAAGACGTAACACGTGACGAGTTATATCGAGAGAAATAATTGAAAACAAAATGTTGTTTTTTGTTTCTTTATTCTTCGAAATAAGATCTATTCTGTTGTTGTAATAGTTTTTTTGCTATCATATATTTTTAACAAGAGAACGTTTTTAATTCCTATTCTAGGAAAGACATTGGAAGCTATGAGTCAGCGAAAATTGTTTAATTTACCAAGCTCCTCAAAATATCAATGAATTTAACGTTAGGATTCAGAAAAATATTTCAATAAACATTTCAGAATTTGGTAGGTAACATAAAAACACAAACTAGACTACAGAGTGCTATGAAGTTGGCCTAAATTTTTAGATCCCAAAACCCCGATGGAGTCCGTCGATCAAGTCTAGAAGTGAGCACTTAACCCAATTTCCTCCAGTACGTTTTTGGTCGAAAATCTTCAGTAAATCCGCCGATGTAGAATCAATAATCCGAGTCGGAAATGATTCGGTTCCCATTTGCCGTGTCCCTGTAAAAAGACTCACAAATATTCCTGCGGCGTTGCGCCCTTTGGGCACAACAATTTGGTACAAGAGACGAAATATTCGCGATAAAAATTTTCACTGACATTCTTGGCGCTTCAATTTAGGGTAATTTATTTTCTGCATTCCAAAACGTCGTTGGGGGTTTATTTATTACTGTCTGTTTACGGAAATTAGAATGTGCAAATGATCAGTAATGGAAAATCAATGTGCGAACCAAACATTTGAATTTAACTCAAAACTGTTGTATTATATTTCTGTGTTTTTGTCCATCTGCATGGTAGCCCTGTATGACTAAAATTTTGCTCGACATAATTCATCATCTAATCAGAACGTGTCACATCCATCTCGCACGTAACTTGTCCCCCGCCTGCGCCGGTCCAGGGCAATGAGATTATGGCTAGGTTCCACCGTGTCCGGTGCTCACCAATCTAATTTTTCACTCACCTCCAGTATCCTGGATCGGGCGGCACAGGGCGTCGATATTTTGTTAGGTTGGAGTTAATCTATCGGTTATTGAAGCGTATCTTTTGAGTCGATAACTTTGCTATCGTGGACAGTTTTCAGTAATTTTATAAGGTTCAGTTTTGGTAAGCTTATATTGCCTTGGTGACATCGCAGAGATCTATCTTTTTTGTAAATTTCTGAGATGATAAAAGTGAACAAATAAGGTCACGTCTATCATTCCTCGTTGAAACAGAATTGTGACAAGCTACATCTTAAATAATATTGATGGAACAAGTTCTACATCTACAAGACAAATTCGTAAAATAATTCCAGAAAAAGTAAAAGAAGTTGACAAAATACTCGCACCAACTCAATTCAAGTCTGAAATATTATGAGTACGAACATTGCTTCAAGAAAAGTGAGTTTGCCAAATTTTATTACCTTTCAGAAAAAATCTAGCGCTACAAAATATAAAAAAACTATGTTGGGAATGAAGATATGTACGTATATGTTACAATATATGTTTTATTTATGTATCTCATACCATTATCTCTGTCTTTTCCAAATTAAAAACTATAGTATGAGGCCCACAAACTAGCATTCAACAAATATTATGATAGAAATACTCGGGTAAATACCCATATATATATCTTTCAGTAGATTAAATAACTGTGATTTATTACGTGAGGCGAATGTATAAGGAATAAATAGTGGCGTACGAGGCTCGAATGCGTAATGAGCTACGTCTTCTTACGAGAGAAAAAAATTAAATTATCAAGAGGCCGTGTCAGGGCAACTCTGGAGAAAGTTCGGTTTGAGGTAAATAAGTACTTTTTGGGACCAGACTTGTTTAGCGTTTGTTTATTTTTTATTTGAAAAATTCTGGGATGCTGGCTGAATATCAATTTGCTCGACGAACTCGTACTAAGTGGTGAATTTCTTTAAGAGAGATGTTTTATTTATTTTAAGTCAAGTCCTTGCTTGGCCGTTGAGAACCGAGGAACGGGAATCCATATTTACAATTTTACAAATTGCAGCTTTTTTGCGCTCCTCCATGTCTATATTTCTCTTCGAACATTAGTTGAAGAGTTCATAAACTTTCCTCAGTAGATATTGTTATTTTATTTTATTGCAAAACGAATTCGCTTTTAATTAACAAAGGCCGTCATCTACCACCCGCTAAAATAACACTTTATGAAACTGCCGAAGAATCTGCTAGATGGGTGAGATCATTGAATTAAACAAAGATTTATTTTAAGGCAACCCATAAATACACGATTAGTCTGCAGTAAGTAAACGGCCGTACAAACACCACAATTTACCGGTCCAAAATAATCTGCTTCGTCATGAACCCAAAAATCAGGTATCACAAACCTTTATCAAAAATTACCGTAAGCGGAAAATGAGGCAAGGATTTTCATTCTTTTGCTATGGACTGATTTTGACACTAAACATTTTTTTATAGTGCACGCGTTTGCTCGTAAATCATGGGCGAGTTTACAGTGAATGTGCTTACCAAAGGTTTACGGCCGCTGTGTAGTTCCGACGTTGAGTTTTGAGCACTAGAAGTGGTTTCGTGTGAAATATAAAGGCTGGTGGATGGCTATCAGTCTGATGGGATTTATAAAAGGTGAAGAGATATATTGATTTACGTTTATTGAAATTTTTATTGAAGTTAAGAGGAAATTCTTTATTTAGAGATGAAACTTTTGATAACCGTTTCTTTTTAAGAGTAATTTTTCCCTTGTTAACATTCCTTAAAGCAGAGTAGCTAACTAGTTTATTTGCTTAATAAAAAAAATATCTCATAGCTTCCTAATGGAAACTAACTTGAAATATTATTATTATTTATTATTTGCTAGAAATGTAGTACATTAAAGATGGTCGATTTTTTTTTACAGTTGCTCAAACAATTTGCTAAAACTCTTATTTAAAATAATAGATTGAGGGTCTAAAGAAGTCACTCACTGGTTCAAAGCGTATCAACTGTAGAGTGCATTTGTGCATGCATACACGATTGAAATGATATATTATTAAGTTTTACATTATTACATTTTTGACTTTTCCATCGTCGTTATTACTGGTAGAATGTTACCTTGTCTTGGCTCTCATATGTGGGAGATTCTCAACAGGTGAAACGAACAGGCAGCACTGTCTCACCTCAACTTTAACTTTCCTGACACCACAAGCCAGTGAGTTAAAACCTTTAAATTGATCAAGTATCAATTTAAAGGTTTTCATACTTGGTAATATTTTATTAATGTCAGTACCGGCCTCTTCCGTACCCCGTACATCCCTGCCATCAGCTGGCCACTGCAGTTAATCACCACTCGACAACGTGTAGTTAACACCAGCTTGTTGTGTAGCAATCACTTTACCTACAACTTGTTGGAACAGCCTACACTCCAACAGTTGTAGCTACAACCGTTCATTGCTCATTTTGTAGGCAGCATTTTTTTGTTGTTGGGTCAATTGTGTTGCTTGCTGTGAGTGTGAGGTGCATGCATTGGCTATCCGGTAAGCTCAACAACAGTATGGTTTGAACTAGAGTAATTTATTTATGTGTATGTGAAGCCCGCATATTGATTCCGTGTGTAATCCTGTTATTTAACTACTTATTCTTAAAGTGAGATCGCTTTTTCTCTCTGCCAGTAACAGCTTTATGCCCTAAGAGACTTAATACGTACGAGATTTTTTAAAGCGGAAAGCAATCTGAATGTCAACACAAAAAATAAACATGACTTAATCATTTTATTTCGCCCCAAATTGATAAATAATACTTCAAAGCAGGGTCCTAAACTCAACTTCTGCGAACTCACCGGAACAAAACAGGAAAAGAGAAAAATGTAACTAAAAAAAAACGTCCTTCGTTGTACATGGAGCGTATTTCCAAGAAAACAGGCGCCGGGCCGCACCTGAGGACAAATTACACCAATCCTCTGCGACAAATTACGCGATTACCCGAATAAATTACGGACTCACTTACCTCCGTGTAATAGTTTACTGGGGAGCGGTGACGATACATGGCCGTGTTATAATCATAACGCGAGAGCGAGCACTTGCTATTTTTCTTAGGAAGTTGGGATGCAGTACAGTAGTTGGGGCTTAAGAGGTTTTGGTATTAAGAACACCTGGATCGATTCTAGAGGAGGATTCATTTACGTTTTAGATGTGGAAATTTGTTTGCAAATATTGCACTGGGGATCTAAGGGCCGAGTCCTGGAATGCATTTGACACCGCCGCCAACATACAATGATATTGATTAAAAACAAGATTTTTATGACCGATATAAAAAAGAAACCTTTGTTCTCTAATAATAACAAATAATTATCATCTAACTTGTATTGTCTAAAACAAATTAACATGGGGCCATTCATGATTGAAAGACTTTTGACACATTACTTCCTGTTCAATTTTGCCTGTTCTAAGACCTCGCGTCTTAGAACAGGCAAAATTTAAGGAAGTCGATTAATTACGTCCATATTTAAATCAACATTTATTTATTAACTCGTGATCACTATCATTACAGGGATTTCAATAGTGTGGCCATAATTACAGTTTTATTATTTTGTTTTGTTTTTTTGTGTGTTTGTTTTTTGTTTTTTTTTTTAGTTTTGTTAAAATATTTTTCTTCTTTTAGATCTAGACTAAAAACCAAACATAATAGAATGACACCAAGACAGATGATAAAATGGAAACAAAGTCATATTATTTCCTTTCAACCTAACTATGAATACTGACTTAACCTACATACTTCAAGACGCGTCTTAGTTTATTTCGCCCGAAGATCCACATATATTTTATTTGCAAAGGAAACTCTCTTGCAGGAATTGCTGCATTTTTCTCGACCATTAACAAAAGGAGCAGTTTTGTTGCGGTTGTTATTTCCTTCTGAAAAGTTGGCCGGCGGCCATCTTGGATAATGTGGTGTCCTTGCCCATTTTTACTTTCTTTTGAGATTGTAAAGATTGTGAAGATTAGTTATAGGGTCAGGATTAAACGACAACACAACATCTAACATCTTTTTACATAACATCACACTTGTAATCTCCGACAGGTTAGGCAGAGGTAGATAGAAGCACAGTACAACGGCATTTTGCCAGTCATGTAGTAGAGCCATCAACCGGCCACAAAACCTAACTCCGTGCAGCTGCTGCAAAATACCTAGTGAAAATGAAATCCTATAGGGCTCGATTCCCAGGTTAGGTAAAACATTACGAGATCCTCCTCATACTTGCAATGCCTAGACCAATCAGGCAGATGTGTTGTCCTTTAAGATTTGCCTTTCTTGTGAGATTGCGAAGATTTATAACATGTCACAACAAGCATTGAGCAGATTAGTTTGGGTCAGAATTAACATAATAAGAGAATTAACGTATTATGTGTTGTATGTTTCAAGGTTTTGATCACATTAGGCCTATTGTTTAGGGTTTGTATTGTTCCGAATTATCGATTGGAATCTCATAGCATGAGTTGGGCCCTCCTGTGTCTTCAGCCTATATGGTTAAGGAATCGACCGCATTCCACGCGGGTCCAGTGCGCCGGTTGGTGCAGTGTCTGCTTTAAAAATACCTATTTAATGAGTAATTGTTTTTTTTTTCTTTGAGGCTGCTTTAAAGTCGGCTCGACCACTTACTTACGGCTACTATTTTGACAAAAACATATTATGTGTGTGCTATGGACATTACAAGAGAGAAAATCATTTACTTACACGTTTCTTGAGAAAATTGTTCTAGAAACTCAAAATATTATCTTCAGCTTGGAAGGGCCTAGAAACCTAGAACAAGCTTCAAAGGGTATCAAAATCAATAACCCAATTTAAACCCAACTGGTCAAAGCGAAAGGTATGTCTTCATCATAAATTTACCTAGATGTGCCTACGCTATCTCTAAATTGCTAATATTTTCCAACTAATTAAAAGCTTCCACAGGGATTCTTGTGTTTTATAACGCCCATACATAAAAGAAGAACGGCCTCAGCTTAGGAAGGCACTAATACATTGAAAGAAATAAATATCAGACCATATAACAGATTATTCAGGTGCTAATATTTACGTTCACCAACTTACCTTTGCAGTTGTACTAATCCTTATTCTAAACTAATAAGGTTTGTTATAGATTGGTTGAGTTACGTGGGTGTAACGTCATTTTTATGGTGAACATTTATAGGTTCTCGGAATCGCTCGGAGATATTGCCTTTGAATATTATATTTTACAGGTGGAAGCGGGATCCGTGAAAATATTCATATTTTTATGTGATGTAATGCTTAATTTTGAAGTGGCATAACTGACTGGTTCCTCAAAACGATTTGAGGGTTGCGGGTGTTAAGATATTTTGTCGATTTTTTTATTTGAACTTGGAAAAGGGCCGGGTGAAATATGATTGGAAGTGGTCTTTGGATCTTTTACAAGAGTTTTATAAATCCTTTGAGAGTTTAAGGGGTTGTTTCATGGGGTGCTTGGTCAGAAAACCTCCTCGTGGGCCCAGTGGCTGCCGGTCCCTCTCGATACGTCTGGAGGGAACAGCAGCTGCTGGGACGGTGCACCCTGGGCGCGGCAGTATCCTTCCCCTAGGAATGGGAAGAAATTCTTATTCCTCGGGGAATGTTACTGTCGTGGCCAATATTCTGACACGGTGGGGTCCAGTTGGACCAAGGGGGCGGTTCTCCGCGCGTCCCTCTGAAACGCAGAGGGCGCAGTGGAGGAGCAAGGGCGGGCTCGGTGTGCACTAACCCTGCCGCCGGGCAGACAGTGAAGGACTGCGTCCTTCACTGTCCCCGTCGTATATCGTAATCCCATCATCGGAGTGTCGTGGATCACGTCTCGCGGCTTCGATAGGGACCGAGGGTCTTGGCTTGGCCGCCCGGACCGCGAGGTAGAAAACCTCTATAAAAAGTTACCCCGAATCCCAAGCGGCGCCGCACCGCGAGGGGATGTATGGCTGACGGGTAAATCAGTCGCTAGTGCGTCCCCCCGCCAGAGTACCAGCCGACCCTCTGGCGGGTTATGGGTTAAAATCCGCAGGCTTATCTGGGTACAGGGGGTACCCCAGACGGACTTTTTAATTCCCCCACTACTCGTGGGAACAATATGGAAAAAGAAAAACAAACACAAACACCAAAGGAAAGTATTGCCGAAGGCAATCGGGAAGAGAGGAGGGATGCGGGGTCGGAGGCCGACGCCGCATCCAGCGATGTGAGCGCGGGAGGCTCAGAGAGCTCCCGGCGCGAGAGGACCGGGACTGCTGCGGAGAACTCTAAGTTCTTCCGCTAGCGGTCCTGGCCGGAGGGCGACCAGGGGTCGTCCTCCGAGGGCGAGCTGGCCTCGGCCCGGAAGATCCCCACCAGCAAGCGTGGTGGGATCCGGGGCAAGGGGTGGGGTCGCTCAGCGGCCCAAAACGCGGCGCGGCTCGCGGAGGAGGGGCGTCCCCCGGTGGTGGCCGGTCACGGGGTGGCCAATTCGGGCACCTCTGGTGACGAGGCGGGTGCAGCTGGCGGCTCCGATGCGGAGCGTAAGTCCAGGTTTGCGGCGGAGGTGGAGGCCGCTTTGAGGGTGGTGGCCCACAAGGTGAAGCCCTCCACCAAATTTGGGGCCATACCGGCGGCTTCCGCCTCCATTCTGGCGGCAGCAGAGGCCGCCTATGCGAGGCCTCCGCCTGGCGAAGTGGCCAAACTGCGGGCGGTGGTCGCCCGCCTGACGGCCGCGACGGAGCATCTCCAAAAGGAGAATGGGGAGCTCCGAGCAGACCTGGCCAGTCTGCGCGCACCCGGCTCCCGCGAGGCGCCCCAAAAGGGGGGCCAGCAGCGACCCAGCCAGACCGTGTCGGTGGAGAACCAGGTTCTGAACCTGGTTCGACAGGAGCTGGCTGCCTTCGAGGCACGGTTTTCCGTGCTGGAGGGCATTGTCCTGCGCCCCGGTCCTTGCGGCAAACAAGGCCGCCCCGGGCCCAAGGGCGGCCTCATATGCTGCCGTGGCCGCCGCCTCCGGATCTGGGCCGTCCAGCCAGCCCTCCGGCAGGGCTGCGGTGGCCCCCCCCAAAAAGCCGGCTCCGGCGAAACCGGCGCCGGCCAAGAAGGCGGTGGCCCAGAAGAGGGGCAAGGCGGCGGCAAAGCCCGCGAAAACGCCAGCGCCAGCGGCGGGCCAGCCGCCGCCGCAGCCGCAGCCGCAGCGGCAGCAGCAGCGGCCGCTCCCCCCCCCTCCGCCCCCTAAGCCAGCCGCGGCCGAAGCCGGGTGGCAGGTGGTCGGGGAAAAGAAGAGGGGGAAGAAAGCGGCCAAAAAGGCGAGGCAAGCTGAGCGGAAGCGCCAGCAGAAGGCGAGAAGCGTCGCGGCTAGGCTCCGCGCCCCGAAGACCGCAGCTGTAGTGATCACACTACAGCCGGACGCGGAAAAGAAGGGCGTGTCCTACCGCGACGTGCTCGCAAAGGCGAAGGCGACGGTAAACCTCGGGGAGCTGGGGATCACCGGGGGACTCCGGCTGAAAGTCACCGCGACAGGGGCGCGAGTGCTGGAGGTCCCCGGTGAGACCAGTGGCTCGTCCGCTGACGCTCTGGCTGAAAAGCTCAGAGCGTCCCTGAATGCGGACGAGGTCCGAGTGTCCAGGCCCGTTAAGTGCGCAGACCTGCGCATCCTGGGTCTGGACGACTCGGTCACCGAGGAGGAGGTGGTGGCCGCCGTCACCAGGACCGGTGGGTGCCCTGCCGAGCACGTCAAGGCGGGCACCTTACGTCCGGACCAGACGGGCATGCGGACCACCATGGTTAGCTGCCCTGTGACGGCGGCTAGGAAAATAGTGGAGGGCCGAAGGCTCCTGGTGGGGTGGGTCTCAGCGCAGGTGAAGCTGCTGGAGCCCAGACCCCTGAGGTGCTTCCGCTGCCACGTGGGGCACCATGTGTCAGTGAAATGCACCTCGGAGGTGGACCGCAGCCGCCTGTGCTTCCACTGCAGTCAGCCCGGTCACATGGCCGCGGCTTGCACTGCCGCGCCGCACTGCGCGGCATGTGCGGCAGCTGGCAAGTCGGCCGATCACCGGGCGGGCGGCAAGGCCTGCGCCCAACCCACCAGGGCCAGGGGCAAGGGAAGGCGAAAGCCCTCCGCCACCACCGCCACCGTCGCCACCACCACTGCCGCAGCCGCCGCCACCGTCGCCGCCGCTGCCGCCCCCGCCGCCGCTGTTGCTGCAACTCCCGCAGCGGGGCCCTCACAGGAGGCCCGGGAGGGGGCTGAAATGGAGTGCCAATAATGGCCCCATTACGCCTCCTCCAGGCGAACATCAACCACTGCGCCTGCGCTCAGGATCTGTTGCTCCAGAGCATGGCGCAGTGGTCGATTAATGTCGCCGTGGTCGCTGAGCCGTACTTTGTCCCACCCAGGGAAGACTGGGTGGAGGACCTGAGCGACTCAGTGACCATAATTTCGTCGGCCGCCGCCGGTACCCCGACCCTTGAGAGTGTCAGGAAGGGTCAGGGGTGCGTAGCAGCCCGGTTCGGGGAGATTGTCGTAGCGGGAGTCTACTTCTCTCCGAGCCGAACTCTCGCCGAGTTCCACAACTCCCTCATGGAGTTGAGTGTCGTCATCGGAGGCCATTCCCTCCCCGTGCTTGTGCTCGGGGACTTCAATGCCAAGAACTTGGCTTGGGGTTCTCGTTGCACGGACGTGCGGGGAAGGATGGTGAAGGACTGGGCTCTGGAGTCAGGCCTGGTCGTCCTAAATCGGGGTTCTGTCCCCACGTGTGTGCGGATGCGGGGCGAGTCGGTGGTGGACATATCGTTCGCTAGCCCCGCTCTGTCACCGCGTGTGCTTGACTGGCGCGTAATGGAGGGGGTGGAGACCTATTCCGACCACCGGTATATCCGGTTCGATGTCTCTGCCCCCTCAAGCGCGCCGGTCCAACAGGCCCCGAGTGGTCCGCGATGGGCGCTGAAGCAGCTGGACCGGGAGCTCCTCCTGGAAGCCTCGATCGTGCAGGCCTGGGTGACACCACCGGGCAGGCCTGCCGATGTCAACAGCGAGGCGGGTTGGTTCCAGGAGGCCATGTCCGAGATCTGTGACGTGGCAATGCCCCGAGTTCGGCCAGGAAGCGCCCGGCGTCAGGTGCACTGGTGGTCGCCGGAGCTCACGTCTCTGCGCGAGGCGTGCGTCGCCGCGCGGCACCTGTACGCCAGGCATCGCAGGCTCCGCATCCGTCCTGCGGATGCGGCAGCCATTGAGGCGGAGCTGTACGAGGGGTACAGAGCAGCGAAGACCGCCCTCCAAGAGGCTGTCCAGCGGGCCAAGGACTTGGCCCGCGAGGAGATGCTGGAGACTCTCGACAGAGATCCGTGGGGGCGCCCTTACCAGATGGTGCGGAACAAACTCCGCACCTGGGCCCCCCCGCTGACGCAGAGTCTCCGGCCGCAGCTCGTGGAGGACGTGGTGAGCGCTCTGTTCCCTTCGCGAGGGAATCCTCCCCCGCCTATGGCTCCGCCGCTTGCGGTGCCGGAAGCGGACCACGACGACGATGACGACACTCCGGAGGTGACTGGAGTAGACCTGAGAGTGGCGGTAAACCGGCTTAAGGCCAGGAATACCGCCCCGGGACCCGATGGCTTACCTGGCAAAGCCTGGGTCCTGGCCTTGCAGGCTCTCGGGCCCCGACTGGAGGGGCTCCTAAGCGCATGCTTGGAGAGAGGCCAGTTCCCGCTTCGTTGGAAGACAGGGAAACTGGTCCTCATTCGGAAGCCGGGGCGCCCTGCGGACTCTCCGTCCGCATTCCGGCCCATTGTGTTGCTCGACGAGGTGGGCAAGCTCTTCGAAAGAGTAATTGCAAACCGCCTCGCCGGGCACCTTGCGGGGATGGGGCCGGATCTTGCGGACAACCAGTTTGGTTTCCGCAAGGGGCGCTCGACGGTGGACGCCATCATGCGCGTGAGAGCCCTCACGACGGGGGCTGCGGTGTCCAGGGGTGGGGTGGTCTTGGCGGTGTCTCTCGACATCGCCAACGCCTTCAACTCCATGCCCTGGAGCTGCATTAGGGAGGCACTCCGGTATCACCGGGTGCCGACCTACCTTCGTCGTGTGGTCTGGGACTACCTGACGGACAGGTATGTCATATACCCTGGTCACAACGGAGAGTGGAACCGGCGAGAGATGTCGTGCGGTGTTCCACAGGGATCGGTTCTGGGGCCGCCCTTGTGGAACATCGGCTACGACTGGGTGCTGCGTGCCGACCTCCCTAGCGGCGTCAGCGTAGTTTGCTACGCTGACGACACGCTGGTGCTGGCGCAGGGGAGGTCGCACGAGGCGGCGGCCGAATTGATGACACGCGGGGTTGCGATAGTCGTTGAGAGGATCCGGCAATTGGGTCTCGAGGTGGCACTGCACAAGTCCGAGGCCATGTGCTTTCATGGGCCTCGGAGCGCGCCACCGTCGGGATCCATACTCACGGTAGGAGGGGTTCCCGTCGGCGTCGAGTCGACGTTGAGGTACCTCGGACTCGTCCTCGACAGCCGATGGAACTTCGTGGAGCATTTCCGACGTTTGGCTCCCAGACTGGAAAAGGCCGGGGCTGCTTTCAAGCGGCTCCTGCCCAACCTGAGGGGGCCAAACGCCTCCTGCCGGAGGCTCTATGCGGGGATCTTGCGGTCCATGGCCCTTTACGGGGCCCCGGTGTGGGCGCGTTCGTTGAGGTTGCGTGCAAAGCACTACCTGAACGCGCCCCAAAAGGTGGTAGCCGTAAGGCTGATCCGGGGGTACCGCACGATCTCCCGCGAGGCGGCGAGCCTCCTTGCCGGATTGCCGCCATGGGATCTGGAGGCCATAGTCCTCGCGCGCCTGCACGAGTGGCGCGCGGAGGTACAGAGCCGGGGGGTAACTCCGCTGCCGCGGCATATTGTCGCGCGGCGGACAGACCTCCGCCGTGATCTCATGGCGACATGGAGAGAGCGACTATCGTGACCCCGTTCAGGGCACGCCACGATAGTGGCGGTAAGTCCCCTCTTTGAGGAGTGGCTAGGGAGGCGCCACGGCGCCCTCACCTTCCGCCTGACGCAGGTCCTCACCGGACACGGGTGCTTCGGGAGGTACCTGCACCGAATCGGGCGGGAGGAAACGCCCTGGTGCTACAATTGCGAGGATCGACCGGAGGACACGGTGGAGCACACCGTGGAGGTCTGCTCTGCTTGGGCGGAGCACCGCCGTGTCCTCGTAGCGGCGATTGGCGGCGGCGACCTCTCGCGTCCGGCCCTGGTTCAAGCCATGGTCCGGGGCGAGAGGGAATGGGAAGCCGTCGCCTCCTTCTGCGAAGCAGTCATGCTAGCGAAGGAGGCGGCGGAACGTGAGAGGGAGAGAACCTCCTCACGTCCCAGGCTCCGCGGGAGAAGCACCGGGCGTCGGGGGCCACGCCGTGATGGCTCTCGGCCACCGTAGGCGCGGGCCTGTGGACGGCGAGTAATGGGCTAGCTCGCCGTCCGTCCGTCGTATGACGACGGGCAGGCCGTGTCGACGGCGCGTTCGTGTTCCACGCGCGCCTCAAAGAGATGTCAGCAAACGGGAGGGGCCCGCAAGGGCCGGTGCCTGCCAGGGCTGCGGGACTGTTCGAAAGAGATACCGCGGCCCTGGAACATAAAGGGCCAATGAAGGAACATGGGTGTTTTTTAGTCAGTAAGAGTCTGACACTCCCTTCCGCTCCGCCCAGAGCGGGAGGAGTCATTTGATGATTTCTCACCCCCCAAAAAAAAAAAAAAAAAAAAAAGGGGTTGTTTCATAAAAATAATGCAACTGATGATATTGTGAGAATGCCATCCGTGTCTCACTCATATTGGATGGTTGAATCATGTTTTTAAGTTGCAAACATGCCAGCACCGTGGTCTGTGGCCAACAATATAAGAGACATCACAGATAACGTGTATACTTTCACAACCCGGTCACTATGTACGGCAAGCCTATTCCTTGGGAGAAGCGAGCCAAATACCTAGGAGTCATACTCGACCACCGCCTGTCCTTCGTGGCTCATGTCATAGCTTTATGCTCAGCGATGGTCGTTTTGCGTGGATGTGACTTTTTAGGGTTCCGTACCCAAAGGGTAAAACGGGATCCTGTTACTAAGACTTCGCTGTCTGTCTGTCTGTCTGTCTCCAGGCTGTATCTCATAAACCGCGATAGCTAGAAAGCTGAAATTTTCACAAATGATGTATTACTATTGCCGCTATATAACAACAAATACTAAAAATTAAAAAAAATATATATGAAGGGGGGCTCCCATACAACAGATATGATTTTTTTGCCGTTTTTATAGATAATGGTACGGAACCCTTCGTGCGCGAGTCCGACTCGCACTTGGCCGGTTTTATTTTTTATTGTTCACAAACATACATTTCTTTTTGTTCTACAATTTACTCGCCAAACTTTTTAGTTTGATGACGAGAAGCGCTTGTTTTTACATACAAATTTTATACAAATAACTTATTAAACAACTGACCTTGAAAACTACTACACAGCTGTTACAAGAGCTATATGATGTGAATTTATTTCTCGGTAACGGCTGAATCCTCGTTACCGAGAAATAAACTCCTTAATCCTGATTTTAACTTACGTTTACTTAATTTAAGGCTGTGTCTTAGCATATATACTTTATTAAATACTTTTTACACTAAATACTTTGAAATTCTTTCCCCATAATCATGTGTTATTTTTGGTTGAACTAGTATTTTCTCTCTCACCCTTCATTGAAAGTTATATCATTATTAATTTAATGATGGTATGTCGTAGTATTTTTTAAATGCAACATCATTAGGTACATCATATATTATGTTCGATCGAATTTTAATATTGAGTATAATTCACTTAGTGTTTACTCGCCGCGCTAATTTTTTTTTTTCTTTTCTCTCTGTAACATGGCGACCTATGTCTACACAATAGGCCAATCGCTTGGTATTAATATTTTGTGATCTATGACATCAAAGGCAAGAAGGTTTTTTTTTCCTTTCATTGTTTGAATCTCGCGGTCAGCGTAGTGACTCCATGCCGCTTCAATTGGCTCTGGGAGGTACTTTCTGCACCATCAAGCTTTGAGGCCAGTTGATTGACGTGAGTTAATATTCTATTATGGTAGCTTTTACTGTGTTTAGTTATCTCTTGTTTGACGGTACTGATATTTAGATCTTTATGTATGTATTTGTTGCTCACTTAATATGGTATGTCCAACATGGCTCTCAATGTCTTTCTCTGAAATCCTTCAAGAATCTCGATGTTGCTGTTAAGCCGCCGCGCTAATCGCGAGTATTTATTTACAATCTTCGAAATTTTTCAAATCTTCTTCCGATCTTATGTTAAAGATCTTTTTTTCTTCACTATTCTTTTTAGCAAGAATATTGGAGTCTTGGACCCTGATGTGCAGAAAACATTTTGGCATTTAGTTGATTTCTAACAATCCATAGAAGTTGACGCTTATACTTTGGCAAATCTTCATTTATGAATAGTCGTTTATCGCTGCCATTGGCGTAGACTTTGTTATTGGTAATCTTATTTTCCTTTCGCGCTAACATCCATTCGTTGCGAGCACTTTTAGAGCGAAGTGCCCCCAATACAACTTTGGGTATTGTATCACCGGGTTTGGCTTGACCTACCCTCTGTGCGAAATTTAGCTTTTGAGCCAAATCTCCTAACACCGATTTAATATTTTCACGATAGTGCATTTCTAATCCGTGTATTTCTATATTCTTTTCTTTCTCCCTAATCTCCAACTCCTTTCTTCCAGGACTTTATTGCATTTCTCCAGATAACCGTTTTTTTGCTCCAAAGACTTGTTTTTTTTTGAGAATCTTCTTTGTATCCTATCAAAGTTTCGTACATTTCAGAATTGAATTCAACGGTGGCAGTAAGACCAACTATTTTATTTTCAACACAGTAAAGTACCTCCAGCTTAATATTTATTTCAACCAGTACATTGCCGCCTGATGCTTCACTAGCTTGGATCTTGTGCTGGCTTCGCCTGTACGGGACTACCTTTTGCTTGCTGGCAGTCATCACAGGTTGCCGTTGCCAGGAATTGCTTATTAGTTTGCACACATTTTTTGTGATACACTGCGTCACAAGCACCTTTACACTTCACTATGTCATCTTTGGTCAGAGACACAAATAGTTTACACTTTTTGCATTGCACCATTTTTACGTATTGGTTATCATACAGAGGTGCAATACGTAGAAGGTATCGTTTACAATAATAGACTGCTTTATGACACGCGCACGCGCAGCGGCCTGGATATTATGTTCCCCTTACTTATTCCTACAGGTTGAGCAGCGTTGTCCTCGGTTTGGCATTATGCTATTATAAAGGTAAAATTGAAATATCTCATCCACCAGGATTTCCACCATTATCCATTGTTGCTTTAAAATTGCGGCATTATTATTAAATTTCATTCTCATTAAACAACCCTCAATAGGTTCCGGATAGGAAGACCCCAATTAAACCATGGTCTTCAAACCGTCACCAACATCGTAGCTTCCTAATCCTTTTGATCTCAATGTCGGCACGACTCAAATACACAGAGTGAGAGAAGCCGGGGCGGGACGGTAGTTAATCCTTATTTATGCTACTACTTAGAGTTGACTGACCTGTCGACTGGGATTAGTGGTGGGGAGATAAATAATGGCTCTAGTATTGAAAAAAAGTTGTTTGATGCAAGTTGTGTCTTCGTTGGTATTGTCTTTAATTTTGTGTGCAGTGAAGAAAGGCCGCTGGCCATGCGGAACAGAGAGCTCGCGTGCATTCGTAAACATAGGTACTCTCAAATATCGGGCATTAAAACATATTCGTAGAAACTAATCAAGGCTAAGATATAATTGTTTCTGCTGGTTTTTGGCGGTTCTTTTAGATAACTCCGGTAAGTAGGAAAAATAATACATACATTTCCCAGTTTATAAGCAATGTTTTTGTAGTTTAAGTTTTATGACTTCCTCGTTAGACCAGTGGTCGGAAGCAACTTTTACTGCCAAGCATGAGGTCTGGGGTTTGATTCCCGGATCCCTTCAATTAATAGTATAGCTCATCCCATCTCCCAAAAATAGCTTTAACTTACAAAAACCAGCTATAGGTGACGGGTCGGACAAACAGTTTATTCTCATTTACGCAAAAACAGATTCGGGATAGCGATCCATCAAGAGGGATTAATCTCCTCCCCCCCTCCCCCCTTCCTGCCAACAGGGCCGGATTTAGTTAGCTTACGGCGGGTGCAAACGCTCTAATTGACGTTCTAGCCTTTCAATAATTAATTTTATGAATTGCCTTTTATTTGAGTACGGTTTTCCGGTGTATTTAAACGTATCGATGACATACAAGCCCTATGGTTTAAAACAATGTGCTGCAATAACCACTACGGTTTGCTTAAAAATGTGCCTTTAACGTTTTTGGAGTGGTCTCTTTAAAGGCCATGGTCTGGATGGTGAAAATTGGAGAAAGAGATGTTTATGATGTTATTTTTGACAGTTTATTGAAAAATTTAAACATTGTTCTTTATTATCCATACAATATCATAATTCAAGTTCCTTTCTCTATCACATTTTTAACACTACAAAAACGATCATTTTGCACCCACTCATACACCTTAATTCCAGCCCTGCCACGCGCTCCCAAGAGCCTCTTTTTGTAACAAATGTCTTCTCAAATAACGCGTCTTGACAATTTTAAGCCGTCGCGCCAGGCCCGGATTCAGCATGTCGCTGTAATTAGCCTAGGGGCCTTTAATTAGGGCTCCTACCATCTTTCTTTGTATGCGGCGTGGGTTTGAAAAAGAAGACTTATTGCGCCAGCCTTGAAGACTCGTGTGGTATGTTTTTGGGACATGAAGTAGGATTCATAGTTATAATGTCTACTCATTACAACTATGAATCCTACTTATAACGTCTTCTTTTTAAGATCATATTTGGAGCATGGGTTATCAAATATGCAATGAACTACATGTGAACTACTATATCTTTATGACATATACATTCAGTCAAAAAAGTATCGGGAATGGATGATTTGTTCATGGTTCCAAATTCAATTTTTGTTTTTATTTTTTGTTGGATTGGCACAACTGTTTTCCATTTTGGTGCGGAGTTTGAGATGCATCTGTTATTTAGATTAAATACAGTGCTGTTTTTAGTTAGATCATAATTATCTAGTGTGTATTGCGAATTTCGACAAAAACATCGTATAAAGAGTTTGTCTTAAATTTTGCATCGCCAATGGAATTTCGTGCTCGGAGTCCCTGAAAATGTTACAGAAGGCCGAGATGTGATGGAAGATTTGCCTCGCTCAGGTAGGCCATCAACGTGTTCAACTGAAGTTAACATCGCAAAAGTGAAGGAAATAGTGACTGAAAATCCTCATTCAAGTTTGAGAGAGATAGCCGCTGAACTGTGTGTGTGTCTCACGAGTCGATCCGTACTATTTTAAATAATCACTTGGGTATGAAATATTATTATGTTGCCGCTCGACAAGTCCCAAAAGACCTGAATTTTGTCCAAAAACTCAATCGCCTGAAAGTTGCTGAGGGCTAGAACGAGTCAATTTCGTCCCAACATTCATGAAACGCATCGTTACTGGTGACGAGACGTGGGTTTACGAGTTTGACATACAAACTAGTCAACAAGCTTCGGAGTGGCGCCTTCAAACTGAACCGAAACCGAACATACCACGCCAAAGTCGATCAAAAGTCAAAGTCATGTTGACCGTTTTCTTTGACTATCGACGTGTTATGCACTCGAAATTCTTGCCGGTAGATCATGCAGTAAATAAAGAATATTATTTAAGAATGCAAATTCAACGAAAAACGCCAGATTTATGGAAAACAAATTCTTGGATTTTGCACTACGATAATGCGCCTTCGCACAAGGCCATCATAATGAACAAATTTTTGACCAAAAACTCAACAAATACCATCGAGCAACCACCTTATTCACCAGATATGGCTCCAGCCGACTTCTTTTTTTCCTAAACTCAAATTACTTCGTGGCACCCGTTTTCATTCGGTAGAAGACATAAAGGAGAATTCGCGGCGAGAACTGAACTCAATTCCGGAAAAAAACGTTTAAAAAATATTTTGATGATTGAATTATTCTTTGGCGTAAGTGTAACGTTTCTGAAGGAGCATACTGTGAAGGCGATAAAATAATTTTTGATAAATAACAAACATTTTGTGTTTTATTGATCGTTTCCCGGTACTTTCTTGACAGAGTAGTACATAATACTTACTTATATTTACAGGCGTGAGCATGTTTATTAATTCATGATCTCTATCCGATCATGTCGGGTGGCCGTCTCATCAAACTACTATGTAATCTTAGTAAGAGATGAGAGAGTGAACGTCATCATTCTCTTGCCTTTGTCCCAATTCATTTGTAGTCAGCGCAGCATGTCTTCTTCTTCCATATTTCTCTATTACTCGTCATCTCATCACACGCCTCCTTTTATCCTCCTTGACACAGTTTATCCATTTCTTTGGCCTTCATCTACTCTTATACCCATCCACAGTCATACTCAAAACTTTTTCGTTCGCATCACATGCCCATACCACGACAACCGATTACCACACAACTTTTCAGTCACCGACGCCACTTTCAGACTTCCTCTTGTGTACTCATTTCTTATATCATCCATTTGCGTAACACCACATATCCCCTATAGCATTCTCATTTCAGCTACATGCAAATGCCCATGAAGTCTCTTGCGTCGGTGGTTAGTCTGAGATTCGCCACCATGACACATCGTCAGCTGATGACCTTGGCCATGAAAGGTCTTAGTAAATCGTCACTAATACTTTAGCCTTTTAACTGAGAAATCCAGCCTAATAAGCAGTAATACCCTTCGCTCATAAGCTCTCAGTAATCCCCCGGTTCGCTTCCCCAGTACCTCGGGTAATGATTGTAACCGCTTACATTATGATGACGTCACGGAAGCCGCGCCGCCCGACTCCGGCTCAAAACTTGTGCCATAAAATTGATGAGCTCGAGTTTTCTCCAAACACCGTCATTGTCTCAAGATTTTTGGGGTGGAGTGGAAGTGATGCGTGGAAGCGTTTAGTGGAAAATATCGCATTTAAGGTCACTTCCACACATTTATTTATATGGAAAGCGTTCAGTCAGCAGGAGTAAATAGCCTATAGAAGGCAGAGCCAAACGTTATCATGCAATTTGAGGGGAACATATATTTATAATCAATAACTAGCAAAAGGACGAATATTGTAACAAATTACAGGACAAACGATTTCCAGTCCTTTCAAGAACTTTACTTTACTTTACTCTTTCCCTTGAGATGATTGATTGCTGAAATTTTTTAATCGCTTATAACTTGTTACTTAATCTTATTATGACAAAATCATGGCTCTCAGAGTTTAGAATTTTAATGGTTTTATTGGTCGCGGAGCCTATTCCAAGTTTCAACGTGTCGTAATAAAGAGTTAATTGTTTAACGGTTCATTTAGGTTGTTTGCGCCGATCAATAACCCTCGCGATCTCCTTGATTGGTTTCAATAAACTATGAAATTATAATGAACTTAATATTTTGTCTAGAGTTTGTGAGATTGGAACGTTTTTCCCTCTTTTGCTCTAATTTTTAGCTTCAGATTTTTATAAGCTTTTATTACAGGTTTCATAAAATGAGAGGTTTTCATCTTGACCCGACCTCGCTCGTTACTATTAAAAAGTACCTAAGAGTTTATTATTCGACTATCTATTTTTTTCTTAACTAAATATCTCTTGAATTATTGTATAGGCTTCTTCGTTAAACTGTATCCATTAATGATTTCGGAGTACTTTGTTACAGTAATTAAACAAATATTTTCTTAGGTACGCTAAAACAGTGTTTAACAATCTTAATCATACATAGACCGAGAAAAATAAATTAAGTACACGTGGTTTGTCTTAGAAATGTTTTCGTGTTTTCGTCTGTATTGTAGTAGTGTAGTAGGCAGAGTGAAGTGTAGTAGTGTAGTAGGCAGAGTGAAGTGTGTGCTTAATAACGTAGATAGATATCGATTTTAGTAGCACTAATAAGAATTCAGATTGACGGTTTGTGATCCTCAAATTCTATACACAGGCCTTTCGATAAACGGCTCAATACACGCCAAATACAAACGTCATATGCACCCGCCTTGTAGACCGACTGCAGATATGAGAATTTAGCTACCTGATGTTAGATAGCCTTTCAACTTATAAAACGTAGGTGGATATCCAACGAGAACAATCATCAACGTTAGTTCCATACTCCTGGGAAACTATCTGGTCTATCGAGCCTAAGTTTATTGAATAACACGTCTTTTACCCAAAATTCCAGGATACTTATTGAACAAAAAAAAAGTAGACCCTATTATTTCCCAACATTTTCTTTGGATACTTAATTATTTTTCCCGATATTTCGGACAAAATGTCGGACATTTTCGTCTCGGATATTGATATCGATTTTATTTATGATTATGACTAGCTGTTGCCCGCGACCATCGCTCGCGTAAAATTATTATTAAAAAAAAATGTTATTTACTTCCCTTTTTCAATCGCATTTTGTTACCAATTTCAAGGGTTTTAATTTTTTGCACGGAACCCTAATTATTTTTCTAAAATAAAAGAGGCCTATGTTTAAACTTTATAACATCAGCTATCTGCTAGTAAAAATCCGGTCAAAATCGGTCCAGCCGTTTCGGAGATTAACCGGAACAAACAGACAGACAAAAATTGAAAAAAAAAAGTTTTTGTTATATACCGTGTATACTTTCATATGCATTCAGTAAAAAACTGTTAATTTGATATTACAAACAGACACTTCAATTTTATTTATTTGTATATATAGATAGATGTATAGATTGGATATTGCAGTAATTTGGTTTATTGAAACACTTATCATTTCGTATAAGATGATAGAAATTGCGACTTCGGTGCTTGTTTCTCGGTCTCAAACATAATAAAATATTTTTACTTATCAGGACCGTTTATCTTTAAATTTCATAAATCTCCATTAGTTAAATCTTTTATTATTGAAAATTGTTCCAAAAAATTATAAACACAACAAAACATTGATCCTTCAAGGCACAAACGTACGGTCGCGGTCATTTTACACATATTTAAGTATTACACAAGACATTTTACATATACACACCCGTATGTCGCACTCTTTCATAATAAGTCAATCAGACAAAGCACGGTATATGCGTATAATCGTTTGCTTGGGTGGCTGGCGTGTCATGCCGCACCGGTAAGTTATGATTGTGCTTATTCATTTCGAAGGTAAACACTGAGACATTTTCGTAAACAGATCATGCTGGTTCAAATCTCGTGTAACCACAAATTATAAAAGTTTAAGATTTTAAATATGTTACTCGAAATAAAAAGAATAAGAGAACTAGGATTCCAAAACGGCGCACTTACGATTTTGCCATCACTCACTGTATCAACATTGACAAATTATACCACTGCGCGGACGCTAATATTGAATAAGAAGAAAAAGAGTAATATTGTTCTCTTTGTCTTATGATGGCCACATGCATTTGGTTTGTCGCAATTATACTGTAAGACGTGTTATTGTTTGCGTTGAAACATCATTCGCACAAACATATGCGCAGAACAATGTAAGCGAATATGAAAATTAAGATGCTACTGGGCTTATGGCTTTTGACTGTATATACGAAAAATCATTCATCAGGTAGACGGTAATGAATCTTACATGGTCCAATCCTGTACTACTCGTTTTGCATAGTCCAAATGTACACGTCCAAATCACCTGTCCGTACATGCTGTACTAGCGAATATTTTTCAGTACACAGTTTTAACGGAAAATATTTTTCCGACTTTTTTCGTCGAATTCCCGACACGATTGACAGATGAAGGCAGGTGGCGTTCGGTGATGCATCACGGAATTGACAAGCCTTGATTGAGTAAATACTTTTTTTTTCACGAGAATATTGTATACATGTATATTTCAAGATGTGAATTATGTGAGGGGGAATTGAGAGATACGCAGACAATAACAAGAACACAACACTTAATATTTAGTTTCTAGCAAGATGTTTTCATGAAGTTCTTTGATTTCATGTAGTTCTTTGATTTCGTGTTACAACACGTTTGTCTTTTAGGATACGATTGCTCATTGTGCTTCCCTACGTAACATTGTTGACAAGCAGATCTTCATTACTTATTTTGAAATAAATCTATTCTGTGTTACGCTTTCAACATTACCATGAAGAGATCTCTGGTATCTCTTTCTCTGGGGGACCTAATGGTAGCCATCAGGTGCCCACCTGCTATTATCTATGCCACGCTATAGCATACAATTTGACACACTTTATTCATTCCAGTATTTACCAAAATTGTACTGGTAATATAATTGTGTTTTGACGACATTTTGATTGCAGTTGCGATGGAATAACATTTACTGAACAAAAGCAGTGGTGGCTCAATAATAGTGGCTCAGAACCTGCCCGGCGCATTTGTGTAATTTATTTTATCACCACTGTTCTCAATGCTCTCAAAACGGTGAACGAAAACATTGTGAAGAAAGCGGTATGTTATAGAATCAAAAATTAAGAGACATACCCACCAACCTGCACTCGGTGGATATAGACCAATCCCACTTTCTTAGAGCAGGCTTGTATCCCAGCTGTGGGAGCAATATGGGCTAAGCATGCATAATTATGCAAAATTAATTATCATTTAATCTCTCATCAACTCCATACACCGTTACGTCACAAAGAGTCCTAGCTCCAACATTAGGCACTCTGCACACAAGGCTAGAGCCGCATATCCGTAGTATAGCCGTACCAGTGAAGTGTAGCACTCTCAGGACGCCTAATATTGCCGCTCGAGATCCTGCCCTCGTCGGCTTGCAAATGGATTCCACTTTACGATTGTCCACTAAACTGTCCGATTCTGGAGTGAGCTGCTGAGATTGTCACGGCAACGATGTGACGTAATTTTTATTATCACCTCTTGGTGAAAGGGAATTAGCCATAATCCACCATGTGGGCCCGGTACGTGTTGGTGGCTGTCAGTTTTAATACTTTTGACTATCGGATTCCTCACGATGTTTTCCTTTTCCTGCCTGGCCCGGCCTGGTTCTGACTTACGACCTTCGAGAAGTAAGTCACGGCTGCTACCTACGAAATACCTTTTGTCAGGTTAATCAGAAGTACGGTTTCAAGTTATGATGAATTCTTCGCACGCCGATCGACAGATTTCTTACTTGTGGTATCCACTGTTGGTAGTGTCCATTAATTGTACTCCGCTTCTACTGATCGCAAACTACGGAACCAATACATCAATTGTAAATGAAAAACAGCTTTCAACTGTTCACTTCGGGCAATTATTACTGTCACTAACACACCTGCTGAAATGTAACAGTAAGTTTCTAACTACAATAGGAACGTTTAGTATCAAAGCAATACAATTGAACATCGCAATAGTGCACAATTGTTTACAAGTCAATGGGCTAAAGCGAGCATTTAATTTCAATTGATTTCAATTGCATTCTGTGGTAGCTGGTATCCCACCGGCCTTCGATACGTCCTGTGATCCTAAATTGAAATATTCGAGGAAGTGTAGATACAATCGAATATTTGCCGATCATATTCAATAACGGTATTAATCGGAGTCGTGGATAAATAATGAATTCTCGTTAAATCCAAATATATTGGAAATTGAGTCCATTTTCGTTGAGGAAAGACTAGGCAGATGATAGTAATTTAAAAACGGAACGATGACGAATCATTCTGTACGAAATAGATTGAATGCTGCTCTGTTTTTTAGAACTTCATCTCTAGGTAGCGGCAGCATCACAAATTCAAATTATTTATGTGTGAAACATAGGTACAATATAATAAGATCTAATTCGGATGTCAGGATCGCTATATTTAACCTAATAGGCATACAAATTTTGGATATTTATAAAAATAATTTAAAATTCACCTACCTATTATTTGAGATAATCAATTACTACAAAATTTCACCTCCGAAATGAGTAGTTGTCCAGAATAACGGTGTGTACAGACGTCGCCAGCAAACACTAGAGCGAGGCTGGCGCGACACGGCGCACGCATTAGCGAGTGACGACTCATACACATGGAGCACCTCGATGACACTCACGTGCGCTCCAGCTGATTCACTATCTATAGATCGCGAGGCTATTCTGATGAGCTTTAGAGGTACCTTACTCACCTTATTGCCTTGCCTATAAATAGCTAGGTATGATATTTTGGCTGATAACAGGATGATGGCAATAGGGTCGCCTCCTGTTACATGGGACTTATACATAACCGGCAAAGTAAGAATAAGAAGAAAAATAAGAATAATTTAAAAAGTATTTTACAAAGTATAAATTAAGCCGCAGTAGTGTTATTTCTCATACAGTGGTATAATTAGAGCTTTTAAGTAAACTGTAACTAAAATATATTTAATTTTTATAGTTGCAAGTACTTAACGATAATGTTGAATTCAAATGTTTAGTAGAAAAAATGTGCGTTGATGTGGGTGGGATGTGTGTTCTATTAGGTACACCACTGCCTAACCCTTCTGGGATTACAGGCGTGATGTTATGTTATGTTAACAGGATAGGCATTATTTTGGAATGTATCAAAATCAGTACTATTTATAGTACAGTGACTACAGTACAATTTGCCTGTCTGATTTTGATTGACTATTGCTTTTCGATCAATCATTCATAACGACTGGTGGCATATACCTATACACACGAAGTTTTCGACACACGTGGTCCAATGACGCGTTTTTCACATTGGCACATTTTGCTTTTGCAAAGCGGCGCGAAAACGTCGTGTGTTTAGGCCCTAATAGTGCATTTCAATATCAGTGACAAGATCCTGTTCATAAAACTGAACATTAATCTTCAATGAAATATTCTTAAACGGTACTGCATGAATGACAAGACCATTTAAAACAAGTCAACAATTATCTCCAAGTACCTCTTCATACCTCGACTCACTACTACTAGTTCTCAGCACTATGACCTAGCACACATAGTTCCGCAGCTATGCGCCGGAGTTTTGCTCAATGGAATAGTTGGAAAACTTTCCCATCTCCGCCATATTTACGTGTAAGTTCTGGCAATAGGTGTTATAGGAGCCGTGTTTTATAGCCACTCCGTTGGGTAATAGCAGTTGGAAAATTTAAATTTCGAGATAGTTTGGGAAGAATGCATCATGCGGTTATTATCGTTAACTTTTTAACTAGTTTGTTGTATGGTACGGAGTAATCAGTACATCAGAGCAGTGGATGAGGTACGCGGGAATCGGACTTTATACTGCTGAGAATTGTTGTGCGTGTTTGATGAACGGTGATGTAATTAAAAGAGATGTGACTCCAAAGAAGAAAATGTTTTTAATTTAGTTTCCACAATACTTCGTTATAACTAACTACGCACTAGGTATGCGACAAGGTAGGGCAGTGTAACGTAGGCGACTGGCGAGCCGATCGCTCGCGCTCCCATATTCCGTCAAGAATGCAACTCAGCCAATTGCTATTACTAAGCCGCCACAGAATAATCGACATAATTATAAATTTTCCCATGCTGAGTCACAAAGCTCCTACCTGTGAGAGGAAGTCCGCCATAATCAACCACGCGGACTCAGAATTCAGAACAAAAAAATTCGAGAGACGACAAAATTGACATCAGTGGCACTCCATATTCTCTATCTCTCACTGAGTTCGCGTGAGGGGTCATGGCCCACTCGAACCCCTCTCATGGAGTGTAGGTGTGGGGAATATTATAGTACATTGACTATGATTATGGCTTGGTCTAGTCTCGCATTATAGTGAGCTGGGGCGCTTTTGCCGTTAGATTTTCTTATTTTAAAGAGATTTTAAGTATTTAGTCCAAGTAACATTTTCTTTCCTATTATGTAAAAATCCATGTTCATCCTTGTGAAACAAGGTGTGTAGAATAAATCATTTAATCTGAATCCTGATAAAGGGGCCTCATAAGCCACTGGGAACGACACAGCAGCCCGGTAATGAGGAGGGTTCGTGAATAAATTACGATACATTACGTTTAAAGTCGCTGTGATGCTCCGTATGTGGGTACTTTGCTTTTGTTTAATTACTTTTAATGTCTGGGTATGACGGGGTTGGAATGGTATGTAATGATCTTTTTTTCTTGGAATTATGATATTTTTGGCCCTTTTAATGTAGTCCACTTTGACTACTTATTCAATACTATAAAAAAAATACGCGACGATTATATTTTTCCATAAGCACCATTAACGACCACAGGCGATGCGACACGCGAACACACTACTTATTTCCTTCAGGAGAGCAGTCGCGTCACGTCCCAGTGGCTCGTGGCGTGCTCTTCACAATTTATTTCATTTGTTTTCTCCGTTATTGTTGTCGCAACGCGCGAGTTGTTTGAGCGCGCAGCCCGTGGCCAAGCGGTTATATTTTAATACCTATCACAACTCAGAACATTTTCTACTTGATGAAGTCTCAATTTACACGTACATGATACTTCACACCCATTACTTACTACCTATACTGTTATGTAAAGCGACCCAAATACACCAAGCATTATGTATCACTAGAAGCCATATAAACACATTAATTAATTACTCTAATTGCGACCAAACCTGATTAAATCCGCAACCCGAGCTACAACAGAACAATAAATTCGAGCTTGTTTAGATTGTTTCCAATTCAATTTACAGGGGAATAACCACAGGCTAAATAAATAATTGATTTGTGGTGTGGAACCGCCGCTCTTATCGATCAATTATTCCGTTTGTGGCTTTTAACACGACCACACCTGTAACACTAGGTTGTGCTCAAAATATTGTTTAGAGAGACCAGTGGGCCGAGCACGAACCTGTGGAGTTCACGTAACGACCGTAAAATACTATAAGATAGATATTTTCATTAAAAAAAAAATCGAGTTTCCGTTGCGAGGTCGTGTCAGGGCCTCACTAAGTAAGCCCATCTGCTGCTTATGATTCAGACTCTTGAAAAAAAAACACTACAGCAATAAACTTAAACCAGATATAAATAACTAAATAATAAATGGCAGCAAGCAGGAATTTTGAAAATGAGGGCATGGTTTCGATTCTTAGGTCGGGCAAAGAGTTATTTAGTTCTTCAGTGGCAGCCTTGAGTCGGGATATCTGATCCGTTGATGGCAATAGGCTCGCCCTTTTTACATGGGACGGGCGAAATGTGGGTGTGATATAAGTGGACCTTACTGCCTAACCCGTCGAAGAATTACCGGCGATACTATGTTACGTTCAAGAATAACATTATCAGTAACATAACTCTTCAAAATCAACAAAGGCATCACAGAAACTTAACATCAACAATTCGTCCACACGAAAGCACTTGACCACAGTGTAAAAATAAGGCAAAAAGCCCACCCTTTCAGCCGGCCTCTTTTCAATGCTGGCAACATTAAGATCTACCATTTTGACTCGACCAAACGGAATAATTTAATAGAGCAGAGCCTTTTGCCGTGCGCCATTTCCGTTGCTTAACTTTTTAAGGTTTTTTTTTTTGCTTTTTGACGAATTTTTTTGCGTAATGTTGAAGACTGTCGCTTTTTGTACTGGCTCTTTGCTTGTAATTAATGCCGCTAAATTATTTAGGCTGTGAGGTTAAAAGTTAAAATACTAACTCGGAAGTAATGGAGATCTTGTATGATTAGGTCAATCGATCATTGTATCATATTGACAGAGGAAAAGCGGCGTTGGTTTTCTTCAGAAGTGTGATATACTCCTCTCCCTTGAATATCACTCACATTAAAAAGCCAAATCAGAAGTATTTAAAACCGTTCAAACCAGTATTCAATAACACTGATTAGTAGAAGAAATAGCGACCATGGATCTTATATATTGCTAGTTTGAAAAAATAATAAAAACTCTTTTTTAAAAAGCTAGAGGAGAATCAACATCACAACAACTACCACCGCTCACATACATAATTAAAACTCCAGTCCATCATTCGAGTACAGCGCCACATATTGGCTCGCGATAACCCATTGAAAAACATAGCATTTGCGACAATTTACGTCTCCCAGCGATTTACCGCGATGAGATACGTTCGCTCTGCGTGAGTTACGAGCGCCGGCGCCGATACAACGCATTTATTACGTGACGTACTTGCGAACGAAATATTGTATCATTCGGTACTGAATATCGATACTGGAAGAAATGATATTGTGGCTATGAGTCATTGTAAGAATGTTGCGAGAAAAGAGAAAGAAATGCTTCGGAATATTGACGTATGTCGTGTTTCTGTGGCCGAGAATAGGATAATACTTGGTTTTAATCTTAATTTTTGTAGCCAAGTTCTTTGAAAACACATGCATTTATAAACTACTTTTGCCTCGTCTTTGCTAAGTTGCTATAATTCTTACATACTACTTTTGCCTCGTCCACGTTTATACATTTTGCTTGAGATGGTCATCAGTTCATCACACACGCTGTTTGCGAGGACTACGAAGGTACCTGACCTTTCTAAAAAATTGTCTTCAATAAGGTCTGTATAATATGTCATTTGTAGGCGTCCGGACAAAGCGTGAAAATATTTTTTATAATAGTTTCATCCATCTGCTGTGTTCACAAGTCTAAAGACGAGACCGTGGCGGGACGATTGCACCACTATATGCACACGCTGTTTTCTATGTGATTTTCTCATCCACCTCTATCATTGCTTTTATAAGTCTAAGCAACATCATTTTGAATTATTTTCCACCAATCCTTATGTAAAAAGGCATTTAAAACGTAATTCTGCAACAGACTGGGTAATAAAAAGTGTGTGTTGGTGGGAATCTGTCGGCGCGCGTAGTAATCCGCGCTGGTGGTGGGCGGCGCATCCATCAACCAGCATTAACACGTCACGATGAGGCGTGGGCGTTATGGCAGCGGGAACCAGACATTTTTGTGAGAATTATTCCCCTATAGAAAAAGAAGGATCCGCCGACCAGACCGGTGTTGTGTCTGGTGGGCTACTACCCGACAGTTTCTGTCGGGTTTTTCTATGACTTTGTCTTTGTTTTGTCTTTAGTCATAGAATTTGATGTTAGTTCTTCATTTTTAACATAGGTTCCGCTGTAGTAGTTTTCGTACTATGTTGATGTAGGACTTTTCGTACTATGTTGCTGTAGTACTTTTCGTACTATATTGCTGTAGTTCCGCTAGACTGGACTTATAGGCGCTTCTGAAACATACGGATCGAACAACAAGTAAACACGTAGGGTAATCAATAAGCTTGATTAGCCTATAACATTCCTAATGTTGGGACACAGGCCTACTGTCCTTGAAAGGGAGCAGGTAGTATCCACTAGCCAGAGGCCCAGTTTGGAATTATTTCCGTTTCTTCATTCTAGGACATGCCGGTTTCCTAAAATATGGCAGTACAACAAAATTATCATCAGCAGAGTATAATTTTTCGGTATCTGAAAAATCTGGAGTCACTGACGTTGACACCATCGTCACTAGCCGCTAACAGTCCACTGCTAGAATTAGGCTTCTCCATTATGTTGCTTGCAAGGTATTCAACTTGCAGATGAAAGAACTGGTATTGTCTTTCCTAACACCAATATATTCTTGATTTTTTGTAATTTCTTACAAAAGCAGAGAACGTAAACAGACATTTGAATAGCTGTTCGGTATTCAGATAATTCCGTTACCCAATTAAATAGTCGCTCTCACTGGCACCCCGTAACGCTACAAAAAACTTTTTTTACATCAATATGGCGCTTCGTGTCGAGACAGTTGCGGCTTTTTGCTCGCCATTTAGGATTTCAAACGTCACACGAACAAACATACAAGTTTCGAAGTTCTGTAATTGTTACAACGCGAATAAATACATTAATCAGAAGAAGGAAAAAGTTTTGTTTGATGAACAGTTATTGCGCTCATGTACACCATAAACAATGAATTAATAATACAAACATAAAACTATTTTCTCTAAGGTGTAAATACTTCAATATTGACTTTAAATAGACAGAATAATATTAAGCTTTTATGTTCACAATAATCACACAGCACACTGTTTTTATAAACCACTTCTTCATTAATTGTGAATATTTTTTGTCATTGAAGAAGAAAAATTATGCGAAAGATACTAAAATTGCATCAAACCAAAGACATTACATTAAAAATATCCTTTCGACATGTGAGTACCATTAGGTACACTTAGGTAATAGGTACACCTCTAACTAAACCTTCTGGGATTAGCGGCGTGATGTTATCTTATGTTAGCAGTGATAGCCTAGTGGTGTGACCGTCGGACTGCCAAGTCATAGGTCTCGAGTTCGAACCTAAGGTGCACACCTCTGTTTTTCGGATTTATGTGCGTATTGTATAATTATCACTTGCTTCGGTGAAGGAAAAATATTTCTTGACGGCATGTAAAGCCAAGTCAGAGGCCCATGGGCCCATGGGCCTCTAACTTGGCTAAACTTGGCTGGCCTGACTTGTCATAAAAACTCTGACACCAGTTTAGCACGATAAAGAAGATCTTATGTTAGATTCATAACGCGCAGAAATTGTCATCTTATAGCTAGATTCATACTGGCCATGGCTCGCTCGTGTGAAAATTGTAAATTATGTAAAGAGAATGCTCATGGAAGTATGGAATCCCGTACCATGCTGCATCAAAATCAAACCTTGTTTTTTATAGACTACACTGATCGTATTAACTCCTACAAAAATTATTTTTGAAAAAAAAACCCGCGTTTCAGAGTTATTTTATAAAATCGAAACTAACCTAAAAAGTAGGTCTATTTTTTCGACGCTACCAACGACGTATTTTAACACACATACATTACATTATTGCTCTAAAAACAGCGTAATACACTAATATTAGTAAGAATTACGAGTTAAAGTAACATCCACAGTATGCTTGACTGAAACTCGATTTTATTTTAGACCTTTACATTGCCAATAGTCAGTCAGTACAGTACAAATGTCAGATGCCACAGATAAGATAACTATAAACCATAGAGTATAGTAAGTGCTATAAACTAGTCGGGATTTAGGGATGTAATCGATAAATCAAAATCTTTAGGCTGAGAAAATCTATTTTGTTGCAAATAGCAATAAACCAAACTAAATCGATTTGGTGTACTGATCTTACTTAATTGTAATTAATTTTAGAGTCCGCTTGACAGACAAGGGTTTGTTCAATTGAAACGGAACGTCATATAAAGGGAGTAAAACAATATTCATACTTTTAAACTCGAAAAGTATATTTCCAGTTCAAAAATCAAATCCCCGACGCGTAATGCCGTAAAAAAATATGAAACTAATTACTATAATATTTTGGTTTTGAGGCGCGAGACTTTTTGGTACCAACTTTGGTCATTGTCCTTTGCATTTTTTCATTTACTTTCTATATTTATCTTAAATCTCTACATGAACCATTTATTTCCGAAAGTAAATTCATATTTGAGTAACAAGTAAAACAAGAACGACAGTAACTACGTCACGACAGCCACAAAGCCAGGTACAGCCAGCATATCCGGAGTCTCCGACTAATTGCAGGATTTACCTGCCGCTGCACAATTCTGACTGTTCTGCTTACGGCACGGAGTAAAGTGAGGCTATAGTGGGTGCTAATTGATTTAATTTATGACTTAAATGTATACCTGGCGTTACGGTAACGGCATCAGACCGGCTTATTTCAATTCTTATTCATTAAAGCGTGCTACAGGGTGGAAACTTTCAGCTGGACAGTAAGGGAAACTACCTTAACCGTTGCAGGTACACGAAAATTGTCTTAGGAGACTATCCGTAATTTTTCTTGTAATTTTGATCCACATTCACAGATTTTCAAAAAAACATACAATCAGCAAGAAAATGGTCATTTTACACAAAACAATATATTGATGCCAAGCCAACCAAACATATCCAGAAATGATATTAATATTCATTTTTTTTTTCATCGAATCCTGACGTTACGATGTGATTCTTATTTAAAATCTTGCTGTTTCTTGCCCTACGATATAGATAAGATTTGTAAGTAAGGTAAGATAAGTTTCATCTCATAGAAGTTTTTGATCACCATTAAAAACAGGATCGATTGACATCAATAAGATGTTTTGTGTAAAATAGCCATTTTCTAGCAAACTGTATTTTTTTTTGAAAATCTGTATATGGGTATCAAAATTTTTCGAAAAATTATGGCTAGTCTCCAACCATTTGCACGTAGCTGTAATGGCTAAGGCGGTTCCCCTTACAGCCCCTCTGAAAATTACCACCCAGTATAAGTGTCATCTCCACGCATTTCTATACAAACATCTTTAATTTTTTAGTTGATTTTGCAACACAACGTCCATTTATAATATTTTCTTTGTTGTTCTGGTAATTCTCAACCAGGAATGCTAAATAATACAAACGCTCCATTTATTAGCTTCCCGTTTCTCTCATTACATCACTCACAGCCTCACTAAACGAGAGATAAATCCCCCAATGTTTTCGGCTTCTACACGAAGTTTCTGCTCGGTTGACGTTCCCTGGCTAATTATTTCAGTGCTACCAACATTAAAATAAAATATTGTTAGGCAAGCCTCGAAAGGCAACCGCGGTTACCTATTTACGACTTAAATGACTTTAATGGTCGAAATTGTAGAATTTATCGGGTGTTTAGTGGATTTACATCTCAGTACGAGAATTGAGTGTAGGTTTATGTGAGTTTAATTTAGCTGGCTGAGGATTTTGGGAGCTCAATTTCTATGTTTTAAAGTTGGTATCTACTCAATCTAGATTATGTGTCCTACCTTATGGTGTTTACAGAATTATATGATTGCTCAATTTTGATTGTGGTAAGCTTGAAGTGGAAAACATGCATTATGCTTCAAAACTTTTACGCGATGAACAACCTTCATTGCTACATTCAGCCATCTGTAATATTACAATTATCAAAACAGACAGATATAAAACAGAAATTGCATACGTAAGTACATAACTTAACCATATTCTCTCGAAACTTATTGAACTTATCATAACAAAGTTCCAAAAACGACAGCGACAAAATATCGCAGTCTGCAATAAAGTTACACATATATTTTTCAACGTTACATATCCCAAAAAAGACGAAAAATAACATAATATTCAGTTGCACACACGTTCGTAAAACAATGAATCATTGGAATATGTCGAGTTTGAGATAAAAAGTGAAAAACATTTTTACCAGATTAAAACAACGTCAGTACTGCTGGAGTTGTTTCATAAAATAATGTCTTTTTACTCGTATTTTCTTGAAATTATTATGTGAATGTAAACTAAAGTTCTCACATTGCTACCATCTCTATATTATCTGTACTACATTTAGAGCTAGCTCCTAAAAGTCTTCTTTAACTGATTTGCCATTCTTTGTGGTAGTCGAAGTCTGCCCCCTGAATCCTGAAAGTCTTCAAATCTCTGGTCTCTAGTCAATTATGGGTCCATAAAACACCCTGCCTTCGATGAATAAGCTTGATGTGTGTTACCAACAGAGTGGTAATAATATTCACTATCATTGACACTAGAAACGGGATATTTACCATGTTTACTGTTTGTTTTGAGTTGCCGATATTTCGGCGCTGTTGCAAGCATCATGATCAGATCACGGATAAACTGAAGTTATTTCGGGTGGATGTTTTAAAAATATTCACTATTCGGCTATTTATTGTTTTGCACTTTCGTTGCGGGATCTAAGACAGTTGTTTTGTTTCTCCGGGACTCGCTGAGCTTCATTTTTGGCGCTTTTCTGGTAGTGTCTGCTGTTGCTTCTAGTTTTCACGAGTTGCAGTGATGTGATTGGGAACGGAGTGACGGGCTCGTTCCAAAGAAGGTATCTTGTAGTTATATAAAAAAAAAAAAAAAACATTTACGTGCTCCCCCTCCGTCGTCATTTTTCCGTAATCATAGAAAATTAGTATTCTTTCCTTCTTCCTCTCTGCGTCTACATTATGATAATGATATTGTGTTGTGAATAACATCATTTTGGTAGACATATTGACTTGTTTTATTACTTGTAAACAGATATTTGATCACACTTACAGTATGCGACAAGCATTTTGATAATATGTGTTTAGGAAGACATTGATAACATATTTCTCTGAAGATACACTAAAAAATAGAAATTGGCCCCAGTTTATGCATCATTTGGATAAATAGCGGACACTAAGGGTTATTTTATTTGACTAAGACTAAAATGTATGTGCACAAGTTAGACACGAATGAAGTACAGCGAAGCGAACTACAATAATCGATCGATTGAATCGAAGATTTTTGGTTGCCACGCAGTGGAAATCCTCAGCAGATGCGGTCACTCGGTTAGTTTCTTTTGCATTATAGCGGTTACCTTTTCCAATAATATGTATTCCCGGTACCTGGCAATATTCTTCTCTTCGTACTGTGCAACATTGTTCTGTGTGGAACATTGCTTGATGAACAGGCACAAAAGTGCATTAAACATTAATTAAACTGAGTGCCTACTCACTTTGATAGCACGTTATGACGGCAAGTAACACAAAATATCTATATATATAAAATTCAAAGTCCTGACTGACTGACTGAGATATCAACGCACAGCCCAAACCGCTGGTCCTAGAGCAATAAAATTTGGAGTGTGTATTCTTTGTGAAGAGTAGGTATCCACTAAGAAAGGGTTTTTCGAAATTCTACCCCTAAGAGGGTAAAATGGGGTGTTGAGTTTTCTATGAAACTTTTTATTCTCGCGGTCGATGGACTTGAAAATTTGTGTACCTACTCTGCAGTTACAATTATTATGAGAAACGTGTATCAAAGTTTTTCCAAAATCATCCCCCAATATGAAATTCAAAGTCCTGACTGACTGACTGATATATCAACGCACAGCCCAAACCGCTGGTCCTAGAGCAATAAACTTTGGAGTGTGTATTCTTTGTGAAGAGTAGGTATCCACTAAGAAAGGGTTTTTCGAAATTCTACCCCTAAGAGGGTAAAATGGGGTGTTGAGTTTTCTATGAAACTTTTTATTCTCGCGGTCGATGGACTTGAAAATTTGTGTACCTACTCTGCAGTTACAATTATGAGAAACGTGTATCAAAGTTTTTCCAAAATCATCCCCCAATATGAAATTCAAAGTCCTGACTGACTGACTGATATATCAACTTACAGCCTAAGGTGCTGGTGTTAAAGACATGAAATTTAAAGGGTGTATTCTTTGTGAAGAGTAGGTATCCACTAAGAAAGGGTTTTTCGAAATTCCATCCCTAAAGGGGCGAAATGGGTTGTTGAATTTTCGGTAAAACTTTTTATTCTCAGGTCGATTGACTTGAAAGTCTACATACTCTTCAGTTAAAACTATGAGAAATGTGTATCATAGTTTTTCCAAAATCATCCCCCAATATAAAATTCAGAGTCCTGACTGACTGATATATCAACGCACAGCCCAAACCACTGGCCCTAGAGAAATGAAATTTGGAGGGTGTATTCTTTGTGAAGAGTAGATACCTAATAAGAAAAGGTTCTTCGAAATTCCACCCCTAAGAGGGTAAATTGGGGTGCTGAATTTTCTGTGAAACTTTTTATTCTCGGGGTCGATTGACTTGAAAGTTTGTGTACATACTCTGCAGTTAAAATTGTGAGAGATGTGTATCACAGATTTTCCAAAATCATCCCCCAATATAAAATTCAAAGTCCTGGCTGACTGATATATCAACGCAGAGCCCAAACCGCTGGTCCTAGAGAAATTAAATTTGGAGGGCGTATTCTTTGTGAAGAGTAAGTATCCACTATGAAAAGGTTTTTCGAAATTCTACCCCTAAGAGGGTAAAAATGGGTGTTGAGTTTTCTATGAAACTTTTTATTCTCGATGTCGATTGAATTGAAAATTTGTGTACATACTCTTCAGTTAAGAAGAGATTAATTATGAGAAACGTGTATCACAGTTTTTCCAAAATCGTCCCCCAGTATGAAATTCAGTCCTGTTTTTTTCGGTTTTTTCGTCATGGGTGTCATTTTCGTGGTTTTTGGGATCGCCAATGACGAAAATGAGGTCAACATATAAAAATTCAAGACGACGACGCCATGAAGATTTTAGTTTTTAGTTGTAGTTTGTTTTTTAGTTTTTATGGTTTTTTCGTCATGGGTGTCATTTTCATGGCTTTTGGGGTCGCTGATAACGAAAATGTGGCCAAAATGTAAATCGATGATGGCGCCAGCAAAAAAATTCAGTTATTTCGTCATGAGTGTCATTTTCGTGGTTTTTGGGGTCGGAAACTTAGGTCAAAATGAAAATTCTAAATGGCACCAACCATTTTTTTAGATTTTATCATGAAGAATTCGCCATGAAGAATTTAGTTTTTAGTTGTAGTTTGTTTTTTAGTTTTTATGGTTTTTTCGTCAAGGTTATCATTTTCATAGTTTCTGAGGTCACTGATAACGAAAATGAGGTCCAAATAAACAGGAAAAAAAAACAATTCTCATTTTTTTCTTCGGTTTCCCCTGACTCTATTTTCACCCTTCGCCACTGGTACCTACCAGTGGCAAAGGGTCCACTTAGAAAGGGTTTTTCGAAATTCCACCCCTAAGAGGACAAAATGGGGTGCTGAGTTTTCTGTGAAACTTTCTATTCTAGGTGTCGATAGACTTGAAAGCTACATACTCTACTTACAGTTTTTCCAAAATCATCCCGCAATATAAAATCAAAGTCCTGACTGACTGACTGATATATCAACCACTGGTCTTAATGACATGAAATTTGAAGGATGTATTCTTTGTTTTGAAATGGGGGTTGAATTTTCTGTGAAACTTAATATTCTCTGGGTCGGTTGACTCAAAACTTAATGTACACATCACTCTTCAATTAAAATTATGAGACACGTGTATCACAGTTCTTGATATAACACGATATAGTTTAGAAATATTTTTATTTTCATTTTTTAATTTACGACCCAAAAGTGGCTCCCATGTTTAAAATTAATTTATACGTCCGTCTTTGAATCAATGACTTACATATGTGTACCAAATTTCAACTCCATCGGTCCGGTAGTTTCAGAGTAAATTGGCTGTGACAGAGGGACAGGCAGACAGACAGACACGCGAGTGATCCTATAAGGGTTCCGTTTTTCCCTTTGAGGTGCGGAACCCTAAATACTAATATTACATATATCTTACATAAACTATTTATTAATGCGAAAGTTTGGATGAATGGATGTTTGTTACTCAATTACGCCAGAACGGCTGATCAGATCTGGATGAAACTTGGCACAGAGATAGATTATAGTCTGATACAAATAGATATAGATTAGTTATTATCCCAGAAGTAGGCAAGATCCCGTGGGCAATACCCGAACTGCACGCGGGCGAAGCCGCGGGCAAAAGCTAGTACCTTATATCTATCTATATATATAAAATTCAAAGTCCTGACTGACTGACAGAGATATCAACGCACAGCCCAAACCGCAGGTCCTAGAGCAATGAAATTTGGAGTGTGTATTCTTTGTGAAGAGTAGGTATCCACTAAGAAAGGGTTTTTCGAAATTCTACCCCTAAGAGGGTAAAATGGGGTGTTGAGTTTTCTATGAAACTTTTTATTCTCGCGGTCGATGGACTTGAAAATTTGTGTACCTACTCTGCAGTTACAATTATGAGAAACGTGTATCAAAGTTTTTCCAAAATCATCCCTCAATATGAAATTCAAAGTCCTGACTGACTGACTGATACATCAACTTACAGCCTAAGCTGTTGGTGTTAAAGACATGAAATTTAAAGGGTGTATTCTTTGTAACGAGTAGGTATCCACTAAGAAAGGATTTTTCGAAATTCCACCCCTAAAGGGGAGAAATGGGGTGTTGAATTTTCGGAAAAACTTTTTATTCTCGGGTCGATTGACTTAAAAGTCTACATACTCTTCAGTTAAAACTATGAGAAATGTATATCATAGTTTTTCCAAAATCATCCCCCAATATAAAATTCAAAGTCCTGACTGACTGATATATCAACGCACAGCCCAAACCACTGGCCCTAGAGAAATGAAATTTGGAGGGTGTATTCTTTGTGAAGAGTAGATATCTAATAAGAAAAGATTCTTCGAAATTCCACCCCTAAGAGGGTAAATTGGGGTGTTGAATTTTCTGTGAAACTTTTTATTCTCGGGGTCGATTGACTTGAAAGTTTGTGTACATACTCTGCAGTTAAAATTGTGAGAGATGTGTATCACAGTTTTTCCAAAATCATACCCCAATATAAAATTCAAAGTCCTGGCTGACTGATATATCAACGCAGAGCCCAAACCGCTGGTCCTAGAGAAATGAAATTTGGAGGGCGTATTCTTTGTGAAGAGTAGGTATCCACTATGAAAAGGTTTTTCGAAATTCTACCCCTAAGAGGGTAAAAATGGTAGTTGAGTTTTCTATGAAAGTTTTTATTCTTGAGGTCGATTGAATTGAAAATGTGTGTACATACTCTTCAGTTAAGAAGAGATTAATTATGAGAAACGTGTATCACAGTTTTTCCAAAATCATCCCCCAGTATGAAATTCAGTCCTGTTTTTTTTCGGTTTTTTCGTCATGGGTGTCATTTTCGTGGTTTTTGGGGTCGCCAATGACGAAAATGAGGTCAAAATATAAAAATTCAAGACGACGCCCATGGAGAATTTAGGTTTTTTCGTCATGGGTGTCATTTTCATGGCTTTTGGGGTCGCTGAAACGAAAATGTGGCCAAAATGTAAATCGATGATGGCGCCAGCAAAAAAATTCAGTTATTTCGTCATGAGTGTCATTTTCGTGGTTTTTGGGGTCGCTGATAACGAAAATTAGGTCAAAATGAAATTCAGGATGGCGCCGATGAAAATTTTTGGTTTTTCTTCATGAATGTCATTTTCGTGGTTTTTGGGGTCGCTGATAACGAAAATGTGGTCAAAATGAAAATCCAAGATGGTGCGGACGAAAACATTTGGTTTTTTTGTCATGGATGTCATTTTCATGGTTTTCAGGGTCGCTGATATTGATAATTAGGTCAAAATGAAAATTCTAAATGGCACCAACCATTTTTTTTAGATTTTTCATCAGGGTTATCATTTTTATAGTTTTTGAGGTCACTGATAACGAAAATGAGGTCCAAATAAACATAGGAAAAAAAAAACAATTCTCATTTTTTTCTTCGGTTTCCCCTGACTCAATTTTCACTCTTCGCCACTGGTACCTACCAGTAGGGTCCACTTAGAAAGGGTTTTTCGAAATTTCACCCCTTTTTTCTTGTTTTTTTGGAGGGTGGAAAATCATCAAATGACCCCTCCCGCTCTGGGCGGAGCGGAAGGGAGTGTCAGACTCTTACTGACTAAAAACCACCCATGTTCCTTCTTTGGCCCTTTATGTTCCAGGGCCGCGGTATCTCTTTCGAACAGTCCCGCAGCCCTGGCAGGCATCGGCCCTTGCGGGCCCCTCCCGTTTGCTGACATCTCTTTGAGGCACGCGTGGAACACGAACGCGCCGTCGACACGGCCTGTCGTCATACGACGGACGGACGGCGAGCTAGCCCATTACTCACCGTCCACAGGCCCGCGCCTACGGTGGCCGAGACCCATCACGGCGTGGCCCCCGACGCCCGGTGCTTCTCCTCCCGCGGCGGCTGGGACGTGAGGCTCTCTCCCTCTCACGTTCCGCCGCCTCCTTCGCTAGCATGACTGCTTCGCAGGAGGAGGCGACGGCTTTCCATTCCCTCTCGCCCCGGACCATAGCTTGAACCAGGGCCGGACGCGAGAGGTCGTCGCCGCCAATCGCCGCTACGAGGACACGGCGGTGCTCCGCCCAAGCGGAGCAGACCTCCACGGTGTGCTCCACCGTGTCCTCCGGGCGATCCTCGCAATGATAGCACCGAAATTCCACCCCTAAGAGGACAAAATGGGGTGCTGAGTTTTCTGTGAAACTTCTATTCTAGGTGTCGATAGACTTGAAAGTCTACATACTCTACTTACAGTTTTTCCAAAATCATCCCGCAATATAAAATCAAAGTCCTGACTGACTGACTGATATATCAACCACTGGTCTTAATGACATGAAATTTGAAGGATGTATTCTTTGTTTTGAAATGGGGGTTGAATTTTCTGTGAAACTTAATATTCTCTGGGTCGGTTAACTCAAAACTTAATGTACACATCACTCTTCAATTAAAATTATGAGACACGTGTATCACAGTTTTTGATTTAACACGATGTAGTTTAGAAATATTTTTATTTTCATTTTTTAATTTACGACCCAAAAGTGGCTCCCCTGTTTAAAATTAATTTATACGTCCGTCTTTGAATCAATGACTTACATATTATGTACCAAATTTCAACTCCATCGGTCCGGTAGTTTCAGAGTAAATTGGCTGTGACAGACGGACAGGCAGACAGACAGACACGCGAGTGAAGGGTTCCGTTTTTCCCTTTGAGGTGCGGAACCCTAAATACTAATATTACATATATATCTTACACTATTTATTAATGCGAAAGTTTGGATGAATGGATCTTTGTTACTCAATCACGCCAGAACGGCTGATCAGATCTGGATGAAACTTGGCACAGAGATAGATTATAGTCTGATACAAATAGATGTAGATTACTTATTATCCCAGAAGTAGGCAAGATCCCGTGGGCAATTCCCGAACTGCACGCGGGCGAAGCCGCGGGCAAAAGCTAGTTTATGATAGAATCTTAATCATTAACCAAGTTTTGCCTTTTAAAAGCTTTTTTTTTCATTAAATATGTACTTTTTAGGGTTCCGTAGTCAACTAGGAACCCTTATAGTTTCGCCATGTCTGTCTGTCTGTCTGTCTGTCTGTCTGTCCGTCTGTCCGTCCTCGCTTAATCTCTGTGACCGTTAGCACTAGAAAGCTGAAATTTGGGACCAATATGTGTATCAATCACGCCGACAAAGTGCTAAAATAAAAATTGGAAAAAAATGTTTTATTAGGGTAGCCCCCCTATATGTAAAGTGGGAAGTGTTTTTTTTTTTAATTTTAACCCTAATGTGTGATATATTGTTGGAAAGGTATTTAAAAATGAATAGGGGTTTACTAAAATCATTTTTTGATAATGTCAATAATTTCGGAAATAATCGCTCCAAAAGTAAAAAACAAAGCGTCCCCCCCCCTCTAACTTTTGAACCATAAGTTTAGAAAATACGAAAAAAATCTGAAAAGTAGAACTTTATAAGGACTTTCTAGGAAAATTATTTTGAACTTGGATGGAAACAACAGATGGAAACTGCAGTTAACCAATATAATTTGGTCCCTGAATCGTATGAGCGCCTATACAATCCAGAGGTCAAGTTTCATTTGCCCGTATTTTTTTTTTAACTTCGTTTACATAATATTTTATTATCCTGAACGTATCTTTTTTTGAAAAAAACTCAAATAGATCTATAACTCTTTTTTTAGTTATCACCGTCCTTTGTGGGCCCGTTTTTAGTGTTCCGTAATTATTAGAGTTCCGTAACAAATAGCCTTTTTAAGTTGGGTTACCACTATGTTCATGCTCCAGCAGCGCTCCGCGCTCCTGCAACTGATCCAATGGATCTGTCGCGCGCCCTTTACATGCGCTCCCCTTTGACACACTGCGCTCCCCTTTGTGTTCGCGCTAAAAACCGTCACGAGTCGGAACGACTGCCGCGGAGCGTGCAATATTGCACGCTCCGTGTTCGCGCACGTACCCACTACCGGGAGCTGTTGCAGGAGCGCGGAGCGCTGCTGGATCGCGAACATAATGGATAGTATGGATACCCACCTTTAAACTCATAAGTGGGAACACTTATTGTGACGGACGGGAAACTACGGAACCCTACACTGAGCGTGGCCCGACACGCTCTTGGCCGGTTTTTATCTTATCTCAGGCACACAAAGAACTTTAAACAAGTGACTACAGTCTTACATTCTACGGAAATGAGTTTTTCTCATTAAGTGTTTAATGAGAAAAACTCATTTCCGTAGACGTGTGCTTGTATCGAGATAGTTGAACGGTTAAGAATATTACATCCCTGTTACGTGGAGTTCATTTTAGTATGGCATGCAATTAAAAAATGGTGACGTTCGATTTATTATTGAAATGATTATTGTCTGTCGTTTATTCAAGAGGCCAATCACAACGTAGCGAAAATTTATTTGCAAAATTGTCTTTGGATTTGGTTTTCTGAATCCCGCTATCCACGGCTGAACACACTTTTAATCGTAAGATATTATTGGAAATTGCTCTATCCATTGATCCATTATTTCATTTTTATGAAATTGTCTTCTCTATAACGCAATGAATGTTTAGAACTGTGTAGGTTACGCAAAAGTGTCGTGAGTGTGAATTTTTTGTAAAAAACAAACATAATTGTTAATATCTAAACCTATCAATAATCGTAAAAGTACAAAATAATAGTAAACAAAGTGTTCCGTCAAGCAACGCCATCTATCGGTCTTATCATGGAATCGATAAACGACTGGAGCGAACGAGCGAGAGGTTCCAAGGGCGCCCGCCCGCGGCGCCAGTGCGCGCAACTATAAGACGACAGGACCGTGCGTGCGTACGGACCAAGCATTCTATTCAAAATTTTGTAATAACGAACATTAAACAGCTTAAATTGTAATTTCGAGCATTATTGAAGAAGCCCTGCCTGCTCCCTGTCTTCATTGCCATAACATTGGACCTTCGAGCCACATTTAATTTGAAGATATCAGCTTCACGACGAGCCGGGTTGAGGAAGAGAGGAAGCGAGGTATACGTTGAGGAGACTTGGAAGACCAGCCACAGATTTCTGAACTGAAGCCGAGCAATTGTTGCCTGCAACAGCCAGCAACGGTCAGGTTACCCAGTCGTTCCTTTTCCTCCTTCCCCTGTGTCTTCGCCTGTGTTAATATCGTACCTATACGTTTTCAGGAGAATCGTTTGGCAGCGCTGAGGCCGTCTTCAGGTGAGAAAACACGACTGAACAAGCTAACTGTGAGTACCTACTTTCATAAGCCACCAAAATGAGTGATGATGAAACTTGTCCCCGTTTAGATAGTCAGATGTCTGATCTTAAAAAACAACGTGGTATAATTAAAGGTAGATTAACATTGTTCGCAAATTTTATTAATAAATTAGATAGATCGTGTATAGATTCCGTTATTAAAACCCAAGTTCAAATGCGTATTCATTCGGCATCCATTTTCTTTGGCGAGTTCAACGACTTGCAATCTAAAATAGAAAGAATTGTCGATGAAAAAGAATTAATATCACATTTAGAGTATAGAGATTCGTTTGAGTGCCAATATTATTCAACTGTAGCTATTGCAAAGAACTTGATAGGCGACTGTGAACATATCGGACTGAATAATTCTCAGTGCATTTCCGGAAAATCGGTGTCCATTAAATTACCGCAAATAAAACTACCTGTCTTTGACGGTTCCTTCGATAAATGGTTAGAGTTTAGGAATTCGTACGTTTCAATGATACATGATCGCGACGACTTAGATCCCATACAGAAATTTCAATACCTAAAATCGTCTCTCAGTGGATCTGCGTTACATGTTATCAGTTCGTTAGAGTTTACCGCACCTAACTATAGTAACGCGTGGGACCTGCTTGAAGCTAGGTATCAAAATAATAGGCTATTGATACACAACCATGTAAAGTCTTTGTTTGCGGCACCTTCACTGGGTAAGGAATGTCCGGCACAGATCAGATCGTTAGTAGATTGCGTTCTACGTAATCTGAGAGCCCTAAATTCTCTTAAAGAACCTGATTCTTCACTTGAGGATATGCTTATCATTTATTTAGTTGTCAGTAAACTTGACTCTGCTACTGAACGCGAGTGGGAGAACTACAGAAGCTCACTTATCTCTGAATCTCACAAAACCTCTAAGCCTTTAAAACTACAAGATTTATTAACGTTTTTAAACAATAGGTCTCAGTCTCGTCGCGGTAATCGTGCGAGGAAGACGCGTGTTTCGCAAATACATTATTCTTGCGTTATTAGTTGTTAAAGTTGTGTGCGCTGCCAGATCTCGCTGCCAGCGCACCGGAGTTCCGTTATGTTACCGACGTGCGAGAGCGGCACACGGATAACGAAGACACTCATTAGCGTGTTATAACACTAATGAATGTAAACAACCCGCATTTAGAGAATGTGAATACAGTAATAATGGCGAGCGGCATCTCTTTGAGTGAACACAGTATGTCAGATGCTGAAGAGGAGCTGAACAGAGAAGAGAACTTAGTACAATATGGAATGGAAGAAGACCAACAATTTAGGCGGGAAAAAAGGGATAGGGAGGAGGTTTTTGTCGGAGATGATGAGGATGATAATGAGGGTTGGAATTTAGTCCAAAGTAAGGAGAAAAGATTGAAATCACAACTGAAGGAGGATATTGAGATGTACTTATCTAGCAATGAAAAAATGCCTAAACAATTTGCATTAGCTAAGATGCTGAAGGCTCATGGGATAGTTGATATTACCAAAGTAAAATACATTAACCCGTTCAAGATTCGCGTCGAAGTTGGCAGTGAGTTGAGTGCTGATAAAATCGAAAAATGCCCGGAATTCATAGAAAAAGGTTGGAAGATCTACAGGGCTATGGAAAGGACTTCATCTTATGGCGTCATAAAAGATGTTGATCTTGATTTATCTGACGAGGATATTTTGGGCAATATAATGTGTGATAAACCCGCGGAAATAATATCTGTATACCGGCTTAAACGTCGACACAGAGAGGGAGAAGGTTGGCAGCCAAGTGAAGCGGTACAGGTGTGTTTTAAAGGTTCGTTTATTCCGCAGTACATATATGTTCATGGGTTACGTATAAAAGTTACTCCTTACGTATTTCCCGTATCGCAATGCTCGAAATGCTGGAAATATGGCCACCCTACAAAAAAGTGCCCTTCCAGCAAAATAGTTTGCCCGAAATGCGGTGACAGTCATGAGAACTGTGAGACACAGAACTTCAAATGTGTTAACTGTGGTGGAAACCATTTGGCCTTGCATAAAGCTTCATGTCCAGCCTTTTTAAAGGAGAAGAGGTTGAGAGAGATCATGGTAGAATTTAACTGTACTTATAGGAAAGCATTAACAATATATGTACCGCCCTCGAATTCCTTACCCAGAAAAAGTAATTCTCGAGAACATTCTGACAACCCTCGTACCAACATAAAATCACAACCGGATTTTTTATTTCAACAACGTGATACCCCCACATTTGCAGAGATAGTAAAAGCTGACATCACAGTGCATAAAGAATATGATGATAAAAACACTTCTGCCATTACTCCAACGAGATTTCGACGTACTCGTAGTAGAGGCAAAGCTTCTTGTAACTTGGAGCTCCCGATAAACTCATCAACAATGGATATGGGTAGTGAGTCAGCAGTTCCTTCTGATGCTGCTGCTGGTGAAGAGAAAAAGGATGACAGTGTTCGTTTGGACGAGCTGTTATTGAGATTAAAAGAAATTATATTTATAAGGGAATTGTCGATGGAAGACAAGATGCATAGGGTGATTAAGTGTTGTTTAGAGTGGTTAATATTGTTGAGTGTACAATTCGTATCTAAGTGGCCTTTATTTAAGATTATTGTCGATTATTTTGCCCCCAATGGCTCGTAGTCAGAAGAAACCTTTTAGATTAAATATTGCACAGTGGAATTGTCAAAGTTTGCGACCAAAATTAATATCCTTGGAGAATTCTCTGAGTCAACTGAAAATTCACATTGCTGCACTCAGTGAAACGTGGTTGGAACGGGATAGTCAGCTGAAGGTAAATGGCTATACGATATATCGTAAGGATAGGGAGGACGGTTATGGTGGGGTAGCGGTCTTAGTCCACGGGTCACTCAAATCAAGTTATATGTCCTTCGAAAGCCTTAACCCGGGGATTGAGATAGTTTGCGTCAGGATTTGCAACTGTGAGCATGTTCAGTATATATTATCCTTATATTGTGCCCCGTCAGTTCACACGAGCCAAAGTGATTGGGAACATATTTTTACTCGTTTTCACAGTAAGGTAGTGATTCTTGGCGATTTTAATGGACACCACACAAATTGGTCTCATAAATTAGATCAGAGAGGTACCCAAATTTATGACGTACTTCTAGATACTGATCTCGTAACTTTGAATGATGGTAACCCTACTCGTATTAAATTCGTGAATAATGCAGTTCAACAATCTTCTCCAGACATATCACTGGCTTCCTCAGATATAGCGTACAGATTTAATTGGGGTACACTTAATGAAACGTTTGGCAGCGATCATCTTTTGATTAAAATTTCAGTTCAGGTTGATGGTCTGTCCATACCTTCGGTACGCAGGAATTATAAAAAAGCTGAATGGTCTCAGTACCGCAACTTAATAGAAACGCTTATGCAAGGTTTTATTATCACAGAAGACTTACAAAAATCATATGACACATTTATTGAGTTGATTAATTTAGCTGCAGATATTCACATTCCATATATTAAAATTAATTCTGACCCCGAGAAAAATTTCACTCCGAAACCTTACTGGAATAGTTCCTTATCAAAATTAGTGGCCGAAAGACGGTTGGCGTTATCAAAATTTCGACGGAACCCTACGCCCTTTAATCTGGACAAGTTGCAGGAGAAAATTAGGGAAGGTCAGAGATGTCTTCGTATAGCAAGAAGTAAGGGTTTTCAAGACTTCTGTACGTCATTAGACGGAACAACATCTCATACTGTTTTATGGAAGAAAATGAAATGGTTTAAGGGATGCTATGTACCCCGTTCTGGTATTAGTAAAGAGAAGGCGCTTATATTATTACAAAATCTAGCGCCGGACTTCGTTTGTACTGATGAACCAATATTTAATTCAAATAACCCTAAGCTTGAGACCCATATTTCTCGAAATGAATTGGACAAATGTTTGCGCACTAAAGACACTTCTCCTGGTAGTGATAACATTTCCTATTCAATGCTATATAACTTACCGAATAATGCAAAGTTGATATTAATCAGTCTATATAATAATTTTTTTACAACGGGTTTTGTTCCCCAGCAGTGGCGTAATATCAATATAATACCTATACCTAAGCCCGGCCGGGATCCTCAGTCTGACTCTTCGTTGCGACCTATTTCTATGATTTCCTGTGTGTGTAAAATACTACATAATATATTAATTAAAAGAGTAGAATGGTTTATTGAACATAATAACATGTTATCGAGCGATACTATTGGCTTTCGCAAAGGGCGCTCCATTTTAGATAATTTGTCTACCTTGGTGTCGAGAATCCAACTTGGATTTTCTAAAAAACAATCAACGATCGCTTGTTTTGTTGACATTGAAAATGCATACAACAATGTTAATTTAGAACGCTTATTATTTGTTTTAGATAGTATAGGGATAGGTAATAAAATATGTACATACCTACGGTGTTTTTTAAAAGAGAGAAACTTAAGTATTGAGACAGATAATAATTCAGTCATTAGTAGGAGATGCTGTCTCGGTTTGGCTCAAGGCGACCCTTTTTCCCCGCTTTTATTTAATATCTTAACAATGGAGATATGCAAGTCAATAAATAATGTCTTTATATCACAGTACGCAGATGACTTCGTGCTTTATGTAACCTGTAATAATATAGAAGAAGGAAGACACCAATTACAATTAGCTTTAAATCAATTTGTTAATATTCTTTCTCTTGCTGGGTTAGAAATTTCAGCACTCAAAAGTAAAATTTGTCTTTTCCAAAATAAATTTGTACGGGACCCTGTGTCTCTAATTGTTGGTGGTATTTCATTAGAGGTAGTAGATTGTGTAAAATATTTAGGTATTTGGTTAGACAGGAAGTTACGATGGTCTAAACAAATAAATGAATTAAGAGAAAGATCCTCAAAAGTGCTTAATGTCTTTAAAGTTTTAGCGGGGACAGGTTGGGGCATTCACCCAACAAATTTAAGGCATTTATACATTTCGTGTATTCGTAGCAGACTAGATTATGCAAGTTTCCTTTATGGTAGTAGTTGTAAGACACATACAAGCAAACTAGATAAAATACAGAATCAGTGTATGCGGGTAATAGGTGGATTTATTAAAACGACACCTATACACGTCATGGAGTGCGAATTACACCTACCGCCTTTAAGTGTTCGAAGACATTACCTTGCCGGAAAGTATTGGTTAAAAGCGAAATCCTTTTCTAACCATAAGATTATTAAAATTTTGGACGATTTAATTCTTTTTAGTCAAGATTCCTTTTGGAGGTGCAAAGAAAAGCCAATATTAATTTTAGTTCATAGTTACCTTAAAGACACTGCTGTACATGTTAGTACACAATTAGATATGTTTGCACTTAATACCTGGGTCAGCAATGTGAATATTTCGAATATAATTAAGTTTAACATAGATGCCGTAAGTAACGCTAAAAGAAGTTATAATCCGTTGGCCTTACATCAACTGTGTGATAGTTTTATTAAAAATACATATTCTAATTATTATAAAATTTATTCTGACGGTTCGAAGGAAAGTAATTGTGGCGGATTAGCTATTTATGACCCGCAAGTGGGTAGTTCAGTAAAACTACGTATTGATTCAAACATCTCGATAATGTTGATAGAATTGATTGCAATATCAGAAGCAATTTCATATATTCAATCCTTCAAGTCGGGCAAATACGTTGTTCTAACAGACTCCAAGAGTGCACTTCAACACATTGCTCGATGCACCTCGAATAGTCGAGGCACACCGATAGCATACAGCATCTTGAAGTCACTTTCCATATTAGCCACTAAAAATTATACAATAGTGTTGCAATGGATACCTTCACACGTAGGCTTAGCAGGAAATGAAGAGGCAGACTATCTCGCTAGACAAGCCTTATCTGATGGTATCCCTATGGGTTGTTTGCCGTATTATACCAACGTTTTTTATATGGTTAAGAATAAATGTAGAAACATGTGGCGTGAGTATTTTGATGAGCGTTCTCTAGTAAAAGGCATATGGTATAAAACAATTCAAAATAATTTGTCCCGTTCTCCTTGGTTTATTAATTCCGAGTTGTCTAGGCGCACCATAGTAACTGCTATGAGGCTGCGTTCCGGACATATCCCACTGAATAGCTTTGCGTACCTAATGGGCAAAGTTACTTCCAAGAATTGTACTGACTGACTGCGATCTTATTGAAGATGTTTTTCATATTTTAGTGGAATGTGTTCGGAACGAAGCTGAGAGGTTATCTTTTAGCCTTGCTTACGGTATTAGCTTACACGACACCGGTGTTTGTAATAGTATTCTAGCGTTTCCCTTATCAGAGGAAGCGAAGTTCGTATATAAAATGATCGATTGTGCTTTAAAGCGTAGATAAGATGTGAATATTTATAAGATGTCTGTAACTATAGGGATGGCATGATCATGCATGATCAAATCCTTTTTTTCAATAAAGATTTAAAAAAAAAAAAAAAAAAACAATAGGTCTGACATGTTAGATATGATTAATTCGGGTAACAGTAAAAATCAGTCACATTCACAAATTAAACATGAGGGTAAACAGTCAGTTGATCATAAAAAACAGATTAATTCTCAAACTACACTTAGTTATGCGAATGTGAATAATAGTAATAATAAGATCTCACCAGGTAGTAAAGGGAAACATAAACATAACTTGACATGCCCGTTATGTAGTGGTAAGCATGCATTATATTCATGTGTTATGTTTCTAAATATGTTGGTACAAGAAAGATTAAAATTTGTTCAGTCAAATAACGTTTGTCAAAACTGTTTACGTACAAACACTCACACAATTGAAAGTTGTAATTTCGGTCCTTGTAAATTATGTCAACAAAAACATAATGCGTTAATTCACGTTGACAATAATAGCGTTATTCCAAATACGTCGTCACAACGTGCCGTTATCAATAATACGTTGCCACAGTCGTCTGTATTACACTGCGTTAGTAAAACAGCTGACAATATTGATAATCGGAGTTGTAACGCGTTCATAGATAATGCTAAATCGTTACAGACTGTCTTGCTGTCTACGGCGTTAGTTGAGATTGCTGATATTGATAACCGTTACCACACAGTTCGCGCTTTGCTTGACAGCGGCAGTCAAAATTGTTTTATAGCTCAAAGCTTATGTAAACGTTTAAAATTACCTATCATACAGTCCACTATACGTGTTTGTGGCGTTGGACAAACCGTTTCACAGTCCAGTCACAACTGCGATGTTAATATTCGTTCTAAGGTATATGATTTTAACACTACCTTACATTGTTTAGTGTTGCCTAGTATCATTTCGAAGTTGCCTTCGACACACGTTAATAGTGATGCTATTAGTATACCTAGCAATATTCTACTTGCAGATCCCACATTTTATGTACCAAGCGACATAGATTTATTAATAGGCGCGGATGTCTTTTGGGATTTGCTAAAAGAAAATAAAATAAAACTTCACACCGGTCCGTACTTACAAGATTCGTGGGTAGGTTGGATTATATCCGGTCCAGTTTATAATAATAATCGTTTTTTAGCGGCTGGCATGACAGATGTCCAGTGCAATTTATCGTTAAGTGATTCTCAACTACGAAAGTTCTGGGAAATCGAAGAAGTAAATATCCCTCCCGTTATTACTGAGGAAGATCATTTTTGTGAAGAGTTATTCTTGCAGACTACTAAACGCGATCAGCATGGTAGGTTTACTGTAAGAATGCCATTTAAACAATCTCCTGATTGTTTGACTTCAAGTTGGTTGACAACAAATAGTAATCAAACTGAGTTTATTTATAAGTTACCGGAATTAAAATGTCCTAAAACTACAAATTTGTTAAATGTCGAATCGTGTAATATTATTGATTTCGAAAGGTTTCCTTGTTTTAATCGTTTGCAAAGAACAATCGCGTATGTCTTACGTTACATTTTTAACCTACGTGCATTGCGTGTCGGTCAAAGTCGCAAAACAGGTTCATTGACCGTGAGCGAGATAAATAGTTCATTGGTTGTGTTGACACGTTTAGTTCAATCACAATCATTCAGTAAGGAATATCATAACCTTAAAGAAAAGGTGCCTGTGAACAATAAGTCTAGTAATAAAACAATAGGTTTAAGTATGTTTTTAGATAAAGATAATATAATTCGTGTTGGGGGTAGACTTAGTAATTCAAAATTTAATTACGATAAGAAACATCCAGTGTTGTCGTGTCATAAACATCGGTTTACTTGGCTATTGTGTTCATACGAACACAAACGTTTACTTCATGCTGGACCTCAGCTTCTCGTGGCTACCATGCACGATAAATGGTGGGTGCTGGGAGCACGTAATTAAGCAAGGCAAGTGGTTCATAAATGTGTGACCTGCATTCGCATGAAGGGAAATACGCTAACTCCACTCATGGGTGATCTCCCTGCTGAACGTTTAGAGGCTGGATTTCCATTCATGCGATGTGGTGTTGATTATGCCGGGCCAATATCTATATTGAATCGCAAAGGCAGAGGTTCACAACTAATTAAAGGATATATTTGTTTATACGTTTGTTTTGCTATCAGAGCAGTGCATTTAGAATTAGTTAGTTCTTTGTCCACTCAGGATTATCTATTGGCATTCAAACGATTCATATCACGACGCGGTAAGCCGTGTCAAGTTTTCTCCGATAGCGGTAGGAATTTTGTTGGAGCTGAAAGGGAGCTTTCAGCTATATTTAAAAAATCAAACGAAATAATCGATTTTGCTAGTAGTAATGATATTATATTTAGTTTCATCCCGCCTTATGCGCCTCACTTTGGCGGTTTATGGGAGGCAGGAGTGAAGTCGTGTAAGTATCACTTGAGACGTGTCGTAGGTAATGCTAAGCTTACTTATGAGGAGTTTGGTACGGTATTGACCCAGGTTGAGGCCGTCCTGAACTCCCGTCCTATATCACCTATGTCCGCAGATCCAAATGATTATCTTCCACTCACACCTGCTCATTTCCTGATCGGCCGACCGTTGACTGCACCTGCAAGTGAGGACTTCACGACGTCTACGCCTACCTGTCGCTACCATCGGCTGGAACAGTTGCGGCAACATTTTTGGACACGGTGGTCTAAGGAGTATGTGTCCGAGCTTCAACGCAGGACGAAGTGGGCGCACAAGACAGACGATATCGCTAAGGATAGCCTTGTCGTCATAAAGGAAGATAACCTACCACCACTCAAGTGGAAATTGGGTAGAATTCTTAAACTGTTCCCAGGCAATGATGGTGTCTCCAGAGTGGCTGAGATCCAAACAGCACAAGGCACAATCAAGCGTGTTTCATCAAAAATCTGCCCGCTGCCGGTTTAGTCTACGTGACAGTTTAGTTGGAAGATGGATCTTCCAAGGTGGCCGGTATGTTCCGTCAAGCAACGCCATCTATCGGTCTTATCATGGAATCGATAAACGACTGGAGCGAACGAGCGAGAGGTTCCAAGGGCGCCCGCCCGCGGCGCCAGTGCGCGCAACTATAAGACGACAGGACCGTGCGTGCGTACGGACCAAGCATTCTATTCAAAATTTTGTAATAACGAACATTAAACAGCTTAAATTGTAATTTCGAGCATTATTGAAGAAGCCCTGCCTGCTCCCTGTCTTCATTGCCATAACACAAAGTATCTTTATCTTCAAAGCCACTACACAAATCTCTAACCACCAAACAAGATTGTCAACTTTAACACCGCGAGGTAACCCAATACCACGACACAAGAAAAAACTTCCAAATCACTGAGGAAAACGAGAGAAAGAAAGAAAAAAAAAACAATAGGTTAGTTGAAAGTATAAATAAAGAAAGATTTATTTCGTGAGGCGAATAAAGTCGGTTGTAGACATGTGGGGCTGAATGTAAAGTAGGAGTACGTCGATTCTATTGTTTCCCCTGTGTTGTTTTAAGTCCTTTCTTTTTTGTTTAATCTAATTTTGTATGTTGATTTGGGTACATACAGTGGCGAATTTTGGGGTTGAGTACGTGTTCAGCTTTGAGGTTGGTTAAGTGTGCATTCTGCCTAAAAATAGTTGAATTTTATGGGACATTGAGTCCCAAGAATTATGAGCTTGTGTAGTGACTACTTATGACCTTATTTTGTGTAATACAACAGTCCAAATGTTCAACACAAACAACAAACAAAACACAAACAAACAGTTCAAGTCTCGTTGGTTCCAATTACTGTTGTAGATATAATGGGTTTATACCTAGGAATGTGTGTAAAACTAAGCTATGACTCAATAGTAAAATAATAATTAGTCCTTTTCTCTTTTGTTCGCAGATAACATCAAATCATGCTGCGTCTTTAGGCCATGCTTCCCTGGTACCCAGAATGGAATTGTTCCGCTTTCGCTTCACAAGGTTCGCCGCACTTATGATTTTCTTTGTTTAACTCAGATTTTCTTAATTTTCAACTCCGAAAATTATAATTTGTTTCGTTTCATAAAATACTCAGGATGGAGATTAGCATGACATTTGGCTAGACATGGTGATGGCAGGTGGAGCCCTGACATAATGGTTATCAAAGGAGCACTGGCAGACCCACTGACAACCTGATTGTGAACCTACAGAAAATTGCGAAGAAGATCTGGTTGAAACCAGGGAAGCATAACACGAAAAGGCTTATACTTTGTAGTGGGTGAACCAGGCTGTCAATGAGGATGAAAATAATAAGACACTCTTTTATTTCAAAAGTACTATAGTGTTCTTCACAAAGCACTGAGATACCGACTCCCATTTTTTTATTTTGTTAGCCTTGACTGTCCCACTCCTGGGCAAAAGCCTCCCCCATTCCTTCTACTTTTCTCGATGCTGCGCCTCTTCTCGCCAATTAACGAGAAAGCCATCCAAGGCGTCCCGTCGTCTTCTCCTCGGTCTGCCGCGACTCCGTCTAGCTGTCTCAGAGCTCCAGCTTTGCGATATTCGGGCCCACAGCTGTGGACTGATCTTGATCTGTCAGACATGGCCTGCTCAGCCCCATTTTAGTTTGGCAGCTTTATTTTTTCTTACTTTATACTTTCTTCTTGCTTTATACTTTCTTTTTCTTTGAGTATAGATGGACTCAAATTCAAAGACGAGTTCGTGAATAACAGCCACTCCGGTCGATATTTAAGTTAAGCCGTGCTGGTTCTGTGGATGGGTGACCACCCATTACATACCGAGTTTCCTCCGTGCCTCGGAAAGCACGTTAAGCAGTTGGTCCCGGCTGTCATTTGAATCTCTTTGACAGTCGTTACAGGTAGTCAGTGGCCCAAACAGTCTGACAACCAGTCTTACCAAAGGGTATCGTATTACCCAGTACTAACTGGGTTGTGGAAGTAAGATAGGCAGTCACTCCATGTAAAATACTGGTATTCAGCTGCATCCGGTTAGACTGGAAGCCGACCCCAACACAGTTGGAAAAAGGCTAGGCAGATGATGAGATGCTCCAACACACGCTCAATAGAAAAAGCGATTGAGCAAAATCGGGGGTCGAAAGTGTTCGTCCAATCACTTGGGAGGAGCCACCTGACGAAGTTGACCAAATCTAGTGGGGATATCGTTGTTTCGAAGCCGGAGATTCTTTCGGAAGTCGAAAACTTCTACGGCCAGTTGTACGCATCGCATGCATCGCGACCTGATCCCGAAAATGAGGATTCCAGAGCCACTTTAACCCGCCATTTCACAGAAGACCTGCCAGAAGTCAGCCAAGACGAAATTGAGGCGGCTCTTAGACAGCTTAAGAATGGAAAGGCCCCTGGTGAGGATGGGATAACGACTGAGCTCCTGAAAGCGGGAGGACGTCCTGTATTAAGGGAGCTTCGGGAGCTTTTCAACTCGGTCCTGTTCTCTGGGAGAACTCCAGAAGCGTGGAAAAGGAGTGTGGTCGTTCTTTTCTTTAAAAAGGGGAACAAGACCCTACTAAAGAATTACAGACCCATTTCGCTCCTTAGCCACGTGTATAAGCTGTTCTCAAGAGTCGTCACAAATCGTCTAGCGCGAAGGCTCGACGACTTCCAGTCACCGGAGCAGGCCGGGTTTCGAGGAGGATATAGCACCATAGACCACATCCACACAGTGCGGCAGATCATACAGAAGTCCGAAGAGTATAATAGGCCGCTGTGTCTTGCATTTGTGGACTATGAGAAGGCTTTTGACTCTGTCGAAACCTGGTCAGTTCTGGAGTCTCTGCAGCGATGCCAAGTCGACTGGCGATACATCCAAGTGTTGAGAAACCTTTATGAGAACGCCACAATGACCGTCCAAACTCAAAATCAGCAAACGGAGCATATCCCATTGCGTCGGGGGGTAAGACAAGGGGACGTAATTTCCCCGAAATTGTTCACCAACGCACTGGAGGATGTGTTCAAGACGCTGAAATGGGAAGTACGTGGCATTAATATCAACGGCGAGTACATCTCACACTTGAGATTTGCAGATGACATCGTCATACTGGCTGAATCGCTGCACGACTTGCAGCAGATGCTGGATGGCCTAGTTGATTCTTCTATACGCATTGGTCTCAGGGTGAACTTGGACAAAACCCAGGTTATGTTCAACGAACACGTCACCCCAGGACCTATTGTTGTCAATGGCGGTCCTCTCGAGGTTGTTCGAGAATATGTGTACCTCGGGCAAACTCTGCAGTTTGGTAAGAACAACTTGGAGAGGGAGGCTAATAGAAGAATTCAGCTGGGCTGGGCAGCATTTGGGAAGCTTCGCCGGGTCTTCTCGTCGCGTATTCCACAGAGCCTAAAGACTAAGGTCTTCAATCAGTGCGTCCTGCCTGTTATGACTTACGGAGCCGAAACGTGGACACTGTCGGTACGGCTAGTCCATAAATTTAAGGTCGCTCAGCGAGCTATGGAACGGGCAATGCTTGGAGTTTCTCTGAGGGATCGCATTCGGAACGAGGTGATTCGACAGAGAACCAGAGTTGCCGACATAGCCCACAGAATAAGTAAGCTGAAGTGGCAATGGGCCGGTCATATTAGCCGTAGGACCGATAACCGTTGGGGTAGACGTGTTCTTGAGTGGAGACCGCGAATCGGCAAACGTAAGGTGGGACGCCCTCAGGCTCGGTGGAGTGACGATCTTCGCGGGGTGGCTGGTAGCAACTGGATGAGAGTTGCTGAGAATCGAGTTGAATGGCGTGCGATGGAGGAGGCCTATGTCCAGCAGTGGACTGCTATAGGCTGATGATGATGATGATGAGATGATGAGATGGACTCAAATTATATTCGGCCAGTATGCGGCCACCTGCTCAGCTCTAATATTGCACGACTCCCTGCCGCCCGATACCTTCTATTCAAATGCTCTTTCATCGCCTCATTAATAATTAACATTAGCATATTATGTAGTACTAAAACTAAATTGAATAGTGTATCGTTATTATCCACAACTGGGGCAATGCGGCGCACTAAATAATGATGACACCGCTGTTCTATACATTATGGTGATTTATATTAGCGGTGTTATTCGAACAAAATATACTATGCGGGCTATTTACAATGGGAACATAAATAACATGAACGTAAGTGGCGAAATGTGGCTACTGCCTAATCCTTCGGGATCTACAGGCGTGATGTTATAACATTATGCATTAAATATATTACATAGTGCTACATTTTCTGCCTGGTTTGTAAATAACAAGGTATTGACCTATCAATATCCACTACACGAACACAGTGGTTGAAATGTCTTAAGGAGGACATTAAACGTCCTGTTGGATTTTAAACTTTCGGCGTTGAGCTAAACGTTGCTATTCCAATAGCGCCTTACGACATTTCAAATGTCGTTGAACAGTCAAGGTGAAAATTAATAGATTTTGCATTTGAAGAAAACATAAAAAATGACTAAATCAACTCTTGTAGTAATTAATTAAAACGCAATTTAAAAATACCAAAATAATAATACCGCGAAATCTAAATCTATCTTGAACTTAACACAAACCAAAAACATTAACAGAAAATGCTAGAAATAAAAATAATAATTAAAAACAAGCTATAATTAAAAAGGAAATTAATACAGAACACGATATTAACAAGCTTCGTTGCAAATTACTTTTGTTTTCACAAAAAACTTTTCGTAACGAATTCTGGAGTTTTTTCTCGTTTGTCCAAAGTGTACTTGTTTCGTTTTACGGCTTGTTCTGAGTTTCGCTATGTTTAGGAAATAACTGGGGATCGGGCCGTGGGAAACCCTTTAGGGCCTGAGCAGACGAGACGCTTTTGTAACTCTTAAACTTCGTGGGATGTGTGTCTGCTGATTTCTTGTGTTGCATGTTCGTTTGACAGAGTATTTTTTGTTATATATATAACAATCAAAATAGCCGGCTTTATTGATGTAGTAGTTGTAAGTGCGTCTGCTGAGCATAAGGTCCTTGGTAAGATTCCCCGGCCTGCCAAAGTGGCAGGTAATTCTATCCATAATTGCGCAGTAGTAGCCCGGAGTATAGATTTATGCCTATTTGATGGTAATGGGTTCGCCCCTTTTACATGGAACTAAAATGTGGGTATGCAATAGGCACACCTCGGCCTGTCCGTTTGGGGTTATCCGCGAAACGTTGGGCAGATATGTAGCCACAGTTTAGTTGTACAGTACACCCACATTTTGTCTGTTATGTTTCGAGAATTTAAGTCCCTCGTCTGCGCAGGCCTTTAGGATTATTGTATGACCTAGTAAAAATAATCGGATGCTTTAGACGGTGAAACCTAGTATTTACGTAGGTATCTTGTGAGCTCAATATTAAAATCTTCGATTAGTATCACTGTGGTCGAAGTGTAATCTTTAAAATAGTAGCGTAATAATCTTAGCAGCCTGATATAGTCATACTCAAGACAAACACTTTCATAACAAAGAGAAGAAATGAGTACACGTGTTTGTGATTTGAAGACAGAATATTAAAACGTAGTGAAAACTTAGTTGATTCTACATCACGCCTATTTTTCTCAAAAGCCTAACCTTTTGAGAAAAATAGGCGTGATGTACGTCATGTCTCCTGACTGAAGTAATTTGGGTACAAACTAGCGCTACACAGAGGTGTGGGCCCCATTTCCCATTCATGTTTCAACTCCATGTAGTAAGACGCCATGCCTCAACGTTGTTCTAGAAACTGGGTTTAGTCACATAGATTTACTCACTAAAACGCTCACACACACATACACTCTAGAATAAAATAACTATAACACTATTTCACCCCAAAATCCAAACAGAGATAAATTGAATATCCATGAATTTACCTGCAATATAAACTGGGCAATCCAAAATTTGTGTGTTCATAATTCGCATACTAAACAATTTGGTTCATTATTCACATAGTAAACTATTTGGTACATACCTAAGTTGCGAGTGTAATCAGTAATCACAAACAACATTGTATTGCTATCGACGGATCGCTGCAGTAATGAGCTTGCTATCTGCTGACCCCACTGACACACACTTCATGCTTATACATTATGGTAAACTGGGGGTAATGTAGAGGGACGAAGCGGAAAATAGTAAGGCAATATATAGGGTGACTGGTAAGTCACCCTATATTTTGTGATTTTAATGGATGAACAGGAAAACAGAATTGTCGACTGAAGTCTACGGTTAGCTTACTTCAGTAAAGCCAGCCTAACTCCAAAGTTTTTCCGCACGAGTAACTCTATCTGACCTACTATTAAGTTACTCAAGTTACTCTACAGTCAGAGAAATACATTAATAATTATAATGTTAAGTTTTCATTTCGCACTCCATGAATTAATTGTAAAAACTTCAGATACGTTTTTGTAAGTCAATAAAAAAGATAGAACAATAGACTAGTCATGAGAGAATAGATTGGATTGGTGAACATTCATAAATTAGAACAAATTCACAAAAACGATAAAATATCAGGAGCGCTCGTAGGTTATTTATTTTCTTCACTTGCGGGTTTCGTTGAAATTTTGTTTACTTTTACCACGCCTGTTACGCAAATTGGGCAAGAAAAACGGCACGATTCACTTGCAATCAAAGACACGTAGGAAATAAAAAAGACTAAAGATGCACCTCCACAGTATTATAAGCTGAGGCAATTTATCGCCAAAATCTAGGATTCAACATCATCTACCTAGTCTTTTCCCAACTATGTTGGGGTCGGCTTTCAGTCTTACCAGGTGCAGCTGAATACCAGTATTTTACGTGGAGCGACTGACTATCTGACCTCTACAACCTAGTAACTGGGTAATACGAAACCTCATGCTAACACTGGTTGTCTGACTTTCGGACCACTGACTACCGATCCGACTACGACTGTCAATGATCTAGAAATGATAGCCAGGACCAACAAATAAAGGTACTCGTTAAGTAATGGATGGTCATTGGTCACCCATCTACGGTCCACGGACCGACGTAGGCAAGCGGTGCTTAACCTTGAAAATAAACCCATGCGGCTGCTATTATTTAGCCACTAGCTCTCGACTCTCGTATCAAAACCGTTTCAACATCGCCCCTCATGCCGCAGCAGTCTGTCGGGCATAATATGCATCTAACGTAATTGCTGGTGAACCCTGTCGAAATATACGACCGTACCGACTGAGTCGGTAGTTTATATTGTTTTATCTGTTTTATACAGAACCCTGATTATAGCGTGTTTTATGCGCGCTGTCAATTTTGGAGCTAATTAGTTCGGCGTCAGACATCAGTAATTATGTTAATGATGTTTGTGTCATGTTGTTTATTAGTGTTAGGGATTGATAGATAAAGTATTCCATAACACCACGCCTTGTAATCCCCAAAGGGTTAGGCAGAGGTGTACCTATGTAATAGTACGCTCACATTTCACCAGTTAAGCTTAAGTCAAATGTAATACGAGCCTATTGCCATCAAGTGGGCGCAAATCCAGGCTCCGTGGCTGCTACTGAGAGATTCCTGATGGAAAACCCAAATAACACTTTGTCCGACCTGGGAATCGAAAGCAGGACCTCATGCTCAGCAGTCGTGCTTGCGACCACTAGATCAACGAGGGAGTCAAACAAATGACACAGGGTCTAAAAAGACTCATGATAAAGTTCTAGACAATTACATTCAGTTGACTGATGTTTACACTTCAGTTTATGGTTCCAAAGCGATTGCCAAATGTCTAAGTACCTATGAAACCACATCTTATTTGAATATTATTTAATTAAGTAACTTTGAGAAAGTTGTAATTGTCAGTATAATTATGATTTTCAGACTTGTTTTTAAGATTTCATGGCAAAGCAGCAGCTTTGCCATGCTGCTATAAAATTAAAGTCGGCTCTAGTAATCAATCTATTATGAAGCTGATATTGTCTCAATTCAGTACTATTAGCGGCATAGACAGAATACGTGGAAACACTGGTTTAGTCACTAATAGGGTTAAATAATGTCACATCACATGTGTCTACTGTCGTAACGGAAGCGTTTTTGGAAAACGCTGACGCTTATTTTTTGTTTTAGGTATTTTCGCTCCCAGAGCAAAAAAGCAAATACACTTTTACAAATTTTTGACCAAACGTTTGTTAGTGATTGGGTGAGCTGATAGTGTGTAAAAAAAACAACAATACTGCCTATTAGTAGTTCATTTAAACCGCTTATGTTCACTTTTCAATATCTTGTTTTTTTTGTGTTTTCTCTTTTCGTGTTGTAAAGCTATTTATTTGCTCAGAAAACTGCCTTGACTGCCGCCCCCATCTTACATAGACTTGATGTTACACCAAATATTTACTTCAGAAGAAACATTAATTTAGCAAACTGTCGTATTTGAGATCGAAATATGCGAGAGTTGTGACAGTTTAATTATAAACTCATCATCCGAACGAGACAGATTCTCATTTTCCTTAATAGACTCTCCTAATAATATTCTGTGTGTCTCTTTCTTACATTTTTTGTGTTGTGTTTGGATCTATATCCCCCTACAGAATAATAAGGCTTGCACCGTCATCATTTGCCTAGCATTTTCCCAAACATGTTAGTGTCGCCTTCCAGGCTAACCCGATACACCTGAAAAGAAGTATTTTACGAGTACATGGGGCACCTGCCTATCTGACCATCGCATCCCTGTTACTGGGTCGCTAGTACAACCCAACCCCTTTACTGGACTGTCAGATTTTCCAGCTTCTGACTATCTAAGATCTGCCTATCCAGCCGGGGCAACGGGTTAACGTATTTTCCACGACAAACCAGAGCCCACAACGGACCTTAGCTTGAGTTGTTTAACCTTAAAGATGTTGATGACGTATAAACGTCATCAACGTTATTTTCCTTCTTCTCGTTATTTTCAATCTTAAGCTACTGTGAACGCAGCCTTATCTGAAAATTCAAGACATCGTCGTAATAGCAGCAAATTGCCTCCAAATTGATGTTATTTAGAACCAATTTAGCTAAATTTCGTCAACATTATCGAACGGCTAAAGATACCCTCCATCAGTGACTGATTATGATGTTGTTATCGTTCAAAGATATATTTTTCAATTCATATTTTTACTTACCTTCTACCCGACTGCGCAACTTCAAAGACAGGGTTATGTTTTCACTTTTGAATATGTTTGAGTAGGCACATTAGTTAGCCTTTTTTATGATAACACAATCAATTATGGCTATTTTCAATACAGGACTTAAGAATAAGAAAATTCTAGCACAATAATATTGTTTTTAATTTAAAAAATATGTGCAAATTACAAACAACACAACACAAATTACAAACAGAAATCTTTACCTGCAAAGTATAAAAATGCTTCGAGTTGGATCATTTTTTGTCCACTCCAAATCTTACATCTACAAAACCACACAACACTCATCACACAAACGACCATAAAGACTACCACAAACCAGTGCATTCTTCCCCTACCCCTTTTCCCCCCCGAAAATTTACGAGGCAACAAGACAGCGTCGTAATAACGCCAAATTGACGTCAAATTGTCGCCGCTCACGCTCAATTTACTGGCCACCATGTATAGCTGTGTGGCGCTTTGTCCTTGCACGGAGTGTGCTGGGCAATCTAGATAGAACACAGGTTGGCTTGTCGTGGGCTTACGTAGGCAACTGTGTAAACCTAACGGTCAAAGGTTAAACGTTTAATCTTTGTCGTGAAATGGTTGTTCAATTGACGATTAAGTGAAATTAAACAATGAAGTTTAACAAATATAAAACGAGAATTGATCATTACATTCACAACGATAAAAACGCATAGTCATTGTGACAAATATATTGTGACTCACTTATGCCTGCAGCTTCGCGAGCGTGGAGTTCGGTAATTGTCCCACGGGATCGTACTACCGGGGTAAAAATTATTCTATGTGTTGATCCAGGTTATAAACTATCTGTAAATCGAATTTCACCCAAATCGATTCAGTAGTTTTTGCGTGAAAGAGTAACTAACATCCATCCACCTATCGTTACAAACTTACGCATTTATATTTTAGTTTTACGCATTTTTTTTTCATTTTAGTAAGTAAGAAGTGGATTATAAGAAGAAGATATGTTTCTAGTGTTAGTTACTTTATATTTTTTTAATAATAATAAGAAACAACCGTAATCAACTATGATTATTAATGTTAATGTTATGTACCAAAATAAGGTGGTAGTAGTAGTTGTAGGATTTCATCATACAAGCTTGACTAAATAGCCTAATCCAATGGTAATTACAACAGCCGAGTTCATTTACGAAACGAACACGAAACTATTACAATTTTTTCCATCACAAAATTAACAAACAACCAAACAAAATAGTCTCATTTCCTGCACAACACGATGTTAACAAAGTTTTCCATCACGCGTAAGATACGTCTCGACCTCGATACAAAAGTGTAAACTGTATCAGTGGATCTGTCGGAGACTAGCGAGATGATACGATCGCTTTACCGACGAGATGAGTTCGATACCAAGATTTGAACAACTGGATATGAACAAAATATAAGCTGGTTTGTATGCTGGAAGAAATTTTCTTTAAAGAAATGATCTTCTTCTTTTAAAAAAATCATTCATTTGTTTCTTTCTCCTAGGAAAGAAGAAAAAAATAAATGATTAAATTTTATGTATTTTTCTGTTCCCTACTTATTGCGTAGTATATGCGTGCATAAACTGTTTGATACATACATATATCTAATCGGTATTGGCCATCATGGAAACTAGGACGTATAATATATTGATTGAATTAATCTAACCAATCTAGCACTAATGAATTAGTTAGTTTTTCATTTGTAGTTTGTATATCGGATTTATGTAACACTTAACAATTAACTGTATAATAATTATGTACCCAAATAAGTAAAATCTGTTTTGTAACTACATTTCCTACTCCTATGATCAATGCATGCCGTGGCAGCCTTTAATTAAGGCTACACCATAAAATAAAAATAACATGAGTACTTAACATGTATTTTTGGTGTATGCTTTGTTGGTTGTCCTTAAATAAATAAAAATTCACAAATGGGTGCAGAAATAATAATATTATGTACACCTACATCATATTATAATTTCTCTCTCTTCCCTCATTCTCATAGTACAACGAACCCAATCCGGCACAATCGGGAAGAGATCATGCGCATGTCAGATGGCTTCACGTGCTCTCCGAGGCATGAGTACCCCTAACCCCATTACGAACTTCAAACCAACCCCGTCAGTTTGCCAATGTCCAAAGGCCCAGGAGCTGACATCGTCATCTACAATCCGATAAATCTCTACGTTCCCAGACCACACATGTAACGTCAGAAAAACAACTATTCATCTGTTCTTATCCAAATTCATGAATCTAAGTCCCAACTGTTATCAGAGCCCGATTCAGGCGCTTACCTGAAAGAACGGTTTCCATTTATTTCCTGTTTCCCCGGGACGTGTTTAGCAATTTTTTCTGAGGAGCTTTTCTTTTGAAAAATGTTGAAAAATTCCTATATTTTTTTACTTTTTCAAGATCTTTATCCTGCTGAAAATCCTCTGGCAAGGTGTTAAAGCTTAAAGGATTAGCAAATGGAAACCAGCTTCGGTAATAATACTGGTTGAGAGTAATTCGGTTCGAAATGGAGAAATATTAATATTTTTCTCTTTCGGTTAACTATGGTTTGAGTGGAAAATAATGTATTGGCTTCGATTCTGTTTTTATTAAAGAGCTAGAGCATCTGAAGACAATTTAAATCTTCGTCTCTAATTGATGTTATTCTCACATCTGCTAGTGTAAATAATTAAGTGTCTGATTTTTTTAATGACATCTACTATTGATTATGTCATAGAATTCAATGAAGTTTATAGTTTTTGTGTAGGTATAGGTTTCCAATTTTTTTTTTTTCAAAACAGCCTTAGACATGTTTTTAAACAAAATCAGTATCAATAATTTTCATCCTTTCTTTAATTGTGCTTACAATAACTTGATTTTTACGTGTGATAAGTATTTTGCGACATTTGACAACATCATCATTTTCATCTGCCCAGCTTACCCAATAACGTTGCGTCAGCTTCTAGCCTAACTGGATTTCCAGTTTTTTACATAGAGCGTCAGATAATCATGAACATGTCAACATGTAGTGATATTTCAAAATATCAAGAACACTCAATACATATTCTACGTTGACAAAATATATTACATTACGATATTGTGAAGAGATCCTCATTCCACCGCAAGTATATTATGTATGTAGATACGAACATATATTGTGGGAATATAAAACGCTCCAGTGTTTAGGTGTGCTATATATAATGTATCTGAACTGTTATTGAAATGTAGGGTTGTCAAGAGACATAGACTATAGAAAATGGCCTACTGCTGACCAAAGGGGTTCTCATACTATGGGGAAAACATTACTGTTCATTGCTCATTGCTTGTTTGTACAACCCTTTGATACTTCAAATTAGTTTTCAGTTACGGGATGGCACAATGGTCTTTAATGAATTTGAAAGAAGGACATACTTAGGAGTATTACAGTCTAGTTTTTGCACACTATTCACAAGGAAACAGTTACAAACATGAATCACTAATGAGTAGACAAAATGTCACTGCGCTAGTTATCAATGGCAGACCGTAAGTTAGTACATGACGGAACAAGTCAGAAACTACTCAATAACCCGTTGGAAAAGCCTTGTCTCGAGCGATGGGCCTATACCAAACAATTTATTAGTTACATATGGTTGGTTGGTTGGTATGGTTGGTGGTGTGGTGGTGGTTTGGTGTGGTTGTTTGTTGTTGTCGTATGTTTGTTGAATTCACTTAATGTGTGTCCGTAACTGTTTATAATATTTTAGTCTATGAAATTTAGACTGAGGAATAATGGCAACAGCTAATTTAAGAACAATTTCCGAAGAGTTTGCATCAAGATAATGATGCTATAAACTTGCTAAAAGCAGATATGTAAAACCCATAAGAACCAATGTTATTACATCGTAGAACTTTGTAATGCATTTTCTCATTTAACTGCGATTCAAATCAGTCTTTAAACTTTAAACACTGATGTTATCATGTGAACAAGGAAGTTTTGTTCGTTTGTTTGTTTGTTAAGGGTTACCCCTAAACTACTGTATCGTTTACAATATCGTTCTTAAGTTTTTAATGTTGAACCAAAATCCTGTGTAAAATGTTTATGTATCTTCGTTCATTCTTCTTCTTCAACGTTTGACCACACTAAGTGTTGCTCTTCCAAAGCTCTCAACTTTTGGCGGTTTTTTGTCATGGCAATCCGATTTCTTCCGGCTACTTTAATATGACCCATGTCCCCCTAGTCGGCCGTCTGCCCTCATTCCTCCGTGTTGCCCGTGGTCTCCAATCTAGCACTTTCTTCCCGCATCTTCCATTATGTTAGTTAAATATTCATATTTATTCAAAACATAATGTCACGCCTGTAATCTTCAAAGTATTCGGCAGAAGAACCCTAATATTGCACCCATTTATGTTGAAGCAACCGGGGCCTAGCCTAAAGGCTCCTACTGTTATATTTCTAGTGGGAAAATCCAATAACACTACAACTCGACTTGGGAATTGTACCAAGGACCTCACGCTCAGCAGTGTCACTTGCGACCACTAAACGCGTCCCAGCCCTCTAGATGCGTCTGTGTTCTCTACCAACTATTTTTTTTTTCATTTTTTCTTCTATCGTGTTGGTGGCAATCTAAATTGAATCGGCCCAGGACCAGGCTACAAAGTTAGCGTCTTCAGCAGCGTCCATCAGTTCCTGTAATGTACAAACAACCGGTCCTATAGGACATGATATTTAGTATCCTATAGTATATGTGACAGCATCAAATTTACACTACCAAAGACAAAATTTTCTTCATTTTAAAGTGTTCTTATTTCCTCAAGTTATCTAGGTAGAAAAAATTCTTGTAGCAGCCCTGGCGCGCCTCGTAATCCGGCCGAGGCGGTCGATTCCTGAGATTGTGTATTCAATTTCCTTTCTGCACTGAAGCGCAGACATATAACATTTGTATTGTGACATTCATGTAGAAAGTTAAAGAGAAGATATCTCTTAAAGAAACAGAAAGATGTGGTTTTAGGTCTGGACAACACCAGGCTTTTTTTCTTTTGACTAAAATATCATGTGGTGGCATCTTCAATGATACAAACGAACTAGATAGATGGAGAGATACCCTGACAACTACCACCAGGCAGTAGCTCACTAGAAACCACTCCTGTTTAGTCAAAGATTGCTCACTTTTTTATAGAGGATGAGGAACTTTACTCCCTGTTCTTTATACCTCCATAAACTTAGTGAGTATTTAAAAATCTTTTGTGTTATTTCTCGCGATGTAGGCAGAGTAAATAAAAGGAGACGTGGGAGGTAAAACTTTGTGTGTTTATTCTTCCTCAAACACTTCGACCTGTTTACAATTGTTATGGGACGACTTTCTATAGGCAAGTCTCTGGGCGCACTAGCACTCCGAGCGCGTGGCCGCGCGTCGTGTGTCCAAACTGCTGCGTTTACATAATTGCAACATTGTGTCACTACAGTATTCCCCCCCTATCTTTATAATTTGGTAAAATTATACAAAAATGGGGTGTAAATTCCTTACATTGCTTAGTACATTATTCTTATGAGTGACGTCGTGACCTCATTAGTTTCTACTTAGTTCATAATACAATACACGTTACATGCTTACACCTAGGTTTTGCTTATCGACAGTGTTCGTGGCCCTGAGCGCTGCGTTACAATAACGAGTGTCGTTTTACATGTCGTCACGGTGTACATTTTATGTTCACTTAACTTAAATTATTTTAGTTTTACATTTTACAAGTTTTTTTGTCTTATAATTACCTATGTACTATTTTTCACTGTTTTATTACACATCTGCTGCCCGATTAGTGGCTTCCTTGCGGAACCAGTTCCGTACCTGTTTCTTGCCCTGGTGTCTGAGTAGCCACAGTAGTATGATGCCAAATACGATACCAACACAGGCGCATAAATGTATTTTGAATCGTATACGTCCCGTAGGCAAACAGTGGGCTAGAAACACATTGGACTACTTACATAAACTTGTTGTTGATAAACAATGTTATGTCAAGGTAACTGGTGAACCAGTAAACGGAGTTATACCTATAGACTTAAAATACGACAAAATATGGATAAATGTTCATTTAGTAGAATTTTTATTGGCAGAGTACACAGATGGCCGCAAAGCCCATTTTCTCTAAGTTATAAATTTGGTTGGCTATGCTGTATAGACCACTGGCTTACTCTTACTGGCGTCAGTATTTTTGGTACGACCAGTTTTGAACATAGTTGACCTACTGTGCAGTGCTGACTTGTTCAGCTCACTGTTACTTGCTACCTTGCAAAATGCCTTTGTGACAAGCTTAGGTTATGCAATGTTTGTGGTTGCTTCTTTTTTATATATGCTTTAAATTTATGTGTAGACCGTTGTTCCTACGCGTTTTACATACAAGCATGTACAGATGGGTTTTCTTATTCTACTTTACATTGCGGACCCTTGCTTCCAGGGCCGACTTATTTTAATATATATTTCTTATGTATTATATTCTTAAGGGTAGTGTGCATGTTTGGTATTCTGCCATAAAAAATATCATCCCATTAGAATCCACAATACCTCGCATGCCACGCCGTACAAGACATATGTTATATAGATTATTTCTTAATTCTATGGTGACATTTTTCTAGTGGTTTCTTACGATCCTTTAATGTGGTACTTTGTATGTTTCATGTGTATTTGTCTATTCATCAAAAAAACGTACCCTTTTGCTGACGCGACCGCTGCGAGTGACTATAGGTTCTTTGTTTATAGGTTTTGTCTGGTTCGTTTTCGTGCCTGTTTGTTTTTTGGGTTTTTCTTTGTTCGTGTCCTGGTGAACCGTTTTTTGTATGTTATCCTCTCTTTCCCCTTCCTCTAGCAAAAAGGCGGGTTTTAATCGGTCGATTGAAATGCATGTTTCTTTATTTGGTAATTTTATAACGTAATATTTCTCTTTCCTGCTTATGACGCGGTATGGGCCGTCATACGGTGGTTGCAGCGATTTACGTACCGTGTCGTTGCGTACAAAAACGTGTTCGCAGGTTTCGAGTTCTGGATGCACAAACGGAGGGCGTGCCCTATTTTCCCTATATTTTGGTACTAAATTCCCTATTGTGTTCTGAAGTTCCTTTACGTAGGAGTCCATGTTCTCGTGTTGTTTTTGGTTGTGTGTAAAAAACTCGCCTGGTAACCTAATTGTTCGTCCGTATACTATTTCCGCGGCGCTATAACCCGTATCGCTTCTAATTGCCGCACGCAAACCGAATAAAACAGTTGGTAACTCTTTTAACCACGATTCTGTTTTTATTTTTGCCATCAGTGCCGCTTTGAGTGACCTGTGCCATCTTTCCACTAGACCGTTGCTTTGAGGGTGATAAGCTGTTGTCCTATTTCTTTCGATTCCCATCACTTGCATTAGTTGCTGAAACAAATTACTTTCAAATTGTCTCCCTTGGTCACTAGTGATTTTGACTGGACACCCGTAGTGTGTGATCCAACAATCGTATAGTGCCTTGGCGACGTTTTCCGCCGTAATTTCCTTTAGTGGTATGGCTTCCGGCCACCTAGTGAACCTATCTATTATAGTAAGACAATATCTGTATCCTTCCGTTGTGACTGTTAAAGGTCCTATTATGTCTATGTGAATGTGTTCGAATTTCCCGCATTCCGCGTAAACGCCTAACTCTGATACTGTGTGTCTTTGTACCTTTGATTTTTGACACGCTATGCACGTCTTTGCCCACGTGCCTATCTGTGAATTCATGCCAGGCCAGAAATACTATTGCGTAACTAATGCTTTTGTGGCCCTAACTCCGGGGTGACTTAAATTGTGTATGTTGTCAAAAGCTGCACGTCTGAATTGTTCTGGTAGGTATGGTCGCCCTGTATCTTTTGTAATTTCGCAATAAATGGGTTTGTTTACGGTTGGGCAGTATAGTTTTTTTATGTTTACGTTGCTATTCGTGTTACTGTGGTTCGATACCCGTGCTATGTACTCGTCCGTTTCCTGTGCGGCCGCTAATTCTGCGAAGTCCATATTCGTAGGGCAATACAATTCTGCGACGCGTGATAGTGAGTCAGCAACAACGTTGTTTTGACCGTCTATGTGTCGAATATCATTTGTAAATTCGCTGATGAATAATAAATATCTTGTTCTTCTAGGCGTTTCTGAATTACTGTTGTTTATTTTCCTAAGGGCGAAAGTTAGGGGTTTATGATCCGTATATATGGTTAGTTCCCTTCCTTCGAACAATTTCCTAAAATGCTGAATGGCCATGTATATTGCTAATAGCTCCCTGTCGTACGTACAATACTTTGTTTGCGCCTCGGTGAGTTTCTTTGAAAAATACCCTAACGGTTCCCATTTATTATTAACTCGTTGCTGTAATACCGCGCCTACGCATGAATCCGACGCGTCGCACATGAGGGCCATAGGTACGCTATTGTGTGGGTGCGACAATGTAACCGCGCTTTGTAAGCTGAGTTTACATTGTTCGAAAGCCATGTTGGCTTCTTCGTCCCACGGTACTAATGTCTTATCGCGTTTCTTGGAATGGTGTATGAATTTGTTGAGACTCATTTGTGCCTCAACTGCCTTTGGTATGTGGGACCTATAGAAATTTACCATTCCTAGGAATCTCCTTAATTCCTCCACTGTTTTGGGTTTCGGGAAGTCATTTATTGCCTGTGTTCTGGATCTTAGCGGCGTGATGCCTTTTTTGCACACCTCAAACCCGAGGAATTCTACTTTATCTTTCCCGAATTGGCATTTAGCTGTGTTAATTGTTATACCGAACTCACTGAATCTTTGGAATACTATTTTTAGATGTTCTTTGTGTTGTTCGTGGTCGTCGCTAGCTATTATGACGTCATCGATATACGAGAACAAGAAATCTAATCCCTGTAGTACTGTTGTACTCATAAATCGTTGGAATGTTTGTGCGGCGTTCCTCAAACCGAAACTCATTCTGGGAAATTCGAATAGGCCGAAAGGTGTGATTATGGCCGTTTTTTCTACATCCTCTGGGTTAATAGGTATGAAATGATACGCTCTATTGATGTCTAAATGTGTAAATACTTGTTTGTTTGCTAACATGTAAGTAAATTCTTGTAACCGTGGGACGGGGTACCTATCCGGTTTGGTAATCGCGTTTAATTTCCTGTAGTCACCGCAGGGTCTGATGTCTCCGTTAGGTTTGGGTACCACATGTAAAGGGCTTGCCCACGGGCTTTTACTGGGCCTACATATTCCCATCTCTTGCATTATTTGGAACTCTTGCTTAACTTTAAGGTACCGGTCAGGCGGTAATGGCCTTGCGCGCGAGTATACTGGTGGGCCATTCGTTTCAATGTAATGTACTATTGCATGCTTAGGAGGGTCTTTAAAAGATGTAGGCCTAGTAATATCGGGGTACTTAGAAATAATATCGTGATACGGATGATCTATCATTATCGTTTTAAGTGTTAGTTGAGGGCTACTTACGAGGGATGCCACTGTGCTTAGTTCTGTCACTTGATCTATGAGTCTTCTTGCACCGACGTCGACCAGCAGCTTATGGTATCCTAGGAAGTCTGCCCCGAGTATTGGTTGTTTCACGTCAGCTATAATAAAGTCCCATCGGAAAACTCGTCGTAGATTCAGGTTCAACACTAGGGTCTTTACTCCGTAAGTTTTGATTTCGGCTCCGTTTACTGCGTATAACTTATATGCACTGTCTGTTTTCACTTGATATTTCTTATTCACTGGAATTACCGACACATTCGCTCCTGTATCCACTAGAAAATTCAAACCTGTGTTTAAGTCTTTTACACTGAGGCGGTTGGCGGGCCGTATGGAGCAGATTTCCGCCTCTTGCTGCTCCATCTTCAGTTTCCCTGCTTCTTCCAGGCACATGGTTTCACGCATTTCTGTGCTTTGTCTGCATAACGGAAATGGTAGAAACATACCCAGTCTGGATCTTCTTCTGAACGCCGCCTTGGTGAATTGCTTCTGTTTCGGGTGTTAGCAGTCTGATAGCGATTCCTGCTGCGTGCCCGGTTTCTCCTGTATTGGTTTTCCATGTCGTCGAACCTTGCGTTTAGTTTTGCTATTTCCGATATTACTGTCTTCTCTGTTTCGTTCGATGATGAAGTTGATGGTTGTTGTGATACTGCTGCTACCGCGCCGGCCTTAGTGACTTCGTTTACGTCGTCGGCGATGCTGGCTAGTTTCTCTAGGTCTTTTGTTTCGGTGACGGTGAGTACGGCTCGTACGGTTGATGGCAGGTGGTTTTGCCATAAAACCTTTAGTGTTGCGTCTGTGACCTTGTCTCGCGCGAGGACTTTCATTTTAGATAATAGTTGTGACGGTTTCTGGTCACCTAGTTCCATTTCGTTCATGAGTTTTTCTATTTGTTTCGTTTGTGAGTCCTCGTAGATTTTTAGTAGTTTTCTTTTAAGCGCCTCGTATTTGTCTGTTTCCGGTGGATTGATTAATAAATCCGTTATCTGGTCTATCGTGTCGCTATTGAGTTTTGATACCACTAGGTCGAACTTGGCGTGGTCTCCAAGTTTCTGAGGGGCCAGTGTCGCTTCTGTTCTGATGAACCATACTCGAGGTTGGTGTGTCCAGAATTCTGATATTCTTGATGTAACTGTGACTGCCGCCGATTCTGGAACGTTGCTTGTAGGTGCGTTCATCGTGTCGCTTATGTCGTGCTCCGTAATTTGATAGTTTTTCACACGTTTTTCGTTCTTTCACAGGGGTCACCACTTTTGTGTTATTTCTCGCGATGTAGGCAGAGTAAATAAAAGGAGACGTGGGAGGTAAAACTTTGTGTGTTTATTCTTCCTCAAACACTTCGACCTGTTTACAATTGTTATGGGACGACTTTCTATAGGCAAGTCTCTGGGCGCACTAGCACTCCGAGCGCGTGGCCGCGCGTCGTGTGTCCAAACTGCTGCGTTTACATAATTGCAACATTGTGTCACTACAAATCTAATATTCATAATAATTTATTTGTATCGGTCAATGTAAGTACACAGAGCTACAAAGGTGTTTAAAGCTAAGAAAATACATGGACCATGAATTTTAAAATACCTTCCATAATTGTATCATCTACAAAAGCTATTTGGTTTCGTCAATCGAGTAATTATTTTTTCAAAGGGAAGTTACCTTGACCTAGCAAATCAATTCACAGTACCACATCTCGAACCTAATTCATCAAGCGATGTAACCACAATTTTTTTCAGTAAACGCCCATTTCGCATAAATCTATTTTAAAACGAATCAGCTAAACAAGTGGTTTAATTACACAACATCGCCCCGCGCCTCCGCTCGCCTCTTTCATGACCTCTATACGACCTCTGTACGACTTGTCAAACAATTCCAACGAAGTTCCCCTTTGATCCGCTGTTTAAATGGAGATATTACTTCATTAACTCCTTCGTGGTTTGTTTTAATTAATAATTGTAATGGATGTATGATTCTGTGAAATGATGTTGAATTTTGTTGTGATGGTTGTTGCGTCAAGTTTCTTGCATGAAAATAATTTGGCATGTAACCAAAGAGATTTAAAAGACTTATAGAGCGGACATTGGGAATATTTTCATACAAAAATTTTGATTCCAAACATTTTCGATTTTGACATACGAATGCTACCAGACAAGCGGGTGTATGACACCAGACAGAGCTACTTGAGACTAAATAGCCTATTGAATTGTATTGGATTACGATTTTCTTCATCTTGTCCCGTCTCTTGCTCGTAAATATATTTTTAAATGTCTTTGCATGTAACAAACAATTCGTTTGGCAGTATTATTCAATTCTCCCACGACACCACTCGCCCGCGTGGTCGAGCGGTGAAGCGGAGCGCACATCGCATTGGCTTGTATTAAATCTGTTGATACCTAACACACACATACACCGCCCGACCGCGCGGACGAGTGGCGCTCACCGCCTTTCGACGCGGCGCGCGGCGCACTGCCCCATACATCTTCATCGCCTCCATCCGACCGCGATGACGAGCGGTGTCGTCAGGGAACTGCTTAGGTACCTGTTGTTGAAATACAGCATGTATCAAACAGGTGTAGTCATATTCAAAGGTGCAATCGATCGCAAAAATTAATCAGCTGTACCATAGAATATTTCAAAAGACGACCCAAGTGTATGTCACAGCTGAATACTTCTTCTCAATTACGATCTTGTTCCCATGACGAAAGTTGTTTACTTAAATGGTCTGTCCTCCGTAAGCACGACCACGCCCTTCTGATACACGCAGTTTAATGCTCTTTCTTTTCAATAAACAAATAATATTACAATTGAAACATAATATAATTATCTTGATTTTCGTAATCAATAAAGCTTATAGCTTCTGTCCATTCAAATTTCACTTTAGTCGCGTCAATTTACAGACAAAGAATAATTCAATTTTGATCAACACAAATATACACCACACTGTATTATATTGCTTTAGTTATTTTTTCGATAGCAATAAAGCAAAGAGGCGTTTATAAAAAACCAGATTATTACATTTTAGTCTGAATGTCAGAGCGTTCTACTTAACCTTCTTTTACCCTAGTTAGGTTTAGCCTCAGACGTACCTACCGCCAAATTGTCTGGTAAAATAATAAATAGAATTATCCAGTTTCCTTTGAAGTAGGTAATTTCACAAAAAACTTTAGTCAAGTACTTGCTATGCAGACTAACCAAAAATGTCGAGACTTTCAACTACCTATAACAACTTTTTCACAATTATTGAAAAGTTTGTTTAGGCCTTTCATAATGTAGGCGCGGCGCTACTCAAGCTGAAGTAGTAGTGGTCTAGCCCTGTCTAGCAAAGGACCGTATCAGCAAACGCAGCGTTAGACGCCTCTCAGCTAGATGTACAAAGGTAGCTGGACCAGACTGGATGCGGGAGGCGGAGGACAGTGAGTTTTGGCGACATGCTGAGTTAGTTCGTACTCAAAAGTAACGCGTTACAAAATAAAATCACCAATGTCATGTGTAGCCAGAATGTCACAGCACTAATAATTCAATGGCAGTATGTTCAAAACGCGACCACGAACTAGTTTAAGATGCAGTAGTAATTAATATATAAGTTCGGACAACATGAGTTAATAAATAGACTCAAAAATAATAATATCTACATGACGTGTCAAAAAGCGTGAAATGTTTATAAACTAATTTCGTGACACAACTATGACAAAAGAAAAAACAATCTGCCTTCAGTTATACCAATGACAAAGCGACACCTTCTCTAACAAAACGGCTTGAAAAAACTCGGAAGCCTCCACAATTTAAACTCTCATTTAGAGCAGGAGTATTTACTTTACATTTGCATACAAAACTTTACGCTGCTGATCCGCTAAGATGATCTGAGCGGGAAATCTGACATATTACGGGAAGTGCTATCTTTTTTTGAATCTCCCTTGCATTTGTTTTAAGTGGTAGAATAGTATTTAAATCACAAATAACCTCTATTTAAATACAGGTGTAAAGTTTTATAGAAGCTTCATTTGGGGTATTTGGCAAAGGCGAATCAGATTAAGCAAACCGTGCTCAAGAACTGTCAGTGTCAAACGTTCTTGGCAACTTTATTTTAAAAACAAAATTCATCAACTTTAACCCTATCCCATATCTTTAACATCCATAATCGTTGGCACACTAACCTCCCATAATTCCACGTTAGTTCCACATATCATATTATATCCCGTCTCCCCGAGTTATACGTCATATAAATATGACAAGTTGTGCCACGATGTCACAAAGCCACAAAATGGAATTGGAATGTCGTTGCGAGCGACCAGCGACATCGCCCGTGTTGTGGCGGACAGAATAAAGTATACACTGTGTTGAAACTGGCATGCAATTCAGTTTAAGTTTGTATTTTTCTTTTGCTGTTCCTTTTGCGTTCCGTATGTGGTGAAACGGTGGTGGGCAAACGGATGGAAATTTTTGAGTATTACGTTTGGGACTTAAAGGAGATGGAAGTAGGTTTGTTTAATGGTGTCTTGCGGCTGGTTTATTGTTTGTTTGTTTCTGTTATATTCCTATGAAAAAAATATTACAGTATTCGATTCCGTTTCCTATTCCTAATACCCGCCAGTTAAAAGTTTTATAAAATATTGTAACATAAAAAACAAGTAATCATATGCTTTTCGATGGGTTAAAAATTAATTTGTAAGTGTATCAAATCAAAATAAAATATAAACCAATGAGTTTGAGTCATCGCGGTGAAAGGATTAGTCAGCGAGACTCTGCGAAAATCTAAACCAATGACTTTCACTCAATTAAGGTCATAAAAATATGTATATCGTTATTCTAATATAGGGTACTCTCTCTATATTACCAATGCGGAACCAAAACATCATTTTCATATACCGTTTCCGAACAAATAAGTAATTCAATTTCCAATACACACAACCCTCACTGCGGAACTCAACACCTAACATCCAAATTACAATTTCACTCCAATCTAAAAACAAAAACGAACTGGCGATCCAATCTATAAAACAAATGAACGGGCATAAAACTTAATTTTATAGGTGCGCATGGCCTACAGTGTATTTGTGAAAAAAAAAAATGTCGGTGGCATTTTAGGTTTCCCGATACGCCATCGACGCTCGCACGCTCGGCGGACAGCAACAAACCTAACTATGCGTTTTACAATAAAATAAAATTGAACTGAAAGCTTTGTCGATTTGTATGGATTCTCGAACCCGGCATTTTAATTCGTTGCTCGAATATCACAATGGTCCCGCAGAATAGTAACGAACAGAAGAATAACTCGTGAAACTATCGTCACAATGTCACTCAAAGTAAAACTTGGTGAAACTATTGCGGACAAATTGCGGACGGACCGGACACCGACTCTGAAGGCAGTCATCGCGGTGGTGACAACCAGTTTCCCAGCTTCCAACCTATATGACACAGGTACTTTCCACACCCATGCCCGAAGAGCACCGGAGTCAGCTGGAAAGTCGAGGCGCCATGCCATCACCAGCCGCTCTTTCATCCCGGGATCCTAAGGCAGAGGTGTGCCCTATTTTGCCGGTTCTAAATAAATGTATTAGCTTTTGTGAAGCTTCTGTACATATTATACGAATTGTTATGTACAATAGAAAGGTTTTCGGGTGACAAAATGGCAGGAGACTGAATAACTAGTACAACTGTGAGCCCGCAGGCGTGGTGGCAGCCATTGTCTCTAAAATTTTATATGTCGTGAATAGCAATATCGTTTTTAATAAAAGTTGCTCTTTTGATTATTGTAGTAGTGGGGCAAACGCTGTGACGTTATTTTGTAATGGCGGCACGTGGACAGAGTCGTTTTGGGAAGTGAAGATTGTAAAACGAACACTTCGCATCGAGACGCGGACCAAGTCACTTCTCCAAAACGAAACTGTCGGTTTGCCTAATTAAATTATTATCACCTAATATTGTCGATAGTTATATTGTGATTAAAAGTGAGGTTATATTAACATTTCGTGTTATTCGTGTACTTCAACGACACCTACGAAATGGACCCTTTACCACCGAACCTAGATGATGACGTTCCTATCGCTCCGCCGTCGCTGACGTCGTCATCAGAAGTGGGATCTGAATCTCACTGGCGCACAATGTTTGAGATCCAGCAGCGGAATATGATGCAGTTGATTGCCGTGCGAAGTCTACAAAACCAGTGTCTGTGTGTGTGAGTCAGTGTCAGCCAATATCAATAAAAGACAACTGACTTCGATAGCCTCGCCTGGAACCAGCAAACAAGTAATTTGTTTTCGTTGTGGTACAAGCGGGCATATCGCATCTAATTGTCAACGTGGCAATACGAGCGCGGACGGTGCATCCTCTGCGGGCCATGCGGCCCATAGCAGCGGAAGCGGCGCCGTATCCGAACGGCGCGTCGACAACTGCCAACTGGCAGGTGTTTGGGTATAACTTTAGAATAGTAGAGCAGGAGGGGGGGGCTGGTAGTTGGGGGGGAGGGGGAGGGTGACCCCCCTACCCCCCCGGTACCACTCCCGTGAAAAGGTAACTCACCGTTTTTGAGAAAAACAGATATTTGTAACCTAACCTCAAAACATTATTATCACCAATCAAAACAAATGTCACGTGACGCAAATACCAGAGACAGTTTTTTTTCTTTTTTTGCGTTCCTTTTCTCTAATTTGGTACGACATTGAACACCACAGACAATATACTATAAACATTCGGTTGTCAATCGCCCATTTTAACGTTCCGTTTCACCTAATAACGCAAACATTACGAATTTGAGGTTAGAAACAATTTTTGTAAATTTCTGGAAAAATACCCATTGCCTTGTAATAAGAGTGGTAGCGTTATAATCGGGGACCCAAGCCCTATCAGATTTGGCCCTTTTTAATCCCCATATCCTGCTCTACCAAACTAAAGTCAAGCCGGTGTTTGTGGTCAGTTGCAGCAATCTGGTGAGTCGTACCCATTTTATTATGATTCTGGTGCCGAATGCTCTCTCATCAAAGATTGTGTTGCCTCAAAGTTTAGTGGCAAGCGTGTAAATAATATTGTGAATTTAACCGGGATTGGTCATGGTAGTGTGCAAAGTACCCTACAAATTTTATCTGAGGTTATGATTAATGATTTACGATTAGAGATATTATTTCATGTTGTACCGGATAGTTGTCTTAAAAATGATATTTTAATTGGCCGTGAGATTTTAGGTCAGGGATTTAACGTCAGTATGTCTTCTGATAGTGTTGTTTTGTACCGTGATAAGGTTGTTAGGTTATGTGATGTTTCAAATAAGCTCAAGAATGGTTTTAATTATCAAATCGATTTCGTTAAAGTTGTCACAGATGTTCTGCCAGAATTTCATTCCCAGTTAATTGACCTTTTGTCAGAATATTCATCAGAGGAGCTCGTGGATAAATAAGAACATCCGCTCGGGTCGATCTTTAGGTTAAGCCATCCTTGCCTAGGTTGGTCCGTGGATGGGTCCATCCACCCATTACATACCGAGTTTCCTCCGTGTCTCGGAAAGCACGTTAATCCGTTGGTCCCGGCTGTCATTTGTAGATCTTTGACAGTCGTTACAGGTAGTCAGTGACCCGAAAGTCTGACAACCAGTCTTACCAAGGGGTATCGTATTACCTAGCGCTAACTGGGTTGTGGAGGTCAGATAGGCAGTCGCTCCATGTAAAATACTGGTATTCAGCTGCATCCGGTTAGACCGGAAGCCGACCCCAACATAGTTGGGAAAAGGCTAGGGAGATTATGATGTCAGAATATTCATCTTCGTTTTCTAGTGGTGTTTTTAGATCCCGTGTTACGACAGGACAGTTGCAAATTAGGCTTGTAGATCATAGTCGAACGGTTAACCGTCGCCCTTATAGGCTTAGTGCCAGTGAACGCGAAGTTGTTACTGCTAAAGTTCGTGAATTGGAGGAAGCAGGTATTATTAGGCCAAGTTGTTCGCCTTTTTCTAGTCCAGTGTTGCTTGTTAAGAAGGATATAGTGGCATTTTTATTCAAAAGCTTAACGGGAAACAACATGTGGTTGCTTATTATAGATAGTCGTCGTACGTCCCCAGTCGAATCAAAGTTTTATTCATTTGAACTATAAACATTAGCTGTCTTTAACGCCATAAAACATTTTCGACATTATTTGTTAGGTCGGAAGTTTACCGTGGTGACAGACTGCAGTTCTGTTAAAGCTTTTAAAAGCAAAACTGAATTGTCGCCACGAGTTCATCGTTGGTGGGCCTACATGCATTCATTTGAGTTTGACATTGTTTATCGTGAAGGCAGTAGGATGACCCATGTAGACTTTTTGTCTAGAAATCCCCCCCTTACACCTAAAGTAGCTTTCACTCGTGTAGAACAAAAGCGTGTCGATTTAGCTGAGCTTACTAGTAACTGGTTGCAAGCTGAACAGGAAAAGGACGAAGAGATCAGTAAGATTGTTTCTGATCTTCGTAATGAAGTTTTTCCTGAAGAAACTCGCAAAACTTATGAAGTTCGTAAAAACATCCTGTATCGCAAATTACAGCGTAGCGGTCGCACTCGATGTCTACCTATTGTCCTAGGTCGCTTAGGTGGTCTGTAATTAATAACGTTCATGAGTCCGTCATGCATTTGGGATGGGAGAAAACTCTCGAAACGATTTACGAGCACTATTGGTTCGCAGGTATGTCGAAATATGTAAGAAAATTTGTGGACAATTGCATCACTTGTAAAGTAGCGAAGCCCCACTCGGGTAAAGTTCAGGCAGAACTTCACCCAATTCCCAAGGTCAATATCCCATGGCACACAATTCATATTGACGCTTCTGGTAAATTATCTGGTAAAAACGACATCAAGGAGTACGTGTTTGTCATCATAGATGCGTTTACCAAATTTGTAGTTCTTCGTCACTCTCTTAACATCGACACTAACAGTAGCATTTGTGCTATTAAGTTCCGTATAGCTTTGTTTGGTGCACCGAAACGCATAATAGCAGATCAAGATGTTGCACTTGATAGCTACTGGAGGCAGTCGCGCAAATTGGTCAGGTCGAAAGGGTAATGAGTACCCACAAGAGTATGTTGACAGCTGTAGAGACTAGTCATGATCGCTCTTGGCAGGACGCATTAGGAGAGGTTCAGCTGGCTATGAACTCTACTATTAATAGGGTGACTAAATCTAGCCCTCTAGAGCTGATGATAGGAAGAGTAGCACGACCGCTTGGTTTAGTAACCGCTGATGATGTCATTGACGTTAATTTGGATGAGATTAGAGAGCACGCGACACAGAATACTGAAAAGAATGCAAATTATGATAAAAATCGATTTGACCGAAATAAGGCTCAGGTTTCTAAATTAGCTAATAATGATTATCTTTTCATTGAAAATGAAGAAAGAAATCAGACGAAATTTAAAATTGTAGAATTGTTAGATGGTGATCGTTACCTACTGAAGTCTTTGACTGGTAATAGAACTTATAAGTACGCCCACGATCGCGTCCGAAAGATTCCTCCAAGTAATCTACCTGATGGGTTAGATTTGGTTAATGTTGAACATGGTGAGGAGGGTGCCTCCACCAGCAAATAGAACACATATCATAGCTTTTTGGTCGCGGTGCACGCACTAGTCTGTAGTCGTAACTGTAACTCAGTATGGAGTTGTTCAGAGCGCGATGGGCAGCTAGTGGTGTACCATAGCTATTTGGTCGCGGTGCACGCACTAGTCTGTAGTCGTAACTGCAACTCATTGTGGAGTTGTTCAGAGCGCGATGGGCAGCTAGTGGTGTACCATACCTATTTGGTCGCACTGCACGCACTAGTCTGTAGTCGTAACTGCAACTCATGGTGGAGTTGTTCAGAGCGCGATGGGCAGCTAGTGGTGCGGCGGGGACCCGAGTTTTGAAGGAGACTATTTGTACGGTCATGTTTTGACCTCAGAGTCGCGGACTCTATGAAGTGTTGGTCGTATCACATGAGGTGATGACGATACTGGTGCCAATAATGTATTGACACTAGCTGCTTGTAGCAGCCGGGCCATGAGTGGTGTGTTTTCTTTTTGAGATTTGATAATTATGAGACTTGGAGGAACCTTTTGTGTTTAAGTTGTTAAAATGATTTTGAAGTTTTTGATTTAAGTGTTTGCTTGTTGAGGCATGAGTATTGACTAGCTACTGTGATTAAAAGTTACGGTCAGGTTGGCCGAGTTCTCAAAAAATGCTTCAAAGTTGTTTATCTTGTTACAAATACACACGAGGACGTGTAACTCGTCAGGCTGGCCGTGTCGTGAATAGCAATATCGTTTTTAATAAAAGTTGCTCTTTTGATTATTGTAGTAGTGGGGCAAACGCTGTGACGTTATTTTGTAATGGCGGCACGTGGACAGAGTCGTTTTGGGAAGTGAAGATTGTAAAACGAACACTTCGCATCGAGACGCGGACCAAGTCACTTCTCCAAAACGAAACTGTCGGTTTGCCTAATTAAATTATTATCACCTAATATTGTCGATAGTTATATTGTGATTAAAAGTGAGGTTATATTAACATTTCGTGTTATTCGTGTACTTCAACGACACCTACGAAATGGACCCTTTACCACCGAACCTAGATGATGACGTTCCTATCGCTCCGCCGTCGCTGACGTCGTCATATATTTAATACAAAAGAGCTTCGTGTTTTGTTGCAGAAGTCATTTTAATAAAACGATTTTGTAATTCTGAAACTTTCATTGTGAAAAAGCTGTTCTATTTCAATATCGTTTGTTGGCGTTGAATAAAATATTTGCATCTGCTTACTATTGTTAATTTAAATGCAAAAACCAAGTGTTTTCAGGTATTCTGAATATGCATAACTTCACGGTTTAGTTTGTCTTGACGTGTAAAAGTGTTTTTAAAAACGAATTTACAAAATAAACAATATCGTTTACCACGCAGGGTGTGGCAGAGATGTACCTATGGCAGTCCCACATTATAACAGTTATGTTTAAGTATCATGGGTATACGGGTGTATAATAGGGTTCAAGCATATTATAATAAATGCCACCAATGAGGCACATACCCAAACCCCGTCCTGCTGCTGAGATATTCCTCAAAAGAAAACCTAATATCCCGTATCCCCTGCCTGGGAAACAAAGCCAACACCTCATGCTCGTGTGACCACCAGGCCAACGAGACAACACGCCGAATACGGTACTGTTTAAACTTATGTCATCCCTTCTCAATGTACAGACTGACAGCCGAAGACCTATGGGTCACAAACGTACTCGTATATTAAAACAGTTACACAAGGGATGTTGACATAATTGTCGTGTGTAGTCTCGGCCGTTTATTTTAGCGGAGGCGCTCCATCAATCTTCATCGACGGGACGCACTCGATTGACAGGGAACGCGCGCAATGAATACAAATGAACTTACCCTTAAATTTGTGGTTCGATGTGTAAGATTTAGAGGAAATATCTTAACTTTCTGCAAGGATAATTTAAATAATAGATGTTAATAAAAAATAATAATTCAGTACTAGTCGTGATTCCGTCAATCATTTGTTGAGGTTTAACAAAAATCGTTGACTGTCTCGTTGAACTACTGGTCGCAAGTGCTACTGCTGAGCACGAGGTCCTAGGTTCAATTCCTAGGTCGGGCAAAGTGTTGTCAGGTTATTCTATCAGTAATATCTCTGTAGCAGCATGGAGGCAGAATTTGTACCCAATGGCAATAAACTCATGGGATTAAGACATAACTGGCGAAATGTAGGGTTACTTACGGTACACCTCGGCCTAACGTTGCGGGTATTACAGTCACCATCATGTTGGTTTTAATTGATTATTATCTTAGCAAAATGTAAATATTATATTTATTCAATCGCTTATAGCTTGGACCGTTTGTCAGACACGGCGGTAGCTCCGCTCACAGAAATCAGTCTTGGATAGAAATTACAGAGAATTTTCATTAGAATGGGCTCTTAACTGATAACACCCCATTTATTCCGCCCAAGCACCGTCTAATACATTATTGAAGAGCTTTAGGTCTGTTTATGACTATTTCTAGCGACTAAATTACACAATACTTACTGATACTAATTATTACATATTATAACATTTCACCTGTGATACCCAAAAGGTTAGGAAGAGGTGTATCTATTGTACCCCATATTTTGCCAGTTATGTTAAAATCCATGTAAAATTCATGATGGAAAAACCTACCATCACTTTGACCGACTACAGAATTGAATTCAACACCTCACCCTCAACTCAGTGCTTACGGTGACGTGATCAACAGGGCTATGTTTTTGAGCTTTTATAATAAGAAATAAGACTTAAACGGCTCCAAAAGGGTTACACATTGTGAAAATGCGAACAAAACTTAATAAAAAGAATTATTTATTAACCAACTCACCAGACACTTCATAGACAGACAAACGGTAAGCTTTATACAATGTTGAACTAAGCCGTACCACCAAAATAGATAGATGAAGTGCAGAACAAGTTAACTCGCGGCAGATCTAGGTAGCTACGTGTCAAGTGTGGGATTAGGGAGAATTGCTTGGGACGAGGCATGAGAGGAACGAGAAGATGAATGTCAAAACACAAACTGAGAAAATACACAATGAGGGTCACGACTATTTTACTACATACGGCACACACGAGCTCGCAGTCCCGTCACAGTTACCTAATAGCAGCGTCGCAACAGTAAGCTCATTAAATACAAAAATCACTTTTTCTTCTTTCGTGTCGATGGTACGACTTGTTCAAATTCTATATATGTATAGAATGTATGTGTATGTGTATGTATGTGTGCGTGTGTGTATGTTTGTATGTGTGTGTGTGTATTTTACGTTTCTTGTTCTATTATATTTTTTCTGTTGTTCTTTCTGTTTCTTTGTTTTATATATTTTGTTTTCTGGTTTCCATTCTTGTTTTTTGTTTGTTGTTCTTGTTTTTTGTTCTTTGTTTCTATTATTATTTGTTATTTCTTTTGTTTTGTTGCGAGTTGTTTGTTGTTGTTTCTTGGATCTAGTATGTGTACACGTTAATCGAGGCGTCTATTTCGTTTTTAGGTACTCTAAAGTGCAGGTGTTGGGACAATCGGACACTCCATCGTCTGGTCGGGAGCACCGAATTCACACTGACACAGTATGAAGGAATATCCCATATTTTCAAGTTGTGTTTACAGCGGCCTAGGTGAATGCGTAATCGGTTAAGTGCTTTCCATACAGTCCACTGAAGATCATGTCCCGAAGGTGACATGAAATGTTCTTAGATGCTTCTCTTCCCACAGTTTGGATCCCAGCAGTTTTGCCTAGTTAGCGGCAGCAACCATATTATTATAACGAAAATAAAATTACAGGAAAAATAACTTTAAAATGACCATAACAGTCGTAACTATTCTGTTAAACTCTAGCGTCAATTGGCATACATGACAAACCGATTTTGTAAAGTTTGATGAAACAAAACCAAAAGACATTATTGATAAATGAAAAGTTTTATTCTTTCTAAATTAAATTGTCTAAAAGGCTGATTGATTTTATCCCGTTTTCTTTCATGGTAAACTAAATGTAACGGGCATTCCGAAAACCTTTTCACGCATCAATTTTCTAGATCGGTGTGTTTGTAATTTCCAGAAAATAGACCTATCTATTTATCAACAAGTGTATAAACTACAGTTTTTCTGAACAGGCTAAGTGAAAAACCCGTAGTCTTTATACCAAACCAAAAAGGTTCTTACAAACTCTTTGTCTCCCACCTTGTCCCATCCACCAATAGAGTCACAGGATTACAAACGCGCTCACATATGTACTTACGTACTCGGGAGTGAGACAAAATGCTCATTGAATTTCATAAGGGCGGGGATTGCAAGCCGGACGCCGAAGCACCTTTAACTTAAGTTTGCTTGTTGCAACTTTGTTTTATTCGTAGTAGTATTTTGTCTTCTGTAATGGAACTTCTTTTTGGAGTATACAAATAGGTTGCTTGTTTTATGTTGTTAATAGTTCCTGAGCGAGAAACAACTAAGATAAATTGGTTGGAATATTGCATGTTTTTTTTTTTTTTTGGGAACCTCAATCTGTATAAGCACAGAACACAGACGATGTGTCGAACTTCTGGCTTAAATTATGATGATTAATATTAAAAATATTCTACTCTAAATCTCAGATAACCAAGAACCAGTGAGGTGTTGAAAACAACGTTGGTTGACATCGGAAAAATAAAATAAAATTATCACAGACTGCCTCATCATCTGCCTAGCCCGTTCCCAACTACATTGGGGTCGGCTTCCAGTCTAACTGGGTGCAGCTGAATACCAGTATTTTACATGGAACGACTGCTGACTGCCTAACATACGGATTAAAAGAATCGAAAACCTACTACATCTGACTAATCCCTAGAAAGGGTTTCAGTTTAACCCAACATTTCTAGATACCCGATGATTTTCACCTCGTACAACACGATCGGGCTAACTTTAACACCTTTACCTTTTTACCTGAGTAAAACCTACTAAGTACCCTCGAACTAAGCCCTAACAAGTTACAACTGGTAAGCTAATAGTTACTCCAAAACCCGAGGGACAGAAAACATACCACCACACAAAGGCTTAATTTTTTCATAAGTTTTTGTACACGAGCCCCAGTTGGGCGTCAGTTAGCAGAGTACCTACAATAATTTGTAAAGATTACGAACAACAGGTGTGGCTAACGATACACCTTTGTGTTTATTATTTGCCTACCCACCTTTGGGCATAGATTAATATTATCGTACGGACAATCTTTTTTAATAAATAAACATAGTGTTTTAACGTTATATTAAGGCTGATAGAAGTTTACTACTGAATGTAAACGTTTTGAAATATTAACGAATGAATCATAATTTTGTATTAAAATTTAAATTTTATAATGCTAATGCTAATATGCAAAGCAAACTGTTTATTATGGCCTACAAGTATTGGCTACTTTTATGAAGTACGGGTACTCAGTGCTCCTTTTGGTCTAGCTTGATGAAATCTATCAGAATCAATTCCCTCATCCCAACCCCAAAATGTATCATAAAAGATCCGAGTGGCTCGTGGATAAATACTGACAGCCCAAAAGGGTCGGTCTTTAAGGTTAAGCAACGCTAACCGAGAACGTTCCGTAGATGGGTCTCCATCGATTACATACCAACACGTCACTGTGCCTCGGATAGCACGTTATGTAATTTGCCCAGACATTGATTCTTTAATCTTTGACAGTTTTTTGGAAGCCCGAAAGTCTGTCAACCAGTCTTTCAGAATACCTAATATTCTGTTACGCAGACGTCTGCCAGACTGTCGATCCCTGTAAAATACTGGTAGTTGGCTACATCAAGTTAGACTGAAAGCTGTAAACTGCTGATAAGCAATCACAACTGTAGCGTCAACGATGCAATGAATTGTGTTATGTAACGAATTTTGACCCATGTTGTAAACAGACCAGCTTACTAAAAATAAGGCACAAAACATTCTCGAAAGTGTCGTCAACAAAGTCCTGTCACCTCTGAACTGGTTACTCTTCCAACAGATAAACATACGGATATTAGTCCGCCATGTTCATACCTTCACGTATGATTATACTTTCTCATTACACCTTATGTTACTTATTTGTATGAAAAGCTTTCGCATGCTTGTATGGAAGTTAGTATTGTTTGTTTGAAAAGGAAAAGAAGCTGCATGATTTGCATGAAGCCTATTAGATTGTGGAAGTAAAAATAATTATTAAAAAGAGAGTAAAACTTATTCACTGTATTGACTTGTAATGTCATGGTTATTCTTCTACGGGCACTTGGTTCGCAAAGCGGTTATTAGAAGTTTTAGGATCATGAGAATTTGCATGAAATAAGCTAATCATACAAGCATTGTAGGAAAAGCAATCCCCAGAGAAACTTATTATACGTTTATCAGACTATCTTAGTGTGCAGATACTTCAACGTTTTAACATACCTTAACTAACAGAATACCTATGTGGTAGAAATAAAAACTACACCTATTCCCAAACTCACGTAGAAAGAGGCTACTCGCTGTGCTATTACGGCTAATACGCTCGATTTTCCAACCCTAATGACATGCCCACAACCATGAAAACAAAGCACCTACTACCCCACATTACCATAGAGCTAACCGACTTGAAAGAACTGGTATTCTGTTTCAGTATTACTGGCTAGCTACCTATTTACATAACGACCGCTTATCGCGCACCATCGCTGCCCCGCTCCAAAGTCCCATAGGTTAATAATCGTATAAATTCAATATTGGGTCGCTCGACTCTACGAGTTTGGACTGTGGCCAATAGTAATGATTTGATTGGGTACACTGGGGACTTGGCACTTTAAATTTTATTTTTAGACTGAAAAAGAGTTTCTCTAGAAAAGTATGCTGTAAAATTTGAATTTCTTGTAATTGTAAAGTTAGATTTTTATGAGGCACACACAGATCGCCAGTTGAAAACCAATCAATAAACTGATCAGCCATAGATTTAAGGGTCAAAAGTTGAAATCAAGTGCTTCTAATTTTACCGGCAAGGAGATTTTAAAATTTTGTCGTCATTTATGTGGAAGTGTTACAATAATTTCCAAGAAATAACTCGCAGGTTCACAGTTCTTGTCCCGACTCAATCTAGAACTAGCTCTTGTCCGACTTGAAACCGCAAAAGGAGGTATTTCTGTTAGTTGTTTTGTTCGTCGGAACGATACATCAGCTTGGATTGAATACAAGGCCTTGGAAACGTTAGGAAAACTACCCAATTGGACTGTGTAGCAAATTAAGTAAAGTATTTTATGTATTTGGTTGGCATGCGAGCACCTTGATGATAAGTGATCACAGGTCATGTCAGTCTGTTGTACATACCTACTAGATCACGAAATGGGCCTGCTCTTGACCTCGATCACGCCTGATGGAAAGCGATGGATGAGGTCTATGATGGAACGAGCGTGCCGTGAAGGTGAGTGTGAGTTTCATTCAGAATCGCTTTTCAACCCAACCTTGCTGTACAAAAAGTGCCGACATATATTATGTAATAAAATAAAAGAAAAAGACGAATATAAAAATTCTTGCGAGCCCATAATTATACCGACACCTACCCTCGTTCTTGCGTTAAGCAACACGCTCATCTATCACTTGTTATATTTGAGTGAATATCGTCGTGGTGACGGTCGACATATTGTAAGCAATATGATAATGACCTATTCATTTCGTGTACCTATATATTTTATTTATTTTTTAATAGTTTTCGAAGTTACATAATCTGGTTGTAATCTGGCACGACGGTGTAAAACAGTCGGCCGATTTTTAAGGTTAAGCAATGCTTGACAAGATTAGTCCGTCGATGGGTGACCATACATTATACCGAGTTTCCCCCGTGCCCCGGAAAGCACATTAAACCATTTGTACCGGCTGTCATTTGTAGCATAATCAGCCTATAATGTTCCCAATGCTGGGACACACGGCCTCCTCTCTATGCGAGGGAATGGGCTATAATCCACCACGCGGGCCCAGTCCGGGTTGGTAGATGTCACATATCTTCGAATTTTTAGTTCTAGGACATGCCGGTTTCCACCACTGGGCCACCGCTGCCATTGTCATGTCATTTGTAGACTGGTAGTCAATCTCCTGAAGTCTAACAACCAGTCTTACCAAGGGGTATCGTATTACGCAGTAAGAACTCAGTTTTGGAGATCAGATAGGCAGTCGCTTCATGTACAATACTGATATTCAGCTGCATCCGGTTGGACTGGAAGCCAACCTCAACATAGTTGGGTAAAGGCTAGGCAGATGATGATATGTATTTCATTTAATTTTGTTTTTTTTTCCACTATCGCTGTTGTAAAGCGCGTGTAGCTTGGGACCAAGTTACTGGAATACAAGAATAAACGCTTTGGCAGTAGAAATAGCTTAGATTTCGAGCAAATTACTCTTATTTGAATTTCGGAGTTGTTTGCATAAATAACTCTTGCCGTGTGTACGAACCGTCCAAAGAAACCGCTATGTAAAACAGACACTATTCGGTGACCTGAAAACCATCTGTCGGACGTCCGGGGCAGTGGTGTACGGAATCAATAGCCGTGACATACGCGATCAGGCCATGAAATATGCATAAGGGCTATAGTGGGCTGCACTTGCATTCGGCTTTTGTAAAGACCGGAGTTGTGGAGGTCAGATAGGCAATCGCTCCATGTAAAATACTGGTATTCAGCTGCATCCGCTTAGACTGGAAGCCAACCCCAACATAGTTGGGAAAAGGCTGGTCAGATGATGATGTTTAAACCGGAGTCTAAACGTGTGTCTTCTGGCCTGTGATGACAACTACGATCACTGGTTCACTTGCCAATTTATGCTGACTTACGTAAGTATATGAACAGTTAATAACGTTTCTACAGCTGGGACAGCCTATCCTCAATGGGCCACAATTTATCACGCGGGCCAATGCGGGTTAGTGGATATCTCGTGTCTTCCAATTTTTATTTCGAGGCCAGTTTCTTTTCGATGCTGTCCTTCACCGTTTGCAGACCAAATGACGATGAAATGATGTGTTGTCATAATTCTTTTAAAAGGCCATTGACGTGCTAAGTCAAGAGGACAAAAAGCCTTCTAAGACCGATGGCACGGTAGTGAGATACGTTAATAAGTTATGACTTATATCCTTTGTTTATTTGGCCACCAGGAATCAGACAGCTGAAGCTTTGGCAACGCATACATCCGCAAATCCCTGGACACGTTACAAGTTGTGACTGTCATTTTTAATCAGATGAACTGAAGAGTTGTTCACCAACTCATAACACAACTAAAAACTATCGTCAAAATATCACACATAGAGAGTAACCACCAGGGAATAAGAAGCTATAAGAAGTCACTCACATAAATATCCTCGGCTGAAGTTACGAACCGGACCACGTATACTCGATAGCTCATAACTAATACGACAGAGCTATCTATCTAGTTCTTGTAGCTCTACGGTTTCTAGGAATTTATTATTATAACCTTAGATTTCTTCTTTATTTAGTTTTATAAAACTAGAAACTAAAAGAACAGGGGAGAGACAAGAAAAAATCACTTTTAACTCGAGATATCCTCGGCCGATTTTTCCTCCAACGAAAAGCCACTCATATCAAAAAAGTTGTTTTCCAATGGTTATAAGGATATATATAAAAAAAATCTAGCAAAATTATATGGAGAATGATCAATCGTTTCGAAAAGGCACTATTCAAATGGTTTATATACAAATCATTTTATTCTGTGAATCTTAACCTCAAAGATTCACGTTGACATTTCTCCATTAAATTGACAAATCATTGACATGCTTATTTATACAAATATTAAACCAATTCTGTTAGTTTAATGTTTCGATAATTTTGCATGCTAATTTCAGCGAATTGTTTGAGCAACTGTAAAAAACTTTACCATCTATAATTTACTACAATTGTAGCAAAATAAATACTTTCATTAGCTGATATAACGCTATCGTAACACGTAATCTATAACAACTGAAAGTGGATTGACATAAACGGTTCGTTTTGGTAAGTGTACGTCAATGCAATACATTTTCAACTTTTTCTAGGCCCTGAGGATTGGTTTCTTTAATCGAGTGGATGATGGTGTTTGTGTGAAATCAATTATATTTTTGATCTCCTCTATTTTCTAATTATTATTTTTAAGATTTTGTACGGACAATGGCCATAACTGTATCAAACGAAAACCCATCCTTTCCAAAGTGGTTGTAGACATTCGAAACGCTGCAAAAGCAATTGTCACATCAAAGCCATCAGTTCCTCAATTTTCGCTCATGCGTCCTTACACAAAGTCTAACCAATAGGTCTACAATAACACGAAACTCAACACAATACCCATTTTCCTCTACTATGTACTGCTCATCCCGTAGCAGGTTTTAGCCATAAGCTAGCTTAGCCTAGTCTAGCCTCCCGTTGACCTCACAGTACCACAGGCTAAACCCAAAACAAACAGAACTGAACTACATAACGCATAACTAACATAAAGCACTTTACAGCTTCAGGATATTTAGCCAGGATGACCACAAATGAGTAGACCTAGCATTTTGCAGCTGTGACCCTGGCCAAACAAACTTATTTACACCGTCCAGCCAAAGAAGACCCGACCTTGTGGTTAAAGGAATAGGGGTAGTGAGAAGTGTAAAGGTAAGTTGGTATGGTTAAATAATGTCATGGGCATTGTACCCCAAACGGCTTATAAGTGTGGGTATATAAATAGTTCGCGTTTTGTTAAAAACTTTGCTTTCCACTAATGTTCGGTTTTCGTTCGGTTAGTTTTTAAGGTTCTTTTATTTTTGTTTTTGTGATTGTCTTGAAAAAGTTTTATACTTTTAGTATTTAATTACATAGTAGAATTAGATATTGTTGTTACATTTATTAACCAGTTAGTAACTTTACGGTAACTTGACCTTATCCAGAGTGCTCTTTTTAGTTTTTTTGAAGGCATGTTTGAAGAGCATGGAAACCTCTCCATCAAACCAGACTTCTATTATTTGATTTTCCATCTGACAGGCCAGCAAAGCCGGGTAGTTAAAAATAAATTTCCTTACTGGCCCGTAAATCAACAACCATTTTGTATTGAATTTCTTCGCCGATTTGCCTTCAAACTAACGCCAGAAAATGTACTATTGCAAATAATACAACTTTTTATACCTGTCCAACTAATAAAAAGTGAAGATGAACGACACCGCAAGTTTCATCCAATTGAATAAAGATCCATAACTTTGGAGATAAATCACAGCCAGTCGTATCCATTCCTGTGATAGGAACGAGGAAAATGAGGAAATGTGCAGTATATCAACCCCGCACGAAAGTTTTCCAAAGGGCTCTGAGAATCGGTCAACGGGTAAAGAAAGTTTATCCTGTCTTCTCCCACGGGCATAGGTAGTATGTTTATTTTTTTACAAGGAGCTGATCGTCTCCTGAAAGGATAGAAAGGGATCATCCGCAACAGCCGAATTGTATTAACTTGAGACTCACAACTTCGCTTTCAAAATGGGTCATCGATAATTCCTCTAGTTTAGCACCCAGTTTCTGGAACGGAAACAACATTCAAATTAGCTAACAAACTGTGAAGCGCTCGTAAACAGCTGTGATTGATTGAATGAATTTTCAACAGCCCATCGCATAACTTGCATTTAATCTTGACGCTTCGACAGTTTTGGTTACAGAAACCTGGTGTGCATCAGAAGTTTCGTCATTAACTCTTCTCTTTTTTTTTAAATAACAACGCTCGATGCTTATTAATAATAATAATAATAAACATTTAATTCAGAATCACTTCCATATTTGTTAGTAACAATAAAAACTTATACACTAGTGTTAGTAATCAATTAATTTCTTAGCTGCGTAAGGCCCGCCGATCCTGAGGAATGTCTACTTGACTGCGTGCAGTCGTATCCACCGCCCCAAGATCGGAGAGTCCCACATATCCGCCAACGCTCTAAGGATGGTGTTGGGGCTGGCGCGAACACGGCGTAGCAGAGATGCGCATCTCTTGCGCATGATGGCCGAAAAACTATCAACACCCGCGTCGGCAAACATGCCGGACGCGCTGCAAAAACGCGGCAGCCCCATCAACACCCGGAACGTGTTGTTATATTGTATGCGCAGGCCACTATATGCCCTCTGCGTGAAGTCCGCCCACAGGCTGCACGTGTAAAAGGATTGGCAGTAGGCTTTGAAAAGCGTCACCTTAACCTGAGCCGTACAACGCGCAAACCTATGGGCCAACATCCCACATCGACTATTAGACCGTTTATTTAATTGATTAGAATTTGACTGGTTTTGTGACGTTCTCGTATTGTTGTCTATTCCACAATTTTTAGCCTTCCTTACTTTTGTGTGCAATAAAGAATAAGAATAAGAACACCTGAATTATTGCGATCACCGACGTTTTTAAAAGGAGAAAAGGCTAAGCCGACGAAGATGATCATAAATTGCTTTTTTCCATCAGAGCTCAATAAATTCTTCTCAAAATTAAAACCTAATCTCTCAATAGACTTGAGTCTTCTTAATATTCTACAACGAGTTCTTAACTGGCATTACTTGTAAATACTACATGCTCGCCCCGCGACTCCGCCGGCGCCGCGACACTATTTATTAGCTAACTTTCACAATAAATCCGACTGCTCGACCGTGACGAATCAAACGACGTGTAAGTATACATGAAGACAGAATTGTTACGATATTATTTGATTTGGACCTGCTGATTTTGATACAAGTGTCTGACCATCACATTGAAAAAGGAGTATTTGTTCATCTGACAACTAGATGGAGAAACGTCATTGTTACCTGGATGAGGTACCAGAACGTTTGGAAGATTAGCACAAGCCAAAAGAGGCCTACACCCACTAGTGGATGAAGTCAGGTTGTATTAGGGGATGTTGATGTTATAACTGTTGTTGTTATTTCTGGACTGATTCAATTAGATTGCCATTGAAACACTAAGAATGTGACTGAATTTGCCTAACTTCGTTCGTCTCAAATGGTGAGAAGTCGGTTCTAAGCTTTCCACTATTTTCCTTTGTTCTGGCTACCTTTTTTGGTTATTATTTAAACCTGCTGGGGGTTTCATCCTACTCTGAGCTAACCGAAGATTAGTTGCCACTCGAAAACTCGTCTTATCCAACCAACCTTAACCCAATCTTCGAGAGACATGTAAGCACACTGCCACTTCAGCCTTGTTTCGAATCGTGTGAAACTTTAAATTGATGAACATAAAATAATGATGGACACACAGACATTTTCTGTCTATGTGTTTTTTTAAAAAGCTTGTCTGAAAAAAAATAAAAAAAAATAAGACAAAGAAAACTCCTCTCCCAAACCACTTGTCGCCACGCCAGTACGTAATACGTGTTTGGCATCGATTTATTCCGTGCACCTTACACCTTAATCCTTTGCCTCACCCGCTGCCTCGCTGCCTCACCCGCTGCCTCGCTGCCTCGCCCGCCGCCTCGCCCGCCGCGGAACGGACACGTCCTGACGACTGACTAGAATAATGCGCAATTTTATACGATTTATATCTGATACCACTTGATAGGATTGAAGTGGATGGGAAGCGGATTTGGAGATGTTGTTATTCGTGTTGAAGATTATTTTTAGAGACGAGTGTAATAATTGATTGTGGGTCCCGTTGGTTTTTGTTTCTTAGCCCTTACTGTCCCATATCTGGGCGATGGTCACTATTTTCCCTCACCACCTTGAACCAGCCTTCGCCGGTTAGCGTCCATGTCGTCCCACCATCACTTTCTAGGCCACCCTCGGTGGCGCTGTCCATCTTCACGCAATCATTATGTGGAGACCATTGTTCAATGATTGAGAGAGCTTATTTAAAGGATTTCTTTAAGAGAGAGAGAAGAAAGAGTAATCTACACTAATATTATAAAGAGGAAAAATTTGTAGTTTTGTGCGTGTGTATGTTTGTTATGAATAAACTCAAAAACTACTATGCCGATTTCAAAAATTCTTTCACCATTGTAAAGCTACATTCACCTTGAGTAACATAGGCACCCGTGTAAAGCCGGGACGAGCTGCTAGCCTTTAATAAATTCTTTAAAAAATTAAAATCATCTATACATATAATAAAACAGTAAAAAAACTGTGTCTGTACATTGAATATATTAAAAAAAAAATAATTGAGGGGGGTTTAGAAACAGTAATATAGCACGAAACCAAAAAAAAAATTCTGTCTGTTTGTCTGTTTGTCTGTTTGTTTGTACACGCTAATCTTCGGAACTACTTGACGGATTTGAATGATTTTTGTTTTGTTGTATAGGTATAAAGTCTGAGCAACACATAGGCTAAAATTTATCTTGGAAACTTGAACACCTGATGCAGAACCGCAACAGACCAGCTAAACTATAAGAGATACAAAAATGGTACCTAAGCATTAATTGTTTCACGTGATGAGCATTTTCTGCTAAGAGAATAAATTTGAAGATCTGGAACACCTGATGTGGAACTCCAAGAGCCCAGCTACACTATAACATATATAGGAATGACGTCTGAGCAAGAGTTGCTCAGCCTGATGAGTACTCTTTACTGTCGTATAAAATTTGAAGATCTGGAACAGCTTATGTGGAACTCCAAGAGCCCAGCTACACTATAAGCTATATAGGAATGACGTCTTAGCAAGAGTTGCTCAGCCTGATAAACACTCTCTGTTGTCGTATAAAATTTGAAGATCTGGAACAGCTCATATGGAACTCCAAGAGCCCAGCTACACTATAACCTATATAGGAATGACGTCTTAGCAAGAGTTGTTCAGCCTGATGAGCACTCTCTGTTGACGTATAAAGATTGTAGAACCGGAACACCTGTTGTGGAGCTCCAAGAGTTCACTGTATAATTATAAAATAACATAAGCTGGGAGTACCTCCACGCGGTGAAGGCGGTAACAGTTTAGGACTGATTTTCGATGAAAATTCTATGAATCATTGAAAATTTGACTCTACTGGCTAAAACTCCCATTTATTTCCTTTTCCATTCATCTTCGTAACACGGTAGCCTACCCGGTAACGCAGGGGAGCAGTCACTTAGATTTTAATTGATCAGGTATTTTCAGAATAAAACTATAACTATGCCTAGAAAGAGGTCAAATCTTTCCCAACGTTCCAAAGGAGCTAAAAGATTGAAGATCATAAGATCCCAAGAATCTAACGAAGAGCGTCAGGATAGACTTGATGCTGTTCGAGAACATCAGGTGCAACTCGCTCTGTAGAAACCTCTTCGAGTCGCGAAGCTCGCTTGCGTTCTCAGCGTATTTATGCATCTACATCCAGGTCTCTAGAGACCAGTGAAGAATATGATGCGCGACTCTCCGCTGATCGTGAACGTCATGCATTGTCTCGCGAGTCGGAGACGTTCACGGATAGAGAATTGCGCTTGAGTTCTCAGCGTATCTACGCATCTGCTTCAAGGTCTCTAGAGACAAGTCGGAACATGATGCGCGACTGTCCGCTGATCGTGAACGTCACGCATTGTCTCGCGAGTCGGAGACGTTCACGGATAGAGAATTGCGCTTTAGTTCTCAGCGTATCTACGCATCTGCTTCAAGGTCTCTAGAGACAAGTGAGGAACATGATGCGCGACTGTCCGCTGATCGTGAACGTCACGCATTGTCTCGCGAGTCGGAGACGTTCACGGTTAGAGAATTGCGCTTGAGTTCTCAGCGTATCTACGCATCTGCTTCAAGGTCTCTAGAGACAAGTAAGGAACATGATGCGCGACTGTCCGCTGATCGTGAACGTCACGCATTGTCTCGCGAGTCGGAGACGTTCACGGATAGAGAATTGCGCTTGAGTTCTCAGCGTATCTACGCATCTGCTTATAGGTCTCTAGAGACAAGTGCGGAACATGATGCGCGACTGTCCGCTGATCGTGAACGTCACGCATTGTCTCGCGAGTCGGAGACGTTCACGGATAGAGAATTGCACTTGAGTTCTCAGCGTATCTACGCATCTGCTGCTAGGTCTCTAGAGACAAGTGAGGAACATGATGCGCGACTGTCCGCTGATCGTGAACGTCACGCATTGTCTCGCGAGTCGGAGACGTTCACGGATAGAGAATTGCGCTTGAGTTCTCAGCGTATCTACGCATCTGCTTATAGGTCTCTAGAGACAAGTGCGGAACATGATGCGCGACTGTCCGCTGATCGTGAACGTCACGCATTGTCTCGCGAGTCGGAGACGTTCACGGATAGAGAATTGCGCTTGAGTTCTCAGCGTATCTACGCATCTGCTTCAAGGTCTCTAGAGACAAGTGAGGAACATGATGCGCGACTGTCCGCTGATCGTGAACGTCACGCATTGTCTCGCGAGTCGGAGACGTTCACGGATAGAGAATTGCGCTTGAGTTCTCAGCGTATCTACGCATCTGCTTCAAGGTCTCTAGAGACAAGTGAGGAACATGATGCGCGACTGTCCGCTGATCGTGAACGTCACGCATTGTCTCGCGAGTCGGAGACGTTCACGGATAGAGAATTGCGCTTGAGTTCTCAGCGTATCTACGCATCTGCTTATAGGTCTCTAGAGACAAGTGCGGAACATGATGCGCGACTGTCTGCTGATCGTGAACGTAACGCATTGTCTCGCGAGTCGGAGACGTTCACGGATAGAGAATTGCGCTGGAGTTCTCAGCATATTTACGCATCTGCTGCTAGGTCTCTAGAGACAAGTGCGGAACATGATGCGCGACTGTCCGCTGATCGTGAGCGACATGCATTGTCGCGCGAGTCAGAAACGTTTACCGATACAGAATCACGCTTGAGTTCTCAGCGAATTCGCACATCTACTAACAGGTCTTTTGAAACGAGTGATGAACGTGATGCGCGACTAACTGCTGATCGAGATTATCATACATTGTCCCGAACACGCACACAACAAAATATTCATAATCAGTCAGAAAGTAAGAGAGAAAGGATTGCTGGAGTACGGCATGAAGAGACAGAAGTTAATTCAGTGTACCCTTGGGATCTGCTGCGGAGTAACGGGATGAAAAGTTGTTTGTTGTATAGTCTGGGCAACATAAAGGCTTTAATTTATTTTGGAAAATTAACACCTGGTGCAGAACCGCAACAGACCAGCTAAACTATATGAGATACAAAAATGATACCTTAGCAAAAATTGTTTCACGTGCTGAGCATTTTCTGCTAAGAGAATAAATTTGAAGATCTGGCACACCTGATGTGGAACTCCAAGAGCCCAGCTACACTATAACCTATATAGGAATGACGTCTTAGCAAGAGTTGTTCAGCCTGATGAGCATTTCCTGTTGACATACAAAAATGAATGATCTGGAACGACTCCAATCGTCTCGCTCATCCCGTTGTTTTCCCGTCCCCGGGCCTTAGAATTCTACATCAGACATTTCAAATTTTCGATTATGACGACCCCGTTGTCGCTGGCATAAGCAACGGGATCCGCGTACGAAGTCGCGGGCAGAAGCTAGTAATAAATAAATAAATAAATATAAATATCCCTGGACATTTCACACAGCACCATCTAGTCCCAAGCTAAGCAACCTAATGCTTGTGTTATGGTAGCTAGATGGCTGATAAACTAGGTACCTACATAAATATACATTTTTTTTTTTTTTTGTAAATACGTACATATTATAGATAGAAAAACACCCAGACCCGGAACAACTACTTGTAGGTCATACAAATATTTGTTCCGTACGGGAATCGAACCCGCGACATGCAGCGCAGCAGTCAATCGCTTGACCACTGCGCCAACTGTGCCGTCGAATGATTCTTTGACACGGTTGGCGCAGTGGTCAAGCGATTGACTGCTGCGCTGCATGTCGCGGGTTCGATTCCCGTACGGGACAAATATTTGTATGACCTACAAGTAGTTGTTCCGGGTCTGGGTGTTTTTCTATCTATAATATGTATGTATTTACAAAAAAAAAATGTATATATGTAGTTTATCAGCCATCTAGCTACCATAACACAAGCATTAAGTTGCTTAGCTTGGGGTTAGATGGTGCTGTGTGAAAATGTCCAGGGATATTTATTTATATTTATTCTACCATATTGACCTACTGTCCAAATCCCAAACGAGTATCGAAAATTAAATGGGGGGAGATTAAACTAGAACGTAGCCTTTTACGACACATAGTGTAATCAATGTATTTCATGAAAGCTCATAGCTAGCGATTAACAGCATCCATGAGTTATTCTGCCAACTTACTTAATTCCACCCTGTTCATTTCGGAACGTCCAAAACCGTATTTCAATCAAAACGTTCTTCCTTATCCAATCAACTCACGCTAAAATAAACATAAAAGCGTTTTCTCAAGAAACACAACTCAATATATAAATAACATTTAATAAAGGCTTCCAAACACAAGATCCTTTGATGATACTCTCTGTCAGAACCAACGGAGGACCTTTTGTATTAAAAAAAACTCGTAATTTCATTCTGTTCAGTTTAAATGACGAGTAAACCATCGAAATTGGAGTACGTACCAAATAAAAAAAGAATCTTAAGGAAAATCGTTTGAGGATGCGACGGGAAATCGTTTCACTGCAACTCATTCATGTGTGGAAATACACGGTGATTATAATTGAAAGGAAACGCTTGTAAGGATTTCCTTTAGTTTTTGGGTTGTAATCGAGACATAGTTTGTGAGTTTGAAAGTGACTATTTCTTCCTTTTATAATTTTTTGTCCTATTTTTAACTATTTTTTTATTGCTTGTTCACGTAAGTTTTTTTTATAGCCTCAAGTATAAGCATAGTGGTTTCAGAATGATTATAACTTTACCAGTGACAATATCATCCCAGCCAGTGGTATGTGCTGCTGAAGACAAATTTGGACTCAATTCAAATTGCCATTTATATGGTAGGAATCGCACTTACAAAATAACTTAAAAAAATACCAGCGTCTGCGTTGTCTATGTACAGCACCACTAACCTCGGGGTCTAGAAAAAGTGGCATTTTATCAACGATAGCGATGATGGAAACTTCAGAAATATTTTGTATTGACATAATCTATCAAAAGCTTAAGACAGTTCTATTCATAGCCGTTGTAGAAAAACTGAGCTATTTATACAAATTGTTTAAGCGATTGCCACACAACTTTAATTACCTACTTAACATTTCTAACAACGAAGTACCAGGAAGACAGGATCCCTGACTAGTGATCTCTCCGTACCTGACAGCAAAGCGGGCCCGTCTGCCCCCCGCTCCCATACATTCCACCCGCCACCGCCCTGCTCGCGACATTTCCAATGATATTTCGATCGGCTGATATGAAAACAGACCGTGATTGAATTGTGATTGAGGTTCAACAATCGGAGATGGGTCTTTACAATAATTCCCAAGCGGAATTCCTATTATTTTCCAATGACTCGTATTGTGGAAGGCGTCCGCTTAATATGATCTTTGAAATTCAATGTCGTTACGGTCTTTTCAAAAAAGACGCTGAGAGCAATGGTTTAGCAGTGGTATGTTTGTAAGTAAATGAATATCTTTTCCTGTAACCTTACTTCGTGTTAAAAAAAATATGTCCAAAAATCAGCGATGGTCTATGGTCAATCTTAAATTGTTTCCGTTCCCAAAGGACTGCAGCGAAAAAAATGACTATCTATTTTTCAGAAACTACCTAAGTTTAAATGTTTTCAGCAGGAATAAGACAAGATAAGACACAGGGAGATCATAGACAGTATTTATGATAAAAAAAACACTTATCAAACACCACGAGATATCAAGCCATTTTGTACAGTTTCAACATGTAAATTAAATCTTCGTTCAATCTAAAAAAGTTACAAAAATAATGAAACGAACGAAAAATAATTGGCAGTAATTAATTCTATCTTTTAATAGTGTTCCCAATATTACTACTCCCCTCCAAAAATATAATATTTGACGTGCTTAATAACCCAAGTCCTGTGCACGCCAATTCAGCAAAACAGCTGTGAAAATCGTAAGTAATGAGGGTCATTGTCGCATGTACCCTTTGTTCAAGTTAGCAGACTTGAAACAAATAAAATTTTACGACAATGTGTGGCTCGATGAAGTTTTTTTGCCAAAAACAGCAACCAATGTGCCGTGAAAATGGTTGTTAGAAAATAGTCAGTAGTCTACTATTTTAACTTTTGAATGCAATTTTGTTTAATAGTCAATTGTAAAATGTAACAAAGAGGAGTACATGATATCGTACCTGTTAATAGGGGAGAATGGAAGAAATAACGTGTTGTGCCGAGCCCAAGTAATATGGGACAAGAGCAGGAAGATGATGGTCAATTGTAATCTGTCTAATGACAAAGGTTACGGGTTCCCATTTGATAAACCCTAATACCCCCTAAGAACAGTGGCAGCCCAGTTATTCAGCCTCCGACTTATACATTGTAGGTACGAGTATAGTTTCGAACCAAAGCAGGCACTTTAGTTTGAAAACATCGTGAGGAAACCGGCATATCCCAGAATCGAAAATTCGAAGACATTCACCAAACTGCACTAGGCCGGCGTGTATCAATATAGCCCATTTCTTCTCACATCGATGAAGCCTGTGTTCCATTTCAAGTTTTAATTTATAAATGTAATTTTAAACTCCCAACTGTAAGATAATCCTATGTACCGGGGTGAGCCTACTGCCATCCACCGGGCAATAATCTAGACTATGCACCGCTACTAACAAAAAACAAATAAATATACTAAACAAACAAAGATGCAGACAGAATGTTTCCACCAAGCTGACCTACTATCATCCACAAAACTTGGCCCATTAATCTTGTGCCAATAAAAGCCCTATTGTGCACTTGCTAATACATATCTGTAGGGTGCTTAATGTTCCGTGAACGCCGACTACAATTCCTTGTCTATTTGTTTTCTTAGTACACATTTTCTCATGAGTTATTTGGGAGCCAGTTTGAGATGATATGTGGTTTGTGAGGGTGCCACATATATGTTCGTGTCAGCACATTCAATCTTGGCGGGACAACCAAGTCGATCTAAAGCGAATGCTACACATAATCGGCTTTTATTCGGCTTGTGTCGGTCGGCAAATTTCGTTTAGTACACACAACGACCAATCAAACTATGCAAACCAAATTAAGCTGATCTCTCAAAGCTATTTAATTAGAATCATGTTCAGGTCGGCTCGATACAACTCAAGCTAAGCCGAGCGGCTTTTTCTACATACTGTTATTCGATTTTGCCGCCCGAATGTATGTGTGCGCACCCTTTAATTTGATATTTATGTGGTTTGTAAAAGTGCGCTTTGCTTTTGTTTAGCGGTAGGTAAATTACGATGGTCGTAATCTTCTGTTGAGTAGGTACTGGTTTTATTATGAACATATTTTATTATTCTGTCTCCGTTTGTAATTGAACGGGAATTTAGTACAATCTTCTTTATTTTTCTAGTTCTTTTTTTGGTAAGTGCTCTGAAGTTATCAATTGTTTCCTCTGACCTTATTATTGGTCACTAAACTTTTTTGTGAGCATTCCAATTTATTGTCTACTATCTTCTTTCTTCGCTCATTAGCGTTTCTATTAGTTCAAAGATAGAGAGTTTTAAGCTTCTTCTTAATTTATTCCTCATTATTATTTCCATTTTTACATTATTTGAGTCGACTCTAAGCGTTGAAAGCCGTTCTTCGTTTGCCCATGAAGTCTTGGTAACACCTTTCATTTTCCTTGTCTCGTCAATTTTCTCCGTAATTATTAATTAATTATGTAAGTCATTTCTCACATACCACCTTAAATGAACAATTCCTAGTACTTAAAACCGAAACGGAAGGAATTCCTGCCCTTTAAAAATCCTAACTAGAGAATAGTGTAGTACCCTCCCATAAATTGTAAGTTAATTGTAGCACTTTGTTGTAACGAAAGTAATGGCGGTCACTGAACTACAATGTTTAGTGTTTAAGTGTTATTATCCAACATGTAGCTCCCTTTTTGTTTTAGTTAAATTAAAAATGGCTGGAAATGTTTAATGGAAAAAGGCACACAAAAAGGCATAAGCGATACATTTTGGAAATAAAATGTCTAAAGAGATCATAATTAATACATAGCAGAATTATTGTAAAAGTTATTTGATTTTGTTAATTTTTGGCACACGGATAATTTGGTTACTGTTACTGTTAGCCTGTGTCATCTCACTACTGGGTAAAGGCCCATTGACATCCAAATTCTTCGATCCAGGTCCAATGTGGACAATTAGGTGCCTGAAAAGAATTCACAGTAAGTTTTATCCACAAAACATCCAAGGGTAAATCTAGTCTATCTATCTATCTATACATATAATAAAACTGTAGAAAAGTCGTTTTTGTACATCGAAAAAAATTCCAAAAAAAATAGCCAGGGTGTTAAAGGACAACCAATAGAACCCATTTCCAGCATTTTTCGAATTTTTGTCTGTTTGTCTGTTTGTCTGTTTGTCTGTTTGTCTGTTTGTCTGTTTGTCTGTGTATTTGTTCGGGCATCACGTAAAATGTACAAAAGCAATGTAGATAACTTTTATACACAACGATTGAGCGTAACTTGGAGTAACATTTAGTTTTTGTTGCATTGCAATCGGTTCAGTCTATCAAAAGATATTTGAATTTAAAGTGTTACAGAAGTAAAATTAGGGTTATGTGCAGTTGGTCTCACAACACTTCCCGTAACTTTTATACACAACAATATGTGCGTAAATTGAAGTAATTGAACATTAAGTTTTTTGTTTCATCGTAATCAGTTCACACCTTATAAATGGAAAGAAAGAAAAATGTAAATTAATAAAATTATAATAGTGTTTCCGAAATAAAATATTAAAACAGCGCCATCTATCGAACTCAGACTGGACTATATCTAGACATCAACTGCGTGCAGCATTGAATATAGATATTCGATAGATGGCATTGTGCGTGTGACGTTATTTTCTGATTGAGGCATGTTTAACTAAATACTGATGGAGAAATTCCTGACCTATAGGGTACGTGATATTTGTCACAACAGGTCCTTATTGGCTATTAAAGAGATAGTTATAAGTATACCAGGGAACCCGATCAGTCAATACGGTTTGACCACACCGACAGTCGATGGGGAACGTATTAACAGAGAGTACGTATCAGAAATTAGTTATCATCCCGTGGAACTCGCAGAAATTTTACAAAATGGCTGCGCAAAGACAGAGAATCAGCGCCAGACGTTTGATAGGGTATGCTGCAGTGTAGAAAACGCCTCGGGTGAAATCCTGTTTTTAGACGCACCGGGCGGAACAGGTAAAACTTTCCTAACCAAAGTTATTTTGGCTCGAATAAGGAACTTTGGGAGTATGAAGAACAGAGTGTAAAGCTCTTCAACCCCCATTGAAAAGGGAGGATCCTCCGACCAGACGGGTGTTATATCTGGTGGGCTACTGCCCTACAGTTGTTGTCGGGTTCTTCTATATAGTCTTAAGTCGCGAATAACTTTACTTGCGCGATGCAGAATTTAGATATATTTAGATTTTTAGTTTATCCTCTGCGTCATAGATGGCACTGTAGTACTTTTTGTAGTGCCACTACATCACTCCCCCGCGGAGACTAGGGTCGGTAGTAGAATGAGTCGTTGATTGCCAGGCCAGTGGAAAGTCGTTGCCGCATTGTTCACGGTGAGTCGGAACTGTCTGCGGCGGTAGTGCGAACCCCTTTAGTCGGGGTCGGCACTGCATGTGCTCCGTTGCGTCGGACGTGGTACAGCGCCGCGATGTGGCTGACTGCTCGCATCGACCGGGAGGTACAGCTCTCAACCGGCCGAAAGTGCAGTGCCAAGGTAGCTTTATGAGGCTGAGGGTGCTGACCAGGAATGTGCTTCCGCTGCATGCTGGTGGTCAGGAATATCCATTTTGAAGCTGGCTGGCTATATGACTCGCTGCTCGAAAACTAGAGGAAGTTTGAGGAAGCTTGAGGAAGTGATGTTGATGACGTCACGTTGCTCGAAGGCTGCGCTGACGTCCATTTCGAGGTCACCAATTTGGGGGTATGGAGAACAGGGTGTAAAGCTCTTCAACCACCATTGAAAAGGGAGGATCCTCCGATCAGACGGGTGTTATGTCTGGTGGGCTACTGCCCAACAGTTGTTGTCGGGTTCTTCTGTATATAGTCTTAAGTCACAAATAACTTTACTTGCGCGATGCAGAATTTAGATATATTTCGAGTTTTAGTTCATCCTCTGCGTCATAGATGGCGCTGTAGTACTTTTTGTTCTATGTTGCTGAAGTAGTTTTTGTAGTGCCGCTACAGAACCAAAATAAAATTTCCCTTGCTGTCGCCTCTTCAGGGATAGCAGCCACATTATTGCCTGGAGGAAAAACGGCAGACACAACATTTATAATTCCTATCGACTTAGACCGCACGGAAAGCCCGGTTTGCAACATATCGCGAAATAGCGATAAAGCAAGGGTTTTATGCGATTGTGTTTTAATTTTTTGGGACGAGTGCACTATGGCAAACCGCAAAGCTGTAGAAGCAGTGAATAGAACTTTACAGGACATAAGGCAAAATGACCGGCCGATGGGAGCCATCACGGTGCTGTTCTGCGGTGATTTTCGGCAGACACTCCCGATAGTACCCCGAGGAACCAGAGCCGAAGAAATTGCTGCCTGTCTGAAGAGTTCTGTTTTATGGCGCAATATATCATCTACACACCTGAGTGTACATATATAAGACCTAAGTATTGTTGTATATGCTTTTCCCATGGTCAACTATACGTAGCTCTTTCACGCGTAAACAACCCCAATAACCCTTTTGTGTACGCTCCAGATGGTTCCACAGCTAATTTTGTTTATAAAGAAGCACTAGCATAAATAAAAAAAAATGATTTGTATCGGAATCCTCCAACAGCGCTTCGCACAAAAAAATACATTGTTAAGTTCCGACATCCACGCGAACGAAGTCGCGGGCACAGCTAGTTTAGAAATAAAATGTCATGTCCTTGTTACCACGGTATGATTTATTGTTGTATAGCTTTACTCACAAAACCGAAACGAGGCATATCTACCAAACCTAGAAACCTAAATCAAACCCATGTTACATCACACCGAAAGATTAGGCAGAGATGTAGGTATGTTATACCTACATACTCTTTGGTATTGTTCGTTGGGTCGGCTGAGGTGAGCTACACGTTTACTGGCACATGCTGACACTAACTGGTCAGGTCCACTCGGATGAGAACCTGCATAGTCCTCACATGATCTGGGTTTGTTCCGGCTGTTTCTTATCAGTGTAGTGAGATATGACACGCCGACCTCATCTAGTTTGTAAATAAATACTATCCCATAGCACCATAGGCTATAAATAATATAAGGTTCTTAAAAATAATTATCATTTCATTTCCACCCACATTTTGTCAGTAATGTTTAAGTCAGAGCGCAGATCAGGACACCGAGTTTGTATTGAGAAATACCCAATGAAAAAATCCAATAACATGCTCAAAGCTACTAGTTCAGAAACACCAACAAAGCAGACAGATTTCTCGATATATTTACTACCAGCTTTACACTTATAATAAATACTTCATCTAAGTTCTAAAAATGCTGTATAAACAATCTTCGCCCCCTAATCAACCTATTACAAACTAGGTCACTGGGTTTATACCATAAATATATGCATGTACTTTGTCGGCAGGAAGTTCTTAAAATGCAAAATAATTATAATTGCCCTTGACGGCTATAATCTCTAAAGACGCTGAGATCTTGGTAAGCCGAATTTGTGCGATAAGAAAATATTTTAATCCTTAAAGATGCCAAAAGATTTTCTCGAGTAAGAAACTTGCAATTTTTTCATCATCTGTCAGCCATTTTGCAACTGTTACTTTGTTAGAGTAAGGCTTCCAGTCTAACCGGATGCTGCTGAATACTAGTATTTTAGATGGAGCGACGGCCTATCTGACCTCCACAACCCAGTTAGTACTGGGTAATACGATACCCCTTGGTACGACTGGCTGTCAGACTTTCGGGCCACTGACTACCTATAACGCAGACTTTCGGGCCACTGACTACCTATAACGACTGTCGAAAATGTATAAATGGACCACCGGAACCAACGGCTTAGCGTGCTTTCCAAAGCACGGAGCAAACTCAGTATGTAATGGATGGTCAGTCATTCACGGACCTACGCTAGCGCAGCTTTACCTGAAGATCGACCCTAGCGGTTGTTGTTAGGCAATATTATATACCTGTGTTTCCTCTTCGTAAGAAAAATACCAAAGAGAGCATTTCGCCCCGTACAGTATCGTGTAGAACAACTAAAAGTTTCCCCGCCTGCACACAACCTAAGTGTCTTAACTGCGTACCTACTCTCGGGCAGTTAACTTTAAGTGTCTTTGTAACAAATAGTGACGGATGGCTGGCTCGTTACCGCGCTACTATAACCTAGTTTCGGTTCCTAGGTCCTAGACTAGTTACTATTGCTATTTACGACGTTGTGAGTAACGGAAACAAATGTTACTGCCTAATATTGTAGCGGGATGGGGTTGTAGTTTATGTAAATGGTCTTTTTTGGAATTTATTAAGACTTAAGGTGCGTTATTCTGTTGACACTAATCCCGAACGGTTGATGGAAGCCTTATTGTTTTTTTCTGAGATCTGAATCGTCATCAAAAGAGGCCACGACCTACGAGTGGAAGGTTTTAGATTCGATTCCAGACATGCACTTTACTGTGTCTAAATTAGTTCATTACCATTGCTCTCAAAACGGTGAAGGAAAACATCGTAAGGAAACCGGCATGACATAGAAGACATGCACCAACCTTCACTGGGCCCGCGTGGTTGATTACGGCACACGTTTCTTACAGAAAAGAGGCGTATTATTTACCAGTGAGAACGTTAAAGGTTATTTATAAATAGTATATTATAACAAAGTCTACTTGTATCTGAAAATGTTTTCGTAAACAGCTTTGTTTTACTAAAATTATCAAATAGCGAGTGTTTCCTAATTTTATTTGGTACGTAAGCTCAACGACCTGCTGAAGTGTTCAACTTAGAAATAACGTGTTCCCCAGAGGACACAGGACAACATGGAGTTACCTGTGTTTTCAAGATTGAAATCTACAAAGTTTTTCACTAGAAAAGTTGCAAGACTCGACTTGGAAAACATGTTAAGCAGTTGGTCCTGGCTGACATTTGTAGATTTTCGACAGTCGTTACGGGTAGTCAGAAGCTCGCAAGTCTGACAACCAGGCTCTCCAAGGGGTGTCGTATTACCCAGTTACTGGGTTGTGGAGGTCGCAGTCGCTCCATGTAAAATACTGGTATTCAGCTGCATCCGGTTAGACTGGAAGCCGACTCCAACATAGTTGAGAAAACGCTAGGCAGATGATTAAGAACAAAAATAATTAGCTAGTGCATCTAATTGATATCTGTAATAATTTAGTCACATCCATGACATCAAACTAATGTTACTCAAAGTTTCAGTCGACATGTTAGCTCTTATGAAGTCTCAGTAACTAACACTTCTATTGCCAGACACCTTTGGGGACCACAAGTTAGTGTCAAGTTTCCAGTTGCAGTAACTACGATTCAATGAGTTGCTTTCAGGAGAAATGTCTTCGTATTTCTGGGACGAGAAAGTTGCACTGTGGGGTATGGTTACTATCATTATTTATTCATTTATCAGACTACAAATAGATCCACTGTGTTGGTAACTATATAACTTAGTTATTTTAGTTATTGGTAACAAACAGGAGTAGTTTGTTGATAGCGACAGCAACTACAGAGTTGTACGCTACAGCCGTTTAAAGGTAATTGATACTACGGTTGAGCATTTTTTCATAAAACGACCAGTCTATAATAATATATTGAAAACTTAAAGAGGAAAGGAACTGAAAGTGAAAAACACACCTTTAAGGGACCTCGCGCTCTACGCCGCCATGACCACGACTTTTGGCCGCAGAAGCGACTTTAGGTCGAATCCAGAAACAGAAGTTTAGTCGCAAGACCGGCCGTCCGACCAGTTTTGTTCAATATGCGACCGGTCACGTGACAAGTCATGGTCGCGTAGTGTACGCGTAATGTTGGAAATAAAACTGAACTGAAATGTTAAGTTTTAATTAAAATTTAAATTCATTATTTTACCCACTGGATTAACAGCAGGTACTCGAAACATCAAAAGAATAACTAAATCCAAAAATCAAACATAGCTGAAGACGTGAAAAGAAACCCGCGTTATACAGCATAAAAGTTAATTCACGTTTATGCGGCGACTACCTTTGATTGCGAACAAAACCGCCCGATCGCCCATCAAATATTAGCCTACCGGAATAATATTAAACGTAAAATAAAAGAGATGCCTCAGGGCCCTAGGAATTAAGGGTCTGGACACATTTGCGCCGTTGCAGCGGGTGCGGACGCGATTCAAAAATCTCAAAGAAGAGAATGTAAATAATCAAGTGTTTCAACGATTCGTTTTTGAAAATGCTGACCAAAAATAGTACTTACAATTACAAGATAATTACTGCGAATGTAGCATAAATTCACAGCAGGTGATAAGAAGAAATGGACATTTCAAAATACAGGAGACCAGATATGAAGAACCAATCAACAATCAAACATGCCCGACCCCATAGATAACCCTGTAACCACAAGCTACACCCTCAAAAATCTCGCGGGTTGCTACAGCGATTGCAGAGAAAACAAATGAAAGATATTGCGTAGAGCTTGTCGCGACTTGCGGACACTACTCATGCAAAAGATACAAGTGACGCACGCACGCGCGTTATGGCGTAACTTGCATCGTACAGCAATGTGCCTGACTTCGCCTGTGGTCGTGGACGGGGCATAATAGATTTATAAATAAATTATTTACTTGAAACAATTTCTGTATACGACACGGTTGGCGCAGTGGTCAAGCGATTGACTACTGCGCTGCATGTCGCGGGTTCGATTCCCGTACGGAACAAATATGTGTATGACCTACAAGTAGTTGTTCCGGGTCTGGGTGTTTTTCTATCTATAATATGTACGTATTTACAAAAAAAAAATGTATACATGTAGTTTATCAGCCATCTAGTTACCATAACACAAGCATTAGGTTGCTTAGCTTGGGACTAGATGGTGCTGTGTGAAATGTCCAGGGATATTTATTTATTTATTTATTATACATTACGAGTATACAGAAATTGTGTTTAACAAATAGGTCCCCTGGCTCCCAAACTAGGATTACACCTGTGGCTTGGGAGACATTATTCCTTCATTAAAAAGGTGTGGTAGGTATGTATCAACTTAGTGATCTTTGCAGGTAATGACAACGATAAAACAGTAAATCTATCACGCTCACGCATCTACACCCGCGCGGAATCCGTGCGTCTATGTCCGCTCCCTTAGACTACGTCTCGCGTTAAATACGGCTTACCCACACTCAACTTCACTCCAGTGGAATTATATTCGGCTGTCGTTTCCCTCAGCTTGCTAATGAAGTATTTTTTTCCTTTTCAGCCATTATTTAATACTTCAAAGTAGAGGCGACATCTGTAGGCATGAATGCGTATGAAATAAGGAAGGTTCTTGAGATAGATGTGAAAAATAAAAATGATTTTTTTTTTGTTTGTTTACAGGAAAAATATTTGTTTATTAGGTAAAAAATACGCGTACCTAACTATCTCGATAGGCCAGTCAGGTGCAAGGAGACTATAGTGACTTAGTTGGTACTTTTGACAAACTGATTAGAGATCACACCGACCATGAATACTGTTAATGTCCAGGGTCTACCCATCAGGAAAAGAAAACATCATCGTCTGCCTATCCTTTTTCCCAACAGCTGTGTTGAGTTCGGCTTCCAGTCTAACTGGATTCAGTAGAATACCAGTATTTCACATAGAGCGGCCTATTTGACCTCCACAATCCAGTTAGTGCTGGGTAATACGATACCCCTTGGTAAGAATGGTTGTCAGAGTTTCGGGCCACCCACTACCTGTAACGACTGTCAAAGATCTACAGATGACAGAAAAATAAAACCAACAATTGAAGCATCCTAACACCACTCTACGGACAGTATGCTCTGGAACGAAACTTATGTTTCATAACAACATCATCATCATCAATTCATCAAAACACATGCATCGTTTTTAGGGTTCCGTATTACTAAGACTTCGCTGTCTGTCTGTCGGTCTGTCTGTCTGTCTGTCTGTCTGTCTGTCTGTCTGTCTGTCTGTCTGTCTGTCTCCAGGCTGTATCTCATAAACCGTGATAGCTAGAAAGCTGAAATTTTCACAAATGATGTATTACTATTGCCGCTATAACAACAAATACTAAAAATTAAAAAAAAAATAGTAAGGGGGGCTCCCATACAACAGATATGATTTTTTTGCCGTTTTTATAGATAATGGTACGGAACCCTTCGTGCGCGAGTCCGACTCGCACTTGGCCGGTTTTTTATTTATTTAACAGTTTATGTACACACTCAATACAGAAAATATAAAAGGAACAGAAAAAATAGGTACAAAGGTGATGCTTATTTCTAAAGAAATCTCTTCTAGCTGTTTTTTCTTTGTTATTTGATAGTCACAAATATATAAAAAAGGTGTCCATGGAAAACATTATTTTATGTTCTATAAACCTTTGGAAGGAGCTCATTACCACTAGGTACATAGAACTTCCTGTACAGAACCATTGTATAGTAATCATATATCTTCGGTGCTTCCTTGATTCCAATAAGACATCGGCACACTTCATCTACCAATCTATGTTAGGACCTCGTCCACTCGGACCAAGTTCTCAGCAGTTCCTATTACACTTGTTACTTCACTGGTATCGCTGTTTGCCTACATATCGGCAATATCAAAGTTTTCTAGTTAACAGTATCATGTTGTTGACGCTAAACTGTTTCTGAGGTAGGCAGAGAGAAGATCTTGTGTCATAATTCTATGTAGGCTTCTTGTTTTATGTCTTACACACAGCAAAATGAAAATTCGCGAACCTTGGGGATTGAAATCTTTGGAGTTGTTTGTTTTTGCTCTTGGGCGATATTGTCTCCCTTCTCACTGTCAATTTGTTTACAACTGGCTGTGTCGTTTTATTTTATTGTGGAAAATCGTTAACTGGTCTGATGATTATTAAGTTGATGATTATTACGATAGATACGTAAAAAAAGACTCAAAGGTGGACTGGTAGAGAATGCCTTGTGGCATTAAGTCAGCCTATGTACCACTCTTGTACATGAAGTTTAAATGAATATATTATACGTAATAATCATCCACTTAATAATCATCAGACCAGTTTGAGGCCTTTCTTGTCAAAAATGTTATAAACAAAAAAGCCCCCTTTTTTGTTTATAACATTTTTGTCAGAATCAGACGCTTCACTCGAGTGACTGTTACCCGTTAATATTGTTTCATTCCATGTTCACACAATAGCGACAAGATTTCATACCTAAGAATATTCATGCATTTGCTCCTTTGAAATCATTTGTCGAGCATTCGGTAGCCAGGTGCTGAAAACTATCATCGTTAAATCGAATCACTAATTAATTTATTTTTCACTTCAAGTGAAAGATGTCGATTAAGAGACAAAAAAGGAACAAAGTGAAGCGTCTGATATCAGCTTCAGCAACGTGAAACGAATCAATAATGTTCCACAAAGCCTCTAAAAACAATACTCATAAGTACTAAGCACTTCAGCCCCGACCTCTATTCAAGCATAAACAATTCAAAACAACAATACATGCGCTGTCACACCATTCATCTTCGCGAAGTTTCGTTACATCACAAGCACGAAAAATTATTAACCGTAAGCAGTCCAGGCATAAATCATTATATATTATCATAAATAAATATTCAATGGCGTCCCGTATTAAATTTCATCTCTCTGTGTGTTTGGCGAGCTTCCAAAGGCCACGATTGCCTGGTACAAAGAAAAAAAATACTGGATGAGCCTGATCAGGAACATTGTGGTGACCTACGCTACTTACCTGACGTCAAATAGAAACCGTCGACCAAAAACAACCGTCGGTCAGTAGTTCACCCATCACCAGACACAACACTCATCTGGTTGGAGTATCTTCTCTTTTCTTTGGAAGATGAGGAGCTTTACACGATGTTTCTTATACCTCTAGAAGAAAAATAAGCCTATCTTATTATTATAGTGCCGAAGTAAATTAAATACAATTAAATCGATAGCTCGAGGAGGTACTATTAAAAGGAAGGAAATTTAAATCAATATAAAAGCAAGCAAGATTTTTAAAACTAAGCAAAGTGGATTAAAGACATTTTTCAACAGTCCTTGTTTGTGTTGTCTTTATTTTTTTAAGCTCTAAAGTACTATTAATTTCATTCATATTATGATTACGGTACCATATCCATCTATGGAAACTATATAAATAAAAGAAACGGAAAATTACTTAACTTTTTAATAAGATCACATCCAGCTTCCCTATCTCCCCGCCACTGACTATGCAAAATCCGGTCCAATGTTTTCTCAGCGCACTTCACTATACTATCCATTTTCTATCCATTAAGGACTCTTGATTCTTTCTCAAATTGTTTGTCCGCAGATTCGCTTCCTGCTTTACGAACTTCGGCTTTTGCTTCTTTGTTATCCACATTATTCGGTTCTGGTCTACTTCCTCTGTAAGATGTGGGTACAGTTCGTAAGTAGTTTCTTTTCGAAGGTTTGAAATCACGCATGTAGCCGGAACGGCATGAGGAAATTATTTTTCTTATGTTTTCAAAGGTTGAATTCTTGAATTACTTTTTACTATGTGGTTGTTTGTGTGGTTTCAGCTGAAAAAAGTTTTTTTTTGTTTCAAAGGATGTTTGACTATATCATAATAATCTAGTTACTGATAGAAATACGGAAAGTAAATCATTTGTTTGAGGAATTAAATAATGCTCGATAAAAATGCGAACTTATTGCTTTAGGCAGGACTTAATACCACACTTGAATACGCCATACATATACTTAGCTATTAAAAGAAAACTGATATTATTAGCTAAATTATAAATACAAAAAAAAAATTAAGGCAACTAGCCTAAAAACATAATAATTTGTTCCATTACATTCCCAGCAAATTTTACAACAATCCATGTGAAATGCTCATCCCTGAGAACTGACCAAACATTATGCGAGTCTCTAAAACCCAACGAACCGAAATAACATTTTGTTTTTCAACTTCATTACCGCGAATCACCTTCTCTTCCGCGGCAATGAACACTCAACAGACTCGGGGAGCCAATCAATTTATGATTATGTTATTTTTGTTTGTACTTACCTACTCATACTTTCAGCAGTGTGATCCATGGCTGTTCCCATCGGACAAAATGAAGAAGTTCTATAAAAACTTCTTTCCGTTATTTATCCTTCTAACTTTTGCCCGCGGCTTCGTTCGCGTTAATTTAGAATTTGACAATTAAACTACATATTTACCTAATAATAAATTCAATCATGATTCGAAAGACACGTGGCGCCATCTATTATCATAAGAACGTTATTGTTGTTTTCCTCGGTAACATTACTTTTTTGGGATGAAAAGTACCCTATGTCCTTCTGTACACCAGAAAACGTATATATGCAAAATTTCAGGATGATCGGTTCAGTGGTTTAGGCGTGAAAAGGAAACTTACAACGAAACACACTTACTGTCGCATTTATAAAATTAGTTAGGTAGGAGGAGGTCTTAAGTGGTTTTTTTTTCAAATCGTCATTAATGCTTACCCATGTGGTAAAAAGAAACTTTTGTGCATGCTTCTAGACCCTGCAGTTTGTAAATCTACATGAACAACCCATTGGCAACTGACTAAGAAGTACATTGACGTAGATGGTTTCATACATAGGACAGCGGGGAGAAAATAAAGACATTGAAGTGATCAAAATATAGATTTGAGCTTTGGTAATTTATGGTAAACCAAATAACCTTTACACGTGCCCTTTTATTATTAACACATAGCCTAGTGGTTGTGTTCCTTCTATGACAATGGGTAAAACTTATTATGTAAACGTGGAAAGTGAACCAATCGTAGCTACGCTTCACAAACTGTTGTTGCGGTATGGTATAATTTCCAAGTAAAATATATTCAGATTCATAATATCTTTATTTGCATTCCATAATGTGTGAAGATCTTACAATGGGCTTAAAGCTGAGGTACAATTACGGACCCTGTAGGGCACAGCAAAAAGTATAAAATTTATGTAAGAAATAAAATTAATACTAAATCAATTTATTTTAAAATATGTGGTTAGTATTAATTAACAAAATTATAACATTAATTTTCTTGAGATCTGTTATTAAACTTAGAACATAATAATTATTTGGTAAGATTAAATTAAAACAAATTTTATAGTAATAAAATAATTATTTATCTATGTTACGACTAACAATGTATGGTGTATGTTTGTGTTAAATATATTTTTTGTCATGACACTTAAGACAGGTGTATCAAATTATTGACTTACGATATCTCTTCACAGGAAACAAGTATTCAATATCGTAATACCTTAGCACGTGCAACAAATATGTTACGTAAAAACAGCAATATTTTACCAAAATCAAGGCCAAAAAGACCTTAAGCATGACGATTATGTTCGTCTTCCGTCCCAAGTTTGCAGAGCATTTTTTCTTCTCCAGATTCTCCAAGTTCACGTGAACATTATGATAAAGTGGAACACCTGCGGGTCACTGATTTACCGCCACGTCCGTAAAGCCGGCTATTAACGCGGCGACTAATCGCATTAACTCTGTTATTGTCGCACCGCAAGCGACGCGTTGAGTCGACAAAGCGAGGATTTGCGTCGCCGAGTTAGCTGTTGCGATTCCTCGGATTTGGACTTCATTTTGTTGTGTTTTAAAAGGGTCAGTTTTCTGTGTCAAATGTTTGAGCTGGATTCGAATTCTGGATGAAAAATCTCGAAAGCAAACACAAATTCAATATACTGGTCGAATTTTAATAACTGAATCATCAAACTAATGGAAAACTGTTGACAACTTTTCAATTATTCTAGTTATTTTTTAAATATTTCGTCATAGCAGATTAATTTTCTATCCAGAATTAAAATCTGCAGTATGAACAGGCGTCATAAAATCCGCAAGTTAATTATAATGAGTCGTATGCCGCTAATCGCAGTGACGCTTTGTCTGAACTGACTGAACAATGCGCGGCTCCCATTCACGAGCAGTCTTTTGTGAGCGCGCGCGTTTAATTTATTGCACCTTTCTTACTCAGGAGTTGGGAACGAGTTTGTAATAATTTCTCCGCAATCGTGTGCTCTATGCCTCCTGATTTTTTAATGTTCGTCTTTAAGATGTGATATTTGATTGCTACGATTCCTGATCAGGCCTTCTCTTAGTAAGTGGTTTTGGACCAGTCTTGGTAATAAGTTAAGTTTTTAATATTGGTAGGTGGACAAGACGTAATGCCCTTTTTCCATAAGGGTAAACAGAAGCTACAGAAAGCCATGTGCTACGATTCTTACATACTCCTTTTCTTCGATGATGATCAGTAAATGGTACTAATGCCAATGCCATAAAATACACTTTGATTAAATGAAAAAAATTACAACGGCCTTTAAAACCTAGTCCATTGGTTTCAAAGTGTTCAGAAGTGTGGTTGTGGTGTAAATTCGCGGATCAGTCAGTCAGTTGCGGGACACGGCTCGAACAAGCACGCAAATAGTGTAGCCATGATGTCGGTGTATTAAACACCAGTCATATAAGAATGTTTGGTTGACATCGAATTGTGATGGTTCAGAAGAATCAATTAAACAGTTCAATTCATAACTCTTCTTTTGTAATCTGCGTTCAAAGTCAAAAGTCAAAGTCAAAGATTTATTTGCAGATAAATATGGTTACAAAAGTTCTTACAGTGGTAGTATAATAGTAGCTTAACATATTTAATCATAACATAATGACATGCAAATTTTTGGTATAAGTACAATTACATCATTGGGGTTTAAGCTCAAGGAATTCTTTTATATTATAGAAGGGATTCTCAATTAACCATCTGTGTAAAGCCCTTCTGAAGCGTTACACCTAAAGATAATGCCAAAAGTGCACAATTGCATTTTCGGCGCTAGGCTCATCGCCACTAGGTGCATTACATGCTATCTATATTGCTTACATTTAGGTAGGGTTTAAAAATGGGAGCATTAGTTTTATATTTAGTAAAACTGTGAGCCTTGTGTTTAAATGTACTGTCAAAAGTAAGACGTATTTCTTTCTTAATTTTAACCTTGTAACCTTTTAAATTTTTTGAGCATAACTTTACATTGCTTTATCATGTCAGATATCGTATACGTGCGCATTTGCCTTATTAAGTTATAAACAATTTGTTATCAATCCATACATCAGTCATAGATACAGTTGCTATAAATCCGATTCATAAAACCGATACATCAAACCCCGAAAATGCTTCCCGAACAATTTCTATACCATGGACACACTAGCAAAGCATCGCAATTAGATTCAATTAACACCAGGCATCGTTACGGCTGCTAATTATTCCACCTGGAGGCTCTGCGGCCGGGCAGGGGAAATTACTGCACCCCATCGGCAGTTCTGTGCTATTGTTTATAGGGATCCGATAAGGGTTATTAAATGGGGAATTTGGCATTTTTACTGGAACATGTCATGATCATATCAGGATGTTAACTGAAGAATACGGCAGACAGATTGTAAAGTCAAAAGTTCATGACTCAAATAAGGCTGATTATACATATAATCAGGACTTTTGTATGTCACAAATTACATAACATAGTACGAAGTGTATTGAAACACATGGGGAGCAGAAGTGGCGTTTGGTAAGTGGCGTACGAACGCCACATAGTCCCATATAAGTCCAAGAGTAAGCCTATTTATTGTCGCACAAATGCAGATTCCGGGACGATACTCAGAAATTCCACATGGAAAAACACAAAAACTTTTCCTGACTTGGTGATTAAACCCAAGGCCCCATGCTCAGCAGTCAAGCTTTCGGCCACTGGATTATTTGCCTGTGTACTAATGTTTTATTCAGTATGGGTGAAACTAATAAGGCACAGTAATCCTTGGTGATTTGGGAAAGGCTATTTGTTCGGAAGTGAAAGAGTTGGGTTTAATAAGGGTGTTGTTTTGAATATATTTGTCACAACCTGTATCAGACCTTCAATTTCGTTGAAAATTTGCAATTCAGTATTGCGCTACGTATTTGGGATTGATTGTATCTTGACAACATCATTGTAGGGTTAGGTATGTATTGTATGAAATTGATTGATTTATTTTTTTGAGATTAGCGATATGATTTACGTCGGGCATCTGAACGCTTACCAATGCTTGATACTAATTATGGAACTATTGTTTTCATCACGCTAAAATTGGTTCCTAGCGTGGTTTAAGATTTTCATCTCACTATGAGAAATGCTCACGATGAGGGTTTGATAGAAAAATCTACCATAAAGGTACAAAGTCAAATAAATCATTTACAGTATTTATTTACTTACTTTTTTACTGGCAAAGAATCGGTTAGTAAGTCAGTAAGTTAAAGCTAATTATTATTCATCAGGCACCTTTGTTTTTCCTATCTTCCGTTTGAATGATCAAAGAACCGTTGAATAATTTTAAGCTACTTGCCTCAATATAATGATTTAGAGATATACTTTGTCTAGAACGAAGTTTAAGCTAGCAACAGTACTAAACCAAAGCTAGGTCCATCTAAATCACGCAGGACTAATCCATCAATATTAGAGAGTAGGTACAGCAGAATTGCGATGCTGCAGTAAATCTGCCTCCCCCGGGACGTAATCAGTAGAGTAGTAAGTAAACGAGGTGTCCGGTGTACGTACGGTGTTTATCCGGTTGTTGGACGGTGTTTGTCCGGCATGATACGCAGGGAAACGGATTAGTTATCAGGACAGGCGAATTGTGGATGAAAATAGTTTTCTCATTTCGGCGTCTGTCATACATCACACCATTTCATAATTCCTGAAAGGTTGATGTGTGAAGAAGAATACGGTACAAGATACAAGCCCTTACAAACCCCTTGTCTGAGTTATCATTTTTTTGTACCTACTTTAAAATTAAAACCAAAATTATTCAAAAAACGCACATAAAAATACACTCACTTAATACGACTTAAAGCCCAGAATTCAAAATAAAAATTAAATGGATAGTCGCAAATTTAAATTTCAAGACATTTACTACATAATTATAGCACAAGGATCAAAATATAAACACAAATTATCTTCCCAACTTGTTTTCTTATTCAGTGAATAAATAAACATCTACACTTAACGTTCAAGTATTTAAGAATGGTCTGAAGAAATATGTTCTGAAAAGCTTTCCAAAGGTTTTATACGTAGCATGGGAAAAAACACGTTTTGTAAATTAGCTGATTGGTTTAATTCCGCAAAAGTGTCTTTTGAAAAATACTCATTACATTAGAGGTTTGAAGTGAATGTATTTATTTTAATTACGTTAAAAGTGGAAGAGTTTTTTTTACATTTTTTACGTTTATTATGCGCACAGCTAAGGAGTGGAATTCCCTGCCTTCGTTGGTGTTCCCAAGTTCATATGACCCCAATCTATTTAAGTCGCGAGTTAGTAGGCATCTTTTGGGTTAGCTCGTTCCATCGTCGACCTCATCTCTGTCCTGTAAGACTAGATTGAGGTCAAGAGTAGGCCCATTAAACATAAAAAAAAAAAACATTTATTTTGGTATGTTTTTCTCGATTGCAAACATTTTTAAATCAAATTACTAAGATCTTAATATATTATTTAGTCTCGAATATTTAACCGTAAAAGTCTAGCTTTTTCTACAAACAACCTGAAGTCATCAAAAAAGCCTAAATATTATGTTGAAAAAGTTCACTTAAAACAGGCATTCATTTGTGATAAATATTCCTAACGAGCTCATACTTATACCTATAAAAACAATAAAAATTTAAACCTAATTTGGCTCTGAATCAAAATATAAAATCAATAGCCCTCCTTGGAAAATCGGTTCCTAAGTAAAACTATTCAAACAATAGCGTCCTCTTCTCCTCCCTCTCATTGCCATCCCATGAATACCGTTATGTGAGCACATTATCATATAGGATTGCCCAAACTGAGTCGAGTGCCACCTTAGGGTTAGATAGACTACCCATTTGTGGGCAATTATTTAGGACTTAACTCTGTCTGGCGAATTTTGATCGCGTGTAGAATTTTAGGTATTGCTTTTTCTGTTTTTTTTTTTTAAATAAAGAGATCATTTAGTTTTGTGTGAGGACTGATTTGATTTTTTCAACGAGTTTAAATTCCATAATAGCAAATGTTAGTAAAAAATGAGCAGAGTGATAATCATAGATATTTTAAGGCTTTAAAAAGATACGTATACTAAAACTTACTTACTAGTTGCATGATCGGCGTAGAATTTGTGACGTGCCTGAGATTTTAGCTTATAAGCGATAGAATTAAAATATTTGGAATCTCCTTCAAGGTACATAGAAATACTTTATGCCATTTGTGGAAAGTGGTCTTGCGACGAAATAACAAAAAAAAGGAAACTTAAAAAAATACGAGTTTTATCAAAACATTCTAAAGACACAATCGAACCGAATTCTAATTTGAATTCCTCAAAATTAATCCAATTCCGACAAAAAAACGTTCAATTATAATAACAGTGGAAGTTTTCAGTCTCTGAAGTAACTGTAGGAATCCCTTCGGAAACGTTTTCAATGAATACCATTACTGGCGAAATAGATATGTAGATGCAGAAGGTCGGTTTCACACAACGATCTAAAACAGACGCACGCACACATAGACGCGTATGAATAGTGGACTGCCTACATATACCGCACCTTGGCAGATATTTCTGTACAGTGTACATTATCTTTTTTTTTTTGTATGAAAAGCTTTGCCCCACACTCGGAATTTCACCTCGCATTCTCACATACACAAACTGCCAGACCCGGAACGCCGGAAGGCCGTATTCTACAAAATCTTTGCAGGCTCAATGCTGATTGGTATAATTATTATGTCACATACATAATTTCGATTTCTTTTTCTATTGTAAAAGCCAGTTTCTTTGTTTTGAGAGCAGTGGTGAGAAAGTACATAAAGAAACGCGCCTGTCTGGGTTCGAACCCACAACCTACAACTCTTACGTCGAGGCCACCATCACTGGATCACCAATGCTTTGCTTTGACCTTCTGCACCCATCTATTCTGTGCCATAACCGACCGGCGGTTATTACCATACAGAATTACAGGGGATTGACCTGCACTACTTCGGGCAAAGAAATCGTTTGAAAGCGTTTTTATTGGGTTAGCTCTTTTGAGAATTTTAATAGAGTAGCATACTTGGGTGTTGATTTATTCCAATGGTAACTTTACACGGTTCAACCAATTTGGTTTAAAGGAAATTGAAAAGCAAAATTGAACTTTGTAGTTCCGGCTTAAACTTCTTTTTTTGATCGTAAGGTAATTAGCCAGATCCTAATCGTTATTTGTTTAAATTTTGATACAGATATTATGGTAGCTGATCGACAATAGATTTGTTTGATAAGATCATAATTAACTTATAAACAGGTTAGCCAGGTGTAAATTGTTTTTGATAAAGCTAGCACAAAATATTTTGCAGTATAAAAATGACGGAGTATTTCTAGCATAAATGAGTTTAAAATTCCTAAATACAGATCATCCGTATCTTCGTTAAGATTTCCTCCAAAAGACATTTATAATCCGTCAAACATTTTCCCGTGGTAACTTTTCTGTTTCCCCCAGTAACCAGTACAGTCATAATTATTTCTCTATTTGCACCCACAACTGCCTATATCCTCAAAAAACACATAACATCCGTATTCCCGTGCTTTACCACAAAAACCTATACACATAGACCTTCCACCACAACCCGACATTACTCGAGTCTTCACGATTTGAATTTCAAACTAAGCCCCGAAGATTAAACTTATTCGGCCCATTATTTCGTTACCGAATTTGTTTTTTGCACGAACCTTACATGCCAGTACTCTGTGGTTTGCATTCTTTAAAATTGGAACGTTCTCGGAATCGACATAATGGCGGCCATTCCGTTTTGTAATAGATCTTAATAGGCACGTGGGAAGTCAGCTTTATTTGTAGCCTTGTGATCGTTTTTGAGGGTTAGTGTAGCATAATCAGCATAATATATAATGTTTCCACTACTAGGACACATTGCCTCCTCTCTGCGAGAGGGAGTGAGCCGTTATCCACCACGCGGGTCCAGTGCGGGCTAGTGGGTGTCACAGTCCTGACTTCGATTTTTATTCTAGGACATGACGGTATCTTTTTTATCTCAAAACTGGGAACTTTTCTGTTTTTGAGATCAGTGACGATATAATAAATATAAAGTAAACTGCTCTAGACCATTAAAATTGAAAATCAGAGGGATAGAAATTAAGGAGGATTTTTCGGATTCAAACAAAAGGCAAATAAATAACATAATGCACATACACAGACAGCACTGTAAATTAAATCCTCAACTCGACGCAATATTCACAAAGTCACAAACCAAAGTCCAACGATTTTATACAAAATGTAGATTTTCCACAAATCGTATACACTTTTTAGTTCGTTTCGTTAGACCAACGTGTTACGTTTGAATTCGCACATAATGAGCTAAACCTTTTGCCGACAATTCGAGTGAACATTTCAGTATAGCAGAACGTTCATATTTTTACACGTGAATTATGCTGAATACGAGTTTAGAAACGGCAAAGGTCGTGTGTTGAAGTGTAGACATTTTTGTTAACATATTTTATGTTAATGTTGCAATATTTTAGTTTAGGTTTTAGCTTAGAATAAACTGGACTTTTTCTTGTGGTAGGTGAACTGTGGAAAAGTGTAATGATAGGCTTTTTGAGAGGTATTAATATGTAGTTCCGCGTTATTTAGGACGTCTGTGATAGCGCTTTTGTTGAGCAATGGAGTGCTTGGGGCCAAAACCATGCATAATGCACGCTTTGTACCTATTGTATCTTACATAATGAGAAAAATAGAGGATAAATACTTCCCCTTTTCCTACAATAACCATTAATAACTCCTCCCATTAGCTTCCTACCATAAAATGTCTAAACCAAGATTATTTATTGAAAACCCTAAACAATATCTTACGAATAAAAATGAATGCCTATAGGCTCGCCCGCTTTTACATGTGATTTTTGCACATTTTCACTTACTCTAAGCAACCGAAGGCAAAAAATTAAGGTGTTGTAATCTATTTAGGTGTTGCACCTAAATTAATCCCAGCTCTGGGCGCAGACCTGAGGTTAGGAGCATGGAAAAATGTGATTCCGTGTTGCTAGATGAGGCGCCACCCTAAACGGACATAACAAATATAAACAAATACATTAGATAAGTCTACCTACACATCTGCTTACCCCTCCAGGGTACCATACAGGGTACACAGACTTAATGTGATGTTATGCCTAAATACAGAGCATCCAAGTTATAATTTATTCCGCCCTTACCCTAGCACGAGTTATTGGTAACTAATAGGATAGATTCGACCCGTGGTTGCGCTTGCATGAAATTGAGGAATGAATTATCTATTATTGGTTTCATTTTTCTTTTTATAAGGGTGTGAAATGGCCTTTAGATAATACGGCTTAGCTTTTTAATAAGAGGAAGGGGTGAATTTTGTCGGCTTTAATGGTTTTTTGGTACATGAAACTTATTTTTAAAAGAACCAATTAACCATGTCGGGTACAGTATCATTGGATTTTAGAATCTTCTGTTAAAACCCAATGATATAATCTAATGTGGGAGTAATATACCTACTTGCCTACCTATGTCCTGAATTGATATGGCCGTAACTTTTGTATCTAACAAAAAAAACGATGATATCACAAACAATTTCCCTTTCTAATCTACGTCAAAACGTATTGCATACTTCAGTCCCCCCAACCTGCTTCCACCGAGGTCTTCACTGCTATCCTTTACAAGTCCCTCCACGTGCTCCAGCCTCCACCTCTAACCGAGTACACCAATCGACTGATATTGAAAATAGATTGAAATTGGATTGAGTTGAAAATTGGAAATTTTGCAATGGCGTTCCCTTGGGCTTTGCAATAGCGGTCCCCTGGGCTCCCCGGTTGCATGCCCGTTGAATATATTTTTTCGAATTACGGTCGGTGTGGTATAAATATGTTGGTTGTATGTCCCCTGTTTGTTGAATTTATGGTTTTCGGCGGTTTCTTGGTTGTTTGAGAGGAATAAAGAAAGTGATTTAGTGTTTTAAATTGTTGTCCACCCTGTCGGAATTCACTGTTGCTTCTGAGAGTGAGTTTATACCAGTAAGCTTGTAACGTAAGCTCTAAAAAAACACCTTTTAAATAGGCTTGAAAAAATAAAACCTACACTATCATCTAGTACACAGGCCAGTATTATCCTCATAACACTCAATTAGCAAGATGCTACTGCAGCGCAAGAGGGCTTGGTTTCGATTCCCAGGTCGTGAAAAGTTCTAATGAGTTTTTCATGAAGCACCTTTCAGTAGCAAGTGTAGCAACCCGAGTCTGGATTTTTTCCCGGTTCATCGGAATGGGTTTGCCCCCTATTACACGGAACTCCCACATAAAAATGAGGTGTAGGTACTATAGGTACCCACACCTTTTCCAAACCCTTCGGGGGTACAGGCATGTTGTTATATTATGTAAAACAATCATTCCTACTTGAAATAATACTCCTGCAACCTACGTCTTCAATAACTAAACAGACAACCTCCTTTAATATCGTTTTTCTTGAAAGCCTCGACGTAATACTGGTAATATAATTTTCAGTGCGGTAGAACATTCCGCGGCACAAGTTCTGTCGTACTCGCAAGATGCTCTGCCGGGCTGCGGCTGACTTTACAGTCAGAGAACGAGAAGCATCCGGGATGGTGGCTTATCGTGTAGCTAGCAACCAGCCGTTATTGTCACTGGTTGCGATAGCTTAAGAGCATTAGCCTATAAAGTTCCCATTGATTTGGATTGTTCCCATTGGCTACGTGGGTCATAAGCTACCACGTGAGCCCAGTGTGATGAAACTTGCGATAGGTCCTAGGTAATTCCTAGGTAAAAAGGTTAATTGACCTTATAAATAATAATCATTACAGTATTGGTGTAGCAACAATCAAAATTGGAATTGTTGTTTATGAATCGAGATTATCGACATATTATTTAAGCCCATTGTTTTTTGTCGTGTTTATTTACATCCATATTTTGTTTACCAAAATGATCTTAATTAAAAGTGTTCAAGTGTGGTCCAAATTTTATAAATATTAATCAAAACGTACAGTACACTTCTATATAAATCGTCTTCATCACAAAATATTAAACACGCCACACAGCTATCATAGCAACCAGTCACACAATCACAACTTTACTACAACCGACCCAGTTGCAGTTGCAAATTACATACTACACGCTGTCAGGGAATTATGCGAAATTTAATATAAAACTATGCGCCATAACTCAACCTCGTGTGCCACATGTGACATGCTCCCGCAACTTTTTGCAGCCATCTTTTTTTTATTTTTAAACTGTAAAATTTCCAACGAGTTGGCGAAAAGTTTTGATTACAAAAAGTGTCAAATGTTAAAAGTGCGCCTTTTGATGGCGGGTGCTTCCGTCCATTTTATTGCAGTTCATGAATTGGTGGGGTTTATTTTATTGTTCAGTAGTTGTTTGATAAATTGCTGGTAATTGCTGTAAGCCGTGAAAAGTATGTAAAAAAAACAAATCAAATCATTTATTTGCTTGAATATGGGTAGGTACATGAGGTGATACATACAACAGAAGTTCTTTAAGCCATATCCTACCTTAACAGGTGTGCAAATATCTGTTACAATAAAAATGTGTGTGTGTGTATGTATGTATAGTTAGGCAAAATCAGTTTTGTTTGAGGCTGTACCCACTCACAAGTATTGCGAATTCCAATTACAGCATAGCATTTACTGAGCACATTTCAAGAATTTACAAAAAAAAACTAACAAAGAACATAAAAGCCTAGGTAAAATTTTATGAAGTCCGACTCAGAATTTCTCGCTATATCGAATAATTTATTTAAAATATTAAGAGTCATGTTAGTTTACAGTAAGTTCTACCCGGGAATTGAATTCATTCACTGAATGAGGACTTCTTGCACTACATTATACACCAAAGGAAAACTTTATTTTGCTTCATTTGTAAGCTCCATGCGACAGAACTTAGTACTGGAAGTTGAGCACAACATCTTTAATCTTTTGAAGACGATACCTTAACTATCTTTAAAAGAAAGAACATTAACAACTCAAAAAACTAAAAACAGTTAGCCAACGAATAAAAAGCCAAACTATCAAGTAAGTAATTACGTACTGGTTTTATAGATGACCCCAACATGCTCACAGTTCAACTAGAAACAGTAGTTTAGGAACAAGATATACTTTTGTCTGGCCTCCCACAAGATGAAACAGTGAACTCGAAAGTAGTAACGAAAATCCACTGGATACGAGAAGCACAGGACAGAAAGACCTGGCGATGTTTGGGGAAGACGTAAGTCCAAGAGTAGGCATCTTTCGGCTGATATCGCTAGAAAACCTAGTTCAATATTTTAACTGAGACGTTTTTTATTTTAACGATTTTGGTGATATAACAAAACTATTAAAATATAACAAATTAAGACGGTGATAGTATCTTGCCATATCAACAGCAATGTAGAAAATAATTATTTTTCTACTTTGCTGTTTTATCGTGTGTCGAGTGCATAGCACACCAGAATGGAAGTCAAAGTGACCGAATAATTTCTTAATCACAAAACTTGAAAAATTACAAGTCACACTGACTCTTTACGATAATATGCTATTACCTTATCTATTTACGACAACAAGATAAACCTTAAAAATATTGTTATCAAGATCACACAATCGTATTTTCTTTATTCATAAAAATACATGTTTTTGCTTATAACTGTGACTTGTAGAAAATCATACCCATTCATAAATACTTAAAGTATTAAAACTAGCAAGTCAACTTCATTGATAAAATTTTATCAATGAATTCAGGTAATCTTTTGATTCCTTCCTGTTGGTGTTAAAATATACAAGATTGAAAAATATTGATACGTAAATAAGATTAATGCTGTGTATGATAAGCTAGCATTTTTATCCGTTTCCTGTCTTGTTTCAAACGAGTAAAAAAAACAAAGTCTTGCATCAGCAAAGAAAGCATGTACATTATGGACTCGTGTTCACTCGAGTAATGGTTCCATCGATTGACTGTTCGTTTTTACTCCATCCCACGTTCATACAACACAGACAAGATTACATAGGAATGAACGTTCATTCGCTCCTTTAATTTTCATTATTCATACATTTGGTAGGCGAGCGAAAGATGTCGACTGCCGAAATCCAAAATCGTTAGATTGATTCACTAGTGAATTTATTTCGTCTGCAGATGTTTCATCGTGAAGATTTCAAATGAAGAAGAAGTGAACCATATGAATTAACCACTGAAAAAACTAACGATATTCCGGAGACCGCGAATCGGTAAGCATATGGTGGAGCGACGTTCTCCGTTGGGTAGCAGCTGCATCAGAAGTGCCGAGAATTCAGTTAAGTGCCGTGCAATTGGAGACGCCTAAATCCAGCAGTGGTATGCTGCATGCTGTTGATGATGATGATTATTATGCTCTTAATGGATACGTCACAAACATAATCAAAACAAGGCAGTAGACATAACAGCTTAACCAGACATCAAAACAATGACGGTGCGCAAACAGTTACAAAACGGTCCTGAAGACAAAATATTGTTTTGTCAACGAAAGATAAAATTGTTTTGTCTGGTTATCTAAAACTATTCTTTACTCTTTTAGTAAAGTCTATATTTTTTGAACTGCCGCGTTGGTTTTGTGGTCGCGTTAATAATAAGCATGTGGTCTTACGTTTGATGACAGGTCGCGGTTTCCCATCAGGAATCACTCAATAGCAGCCAGAGTCTGGATGTATGGCCATTTTATGACAACAGGCTCGCTCTTTATTAAGTCAAACTTCATCATCATCATCATCAGCCTATAGCAGTCCACTGCTGGACATAGGCCTCCTCCATCGCACGCCATTCAACTCGATTCTCAGCAACTCTCATCCAGTTGCTACCAGCCACCCCGCGAAGATCGTCACCCCACCGAGCCTGAGGGCGTCCCACCTTACGTTTGCCGATTCGCGGTCTCCACTCAAGAACACGTCTACCCCAACGGTTATCGGTCCTACGGCTAATATGACCGGCCCATTGCCACTTCAGCTTACTTATTCTGTGGGCTATGTCGGCAACTCTGGTTCTCTGTCGAATCACCTCGTTCCGAATGCGATCCCTCAGAGAAACTCCAAGCATAGCCCGTTCCATAGCTCGCTGAGCGACCTTAAATTTATGGACTAGCCGTACCGACAGTGTCCACGTTTCGGCTCCGTAAGTCATAACAGGCAGGACGCACTGATTGAAGACCTTAGTCTTTAGGCTCTGTGGAATACGCGACGAGAAGACCCGGCGAAGCTTCCCAAATGCTGCCCAGCCCAGCTGAATTCTTCTATTAGCCTCCCTCTCCAAGTTGTTCTTACCAAACTGCAGAGTTTGCCCGAGGTACACATATTCTCGAACAACCTCGAGAGGACCGCCATTGACAACAATAGGTCCTGGGGTGACGTGTTCGTTGAACATAACCTGGGTTTTGTCCAAGTTCACCCTGAGACCAATGCGTATAGAAGAATCAACTAGGCCATCCAGCATCTGCTGCAAGTCGTGCAGCGATTCAGCCAGTATGACGATGTCATCTGCAAATCTCAAGTGTGAGATGTACTCGCCGTTGATATTAATGCCACGTCCTTCCCATTTCAGCGTCTTGAACACATCCTCCAGTGCGTTGGTGAACCATTTCGGGGAAATTACGTCCCCTTGTCTTACCCCCCGACGCAATGGGATATGCTCCGTTTGCTGATTTTGAGTTTGGACGGTCATTGTGGCGTTCTCATAAAGGTTTCTCAACACTTGGATGTATCGCCAGTCGACTTGGCATCGCTGCAGAGACTCCAGAACTGACCAGGTTTCGACAGAGTCAAAAGCCTTCTCATAGTCCACAAATGCAAGACACAGCGGCCGATTATACTCTTCGGACTTCTGTATGATCTGCCGCACTGTGTGGATGTGGTCTATGGTGCTATATCCTCCTCGGAACCCGGCCTGCTCCGGTGGCTGGAAGTCGTCGAGCCTTCGCGCTAGACGATTTGTGACGACTCTTGAGAACAGCTTATACACGTGGCTAAGGAGCGAAATGGGTCTGTAATTCTTTAGTAGGGTCTTGTTCCCCTTTTTAAAGAAAAGAACGACCACACTCCTTCTCCACGCTTCTGGAGTTCTCCCAGAGAACAGGACCGAGTTGAAAAGCTCCCGAAGCTCCCTTAATACAGGACGTCCTCCCGCTTTCAGGAGCTCAGTCGTTATCCCATCCTCACCAGGGGCCTTTCCATTCTTAAGCTGTCTAAGAGCCGCCTCAATTTCGTCTTGGCTGACTTCTGGCAGGTCTTCTGTGAAGTGGCGGGTTAAAGTGGCTCTGGAATCCTCATTTTCGGGATCAGGTCGCGATGCATGCGATGCGTACAACTGGCCGTAGAAGTTTTCGACTTCCGAAAGAATCTCCGGCTTCGAAACGACGATATCCCCACTAGATTTGGTCAACTTCGTCAGGTGGCTCCTCCCAAGTGATTGGACGAACACTTTCGACCCCCGATTTTGCTCAATCGCTTTTTCTATTGAGCGTGTGTTGGAGCATCGAAGGTCGCGTCGTACTAATTTTCTGATACTTTTATTGAGTGCCTGTAGTTCTGACGAAGTGACGGGTAGGTTTTCACGTCGTTCCGTCATAAGCTCCAGAGTCTCCTTCTTCTCCTTCTTCTCGGACTTCCTGCCCTTACGCCGCATTTTACAAAAACGCGTCCCTTCCTCCCTGAGGATTTCCACCATTTGTTCGAGCGCCTGGTCAACGTCATTTGTGGTTTCCACGGCCGCGAATCGGTTCTCCAGATCAAAGAAGTCAAACTTACTTACATGTATTTGGCGAAATATCGTGAATAATGTGTAAAATATGTGGTACACCCCTGCCTAAGCGTTTAAGGGTTACAGGCTCGACGTTATTTGGAATGTATGATATGGAGGAAGTAAAAGAACTATCTAAGGATCGTAACTTGTGGCGTTCTGTAATTTCTGCTCACCTCCATCGGACATAGACATGAATTAATGTATGCCTCTATGTTTAATTTTGTTATGTTGAATTTATTTAGCGACAGATTATTAAATATTGATTTCGGTTTCAATTTTATACTCTTTTGTGTTATCAACTTATCACTTTCTTTGTGAATGCTGGTTAACCTGTAATTGGCGACTGTGTAAGTCCAAGACTGTAAAACCTGTACTCAAGACATTTTGTACACACAAGCTGTTAGTAAACCTTTATTAATAAATAAATAAATACATTCACACACACCTTACCACACTATTAACCCCAAACTATTCTCCCTACATTCCACCCACCACAGCTTCAACCAACCATATGCACGCAGACTCCCACAATTCTTCCATCTGTGACTACTATTATCCTCTCAACAGTGTCCCCGGGTGGCTGGCTCAGTGAAATATTTCCGTCGTTTGTCACTGTCACCCCGTACACCCCCTCTCACCCCCTCCCAGGAGAATTGGACGGGCTCCACACTAATTGGTAATCAGTTCAGCTATTAGAAAATATTGGCGAGCTTTAATCATGATTTTGGAAGGACATTGGACATCCTGATTTGAGTAAGAGAAACAAATTGTTTGTAATTAGTTGGTGTTGTTGCTAATATTGTTGTCACATTAATTTGTACCGGGTTTACCGCATAGCCACGAGCTGCACGCTGAAGTACCACGCGTGTTGTGACAGCGACTTCCATAGAGGACACACACGTAACTGCAAGCCGGTCGGTTGGCTCATTTGCAACTTCCTGCGCAATCGCACGGCATAACCAAGCGACTATTTTCGATAATATTATAGAATAATACTAGTTTCTGCCCGCTGCTTCGCCCGCGTGGATGTCGAAAAACATCCGACGGGAATGTACTACCGGGATTAAAAAGTAACCTATAGGTTAATCCAGGTTACGGTAAAAAACATAGTTACATACCTTCATCCCCCTTTTTAACCCTTCTGGGGTAGAATTATCAAACACGCTGAGACATGTATAAATTAATTTTCAATCGTCAGCCTAAACACAAAATTTGAAGATCCTAACTTCAGAACTGACGGACTTTCATTTAAACTTACATCCCCTATTTTACTCCTTTTTTAATGGATAGTTACTCTTCATAAAGAACACACCCTCCAAGTTTTATGTCTCTAGGACCAGCGGTTTGGGCTGTGTGTTGATATATCACCCAGTCGGTCAGTTTACCATTTTATATATATAGATATAAGATTTCGATACTCTCTAGATTGCATGTACAGGCAAGTGTAACTGTACAGTATAGTTTGACTGCACCATGAAGTACAAACCGGATAAAATGGACAGACGATCTAGTAAGTGGAGCGGGTTTCCATGCGAAGTAACAGGCCCAAAACCGACTGTCGAAATCTTTAGAGGACGTCATCACAAAGTTAAGTGATTTTAGTAGATGGGTAGCATACTAACTTACCTTTACTGTGAAAGAATATAAAGGAAAATATGAAACTACCTCCAAAGAAAAAAAAGAAAACAAGTTTCGTTTCATTAAGCCATAAAATCAAACACTTTTAAGGGTCCAACTTTAGAAATATTCAAGACATCCCTTAGGGGTAAAAATGTCGGAGGGGTGTAATTAAAAAGTTACACCCCACAGGGTAAGTGTGCGCAACTGAACGACAGCTGCGTTTTATTCCTTATTTCCTCAAAGGGGATGAAAAAATGCCTGAAAACTTTAGCCCGTAAATATTAAAATCGCCTGATTTTGTTTATGGTGCTTATCGTTGAAACGTAATCAGTTTTCGCAAGTAAACACAGGCTGTTCTCCTATATTAAAACTTGGACTTCGGATAGGTTCTTCCCTTGTTGTGGATGCGACGGTGGGGGAATTATTGAATGCTTCTGCCTGCTTATGTAGTACATTTTCAAAAAAAATGTGGCATACGTAACAGCCGTTTCTCAACAGTTTCTCATTTGATAAAAGTAACAAGTATTTACTGATTTATCTCTTAACCTGTAATACCTGTTTATTATAGTTATTTCTGTTTCACTAGTGGGAATCTAACCGCAGAGCTAAGTTGTATATTTGGCCATCCAAACATATAACCCAACATTGTTGTGTATGCAGAGTGTACCTGCTTCTAAACTCATACATAATTTGTTTGAACTATGCACATAAATTATCTCACGCTGTACAAGTATTTACGTACCTGTATAACACCATATTACACTCATAATATTATAGTTTAATTCTATCGAAAAGGTGTCACTTATTCAGACTACATATTAGTTTTCCTCACTGTATTATTTACTAGCATACAAGAACTACTCAATAAAACCTCCCTTAGAGATTAAGTAAGTATGTATGTATATATAAGTCGGTGGTTTTTGTATATAAGTCGTAAATCTGCGATGAACAATGAACTCGTTTCATTGCGACATGAAAGGCGGCGAAAGGGCTAATAATGATACCGCAGATAAACACCAGCGTAAACACAGTGACACACTCAGTACGAATAATGATGAAACGTAACAAAAACTTGAAACACATCATCACTGTCTTTACACGAAGGGTTAAGCAGAGGTGTTTCATAAGGCTTCTGAAATTTTTTTATCGGGATAAACAATAATATTTTGCCGGACATGGAAAACGTACCCAGGCGGACCATGCAAATCTAAAGGCGCTCACGACTACCACAGTAGCGATAAATAACTCATGAAATCGTGCTTTTTTTTAAATAGTGTTGAATGTAATATAGATACATTTTTAATAATAAGAGAGAAGTGGAGGAAGAAGTTATGCTGCGCCGACCCGAAATAAATTGGGATTAGAGCTAGAGAATGAAGATGACAGCTACATTCAGGTTTTCACTTCTCTGTTGGGTAGCAATGTCCTAGGTGATCATGTCAGTTATGCAGAATTCTTATATTTATGAAGAAAAGTAGACTTACATGAGCTACTCTGAAGATGCTTAATCTTTTATCTATTAGAATAAAATGGATTCTTAATAGCACTTTTCTCTCAGTGTACGCCTATCCCTAGCCTATGAGTATTATTTAGCGAGTTATCAAGCAGCTTTGTGCGCTGTAAATTGTGCGCATGACGTGTAAACATAGTAAACAAGTGACGCGAGATAATTACACACGAGCTCATCTATGGCGGGGCATCAAACGGAAGTTATTATGTTTTATGATATCAACGTTAATTATGTGGAAAAAGTAAAAGGAGATAAGGGATTGGTTCATGATTATAGTTGATAGTTTATGATGGATCTTTTGGTGCATGATCAAACAAATGGTGCACATTCCAAACCAAAGCGGCCATCTTGTTTTTTTTAAATCAATTCACAAAACAGTTTTACAAATAAACTTATACTGTCACTTACGGGATATCTTCCGTGATTTTCAATTATTCTGAGCACCCGATATTTCGACGCTGAGCAAGCGCCATGATCGCGGGTTGGCTGGAGAATGCGGAGGGATGGTAAATAAATTGTAAGGTGCAGACAACGATTCATCACGCAAGATATCCCGTTAGTCCTGCCAGGGCTGCGGGATTGTTCGAAAGAGATACCGCGGCCATGGAACATAAAGGGCAAAAGAAGGAACATGGATGGTTTTTAGTCAGTAAAAGTCTGACACTCCCTTCCGCTCCGCCCAGAGCGGGAGGAGTCATTTGATGATTTCCCACACGAAAAAAAAAAAAAAAAAAAGATATCCCTTTAGTGACAGTGAAGTTTAGTTATAAACCGTGAAAGTTTAAAACAGTAGTTAAAACAGTGTATTATGCTTCAATACCATAATTTACCATATTTCATTCAAATAAAGAATCTTGAATCCCTTACGGTTTAAACTGTGAGTAGTCTATCAGTGAACTTAAGATTTTATGAAGTAGATACATGCACCACCACAGCATAATCAGCCTATAGTGTTCCCACTGCTAGGACACACGACCTCCTCCTACCACGTGGGCCCAGTACGTGTTGGTAGATATCACACATGTCTTCGAATTTTTGGTTCTAGGACATGCCAGTTTCCTCACGATGTTTTCCTTTACCGTTTTTGAGAGCAGCGGTGATGAAATAAATTACACAAAGTAATACGCCTGCCTGGGTTCGAACCCACGACTTACTGTTCGTAAGTCGGGGCCGCCTCCTCTGGGCCACCGCTGCTCCACCAACACAGCAGCAGAAATAAATAAGATGGTAACTGTTTCCCTAAACAACCACTCACAATATGCTACACCGTTGAAAAAAAAAACATTAAATGCGAATCAAACCACAATTTACCAACCCAAATTTCCAAAAAATGCGTCTTCAGATTTGAAAACAAACAGAAATGTAAATGCATTGTAACACACTTAAGTAGGGGAGGGAAGATGGGCTTGTAAAAATTAGGTCAGTTGAGGTTGAAATGATTAAGTGAGGAGTATTAATAAGTGGAGTGATTGATGATGCAGACGTGAGGTATTGTGAGGACTGAGGGCTGAGAGAGGGCTCGGTAATGGAGGAGGAAATGCAAGAGTGGATTTGATTATGAAATGATTGTTGCGACAGTGTTTCCCTTCCGGGTATGATTTTTCTTTGGATTTTGAATTGATTGCTGCCTAAGCTACATGGGCCTCTTAAGTGGTCTTGTATGTGGCTTTTTTCGTGAAATAGTACATTTCTTTGTTCCTGAGATATTATTATAACAACTTAGTTTTGAAACTAAAACCCTTTTTCTCTCTATTTCTTTGCTTACAAATTTAATATCTTGTCACTCCACGTATTCATTATTTCTCTATTATTAATCTAGCCCAATTGCCAATCGCCGATTTATCTGGTCTAGAGGTTGCAAGAACAACTGTTGAGTGTAATTGTTGTGTAAGATAGATAGAATATACTTTATCGCACAAAAATGAAATAGTTTTTGTACATGATTGCTCTTACACTATGAGCACAAAGGCGGTCTAATCGCTGATAGCAATATCTTCAAGACAAGTTGTGGATGGACTTACTACACCGGAGAGGGTGAGTACTGCTTATGTTCGTTCTGCAGGTCATATGAAAGTCATACAAAACACGAAGTTCAGTCTATATTTTATTTACAGTAAGTGATAAACAAAAAGGCCGAACATTTTACTGAACAACTTAACTCCTACAGACAGCAAAAGTTCCTCATTAAAAATACAGTCGCCTAAACAATGTCGTCAACAATACAATGCATAACGAAAGCGCGTGAAATAATTTAATTTGTCACGTTACATGTTACAGCCGTCAAAGTTGAGAAGTTTGCAACGTTACACGTTCGGAGTGAAAAGTGTAAGCGGTGTTATTTACGACTTATCTCACGCGTAGCGGGTAGCGATTGCTTGTGTAAGGGATGAAGGGGACAAAGTGGCTTTAAATTATATATTTTGTAGATGACTTTCCTTGGATTAAGGTATGATAATTGAATTGTTTTTTAATCATTAGAACTTATCTACCGAAGGGTAATGATTACTCTTTTGTCAAACATTCTAGGAAATCGGCATTCTCTGCAGGCTCCTAGACTCGCTACATTTATAAGAGATATGACATGTACCATCCCACAAAGGGCCCACGTGGTAGATCATGACCTAAACCCACCACTCCACTGTTATAGACTTATTGTAATAAATATAAGGAATTCTAGTCACCCCATAAAAGCGAGTTACCTAAAACATATTACTACAAATAAGAAAATAATATCCCTCCCCTACCCAGTTTGATTTAAGTACAAATAAAAATATGGCTCGGATACCGAGGGTAGTTCGCGAACATTATAAATAATGTGAGGGTAAGTATTTCTTACACTTCTCTTTAGGGAGGAAGAAATAATATTTTCTGGAATATCTTACCCGAAGTGAAGGTCAGAAAAAAGGGGTAAAATTATTTGACGGCTATGGACAAACTTGTGGCTTAGTAGCCATTGTTTGGAATATTCTTTTCCCTCTCTATTTTGTCCTATTTAATTTTAAGGGTAGTGTTTAGAACCATCAGCCCGAAGGTTGCGTGGTGCATGACGATCCACTTCATTGGCCGTAATTATTCCAAATGGGCCCAGGGCGTGTAAGTACATGTCGCATGTCTTCACATTTTAGGTTCTATGCTGTTCCGTAGGGATTCTGAGTATTATAATCAAGAAACTACGATACATGGATGGCTAAAATACAATAAAAAACTGAGCATTGAGCATTTAAAAAAGACTTCACAAGCACAAAGTACAGAGGCGGACTTAATGCCGTAGGCGAAAGGTAAGTGGTTAGGGTAAGTGTCTAGATTATCAGCTTTTCTCAGTGCCAATAGAAGAAAATTACTATTTTTTTAATCAATGTAAGGATTTCTTTCACGACCCACCAAACCAACCAACACATTATTTATAATCCCCAACTATTCCCATTCCCCCTTAAATCCCTCCAGAATACACAACAAGGACATTTTTTCATATTTTAATATAACAATATTGCGAACGTACGCCCAAAATCAATTTCCCCGGACTGGCGAGATTATATCCCTTCAAGCCTCTTTTAAATTAAAATAAAAAGAGAAAGGAAATTCTTTACAGGTACGAACATTGTGGGCGCAATATGAATTGGTAGGAGGGACACCGTTACGGTATTATTTTGCGATGGAAATTATTTTAAAAGCTGTCTTCTTAACTTTTCTTTGTGTAAAATAAACGTGTTGTTATTAATAAGAAAAAATTACTTACTGCTCATAGTCTCCACAAAATTATTTAAGTTGTAGTCAAGGCGTACGTAACGTAATTTACGTTTACACCGCGCGCCCGCTCGTGCTACGGCCTCTCGCATGTTTTGAAGTATGCTAGCTACGCCCTTCGTAGTGCGCCTGCTACGCCGTAGCAGATGACCGATGTGCTACGAGTTACAGTATGTTTGTAGCAACCCTTGAATGTGCTGCTAAAATGTTCCATCTCAAATTATAGGACAAGCATAATGTTCGGAATTGATGGCCAACCTTCAGAAATTGGAGAGGAATAATAAGAAGGAGCACCCTCATGTATCACAGTGAGGAAACCGGCATTTTCTAGAACCGAAGAAGACATCCACCAACATGCACTGGGTCCTACACGGGATGGATAACGTCTCCGTAGCTCTCACAGAGAGAAAGGTCTCGTCCCCACAGTGAGAACATAAAAGACTGATTATGGTAACAGTGGAATACAATCACCATCATCATCATCATTGTCTTGCCCTTATCCCAATTTATTTGGTGTCGGCGCAACAAGTCGTCTTCTTCCATACTTCTCTAAAACTCGTCATCTCAGAAGTCGTCTCCTTTTTAGCCACCTCCTTCACATAGTACATCCATCGTTTCTTTGGTCTTCATCTGCTCTTATATCATCACGCCTATTTTCTCCTAAGGGTTAAAGCAGAGGTGCGTGTGTGCCTTTTATAAATAAAAGAGTCTTTATCAAAACCCTTCAGATTGTGAAAAGAAGTGTGTTCCGCAATATTGAACTGATTGTTGTGAGAGAAACTTTTTTTGTCTTCAATGTAATAATACATAGTAAGGATGTCTGTAAGAGAACCTCTTGTGCGACACGATCGTATAACATTGTTTGTCCCTTTTGTTTTTTTTGTGGTGTAAATTAAATATCTCAGGTTACTGTTTTAAATATATCAGGTCACAGCTACCTAAAGAAGTTAATATTGACGTCATCATCTGCTAGCCTTTTCCCAACTATGTTGGGGTTGGGGTCCTCTTCCAGTGTAACTGGAAGCAGCTGAATCGCTCCTTGTAAAATATTGATTTTACATGGAGACCTGACCTCCACGACCCAGTTAGTACTGGGTATACGATACCCCTTGGTAAGACTGGTTGTCAGACTTTCGGGCCACCGACTACCTGTACCGACGATTAAAGATCTACAAATGACTGCCGGGACCAACGGCTTAACGTGATTCACGAGGCACGGAAGAAACTCGATATGAAATCGGTTGTCGCCAATCCACAGACCAACCTAGGCAAGCGCCGCTTAACCTGAAGATGTATCTGAGTGGTTTTTTTTTATTTAGCCACGAGCTCATCGAAAGAAAAGAATGAAGTTCATTTTGACATAGTAATTGACTGCCGGTATCAAATCTGTATCATAATCAATCCATTACGCCATCACTCTGCCCTCCTCCTAAACATAGGCATAGAAATGAACGGCGAATCCGTACGGTACGCAATCTTGATCCCATCGGCTACCATGTGTCCTAATTACGCAATCAGAGCGGGCGAGAAACAAATGACTTTGTTTACACCCTGTAGCGTGCAATCTAGTGGAAGTAGCGCCGCGATTAATAGGCTGTTTAGTTTGGTTAGCTTAGAACTGTGTTGTGGCTCTGATGGAGATAAGTTTTTTGGGTTGTGTGAGAGGAATTATGGATTAATATAGAGGTAATCAGAGTTCTGATAGTGCCGCGATGGGCGATGGGCTAGTGGTCACGAGCGAGACTACTGAGCATGAGGTTCTGGGTTTAATGCCCAAGTCGGGCAAATTGTTATTGGTTGTTCCATCAGGAATTTCTCAGTACCACGGAGTCTGGAATTGTGCCTGGTTAATGGCAATAGGTTCACCCCCAATTACATGGGACTTAAACATAACTGGAAAAATATGGTTGTACTCTTATCCTTCGGGGATCATAGGCTTAATGTTATGTTATTTTTTTGCAATGTGGATGAATAGTGAATTAATACTATTTCGTTATATTTATTTATTGCATCTTTGTTTCGGAGAAATCTCCATATAAGTCACATTACAGTACACAACGAGACATAAAAACATTAAAAAATATAGGTAACATAAAAAAGTTAACATAAAAAAGTTAGTGTGTTAGTAACACAAAAATGTACTTAAAAATATGTCAGTATTGTTAGTACCTATATCTAACTGATGCCTATGGCTGTCCTTATCCACTGATTCTGGAAAGGACAGTCAAAACGGGCAGCAATCACATTTAGAATGCTGTTGCTGCTGCCTCGTAGACGGTGCAGCAAGGAGTTTGCTTTCATGCGCATGATGGCTTGAAAACCATCCGTACGCGCTTCAGCAAACATACCAGACGCGCTGCAGCGCCACGACAGCCCCAACAGCATCCTAAAAGTGTTATTGTACTGTGTGCGCAGGGCTGTGTAGGCTCGCTGCGTATGCTTCACCCACAGGCCGCTCGAGTAAAACGACTGGCAGTACGCCTTAAAAAGTGTTATTTTCACCTCGTTGGTGCAGCGTGCGAACCTGCGAGCGAGCATATTGCCTCTCACCGCCAAAGCCCTGCGCTCCCTCTCTATGTCCTCGTCATCCTTAAGGTCACCAGTTACTATGTGACCCAGATACTTAAACCTGTCCACTACTTTTAAGGCTGCACCGTTAAGAATGACAGGAGGAACATATGCGGGATAGTATGTACCTGCTCTAAATATAAGTAATTCACTCTTACTGGAGTTGTATACGATATGACGACGGCCAACGAGTTCCATTATATCCCTATGTTTAAAAGCAGTAGAATAGACCTCTTAGAGGGCTTTGAACTTTTAGTATATACGTTGGTTTCTTTTTTGCTTATCCAAGCGTCTGCAATAACATTAAAGGGCTCATTCATTGACCTCCAGACAAAATAAAATAAAGAGAAGACCTTTACTTTAACAACACATGTCGATAATGGTACTTGTCCTTACAAATGCACTGAAATCCGTCAGAACTACAAAAATACGCGCAGCTGGAAAACAGTACGAAGTAATGAAGACTTTAATTAAAAGGAGTTTGTGTTTGTGTGTATCATTAAAGAGCAATTATTTACAGATATTTATGTGGATTGTGAGAAGAACTGGACTCCAATGGAAAGAAGGAAAGAAGAATGGCGTAATGCTACGCCCCAATTGTCTAACACACTTTTGTCATAATGGGGATTTTGAGGAAAATTCGTTATACATTGCTTCATAAATTTAAAAAGTTCATTTGCTCGTTTATGTAAAAATGCAATGAATGTTGATGGATAGCTAAAATAAATAGCTTTGATATTGGTTCGTATGTTACTCAATTAAACGGCAATCGTAATTATGTCAACCCAGACAAAGTTATCTACGATTAACGTTAAGAGTTGCGTCCATATATCGTCCAGGTTTAACTTTAACTCAGCCTATCGCATTCCGCTGCTGGAAATAGGCCTCCTTAACTGTGCCACAGCACCCTGACCTCCACTTCCTGGTTAATAATAACTACTGTAACTCGCAAGGACAACAAGCAGCTTGATCTTTTAAAAATTCGCTTCAAACTACATCATCTGAAAACTGCAGAATATAAATCGAAAAGCGCACACAAAGCCGCAGGCCAGTACTAGTGTAACACAAAGACCGATTCCCTATAAATCACACTTGGTGCTTCATAGCAAGCAATATTTTTGGCGCGAGAAAGCTTCGCCATATATTTCTGAAATGTGAATTTTCCAATGAAATGGTACGTTATTTCTATTCTAATGTGGGGATGAAAGAAATATATCTACTTGCTTTACTGTATCTTTGGGAGGTTGTTTCTTTGAGCGGAGATATTTATATTCAGTTTTACTGAGCTAGATAGTTCGATGGCACAAAATGGCCTCGGGACATAAAATATTTTTTAAATTATCCAGCTTTTTCTGTGTTATCACTAGACTTTGCTGGTTGGTTGACTTGGCTGGGAATATCACCTCTAGGACAAATCCTATCCAATCCTGGTATTCACAGCAACTTTTCAGTGGAAGGAAGTTGGCCACATCTTCACCAACGGGCCCAATGCTGGTTGGTGAATGTTTCCTCACGATACTTTCCTTAACCGTTTTGAAACATACATACATGACGGATCACAGAAAAGTCCAAACATGCGACAATCTGCGCAACACTTTTCTGTTGTTGTTTTTGTTCACGATTCTGCTCAACCCTAAACAATTTACTGAACTCTTGAATCGAATATTCCAACCACATTTTTTACCAACTTTAAACAATTCCCATTTCGGTAACCGAAACGTAAAAGTTAAACAAACTGTGACATAATCCGGAAAATAATTATGTTTCAATTTATTCCATTTCAATATATCAGAGATCGTTGTGGCGGGGTTTCAATACCGGTCGGTTGTGTGTTTAATGATTCACACTTTTTCCTGATTGGTTGTCCGAAAGGAGGATTTTAGATTTGGTTCAAGTTTAAAATTGGTCAGCTTTTGATTAATAAATCATAAGTGTATGTCTGCAGTAGAGTTTAAAGTTCCATGGCTTTAAACGGTGTGCTTATGTGGCATGATTATATTCTTTCCAAAGTTACCACTGGTATCTTCCAGTAACTGGGTTTTGCAGTCAGATAGACAGTAGTGCCACGTAAAATACAGCCGTCTAGCTATATTCGGTTAGAGTTTCTCATCGACTTTTCTTCTTATTAGCTGAAAGAAAAAAAAGATTAAAAAAAAATCGTTTAGAATTATAGTCAAGTATAGTTTTTGTTTAGCAGGATGTGGAGGTTTATTCTGAACGGTGCTTGTGAAAAATGCTTGGGAAAAGGCCATCTGTACTGTACTTCCCCTTTACACCCAAACCACAACAGAATAACCATAATTAGATGAAAATTATTCCTTGTCCCCAACTCCCGACCTAACCCGTCCTCGTCTGGAACTTTAAGTACTCAGAAGTTCTGGGGAATTTACATTTTCAATGCGAAATTATGTCCTCCGATGTCCCAGAATAAACGCAGCACCACTTATGCAAAAATAACCAGCAACTAAGTACTTGTACAGGCTATTAGCAAGCCGGCTGATTGACTTGAAAAACAGTTAGGAAAGTTAGCAGTTGCAGTTGCTGAGTTGCAGAGCTCGTCTCTGATTTCAAGCGGCAATTTATTGAAAATTGTTTGGGTTTGGCTATGAATTGAGAGGTGAATTGGAATTGTCGATTCTGTATTGAGATGTTTTGTGAATTCTAGGATAACGATCTATCGCATATTAAAGAAGTATTGAAGAAGGAGCATGGTGCCATGATAAAGATGATGTTTTGTGTTATTGAGTATTCAAATTTTTACAATGTAATGGGTTGTTTAAAATACTTGTCTAAACCCTTGAAAAAGTCAATCCTTTTCTAGTAGTTCCGAGTATAACACAATATCTGAATACCTCAGGGAAAAACCGAAGTTGTGCAATTGCCAATTAAAACAATCATTTATATTTATATAGTTAACTAAGATTTAAATCCAGTCATGGTTTTCAGAAACTCATAAATATAGCAGATTGGTAAACGTCAGTTCGATGTCCGTTTTCACCATCAGTGACAAATAAGTTAAAAATCTCGCTGTTGGATTTCAACTTTCAGCGATTAGTTAGTGAAGTATTGATAAACCCAGCGTGGTTTTATTTAAGATTCAATTAGGTGACGCGGTGGTAAAAACAGGCAGAAATTTGAGTTAAAAATAAACTTCAATGGAATTATTTTTCTACCAGAAAATGTTATAACAGCTAGCTAACCCGAAAAATCATTTTAAATAACTTAATGAACAAAGTTAACCAACAGTTTCCAAAGAAACACAAAGAAAGAATGCGAGTAGTCCCGACTTGCAGACTTGCTGCAAGTCGGGACGTTGTCGAGTGCTAAGTATTTTAGCTGTCACAAGTTCTTGCAAGCTCTGAGCCACTTCAATAACATGTTTTTGTTGGCTTTCCAAAGAATTATTTCATAAGTTTGAAGTCTGAAAGTGTGCTTTCGAGAGATTCTTTGTGTCCTTTTATTTAATAACCTTACAAAATCTCAGGTACAATGAAATTACACCTACTTCTGCGTGCAATGAGTTTATAGAGGTACTAGCTTAAGCTCGCGTGGAGAACTGTAACGGTTCCACGGGATCTTACTACCGAGATAAAAATCTTATGTGCTAATCCAGGTTATAAACCATCTGTGTGCATCCGTTTAGCAGTTTCTGCGTGAAAGAGTAACACATCCATCCATCCTCACAAATCATCACGTTTATAATAGTAAGTCAGGTAAGATAATATATACAAGAAGATAAAATTAAAATCAGGGTAGACAGGTCCTCATCCTCCATAGAAATGGGAGAATCCTTCGACCGCACGAGTGCTTGTGCCCTCCCGACGGTTGTTTTCGAGGTTTTGCGTATGAGTATAAATGTCAATCGTGCGGCATGCTTGCGCGATGCCGACTGGATGGGTCATGTTGACGGATTTTCCGCGACGACAGATATGAAGCGTAATTAATATCTGGCGATGTAGATACTTTCGCAAATAGTATTTGTAGCACATAAGACTGTGGTGAAAATATGGATGTTGCATTATTCTGATAGTCTTCATGATATCATCAAAAGACTTGACATTAGCTAGAAACCTACTTGTTAGGCAGTTGAATTGATACAGTAGGTAATTCTCCTGAACAAGACAGGATTAGGAACTATCCAAAATTATGACCACTAAATCTGTAGATAAACCGCTTATCGAGTAGAGATTGCTGCATTTTAATATCTATGACAAGAAAGAAAAAACCATAGTATTAAAGTTACAAAATTATCACATAGAATAATGTCATTCGGTAATACAGGACGGAGGCCACTCGAGTCTTTACTTTGTAAGAACCAAAATTAGCCACAGTTTTAAGTAGAACGAGAAAATCGTAGAGGATGCTGCCTATCTTCCTGGCAATTACCACAAATGTGACCAGGAAAAGATATATTGGATGATATTCTTGGTCTAGGTTTCAGTTCTGACAATTACCAAGTCAAAACTTTTATTTGAGTCTCTTCTATTTCAATTATTGAATTGTTTTTTTGTTTGTTAGATTTACGAACTCCGCTTATACGTAACGTTTGTTTAGCGGAATGCCTCCTTCTTACCTTTCGTCCGATGATAGGTCAAAACGACTTCAAACTTACGATGCCCTCGAAAAGTACTAACCTATAGGTACTAAATGTACGTATCGCAAATAACAGCAACTAGTGCGATTTAATTTTCCAGACACAATTTGAATGTAAACATTACCCGTGTAATGAGATTTCGTAACCTAAATATTGTCAAAACTTACACCCTACATAAATATGTAGAAAATCTACAAAGAATAACCAGTTAGAACATAACAAATCGTACCTCCCATTACACCGTACCAAATTGATTCCACGAAACCCAGAGGCGCCGGCAATATTTTTCAATACACTTTATTTCGCGTGATTTTTTATGGAAGCTCATAAACGTGTATTGTGGGTGACCGCGGGATGACGTATGTGTTCGGTGTGATTGATGCCGCAGCTTTTTCAATGTCCGCTGCTGTAATTCACTTGCTTGGTCCAGTCTCGGGAAGATTACTTGGTTGGCGAAAACAGTTTACTGTCATTTGTTTTTTTTTTCTTTTATGGAAGGAAAGGAGATACTATTTATGTTTGAGGAAGGCTTTTTTAATTGATATTAATGGTGTTCAAAGAGCAAAATTTCTTGGACGACAATTCATTGACATCTGGAAGTAGCAATTTAGATTTTAAAATTAAATACCGGTGGCCTAGCACAAACACTCCGAGTTCATGTAAGGTAAATTCGCACGATGTTAGATGTGAAAATACTTACTTGTTCGTGTGAAGGTCTCTGAACTTGTGACCGTGTTGATATTAACACACGAGCAAAAATATTCCATCACGATATTACAGGATTGTCCAAGGCTAGACAAAAATGCGAAAGATCTCCGCAAATGTCTAATATTTTTCTGTAAAAAACAATTTTCCGTGTTTTCGCAGCCCTGAACGTGATTATAAGACTGAATGGAATAACAACTATCTCTAGATTGTTGTTGGGCCTTCCAAGACGTGTTTTGAAAAAAAAAACCAAGGACTCAATTTCCGGAAGGTTTGCTGTCCATCTTTACTTTTGTAACTTAGACATTGTATTTGTGCTTCTTTTGGCAAAGATAATAATATTGAAAATATGTAGAAGATACATCGTTTTACGAGAATTTAAGAACCTGTGCAGAAACCTGGTGGATTACTCGTCATTATCTTTCATAGCTACAAAGTTTTGTGTTCCAGGAGAATTAAAAGATTCGAACAAACCGACCGGACCGGAGTTTAGACTGGCTGAGGACACTATACTTTTACAGATACGTAACACAAATCACGCTTGTAATGCCCGGAGTTAGGCAGAGGTGTACCAAATAGTACACCCACATTTCCCCAGTATGTTAAAGACCCATGTTATAGAGGGTGACCCTGTTGCCATCAACCGATCACGAATCCAGTCTCCGTGGCTGCAACTGCGAGAGAAAAACCCAACACCACTTTGCCCGACCTGGGAATCGAGCCCAGAACCTCATGCTCAGCAGTCGCGCTTGCGACCGCTAGACCAACGAGGCAGTCAACTAGCCAGTTTACAAATACATATTTCAGTACATTATGAATCAAATATTCATTATCAATATCTAGTCTCCAGAGTTCGTTCCGGTCGGTTTGACCACACCTAGGTTGATTATGCTAAGTAGCTTGTGCCTACTTAATTTATTCATACTTTTGTGGCGATAAGACTATGGTTCTACGTTGCCTTATCACCGGCCGGAAAATCTAATTTCGTACAGTGACCTTTCCTGAAACCGGCTGTAAGGTCACTCACTTGCCAGGTCAATGAACTGGGGTTAAACTTTATGCCAGGTGTTTGGGAAGTTCCTGAACGAGGCTCAGTAGTCGCGGTAGGGTTAGATATTTTGTGATTAGGAGCTGATATGCCTCGACTGCCATGTTGGCCGAGTGGTAGCAAGTACGACTGCTGAGCGTGAGGTCCTGGGTTCGATTCCCGGGTGGGGCAAAGAATTATTGTGGTTTTCATTAGGAATTTTTTCAACAGCAGCCACAGAGTTTGGATTTGTACCCGGTTGATGGCAATAGGCTCGCTTACCATTACATGGAACTTAAAAAACATAGCTGCCGAAATGTGGGTGTACTATAATCAGGTGCACCTTTGCCTAACGCTTCGGAGATCACCGGCGTGATGTTATGTGTTATGATCTAATAAGATGGGCCGCTTTACTATTTGCGAAGTTAGGCGGCGCAGTTTACTGAAGTGTCTGTCGGTGTCCATGTCCATGTCTGGAGCTGCATCCGCAATTATTCTGTGTCGGTTCGTCGATACTTAACACAGAAGAAAGAATTTCAGGAGCCCTAAAAAAAATAAAGGTACTTCCTCACCGGGAGGTTTCGCAACAGTTCAGATTCACTTGTTTCTGACCTAAATCAAATTACATTATAGGCTCTCAATGCTCTCAGTGAAGGAGCACCATAAAACGATCGGAGAAACAAAAACTCATTAATAAAAACATTTTGTTCTGGCATCTAGTAAGTAAACTAAGCAATAAGACAAGCATTTCTTATAGATAAGTAATTTAATATAAATACATGCTGGAAAAAGAATTGTTGGTTTTGATGTACTCGGCCATAATTCTATCTAAATTACAAACCAACGTACTGGAAAGTAAAACTCTACTGACCTGTTCTGAAAAATAGCCTCAACATAAAACCAAAGCTAGAAGCAATAACATGTAACGCTTTACCTCCATTTGTTTACGAAAATAAAATAAAACAAACATCATTAGACAAACGGAAGTGAGCAATGGCTTTTTCCTGTCGCACAACATAAATATGTATGTTGGCAGCATTGTGCGTACAGCGTGGGATACGATAGGTGCTGCCAACTGAAATATATTGTATTAAGATTCAGTGCCAGTGTCTTTTACATAAACGGTTATAGAAATAAAATAATTCTATTATTTACATAAAATATAGCTCTCCCGATATTCCTAAATAGATAGGCAAATAATACCAGATAGTTATTGTCCCAATGCAGGGCAAATGCCTTTTCTGATACAAAACAGGCATTCCTGTTTTCCTCAGCATGTTTTCCTTCACCGATGCTGGTGATGTCCAAGATAAACTGAGAAAATACAAATTAATAGAAGAAGTCACATTGCTATTTGTCCGGATTTGAACCCACAACCATGAGAAGAGAAATCTTAACCTCTGGGATATCAAGACACGAATTAAGCAGTTAAGGGGAAAATATAAATATATCTGGACTTTATTCAGTGTATAACTATGCACTGGTATAAACAAGAAGATACACATTTGATTGTCTAAAAATTTCATAAAAAATATTATTATATATATTACTTCCTTGCAACCATAATACCATAATATAGTTTTTGCTTCTGTTAATAAAACTTAATTCTTTATTATATAGGGATTCGTTATTTTTAGGGTTCTGTACTTCAAAAGGAAAAAAACGGAACCCTAAGAAGAACACTCGAGTGTCTGTCTGTCTTTACGTCTGTCACAGACAATTTTCTCCGAAACTTCAGGACCGATTGAGTTTAAATTTGGTGCACATATGTAAATTGGTGACCCAAAGACGGACGTGTAACGTAAATTAGTAATTTTAAACATGGGGGCCACTTTTGGGAGGTAAATTAGGAAACGAAATGTTACATATCAAATGAAAGAACTCACTGTGAGCATCTCAAATATATTCTTTTCATGATTTTAAGATAAACGGTTTTGAAGTTATTTAAGAAAATATGCGAAAATTGACCATTCTCTCCCCTTAACTCCGAAACTACAGGGCCGAACATTTGAAAAATACAAAGGATAGTTCTTTGCCCATAAATTACAGGAAAATCTATAAAAAATCTATTGTAACAAATTTGGGTCAGAATTAAAACAACTTACGAAATTTAGATAACGTACGAACCCTCTCTATGCGAGTCGAAACCGCACTTGTCCTATTTTTAAACAAAGTTATTCTAGCAATATCACCTTAGACTCTAAAATATCGGTCATTTGAAAGCCTACCTTCTTAAAAAGATATTTAGGAAAGATGTTACAATATATCTTTTAAGAAGTATACTTAACAGCAAACTGCAATAGGTTGATCAGCACTAAAACGATGTAAGTAGCGTGTATGTGAGTTCATATTTAACGAAGTTTATATGTTACGTTAATACTTCTAATGCTCTTGGAGCAAACATTGCTCCACTAACTCGCCTCACCAAACAGGTGGGCCAGAAGATCTATTTCTTACAGAAAGGTGGGGAAACTCACATACAAAAAATAAATAAGCAGATAAGATGTGATTATTATACAGGGTTATTTGTAAAACACTAGAAACCTCTTAAGAGGTCATTGTACTCATCACTATGAACAACTTTTACTATGGGACCAAACCTGAAATCGCGAAAAAAACCCTACATTTTGACGAGTTAGTCGATCATAAATGTAGGGAACAGCTGATGTTTTGACCTATTAAGAGGTTTCTGGTGTTTTACAAATAACCCTGTATATGGGTAAAACTACAAGGTGTGATACAGAACATGAAACTACTTTTTCCATGGAGCGTAAAAAATATCAGCTGTCGCATTCAAAACTTCAATATCTACTCGATACAAATGTAGGGCGATTGCGATTTTGGTTGATAACATCACGCCCGTAATCCCCGAAGAGTTGGGCAGGGGTGTACCTAAGTGTACACCCACATTTCGTAAGTTATGTTTAAGTCCCATGTGATAGGGAGCGAGCCTGTAGCCATCAACCGGGCGCAGATCTAGACTCTGTGGCTGCTACTGAGAAATTCCTGATGGAAAAATCGAATAACACTTTGCCCGACCTGGGAATCGAACCCAGGACCTCATGCTCAGCAGTCGCGCTTGCGTCTACTAGACCAACGAGGCAGTAAAATTAGTGATATTTATCACACCCTTTGATTATAACCACACCGTTCCAATACATGCCGTATAATTGGAGCAAGATATCACATCAACTTTGAATAGATAGATTATTATCGGAATCTAGCTATAGGTAGCTAGATTACACATACACAAATATGAACATCAAATAAGTTTGTATTACCAAAATCATAATGTTGCAAAACCCAAGGTTACTCTAGTTTATGAATATTTTCGATAAATAATGTCGACAATAATAACCCAACATTGTATACTCCTATTTTTTTATAAAAGAAATAAACATTTTTTTAATAGGAGTATTAAGTGTTTACAAAAGAAAGGCTATAAGTACATTTTCCCCGGTAAAGCACAACAGCCAGTTATGCTGACTATCTCAACTTATATCTTTTACTCTAGTAAAATGTGCCTTCTGAAATACCGCACAAGCACCCAAAACAGCTATAATAAACCAGCCCATTCCGGTTTTATCCAGTCATTACTGGCGCCTATAAACACAGGCGGTCGCTACCACGTGACTGGACTATACACGCCTACTTTATGGCCCCACACTTATCATGGAACTTTATATGTACACTTAAATATTGTACGTGCTTTCGGAGGGGAGTAATTATTTTTTTTTTATCTTTTTAACTTGATTTCCCGGTAGTGGTTTCCGTCGTTTTGTGATGTACTTCCTAATTTTTGGGTGTTTTGCTATATTTTTAAGGTGCAGAAAACATTCCATAGCTTCTTTGAGATGATCACCGTGAAAATAAAATCAGGAGGCTCGCTATTTATGCCATATGTTGTTAGTACTGTTTCAATCAGCCTATTGCCATCGACCGGGTACAAATGCGGGCTGCGACTGAGAGATTTCAAATAAAAAACCAACAACACTTTGCGTGATCTGGAAGTTAAACTAAAGACACCAAGTTGTTTGCATCCACTAGACCAACGTGGACAAAAAACAATTGCAATGCAAAAGATTCTTTCTGACACTGATTAAAGGAACAAGAAAAGATCAACGAAGTAAGTGACATATGGATAATACCTCCTCATAAAATTCTGGAATGATTTATCCAAAATAAAGCTGTTAAATTAGAGGAGAGAACTTCCTTGCAGTTAAGGCAAATAAACTCTACCTATTCCAGTCTCTGCTGATCACGCTCGCTCACGGCGTCTTGGCAATTTCAAGCCCTGGTTTCCTCGGCATGGCTTTCACCCAACTATATTGAGGTCGGCTTCATAGAAAACATAATGATAAGCATTGAACCAGCAACCAAATATCTGTCTAGTGGGTCAATTATCATCAGAGGTACCACATTTATTTACAGAACAAAACGAAACTCAATCCAAATTACCACCAACAATATCTACAGCGGAGCCAATTAGCAGATCTACGAATGAAACATAATTCCCTCTGTATACCTCTGGGTATTATATCAAATCAATATCTTGGTAACTTGGTAAGTTCCTTATCAACAAATAGGGTTGGAAACCCTATTAACAACTAATTTTGTCAGTTGAAGCAGAGTCCTGGCAGTGCCGGGTGGGATTTGGGTACGGATTATGTGCAGTGAAGTGTAACGAGGGATAAAATTGTAAATGCATAACTGAGATACTCATTTGAAAAACTTCCGCCTCTTTTAAGTCGGTTAACTGTAACTAATTATTGGAGACTGCAGGACTCCGAAATGCAGGGGAATTAAAAAATGTCCGGAATTTTCTCCGAAAAAAAAAACATCAATGATCTAGGAATCAATGAACGCATAAAATCAACCTCAAACCTCGTCATCAAAATGCAAACACAAATACACAATTTAGCAAACATTCAATCAGGCAGATTCGGATCTTATCACAGATCTGCCCGACTACGTCATGGCCAAACAAAGTGCCAGAACTAGGCAAACGACTCAGTCATCTAGATTAAGGTAAATCTGGAATCTAGATGATTATTTGGTGGTTGCGTGTTTAGGCTGCTTAACTAAATAGGGTCAGCAGTATTTGATTGAAGTAGAAGTACTAATCTGATGTAATGTGTGTTTCCATTGTAGTAAATCATGTCGTATTTGTTAATTAATGAATGCCTTATCAAATAAAATATACACCACATTGAAAACTAGCCGCCACACTAAGTAGTACCTGAAGACCTATCTGTTCCAGGCTACGCCGCCGGTTTGAAAATAGCTAAGTATAGAAACGCACGCCTTAATAACTCGAACATAGATACTAGTTCATACAACCGATTAAAACCTTCTAAAAACACCCTTTTACAATCAATAGCCCCAGTAAACAAAACGTCCACTTTTACATATACAATTATTAAATTCAGATCTGGGACAAAGCAAGCAGAGACAGCGTCAAGCAGAGCGGGAGCGGACACGGCTAGCGGGACAGTATTCATTAAAAGTTAAATTGGGAGTCGCCGCGTGATTGGCAACGACCACGACGGGAATCCGGACATACTTTGTTTTTATGGGGAAACTGGTTCATATGGGGTTACTGCGACCTCCAGATACAGTATACTGTTGGGTATACAAATGGGTAGATGTATTTTTGTTGCGTAGAATAAACATAATCAATTATTAAGTTATCACTATTGAGACATGGGCCTATTCTCTTGCTTGATAAGACTACTAGGTACATCCTTAACAAGCTTTGGGTATCTGGCCAATGTCCATACACGGTGTGAGACATCGTCGTATACTAATAACATGGATTCAGTCCATGATTCTAGACCCAAACTAACACTTCAGAAAACTTATCTGGTCTAGATTAATTATGTAAGCTTGTGTAACAATATCCCTTACACCTTCTGAAAGATTGGCGTCCACAAAAACACCCACGTAGAAAATAAATCTTGTTGAGGGCAAAGTTCAACAATACACATTGTTCGCGTCGATTTAAACCACTGTTTCCCTGTAATCCTCCATCTAAAAATAACGTATATTTGCAAAGGTCAGGGGGCACAGCTCGGCTAATCTAAGTTTTAATGGATATAGATGTCCTTCGGAAGGGCCCCTAGTCCGGCAACTTCGGACTGCCCTTGTGGACTAAGTTGGGCTAACTTGGGCTAAGAATTTGTGTGTCCTGTGGACTTTTGGAGTTATTTACATCCCGGATTTGGTTAAGGTGTACCTTTTCAAGAGTTTGAATCTTGAACAGGTTGGAGGGTGAAGATTCAGTATAATGTTGTGTGATTACAAGTAAAACTGTATGAAGCTGTCACATGAGCTTCCATCATGATCTTTCATCAGGTGTTAGAGTTTTAGTCAAAGAGTAAATAAACAGTTAAAGACAGTTGTATAGGTTGAATTTAATACCCTACCAACCACTGATAGCGATATGGCGTTTATGATGATCACTACCAAAGCAAAAATTACCGAAACGTTACCGATGACGAAAACAAAGTTGATAATGGTCACGTTATGTACCTCTGTACCTGCAATTACTTGTAGAATGAGGTAATTAATGAGCATTTTAACCCGCTGCCTCTCATAACTTACAAAATAATTCAGAAAACTAATACCCAACATTCCAGTTCGATACGTGTCACGGACCGTGTCCGGTCTCACGTCAGTCGAACGGTAGCAGCGCACAAAGGACACCTTTTCCTCGACTCCGCTAATTCTTTACCACCGGAAAGATTCCCAATTTTTATTGTAGTAAACCCTTTTTTGTTGGGACGCACTTATTTTTTATGAATAGACGAGTATTTTGGGAGATTTCTCGGTTATAGCCTTAGGAGGCTGTCGAGTGGTTTCTATTGCCCGTTTTCAACATTGAATCTGTTTTGTTCTATTTTTGTTCTTGTACGGGGCTTAGTTGGAGATATTTTGGGATCAATTGTTTTGTAAAGGATTTGCGTCAATTTTAGTTCATGTTTTGTTGTAAGCAACCTTTAGAATACAATAATATACGAAATACTCTTAAAGTAATACTCTAATTAAGTTTTAAATCTTTTTCATCAAAGATTCTGATTTACAATTAAATATTTATTTACCTTGCCTTGCATGTCTACAGAAATGTCAATGCATTATGCTAGCATTGACATTTCTGTAGACATACTACTTTCTGTACCATGCATGCTTCGAAGCTCTTATCGCTATACCAGTGATTACTCTATGCTATGAACAAGTGAAGCCTTTGTACCAAAATTGCACCATAACACATCATCGTCATCCGAAAACCGGACACGAACCGTCCCCGGCGAGCTAGTACTCAGTAAACATCTGGCATTCTGGCAATTTTCCCGTGAGCCGTAACGGCGAACGTACGGATTTATTTTACGATAGCAATAATCATAACAGAGGCGCATGGAGAACAAAAATATATTGTTTGTAATAATACAGTCGGAAGTTTAACTATGGCCGACGAACCAACAAAGTCTTTGAGAACTCGCTAAGAAATTTAATCTTCAGTTGCTTTGGCAATTTGCGAAGTTCTCAGAGTATTTTGACAAACATTGTTTTATTTTTTTGTGCAGTGGTTACTTTTGGGCTTAGAAATGTTAGCAAGAATTTTCAATGTGGCCTTAGGTTGCATAAAATACATAAAGAAATCGTATGGTTTTACAGCAAAGGAAAGTATTCTTTGGTATTAGTGAGAAGACAGTAGACCGTTCGAAATGGGGACACCTGGGGGGAGGCGTACGTCCAGCAGTGGACGTTTTACGACCGATGTGTTGATGATGGTTTGCAAAAATACGTAACGTTATTAAGACTAAGTATGTGTCCACAAATGTTTTATAACCTTATTCCCAGGAGAACACTACTCTTATTGCACACTTATTCGTAATATTCTCGAACATAACCACGGAAGGACCTCAGTGCCAAAACTAGTAAAAGGTTCCGAGTTTCAACAAAAAAAAGTCCTTCCTTTGCGACCGCATATTTCCGACACTTGGACAATTTTCTTGTCGCCAACTTTTCGAATAAAAATATACACGATTTTGGAGCAGTCCAATCCACTCGCAACTTGGAATCGATGTAAGTATATATTCAGAAAGTTTCAGCAAAATGTAAGTGGATTTTGCTAGGTTTTTATTAGTTTCAAAGAGGTTTTAAAAATGGTTTATTGTGGAATGAGATGTTATTGAGTGACTGGTGTATGGGAATGTTTTGGAAGCGCGGGAAATTCGGAGTGCGTATCGGCCAATTAGTATACAATTACTGCGTAAAACCGGCAAGAATTTTCCTTGGATTAATTAATATCATCTTAAAACAGCGAAAGAAAACACTGTAAGATATTCTAAAACAAAAAATATGAAGACATGTGACATCTACCAACCTGTACTGGGAGCCCACTCCCTATCACACACCTTCATCCTCTCTGCTATTAATTAACTTTGCTGTGCCCGACAGGGTCCATAATTGATTCAATGTTTTAACATGCCAACTGTTTTATTTTACATTAAGGAATGCAATAAAGTATTGAGTATTGAGTATCACAAAGAGGTCTGTCATCGCAGTGGAAACTACACTTCTCATCAAAAAAATCGAAACACTTTCGTTTTTATTGTTTTTGTCCTAATTTTTTACAAAAGAGAATTAATTCCATGAAAAAAAAAACATTATTGTGTAGCTGGCAGTTTGGTCATTACAGTAAGAAGAAAAAAATCAAAATTCTAAATTAGAATTTCATTTGTTTATCCTATAAATGAAATTAATCACTGTTTTGAGACAAATGTGTATTTAGGGTTGGAGTACGTTTCTCGTTTAAAAACTAAAAATTAGCACTTGTCTTTAAACTTTTTGTTTCTTATTTCATTTACTGTGACTTTGGGACGTCTGAAAAAACTTTTTTTTCTAAAACATATGGATACTTCGCCCGCAGAAGCCGCCCAAGTGGTGGCATTGCTTTATTCTGGACTTAGTCAGCGTGTTGTGGCTGCAAGATTGCATCTAAGCTTATCATCTGTTCATAGAGTCTACAAACGCTATCGGGAGACTGGTTCGTTCACGCGCCGTTCAGGATCTGGCAGGAATCGGGTCACTTCTGAGCGAGATGATCGATTTATTGTAACAACTTCTTTACGAAATCGACGCCTTAACGCTTTTCAACTGCAGCAGCAGCTTCGTGTTGTACGAAGAGTAGCTGTAAGTGACTCTACAATAAGAAGAAGGTTGAAGGAACGCGGATTGGCACCGCATAAGCCAGCGAATGGGCCGAAATTAACTGCAGACCATCGAAGAGCGCGCCTTAACTTTGCACGCGAGCACCTAACTTGGTCATACCTTCAGTGGAGCAAAGTACTGTTTTCTGATGAGTGTAAAATTATGCTGTATGGTAACGACGGAAGGAACAAGGTCTACAGAAGAGATGGAGAACGCTTTGCACAATGCTGCATTGAAGAAAAGGTCAGCTATGGTGGCGGTTCGTGGACGGTTTGGGGAGGAATCAGCGCCGACGGTAAGACAGAACTTGCCTTTGTGTCTGGGCCACGGCTGCCTGCACTAAACTCTCATCGGTACATCGAACAGTGTCTTGAACCTCATGTGATGCCCTATGCACATTTTATTGGCAACGACTTCATATTCATGCACGACAATGCTAGAGCTCACACCGCGGGCGTCGTACGAGATTATCTTACCGAAGTCGGTATCTCCATTATGGTATGGCCAGCAAGAAGCCCGGACATGAATCCCATTGAACATCTATGGGATGAATTAAAGAGACGAATTCGAGCAAGAGATCCAGCCCCAGAAACACTTAGCCAGCTGCAAAATGCAATCCAAGAGGAATGGGATAATATACCACAACATGTGATCGTGACTCTCATCCGATCGATGAAGAACCGTATGGAAGCAGTAATAAGAGCTCGCGGAGGGAATACAAGTTATTAAATAAACGTTTCTTACATTTTTTTTTCATTTACGCGTGTTGTTTTACCCATTTCCTTCATATTCCATACAGGGTAAAAATTACTCATTATACAAAATACGAAACCTATGAAGACTTAATTTGAATTTAGAACAATAACATTAGGATTTAAAAACCTCATACTACTCACTATTAAATGACATTTTACATTTATTCCTAAATATACACATTTTTCTGATAATCCTTATCAAATCATAAACTGCGAGGTGTTTCGATTTTTTTGATGAGAAGTGTATATAGGTTCATCATAAACAACAAAACAAACAGTGGTCGTTGGTCTTGTGAAAAACAAAAAAGATAATTTTATTGGTTGAACACACATACTGCACACACCACAAAAAATAATTTTCATATCTCATATACTGGTATTATTCACCCAAAAATTACGACTACTAATCAACTCACATAAGAAATGAACTGATTAGTCTTTCAGTAACCACCCTACCACCCCATGCTACCTCTACTTTGTAAATAAATGGAGGAGAATCCGAACTTCTCAGGTAGTATCGTTGGTAAGCGGGACACGTGTCAAATCCCGCGCCATTCAATCTAGCGGGAATTAAGTGGGGAATGCTTTACGTGGACTAGCTGTATCGAGGCCAGGGAGGCTGAGGGAGTAACACTAACCGCATATGACAAAAGAAGGAGCTTAATTCGACTCTGCTTTGTACCTATATGACACAGCTCAATCAAATGTCGTAGTAATATTACCGGAATTTTTGGACGAGCTCACATGTCCTGGTTTTTAGTGTACTATGTACTTTCTGGATGGAAACCTATTTTGTTCTAAACTCTTGGCCTTGGGTACACGTATGGACAACATTCACAATGGGACAAGAGTCCCAAGATGTGAAACGAGTCTCCAGAGACATCGCTGTAATGTGATGTCTGTCGTCTTTGATATTATCCCCTAATGAATACAAAGCTTTCATCTGTGATTATTGTCAATTATCTCACAACTATGATCAGCGCCTGCTAGTATGGTACAGGCAGAGACGTTCAATCGAGAAACGGATATGAGTACTATAACGCGCCTTTACTGATTCTCACCCATTAAAATAGTTTCCATAGTGTATTAGAATAGTGTGTCTTTATAAAACCTGACGTACATATTTTCTAGCTATTCTAATAGTAAAGATTCTCTAAAGATCCATCTACTTTCCTTAACTCCGCCCTCTTCGTGGCCACCCATCCAAGGACGAATCCTACGTATAATTAATTACCTACACTTCTGCTGACCCCCAAGCCAAAAGTCACGGATGCTTTATTTATCATCGAGCCTTATAAATAGTGATGAAACAGTTATATTTATGTATATGTTTATATTAATAGGATTGCTTCGTCGGAGTCATTACTTAAGGTGGGATCATTCCTCATCACAAATGTATTCTTGGCTTACTGATAGTGGACAAGTCAGCTATTATTCAGCACCGTTCTGAGAGCAATGATGATGGGATAATAAACACAGGGTAAATTCGACCTGCATACACTTCGTGAGAAAATAAAGCAAGACAGTAAGACTCTGTACGTAGTATCATTTTTTTTATTACAAATCATTTACTAATTCATCATCATCAGCCCACCAAGCATTACTTTCCAGTTTTATCGGATTCAGATGAACAATGGTATTATACCCGGACTCCATAACACAGGAAATTGGTAATACGATACCTTGGTAAGTCTGGTACCGTAACGATTGACAAAGATCCCACAAACAACGTGCTGACATTCACAAATTACAGTACCTATCATATTTTCCACTCATTTATTTATTTAAACTTCGTGTACAAAAGTGGTATACAAGAGAACTTAAAGCCACAAGACATTGGTCCTTCTCTACTACTCAACTCTAGGGTTAAATAGGACATCTTTTTTGTATCGAATCCTTGTCTACAAAAACTGTATTACACACAATATCGTTTACTAATACACAATACTGAAAATACTCCGAAATAATAATAAAACATATATTCCTCGATGCTCAGTTGTTTTCCTCCGTTCTTCTCCCCCGGGAACGCCTAGCTATAATATTATCTGAAGGGAATCATTCTGATACAAAAAGTATTTTATTATGAAACTAGGACGCGAGTTTTTTATATAGAAATGTGCTTTTATTCTTAAGGGATTTTAATGTTGTTAGGTATTTTGATATTATTGTTTGCCAAAATACTGATGTTTTTTGGCCGTAAGATGTTCCTATGAGTCACCAATTCTGGTTGTGTAAGTTCGAAATATTTCCCTGAATTTATTTAAATCGAACAAATACCATTGAATGATAACTTACCAAGCAATTCTGTAAATTTTATATTCAGCAATTTACAAAGTAAGTTCTCAGTAGTCCGAGTTTATTCGTAAAGCCAGTAAGACTACTAGTCTGCGATCAACTTTTTGTGATGTGCCATAGCCTAGTAACTAGTGGTGTACTTGTGTAACTAATTTGGTGCTACAAATTGGATGCAGCGCTCGCCAGCCCCTACTGCTGCACCGTGGTAGCGCACTCGCTAGGATCTCATGTATTTGGTCTCACTTCTAAACTATCCGAAACTATTTACTCAGAGTTCCCTATAATCGTATTTTCGTGATGTAAACCTACATCTAGGGTACCTACCTATACCCTTGGTCACTAAAATGTCGCCTGACTACCAAATTGGCCAAGCAGTGGTTACAACTGGGTAACACGAGTTGAAATGATTGCGTTTGAAGTTGTAACGGAAGTCCCGCCCCCGATGACGCATAGTTAATACGCCGCTCGCCGCGATTTGCAAAGTCACCTCTCCGAGCCAAAAATGATGCAATTTGATTGTGATAAGTGCAAAATGTAAAGGTGTAGGCAGTCTTAAGTCAGCAGTTAGCAGTTCCATCGTTTAACAATCCAGTTCCATCAAGTTTAATTAAGCTTTCAAAACATGTATGCATGCCCAACTTATTGACCACTGATAAAAATAAAAGTCTGAAAGTAAAAAACATCGTTTCGTGATTTAAATATTACTAAACTATGTTACTATCAAGTCATTATGTAAAAGGAGTTTAAATAGTAAACTCCTTTGAACTAAAATATCAGAAAAAAACTAAAGTATACCATACAAGATAAGCAAACATAATCACGATAATATTACATCATACGCAATCAGACGTTATATAAATACAAAGCCAACATTCAGATACAGCTATACAATCAGCTGTCAGTACGATACACGCTTAGTCGAGTCAAATCGCTCAGTGAAACCACATGATGTTTCTCTATTTATCAATAACGATACTCGTTCTCCTATACTATGTGATCACGAGAAAATATAACTACTGGAAGGACAGGAACGTAGCACACAAGAAACCAACCTTCTTACTGGGAAATTATGGAGATATACTTCTTCAGAAAAAATCCATTGGAGAAACACTTCAAGATTATTGTTATGAATTCCCAAACGAGAAATTCATTGGAGCATTCCATGGCACAGAACCCGTACTGATTCCCAAGGATCCAGAAATTATCAAACTGATTTTGACGAAGGACTTCGCCAGTTTCAATGGAAGATTCTTGTCTGAACACAGTCACAAGGAGCCAGCAGCTTTGAATCTCTTCGGTACCTATGGCGACAGTTGGAAGGTGTTGCGCCAGAATATGAGTCCGTTGTTCTCATCTGCGAAGATGAAGAACATGTTTCATCTCATTAACAACTGTTCACACAGGTTCGAGGACATGTTGGACCGCGAAACTAGAATTTCAAAAGAGCTCGAAGTCAGGACGTTGACTGCAAGATATACTATGGAATGTATCGGAGCTTGTGCTTTCGGAGTAGACACAAATACGATGTCGGAAGATGACAAGGAAAATCCATTCAGAAAAGTTGCGGAATTCGCAGATCCACCCAGAGTTGGGGTCGTCTTGAGAGAAGTACGTAATATGTGGCCGTCAATATTTTACTTATTCGGCGGCAAACTGCTGAAAAAGCAATTTCAGTTTTTCCATGACCTGATTACTTCTGTAATGTCTCGACGGGAATACAAACATTCTGGAAGGAATGACTTCGTGGACCTCGTGATGGGTTGGAAAACAAGCAAGAAAATAGTGGGTGAAAGTTTACAAAATAGCAAAACTGGTGAAGTAAGAAAAATAACATTAGAAGCTACTGACGATCTGTTAGTTGCTCAATGTTTTATTTTCTTTGCTGCTGGCTTTGAAACATCGTCAACTACTTTGGGTTACACTCTTTATGAACTTGCAAAACACAAGGAGATTCAGGACAGAGTGTTAGAGGAAGTGGACGCATACTTAGTTCGTCATGAGAATAAGCTCAATTTCGACTGTATTTCGGAGTTGCCTTACCTGGATGCTGTTATAGACGAGGCTCTTCGTTATTATCCAGTTCTCGGCATGATCCCTCGCGAGCTGATGGAAGAATATACAATGCCTGGCGGTGCAAAGTTAGAGAAAGGCATGCGAGTACATTTGCCGGTGTACTATCTGCATCACAATGCTGAATTTTATCCAGAACCAGAAGTGTTTCGTCCAGAAAGATTCCTGGGTGAGGAAAAAAAGAAAATCAATCCATACGTTTATCTGCCATTTGGAGAAGGACCAAGACTTTGCATTGGTGAGAACTAGTTTAAAGCATGATTTGTAAATTGACCATCGTACATATCAAATCAAATCGTATTCTATCAAATTAATCACAAGTTTAAATGTTACCATGTAAAATTAAAAATGTTGATAGCTTATATTGTTGGTTATCATCCTGATGCTATTTTGGAACTGATATGAAACAAAACACAATCAAACGCGACCACATTGATTCTTTTTATGATCGTTTTAACAAGTAAACAACGACACATCCCGATAATTGCTCCACGTTACCTGTGCCGCTGCTTATTCGAGGTGGTAGTGGTCATTTCGGCTGTCTTCCGAATAATTTCCTCATAATTAATGGTTTTCTTTTTTGTTTTTTTTTCCAGGTATGCGATTTGCGAAGATGCAGATGATGACTGGCCTCATTACTATGTTGAAGAAGTACCGTCTGGAGCTTTCTGATGGCATGCCGACGAAGCTGACCTTCAAGGCTCTGACAGGCATCACCCACCCAGTAGATGGCATCAGGCTCAAGTTCGTCGAGAGAGATGGCTGGGAGAAAAGAGTTTTGGCGAAGTAAGGAATTGTTAGCAGGCAATTTACCTCTTATAGCAGTATTACTGTTATCTTTCTTTAGTGCTAGAAAGAGATACATCTCTACAGGACGTTAAGCTCTCATCTTTTCTCACACTAAATTTAGATTATCAAGGCTGCTTATAAGTAGTTGGCCTCCAGGCTTTTAGTTAGGCGTGGGTAGTGATTTGGATAATGAAATCAACGACTACTCGGAGACTCAAAACTCGAGACTGTCAAAGACTTTTTACCTAATGTATAAGTTAAGTAAGATTAGTATGTTAAAAGGAGTGGCTAAAATAATAATTGTATCTATTTTAAATTCCATTACTCTACACAATGTGTTTAACTAGATTAAGCGATGTGAGTTTAACCAAAATTAATGTTGTTTTTTTTTTAAATAAAACGTTTTTTTTTTTAACTGTAACGTGTAACGTATTATGTAAATATTTGATTGTTAATAAATAAATATGTTATGTTAATGACCTCAAAACATGTTTCTTTTTAATAACTTCAATCACATTTATGACACAGAATATTAACATAATTATGCGGCGCGGCGTTCATTTTACAAAAATAAACTAATCTATTACGGTAGAACCAATCGCTCTATTATATCAGTCACATATCAGCCCACGCTGTCCCACTGCTGGGCAAAGGTCTCTTGGCTAGCTGGGCTGTTGTGGACCAATACCTTGCAGGTAACTAAACGACCAGGTTAGAAACAGTATTTTTTTTAATCCATATACCTATGCTAATCGTAGAATTGTAACTATGTCGTGGGTACATTTACAAAAGGATAATTAAAAATTCAAAGGTCCGAAGACCATAAAAATCACAAACATAAACTACCTAAATATCCAGCGATTTGGCCTAAACAACTGACGATCGCCTTCTTCTTCTAACCGTTTCGCATGCTTCAACATCATTCGACAGAACAGACAAAAGATTTTCGATAGCTTATCACCAATACATTTTTTTTATTAATAGCATGTCTTAGTTCCTCTGGAGAGCTCTGTTGCAATCCTCATGTAGCCTTGAATAGAGAAAACAGTGACATCAGCACCAAGCCTCCATCCGTCTTCTTTGCCTGTGTCTTAACCGTAGGCACTAAACATAGCTGTGTACCGTGTACTAGTAAAACGCTTTTCTTCCAAATATAACATAGCACACTCCCAGTTTTCTTTAATTTTATTTTAGTTCTTTTTGACATGAAAGTTAAAAAAAAAAGTCTGTGAGCAACACATAGCTAGCTACGAGGGGGCGTTTTTAAGTTCGCGGAATGGAGGGTGAGAAGTGAAAATAAAAATACTAAATTATTTTTCTTTTTCAATATATTCACCTGCTACACTTATACACTTTTCAGATCTTTCAATTAGCTTATGTATACCTTCATAAAAAATGTTTTGTCTTTGTCCGAAAAATAAGCTGAAACCGCGTCCTTCACTACTTCATCAGTTGAAAATTTCTTCCCACGAAGTTCTTTTTTCAGTTTTGGGAAGAGGTAATAATCACTGGGAGCCAGGTCTGGGCTGTAGGGTGGATGGTCTAAAATATCGAAGCCCACCTTATGCAGGGCAGCCAACGCAACACGGCTCTTGTGAACAGGCGCGTTGTCGTGAAGAAGAAGGACACCTTTGGTCAATTTATCCCTCCGTTTTTCTTTAATACTTTCTTTCAACCTCTCGAGGGTAGAAGCATAGTATTCTCCGGTTATAGAAACGCGTTTATCTTTATAATCGGTCAACAGGATCCCTTCTGAATCCCAAAACACTGTTGCCATGATTTTTCCAGCCGATTGTGACACTTTAAACTTTTTGGGTGGTGGTGTGCCTTTTTTTGCCACTGAATAGAGTCCTGCTTCGACTCAGGTTCATAATGATGAACCCAAGTTTCATCTCCAGTAACAATTCGACTTAATAGTCCATCCTTATCTTCGTTACAGAGGTCCAAAAACGTGCGGGAACACTCCACGCGGTGGTGTTTTTGAGGCGGCGTGAGCATTCTTGGCCCCCATCTTGCACTGACCTTTGTTATGCCAAGATGATCGTGTAGAATTTTGAAAATTGTCGTATCCGATACTCCAACCATTTCTGCAAACTGTTTATTCTTTAGTCTGGCATCTTCCAGTATTATTTTTTCGACTTTTTTAATGATGTCCGGAGTAGTCACCTCGATCGACCATCCGGGCCGTGGGTCGTCTTCAAGTGAGGTCCTGCCTTGTTTAAAGAGACTGTGCCACTTGTAAACCATGGTTTTACCCGGGCAAGAGTCCCCGTAAACGGATTCCATCTCTTCCAGTATATTTTGAACTGACTTTCCTTGCTTGGTAAAGAACTTTATTACGGCACGGTACTCGATTTTTTCCATAATTCACACTTTCTTCCCGATTGAGTTGTTTGCTTGACGATAGTTCAAAGACTAATGATCCAATTAAGATAAAACCTGGTATTTATACTAATATTGAGTGGCTGAAGTTGTGGCCATCCCGATAATGACCTATTGTTATCCCTTCCCCCCCATTCCGCGAACTTAAAAACGTACCTACGTATCTATCCGTCGATGGCCTGAAGGCAGCCATTTAGATTTCTTTTTTCAACTCGCATTCTCGCAAGCTATGTAACAATGTGTTATATCTTCACCAGTTTTGGTTGACTGGTACAAAATACCGAAAGCATTATATAGCGATAGAGTGCTTGATGCAGAAAGGATGCAGGAAGACCAAAGAAACGATGGATGGATTATGTGAGGAATGATATGAAAGATAAAGAAGTAAATGATAGCATGACGGTTGACAGAGGAGAATGGAAGAAAAAAACGTGTTGCGCCGACCCCAAGTAACATGGGACAAGGACAGGAAGATGATGATGATGACAGTGCTTGATGCAAACGCATCGATATAGCTTTGGTCCATCCAGTCTCGCATTCCAGCAGATAAGAATCTGTTATTTTCGTCAATCAATTGTAATAGGAAACAAAGGGCTTGATTACGAATGTAATTTAATTTCTTTATGAAAACGATTACGGCTGTAAGTTTTTAAACCATTGGCAGTCGATACAGATCAGAAACCCAACAATGTGACACCCCGTCTTGCCCAGGGGTTACTCAGTAGCTGGTTTCTGAAGGTAAATCATAAGTATGATCAGAGAGTGACACCCATGAATTAATTTATCATCTTTACGAAAAATTCCCATCTCGGCACTCCGTAATTAGTCGTTGTAAGTACAGTCATCAAAAAATGGATACACTGTATCAGTATAGTGAGTAAATCAAATTGACTCAAAACTAAAAAATGTAAAAAAAGTACGGTCTATAAAATATAGAGACAATTAGCAATGCGGCCGGTGCCAAGCCAGTTTAATGTACAATTACATTCGTTATGCATACTGTGTTTACTCTTCAGTCATTTTATCAGTATTTCTAGTTTTTTAGAGACAAACGGATCGTCACGTTTTAAGTTCAAGTGAGTTACGAAATAATAATGAGTGCAGGACCAAGTAATGGGAGATCAGTGCTAAATTATGTGAAGTCCCAACGTGATAATTAAGACTGAAAATGAATGTACAGCGAGTTATAGCAATTAGCTGACCCCCTTTACAATTATTTTATATTTTATTTATTTGAGCGAAGTAAATAAAATATAAAAGAATTGCAAAGGGGGATCAGCTAATTGCTATGACTGTACAGTGAACGCGTAATCAAGCCTACTCGTATCATTTAGTACCAGTATGAAAGTCCTCAAAGTATGGACGCCCTTTTGCCTACGTCCTGGTTACTGATTAAACGTTTATTGTACATAATAACTGTTGATTTTTGTAATATGTTTTTACATAATTGCTGGAAAGATTTTAAAACAATTATTCCTACGAACCGTGAATTTTTCATATATTTTAAAATTTGTTATGTTACTGGCAAGGCAGAGATAATGGAGCCTCTAAAAAGCGAGTCAAGGGCTTGTCTGTGAAAATGGTAATTTTATTTAAAAAGTTAAGTTAGTTAAGTAATTTAAACAAAAATGATTTAATAAATAATAAAGTTGATTTACTTACTATACTGATACTGTGTTTCCGTTCCTTTTTGTGTACCTTAAAATGATTCATGAGAGGGTGCCGAAATGGGAATTTTTCGTAGACAAGATAAATAAATTCATGGGTGCCGAGATGGGAAGGTGCCGAGATGGGAATAAACCGGTTTTTAGTAACACTTTTACAAGTCAAAATGAACATTTTGTAAAACACGATGAAGCCGGTGTATTTTTTAAATTGGCTAGTTAATAGTCGTAGATTGTGGAGTGTTTAATGAAACCAAGGACATATAAACAATATGAACCACTTAGTTTGAACAATATGTCGTTACATTAAGCATATTATAATTGCAAAATTTCTGAAGTATTTGTGTGAACATCAGAGATATTTTACAGGTGTTAAGTGTATGTCTGTGTATATAAGAGGAAACAATAGAAACACTCAAAGATTAAATTATAAAATATATATTAACAGTCAATATACGTTGATATTAAACAGGTACACATAAGTCACTGTTTGGCTATAATATATTTTTTTATTTGGAACTAAAATTCTAATTGGGTACGATATACAAATTTATTTATTATTCATTAATATTCCAATAGTACCAAGCCACGTGAGCCCTTATGTACCTTTCTTTATCAAAAATTTGCCGTACATAAATAATAATTAAATCTCAGCCACATTTACCTCTATTCTTGTAACGGTTACAGTCAATTAGAATTGTTTTCAATGAACAATACAAAATAATTATAATTCTAAGAGTCATACAATTAATAAAAATATAACAATCTTTACATTTTGAATAAGATTCAGACCTGTTTTAAACAAAACTAAAAAAACGCGCAGTAAAACTAAACGAACGAGCGTCGAACGTAGTGACCGTTGGTGACTAACGGGATATCTTGTGATTGTTTAATATCGGGAGCTCCAAAATAATAAACAATCATGGAAGATATCCCGTAAGTGACAGTATAAGTTTAACATTCAGGAGTGGAGTACAAGAATAAAATTAATTTAGAAGCATAGATTTGTTAACAGTTTTACTTATGAGCAACTTTCAAAGTTTACATTGCAATCTCTTCACGATATTAATTTTGTGGTCAAGATTCTACGAGAGCAAAACTGTAAACAATCCTAAAAAATATTTTTATAAAGTTGAGTGCAACTTATAAATTAAAAAGTCTAGTTGTCGCTTCCACTGGTGGAGTCGCTACTAAAGGCCGGTCATAGTGCTGCTTGACTCTATTGGCACTTGTATAACAGGAATAGAATAGTGCTGTTGGTAAACATTTGCATAATTGTATCGCAAAAGCAAGATGACAACATTGTTTCGTGTAAAGCCAATGATCATGTACACCTACAACAACTGCCTCACTTCACAAACACTCTCTTTTCCCATCCCTCTCTCTCGATGAACTTAAGCTGAATGCCACCGACGGGGTGAGTGATGAATGATTGAGCTTTGAAGGTCAGCTTCGTCGGCATACCATCAGCCAGCTCCAGACGGTATTTCTTTAACATGGTGATGAGACCAGCCAGCATCTGCATCTTTGCGAAGCGCATTCCTGTTAACAAAAATAAAACAATAAATTTATAGAATTAATTATTTGGTTCGGAGTGACTGCTTGTAGAGTCAGCAAGCTGGTTAGATGTGCATTATTCTAGTCGGCCAAAGGAAAGACCACAATACAGAAAACGTAACGAGAGACATTCGCCATTCATTCAAATTTTATAAAAAATAATGGACAGGGAAAACCGGACGCTTAAAATAGCCTAAACTTTAGTTAAAGCAACTAAAGCTACGTGGCGATGAAAAACCGGCCAAGTGCGAGTCCGACTCGCGCACGAAGAGTTCCGTATCATTATCTATAAAAACGTCAAAAAGAATCATGTCTGTTGTATGGGAGCCCCCCTTCTATGTTCTATGTTAGGGATTTGGTTTCCGCACTTAGTCCCTAAAGTGGACCATTGTGCGTGGCGTATTTAATTATTTATTTTGAAAGATAATATACAAGTTAATATTCTGTGAAAATTTGAAGCGTCTACCTGTTACCGTTTTTAATATTGAGCAAAAAAAGACGAAAAATTAAACGGTATTTGTTGGAGTATTTGTTGTTATAGCGGCAACAGAAATACATCATTTGTGAAAATTTCAGCTTTCTAGCTATCACGGTTTATGAGATGCAGCCTGGATACAGACAGACAGACTGACAGACAGATAGCGGAGGCTTAGTAATAGGGTCCCGTTTTACCCTTTGGGTACGGAACCCTAAAAATGTTATAAATTAATGCGTTGTATTTATATATTTAACACTTCAAGCACAGAGTACAGAGGCGGACTTAATGCCATAGGCATTTTCTACCAGTCAACCTTTGGGTGATGCAGAGACAAGCAGTGGTAGGTGTATACTGAATATAATTTTATTTATACTACTGTAGAAGATAGGAAGATATGAGGAGGGGGAAGACCTATATAAGGCGGCGCAGAACTAGCACCGGCCCTTTTTTACTTCGAGTCGTCGTGAGAACAACATCGTGAGAACGTCACTCTGTCGGTATATTTTTTCACCTATGTGTTATATTTTTCCTGTGTTAATTTCTCTTGATTTGTGATTTCTGTTAGGAGTGTATTTTTCGTTTGGTTGAATTGTTATTTGGTTTTTAATATTAAATTGTTGTCAGTTTGTTCGATCAGTTTGAATTATTTCCTGTAGGTAATCTCATAATTATTTTTAAAAAAAGTCACTTCTGGTCTAATTTCCAAGATCAGAAGTGGGATTCTTCCCATTTCTATTGCCCACTATTCGCTTGGTTTAATTATAAATCTCCTCATTTTTATTTTTGTTTTTTGTCTCGATTTATATTTTTCCGTTGTGGTCTTAGTAGTTTCATTTTGTATCTGTGTGTGGGTACTCGTGTTGAGTGTTAGTGCTATAGGTTTGATCGTTTGATAATCGGTAAGTTTGCTGATTCTTTGTTGTTTTGGGTTAAGGAGTTAGTATGGCAGACCGTAAACGTGATTGTAGCCGTAGTCGCAGTCGCTGCGGCAGCCGCGATAATAGCTCGCGTCGTGATTATAGTCCTCATCGCGACCGTCGCGATTCTCGTCGCAATAGTCAGGGGCGGCAAAATAGTAGGTACCGCGAGCGAACCCCTAATGAAAACGACACGTTAAGGCTCGAGATACAAACGATGATGTCTCGCCTTAAAGCGCTAGAAGACAAAACAAGGGCTTCACCCTTGCCAGTTCGTTCATGTGACCGTAATAGAACTTTAGTGCCTGATAGTGAACGTGGTCGACGGGCATCGCGGCGCCAGCGAACACCGTCGCTGGAACGTAATATGTTGCGATCGCCGGGCCGAGTAGGATCGCGTAGCGTGCGTCATTCGTCACCACCGGAGCGTCGCCGCCGTTTAGTTTCACCTTTGCCTAGAGAGACTGTGTATCAACATAATACACCAACCCGCGGATATAGCTGCTACCGTCGTTATTCGCGTTCTCGCTCCGGAACACCGCCGTTAAGAGTATCGAGACGCGTATCTGAGCAGGTATCTGTTCATGGGTCGGGCCATATAGTTAGGAACGAGACTGAAAATTCGAATTCAGCACAAGCTACGGTAACTGATCGTATCGTGGATGCTATTCGATCAATTAATACTGCGGGTAGATCTCAGCATTTTTATATTTCAAACTTTGATCCTACCCTACATAATATTGATGATTGGTGTACTGAGGTCGATCGCGCTAAACATTTTAACAATTGGAACGATTTCGAATGCTTGTCGCGTATTGGTAATTGCTTAAAAGGTGACGCTCGATCATGGCTTAATGAATGGGTAACTAGTGACCGTTCGTGGAGCAACTTTAAAAAAGAATTTAAGCCCTTGTGCCCTAGAGTACCGGACGTCGCGAATATTTTGTATGACGTTATGACCAAAAATTCCGATAACTATTCCACGTACGCGGATTACGTGCGTCGGTCATTGCTTCGCTTACGAATAGTGCAGGGACTTAGTGACGAGCTAATTTCAGCGATAATAATCCGTGGTATCACTGATCCCAACATAAAAGCGTCGGCAACTAACGCCAAGCTGTTGCCCAATGATTTAGTGGAATATTTTTCGATCTACGTTAAGCCAAATAACACTAGTACGTCAAAAAGCGCCGCATTTCGTTCTGCAAGAGATAAACAAACTACAGATCTTTCTCGTAAGCGTAATTTAAACGACGTTAAGTGTTTTTCTTGCGGTGAATCAGGACATAGGCAGGCAATGTGTACTAAGAAACCGAGAACCGACCAACAGCCAAGCGGTTTGTCAAATAATTTTTCGGCTAACCCTACATCTGCTCCCATACCGACTAGGTCGGGAAATTGTAGTTTTTGTAAGAAACCGGGTCATAAAGCCGAAAATTGTTTCGCTAAGCAAAGATCGGAAGCTGCGAACAAAAGTAGTGTTAATTTCTGCAATGAGTTTGTTAACACTAACAATAGTGATGTTTTTGTAGCAATTATACAGGATGTACCGATCGATGTTTTGATTGATAGTGGGTCCACTATTTCCTTAATTTCGTCTTCGTTGCTAAGGCATTTTAATTGTTCACGTAAGCCAGCGCTTCGTATTTTGAAGGGGTTAGGTGCTCAAGAGGTGGAGAGTACAAGTTACGTAACGTTACCTATTGAATTTGACGGCTTAACTCTCGAGGTAGATTTGTTTGTAGTGTCAGCCGAATATATGAACACGCCGGTCATTGTAGGGACGGATGTTCTTAATAGGGACGGTGTTAGGTACGTTCGCACTAGAGATTGTCAGTCACTTACAAGATGCGTTAATATCTTGCATAGCGTAATGAACATACAATCTGAGACTTCAATTCCAATTAATACACCCCTAGTTGACGGACATCTGGATAAGTTGTTGGAAATAATTAATAATTTCTCTCAGTATTTTATTTCTGGTACTGCTACAACAACGGTTAACACAGGGTGTATGTCCATTAAACTTAATACCAACGATCCTGTCTACTATCGGCCGTACCAACTCTCTCACTCTGAAACTCTTCGTGTCCGTGACATAATTAAAAGACTTGTTGGACAAAGGAATTATAGAGGAATCGGAGTCTGATTACGCGAGCCCGATTCTTTTAGTTAAAAAGAAAGACGGCACGGATAGGATGTGCGTGGAATTTCGTAAATTAAATGAGATCACAATTAAAGACCGTTTTCCGTTGCCACGTATAGACGACTATATAGATCGTTTAGGGCATAACAAATATTTTAGTTCCCTTGACATGGCAACCGGTTTTCTTCAGATTCCATTAGACCAGGACTCAGTTCCTCTTACGGGGTTTGTCACGCCAGAGGGGCATTATCAATATTTGAAGATGCCTTATGGTCTGGCGAATGCTCCAGTTGTTTATCAACGTATAATCACAAAAACATTTCGCGAACTAATTGAATCCGGTGACATCCTTGTTTACATCGATGATATTTTAATAATGAGCCAAAGCATTGATCAAGGCCTCGTCCTGCTACAAAGGGTTCTTGACACATTGACTAAAGCTGGGTTTTCTATCAATTTGAAAAAGTGTTCGTTCTTGGCTACTCAGATCGAATATTTGGGTAGATCAATTTGTGAAGGTCAGGTTAGGCCGAGTCCTGAAAAAGTGAGGGCTTTGATTGACTCTGCCGAACCGCAAAATGTGAAGCAGGTCCGCCAGTTCATGGGCTTAGCCAGCTATTTCAGGCGGTACATAGCTGGATTCGCTCAGAAGACTGCCTGCATTGCGGCACTCACTAAAAAGGGGTTACGTTTTAATTGGGGTGTCGAGCAACGGGCTGCTCGTAAGTACATTGTGGAATGTCTAACGAGCGAGCCAGTTCTTGCAATTTATGACCCTTCATTACCCATAGAAGTCCACACAGACGCGAGTTCTATTGGGTATGGTGCAGTCTTGATGCAAGTGCATGAAGGTAACCTTAAGCGAGTGGTGTCGTACTTTAGTAGGCTAACCCAGGGAGCTGAGAGTAGATACCACTCATACGAGCTTGAGACCCTTGCGGTGGTAAAAGCTCTTCAGTATTTCAGGCACTATCTTGTGGGTATACGATTCACTGTGGTCACCGACTGTAATGCATTGAAGCTTACACAGCGTAAGAAAGATTTGTTGCCAAGGGTGGCTCGGTGGTGGGTATACCTCCAAGATTTCGATTTTAGCCTGGACTATAGGAAAGGTAGCCTTCTGTCTCATGCTGATTACCTTAGTCGGAATCCAGTCAATCTGTGCACGGTTCAGATACCCCTTAATTGGGCGCGGATTGCTCAGGCTTCCGACGAGGAGACTCGATCGCTTATTCAAAAATTGGCGGATGGCCAATTAGACTCCAGTCGTTATGTTTTTAAAAACGACATCCTTTATGTAAAATTTGCACCTACTGGTGAAAATCCAAAGTTCCTTTGCTATATCCCAAAAGGGCATAGACTTAGCCTTTTACGAATTTTCCATGACGAACATGAACATCCCGGTATCGATAAGACTGTTGATCTTGTCACAAAACACTTCTGGTTCCCAGGGCTGAGGGCATTTGTGCACAAGTATGTAACTCACTGTTTAGTGTGTCTCTCCCATAAAAAAGTCCCCAGAGCCCCTCTACAGCCTATTCACTCTTGGGAAAAACCAGATTCACCTTTTGAGCCGACGGTTATCGCCATGTTCTTATAATTGTAGACGCGTTTTCTAAATTCTGTTTGTTATATCCAATGTACCGACAAGACGCTGACGAACTAAAACTACATTTTACCAATATGGTCTCCCTATTTGGAACCCCCAAGCTAATAGTAGCCGATAGAGGTCGCATGTTTCAGAGTACCGAATTTCTGAACTGGGTCAAAGACATGGGTTGCGATACTCACCTTATAACCCCTGAAATGCACCAGTCTAATGGACAGGTGGAACGATATTGCCGCACCGTGCTTAACATGGTGCGCATTGAGTGCAACCATCGACAGCAAAAGTGGCCGAGTGTTTTGTGGAAACTGCAGTTGATTCTCAATATCACAAAACAAAGAACAACTCAGTATTCAGCTTTGAACCTATTGATTGGTATTGATGCTGCGACGCCACTCATTCGTAGCTTGGTTCGCGATGTGGCCTTTGAAGGCTCTAGCCCTAATCGGGAAGCTCTTCGCGAAAATGTTAATCAAGGGCGAAAGCCACCCCGTGTTTTTAATTTGAACTCTTTAGTTTTTGTGAGAAAACAGGCACAATCTACTGGAAAGCTGGATTCGTGCATGCGAGGGCCGTATCGTGTGGCGAAGGTACTCCCACACGGTCGTTATGAGTTGCATCTTGTGGCTGGCTCGTACGGCAAGACGACACAAGCAGCTGCGGAATATATGATCCCGTGGCATGGGGAATGGACTCCCGATGTGTGTTCTGCTTTCTTTAGCGGTGAGTGATATGTTTTTATGTAATGAACTGGAGCAATGAGTTTTGCTTATTTTTATGTAAGTGATACACTTCACTGAATTATTTGTTATCATTGTTTGTAAAAGAAGTTTCTATTAATTTCATGCGTTCTTTCTTGTTGGGATTGATAATGCTAGACGATGTTAAAGGGAAGTCGAGTCTTGCAATTTGAAATATGCCTCTGTCTTGGAGTGCATCGGACATGCTATCTCAAATTGACGGATACACTTCAAGTGAGGTACGGTTTCATGTTATTGGATGGGCCTCTGTCTTGGAGTGCATCGGACATGCCACCTAGTATATGGAACATACCTTGGGAACAGCTCATGAAGGGATACTGTCTTGGAGTAGCCTTATTGGAGGTGTTCTCGGACATGTTATCCTGGAGCTGTGGTGCCTTGGGAACATCTCGTGAAGGGATACTGTCTTGGAGTAGCCTTATTGGAGGTGTTCTCGGACATGTTATCCTGGAGCTGTGGTGCCGTGGGAACATCTCGTGAAGGGATACTGTCTTGGAGTAGCCTTATTGGAGGTGTTCTCGGACATGTTATCCTGGAGCTGTGGTGTACGTAGTCAGGCCACAGGTTGGTCTCTAACTGTCGTGTTTAGTGCAAAAACGTGCTTGTTGATAAGCATTTCGATGATATGTATGGGATTGGTTTGAAACATGCTTGTATGTGAACCAATTCACACACGCAAAGTTATGCCTCACGTAGGTCTCTAGCGAGTCGTGAGGTGGCGATCTTCCGACAAGTCCCGCCCCGGGTGGTTGGTTTGGATATTTGTATGTTTCACACCTATTGTGCGTAGGCTATGCTAGGCTAGCCCAAAGCTATTTGCTGTTGAAGTGAGTTTTGTTGAAAAGAGCTACTTCATCAACAGTTATTTTGCTAACAGTAGCTGTTTAATAATGATCTTACACAATTGATCCTTGTGCGGGCTGTTTGTTTCTTTTGCAGAATCAGACAACGATGACGGGGAGTCTGAACAGGCTATCAACGAGGAACCAGAACCCTGCACCTCTGGCACGCAGCAGATGGAGATGCCCATCGGCACTTCACCTGCAAGCAGTGAAGACACAGCAAGACTCTCCATGCCAACATTGGACACGGATATTCAAAGCTAGAAGACGAAGGAGTCCGAGGACGGTCTCCTGTCAGGAAAGGCCGTGTAGAAGATAGGAAGATATGAGGAGGGGGAAGACCTATATAAGGCGGCGCAGAACTAGCACCGGCCCTTTTTTACTTCGAGTCGTCGTGAGAACAACATCGTGAGAACGTCACTCTGTCGGTATATTTTTTCACCTATGTGTTATATTTTTCCTGTGTTAATTTCTCTTGATTTGTGATTTCTGTTAGGAGTGTATTTTTCGTTTGGTTGAATTGTTATTTGGTTTTTAATATTAAATTGTTGTCAGTTTGTTCGATCAGTTTGAATTATTTCCTGTAGGTAATCTCATAATTATTTTTAAAAAAAGTCACTTCTGGTCTAATTTCCAAGACTACTATAAACTACAAGGACATATAAAATACTATAAATATATTCAAAATACTATAAATATGTAGGTGAACAGTGAACACAGCCTGTGTAAAACAGTTCGGTATATAGCATACAAGGTGTAAACGGACCTACACGAAGCCGACAACCAAGTATTCTGGCACAAACTAAGTAACACTACGCAAAAGAAGGATGCCCATTTTTTACCTGACAATGTATAGAAATGAAATAAATATTAAAATTCAAGTAATTTAATTGTATATTCAATAGGCTAATCACAATGCAAAAAGAAAGTCAGGAAAAAAAAAAAAAACTTTATGCTTACTCTACGTCTTATTACCATGTTTTGAACGCATCTCAATTACCCTGAACGCATCTAAACTGCCGTCTTTTACAACATTCCATTTTACACACTGCTACTTGACTTTATCATTAAAATTAATCATATATTATAATTTAATAAATTAATCTTGCTGAATATAATTGCGTCCGCACGAGTGAAACTGATTTTTTTGACGTTTTGACAGTTCTGCGTTTGGCATTAGCGATGATAATAATTAATAAACCATTTCACTGTAACATAGTATTTTATTTGCTTTTCCCGTTTTGTTCATCAGGTATGTATGTATGTATGTACTACGGCTAATGAAATGAGTAGGCAAGTGTTCACTTTTGACAGTAAAAGAACAAAGTTAGACTTTTTAGAGGTAAAGAAACTATGTCAACTATCCTAACCTTTAAAGTAACTTTAATATTTTTTGGTCTTCGTAAACTTTAAATCATAAAAATGACTATATGACATTATTTTCTAAACTTATAAGTACTCTTTCTACTATACCTTTTAACTATACATTATGCAATTTTTATTAGTAATGTTTTATCGCACAACATGGAAGTTTGAATATAAATAGGTTATTAAAATGAAAGTATTGCGTTGTCTCTTACTATAATTATTTTTTTCTAACATTTGTGTTAAAGATTCAAACATTATATTCTTTGCATATTAGTTTAAGTTTATAGCTAGTAAACGGTGAATAAACAAATGTTTACGCGATAAATTCTACTGCAATCGTACGTAAGATGCGAGTGAAATTAGGTGATTAGCTCGGAAGGTCAGTCTTGTTGTGAATATAATCACAACAAGACTGACCTATTACATAATTTCAGGAGTACTGCGCACTGAATCAAGGGCTTGACCCAGCCGCGCAATGAGAGCCTCCGTTTTTTTTTCTTTTGGGATGGGAAGTCATCAAATGAAGGAGTCATTTCATGATTTCCCATCCCAAAAGAAAATCTATCGCCCAGCAAACCCACCTTTTTTTTGGGATTGGGAAATCATCAAATGAGTCCTCTCACTCTGGGCAGAGCGGAAGGAAGTGTCAGACTTTAACTGAATAAAACCTATCCATGTTCCTTCTTTTGCCCTTTGTGTTCCAGGGCCGCGGTATCTCTTTCGAACAGTCCCACAGCCCTGGCAGGCATCGGCCTTTGCGGGCCCCTCCTGTTTTCTGACATTTTTTTGAGGCGCGCGTGGAACACGAACGCGCCGTTGACACAGCTTGTCGTCATAAGACGGTCGGACGGCGAGCTAGCCCATTACTCACCGTCCACCCCGCGCCTACGGTGGCCGAGAGCCACCACGTGGCCTCCGGCGCCCGGGGCGTCTCCCGCGGCGGCTGGGACGTGAGGTTATCTCCCTCTCACGTTCCGCCACCTCCTTCGCTAGCATGACTGCTTCGCGGAAGGAGGTGACGTCTTCCCATTCCCTCTCGCCCCGGACCATGGCTTGAACCAGGGCCGGACGCGAGCCGCCGCCAATCGCCGCTACGTGGACACGGACCTCCACGGTGTCCTCCGGGCGATCCTCACAATGATAGCACGCGGGCGTTTCCTCTCGCCCGATTCGGTGCAGGTACCTCCCGAAACAACCGTGTCCGGTGAGGACCTGCGTCAGGCGGAAGGTGAGGGCGCCGTGGCGCCTCTCTAGCCACTACTCAAAGAGGGGACTTATCGCCACTATTGTGGCGTGCCCTAGTGAGAGCCTCATAAGGTGTTGATCGAGGCTCTTTGCTATTAGTCCATTAACCGTAACGGCTATCGGTACAATGATTGCAGAGTCCAAGTCCCACATGTCGACAACCTCATGTGCTAAATCAAGATGCTTGTTTTTTTTTCATCATTCTCAGCTTTCACAAGATTCTCGTCATGAGGGACAGTGATGTTACGGCGCGTTCGTGTTCCACGCGCGCCTCAAAGAGTTGTCAGCAAACGGGAGGGACCCGCAAGGGCCGGTGCCTGCCAGGGCTGCGGGACTGTTCGAAAGAGATACCGCGGCCCTGGAACATAAAGGGCCAAAGAAGGAACATGGGTGGTTTTTAGTCAGTAAGAGTCTGACACTCCCTTCCGCTCCGCCCAGAGCGGGGGGGGGGTCATTTGATGATTTCCCACCCACCAAAAAAAAAAAAAAAGGGACAGTGATGTCAACAATCATTGCACGGCGCTCTCGGCGATCTATCACCACAATATCAGAAAGAAAGACAAAGTGTTATATGGAGACATGAAGCGTTAGAGATATATGACCAGCTCCCTAAACACTGGCTTACTGCGTGGATCAGGTTTATTTGACGACCGTTATCGAGAACTGGGTCGGGCACATACTTGTAGTATGGTACTTCAGAACCCACAAGGTGGTATTGCAAGGCAAGTTGCTGGTGGATAATCCTAGCTACTAGATTGTGTCTGTGCAAGTACTCACCGTTAGCAAGACGAGAACAGCCGGAAACAATATGTCTGATCGATTCACCGGGACGGTGGCATGCCCGGCAGATGTCAACCGTACCGTCCTTGACAATGTATTTCGGATAATTGTTCGTCATGATAACTTCATGCATAATCGCACAGACAAAACCTTCGGTTTCTCCAAAGAGATCACCGAATCGTAGCCAGGATACGGACGCCAAGAGGTCTAGATCAGGTCCATGTAGGGGCCGGTAAAAGCGTTCGTGTAGCTCCTTGCTCTGCCATACCTCCCTACGGTCATTAGTATCCAATATCACAGGTTTGCGCCAGATCTCGTTAGCCAAGGAGAGTCAAGGTGAGGTCTTGTATACTGAGACCACATCTCGGTGCATCCCCACGTCAGTATACGATTTGACCAAACTAGAGGGACAAAAGTCAAAACTCATAATGTTAAAACAAACCGTTTTTTTACTATTATTACCCATTTAGACGAACCCTACAGCCGATAATGACGTCAGAATATGCTATTGTGTAGTGATCCCTTCAATAACAATCTGCGAAGTTACCGCGTCGAACTCAGGTAGTCGCCCGCACGGTCAGTGCAGTTGTGAACGGTTCCGTTTGTGCACGTGTTTCGAGGTTTTGTGTGATTTAAAGTGTTTTCTAGTCATGGATTCTGTAACTAGAGGTAATTATCTGTATATAAATTGATTTTAATCCATCAAATTGTTTTTAAAGGCGTAGTTATAATGTATCTAAATGGATCGATTATAAAACAACAAAAAATAGATATGATCTAAGTTTACCCAATCTTAAAGTAGGTAGTCAAGTTGAGTCAAGGTGTAATTACGCTTTTAACATATTCTCTTATCATTTAAGTTTGTTAAAATCATAATTTGGAAATGCGACTTTATGCGATTCTAAATATTTCCTATTATTTCTTTAAAGGTGCCCGAATTCAGCGAAAATCATTATTTGAATTTTGGCGTTCTACACCGCCTAAAGGCAAACTAGATCAAGTTTTGACATTTATAAAGTCAAGATTTGTTGATCTGAACCTCCCGGAAGATCAGGAGAAGCCACTTAAGGCCTATTTGAAGAAGGAATGTGAGAAGATTCGTTTGAAATGGCTTCGCAAACAAAGGCGATTAGATTTATTTTTAATTGATTACGAAGCATGGTTAAATGAAGAGTTGGTGCTCACAATGTTTCGTGAACAGCCCCCAAAACCGAGTTCCAGTTTTGGCAGACCAAAAAAGAGTTTTGAAGATAGTTCCACGAAAACTAAAAAACGTAAAGTTCAACATTTGTTGGAAGAATATGACGTTGAACCGTTGTTATCTTTTGCAACTCAATTAGGTGTGCGAGCCAGTGGTAAACGTGACGCGGCTAGTTTAATTCAGGAAGTTACAACAGCTTCACCGAGACGAGCTACTGGATATAAAAAAGCACGCAGAAGAATAAATGTAAACAAAGACCGTATACCCCGGCAGAAGCATTGGCTTTGTTTATATCCAACCATTTCTCTGTGAATGTATATAAGACTATACAACAGGAGTCAAAAGAAAGAGGATTCCGTCTTTACCCATGCTATGATCAAGTAGCAAAAGTGAAAGAACAGAGCTACCCTTCTGTGGAAAAATTCAGTATGACAGACACATATGCTGAGGTTGAGCTACAAGCTCTTTTGAATCATACGGCAAAAAGAATATGCGAAAATATTCTTGGAGAAGTATTGAGACCTGATGTAAACGGCTCGAACTACAAAATGATCCACAAGTGGGGATGTGACGGCTCCTCAGGCCACAGCTTATACAAACAGCCATTTGAAAATTCCAACAATACAGATGAATATATGTTTGTAGTATCATTGGTGCCGCTAAGACTTGTGAGAGATAATGATGATGCCAATAACTCAATCATATGGGAAAATCCACGCCCATCTTCTCCAAGATTCTGCAGAATTATAAAGTTTATATTTAAGAAAGAAACAGAGTCATTAATAAAACAAGAATGTGAAGCTGTCAAGAAACAAATTCGGGATTTGATGCCTACTTGTGCACAAATAGATGGAGTTGCTATTTCTGTAAAACATGAGTTGATTTTGTCGATGATAGACGGTAAAGTATGTAACGTGCTCTCCGAAAATAAATCTACTCAAACATGTTTCATCTGCAAAGCTACCTCCAAAGAGATGAATTCAACTGTAAGTGCAAGAGAGCCTAATCAAAATATGTATCAGTTTGGGATATCTAGCCTCCATGCTTACATCCGCACAATGGAATGCCTATTAAATATTGCATACCGGATGAATATAGGTCAGTGGCAAGTTAGGGGAGATAAAAACAAAGAAATCTTTAAAAAGCAGAAAGAAGAAATCAAGGGAAAATTTAAAGAAATCGGTCTCATTATAGACAAAGTTAAGCCGGGTTTTGGAACGAGCAATGATGGAAATACATCAAGAACGTTTTTCCACTAATATAAAGAAACTGCTCGTATCACCGGCCTCGACGAAAATCTGCTCTACCGCCTCCGTACAGTTCTTACAGCCATAGCTTCTGGCTATGAAATTGACCCGATAAAGTTTGATTCATACTGCTCAGAAACGAGAGGCTTGTACCTCTCCTTATACGCATGGTATAACATGCCAGTTACATTACATAAATTACTAGTTCATGGAGCAGAGATAATAAGACATTCAATCATACCAATAGGACAAATGTCCGAAGAGGCTTCCGAGGCCAAAAACAAAGAAATTCGTAAAGTCAGACTGGGCCACACTTTGAAGACTTCTCGTGTCCGCACAAATTTTGATTTAATTAAGTATTTACTCGTGTCATCTGACCCTTATATATCATTGTTGAGAAAATTACCAAAAAAAAGCAACTTAAAACATTGTATTGATTTAAAATCGCTTTTAAAGTCAGATTAAAATTTACATAATTGAAAAAATGTGTCTAATTTGCTACCATATCATCACATAACTTATAAGTTATAACGTTGACCCATTACAAACCCTTTAATTGTCTTATAGACTTTTGTCCCTCTAGTTTGGTCAAATCGTATACTGTCGGTTTCGAGAAAGTATTCTCTGAGACTTCATACCTCACGGTTGTGCAAGGTTTTAGCATTTACAGATTCATCACCGATGACCGTGGGTGATGCATTCGGTTTGCGGTCAATAGTGTCCGGATCCTCCTATCCAGGACGTCAAGTTCCGTCTGAGTCCATTTGAGTATGCCTTAAAAATACATCAAAACCGGCATGACCCAACCATTAAAGGCGCGCACCTTGTTTCCGCCTGTTAAAAGACTGTTTAACACTTTATTCAGGCGACCAAAGAAGTGCTCCTTCAATGATTGTTTCATGTCAGCAGCATTGATACCTAATGCTTAGGACATACCCAAATACTTGTAGGTCTCGGTTGAGGAGAGGGATCTAAGGAATATGGTATCCGAGATTTGGGTTCCCACGGATTCCATAATCTCCCCTCGCTTTACCAATCATTGACGTCTCGTCGATGCCTACATTCTTTTTAAAGTTCCTTACCTACCTACTAAAATATTCATAAATATAATCCAAAACTACTTACGACTACAAAGAGAGGATTAGTGTTTCTAAAATTGCAATTCGTTTTTTTTTTAATCAAGAAAACTAGTATTTTGTTTTTACGTGGATAAATAATAAATAATTATATTTATTAATTCTATATACATCTGTATTTTATTTCATCCTTTTACAAAATTATTTATTTTATTTCACCATGCATTAACCATTTTTTTTGCATTTTTTTTATTTGCGTATAGTGAGTTGCCGCCACCAGCGGGAAGTCCACCCGGACCTGCCACTTTGTCGATGTTTATGTCAATGTGATGTCAATTAATTAATTTATTATTACTAACACTAGTTTGTAAGTTCGCAATTTCTACTAACAAATATGGATGTAATGGACTAATTACTCTGAATTAAATGATTATTATTATTATTATTATTATTAACAAAGATGTATTACATAAATAAAAACTGATCTTATTAACACTAATATAATTGCATACGATCTTTACAATCTTATAATAGCAGAACAATGTACTGTAAACAAGCGTGTAAAAAGTTATAGCTGGATTCCAAAACAAACTGATTTACGGAGAATAATAGTGTAACATTACAGTGCGTTTTATTCGTTGTGTATTATTACTCGAATAAACGTGTAATGATATATTACTGCGACCTAGTCATGCAAATTTCACAAGAGTAACAAAATTAAATAGTTTTTCATGAATTTCTTGAAACTCGTTGATGCTAAAAAAAAAGTAAGTATACCAGTCAATAGTTTATTTTTTTACCTATAATTCGATAGTACATTATTTATACCTATATACAATGAAATGAGCGTTATTGAAGTTTTAACGTTTTTATTTTTTCTTGAAAAGTTGTCATTTTTCTCTTACACGTTTATTCGGTGGGGCCATCGATATATTTCTAATTTTTCTTCTTCTTGGTGTTTCTTTATGAATTGTGTAACAAGTTTTATCGCTATATCGTTTTTCTGAAATAATGTAGATGTCTTTTTTTACTCTGAAAAAACTTGAATGTAGAAGAAGAGATCTGCCTGTTATCCGTTTATACGTTGTGAATGTTGTGATAAAAAAGCGCCCATTTCATTTAAAATATCTAATAAACTAAGATAATAATCCCCAGTAATACCTCTAAGGATATTTAAAGAAAATCTAAGCAACATGCAAACAGTATTCCTCTTTTTTGACAAAATTTTGTAGATATCTTTATTTACGTTTTTTTTTTAACATTTAACATTTTAATATTATCAATAAATAAGTTATCTACCACTAAACTCCATCGGTTTCTATCAGTTAAATTCATTTATTTAGTTACCAAACCACGTAAAATATATATTTTTAAATAAAAATGCTATTTATTATTATGTTTTATTAGTACCAAAAGCACCATTGCCAAATAGGTAAATAACAAACTGATATAAAATTAAAATAAGACTGATATAATAACACGCCAGAATGTGACAAGTGACTAATGTTTTTGTTGACGTTTCATCCATCTGTCAAAGCTCCGAAGTAAAGGCGGACATATTCAAATGTCCGTTTCTACTGCGATGTCTTTAAAAAATCGAGTGTAGATGTCCTTATTTACGTGGCAGATTTTCTTAATTATTATGAAATTTGAAATAATTTTAATACAGACTTGTAGATAGAGTTGAAATAAGCTCATTTTTGTAAAAAAAGCATTTTTGAAAAAATGTAGATGTCCGTTTCTACTTTGCTGCCATCGATTTATTTAACAAAATCATAGTATCCTCTTATCATTGCGCACAAATGTGGGCTGTCTGAAGCCTGATAAGTGATTACATATTATGTATTACATGACTAAGAGCTGACCAAATAAACAGATATTAATTTCACAAGGATAGGCACGAGCTATAGATACCAAAATGTTCAAAATTATCATGATTAAGGTTGGCTAGTCAGAAAGGATGATAAAAAATAAAGCCAGCCTACGGCAACCGGTAATCATTAGTAACGAAGTAGTAAACAGAATTAGACCCAACATACTCCCTTGAGGAACGCCAAAAACATTTTTCAACTCTAATGGAACACGAAACGATGAAAACCAAAATCAATCATTAAATCATAGTTCTAAAACTAAGCCTATCAAGTCGTCATGGTAGTTGACCTCACTAATTTGAACTTGACCTTCACAGAACTCGTTTTGCGAGCTGTTGTGTTACCGAATAATAGACGCGTTGGCGAACCGGTCTTTATAGCGATGGTTTACGCAAAAAAAAACAAGGAAAATCGAGAAATCTACACTTAACTCCTAGTTTTTATGTTTTAGAAGTCTAGAGTGCGATTTTAAGGTTTATTTCTAGACTGACAGATACAATTTATGGACTCAGATCCATAGTTGCTGTTAAATTCAGTCCCATAAAAAACCAATAGTTCAAAATACAGCCAACGTAGAATAATCGTACGTCCTTCTCCAAGAGGTAGGTTACACCTACGGATTGATTTTTCGCCTCTCCTCGCCAAGGAATCCTTCTGGGCGAAACACTTCAGGTTCTGGATAAAATTCTGAATAATGGTACAGAATGAAGATAGTATACCAGCAATTATACTCGCATGTCTTTATCTAACTTCACGCCTCTAGGCATTGTGTAGTCTTCCATCAGCTCGCGAGGGATCATGCCGAGAACTGGGTAATAACTCGTCTACAACAGCTTCCAAATATGGAACTCCAACCCTCGGAAACATAGAACACAATAATCTCTGATAAGTTACAGATTTTTTCGGTTTCGAGGAATGAATTATTCTCCTGAAAGGGTTGTTGTTTTCTTTGCTGGCTCCAATAAATTTCTAGACTGGAAATTCCATAATTTTCGGGTGACTAAATAGAAACATCGTATAGTAAGCGCACTGTCGCCATGCGAGCATTATCTGTGTATGTGCTGCGCGCTCTTCCTCTCACTATTTATTTAAAAAATTGCTGTGCCCGACAGGGTCCATAATTATTTCTTTTTTTTATACACCACCTGTATGTTGTACATTATAGATATAGCAATAAACGATTTTGATTTGATTTGATTTGATTTACCTACGAATAGTACCTGCCGATTTGAGTTGTGACATGATTATTCTAGAAATGTTTGTATTAGCAGTAATAATATTATAGTTGTAAAAAGGTGAATCCCTTTGGACAACATTTACTTCATAAACATTACTTGCAAATTGATAGTTATTATGAACAGATGTACAGAATCATATTGTAATTTACCACGAACTTATCATGCCATTCACGGACAATATAAAAAAATTTGATCGAGTATGTTTTCAACTTTATCTTATCTTGATGACGAAGCGATACAAAAATAGGTATACATGTACGAAACCAAAACACCTGTTTAATACAATTTATATTTTCCTTCAAGCAATGCTATCTATAGGATAAACAGTAATTGTTTCTGTTTATCAACAAGAATGACTTATCTATATCTTAATATATATCTAACAAGAATATTATCATTTTGCATACATATGTCTATTATTAACTCTTGGTCATTATCCCATCACATAAATGGGAGATCTAGTTATGGTTCTAAGTCAAACCACAAGCAATTATTGCCAACCATTCCGTCTAATTTTCTTTAGAAATATCTCGCGATGTGTAGATAGTGTAGACAGACACACTTTATACTTTGACCCAATGAAGATAAATTATTCTGACTTTTGGTTTAACTGGACTTTGATACTTAATTAAATTCCAGCTGTGAGTATTACAGCGACTTCGGAGGATTTCATTGAGCATCAAAGTCCTGATAAAACACTTATTTAAAATATGAAAAAAAACTAAGATGCATTAATTGAAGCAAATCACAAAAAAAAATGTTTGGTTGCGGAAATATTTATTGTATCGCCATTTGACCTTCACTACACGGCTTATTGTGAGGTCCTTGGTTAGTAGAAACGCACTACGCGTTTAACTACCATAATGATGACAGGAAAACCAGAGATCATTTCACACTTGGGCTTGTCTGCTATGATAAAATAACCCTAGATCTTTCTTCGTCTATAACCCTAGATTTTTCTTCCTCTAAAACCCTAGATTCTTCTTCGTCTTTGACCACGAGTTTTTTAAATGTTGAATAGGCTAAGAACCTACCAGACAGAAAAGATTATAAGAAGAAAATGCAGAGGTAAAGTTGAAAAGTTTCTTAATTAGTGTCGCATTATTTAATGACGATCTTTCTCCAAAAGAGGTCCATACAACAAAATTAAACGAGAAAAAAGTGCCTGTTCACGTAAAATATATAATAGCAGTCCATTACAGGTGTAGTTACTTCATAAATAAGTCCTGTATCGTGAGTTAACCCCGTCAATATTAATGTCTTCCCTCGTTACGGAGCCACGGGGCTTTTAAAACGCTCTCAAAATTTTACACAGGTTAAGTACCAAGTTTGTTACGTCAGGAGGTTAATTTGTTATACTGTTTCATTTTAAGTGATGTTTGTAATTTTATTCAAAAAGGGTTTTATTTCAACAGGTCATTTACAAGTATACGAGCTAATTCAAGCCGGTTATTGAAAAGGTTTATGAAATATAAACTGAAAGAACTAACGTAGTATCTACCGCCGGATAATTTATAATACTACAAGTCTGTAATATGGTCCTTCTGTGGAACATAAATAGCAGTGTTAATAGAATAGTGCGGTTTGATTATTACGTTTCATTGTTTATTAACCATGTAGAAACGTAACCATGAATAAACTGTAAAACACTTTGATCCCCGATTCATGACTCTTTCTTTCATAATCTGTGTGTAACTAAACGCGGAAACAATCATTCAATAATTATTAAACTCACCAATACAAGTTCTTGGTCCTTCTCCAAACGGCAGGTATGCATACGGATTAATATTCCTCTTCTCCTCACCAAGAAATCTTTCAGGCCGAAACACTTCAGGTTCTGGATAAAATTCCGGATTGTGGTGGAGATACATCACTGGTAAATGTACTCGTAAGCCTTTAGTTAACTTTGCTCCTCCAGGCATTGTGTATTCTTCCATCACCTCGCGAGGAATCATACCAAGAACTGGATAAAAACGAAGAGTCTCATCCACTACAGCTTCCAAGTATGGCAAGTCCGAAATACAATCGTAATTGAGCACATTCTTGTGACGAGCTAAATATGCATCTACTTCTTGCAACACTTTGTTCTGAATTTCATTGTTCTTCGCGAGTTCATAAAGAGTGTAACTCAAAGTGGTTGAAGATGTTTCAAAGCCAGCAGCAAAGAATACAAAACACTGAGCAACTAACAGATCGTCATTAGTTTCTAACGTCACTTTTTTGTTTTCACCAGTTTTGATATTCTTAATACTGTCACCGACTATTTGATGGTTTTGCTTCCAACTCATTAAGAGGTCCACGAAATCATGTCTTCCAGACGATTTGTATTCCCTAGCGGACATAACAGAAGTAATCAGACCTCCGAAGAATTCCAATTGTTTTTTCAGCATCTTTAATCCAAACATGTAAAAGATGGTTGGCCAAATTGAACGAATTATTCTCATCCAAACCACATATTTCGGTGGATCCAAGAAGTCTGTCACTTTTCTGAAAGGATTCTCTTTTTCTTCCTCTGTCATTGTTTTTGTGTCTACGCCAAAAGCGCAGGCTCCAATACATTCCATTGTATATCTTGAGGTCAACGACCTGACTTCGAGCTCTTTTGAAATATTAGTCTCACGATCCAGCATTGTCTCGAACACGTACGAACATTTCTCAATAAGATGGAACATATTCTTCATCTTAGCAGACGAGAACAACGGAGTCAAATTCTGTCGTAAGACTCTCCAACTGTCGCCATATGTAGCGAAAAGGTTCAAAGCTAGTGGTTCTTTATGTTGGTGGGCCGATAATTCTCTTCCATGAAAGTAATAGAAGTCCTTCGTAACAATCAACTTGATGATTTCCGGATCTTTGGGAATCAGTACCGGTTCTGTACCATAGAATACTCCAATAAATTTTTCATTCGGAAATTCATTGCAGCGATCTTGAATTGTTTCGCCGAAGGATTTCTTCTGCAGGATCATGTCTCCATAATTTCCCAACAAGAATGTAGGATTGGTGTGGGGTACGTTCCTGTCTTTCCAGTAGTTATATTTCCGCGTGATCACGTAGTAGATCAGCAGAACTGCCGTCACTAGTAGATACAGAAACATCGTGTAGTTTCTCTGAGCGACCTGAGCTGACTAAGCTACTAACGTGTTGTTCGTTATTATTTGAGTACCTGTGTGGTTGAGTACAAGGATATTACCTATATGATTATGTGTATCGTTTACCTACTTGCATTTGTGTGTGTAAACCTGTTGAACTTGAGTGTCTAACAGGTGTATATTTTTCTGGATTATGACGGCGTTATAATCATCTGTTGATTTTACTTGATGAGATTACTTTGTTAGTTTGGACCTTTCAGATATAATATAATAATATAATAAGTTTATTTCGTAATCAACAAGTCTTAACGGATACATTGTAAAGGCCTTCTTTTAAGTATGGAAATACCTGTAACAGAAGACCTCCCTCTTCCAAATTTAGGAGCATTTTACAAAGCCTGTTAATAATCAAGACAGCGGCGACACGGCAACAGTCAAGACAGCGGCGGGACAACAACGAGGCATCACGACGCAACGACGAGTAAACACGTCGAGCGTTCACTTGTTGTATGTCACCAGAATGTGCAATCGCTTAATAACAAGACGAGGCAACTTGAAGTACTACTTAGGAGTGAACTTGAATGTGATGTGCTGGCCCTGACAGAGCATTGGCTAAAGGAGCAAGAACTAAAGGCTGTGAGCATTAGTAACTATGTTCTGGGGTCATGGTTTTGTCGACATAGCATAGCTCACGGAGGTTCGTGTATTTATGTCAGGAGCGATGTTAGATTCGAGGATTGTCCTAAACTTACCGAACTATCAGTACAGCAGGTGTGTGAAATTTCAGGGATTAAATTAATAGACTTCAATGTAATAATAATTTGCATATATAGATCAAACTTGACGAATGTTAATGACTTTTTAAATTGTTTTGAAATACTTCTTGATGTACTTAACAACTATGACGAACAAACCATAATTTTAGGTGATATAAATATTGACCTTATGTGTTCAATGAATTCTAGCCAAAATAGACTGAAAGACACGCTATCGGCCCATGCCTATTCTATCGAAATTAACTTTCCTACGAGGGTACAAGGGAATTCTTCTACTTGTCTAGACCACTTGTATACTAATGTGTCACCAGAGTCGATTACAACCTCCTGTGTAAATACACTCATTAGCGATCACTTTGCAATTCGCGGTGAAATCTTATGTACTGTCGAGTCACAAATACCTGTAACACATATGGCGCGGAACTTTAGCAAAATGAATAGGGACAACTTCGCCGCATCGCTGGCGAGCGTTGACTGGGAAGAAGTGGCGGCGCACTGGCGCGGTGCAGACGACTTAGCTCGCTCGATCGTACTAACAATACAGAACAAGGTGGATGTTTGTTTTCCTATGAGACGCGTACCACAAAAAAAGGCTGAGAATTCGTGGATCGATGATGATATATTAAACACTAAGTGTTTGCTGTTTAATGTTTTGGGCATCATACATAAATACCCATACTTCCCATATTTAAGTGAGGTTGTAAATCGACTTCAGGAAAAGTACTCCAAGATGCTTAGAAATAAGAGGTCTAAGTATTATATACACCATATAAAAACGGCAAAAAAGCCAATTAAAAGTATGTGGCATGTAGTAAACGTAGAATCTGGTAGGAAAAATCAATCAAGATCGGACTACACTGAGAGTATGAAGCAAGCAGATGGTAAGTCTTTTTCCACAAAAAAGGATTTGGTAAATATGGTCAATGCCAAATTCATCCATGCGGCTATAGCATGTGGCGCTCCTCAAGCAGACCCAAACACAGCCCTGGCAACGCTTCGGAAAGCGCGACCCCCAGCCAGCCAGTGTGTTTGGCTTCATCCCTTCTCAGCGATTGAGGTATACCGTATTATTACCAAACGGATCGCACGCAAACCAACAAAAGATTTATTTGACACATCAGTAGAGCTGCTAAATACAGCGGCTGCATCGCTTGCGAATGCTCTGTCGGTGTTATTCAATAGGTGTTTGCGTAGTGGATGCTATCCCAGTGCATTTAAAAATATCAAGGTGTCTCCGCTGTATAAGGGCAAAGGCAAGAAGAGTGATATAAACAATTATCGGCCGGTGTCTATCATTCCGGCAGTCGCCAAGGTCTTTGAAAACGGACTATGTGACCGATTACTTGGATTCCTTGAGAAGACTAACTGCCTCACCGACCGGCAATACGCCTATAGGAAGGGGCGATCGACAACTGCCCTTGCACGTGTGGTCATCCGCCATGTAATGAAGGCTCGGGAGGAAAAACAGCAGGTAGCAGTGCTCTTCTGCGACCTCTCAAAAGCTTTCGACGTCGCGGACCATGGCGTGCTGGCACTGAAGATGAGGCATCTTGGTATAGAGGGAAAAGCGTTAGAGTTGCTGCTCGACTTTTTAAAAGGCAGGTCGCAGGTGGTGGTGGGCGACGGTGGAAAGGTTAGGTCGGACCCTCTTAACGTCACTAAGGGTGTACCACAAGGCTCCTCCCTCTCTAACATCATGTTCAGTCTGTTGCTCAATGACCTACCTTTAGCAATAAGTGAGGCTTATGTCTTTATGTACGCGGACGATGTGGCTGCGGTCGTGTGCGCGCAGTCGATGGAAGGGTTACAAGAAAAACTCAACTTAGTGGTGGGGAAAATTAACAACTGGTTTAAAATAAACGGCTTGATACTCAACACAACCAAGACCCACTACATGCACGTCAACCTTTCCGGTCGAATGTGTACACCACTGTCACTGCGGGTAGGAAGCAATGTGGTCGAACAGGTGCAAGTCACCACATTTCTCGGCTTCGAACTGGACAGTTCTCTCACGTGGGGGCCTCATATTGATAAAATGTGCGGCAAACTCGGACGAGCATGCTTCGCTCTGGAGCGATTAGCGCAAACGCTCCCACGGAAGATGATGAGAGGGTGTTATTTCGCGTTGGTACACTCGGTTCTCCAGTATGGCGTTGAGTTTTGGGGCCGAGCTGCCGACTGGGAGCGAGCTTTCAGGATGCAGAAGCGTGCCGTGAGAGCCATTACGCGATCCCAATGGGATGCCACCGCAAGACCACTTTTTAAACGACTCAAAATATTGACTGTTCCCGCGATGGTGATATTACAGGCGGCAGTATACGTTAGGCAACATATAAATGAGTATAATAAACGCGGAGATAGACATAATTACTGTACTCGTGGTAGAGACAAATTAGCTGGCTACCCACACACACTGTCTAAATCTGGAAGGTTGATTCATATTATGGGTCCATCGGTGTACAACCGGCTACCGGATAGAATCTTGGACGCGACATCTGACAATGCTTTTAAAGCCAAGCTCAAAAGCTGGCTAACCGACCAGGCATTATATGACCTAAAAGAATGGTTTTGATTGTTATAATATAATAGATTGTTTTTTATGTGATTATTATGTTATTTTGTTTATTATTCCGTTTATTGTGTGTTTCTAATTTTCTATGATAAATTGTATTTGATGCTCTTTTTTAATTTAATGAATGATTTGTGTTTTTAATTATTTTCTTTCAAAATCTGACTTGTAATTTTTAATAATTATTAATAAATAAACTAAACTAAACTAAACTAAACTAATTAAAAACAAAGTAGGTAAAAAAAAAATTGACTACAAAATTTAAAAATTGTGTGTATGTGTGTGAGCAAATAGGACTAGTGTGGGTGTGAGAAAAAGGAAACCAAAAGCATGTTATCAGTGTGAAGTATACAGTAGACATCCGTTTATTAATTAGTCGGCGTGAACATTAATTCCATGTGTAAAGTTTCTGATAGGTGTTTTATTATATATATAATTATGTAGAAGTGCTCAAACTCTTACTTATGAAGTGTTTCTTCATATGTAAGGGTCTTTAGCCGTGCAGTTAGGGTTTTCTACATTCGTGATGTGTTTATTGGTAGATAGCCAGTTTCTTGTTTATTATTATCGGCATTTGGCATTGTTAACAAAAGTAGTTAGGGCAACATATTGTCGTCTTGCGAATGCAGTACGAATCCTAACCCCAGTTATACAGCCGTGTCTTCTTCTATTTCTTGAATACTAGGATCAAATACCGTTGTTTTGTACATTTTTAGGGTATAAATAAGAATATATAACTTTTTGACAGTTAAGAGGTCAGATACCTAGTTTATAAAGCTCGTGTGTAGAAACACATATAGATAGTTTTCTTGCTATTCAGCGTAAGTAAATAAGTTCGTTCTTAGCCAGGAATCAACTCCAGATATTTCAATTTCCGTGTTCTTCTGCACGGAATCCCAATTTTCACCTATAAAGACCAGCGCAGTGTCATCGGCATAAAAGAAGACCTGATCTGTTTTTAGACAAATTTAGAAATAAAAGAGAACGATCAGTAATAGTTGTACTTAAGTGAGCAGATGATTTTTCCATATTAAGTTTTGTCATATAATGGTCCAGGCAATTATTTAGTCTAGTAGAAAAAGTGTGACCTGCCATCAATCCATGCATAATTAACATTGCAGTATAGTTTTGTCTATTATTTATCTCCTGGGCCTGCTCAGATATGGTTGGTGTAAGATTTATATGTATATCACCAGCTAAGGTAATACAGTTATAGGATTTTATGTACTCCAAATATGTGTCAAGTAAGTTAATAAACATGACAACATAAAGTTTAAAACAGTGATGAACGTTGCAGTACTCAAGAAATCTATATATATAAAAGAAAGTCGTGTTAGTTACTTCACTTATAACTCAAGAACGGCTGAACCGATTTAGCTGAAAATTGGCAGGGAGGTAGTTTAGAGCCAGGAGAAGGACATAGGATACTTTTTATCCCGTTCGACAGCATTCCCGTGTGACTTGACATATCCACAACTGTTAAAATACCACCTTTAATACATGCCAGCCTGGTACTTTAGTACCCGGTAGGTGGGTGGTAGGTGGTAGGTAGGTGGTAGGTAGGTGGTAGGTTAGGTGGTAGGTAAGTGGTAGGTAGGTAGGTGGTAGGTAGGTGGTAGGTAGGTGGTAGGTAGGTGGTAGGTAGGTGGTAGGTAGGTGGTAGGTAGGTGGTAGGTAGGTGGTAGGTAGGTGGTAGGTAGGTGGTACGTAGGCGGTAGGTAGGCGGTAGGTAGGTGGTAGGTAGGTGGTAGGCAGGTGGTAGGTAGGTGGTAGGTAGGTGGTAGGTGGGTGGTAGGTAGGTGGTAGGTAGGTGGTAGGTGGGTGGTGACTTCTCTCAAACGACTGGACCGATTTTGATGAAATTTTTTGTGTGTGTTCAAGGGGATCTGGGAATGGTTTAGATTCACAATTTTGTCCGCTGGACAATGTTTTTTTAATTAATTTTTAATTTATTAGTAGTTTAATTTTGCATAATGAATTCATGACAGCCTGGTACTTTTTACAGAAAATTATGATTAAGATCCACAACTGTTAAAATACCACCTTGAATGCATGCCAGCCTGGTACTTTAGTACCCGGTAGGTGGGTGGTAGGTGGTGGTAGGTAGGCTGTAGGTAGGTGGTAGGTAGGTGGTAGGTAGGTGGTAGGTAGGTGGTAGGAAGGTGGTAGGTAGGTGGTAGGTAGGAGGTAGGTAGGTGGTAGGTAGGTGGTAGGTAGGTGGTAGGTAGGTGGTAGGTTGGTGGTAGGTAGGTGGTAGGTAGGTGGTAGGTAGGTGGTAGGTAGGTGGTAGGTAGGTGGTAGTTAGGTGGTAGGTAGGTGGTAGGTGGGTGGTAGGTAGGTGGTAGGTAGGTGGTAGGTGGGTGGTAGGTGGGTGGGAGGTGGGTGGTAGGTGGGTGGTAGGTAGGTGGTAGGTGGGTGGTAGGTGGGTGGGAGGTGGGTGGTAGGTGGGTGGTAGGTAGGTGGTAGGTAGGTGGTAGTAGGTAGGTGGTAGGTGGGTGATAGTAGGTAGGAAAAGATGCATTGCAACGCATGCAAAAAAAAATCTGCTTATTTATTGACATTAAGGCGGAACAAAGTTCGCCGGGTCAGCTAGTTACAAATAAAAGTTAACAAAAACAAGTGCAAAACTTTTTAACGACAATCTGTTTCAAACTTGAAGTTTTTTGTTTGAATAGGCAATCTAATCTGGAAACGTTCGACCTGTATAAAGGTAGGAAAGATTTATAAACCAAACACCTATCGATGAAATTATTCAAAAATTGCAATCTTACCTGTGCTAGTGTTGAGAACAACGTCATCTGTGTTTGACAGGAGAAACTAACTTCAACCAGTTCTTCGATCGACAGAGTTATTATCGCTATCCCTCCCTAGAGGGCGCCACTAGCTACAAAGTATCTTTTCAATGCAGCAATAATAATTAACCTTACAAATGGATTTCCCATGCGCAGGATGTAATACTACGAAGAAATGAAAATCTTACCTCTGTACTCTGTGAAAACACATACGACTTAGAGTGCAAATGTGTCTATTAATCGATTCAATAACAATAAGATGAACATTACGATGACAAGCCAAGCAAGCAAGCAAGTCGTTGTCAAGCTTGCTTATGCTAAAGACAAAAAAAAGCAACACAAATACTCCTGTACCTACGGCTAGAGGATCGACAGCTTTTCCAGCAGATGCGTACAACTTCAGAAGATAATGTCACTATCAAGAAAAGAACCATACATTCTCAAAATGTCACAACAGATTCCGAGGACCTGAGTTTACTAGGTGATACACTTCACACACAAGAAACAAACGTCCAAGCGGAACTAACGCAGGAAAACTTGAGCGAAATTATGCAGTATTATGCGGCTGAAGGAAAATAATAAGTCAATTATAACGGAACTAAAACATACAATACAGATCGAAATCAACAAAGCAACAACTAAACTAAGAGCAGATGATATACAAACAAAAAATCGACGCTGTACTGAAACTAAACGACCAAAGAATAGAAGAAATAGGAAAAATCAATAGAAAGATAGAAAATAATGGAAAAAGAAAATGAAAAACTAAAAAAAGAAATTAAAGACCTATTAACTAGGAATAATTCCCATAACATCACTTGCACTGAAACCAACTTCATGAAAATAGTTCTCTACGGATCCGCCGAATTCCACAAAGAACCAGAATACATCCTCCACAACAGACTGATTGAATTATTTCGCGACATGATGGATGTGGACCTGACAGGCTATATAGAAGACACATACAGAATAGGCAGACACAATACCAATAATCGGCCACTCGTTATTGAGTTAATAAGTAAGAGGATGGCAAAGATGTTATAGAAAACGCTTGGTCCCTTTATTTTAGTTCTGCGTTTTCACGCCTGCATAGATAAGTTGGTTGAAGTGTACTTTTAGATTGTCAATTCTCTTGACCTTCTTGTCAATTTAAGGTAAGTGAAGTTTTAAATTATTATTTTTTTAAATTGGGTAGTAAAAAATAGTCGTAGATTCTGAAGTGTTTATATAAAACCAAGGACAAATAAACAATATAAACCACTTAGTTTGAACAATATGTCGTTACATTTGCATCTTATAATTGCACAAATTCAGATGTCGTCCACATTTTACAAGTGTAAGTCTGTGTATGTAGGGGAAAACAATAGAAACACTCAAAGATTAAATTATAAAATATATATTATCAGTCAATATACGTTGATTTTAAATAGATACATAAGTCAGTTTGGCTAAAACATATTTGTTTATTTCGAACTGAAATCTTAGCTATATACGATAACTATAATTTCTTTACTATTCATTAATATTCCAATAGTACCAAGCATGTGTTCTTTTCGTTGTCAAAAATTTGTCATACTTAAATAATAATTAAATCTCAGCCATATTTACCTCAATTCTTTTAACAGTAAATAACAAGTTATTAGTCAATTACATACCACAAGGTAAATTGAAGAATAGTATACTTTCAGTCAATTAATTTTTTTTTCAATGAACAATACAAATTAATTATAATTCTATCAGCCATTCAATTAATTAAAATATAATAATCGTTAGATTTTGAATAACATTCAGGACTGTTTTAAGCTAAACTAAAAAAGCGAGCAGTAAAACTAAACGAGCGAGCGGGCGGTTTAAAACTAAACATTTATCCTGTCACTTGAATAAACTCCGTGATTGTTTAATATCGGGAGCTCAAAATAATAAACACTTACATTGTCGCTTACGGAAGATATTCCATAAGTGACAATGTAAGTTTAACATTCAGGAGTGGACTGTGGAATACAAGAATTAAATTAATCTAGAAGCATATATTTTTGAAGTGAAAACTTCTTTAGCGGCGTTGAGCACTTTTTCTGTAATTACTTATAGCTAGAATAGCTTTCAAAGTTTACATTGAAAACTCTTCACGAAATATGTACTTAATTTTGTTGTCGAGAGCAAAACTGTAAACAATCCTAAACATTTTTTTCACTCATTCAAGTTATAAATTAAAAAGTCTAGTTGTCGCTTCCACTGGTCGAGTCGCTACTAAAGGCCGGTTACAGTGCTGCTTGACGACTCTATTGGCGTTTCTATGACATGGATGGAATAGTGCTGTTGCTAAACATTTGCAAAATTGTATAGAAAAAGCAAGATGACAACATTTGTTCCGAGTAAGGCCACGCGCCAATAGATCCATGTACACCTATAACAACTGCCTCACTTCACAAACACTCTCTTCTCCCATCCCTCTCTCTCGATGAACTTGAGCCGTATGCCTCCAATGGGGTGAGTGATGAATGATTGAGGTTTGAAGGTTAGCTTCGTCGGCATACCATCAGCCAGCTCCAGGCGGTATTTCTTCAACATAGTGATGAGACCAGCCAGCATCTGCATCTTTGCGAAACGCATTCCTGTTAACAAAAATATAAAAATAAATAATTGTTTTTTTTATTATTATTTGGTTCGGAGTGACTGCCTGTGGAGTCAGCAAGCTGGTTAGATGTGGATTATTCTAGTTGGCCGAAGGAAAGACCACAAAATGTAAAACATAACGAGACACATTCCCCGGCGGTGTATTCAAATGATATAGAAAAGGATGAGAAAGGAAAACTGAACGCTAATAGCCTAAACTTAAGTTAAAGCGGTGTGGCGATGAAAAAACTTTATAAATTAATGCGATGTATATAGTGAACACCCCAGCCTGCCGCGTGTAACCGTTCGGTATATAGCGTACAAGATGTAAACGGACCCTTCTCGAAGCCGGCAACCAAGCATTCTGTACATCAAACTAAGTAACACTACGCCAAAATGATTGCTGGGAAACGACTTTTTTGGGGTATTTCAAGGAAAGTTATAACAGTAAAAATTTCTTTAAAAAAAAAAACTTGTGAAAAAGTTAGAACTATGACCCCCAATATGTCCGTAACTAGAAGGTTCCCAGGTATGGTCTAGTTAGAACAAAAAATGATCGCAATAGCAATGATGGGGAGCCTACTTTTACACCCCTTAAAGATCCGTGATAAAATAATATGTTAAACTATTAATTTAAAATATTGTATCCCTGTATTTAAATACGTACCTAATATAATCAATATCTACCTTCTTTACTGCATTTTTAAGTATCTTATCTAGTTGACTTTGCATTACAAATACGTTTCTGTATCAATATCCGTTTTGTTACTATGAGGATAAATAACTATTTATTTATTTAAACAAAAATTTGTACAAGAGTGGTACATAGGCGGACTTGATGCCACAAGGCGTCCTCTACCAGTCAACTTTTGGGTCAAATAGGACAGCATTGTGGTAGAGTACAAAAAAAAATGTCAAAATTTGTTGCCGTAATATTTACATAACAAATTCATAATATCCTCTTATCATAACACTATGCGCACAAATGTGGGCTGTCTGAAGCCTGATAACATATTATCAGAATAAAAATCGCTTGTTGCTACTTTGATAAACGCATGACTAAGAGCTGACCAAATAAACAGATATTAAATTACACAAAGATATTATTGTGTATAACCTTCAAATATTGGCACGAGCTACAGATACCAAAAAGCTCATTTCATGATTAAGGTTGGCCAGTCAGCAAGCATGATAGCAAAAAAAGCCAGCTTATGGTGAGCCATAATCATTAGTAACCCAATAGTAAAAAGAATTGGGCCCAAAATACTTCCTTGAGAAACGCCAAAAACATTTTTCAACCTTTGTGGAACACTAAAATAATAATTTTCAAAAACAAAATCATTAAATCGTAGTTCTTAAAATAAACCGATCAAGTCGTCATGGTAGTTGACTTCATTGATTTGAGCTTGACCTTCACAGAACTCATTTTGTGAGCTATTGTGTTAGCAAATAATAGACGCGTCGGCACAACCGGTCTCTATGCCGAAGATTAAAGACAAACAACAAGGAGAATAGAAAAATCTACAAATGTCTCCTAGGGTTTTCCTAATATAAAAGTTTATTTCTAGACTGACTGATACAACTTATGGACCCAGATCCATAGTTGCTGTTAAACTCTGTCTCATAAAAAACGAATACCCGGCATTTGTACTCGCATGCCTTTAACCAGACTATTATGAGGTCAACGAAATCACTTCTTCCAGAATGTTTATATTCCCTTTGTGTCATCACAGAAGTAATCAAGTAAAATAAGAAATCCAATTGGTTTTTATTTTCTCCAAATCCGAGTGCATATTAGATCTTTGGTCACTTTTCGAGGAACGAATTATTCTCCTGAAAGGGTTAATGTTTTCTTCTTCCGTCACAGTTTCTGTGTCTATGCCAAAGGCACAGGCTGCAATACAGTCCCTGTTTATCCAGTAGCCATATTTTTGCGTAAAGAAGTAGCAGTAGCGTCACTATCAGATGGAGAAACATCGCATGGTTTCACTGCGCAATTTGAGTTGACTAACCGCACAGTCGCTGTGCGAACATTTAGCTGTGTATTATTCTAGAAACTTTTTGTATCAGCAGTAATAATATTGTGGGTGTAAAAGTGGTTACATTTACTTCATAAACATTACTTTCAAATATTGATGGTTACTATGAATATGTTCAGTATTTTCTTTTAATTGACCGTAAACTTGTTATTTCATTCTCGGGCAAAAATTCTTGGTCATTACTCCATCACATAAATGGGAGATCTAGTCATAATTCTACGTCAAACCACAAGCAATTATTGCCTACTATTCCGTCTAATTAATAAAAAAAAACAGGAAATTGCCTTTTTTAACAGAAATATCTCGCGATGTGTAGATTGTGTAGACAGACCAATCCAGATGATCTTTGACTTTAGACTTTGACCTAATCAAGGTAAGTAATTCTGACAAAAAGTGGTTTAACTGGACTTTGATACTTAATGAAATTCCAGCTGTACATATTACAGCCACTTCGGAGGATTTTATTAAGTATCAAAGTCCTGATAAACCACTTTTTTAAAATATGAAACAACTAAGATGCATTAAATAAAGCAAACAACTATATGTTTAGTTGTGGAAATATTTATTGTATCGCCATTTTGACCTTCACTACAGGGCTTATTGAGAGGGTCTTGGTTAGTAGGAGTATTGTGTATAACTACCATAATGATGACAAGAAAACCAGAGCCTAGATCATTTCACACTGGACTTGTTTGCTATAATGATTTCTTTGATTTCGTCAAGACCCTAGATTCTTCTTCGTCTATAACCCTAGATTTTTCTTCCTCTAAAACCGTTTTTCATCGATGATCAAGAGTTCTTTAAATGTTGAATAGGCAAAGAACCTACCAGATAGAACATTGTTTATAAGAACCAAGTGCAGAGACAAAGTTGAAAAGTTTCATAATTAATGTCGCATTACTTAATGACGATCTTTCTCCAAAAGAGATCCATATAATTAATTTAAACGAGAAAAAGTACCTGTTCACGTAAAATAAATAAAAGCAATATATTACAGGTGTAGTTACATCATAAATAAGTCATGTATCGTGAGTTAACCCCGTCAATATTAATATCTTTCTTTAATACTAAACGCAAAGGTAAAAACCAAAAACATGTACATTTTTCATTCAACAAACCATGAAAGCAAAAAATATTCAGATACTCTTTGAATGTATTTTTTTTTAAGTAGATTAAACAAAAGAACCAATAATAGAAAACACAAAAAATAAGTGTTGTTACTCACCAATACAAAGTCTTGGTCCTTCTCCAAATGGCAAGTAAACGTACGGATTGATTTTCTTCTTCTCCTCACCCAGAAATCTTTCTGGACGAAACACTTCTGGTTCTGGATAAAACTCAGGATTGTGATGCAGATAGTACACCGGCAAATGTACTCGCATGCCTTTCTCTAACTTTGCACCGCCAGGCATTGTATATTCTTCCATCAGTTCGCGAGGGATCATGCCGAGAACTGGGTAATAGCGAAGAGCCTCGTCTATAACAGCATCCAGGTAAGGCAATTCCGAAATACAGTCAAAATTGAGCTTATTCCCGTGACGAACTAAATATGCGTCCACTTCTGCCAAAACTCTGTCCTGAATCTCTTTATGCTTTGCAAGTTCATAAAGAGTGTAACCTAATGTGGTTGATGATGTTTCAAATCCAGCCGAGAAGAAAACAAAACACTGAGCAATCAGCAAATCATCGGTTGCTTCTAATGTAATTTTTTTCACTTCGCCACTTTTGGTGTTTTGTATGCTGTCACCCACTATTTGCTTACTTGTCTTCCAACCCATCACTAGGTCCACGAAGTCATTCCTTCCAGAATGTTTATATTCCCGTCCAGTCATTACAGAATTAATCAGGTTATTGAAAAACTTGATTGGTCTGTTCGCAAGATTGCCTCCTAATAAGTAAAAGATTGTCGGCCATATTAAACGAACATGAAAGAGCACGGCCGTAAACTTTGGCGGAGATGCGAATCTTGCAATTTTTCTAAAAGGATTGTCTTTTTCTTCTTCCGTCATCGTTTTTGTGTCAACGCCGAAAGCACAAGCTCCGACGCACTCCATAGTATAACATGCAGTAATCGATCTAACTTCGAGCTCCTTTGACATTTTAGTTTCACGATCCAACATGTCCTCGAACCTGTGTGAACAGTTGTCGATTAGGTGAAACATGTTCTTCAACTTGGCAGATGAGAACATTGGGCTCATGTTCTGCCGCAGCACCCTCCAGTTGTCGCCATGGGTAGCGAAGAGGTTCAAACCCAAGGGTTCCTTGTCACTGTGTTCAGATATCAACCTTCCATTGAAATAGGCGAAGTCCTTCGTCACAATCAGTTTGATAATTTCTGGATCCTTGGGAATCAGTACGGGTTCTGTGCCATGGAATGCTCCAATGAATTTCTCATTTGGGAATTGATTACAATAATCCTGAATTGTCTCTCCCATGTTTTTTTTCTGAAGAAGTACATCTCCATAATTTCCCAGTAAGAAGGTTGGTTTCTTGTGTGCTACATTCCTGTCCTTCCAGTAGTTATATTTTCTCGTGACCACATAGTATAGGAGAACGAGTATCGTTATTATTAAATAGAGAAACATCGTGTTGTCTCACTGCGCGACCGGAGTCAACTAAGCGTCGTTCCTAGCTACAGCCAAATGTATAGTTGCGTGCGAGTTTCGGCTTTTTATTTATATCACGTATGATAACGTATTATCATGTATCATGATTGACTTAACAATACACTGTTGACACCGACGGGCGAAACGTTATCCATATGTTATCAAGTGGATACACTAGCTAGTCGTTGAACATTATTACCAGAATCATTCTCTTTAAATTTGAGTGTGATTGTAGTTTAAAATGAACCAGACATAAATTACATAATTTGTTTTACGTCCCTGTCTCAATAGCATACCTCGGTCAGTGCACCGCGGTGTCAAGCATTTGTGAGCATCACAAAGAATTAACCATAATTTGAAGGTCACTGTCAAAAAAATTGATGTCTGAGAGATCGACTAAGTTAAGATTAAGTAAGTGTGGAGTTAAGTTTTCTTCCAAACCTTAGTGAATTTTATTCTTTTATATGACTTTTTATAACCTAAGTTCCGTAGTCAACAAGGAAAGGAACCCTTATAGTTGCGCCATGTCCGTCTGTCTGTCCGCAGCTTAGCTCAAAGACTCTTAGTACTAGAAAGCTGTAATTTGGCATGAATATATAAATTAGTTACGCCGACAAAGTGGTAAAATAAAATCACCAGGTATCACCAGTACCTACACGTAAAGTGGGTTTTTTTTTCTCGCGTACCACTTAGTGTGGGATGTCGTTGGATAGGTCTTTAAAAAATGTTAGGTTCGTTCAAATAATTTTTAGATTAAGAAATTCGGTTGTGAAATATTAAGCTTTAAAGTGCAAATTTTTGTTAATTGTCCTCTCCCTCTACCACTACACGGTTGTGTTGGGTAAGTGAAAGAAATCACGTTGGTAGTATAACGAAATTAAAAAGAAAACTATCACAACTAAGTAGGCTTTACAAGTTTACGAGTAATAGTCGACCAACTTATAAAATGAACTTAGACAACATATTTTCCTAAACATAATATAAGGGAGCACTAGTTTTTCAACTGCAAATATAAATTTGTTTTATTATTACAATAAAAATCATCATTCAGAGGCAAATCCGCATAGTTTGATGGGTAACTACGGAACCCTACGTTGTGCCGTTGTGTGTGTTGCCCGAGAAGTCATTTACGGCTTAGAGTCGTAGGGCCTACACAACAAGATTTGGGATTTATTAGATTTTTTATCTTATCGTGTACTTACAGTTCGTTAACATGATTGCGACTTTAAGTTTAAGTGGTTCTAGGCAAGGTTTACCCCTTTCATCAAAAGTTCCCCCTAAATTGAAAGTATGAGGTTGAAAATATCTTAACATATCACATAACAATAAATTTTCTAATTTTTGACCTTTATTTGTAATTTTATCTTAGAGCTATAAAGCAGGTCGACTATACAAAGACATTACGAGTATTTGTGTTAAGAAATTGTAGTTTCATTTTACTTTCAGTAATACTGTCTGCATAATATTTGTAGGTATCTTTATCCAGTCGGTAAGGTTGAATTAACGAAGACAGTTATATCATGTTCCAATTGGAGAGGAACAAGTTTATTATCCTCACCTCGATTGTAACAAACTCTCCGATTGCATCAGTCGCGGCCACAGGGACATAACATTTTGCATGTTTTCGACTGTCGTGTTAAAATCAATTACAAAGATAAGCGGGTAAGTACTTGACTTTTACTGTTTTAGATAAGAATGTATAAATAAAGTACACGGAATTGCAAAAATGTCCAAACATGGAGGATTTTTGTGCATTGTAACTACAGTAAATTATCATTAACACTAGAAACGGGATATACATATGTACGTGGACATGGTAAATATCCCGTTTCTAGTGTTAATGATAATGTGAGTGACCATGACAATTTAAAAACTTATACAGTAAATTATTCTAAATACTAAGAACAATCTGTGTGGCTCGAAAGTCTGACAACCAGTCTGACTAAAGGGTATCGTGTTACCCAGTGCTAGCTGGGTTGTGGAGGTCAGATAGGCAGGCGCTCCATGAAAATATAATAGTATGTTTGATGAAAAAAAAACAATTACATGTGAGGATTTATTTGATAGTTGTAAAATATTCCTATGAACTAGTATTACCAGTGTTTTCATTTATTGTCGTATTATCGTCGCCACACATAAGATTGTTAGCATTGCAAGATAACGATTAAAATGGTATAAAGAACTCTTGAACTCTTAAAATATCGAGACCAAAGAAACGATGGATGAATTGAGTGAGGTATGATAAGTACGAAAAGGGAGTGAATAATAATAATATCCCTGGACATTTCACACAGCACCATCTAGTCCCAAGCTAAGCAACCTAATGCTTGTGTTATGGTAGCTAGATGGCTGATAAACTACATATATACATTTTTTTTTTAAATAAATACATATTATAGATCACATCCAGTGAATGATAACGTAAGGGTTAACACGGTTGAATGCAAAAGGAACACATTTAAGCCATTAGCTCATATAGCACAGTCTTTGTGCTATGTGAGCTGATGATTTATATGTGTAGCTGAACAAGAAGTAAATAAAAAACTTACCCATACAAGTTCTAGGCCCTTCTCCAAACGGCATATAAGTATAAGGATTGACGTAGTGCTTCTCATCCCCAAAGAATCTTTCCGGACGCAATTCTTCAGGTTCCGGGAAATACTTCGGGTTGTGGTGCAAATAATACACTGGAATGTGAACTCGCATACCTTTCTGCACAACAAGACCGTCAGGTAGCGTGTGTCCATGGTCTCTCGAAATATCACTCCGAGGACGGGATACAGACGCTGCGCTTCACCAACTGCAGCCCAAAGGTACAGAAACTCCGTCACACATTCGTAACAAAGTTTATTGTCATGTCGAAGTATATACGCGTCTACTTCTTCCAACACTCGGTTCTGTATCTCCTGATTCTTCGCCAACTCGTGAAAGGTGTAACTCAAAATAGTCGCTGATGTTTCAAACCCTGCGTTGAAGAAAACAAAACACTGAGCTACTAGTAAGTCATCGTCAGCTTCTAGTGATGTTCTCTCACTTCCGCCAGTTTTCATATTTTAATACCATCACCGACTATCTTATGACTTAGCTTCCAACTCAGAATAAGGCTTGTTATCTCGCTGATTTATCACAGAAGTGATCAGGTTTTTGAAGAAATCCATCTATCTTGACATTAACTGCAAGCCTAATCCATAGAATATAGATGGCCATATACATCGGACTCCTCTTATAAAAGCTGCGTATTTTGTTGGACTTGTAAGAGCAGCAATTCTGCTGAAGGGATTGTCTTGCATTTTTGCTGTCATAGTGTTGGCATCTACTCCAAACACGCAAGCACCGATGCATTCTATAGTATATCGATCTAGTTTCTACCTCTGCTGATATGCTTGTCTCTCGATCCAACATTGATTCGAAGACGTACGAACATTTCTCGATGAGATGAAACATGTTTCTCATTTTGGCAGATGAGAAAAGCAGAGTCATGTTCTGACGTAAGACCCTACAATTGTCTCCATGGGTAGAGAAGATGTTCAATGCCGCTGGCTCTTTAAAGCTATGTTTTGATAGCTCCCTTCCATTAAAGTAGTAGAAGTCCTTAGCCACGATTAGCTTGCTAATGTCGGGGTCTAATGGGATCAGCACCGGTTCCGTACCATAGAAGGCTTCGATAATTTTCTCATCAGGAAGTTTTTCGCAGATTTCTTGTACTCCTTCCGCGAAGTTTTTATTTTGAAAAATGATTTGTCCGTAGTTTCCTATGAGGGGAGTTGGTTTGATGAACGGCACTTTTCTACTTTTCCAGTAGTCGAACTTTCGACTACTGGAAAACCTCAAGCCCCCACCTCCTACCTTCTTTCGACTTTCTTGTCGTCTTTCTTTCTTAATAAATTAGGAGTATTATGGTCACTATCATGAAGAGAAACATCGTGTTGTTTCTCAGTGATTCTCACTGACTAAACATTATGCAATGAATTTAATTGTGTGTTTATAATTACTATTTAATGCGTTATAGTACTGTACCTAATTGCAATTAATAGGAACAGATTTTCATTATGTTTTCTTAATTAAAATTATTTGTTAAAAGTTTGGAAAAAGGCCTGAGTTTATGTTTGTGTTAAGTTATAAAAATATCTATGAAATAATTATTATTCATAAAATTAATTTGTTATTGCCATTCACGAAGCTCACACTAATTGTTATTACAAAAAAAAATAATGATCGTATCTTTTTTCACATCTGAAAAGTAATCTGTTCTGTGCAACGCTGATGGTTCAAACACTCACAATGATTTACTTGTAACGGTTATTTCTAGCGGTGTATACCGGCACAATAACCTAAAGTTATTATAGACACTGAAGAGCTACGCAATCACTGATGTAGGTATACTATAACACACAAGAGATAATCGTTTTCAAAAGCTTTTTAACTGAATTGAAATAGACGTGGAGGAGGTGAATGGAGCGATTGTGTTCTGGTGTTTCTGCTTACCCCCATGAGAAAAAGGTGTGAGTTTCTGTATGTATGTATGACACAGACTCTTTAGTAGTTTTTGCCAATCTCATACATTTTTGACTTTTTCCTCATTGTTTTCGCTTACAAGCTGTATGTTTGTTTAAATCTTTTGGATGCCGTTTCTGCCAAAAGCGATCCACGTAACTCTATCTACACCGTAACTCTAAAAGAGGCAGTGACCTTTGAGTTTGTTTTGGCGTTCCCTCTCAGAGATCATAACAACAAATAGAAAACGACTGTGTCATGTAACATATAAGTAAACAGACCACACAACACTTTAATTTACATAAAATTCGTAATAACAAAAGATAACGTAGACTTGTTATGTTTATTTTGACACTTTTAATATTAAATACGTCAAATAGTTTGTTTTTGGTAACCCAAGTTGTTTACTCCCAAGAAAACAGTATTTATCGGCTGAACATATTTGAGTGCTACTTAGTACCACAAATAGACTATTATCTGGATAAACAAACATAATTATGTGATACGTTTTTCATCCCGGCACGTGTATTCGTGTTCCTTTTACGAAATAAGTGAAACACAGACTTCAACTATTAAAAACCAAGCAGTTATTTATATTTGCGTCCGAACTTTAATAGATTAAAATTAAAATAATAATGGTACATTGTGCTCATTATTCATACATTTATTTAAAACGTTCGATAATAATATATGACGCCCTTGAAGATGGTCTTATACGGACGAGCGGTCCGTTCCCATTATGTACGGATCGTAACAAATGACGTCCGGTATGGTGCAAGTCGCAATTTCTATTATATTATATAGAACTTACTCGAATCGAGTGAATGATTCTGATTGTATCCTAGGCATCATGTATCATAGGTTACATTTCATGCACAGTTTATCAGAAATACGTGGTTGTGGTACCTTTAGATACTCTTGAACTTTTGACGGCGCGTTTGGCGCAGTGGTAGAGCAATTGACTGCTCGCTGCGTGTAGCGAGTTCGATTGCCGTACGGAATAAATGTTTGTATGGCCCACAGTTAGTCTTCTTCTGTTGGATAAAACAACTAAAAACATCTATATGAAAATAAATAAAATTGAATTGTCTGTCTGTAATATCAAAACAGCTTTTTCATATGAGAATAAATACGGCACTAATAACAAAAACACTCTTTTTTTCAATTTTTGTCTCTGTCTGTCTGTTTGTTCCGGCTAATCTCCGGAACGGCTGAACCTATCTTTGACTAGCAGATAGCTGAGGATAAGATAAGGTCGCTGTGATAAGGTCTTAACGTAAGTACTTAGTTACTTTTAGAAAAATAATTAGGGTGCCATGCAAAAATTAAAACCCTTGAAATTGGTAACAAAATCTGATTCAAAGTGAAGTAATATTTTTTTTATAATAATTTCACGCGAACGAAGGTCTGAGCTAGTTTATTATAATATCTAATAACATTATAATCTGTGTACTTATTAGCATAATTACCTGCATAACAATCTACATACATTATTATGTTCTTGTGGTCAACAGTATTGTATTATGTGGTAGATTACTAAACATGAGTGTGAGATAGAGTACATATAGTACCGAGCTATTAGTAGGACCACCACACACACAACATCACGGCTGTAATTCCTATAGACTTTAGCAGAAGTGCATCTATAGGGCGTAACAAGACCCCTAACGAAGCCGTCAACCAAGCATCAACATCAAAATAAGTAACTTTACGCAAAAATTATTGCTGGGATAAGACTTTTTTTTTGGGTGAAAAATCACGTTTTACGATAGGACTCAATGTAACGCACTCAAAACATTGTGCTGATGGGTGGATTGAATAGTACGGGGGTCGTGGAGGTGTTTAAAGTTAAAAAACCTTACATTAAAAACATGTATTTAAAAAAAAAGCTGGGAGTTTGACCACCAATATCTCCGTAACTAGAAAGTTCTCAGGTATGGTCTAGCTAGAGAACAAAGAAATGATCGCAATGACGGGGAGAACAAGTTCCTTTCGGCTTCGTTAAAGGTCTTGGAACACCCTTCATAGGTAGGTACACCTACATTTCGTCAGTAACGTTTAAATTATAGGGGTTGAACCTATTGTAAGGCCTATTGCCATCAACCGGGCAAAAATACAGACTTGTGTTTCAATGATTGAACTGACTGAGTGTGAAATAATGAAATTAAATACTTATAGCAATTTGCAATTGAAAATCATGATCTGAGGATGGTTTTTCCTATTAGGAAAGTCTCACTGCAGCTACAATTCTACCTTTGTCTTTGAGGAAAACAGCCGTCATTTTAATTTAAAGTAAGTTCAGAACGAATTATTACTCGATCTCAAAAATCCACAAAACGCCTTCACCCTCAAAATGAAACAACTTAACATCACAATTCGTATAATTATTTTGACAATTTGACGTTCCAAAAGTCCTTTAAAAATTGTCAGAAATTATTCAAATCGCTGGAAGTGCTCGAACTCAAAAACTCGTCGGAATAGGGAGGCTGGGACGGGCGTCGCGCGTCGATAAGAGCGAATAATTGAGTGCCATCGTTATCCCATTATCAATGGCGATTTAGAAGATTTCCCGGTTGTCTTTTAAAAAATAATGGCGGAGGACCTTGAAGATTTTCGCAGAGAGGATTGAAGTTATGTTTATGTTTTAATATTTGGCTTCTCTGTTAATTTTGTGTCGATCGACGCTTTCAACATTTTGAATAATAGGCGTATATTCAGATTAGATAGTCCTAAGTTAATTTACGTAAAACACTGGTGTTCAGCTGCATCTTGTAAGACTTGGTTGGGAAAAGGCTATGTGGATGATTAAATAAAAAAAAAATCAAATCATTTATTTGCTTGAATATGGTAGGTAGGTACATGAGGTGATACATACAACAGAAGTTATTTAAGCCATATCCTACCATAACGGGTGTGCAAATATCTGTTACAATAAAAATAATAAATCTTACATTAATCGTTACATATTCAACTATAGCAAATATTATTATTAGGGTATTTATGTCATTCATTAATTATTACAACGAACTAAATGATTTAATACCCAACTTTCGATTAACACCACTGCTTTAACAATCCTAAGTAGTATTCTTGCCTGATACTAACTTAGGAGGTATTAAATCAAAATCAAAATATTTTTATTTCACATAGGCCTACATGGGCACTTATGAAACGTCGACAAAAAGGTGCACGGTTCGGGTTGGTCGTTTCCTATGGAGAAGAACCGGCAAGAAACTCCATGGTTACTCTTTTAAAATGATTATTATATAACCGCCATCTCATGACTTATCACAACTCGCATTACCCCTAGTAATTCTATACGAACTTAAACCACCCCAGCATAAAACGACGCATAAAACCCCCTACATAACAGTAAAAACATAGAAAATAATAACCGGCCTTTTGTCTGCGTAATCGGGTAAAAAAGGAGTTAGTCGTAACACTCGGGCGCAATGCGCGGAGTTTTTGTCGAGTTCTAACAAATTGCTTAAAGATTACAGCCTTATTTTTTCCTGTAAAGCTCGGAACTCTTCGGCGGATGTAAAAACGTTGAACCCAAGTTTTGTGGAACACGCGTTTGTTCAAATGTACCTTACTTACAAAGGACGGACTATTTGAGCAATTTTTTTGCTGTTTATTCAGTTAGGCGGTGTAGTTTTCAGTGGGTAGGTCTTTTAGCTTAAGCTTTAGTGTCTGTTATAGCCAGTTATAATGAATTGATAAAGAGACGTGTTCGTAAAATGCATTTTAGATAAAGTCTCTTCTCTATTTGAACTTCAGTTTTCAGCCTTGACTACAGGAACAAAAGATTCGTACCAGATAAACATGTATCCAACTTTTACTAAAGAAAAATGTTAGTATCATTTTCTGTACTTATTTCCACAACAACAAGACTGGTGATGAAAAATAAAACAAAGTTTTAGTTTAGTTTTTTTTTCAATCCCATCACTGTTTCATCCAAGGTCCATGCACGCATCACTTAGTACAGCACAACACATTATTTACTTCCCAGCTCATAAAATACATCCTAAAAGCATTATTATCTGCATCTCTTTCTTGCACGTCCAAGTTAACACTCCCCATCCCCTATATTTCGCCAGAACTTTGCTAAATAAAATACGTATTTACCTATTTTACGCTCTCCTTAGCTTGAAAGCCCAACAGCGGAAGGAAAGAAGCGTTTGAAGCAATTTATCTTCAAGCCGACGCCGTTAGGGGGCTGGTTGAAATGTCTCGAGACCAATGACGAGGATGTAGAATAACTGGATGTGGCTGGGAAATTGGATTAAAAAGGATGTCTTGTCATAACTACATATATTTTTCTAACGAACAAACAAATCGTTTTAAAAATCTATCTAAAAAACTGTTTTATAATTAATCTTTATGTTACATTTTTTGCGGCCAAGAAACCCATCGAAATGAAACCCAAACCCGGCCACACATTGATGGACTTAACCGTTTCGGCAGGCAGGTAGGTACTCAATTTCGAAAACCCTTCCTGATCATAGAATTCACACGCACACATATATACTCACACCTACACGCTCATACACAGACACAAACTGTGTATATTTGTTTGTAGTTACCATAGTCTTTTTTTTGTTAATCTTAATGCATAGGCTTCTGTAATATTCCCTCTGAGAAGGGCACTGGCTCTTCTAACACACTTATATCATCTAGCACAGGAGCCAGGGACTTTTGTAGCCACTTTTTTGTTGAAGATTATTGCCTATAACGAAGAGCTTAATCAATTAGCAATAATCGCATCCAATTAAAGGTAATATTTGGAGTAAATAAAACCGCAATGCAAACACAACTAACATGATGAAACTGATCATGCGATTGCTAATGCGTATTTGGTTATCGGTGTATTTGGTATATTAGTTTACGTAAAGTAATTAATTAATTTCATACGATCACCCATCCTATTATTAATATTATAAATGCGAAAGTTTGTGAGTATGGATGGATGGATGTTTGTTACTCTTTCACGCAAAAACTACCGACCGGATTTGGAGGAAATTTGGCACACATGTAGTTTATAACCTGGATTAACACATAGGATAATTTTTATCTCGGTAGTGCGATCCCGTGGGACAATTACCGAACTTACGCGGGTGAAGCCGCGGGCATGAGCTAGTTAGTAATAAAACAAATATCTACTCTCTTTTTGCTTGTTAAAAGTACTTTAATATTAGTTCTATGTTCATTCGTCAGTAGTACTCACAATTCGTAATGATCGGACTTACAATCCAAACCGCTGGGCTATTGCCAGTTTCCAACATAAATGAGTTTTACATGGATCCTTTGAGCGCTATATACACTGACAGGAAGATGCCGCTGTAAACATTTGAGAAATTACGTAACACCACACCTGTAATCCCCGTAGGGTGAGGCAGGGGTGTACCTGATAGTAGGTACACCCACATTTCGCCAGTTATGTTTAAGTCCCATGTAATAGGGGGCGAGCCTATTGCCTTCAACTGGGCATGAATCCAGACTTCGTGGCTGTTACTGAGAAATTCCTGATGGAAAAACCTAATAACACTTTGGCCGACCCGGGAATCGAACACGAGACCTGATGGTCAGCAGTCGAGCTTGCGACCACTCGACCAACGAGGCAGTCTTGTTTGGGAATATGTTTAAAAAAAAACAAAATGGCGGCGTTATTCCTGTATTTGGCCACGCGCCAAAGGCACTATATTTCCTATTTTGGTCAAGCAATGATTTAGGAAGAGTTGCTAGACTATAATATCAACTACGCTCAGACTCCGCTTCAAACTGCGCTCAAATCTCTAGCTCATCTCACAGCACAACATCTTCGTCACATCTGTATTGGGGCAGCAAACAACAAGAATACTTTGTAAGCGTCCTAAGATTAATGTACGTTTCACAATAGAAACGTTTTTTCAAAGTGAGTTGGGCCACTGTCTATTTTGTACCCCTTCAGAGTTCAATGAGTATCCAAAGATTTTTTTTTTTTGTTTTAATGTGTGTGTGTGTGTGTATTTTATAGATTCCATTTTGGTAGAATAAATAGACAAGGCATTGCCAAACAAGTTCTTTTATAAGAACTTGCTCGTGTACTATTGATATACTGTATGTATATGATATGTACTTCTTCTTAGCGTATCGATCACAAAACGTTCAAATATACTAAACAAAACTATGTACTAAACAAAATTCATAGATGACTCTACCCTGGGGTGTAATCGTGTTGTTATTCCACAAAAGATGGGACCATCGTGTCCTACCCGTCCCGTTTTCTGCACGTTACAAGAACTGATGGACGCAACTAAAACTCGTAGACAAATTCAGGGCTGTCACAATGAAGATTACCACCATAAAGAACACACCTACTTATTTACTTAATCAATTAATATAATTTATAAGTAGGTACACAAACGGACAGGAAGTTATAATCGACGTAAAAATAATACTTTATTGACTTATGATGTTATTACAAAAATAAAGATCAGTATCAGTACCAATTAATCAACAGTACCTGAAATATTAATTGATTATTACCCATACGTGCCTTTAACATAGTCACTCCAGCTTGCACTAATTCTGTCCACCTCAAAGCTAGAGTAATCTCTGATATTTCATTCACAAATACATACCTATGATAAATATAATATATTGATAAGGTATTTATGAATTAAAAGTCCTGAAAGTGCTGACCATGTTTTACCAAGTCATTGATACTTGCAAATATTTCTGCCAACGTGAAAGCAAGATTAATCAGAGATATCACACAAATATAAAACAGCCACAATAAACAAGTGATAAACAACAAAGGAATATAGATAAGGTAGTAATAAGGTTAGCATAATGATAAGCTTTAATTTATCAATCATAGAAACCCTTCTGGCACATGTCTTTAAGTTTCCACAAGTCATTTATACTTGCAGAATGACTGCCAACGTGGAAGCTTGATAAAACATCATAAAACAGATGTTAAAGTATATTAACTACCTAATCAATCTCCCAACTATCCTTTTATCACCTGTCTACCGAAATAGGTTGCTACTCTTATCACCACTTGGCAATACTTTACGGAGATTAGATGAAACGTTCCATGCAGGACTTAGACCACTCGTTAAGCCTAAATATGGTTGGGGAGACAAACGGGGGTGCTTCGCAGACAAATATCGCTGAGCGCCATATCCAATGAACGTCTGACATTGAGAACAGGGACTTATGTTGTAGGATGAGAGCAAAACGGTTGGATATTTTATTGTATGACTAGGGTTTTTTTTTACACATAACCCTCATCCTTTTTCTAAAATAAAAGTAGCGTAAATTACTCCTTATAACATCAGCTATCCGCCTGTAAACGATGAGCGAACAATGATGAACGTTTTCTTTAAACCTCGTAAAGGACCGCCAACCATATTTTAAGAGTGCTTATCATCTATTGAGGCAAGTAATCTCAAAGCTCATGCTGAGCTCAAGAGATCGGGTTGGTCTTTAGATGAAGCCGTACTTGCCTAGGTTGGACCTTGCATGAGCGACCACTCATTACATACCGAGTTTGCTCCGTGCCTCGGAAACCACTTTAGCCATTGGTCCTGGCTGTCATTTGTAGATTTTTGACAGTCGTTACAGGTACTAAGTGGCCGGAAAGTCTGACAGCCAGTGTTACCAAGGGATATCGTATTACCCAGTACTAACTGGCTTGTGGAGGTCAGCTGCATCCTGTTAGACTGGAAGCCGACCCCAACATATTACTTTGGGAAAAGGCTAAGCAGATCATGAATCTCAAAGACCATGCTATAGCGCCAGTCTACGTAAAGACGAGAAAGCCTATATAAGTGACGCTCTCTTTGGAAGAGCCTTTAGACTTCTAACAGAATTAAAATATGCTTTTAAATTGCTTACATGTCAATCCAAACTTTACTTTTTTGTTATCGTTATCGCTGTTGGAATGTAACTTTGTAGGTATCGGCTCTCATGAAGTCATGACTTTTAAAAAGACTTTAATAATAGATTATTCTACCGTAGATTACATAAGTTTCATTCATAATTTCATCAGTCTTATAATCAGACAGGAAACAACAGATAAATGGTACAAGAAAAGTATATTATCAGTTATTTGAGTGCACACGGCTAACAGGTGATAATTGATAACGAATGATTTGAATATTTTGCGCAGATACTTAATGCTTCGTTGGTGTGATTCGACCTTTTTTTTTTCATTATCTAACCAGTCATTATCGTTGTACCTGTGTGAACATTAATTTGTACCTGCCAAGGTTATATCTCTATTATTTTTATGAATGACTAGCTGTGCCCGCGACTTCGTTCGCGTGGATGTCGGAACTTAACAATGTATTTTTTAGTGCGAAGCGCTGTTGGAGGATTCCGATACAAATAATTTTTTTTTATTTATGCTAGTTCTCATTAGTTCTTCTTTATGAACAACATTAGCTGTGGAACCATCTGGAGCGTACACAAAAAGGTTATTGGGGTTGTTTACGCGAGAAAGAGCTACGTATAGTTGACCATGGGATTAGCATCCAATACTTAGGTCCACCCTCGCAACGGATAATGTCTGGCCCTGAGCTTTAATAATCGTCATGGCATAACAAAGACTGACTGGGAATTGCACTCGTTTGAAAAAGAAAGGAAAGTTGTTAGGAATTATAGGTATTCTTGGAATAAAAACAATATCACCAGCGCCGCAACCGGTTAATATTTCAGCTTCGATTATGTTTTGCTGCAGATTTGTGACTTTGAGCCGAGTGCCGTTACAAAGTTTGGGGGACATAAATTTCTGAGGTGAATTATTGGGACTCCGATTTTTAAAACTATTTTGTGGGCTGGAAGTCCGGGTGTGTTGAGGGAATCCAAAAATTCTACCGGGTAGTGTGTGGCGTCATCTTCTTCCATAACTGTATTTATAGAGGTGTATTCTCTACTATTCCCGGACACATGAATCAATTTTTTTAAATTAATTGCCGCAGCGCAGACTCCTCGCAATTGGACATTGCGAGGAGAACACAAAATAGCTCGCTGACATAGCCAAGAACCGGCTTGATTTCCCATGTTTGTGGAATCTCCGTACACAGAAGAAATTAGCTCCTGTTGTGATGCAAGAACAGAGATTATCAACCAAAATAACTTTTCCATCTTCTTGTTCGGGGTATGTGCCATCGCCTATTTGTAACAATGAATTGGGAAACTCCTGTGCATTTTCGCAGCCTCGCAACTGTGCACGCATATTTACACTCAGATGTGTAGATGATATATTGCGCCTTAGAACAGAACTCTTCAGACAGGCAGCAATTTCTTCGGCTCTCGTTCCTCGGGGTACTATCGGGAGTGTCTGCCGAAAATCACCGCAGAACAGCACTGTAATGCGGGAGGCATTACAGTGCTGGCATCGGCCGGTCATTTTACCTTATGTCCTGTAAAGTTCTATTCACTTCTTCTACAGCTTTGCGGTTTGCCATAGTGCACTCGTCCCAAAAAATTAAAACACAATCGCATAAAACCCTTGCTTTATCGCTATTTCGCAATATGTTGCAAACCGGGCTTTCCGTGCGGTCTAAGTCGATAGGAATTATAAATGTTGTGTGTGCCGTTTTTCCTCCAGGCAATAATGTGGCTGCTATCCCTGAAGTGGCGACAGCAAGGGAAATTTTATTTTGGTTCTGTAGCGGCACTACAAAAAGTATTTCAGCAACATAGAACAAAAAGTACTACAGCGCCATCTATGACGCAGAGGAATAAACTAAAAATCGAAATATATCTAAATTCTGCATCGCGCAAGTAACGTTATTCGCGACTTAAGACTATATAGAAGAACCCGACAACAACTGTTGGGCAGTAGCCCACCAGACGTAACACCCGTCTGGTCGAAGGATCCTCCCTTTTCAGTGGGGGTTAAAGAGCTTTACACCCTGTTCTTCTTACTCCCAAAGTTCCTTATTCGAACCAAAATAACTTTGGTTAGGAAAGTTTTACCTGTTCCGCCCGGTGCGTCTAAAAACATTTCACCCGAGGAGTTTTGTACACTGCAGCATAATACCCTATAAAACGTCTGGCGCTGTTCCTCTGTCTTTGTGCAGCCATTTTGTAAAATTTCTGCGAGTTCCACGGGATTATAACTAAAATTTCTGATACGTACTCTCTGTTTATACGTTCCCCATCGACTGTCGGTGTCGGCAAACCGTGTTGACTGATCGGGTTCCCTGGTATACTTATAACTATCTCTTTAATAGCCAATAAGGACCTGTTGTGACAAATTTCACGTACTCTATCAGGAATTTCTCCATCAGTATGTAGTTAAACATGCCATCACACACGCAATGCCATCTATCGAATATCTATATTCAATGCTGCACGCAGTTGAGCTCTAGATATAGTCCAGTCTGAGTTCGATAGATGGCGTTTTAATATTTTACTTCGGAAACTATTATAATTTTATTAATTTACATTTTTCTTTCGTTTCATTTATAAGGTGTGAACTGATTACGATGAAACAAAAAACTTAATGTTACTTCAATTTACGCACATATTGTGGTGTATAAAAGTTACGGGAAGTTGTGAGACCAAGTGCACATAACCCTATTGTAATTTTACTTCTGTAACACTTTAAATTCAAATATCTTTTGATAGACTGAACCGATTGCAATGAAACAAAAACTAAATGTTACTTCAAGTTACGCTCAATCGTTGTGTATAAAAGTTATCTACATTGCTTTCGTACATTTTACGTGATGCCCGAACAAATACACAGACAAACAGACAAACAGACAAACAGACAAACAGACAAAAATTCTAAAAATGCTGGAAATGGGTTCTATTGGTTGTCCTTTAACACCCTGGCTATTTTTTTTGGATTTTTTTTTGATGTACAAAAACGACTTTTCTACAGTTTTATTATATGTATATAGATTTCAGGTAATTATTTAATCTGTAGATCTGCAGAGTTAATTGATTTAGTCGTATAAATGGTTAAATTCAATCGCGTCCCAGTGGATCATGAAGGGTGAGAAAAGGGAGTGTGTGTACACACCTTTTTCCCTGTGTTTGAAAACACTGTTGTGCACTATATTATTATCATCTACGTACCTGGGTAGTCTCTGTTGATGACCGTGAACGAAATTCAGTCAGACGGATATTACAACTGTAACTTAATAACTAGAGGATAATCTATCTTAGAAGGCTCTACGTTTCTACGGCTTACGGAACTTTAAGTGCATCTTATCAGTAAAATTGCAATAATAACGTTTTCAGGTACCTACTGAACTCTCACGATTTTGTCCTGTGGGCCAGAACCTACAGCTCGTTTCGTCGTAAGTTCATACATCTGGTCACACACGCGTGCTGGTTGCGAGTACTAAACACCTGACTGTTCTAACATCAACAATAAGGTTAGACGTCCTTTTAGGGCGTTCCATCCCTGCATTTTCACTCACATATTACTGTTGTAAGAAAATCTTTCAATACAATAAAGTTTTCATATCGTCAAATTCTCGTTCCTCAGCCCCCAAGATAGTGGTTCTTTCTCAGTGCCCATACGAAAGCCCACAGACTGTGTTGGACATCTGTTAAGGGATTCGCCGGGACACATATGGATGTGTGTTTCTTAAGAGATTCGAGATGCAGTGGGCACTTACGAATGGTAGGATTACCTAAGACGGTGTTGTTTATTTCATATGCTATTTTATTTGGCGAGGGTGGGCTTTTGGCGTGTTTAGGTAAGATGTCATTTGGGAGTTTGACAAATACTTAAACAAATGCAATTTATATTTTAAAAAAACCATGCTGAGCAAGAGGTCTTGAGTTCCAATACCAGGTTGGGCAAAGAATTATTTGGTTTTTTCATTAGGTATTTCTCAGTAGTAGCCCGGAGTTTGGATTGGTGCCCTATTGATGACAATAGGCTTGCCCCTATTACATGGGACATAAACAACACTGCTGAAATGTGGGTGTACGATTAGCACACCTCTGCCTAACACTTTGGGGATTACATCTGTTGTAATGTTCTTCAGGTGTTTTTAATTATGTTTCTCAATTTTGTTGTGGCAAGCCCTTTGTCACACAAAAATAGAAAATATTTTAGCTATCAAATTATGACACACTACCTACATTAAAGAAATCCATAGGTGTGACTAGTCAAAAACTAAACCAGGAAAATATTTTAATTCAGTACGAGTATTAACAATAGCAGCAGAATTCTTTGTTTGTTCTAAGTACCTAACGAACAGGTACCCTGTGTTCCTATTTACATATATGAAATATTTCAGCTCATTTCAGTATATTACTCATCACATAACACCTGGAAACTTTATGGAGGTATCAAATTAATTTAATATCATAGCTGATATCACATATCATCGCCCAACTTTCCAACTTATCAGATAAAACCAACCTGTACAATCATTGTTATTTGTTAACAAGAGCATATTTGTTAATAAGGCCGATTTATATTTGTGATAAAAGCCGGAAATCGTTCCTGTCGATAACAAATTGTTCCTGATCCCTAATTACTACAAATCTCACGCAACAACATGAAATCAATTCGAAACTCACGATGACAAGCAATTTTAACATTTAATTGTTTAAAAGCAATTTATGAATCAACCGCTAAAAACTACGTATATAGTTAGCAGATAGCGTTATTCATAAGTGTTTTTGTGCAATTTGTTTCCAAAGTATATATATTAAATATACCTTCTACATATAAGTATACCTGTCCAAAACTTGCTAAGTCATGATGATTGAGGAAAACAGTATTAAAATACATATAAAGGTGCGTTTACACCCCACGTTCGTATGCGAGCGTTTGAAAAAGGATTAAGGTTGAACCTCTTCTAGTAGCACGGAATCACTTTTTTTGATGCTCCTATCCTTTTCTGTCGCTCAGAACCGTCGTATGCTACAGCGAGAGGTTCATCCCATACCCCATAATTTGACGAGGTTTTGAAAGGTTCATTGTAAGCTATCATTCTAAATTTTATAACATAATATTACTCATCATTACATAACTAACATTACTGTAATCTCCGAAGGGTTAAGCAAAGGGATATGCAGAGTAATAAATTTTTCTCTCTTTCTTTCAAAGTGTAACTAATAGCAATAATTCTTACATACAAACATACATAATCACGCCTGTTTCCTATACGTATACTACTGTATACTACTAAGATTCTTACGAGTAATCCTTTCGCCTCCTCCAGCAATTATTCTTTTCAGAATTAAATAAATAATTAATTAGAAAATGAATGGTGCTGTTGGAACACCTAAATTGAACGAACTACGTGATCACATCCAAGCTTCCTAGTGGTACAATACCCTTTACTGCTCAAATGGTTGAAGTGTCTCGATGTGGAGATTACTTTATAATAATTCCCAGTAAATAAGGAATATTCCAAAGGCCCGAAAGGCTGACAACCAGTATTAGCAAGAGATATCGTATTACCCAGTACTAAATAACTGGGTTGAGGAAGTCAGATAGGCAGTCACTCCATGTAAAATACTGGTATTCAGCTGCATCCAGTTAGACTGGAAGCCGACCACCACTCAGTTGGGAAACTCTAGGCAGATGATGATGAAATAGGTAATATTCCAAGCCGACGTCGTCACCGTGTGACGTCATGACCTAGTGAAGGTCGATAGCCATTGGAGGCGAGTGAACTGATGTAACAATTTTTGTACCTAATAATAATGTTGGCTCGCTTCTAAGAATCGTGTGATGCAACAGAACTAAATTTTATCAGCATGCGTTTGTTTTTTTGGTCTTGATACATAAAAGTCTAGTGCACTACTAAGCACTACTGCTGAGCATAAGGTCCTGGGTACGATTCCCAGGTCGGACAAAGTGTGATTGGGTTTTTCCATCAGTAATTATCTCAGTAGCAGTCTGGATTTGGTTTTTCGCAATAAGCTCACATAATATCACATAGCTGGTGTACCTACTATTAAGTTTTACACCTCTGCTTAAGCCTTCGGGGATTGCAGTTGTGATGTTATTTCATGTTCTTTTTGCATGTAACATAAATGAATTTAAAATTTACTTTAAAATACGCGCAACAAAAATAAACCTAGACCGTTTTGTATGTAATATTTCATTAAAGGTAGGAGCCCATCGGCGTCAGGTACTATGTAAAAGCGTTACCTTTTTGTATCTTTTTCAAAAGAATAACGAAATAAAATACTCATACGGTTTGCTACATTTTTAGGGTTCCGTAGTCAACAAACAACGAACCTTATAGTTTCGCCATATCCGTCTGTCTGTCTGTCTGTCCGCAGCTTAGCTCAAATACTCTTAGTACTAGAAAGCTGTAATTTGGCATGAATATACAGATTAGTTACGCCGACAAAGTGGTAAAATAAAATCTCGAAAAGTATTTTGTTTTTAGGGTAAGTATCTCCAGTAGCTACACGTAAAGTGGGGATTTTTTTTCTCGCGTACCCCATAGTGTCGTTGAATAGCTCTTTAAAAAATATCGCGAGTTAGTTAAGGGATTCGTTTGTGAAATATTAAGCTTTAAAGTGCAAATTTTTGTTAGACTCAAGTGTGTCGCCCCTCTACCAGCTAAACGGTTGTGTTGGGTGCATGAAAAAATTCAAGGTGATTGTATATATAACAAAGTTAAAAGTAAAACTATCATAGCTAATTGGGCTTTACAAGTTATCGAGTAATAGTCGACCAACTTATAAAATGAACTTAGATAACATATTTTCCTAAACATAATGTATGGGAGCACAGGTTTTACAATTGCAAATTTAAGTTATTTTTTTATTATTACAATAAAAATCATCGTTCGGAGGCGAATCGAACCATAGGAAATGTCTGCATATTTTGATGGACAACTACGGAACCCTAAATTGTGCGTGGCACGACTAGAGATGGGTAATCACCCGGGTTAAAACCTACTAGTGGGTTAAAACCCAGTTATCACCCGTTTCATTCCACCCACTGGGTGGTTTGGCTGGGTGAAAATAAAATATTTCGGATTTATTATTTAAACATGTAAGTAGTGAACTACGGCCGGTGTGCGGGGTGACAAGACCGAGAGGGGAAGGGATGTGACTCACGCGCAGCTTTCCCCGCGCCCTTTCCCCGCTCAAACTTCAAACTTGTCAGTCTAGTTTACTTCGCTGGTTAGAGTGCGCGCGTTTTAGGTGATTTTTTTGTAACTTTTTATAGGTGTAGACTTGTCTCTCTCACACACACTCAGTGCTGTAGACCATTTAGGTCTACAGCACTGAGTACACGTATACACCTTGCGGCAGTCCAGGGAAGGAGGCCTGAGTCTGAATTAAGTTTGTCGATTGAAGGCAGTGCATCTTCAGTGAGCCAGCCAACAAATGTAAATAAAGGACATTTAAATTCATTATTAGCTAAGGCTATTTATGTATCGGGAACACCCCTTTCAATAGTAGAACACCCCCTGTGGATTAATTTTTTCAACGAACTCCAGCCACTGTACAAATTGCCAACCAGGAAAACGGCTTCTACCACCGTTTTAGACAAAACTTATAGGGATATGCATCACGTTAAAAGAAACCGTCAAATCGCAAACATGTTTGCACTTAATGCTAGATGGTTGGTCAAATTGTAGGAATGAAGGAATAATTAATATAATAATAGCAAAACCAGAACCTGTGTTTAATAAAAGTATTGCGACGGCAGAAAATCGACATACAAAGTGATTACTTATGTGAAGAATTTTTTAATGTATTATCTGAGTATGGAACAAATAAGTTTGCTACGATGACAGGAGAATGCAGAAAGCTTTTCGTCTCGTAAAAGACGAACATCCACACATAACTTTTATAAACTGTGCAGCTCACACTTTACATTAACTCTGCAAAAACATTATCAGAATTGTAATAAATGCTAGTAAGAATATGGTAATTAATGGTTAAAACTATTAAAAAAAGTCAAATTTTAACATCTTTACTTGCAAAAATTGTAAAGGAAAAAAATGCTGGTGAAACTTTGAAGTTGCCATGCGATACCCGATGGGGCAGTTATTACACTAGCTTTAAAAGTATTGGCGGCGGCGACCTCTCGCGTACGGCCCTGGTTCAAGCCATGGTACGGAGCAAGAGGGAATGGGAGGCCGTCACCTCCTTCTGAGAAGCAGTCATCGAAGGAGGTGGCGGAACGTGAGAGGGAGAGGACCTCACGTCCCAGCCGCCGCGGGAGAAGCACCGGGCGTCGGGGGCCACGTGGTGGTTCTCGGCCACCGTAGGCGCGGGCCTGTGGACGGTGAGTAATGGGCTAGCTCGCCGTCCGTCCGTCTTATGACGATAGGCCGTGTCGACGGCGCTTTCGTGTTCCAAGCGCGCCTCAAAGAGATGTCAGCAAACAGGAGGGGCCCGCAAGGGCCGATGCCTGCCAGGGCTGCGGGACTGTTCGAAAGAGATACCGCGGCCCTGGAATACAAAGGGCAAAAGAAGGAACATGGATGGTTTTTAGTCAGTAAAAGTCTGACACTCCCTTCCGCTCCGCCCAGAGCGGGAGGCGTCATTTGACGATATCCCATCCCAAAAAAAAAAATATATAGGTATATACATTTATCCTGCATTTGACCCGCGTCAGGCGGAAGGTGAGGGCGCCGTGGCGCCTCTAGCCACTCCTCAAAGACGTATTAGGGGACTTATCGCCACTGTCGTGGCGTGCCTTGCACGGGGTTGCGACAGTCGCACTCTCCATGTCGCCATGAGATCGCGCCGGAGGTCTGTCCGCTGAGCGACAATTTGCCGCGGTAGCGGAGCTTCCCCCCGGCGTAGTGCCTCCGCGCGCCACTCGTGCAGGCGCGCGAGGACTATGGCCTCCAGATCCCATGGCGGCAATCCGGCAAGGAGGCTAGCCGCCTCGCCGGAGATCGTGCGGTACCCACGGACCAGCCTTACGGCTACCACCTTTTGGGGCGCGTTCAGATAGTGCGCGGCTCGCAGCCTCAACGAACGCGCCCACACCGGGGCCCCGTAAAGGGTCATGGACCGCACGATCCCCGCGTAGAGCCTCCGGCAGGAGGCGTTTGGACCCCTCAGGTTGGGCAAGAGCCGCTTGAAGGCAGCCCCGGCCCGTTCCAGTTTGGGAGCCAAACATCGGAAGTGCTCCACGAAGTTCCACCGGCTATTGAGGACGAGTCCAAGGTACTTCAACGTCGACTCGACGCCGATGGGAACCCCTCCTACCGTCAGTATGGATCCCAATGGTGGCGCATTCCGAGGCCCATGAAAGCACATGGCCTCGGACTTGTGCAATGCCAAATCTCGAGACCCAATTGCCGGATCCTCTCCACTACTATCGCAACCCCGCGTGTCATTAATTCGGCCGCCGCCTCGTGCGACCTCCCCTGCGCCAGCACCAGCGTGTCGTCAGCGTAGCAAACTACACTGACGCCGCTAGGGAGCCACGTACAAACAGCCCTAAACCATCTACATCCAGCATTAACAATTTTCATTTTTTTGATTGTGACCGTGTTTCCGATGCAAGCGATGATGATGATTAAACTGCCTACTAATTTGTTGTAATTTTTCAAATTAATAATAAATGTATCTGATTTTGTGTTTATTTTTGACAAGTTTATAATGAACTCTACTTCCCACTATTTAATAATTAACAATACTCATTTTCACCCAGTAAAATAGGTGAAAATGGGTTAAAACCGGGTTATAACCCAAACCACCCAGTTTTAACCCAAGTGGGAAGAATGGGTTTTAACCCACTACCCATCTCTAGGCACGACACGTACTTGGCCGGGTTTTTTTTTGTTCAATTTTTATTTTATTTCACTGGCTCGGCTAGTTTTAGTTGTCTTTGTAGTTTGGAAAGAAAACTAAATGGTTGTTAAAAAGAATTTGCTCACACATATAATATAACATCATGCCTGTACAACATCACCTGTTGGTTGGCAGAGGTATAAGGACATAATAATTGTACTTATACCTCTGCCCACACATCGCCAATTATGTTTAAGGCCCATGCAATAGGGGCGAGCATACAGATTAGGGACATTCAAAATTATATAGTTAGTCATCCATCAGTACTGTACGTCCTTCTTCTAATAATAGCACTATGTGATCATACATCAGTTTGCTAGGCGCTAAAGTATTGTTAAAAACTTTATCGCGCACCTCAAAAATTATTTGTAGAGTATAGTGATTGGAGTAAAAAAAATACATATACACCATTATTTTTAGGTCGTTCTGGAGCCGAATACCATGAACTCGGTCATCGAACTCGAAACGATTGGGACTATTTTTTTCAAAAAATAACAATAAAAAAAAACACGAAAGAATAAAGGAGATCGCCAGAAATCCATACATCGTTGGGCCAAATATGAACAGTAATCATTTATTTATTATTTAATAGATAAAACAGAAACATATTCATATCACAAAGATTTTTTTTTAAATTCTATGGGAATTAGGAAAAAAATAAGTTTTTGGGTCACTAGGTTAGGTTATGCGGCAGATGGTAAGAATTGTACCTATAAAACGCCAAAATGTACTGTAAATACCATAATCAAATAAACACATTGATTTAATTGTTTGTAAACATATTTGTATGTTACTATTAGCATATTATTGCATAGCACAAAAAAGGAATTAGGTAGGTAAAATAAAAACAAGTTATTTTTTCAATATTTTATTCGTCTTCATTTTCATACTCAATTAATATATCATACAGGAATGGTGCTGGAGGTGTGATGGTATTTTGGTACCTTGCCACTGTTTGACGACAGTCCTTGCCCTTATTATGGAAAGAACTGCTTCATCATGTAAAGGCACACTTCCAGTAGCGTTGCTACGATCAGTAGGGATACCACAACTCACGCAATTCACCATTATCCAGTCGATAAGCAATCGGTGTCCAAGTCCGTAAAATCAATCCAAAGTCGTCAGAAAAATAGCAGAAATCGAATAATAAGCACATCCGCACGAGTACGAAAACGAATGACGGGACTTGACGGGAGTGACGTGACATTGACATTTTGACAAACATCGATATTTTTTCGTTTTGAAACAGTCAACCGATACACAATTTTGAACGATGTTATTGTTAAATAAATAAATAACTAATAATTAAAACAACAATAATTTCATCAAATGTCCTTTTTTCTTTTATAAATGATTATAATGTTCATGACCAATGCTAAAACAAAATAGATATCGTTTTTTTAGTAACTTCTTTAGAACTACTACTTTTAGAACGAACTCGTAATGACCTGACAGCTTGTTTACGGAGCTAGTTTTAGAACTACATTCAATTTAAAACCATATTTCAAATTATAATTTTTAGCTCATTCCGGTAGAAAGTTATTATTGTTACATGTTATTTTTAATCAGTAAAAAATCTAGTCTTTTTTAATATACATATCGTTTCTGTACATACTTTGGCCCAAAACTGGCCATCTCCTTTAATGTTTTTTTTGTGAAATAATGAGAATCTATCGATGAATGAATTTTTCAATGGGTATCGTTCGCATGTGTTGCCGATCGTGGATACGTTTTACACACAAATATGCATTTGAGTTCTCATTATTAAAAAAAAAAAAAACATTAAATTTATTCTTTCGTGTTTTTTTATTGTTATTTTTTGAAAAAAATAGTCCCAATCGTTTCGAGTTCGATGATCTGTATAATTATTATTGACCTCTGCTATAAAAAAACATCATCTGCCTAGCCTTTTCTCAACTATATTGGGGTCGGTATTTTACATGGAGCGACTGCCCATCAGACTTTTTCAACTCAGTTAGTACTGGGTAATACGATACCCCTTGGTAAGACTGGCGGTCAGACTTACGAGCTACTGACTGCCTGTGATGACTGTCAAAGGTCTACAAATAACAGCCCTAACGGCTTAACCTGCTTTCCGAGGCACGGAGGAAACTCGTTATGAAATGGGTGGTCACCCATCGACAGACCAACCTAAGCAAGCGCGGTTGAACCTGAAGATTTATTCAAGGGGCTGTTATTATTTAGCCACGACCTTCTGTTTAGCCACTTATTTACCCACGGAAAAAAAATATAGGAAAATATTTTGAAGACATTTTTTCTCCAACAAGTCTGAGTCTTGGACTTGGGCAAATTATAATTTCGATAATGTCTAATTTATCTTTTTTATTTATATTATAATGTGTATTGCCTACAAGAACCTCTGAAACAAAATAATATTGGAGTTAGGCGTTGATAGATGCGCCACAGTATTATAATGTTATTGCTGCATCGTTCCTATTATAAAATTGTTTAACCTAAATTGTAGCAAATGAAAAAGTTTTTAAATAACTTTTTGTTTTTGATCGGCCCATTAACAAATAAATGAAATGGACCATATATGGGTGTGTTAGACTCATGAAAATGAATAACTCTTACGCCTAGGAAGTAATCCGAAATTTGAAAAAAGGTAAATCCCTCATTTAAATCGTGTTAGAGAATAACACAGTCCTCACGTGTACAGTCACGAGCAATGAAATGTAGACACTCAGCAACTTTTAAAAGTGTTATTCTCCTACTGCATTTCCACGAACATAGTGTTTTGGAAGGCTTACTATTACATCATAGGAATAGGAATAATCTCAAAGAAAAAACAGTTATTTCACGAGAAAATCGCTTTTGATTTTTTTTCAAGTATTTATATTATTGCTCGTGATGTACAGACAGCATCGCAGCTGTAAACTATTCCCAGGCAGTCACATCGATAAGTTAATCGGTCACCGTAACCTGCGCCCTTTACTAAGCCGTCTGATCGTCTGTCTATCTGGCGATAATCCCAATCTCTATGTAACTCCAAATAATTATCAATATTTCACCTAATATTGAAATTAATACATAATTTAAATCGCCCTGCTAGGTTATGAACTCATAAATTTTTGTATAATTGTATTATAATCAGTGATCGGAGTAGGTAGAGTGATTTTACGTACTTGCATCATGAATAGTCATAGAAATCATAACATGGATAATCCTTTATTCCGGGATTTCATTTTTGTATTTACGGGATTGAATCAAATATTGTGAATGAAGATTTTTAAACTAATACATTTGAAATGTATAGATTACTACCCGCTGATACCTAGAATTGTTTTCTGCGCAGCGACACGCGCGATGTTCAGTGACGACAAAAAGTATTGCGCGAACTATACCTATCCTTTTCTTGGAGTCGTTGCAATGTCCACCTCTTCTATTCTTTACTGTTTCTCTTCATTCATATATGTATTTTTATTATAGAAGGACGATCACATATTCTATAAAAAAGACAGCAAATGGGTAATACATTTCTTATTTTTATTGATATGTTATTCATCCTACACATTACAATGTTTGAAATTCCTAAAAAAATATTTTTTACGAAATCCCGGGATCCCGGAGGCATATCCATATTAATATATACGTGCCGGAGCATTGACCGCAAATCACTCTACCTACTCCGATCACTGATTATAATACTGGTCTGGGTGTGAATTATATATGGCAACGAACATTAAATTGTATTATTATGGTGGATTAATCGATTTTAACTGCCTCTTGTGAGTAAAACATAAAAGGTCTGAAATTCAAATTCATTTATTATTAGCTAATACAATAGAATACAGACAGGTTTAACAGCGGGTCCCAAACTAGGCATAGCCTGTATCTTGGTGAAATGTGTTCAAGTTGTAGTTTTGAAATTCACGATGACGAATCATGAGTGATTTTCCTGAAGGGTTAAACAGAGGTGTGTCCATATGTCTATAGTCCATCTTTTGCCAGTTATGTTCAAGTCCCATGTCATAGGTGCGAGCCTATTGTCATCAACCAGACTCTGAGCTACTACCAGGCCTCCGTCACTCCATGTACTTGCGCGCTATAAGTGCCTACCGCCCAGCCGAGCGGTCTCGATCCGCCGGCGGATCAAATTCAGTGCGGTTTTCGCAAGCGAAGCGCGCGCACGCCATTCAATTTTAATAGTGCTGTTCGTTCGTACGCGTATTACGATGCCGTGTGGTGGGTGCCTTATGTGCTGTAGATGGGTGTAAATCAAGCAAAAGAAGGGATAAACACCTAACATTTTTCCATTTACCTGTCAATTTTTTTAAGTTGGTTAAATATTTTATAAATGATAAAATTTTTAACTGCCACATAAAAGTCAGAACATATTCACAGTTCTCAATAACATGGATAAAAAGTTATGTTAATTTAATTTTATCGAAGAGGCAGCCCTGCGATTACTGTGGAATCGCGCGGTGCGAAGCAATCACTGCTGTACGCTTGAGCATTTAGGCGCATTTTAGCATACAGTGGTTGTTGACGCGAGGGAGTAGGCAATTATCGTAATAGGTATTGGAAATTTTCTACTGAGTGAAGTATCTGGACTAATCTGTGCTACTACTGAGAGATTCCCAATGATCATCATATGCCTAGCCTTTTCCCAACTATGTTGGGGTTGACTTCCAGTCTAACCAGATGCGGCTGAATATCAGAATTTTACATGGAGCGACTAAGTATCTGGTCTCCACAATTGGGAATCGAACCCAAGACCTCATATCCAGCAGCTCTAACGACCACTAGACCAATGACGCAGTTACAACAAGTAAATACGGTTTTCAAGTTCCTGTATTTCTTCTACCCAACTTGGGTAGTATCTTATGGGTGAGGCCGGTGCAGAGTTTACCGTATAAATTGTACCCAACACACTTTTGTTACAAATGTGGGTAGTTACGCTTAAGTCTGCGCTGTTTATTTATTGTATACTTTGTTGCTTCAACTTTTAGAAGGCTTGAAGGAAAAATTTCTTTTTTATAGTGTGTTGCCGAAATTACACTGATTACGAAGGTACAAATATAAATAATGAAAAACTTTTTAGTTGAAATAATGTACCCATGGATTAAAATAAAGATTTACCTTATCATCTTTTTTATTCTATTTCTGGACTAACGTTTGTATAGCTAAAATAAGAAGACATCTAGAATCCTGCTAGATTTTCAAATTTCGATTTTGAAAAGTTAAGGTTGAAATTACAAGAGTGCAATAACAGGTTTTTCTTTAAAATGAACAAGAGCATCTAAACACAATTTTTCCGCGCAAGATAAAAATGCACATTTGAAACTACATTTATTGTAAAATTCGAATTAAATCAACAGCATAATTCAATCTAACTTAACTTACTCGATATCAGAAATTGCTCCGAACTAAGAACTAATGAAATTCTAACAATTCAGGACTAAGGCTAAGTTGTTACATTGTAATAAAAGTAAGGCCTAACTCTTGTAGGGCTAACTTTCTAACCTTGTGAGTTCAAATAGGAGTTGGAACAAATAACATAGAGATAATTAAGGTTGTTAGCCGTAACAATTTGCTGGACCATTTGCGTCCCGAGATAAGAGATGCTTCACTCTTGTTCAACAAGCATTTTGAGTAATTAAAATCAAAATCAAAGTATTTATTTCAAGTAGGCCAGTAACAAGCACTTTTGAACTGTCGAAACAAAGACCAATTAAATGTAGCTACAGTCCCAGTCACAAGGCATGAAAACTGTGAAAGTACTGTAGTTGCCCATTCCCTAACGTAGATCTCTATGGAGAAGAACGGGCAAGAAAATCCATGGACACTCCATCACATCTGCCTTGCCCTTTCCCAACTTTGTTGGGGTCACCTTCCAGTCTAACCCGATGCAGCTGAATACTAGTATTCTACATGGAGCGACTGCCTATCTGACCTTTACAACCTAGTTAGTACTGGATAATACCCCTTGGTAATAGTGATTGTGATACCTTCGGGCGACTGACTACCTGTAACGACTGCCAAAGATCTAAAAATGACAACGGGGACCAGCGACTTAACGTGCTTTCCGAGGCACGCAAAGAACTCGGTAAGTATAGATGGTCACCCATCCACAGAGCAACCTTAGCATGTGCGGCATAAACTTGAAAATCGACCCGTTCGGCTCAAATGATTTAGCCTAATAAATAGATACTTATTAAAGTGATAAATCGAAAAAATTGATAATGAATAACTTGTAGATACAAAGCCATGACCTCCAGTTACAAATTTCGGTAGGTACAAAACCTGCTTGTGGCGAACCAAGCCGAAAGTTTGGCATCTACCGTCGTCGCTGTATGATGTTCAGGTCGGTTCGGAACAATTCGAGTTATGTCGAGCAGCTGTGTATAGTACACAAGAAAACATTATTACTTCTGTAACCGTTTCATTACTTCTGATGTAAAACAAAAACTATATTATGTAGGTACTTACAATAGATTGTTAATAACCTTCTGCACTCATTCCATTTATTGGCATTTTTAGATGGTCCGGCGACGCTGTACAAAAATACCACACCCCATGCGTCTATGCGCCGTCAAACTAAGAGTAATTCCCTCAAAGTTATCAATTCCGTAACTTAACTGTAAGCTCCGGGGCTCGGAACATTTTGAGCGGCTCTTAAACAGTTCTTAATGACTGTCGCTCGTTAAGGCGAAAGGTTTTGGCTGTTCTTCCGAATTAACAGTTACAACTCTCCGAACTACCACCATAACCTGACCTCCCTCCCCTCCCGTCCTATTTAAAGGATCTTACTAAATACGTCTCCTATGACTCAATTCCCGGGGTCGGTTTACGCTGGTTATATTTTGCGGCGCGAATGTAAAGTTTTATGCATTCAGAATGGCCCGAAAATTGCTCGTCTGACGTTTTCAAAGCGTTCGTAGATGGGGTTTTATTTTAAAATAGTGATTCTTGATAAAGGACGAAATATGAAACGTGTGGAGGTAATGTTTGGTGGGGAATAGAACATGGACTCGAATGTGAGCTCGTTACCCGGAATGGGTATTTGAGATGAGGTAATGTAGGTAAATAGTAGTGTACGTCCTCTTGTTAAAACAGGTTATTTCGTTCTTTGCTGCCATTGTCTTGAGACAAAAGTTGACAAAGATTTTTTCGACTTGAGAATCAACTGTCGAGTCTAACTTAGCTAGGTATCGCATATCGTTCGAGAAGCAGCACAATATATTTTCGACTCACATCACCGCAGTACCTCAAGATGAAGGACTTTGACCACTAAGTGCTGCAAGTGATTAACTAATAACTTAAGGTTAAGGCACTAAGCCGGGGGTGTAAAACTTGATGCGAGAAGCAAATTTTGTCCAGCAGAGGATGTCATGGAATCGTGTAATGAATGGCCCATACCAATTTGAATTAAGGAGCATTAAACGCTTATAATATAATAATGTCTCGTATGTTTCATTACCCTTCGTGTCATTAGCCCTGAAAAACGTAAGAACGTATACAAAGACACGTCTTACATAACCCAATCATTTAACCTGAACTAGCGCAGCTTTATCTAAATTATTCAGAACCCCTTGTTTCTAGGCTACTGATGCATAGAAAAGATAGTAGCAGAAGGTTCATATCCTGAGGTGCAAAAAGAAATATAAAAGATGACTAAACTAAAACCCCTGTGAGCGCTTAATATGGTGCTTATATGTACGGAACAAGCGCCTGAGCAGTGTATCTGCGCACTTTCGTGCACAAAGTAAATAATCTGCGCTATTGCTTAAAATCCATGTTATATAGATGGCTTACACCTTATTCAAGCACCTAAACACAAAATTTAATATAATATGTGAGCGAGCACCACGTTTGTGTATATTATTTCTTTGAAATACGCATCTGTACGTAAAGTGTGTATCTTGATACGAACCCATCACATAAGTCTGACTTTTCCAGTCCAGTCTTTAACATGCAACATATTTATTGCTGGTATCTCCTGCGGGATTCATTTAGCACTATCACCATATCCATTCCAATATACCAAGTAGTACTTCTACCTCACCAGTTCCCGCACCAGCCTACACAAGCTATTAAGACAGGCAGACACGGCGCCGCTGTCGCCGTAATCCTCACAGACAGATGGGCCACTGTTAATACTGATTAATTGCTGGACAAATCTACCCGACACATATTTTGGGGATTGTATCGTCTTCAGAAGCCCGGCAAATTGCTTAGCTCTATGCCGTCTAGATAACGTCTTGTTGGAGGCTGTTCATTGGTGGATATCAGGATATATATAGCTTTGTTATACCTGGGGTTATTGCTTTGTGCTTGGACGTGTTTGGACTAAGGTTTCGTATTGATTTCGTATAGAATTACAACACAGGTAGTTGTTAAAACTCAATCAGAGTTTAGCGCCTGGGAAAATTGTAATTGCAATGTGCTTTGGTGTTATTTTAAGCAGGTACTTTTCCAAAAGGCTTTTAATCTGTTTTGGCGTTTGTAATAAACTAATAACTTAGGTTGATATGAAACTCTGTTATAATATTAATAATTGAAAAATCCTTTTTAAAACAACACACTATTGTAAATAAAAGTTAGAGAATAGTCGACTGGAAGATCACATTCGATAATATAATATTGTAAAAGTGGACATGGAAGGAATCTATCGAATGTCTGCGATTTCACATTTAATAAATGTACGAGTATGAACATTTGATACTGAAACGTTTCTGTACTTTAAAATATGCTCCAGACGGGTAGAACAGAGATATAGATTTCTGTTGGAATTTTATGATTTTGCAGTTCTGCAAATATTATCTTTGCCTTGCGGTTCTGTCTGCTGCTGTTTTAAATTTTTAAGTATGAAAAGTAATTATTCTTTTTTAATTAAAGGCTATATTTCCACTAGAACTTATAGTTTAGAAATTTTACAGTGCTGCAAACAATGCAAATGTATAGAAAGACTGACTTTAGCATTTTCTTTACAGTTTGGAAAATAAACCCAGAAATTCGTGATGTTCCGCTTTGCAATGGGTACTGACAAAAAGAAAGGAAAGCATACCGTACCGCCGTGCGTGTAGCGTACCGTAGCGTAGTATGGAAGGTATGCTGGAAGAGATTTCTTTAGAAATAAGCATCACCTTTGTACCTATTTTTTCTGTTCCTTTCTTCTTTTCTGTATTTAGTGTGTACGTAAACTGTTAAATAAATAAACAAGAAAGGATATTTACTGTTTATTCTTCTAATGACGAGGGACAAGGCAGCCATACTACTAGTTTAAATCAGATCTGAAACATACATAAAATCCCAACAAAAGAAACCTGAGAAAAAACCAACCCTAATTATTTTACAAATTAAAGCACAAGCCTTTCATTTGGATAATTTAAGATTTAAATAAAATAACCAGTTGAAATCAGCGTTGGATTAGTATTCTTTACCTACTCCCCCTGCCCCCTTGGTAGCTAATTAATAATTAACACAGCAGCGTAGGACCACCAAATAGATAGCTACAAAAGGTCTGCTCCATTTTGTACGAAAACGCACGCACACATAGACACTTCACGTACAGCAAGTGCAAGTGCACATAATCATTCAAACAACTGAGCCACTGATTGATAAAAGCCTCTTCCGAACTGGGCCACCCTGTCCTCGACCTTCTGCATCTATACGTCTTAGCCACCTTTTACAGTCGTCGGTTCACCTTGCTTTACACTACGTTAGCTGATAGGCGGTCTCCACTCCTGGACTTGTTTGCGCTTTCTGCCATCGGTTGTTGGAGATACATACCCACTGCTACTTCAGCTTTCTTACTCTGCAAGTTGTGTCGGTAACTTCAGTTCTTCTCCGGATAATTTCAAAAGTAATCGCGACTGTCATTTGTTTGTCCGACCGTACGTGCGTATGCGTCTATGTGCGTACGCCTGATTTAGCTCATTTTATGGAATCAACCTTCTATAGATATTTATTTAGTGTGAGGTCCGCCCTTGACAAATTGTCTGTTTGTCTCGTTATTATAATCCAGTTATACGGGCAACGGGTTTATTTTTTTAAAAGGGATCTCAAAGACTTGAGTGTTTTTATTTTATTTAAAAAGGCGTTTTTTATTTGCTTTGGGTCAAACCTCATTGATATTAAGGACGCCAGCGTTGGTGGGTATTTGCTTAGGTATCTTGATTCGTGTGAGATATTCCATCCACGAAACCGCCTGAACACATACCTTTAACTAAACCTAAAATATAAGCCGCAGGTTTATTGTAAACACTTGAAAAATGGTCGAAAGGTCGTCTCATCGCGCTGGTAGGTAGCCATATTGGAATCTATTTCAGTCAATACGCCTAACGCCTTATGAAATATACGCAGCAATAAATCGAGCAAACTCAGTAGATAGAAACTAACCCGTGTAGGCGTTGTGGTAGACGTTCACAAAGAACGGATCCCTTAATACAAAATCAGGCAAAAAAGATTGTACCTATGGGAACTGAAAAGCTACAGGCATTTTTAACCATTTCTTTTCACCGTGAATACCTATAAAAATCAAGCATCCCTCATCTACTCAACGCAAATAACCCTAACAAAATCCATATTTTCCTACCCTCAAACTTTACGACAGTTTAAAACTCGAGCGGTAACCTACAAGGGTTTGAACCTAAAACTATAAGGTCTTAAAATTGATGGGGACCATCTGTCAGCTGGTTCAGGCAAATCAATTAAACTTCCACAAACTTAATTATGGGCATACAAAAGGCCTCCGTCTTTGTCCCAAAGTTCTCTTTCATTGGTGGATCACATAACTTCAGTTCGTTCGTTCTGTCGTTCAATTGTTCAGGATCGCTTCTGTTGACATTGTCTAATACTGACATCATCAATCTGTTTGGATTGGTATTGAACCCTTTTGGACTTTAATTAGGTGTTTACGTCTGGTTGGTGTGTGTTCCTGCAGCCACCAGAGCATAATCTAATCTTATGAATATTGTTGCAGTACTATTTTTTGACAGGAATATTCATACCTATGTGTGACTTCAATCTACATGTGTGTAAGCGCACATGTACTCAAATTGGATCCATTTCTCTATTTAATGTCATTTTATAAACCTAGATCAAAACCAAAAAATAGAATCTCTTATTTTATTTTTCGATCAAACCTGGGGTACGTTTGATCGAAAACAAGAATAACAAACAACAACAAAGCAAAGGTAATTCAACGTGTACGATGCATCAGCCGGGCGTCAAACCCGCGTCAATCACTTGCGGTATCGCCACCACACAACACTAAGGCGCTTTCAATTACCTGCCGCGGGTGTGAACTCCGGAAGGTGCCGACACGCGAACCGTAGGTGATGTACTGGACCATACAAGGGACGGGCGCGCACTTTCGTCGTTTGATCCACTGCTGTCTATGAGATTCTGGGATTTTAACATAGCTGTGCAGGTGAATGTGTCTTGCAAAATTTAAGATATTTCATTAAAAAAATCTCAATAGCAGTCTTCATTCCTGCGCTTCATTGAATGCAGGACTAATTTTTGTCGAGCAAAATTTTGTGAGACAATAATCGTCACCATGGGATATAAACGCCTACCAGATTCAGTGAAGCAATTGTCAATTCATCAATTTCTAACCAAAGTCCACTTGCACCACAAAAATGCGATAAGCGCTAAATGTATTTAAATCATCGTTGCTGTCAACCGTTTAAAGATGAAATCGTGTTAAATATTTGGTTATTCATAGTGCAAAGCAGGCTCGTGCCCGCTCCAACTTCGATATTCATGTGTTTCTCTCTTCCAACATTCCAAGTTGCACTTAACAACAAGCATTTTTTATTTTTAAGTTTTTGACTGAGCGCGATTATTCCCGACTATGATTGTTCCTGGCACTTAAATTGATATCTGGTTACAATTTAAGAAGTTTGCTAGCGAATTAAAAGGCGGTTTGCGCTTGGCATGTTTTTGTAATTGGACTTACGAATTTGATGTCTTTAGAAATTACGGTCGTTATAGTCAATCAATATACATTGTTTTGATTTTTGTGATGAAAAAGGGTGAAGAACGTCTGAACTTGCTATGTTAGCATTTATGTACACAACTCTGAAACTTCTGAACGTTTATTAACTTAGCATGTGCAAAAGATGGTTAATCTAGGTATAAGTTTACTTTATGAGTTAAATAATGGCGCCAATGACGGTTGAACAAAATACAACAACTAGGCAAGTTTCTAACTCGAGTCTTAGACCGATATCTTTAAACGTTACTTAGCACGAACATGGCTAAGCGTTAAGCGCAAGCCACACCGCTAGCTAGCGAGCGAGCTGGCGGGCAAAGCGAGGCGTGGGAAACTATGTATATTTACTAAGCGAAGCTTTGGCGAGTTAACCGAAAACTATCGACGGACGGGCGAGCGAGCATCGTTTCACCTCCTTTCATACTTCGTTCGGTTCACACCGCGAACTACAGTGCAAAGCTACGCTATCGAGGTGAACGAATAGCATCGCTGGCATCGTCGGATATTTCGTTCGCATCGTTTGTATCGCTGACGTAGCTTATCTCTGTAGTTCGTGGTGTTAACCGAAGTATGAAAAAAGGTGACAGTTGACACCATGCTCGCCCAGCTCGCTCGCTCGCTCGCTAGCTGGCAGTGTGGCTTGTGCTGTCCTGTCACTGTCGCGCTACTTTCAGACTGCATGACATGTAAAATCGAAACGGGAATCACAAGTCTAAGCAAAAACACTTGCCGAGTATAACGTTTTAAAATCTCGACCTCACTTTCAGTTAACCTCGAACCTCATAGCACCCTCATTCGAAAACTTATTTATTCGAAAACAAATGCTGATAGCTGTTCACTGATTGGTGCATGCGTCGAACTCATTACCATGCTATACTGCACCGCAAATATCAGCCGAGTCCTATTAGCTTTCGAAATTCATTGTTGAACTACGTCATTAAATACAGGTATATTGGGGATTAATTGGGTTTGGGATGACAGCTTTTGCTATGCTGGAGGTTTGCCCATCAGGTTGACAATACAAGCAAAATACCCTCTGACAGTGCAGATGTCTTTAGACAGCGGTAATTAGTTTTAGGCACAGTCAACCTTGTCATTGCACCACAGCTTTTAACAAAAAATTTAATACACACATAAATACATAAACTTCTTCAACATAACGATCCTTACATACTCCTTTTGCCTCGTCCCCGTTCATACATCTGGTCATACACGCACCCCTATTGCGAATACTAAGCACCAGACCTTTTTGAAGAACCTCACCAATTCTAATACAATTAGGTAAAACTTATTAAGACCTACATAGACAAATACACATAATAAATCTTATCGATTTATGACGTACTTACAAGTGATTTTCAACCTTATGATGGTTAAACACGCGGTCTGCTATACAATCCAAAAGGCGATTGACATGACAACTCGTGACCGTGACCGTGAAGTATATTTAAATGCTCGTGGAGTATATTTACAGGTAACGATGAAGAAGTGATTTGGAGACTGTCAATAGAAAATATTATGGTGTACAAAAAGGACCACCTATTAATATGTTCAGGTATTCAAAATCACACAACCCACACCGACATACGAGCAATCACAGGCGCCACAACATGTTTATCTCGCGGCACCGATAAACTGAACAAACTGTAACAGAAGCCATTCATTACTGCCGCGACACTCTGACAGCTGAAATATAACGTCGCGACTGGCACGTGCTAATAAAACTGCTTTACTTGTTTACAGGCTGTGCACACGCGTGCGACTTTTAATCGCAGTTCGAATGAGAGATTGATGATAGTTCGTCAGGTTTTGTTTTTAGTCATTAAAAGGTTCCTACATCTCAATTAAAATTTAAGAATTATCTTAAACACTTGAGGCGAACTTCCCAATTAAACTGATTAGCAGATCTGTCGGTGACAATATTTTCGCCCTTATGAGTATTTAGAAAAACCCGACAACTACTGTAACTGTTGGGCAGTTGCCCTCCAGACAAAACACCCGTCTGGTCGAAGGATGCTCCATTTTCTAAAGGGAATGAAGAACTTTACCTCTAAAGCTATTGTGGCTATGCAGTTACCTGCACTGCATGAGACAGTTAATCCACAGTCACTACTATCCCCGTTAATAAACGCAGCGTAATGAATATTTAAACCTTAAGCTACTTTCTTCAATTGTATTTTTACTCCACGTTTATTAAGAGGTTTCCTAACATTTGTCGCAACGTATGTTGTCAGCCTAAGTCGTTAAACCTTTAATAGGGCCACAAATGAAATTCACAGAATCAAAATAAAACGGAGTCGACTTCAAAAATTTATCACTTTCCGAGAAATAGGTAATTGAATAAAGGGGATTCGAAAATTTGAAGCTCCAGAGCTTTCGGAACTTCTCGTAAATAAAGTGACAAGTTACGGCACGTGTGCTGAATTGTGCTTGTGTGAGTGTTATTTCTGCGGAAGTAAAATACTGTTTCTTTTTAGGGTTCCGTACCTCAAAAGGTAAAAAAGGAACCCTTATAAGATCACACTCTTGTCCGTCTGTCCGTGTGTCACCACCGATTTTCTCAGGAACGGGTAGACTTAGCAAGTTGAAATTCATACCAGATACTGAAGTCTATAGTCCCTATTAGGTGTATAAAAATCAAGATCCTGAGTCAACACGATAAAAAGATATGGGCAAATTTAGATTTTCGTGAAAACTTGTAAGTACCAAAATTTTCCTTAATTTTCACCTTTTTTATTTTCGAAATTTTCCCTTTACTTGTGCTGTAAGACCTTGCTTTTAACCAAAATTGTCAATTCTAGGTCAACCGGAAGTACCCTATAGGTTTTGGGTTGAAAACCGATATGATAGTTCCCGTTGACCTAGAATCATGAAATTTGGCAAGAAGCATTGTCTTATAGCACAAGTAAAGGGAAAAATCTGAAAACCGTAAATATGTAGTTTAATAACAAAATCCCTACAAGTTTATACGGAACCCTCGGTGCGCGAGTCCAACTGTACGTGTTGTCTAGCTACACATAGCTACGTTGTGCTACACCATGCCCTGCTGCTTTACAACGCTTTGGAATATTTTAAAATAAAATAACAGTATTCTTAAGTATTTTTTTTATTTTCAATTGAAATGATTACAATACTGTCACAAACATCGTTTTCGATAATTATCTACTAACTGAACTACGAGTACATCATGCAGTCAAAACAATTTACAATATATGACAACCTTTAACGATACTCAAATCAATAATCAGCTAGTCTTTTCGTATCCTTAAACTCCACAAGTAAAAGTACTTACTTTGAAATCAGCACACAAACTTTACAACGAGTGCCAACAAATCTCTTACATGCTCGGGATTCAAACCCGGAGCTTTACATGGCGTGTCGTCAAATGGGTGGCGATTGAAATTCAATGAGGTACGGTACCCGAGACACGTGTTCTTAGACTTAGATTTAGGATGCTGAGTTGAGTTTGAGGGATTTCTTTGTTGTGGTAGTCGATGGTAGGAGATAGGTTTTTTTTGTTGATTTAAATACATTACTAATGCAGTCCCCTATCAAACTGAAATGGCCGCATGTAGTTTTAAAAGCACTCTTAAGATGGCGAACACCTCGGCCTGTGAAACGGAATATCCCAGCATGACAGCGCGGCGCCAATCTCCCCTAGATTTGACTGCAATCGGTATAAAGCCGGGGATAGTGGCTTTCAATGCTCTCTACGTCTTGGTTGCTTGAAATGTGTTGAAACGCAAGTTAACACAGAACAGGATGCGGGAGCTCTGATGTGCGTGACAAACGAAGTTTTATGAAGAATCAGCTAATGAGCGTGTTTTATTAATACTGCCCGAAGAGGAGCTATCAAAGTACAATACCGCAACGGTGAACCGCAGTAGTAAAGTGGCGGAAAAAATTGCAATGATAGACCGCAGCGACCTTATTGGTTTCTGTGCTAGTGTGAAACCGGCGAGGCTGCAATGTCATCATCTTTGGAAGCGCTTTCATAGAGACACAAAGAAACCCGCCGCGCGCCGTGTCAATGCATTATGTAGCGCCTTGGGAATTGTAACTGTGGGGTCAACTCGCGCACTAGCGGCCACAACTACGACTTTTGGCCGTAGAAGCAGGAAGAAAGTTTGGTGGCACAACCGGGCGTCCGACCAGTTTTGTTCAAGATAGGGTCCGGTCATACGACAAGTCGTGTCGTGGTGGCAGCGGAGTGCGCGAGGTTCCTGACAGTAGAGTCCAAGTCTATGGTCCCTGGGCAGTCAATGCAACAACCATTCTTTCAGATTGGCTTACCTTTACACCACGAAAAACGCCGACCAAAAAATATAAAACTAGTTATTTTTTTGTTCTTTTAATCAAAAACCTATTTAAGTTTAAACTTAATTAAGCTCCGAAAATGAAGCTAAAAGTGTAGCAATTATAAAAGTGATCTATTTAAATGCTTTAAAAACTTTCTATGTCGGCCATAGTCCGGGCTCAGAGTATCATTATTAAGCCGACCCCGACAAAAACTGAAGTATAACTTTGGGTTACAGGCGTGTACTTGGAGTGTTGGAATAGAAAGGGTTCATGCCATATCTATACAGAGTGTAAGGGACAGCCCTCCGCAAACTGAACTCACCCTGTTCAGTACATCATACTAAGATGACCGGTACATGAAATTATTTCAGGAACGTCATGGGAATCCAATAAACCTGATTTGTTTATTACCTCACACACACTGTATCGTTACCGTGGCAAACCGCACGTAGCGAACGGCAGCGCAGCAAGCCTTCGGCCGCCCTCCCCGGTGTTTTATTTACATAAACGGAGTGCTGCGTACAGAGAATGTAATTTTACATTGAAATAAAGAAATATAAGCCGAAGAAACGGTGTAAAAAATGAAAATTTTCCGGAGAAAATTTCTGGTGGAATATGATTCAGAATAAGGAGCTGAATGCACCCTGTAAGTTTGCGGAGGGCTGTCCCTTACACCCTGTATATGTACTTACTAAAACTCTATTGAATAATTTAAGATCCTAATGTATTTTCGACAAAGCCATTCAACGCAAATACATAACAGCACGCCTTCCCTGTCTAATCCTTTGGGGTTAAAGGAGTTTGTGACTTCTTGAAGGGTTCGGTAGAAGTGTACCTAATAGTACCTACACCCATACTGCGCCAGTTATGTTTAAGTTCCATGTAGGTAATAGGAGGCGAGCATATTGCCATCAACCGGACAATCCAGACTCCGTGACTACTACGAGTACTAACAAATCCCTGATGGAAAAACCTAATAACATTTTTCCCAACTTGGGAATCGAACCTAGGACCTCATGCTCATATGTGGTTTAAGGTGACGTAGCCACAGTAGTGATATTTTATTGCTCCTTTTTCATTGTGATTATTGTAACAGTTCCATATTTAGCAGTCGCGCAGACATGACATAATTAAGGTACGTGCCTGGGCAGCTGCTTTATAAAACCGAAGGTTTATTCAAACTCACGGCACAAAATGTCAATATTATGTAAATTCTTAACTTTTAACTCACTAAAAAAAACTTGATCACCACTTCTCGAGATCAAAGCAGCTTTCTAAAAAACCAATATCTCCAAAAAACTTGTCGGTCCACGAAATGGGAGCCATTTATTAAGGAATCGCTCCGTCAAGCGCCCAATTAATCAAAAGGGTGCATACAGATTAGTCCGGCCCTGTACCAAGATTAATTACGCTTGGACGGTTCAGGATTAAACACTTGGAAAAGTCTATTGGCTTTAAATTTACGGTCTAATTAGGTTTCATTAAACTTTCTTAAGTACAATTCGGGCCTGTCTTAACACTTTGCTTCGGGAATATTTCAAGTTTTGAGCTCCGAGGGCTATGTCTTTTGATGTGTGTAGTTTGGTATGCGGGTAAGGGGTACTGTGCGTGGCTGGGATGGAATAAGTATACTATGTGGATTTTTGTTCAGGCTCAGTCACGATTTACAACAAAAATGTTATGCCCAGTTTTACCAACGCTACATGACACCTAAATGACTTATAACATCTCGCCTGTAATCGTCGAAGGGTTAGGCAGAAGTGTACTTAATTAGTACCTACACCCAAATTTAGCCAGTGGTGTTTAAGTCTCATGTAATAGGGGGCGAGCCTATTGCCATCAACCGGGCACAAATCCAGGCTCTGTGGCTGCTATAGAGAAATTCCTCATGGAAAATCACAATAACACTTGGCCCGACCTCGGAATCGAACCCAGGACATCATGCTCAGTAGTCGCGCTGGCGGCCACTAGACAAACGAAGTACACCTAAATGATTGTCAGTATAAGTCAAAGTCAAAGCATTTATTGAACTAAGTGTACAATGTAGTGTTATGTTATGTTAGTACTTATGACTTAGCAGCCTTTTACAAGCATTGCAATTTATCATTCGTCAAACCTTATCATCTTTAGATAAGCGTACTATTGAATTTTCAACGTTTGGCTTAGCGCTCACTTAAAATTACAACAGTATGTAAGCATAATTAGGCATTTATTTAGGTGACGCTTAGTGTTTGTGAAAACGGAGATTGGCATTGGTTCGCTAGGGCTATTCCTATTTCTGTTCGGAATTACAAGTATTTGCTAATACCACAAATGCAACATTTTTCTTAATACGAAACAAAAATAGAATGAGAGTTTTTTCTTCCTTTTAAGAGCTAACGTAACTAGTGCATGCCAGTACATTCCCGTATCTTAATTCTAAATATGTTTTTTTCTACCGAAACAAAATGTACCCGTTTTCACACCGAACATAATTGCCAGTAAGCGACTTAATTTTTGTAAAACGCATTCAATTTTAGACTTTATCTCTGACACAATAACTTTTAAAGTCGTTTAGAAGATAACGCAGATTTTTAGAAATTTTCAGCTGCATTTTTTCAGGGCTGTCATCCGTAGCGGTTTATTTGTACAAACACGTCACATTGTTTGATGAGGTAGAATGTAAATGAAAAGGAAATCCGATTAAAAGGACTTTTTTGTCGGAAAATTAGTCGACAAAAACATGGTTTTCATATTTATTGGTTGGTAAAAAGAGGTCCTTCGAGCTGAATACCTATGGCGTATAATTCAGCCATTACATACTTTATCAACCACCATGTAAGTCTCTTCCGACCGTACTTATGCAAATCTAACAACCCAGATTACATTGGAAGAAAGAAAAATAAACTAATAAAAACTACGGTTCTTTTATTCAGTGCTAGCGTAATTCGCTATTTGTACTGCACCGTACCATTGCATTGTAGCCATGAATAGAATTAACCGTCCAGTGGTGGGAGTCCCTCATTTCCATGGCAAATGTCCAGCGAACGGGACTCCGTAACTCGGCCGTATTTGCACTTAAATCGACTCAGCGGCTGCCGTGTTAGACGCTTCCAAATTTGAATTTTAAACTAAGCGTTCCGTTTTACGTTAGAGGTAAATTCTGGAAGGTTTTTTACACACTCCGTGGTAATTTGGTTTGTGAATAATTTATAGAGTACCTAACTATAAGCTCCTTGTGTTGTGTAAAGGAAATGGAACGTACGGATTTTTTTGGTTTTGGTTAGTGATGTCTTTGTTGTAGCCAATAGATTTGATTTAAAACGCTATACCTACAGAGCATTTCAAGAAGAGCTCGTGGCTAAATAATAACTGCCGCTCGGCTCGATCTTTAGGTTAAGCTGCGCTCGCCTAGGTTGGTCCGTGGATAGGTGACCACCCATTACATACCGAATTTCCTCCGTGCCTCGAAAAGCACATTAAGCCGTTGGTCCCGGCTGCCATTTGTAGATTTTTGACAGTCGTTACAGGTAGTCAGTGGCCTGAAAGTCTGAAAACCTGTCTTACGAAAGGGTATCGTATTACCCAGAACTAACTGGGTTGTGGCGGTCAGACAGGCAGTCGCTCCACATGAAATACTGGTAATCAGCTGCATCCAGTTAGACTGGAAGCCGACCCCAACATAGTTGGAAAAAGGCAGGCAGATGATGACCTACAGAGCGTTTTAGTACTTGAAAAGTTTCGACTTCAAATCCAATGGATCCGAAAATATGGAGCAGAATTCACAAAGACCTTTGTTCTTTGTGTAACCAGAAGGACTGTATCCCACAACCAGATATGGCAGAGAAAAATAAAAATGTTCTAAAGAGCCATAAACCATCAGCGATGGAAATGTTAATATCTAAATAATGTGTAATAGTTCTGCATTAGTTAGTTATAGTTTGTGTAAAATTCAAAGATTATAAACAATCCTTAAACATTTTTTTACAATGTATTTTCATTTACAGTTTAAAACATCTGGATCTCTAGATTGTTTTGCTGTTTAGCTAAAATAAACTAATTTAATTTAAACATTAAAAGGAAATATTCCGAATCCTTAGGCATGTACAGGTACACCTCACAATTATATTATTTAACTTAACAGTCCCACGCACATATCTAACGAAAAATACTTGGGACATAAAAATATCTTAAACACAACGTTCATAGTTACCTCTACGGCAGTAAATCATGGCAGCTATCGACGACCGAGATGAAATATGCGCGGCCCGCCCAGCCTTTGAATATAATCGTCGGGCAAGTGGGAGCTGGGACCAGCCTAGATGTTCCTTATCACGGGAGACGAAGGAGAGCCTTTATTTTGTGTTTTACATCATACAAGTCACCTTCGAATAAAAACGTCCATCCGTTTGGGAGCTTCGTTGCTACAGACAGACGCACAGATCATCGCGAGAGTGGTGGGAAATGTTGAGTTAATCATTCAAGTCAGTTATGATGACGTTATGACTTGAAGGTTGGGAAGGAAAAGGAAGGAGTTCAAACCCAAACTGGTACTTTGTGTAATTTATTCCATCACCATCATCTGCCTAGCCTTTTCCCAACTACGTTGGGGTCGGCTTCCAGTCTAACCGGATGCAGTTGAATACCAGTATTTTACATGGAGCAACTGCCTATCTGACCTCCACAGCCCAGTTAGTGCTAGGTAATACGATACCCCTTGGTAAGACTGATTGTCAGACTTTCAGGACACTGACTACTTGTAACGACTGCCAAACATGTACAAATGACAGCCGGAACCAACGGCTTAACGTGCTTTCCGAGGCACGGAGGAAACTCGGTATGTTATGGGTGGTCACAAATCCACGGACCAACCTAGGTAAGCACGGCTTAATCTAAAGATCGACCCGAGCGGCTGATCTTATTTAGCCATTTCATCACCACTGCTCTCAAAATGGTGGAGAGTGGTATGTCCTAGAACAAGTGGTCTTGGGTTTGATTCCTAGATCGGGCAAAAGGTAAGTTTCGTAAAGGATTTTTCCATCCGAAATATCTCAGTTGATGGCAATAGGCTCGACCCTATTTCATTTAGCTTAAACATGACTGGCAAAATGTGGATGCCCTTATGCCCTACAGACCCTACAGTTAACTCTGCCTAACCGGGGTCCAGGCGTGATGTTGCGTTTTCTGTCGTTCTCTCCAAGGAACCCTAAAAGCTAGCAGAGCCCAACGTCGATTTATGCCTGTCTAGGATATGGCGAGAATCGATTCCTTTGCTCTCGACTCGGATTTACCCGGGTTTTCATTCCCGGTTGTGACCGAAATGTCGCCTGTTTATGAATATCCGGTGCGTAATGACTAGACCTCTGTTTGTGTCACTCAGAATAGGAAAACCAACCAAAAATAGCCTTCTTTGCGTATCGATGGATAAAGTTCAAATATGTTTGGTCCAGAATTCGACAACGTGTCCAAGCTGGCCACGGCTGCGCGCCCTGATGGAACACTTACAGCTGGTTTGATAAAATGGTTAGGTAAACAAAATAGTGCAAAGTTTTATATTTTGCCGTATCTTGCGGCGTACGAAGCAGAGGATCGGTCGATGTGGCGACGACGTTTGAAAGGCGTGTTTTGGTAGAAATGAGGATAATTATAAGAGGTACCTAGTCATGAATATGAATTTTGCTCTGTGCCCAAATGTGAACATTCTAAAACAATCAATTGCAGCCACTTCATGCGTTTTAGGTGCACAAAAAGTTGCACCTACTTACTTAATTAAAACTGCGATACTTTTTAATCTTTTGTAGGAAATTGAGCCAGCGATGAGGTGCATTCATTAAACATCAGAAATTATAATTGAGTACTTTACGATTTACCATCGTTAATTAACTCCCACAGTTAAGTATAAAGGAGTTTGCCTACTACACCGTACCGTACCATGAACGTACGTAGGCACGGAAAGAAACACGACACGGACTACTACTCCCACTAGAACGTATTAACAGCGTACCATACCTGTTTATAACAGTCATCTTAAGTAGTTAAACCGTATATTCTTTGTATTAAAAAGTATGAGACTATGCCCAATAGACAGTTCCGTCACCATCGCATGCCATGCACGGACCGTCAACAATTGTCGGCGACAATATTTTGCCGGTGCCGACAAGCTCCGTGCATGGCTCGCGATGGTGTTGGTCGGTGACGGAACTGTCTAGTGCAGGCCCGTCCAATATTCGGCCCCTGGGCCCGCATAGGTTTTTCATCCGGCCCGCAAGCTATTTAAAACTTTATAAGACATCAATAATATTGCGCAATTGTTGATCAAAAAAATGTCACTAAGTCAGTTAATCGCAGTCTAGTCCAGCAAAGCTTGTTTTTTTTAATTTAGAGGTCACTGCATTTCTTTTGGCCCACTACGATTACAAAAATACCAAACTTGGGCCTCCATAAGACTATGTTGGACACCCCTGGTCTAGTGTCATACTTTTCAATGCAAATAATATTTTTTTTGCCTGATACGGTACGGTTGTATGGTACGGTTTAGTGGGCAGAATTCTTAAATACTAAAAGAGAAAATATTAATAAATATAAAGTAATAATATAAATATAATTATTAGCGATCTGCATCCAATTAGTTTTGATTCGGTAACTTTATTTTGCGACGATAAGCCCGATCATCGAAAAGTCATAAACGTCATTTTAATCCAGTATCAGGTCATCCATAAAACTCACACCTTTTTACCATCGGAGTGAACAGGAACTACAGAGCCACCTACTTAGTCACGACACGATCCTGGCATACTCCTTTCGCCTCGTCCACGTTCATCCAATGACATCTGATCGTACTCGCACGCCGATTACGAGTATTTCGGCTTTTCCACCAGCATCTTTTTTTTTTATCTATGCACACCGATTTCTCTGTGGTAGACGAACCTCGCGTGGTGGTCCCATATTGATTAACTTAACTTGGGTAGTTATCTTCTTTAATGTGTACGTATTTCTCTTCTATGTATGTTGATGACATGATGATATTATAAAACTTCTCTTTGCAAAGGAAAATTTATAAATGGCAAGAATGGTGTGTAGGATATATATAGAAATAAAAAAAAAACAAACAAAAAATAAACGACTAACAAAAGAACACTAAAAAATAACTTAACTTTCGGAAGTCGGTGGCAATAAAGTCAAAGAAACAAACGAAGTGACCGACTTCCGAAAGTAAACTATTTTTTCCTTTGTAGGGTTCCGTACCTCAAAAGGAAAAAACTGAACCCCTATAGGATCACTTTGTTGTCCGTCAGTCTGTCTATCAAGAAAGACCCTTTATCTCGGGAACGCGTGGAGGTATCGTGTTGAAATTAAAACCATATACTCAAGTCTACAGTCCCTTAAAGTGTGAAAATAACAAACAATATACGGCTGTTTATGTCGCAAAAAACGTATATTTCGACAGTTTAAAAGGAATCAAGTTTATAGGGTACTTCCCGATGACCTAGAATCATGAAATTTGGCAAGAAGCATTGTCTTATAATAATAATAATATTTTGGGACAACCAACACACCGCCATCTGATCCCAAACTAGGCAGAGCCTGTACTATGGCAACCAGACAACTGATAAACATACTTATATATTTCTAAATACATACATATTATAGATAAATCACACCCAGATACAGAACAAATAATCGTACTCATCGAACAAAGATTTGTCCTGTGTGGGAATCGAACCCACGACCTCCGTCCTAGCAGTCAGGGTCACTAACCACTAGACCAACAGGCCTATCAGCACAAGCACAAGCACAAGCAAAAAAAACACAAGCACAAGCACAAGTAAAGGAAAAAAAATGAAAACCGTAAATATGTAGTTTAATTACAAAATACCTCAAGTTTATACGGAACTCTCGGTGCGCGAGCCCACCTCGCACTTGGCCTTGGCCGGTATCACCGAACTTTTACTGAAGTATCAGCCAATGTCAGTGTCCAGAGCTCTGCAATTGGTCCGTGCCGGTTTGGTCAATCTTCAATAGACGGCAACCAGGAATAACTCCAGACGCCTGGCTGCTGCAATAGGTACTTACTTGGTTACTTGTACCACATCGCGACTCTGTAGGTAGTTATTTGATTAGGCATGAAAAACAATGACTAGCGCCGCCAGCACAGTAGATATTAAACGACTTCAAGATAATACCAAGACATGACAGACATTTCGATATCTATAAGTACGATTTACACCGTCCGCGTCGCGTCATACGACGTCGGAAAACTTTATAACGCTTCGATTTCCTTGTAAAATGGGCTCCGATATGTCTCGACGCGCCCCGACCGGTGTAAATCGTGCTTTTTAACAACGGTGCAAAATGTGTCGACAAGGCTAATGAAACCGCGTCATAATACATCAAAATATTTACTTTAATCTGATTAGGTCGACGCCGATCCTATATGATTAAATTGGAAATCCATTGATACACAATTTTAGTATCAATAATACCTATTAGTAAGTTCTAAAATACCTATTGTTTAATGCAATTGGTGATTTTTACCAGCTTTGCGCCTGAAATTTTTCTGATGTGGCATCATTTAAGTTCTATACAATATAAATAATAAAAGTGTATAATTTCAAAATAACAGATTTTTACTGAACACATATGAAAGTGTAATAGGTGTAAAAATACCCTTAACGAAGCCGAAAACGTTCTCTCTGTGATTGCGATATTTTTTTGTTCTGGACCGTACCTCCAACCAAAGTTCCAACCTTTTTACAATTTTTTTTTAAGTACGTAAAAGTTTTTAATGTTATAATAACTTTACTTTAAATACCTCCTTGACCCCCTTACTATTTAATGCATCCATCAGCACAATGTTTTGAGTGCGTAACATTGAGTTCCCAGCAATAATTTTTGCGTAGAGTTACTTGGTTTGATGTACGGAATGCTTGGTTGACGGCTTGGTGAAGGGTCCGTTTACACCTTGTATACGGTACTTACTTCTAATAATAAACATTTCTTTTCAAATTTTTGTCTGTCTGTTTGTTTGTTCCGGCTGATCTCCGAAACGGCTGTACCGATTTTGACGGGACTTTTACTAGCATAGCGAAAAATCGTTATACCTGCCAATAGGTATTTTGACTGTAAATACCTATTCAAATAATATAATATCCCTAATACTGACTGGCCTTTTCCCAACTATAAATGTAGCCACTCCTGCCAGGGTGCTGGGTCTACTGCCAGTCCTGCCAGTCTAACCGGATGCAGTTGAATACCAGTACTTAAAATGGAACTACTCCTGTCTGACCCCACAATCCCATTACTGGGTAACATGATATCCTTTGGCAAGACTGACTTGAAAGTCTGACAACCATGTCAGATTTTCAAACTGACTTTTCATAGCGACTGTCAAAGATTTTCAATTTTCAGACGAAACCAACGGCTTAACGTGCTTTCCTAGACACGGAAGGAACTGAGTATGCAATGATGATCACCCATCCATGGACCGACCTCGGCAAGTACTGCTTAACCTTGAAGATCGTCCCGTCCGGCTACGGGCCTCTCCTACATGACACCCACAACAGCGAAAAGAGTTAACAACAATGTCGGTAATGTTACGGGTAATTAGAACAATGTTCTTGCTTTTAAGAAAAAAATAGACGTAAATGTGAAAAGTTCGGGCCGCCATTATCCGGTTATTATAAGTAATAACAATTCTGGGAAATCTCTGTCTACAATATAACTTTGAGGTCTAAGGGATGAGAGAACTGAAAATGTCATAGAACCTTCTTTCAATATAAATGTCTCTTATTTTTTTCTTATCTATGGTCGTTTTTAAATCAGTACGTGGCCTGTACACAAAATCAGTGTAACTAAAGGTACGGTTATGTTGTAGGCATATTATTTTGTTTTACCATAAAAAAGTTCCACGTGCCACCCCCGACGCGGTGGTAGTGGCAGAATTCTGGGCACACAAATATAAAAATTTTCGTGCCAGCGACATAAAGAAGAAAACCATAAAAACAAAAAACATAATTCGCCATCATCCTCTAACTTGTACGCGCACCGCTATTACGACCGCCCAGTTAATTACTGAAAAAAAGCTTGTTGAAAAGTTGGAAAAATTAAGGTGTATCAGACCACCGAACAAGTTCTATAACAGTGTCGTTACAGACCTTGTTACACCCCTCGTTACAGAAGAATGAGACCTCATTTGTCACTGTTATTTTCTATAACTAGTTAAATTCTACGGATTTGTTAACATGGGAAAATAATACGTAAAGAAAGTAATTCATACTGACTGTACACACAATTGAGACTGCCTTGTTGGTCTAGTGGTCGCAAGCGCGGCTGCAGAGCATGAGGTTCTGGGTTCGATTCCCAGGTCGGGCAAAGTGTTACTGGGTGTTTCCATCAGGAATTTTTCAGTAGCAGCCACGGAGTTTGAATTTGCGCGCCTGATTGATGGCAATAGGCTCGTCCCTATTACGTGGGACTTAAACATAATTGGCGAAATGTGGGTGTACTATTAGGTACACCTCGATTGCAGGCGTGATGTTATGATGTTATATATTTATGTAAAGCAATTCATAAAGGAAGAGAACTATGAGAATGGATTAGTTCATTTTTCCTCTGTACAACGCAGCTCTGGTGTAATAGATACCGCGGCCCTGGAACATAAAGGGCCAAAGAAGGAACATGGGTGGTTTTTAGTCAGTAAGAGCCTGACACTCCCTTCCGCTCCGCCCAGAGCGGGGGGGGTCATTTGATGATTTCCCACCCACCAAAAAAAAAAAAAAAGCTCTGGTGTAATAAGGCATAACGTGGTCGAGATCTTGTAAGCACTAACCAGGTGAGTCGAGTTGCTTATTTCATATAACATGTACAAGACCACTCCTTCCCACCAATTCAATCCAAGTTATTCAGGAACAATTCACTTTGTGTTTGAAATCATAAATCTATTAAAAATGACAATATTACAAGCAAAAAAAATATAATAACAATTTTAAAATGTGGATATGTCATCGTCTATCGAATACAAACATTTCTCCAATAGGAATACTTATAGTCTTGACTTTTATAATTAATAATAATTATAGTTTTTTGGAGTCCAATGGCAACCTGTAAAAATCCGTACTGCTTGATATTGAGGACTACGTGTTGCACAATATTAAGCTGGGATACCCCAGCTTAATATTGTGCTTATTTTGTTTTTAAAATCTTTCCTGCACGTACCTACTTTCCCTCAACTGTCTCAAACCAAGTTCTTCCTCGAAGAACTATGGGGCAATAGGTACGTCACTCTTGAACTCAAACTGACGATTGTGACACTCTGCAGTCTGCACAAGTGCACACCTGCTCTAAGGCACTTCATGCTGTTACATAAATCGTTCTAATTTTCCAGTATTTTATTCATCTCTATCTCTCGACCTGAGACGCATAAGGTCGAATTTCGAGATTGGAGCAAAATAACTTTAATAGACAGCTGAAACCGGTATCTCGCGCTCTTTCTAAGCATATAACAATCATAATTCTATCTCTTTTTGTTCTGATAGATATACAAGTTCATAAGGTCGTATCTGTCGAGTTTTCGAATTTATATCGTGGATTAAGGCTTGTTATCAACTACAGTGTTTATGCTTAAAATTTTGGTATAATTCGAAGGTCGAATATTGACTTGAGCATTTATGCTTTTAAATTATTTTACGCGTAAGGGAGGGACTATTTTGTCATTCGACTTTATTCTACAAGGATTGTTGCTAAAAATAATACGGATTGTCAGATAGAACTTTATGCCTCTTGAAATTAAATAATCAGATGACGTACCTCGAGATATACTGTTATGCCTCAAAAATTTTATTTGTTTGGTTAAGGTCTACAAACATATTAGTCCTTATGCCTTTAAAAAGTGCTACTTTATCGTTGTACAGAAATGCATATGTGAAAAAGAAACACTATTCCATTGACTTCGTGACCACACACCGACGCGATAGAGTGGCTTCGGACATTATCGCCGATCACTCGGCCGCTTTTTCTTTTTCTATATTATTTTTCAGCTCTTCATCCACAACATCTGTTAGCTTTCTCTCAAATGCATCGCAATCATCACAAGTGTCGACTGACGGTAGTTTGAAGCTTAAATTGAACTTGGTGTTAAAAATATTTCGGTATAGCCATTCTTTGGCTACCAAATTCGGAGGGATCTCTTTAGATTCCATCATCTCCTTATATTGTTTATACATAGTAAGGATATTCAAGTCCGGTCCTAAAAATTTTCGTCCGCTCTTTTGTCGTGAATAATGACTCTCATAACATGGATATAAGTTAATGTGATCTAACACTGATTGGACTACCACGTCTGATGATTTATTACCAGGAATATGCTTTCCCCTCTGATCTGGAGCTACCAACCCTCCATCGAGCTGTTTCTCCAAACTCACCTTAACAAACTTTTCTCCTATAGATAGCGTGTTAAGAAACATATTCCGGCATATTTTTTCGCTCTTAGAATTGACAATAAGTCTATATTCGTAGGAAAACTTTCTTCGGTCAGTGTTTAAGTTCCCATCTGTCCTCATCATGCGTTTTATTTTCTTTGTGACATGAGAGACTATAAACTGGCGACGTTGATCCCAACTGGTACATTTTTTCCAAAATTCGTTGAATATTTGCATTCTTGTTTCACTAGGTACTTTCTCATAACATTTAAACTTACACATGCATGGTGGTTTCAGCTCACGACCATCTATTTCTCGACCTCTTATTTTTTTTAACTACTGTAGCTAAATGATGAGGACAGATGGGAACTTAAACACTGACCGAAGAAAGTTTTCCTACGAATATAGACTTATTGTCAATTCTAAGAGCGAAAAAATAAGCCGGAATATGTTTCTTAACACGCTATCTATAGGAGAAAAGTTTGTTAAGGTGAGTTTGGAGAAACAGCTCGATGGAGGGTTGGTAGCTCCAGATCAGAGGGGAAAGCATATTCCTGGTAATAAATCATCAGACGTGGTAGTCCAATCAGTGTTAGATCACATTAACTTATATCCATGTTATGAGAGTCATTATTCACGACAAAAGAGCGGACGAAAATTTTTAGGACCGGACTTGAATATCCTTACTATGTATAAACAATATAAGGAGATGATGGAATCTAAAGAGATCCTTCCGAATTTGGTAGCCAAAGAATGGCTATACCGAAATATTTTTAACACCAAGTTCAATTTAAGCTTCAAACTACCGTCAGTCGACACTTGTGATGATTGCGATGCATTTGAGAGAAAGCTAACAGATGTTGTGGATGAAGAGCTGAAAAATAATATAGAAAAAGAAAAAGAAATTCATGTCAAGAATGCTGAAGAAAGATATAACTTGAAGAGAAATGACAAAAAAGAAGCAGAATCAAGTTCAGGTGAAAAAATAGTATTGATGTTTGATTTGCAGAAGTTTTTGGCCACACCGAATTTAACTAATAGTAATTTTTTTTATCTACGAAAGCTTTGGACACTAAATTTGACAATATTTGATTCTACAGCAAATAGAGCTGCAAACATTTTATGGTCTGAAAATATAGGAGGTAGAGGAGGAAACGAAATAGCTTCTTGTCTGATTAGATGGGTTGAAGAAAATATTGAAAGTCTTACTAATGTGAGGGAATTAACTCTGTGGTCTGATAACTGTGCGGGCCAAAACCGAAATTTGATGGTAGTGATGGCTTACATGTGGATATTGCACGAACATCCCCAGCTGAAAATAATAAACCACAAATTTATCCTGAAGGGTCATACACACATGGAAGTCGATCAAATACACTCACTAATTGAGAAAAAGAAAAAACAACTGAAAACAATGCAGATTGCGATACCCCGAGACTGGTCTCAGTTTATTCGAACTTGTGGAGGAAGGAGAATTTTCAACGTCTATGATATGCAACTCCATAATTTTAAAGACGTTACGTCTTTATATAAAAAAATGGTCCTTTTGTTTCTAGAAAGAAGAATAAAAATGGTAAAGATTTTAAAATGTCAGAATGTGTTTGGCTTCAGATTAAACAAGACCAGCCCGGAATATTATTCTATAAAAATACATTTGCAGAAGATTTTACCGAAATATCTTTCATCCGAAATGCTTCTAAGCGAATTCAGTTCCCTCAACATTTACCTAGTCTATGTCAAACTGAAAAGTCCATATCAACAGCAAAATACAATGATTTGATGAGTCTTTTACAATGGATTCCACAAGAATTCCATACATATTATAAAAATTTAAAACATTCCGAGAGTCAGCCAGATTTTCCTTAAGTTGATTAAATTTTTAATAATAATTAATTTTAATAATCTTTTTACATAATAAGGCTTATTATGCTATTCTTTTTTAGTTAAAAAAATTAGTTTGAAAGTCATTATGTTTTAGCTTTGATTATTTTTTAATTTAATTTTATTGATTCCGACATTATGTATTTCATAATAGTTGATTTAAAAGCTACGTACCTGAATATTTCAGAAGATCGGACTTAACTAATTTCTATTTTTTTGTCAAACATAATGTTACATGTTAAAAAAAAACTTACAATACGCATTGAATTTACCAAAAAATTGCAGGCATAAAGTTGGATCAGTAAATAAAATTAAAAGGATTGGTCTTTTAATAACTCTGTACAAGCATAAGGTTGGATGACACCGAAAAAGTAGTTTTTGATTAATAAATTATTATTATTATACTGTGACTAGTTTTATTACCATACTAATACAAAGGTATAAGACTTATCTAAAACATTATACTATTTTTGCTAGCCTAATCGATACTGAACAATAGTTTTGACACGATTTTGTCAAGATCTTTCTTTTGGCTCTCCTCTAAACTTGTGAAATACCAGATCAGACCTAATGCGTCTCAGGTCGAGATCTATCTAAGCAAAATATGTCTGTGGAAGGTAATATTCGAATCAATTTCGACCGTTTACTGCGTATTTAATTATAACAATAGGGTAGCCAGGTTTCAAGGAAACCAAATACTCTCTCGGTTAGATACACAACAAGACACAACTCGTAACAACGTGGGTTTACCAACATTTTCCAGCCAAGCTCATTTAAACGTAAAGATACCATCAAGCATATCATTTTAGTCCATTGTCCCCTGTATAATTGGCGCCGGGTATCGAACCCAGGACCGCGCTAATTGAATTACAATAACGCTATTATTTCGCCGGATCAATGGGCACTTGGCAGACAAAGGGCATCCTAATGGCTTCAGAGACAGCCTTTGAAATATTATTTTTTTAATGGGTTTAATTAATGTAAATTTCTTTGCAACTAAAAAGTAACTTGGTTTTAATTATGGAAACCATTTTTTTTTTTTGTTTTGAGTCACTGAAGATTGCGTCGAAGAAAAAATGGTAATTTCAACATTCAAAATTCACTAAAGACATAGTTAACTTCTTGGGACTATGACAGAGCAAAAACGTAACCGATATTACTTACATTAAAACCATTTAAGTTATGTTAAATTAAAATTATACTGTTGGATTAAAGTTTGACGGCAGATGTAATACAGCATTGATAATTTAGTAGGTTCCGTTATGTCTTGAAAGGTTTTTAAGCAGGACATGGCCAACTCAATGGAATGTCTTAGCTCTCAAACTAGATGAGAATCTGAATAGATATGATATATACCTAGGTAATAGCCTTTGCCCGCGGCTTCGCCTTTATTATCCCACAGGAAAGTTTTAAATTAATCTATCCCAATATACACTAGGACATACTGTAGCTTCCCCTAGTGAAATAATTTTTGGAATCAGATCAGGTCCAAAGATTACTTTCTACATCCTAACTTACAAACTCTTTCAATATTATTGTATGGATTCCTGTAAAATCACTTCCTGTGCATCTGTGCCTCGGAAAGCACGATAAACCGTTGGTCCTGGCTGTCATTTTTAGATCTTTGTCAGCCGTTACAGGTAGTCAGTGGCCCGAGAGCCTATCCACCAGTCTTACCAAGGATATCGTATTACCCAATACTAATTGAGTTGTGGAGGTCAGCCAGGCAGTTGCTCCATATAAAATACTAGTATTCCACTGCATCCGGTTAGACTGGAAGCCGACCCCAACGTAGTTGGGAAAAGGCTAGGCTGATGAGGATGTCTGTAAAATAGTCTTAAAAATATTATTTGTCTGTAGCCAAAACTGGAAACCTACAAAGTCAAGTGCTTAAAATATAACACTCAAATGACATTATAAAATTATCGTACCTACTGTTGCAATATTTGCCTTTATAATTATCATAACACAAATGCTAACATTATAAAGCCAAGCTTACAGCACGAAATGCCAAATTTTCTTGAAAAAAGATTGTCAAATATGAAATTACCCATCGGCAAAGCGGCCATGTGTTACAGGTGGGACAGTAATAAGGGAAGGCTATTATTATAACAAGTGTATTTCAGAACTTAAGCTAATCTGACGAATAATTATGAGTCTAGAAAACCTAGTAGAATATGAGTATGTGGCATTTCCTCCCGTTAGTTAATTATTTCATAATTAACATCACGGATCACGTCTGCAATCCCCGATGGGTTAGGCAGAGCGGTACCTGATAGTACACACATTTCGCCATTTATGTTTAAGTCTTATGCGATAGAGAGCGAGAATATTTCCATCAACCGGGCACAGTGATTTATTCAAATTACGCTGATAATCAGCATTTTTTAAACGTCAAAGTTTACTAGAGACAGTCCCGCAAAACGCCCGCCCTTTTTGCTGTGAATAACAGTTTGCCCGACCTAGGAATGGAACCCAGGACCTCATGCTCAGCAGACGCACTTATCACTACTAAACCAACGAGTAAAACTATCATCACAGGCAGTCATCGTAGGTAAAAATTACATTGGTGTTGAATGTATAATAATACCTACCAAGACATATTAAATACCTACACCTACAGCGTTAAAACAGCTTACACAAAAACTCAACATAACTGGGCATAAGCCATTACAAGCATTATTTTAATCACATTGAATCTAATCTGTAGGTTATCAAATAGAAATCATTTCACACGTTCCAAGTTCGCCTTATCTTCTATAGCACGGGCCGAATATATATTAACCCAAAGCAAGGAGTTATTACCACTTGGTCTGTCAGCAAGGCAAGAAGCATAGCGTGTACTCAGGGCCTCCGTAGTCATTGCCATTACTTTTGAAGGGACTAAAGTCCGGCTCTTGCTAGAAAGCTTTCTTCCTGAATCTCCTTCTTCATTGGTCTAATTTAGTTGCCTTTTAATACCGACCTCTTCCTCATTCTGTCTAGAATCTTCACTGGGTTTAACCTAAATGCAACGCTAATCCACATTGCATTTAAACTCCACTTGGCTTTGGCTAAAATCTTCCCTATTGGTTCTTAGAACAAATTCGCTTCGCCCAGAGACGAAGCAGTTTCCGACAACAATTTTGAGCCCGTCCCGCTTTAAATTAATTCTGCCTCTACATTTTACCACGAACTTAAAAACGTCCACATATATATTATCAGTCAAACAATAATATCAACTAGTACCAGTGTGCCATTGAGAGACAATGTACCTCCTACTCGCAATACCGTTGTGTACATTATTTTTGTGGCTGTACATAAGATGGATTGGAATGAAGAACTATTGGACGAATCTGGGGGTGCCCCAGGGTCCTGTCCATCCTATATTTGGGAGCATGTCGTTCTTGCAGAAGAAAAATCCGGTGAGTGAGATTTATTAAAGTTTTACTATTTATGTACACTTGGTTATGACTATAGCTGCCCCACCTATTAATCCTGTAAAATGATTACCATTGCCATTACCAATGTTTAGTGACTTAAATGAAGTAGGAACTGGATCTAATCGAGTGAGTATATTTAGAAACTCCTTCGTACCTATATAAATAACATTTTAATTTGTGTGCGAATTTCTCTTGCAAACATAAATATATAAGTTACTGTACGTACTATTCCCGGTAGGTCTTTATAAAAAACATGATATGGTCTCCTTACATTGAAGCGGAGACCTTATTTATTTATTTATTTATTCAGAAATACATTCTAAGCTAACAGTTTTTTTACGAAAGCGCTTAAAAGATAATAATAATCATATTACAATGTCAAATAGCATCTTATAATTATAATAATTCAAAAAGCAAAACAAAAATTATATGTCAAGTGGTGTCATATTTATTATGCCATATTCCATTCTTACTTTTGATATATGTCAGTAGTAATATGTAATCAATCCAAATAAAAATACAAAACACCGGCAACAAATATAATACCTACTTCATGAATATCTAGTCATAATATTTATTTTTGTTGTAGGTATGTTACATAATTTGTTGTGCTACCTAATCTTGTGGAAAAAATATTTAGGTAATAAGACTGATAAAATGGATGCAGCCGTTCACGAGTTATCTTTTTAAAAACTATTTTCAGAACCACAGACATTGATTGAAAGCCATGATTGATAGTACAATCATAATACCTATAACTAACACAAAGTCACACCTGCGTGTAGGGCTTCCCATGAATTGACAGTTATTTTAATATCTAATCATTTTTAAACTGCCGGCTTAAGTCATTAACACTAGAAACGCGATATTTACCATTTGTTTACTGTTTTGTTTTGAGTTCCTGATATTTCGGCGCTGTTGCAAGCACCATGACCACGGGGCTCCTATGTATGTACATAAGTTTGTTCCTTTGTAGCGCTCTAGAGACCAAACGCGTAGGCCGATTTTGATGATTCTTACGCCAATCGATTTCATGACAGCAATCAATATGGCGACAACATTGTGAAAAAGAAAAGTATGAAAGTCGGCGAACTATGTCAAGTGGGGTGGGGTGTTGAAAAAAGAATGAAAGAAAAATATTTGTTCATCATCATTAAATAGCTTTGGGTTAGCTCGTTCCATCGTCGACCTCATCTCTGTCCTCAAGACTAGATTGTGGTCAAGAGTAGGCCCATTTAATAAAAAAAGAAAAAAAAATACGTATGGGTATCTTTGAATAGTTATTTGTAAATCATCTTTAAGTTTCTGATATCATTTTTCATTTCGAATGACCATTTAGGATCTACGTACTATAACGCTTTAAAGTTTCGAAATGACATATTGTACAAAAAAGTGAAAAAATAAAACAAAAAGTCTAATTGTCAGTGAAATCTTTCAGATTATTAAACAAAAACTAAAAAATCTGACAGAAAACAAAAAAAAAAAAACTGGTTTTTCGTTTTTTATTACTAACTAGGTACTATCTCACACTCCGATCGGTACGTAGCATAATGTACCCTCGCAGAATCATCTTCGGCACAATTCGGTTTTTTCCGAATGTGTTACTAATTCGATTTTGCCGGCCGGATGTGCCGAATCAAGTCGAGCCGAACATGCAACGAAAATACAACCATTTTTAGGGTTCCGTAGACAAGTGGCTAAAATGAATACCTTATAGATTCGTCATACCGTCTGTCTATCTGTCCGTTCGTATGTCACAGCCATTTTACTCCGAGACTGTTGGCACCACACAGTTGACATTTGGAGAGAAGTTGTCTTCTTTCGACAGCACTAAAACATTATATCGAGGTTTCTAAAATACTAAAAGACAGGTTGATGAGATATTCGGTTCTAAAGTCGTTAAAATTGTGCTCATCTCTCTCATTTTTAAAGTAAGAGTAGGAAAATTCTGAAAAAATGTGTGTTTGTGGAACGTAAAACGAACTTTCAACGAAAATTAATTTGAATAAGATTTGATATTTAGCTTTTGAGGTATGGGACTTTTTCGTGAAAATGCTGTTGAATGTAAATTGACATACGAATGAGCGTTAAAAATATTGTTTTTATATTGCTTGGTGCTACGGAACCCTTTGTATACGAGTCCGACTCGCATTTGGCTGGTTTTTCTTTTACAAACTGGATGACATAAATTATGCTTTGGCCATCCCTGATAAACTATTGGCCGTGAATATGTTATCTTTTTATTTAAATTATATATCACTGTCATGTCATTACGATTCGTAACAAGATAATCACAGAATTTGATGTAATTACACGTAATTCTTACATACTACCTACTGTTTATAGTAATTCTATCAGAGATTACATAATAACTCTAAGTGGTATGAACTAATAAGTCATTATTTTAATGATTACTTTGTTTTTGTATTTACCTATATTATTATAGGTATTATTAAATACTGACATAACGTCCTTTGCATGTTTTATGTGCATCAATCTTATTCTTATTGTGGTGACCCAGTGATAACGATCCGACTTACTGAGCTGTAGGTCATGGGTTCGAATTAGAGCATCCAAAACCTTTTATTATTAATTAATTTTAAAGTAATATTAATCTTCTTCTCGAATCGATGATGCAGGTAAAAAAGAAAAAAAAACAGAAAAGAAAGAAAAAAACAGTAAAAACCGCGGCTTTCAGCTTCATAAATTGTCAAGAGAGCGTTATTTCAAACTAGCTGTGGCCCACGACCTTCCTTCGAGTGAAATTATTGTAAAAAAAAATATTACTTCGCTTTGAATAAGATTTTGTTACCAATTTCAAGGGTTTTAATTTTTTTTGCACGGAACCCTAATTATTTTTAAAAAAAAAGTAGCCCTGTCAAAGTCCCATCTAAATCGGTCCAGCCGTTTCAGAGATTAACCGCAACAAACAGACAGACAGACATAAATTTAAAAAAATGTGTTTTTGTTATTAGTGCTTAATCTCTGCATTCAGTAAACTGCTGTTATTTTGATATTACAAATAGACACTTCCAATTTTATTTATTTGTATAATTATGTATGTATACATTAACATAGCTGGGCTGGGCAGCGTTTGGGAAGCTTCGCCGGGTCTTCTCGTCGCGTATTCCACAGAGCCTAAAAACTAAGGTCTTCAATCAGTGCGTCCTGCCTGTTATGACATACGGAGCCGAAACGTGGACACTGTCGGTACGGCTGGTCCATAAATTTAAGGTCGCTCAGCGAGCTATGGAACGGGCTATGCTTGGAGTCTCTCTGAGGAATCGCATCCGGAACGAGGTGATCCGACAGAGAACCAGAGTTGTCGACATAGCCCACAGAATAAGTAAGCTGAAGTGGCAATGGGCCGGTCATATTAGCCGCAGGACCGATAACCGTTGGGGTAGACGTGTTCTTGAGTGGAGACCGCGAATTGGCAAACGTAAGGTGGGACGCCCTCAGGCTCGGTGGAGTGACGATCTCCGCAGGGTGGCTGGTAGCAACTGGATGAGAGTTGCTAAGAATCGAGTTGATTGGCGTGCGATTGAGGAGGCCTATGTCCAGCAGTGGACTGCTATAGGCTGATGATGATGATGACATTAACATATAGATGTTGAAATCTTAACGACCGACACTTCAGAACGGAAGATTTTACCAAATTGGTGTAGGTACCTAATACCTATTAGTTTCGTAAAAAATCACTGAGTGCGAATATGACGAATGAATATATTTTGAATACATTTACCTGCTCCAAATGTTACGATGTTCCCTCACTACAGATTCATCTCTGCCATCTGTGCGTATCATTTGTCTTACTGGCGCCGAGTCCGCTGGAAGTCGTGTTATCAAATCAGTTTGTGCCAACATCTAGTATTTGTCAAAATAAAGTAAATATTAGATAAAACACCGCCTCTGAGATACATTTTTTTTATTATCCACAAACAAATATACTACTGCAAGGCGATATCCAGCTAGTATGCGCTCGGGATTATGCAGATATAAAAAAAAATCAGAAAAAAAGTGTCGGAAGTCCGACGACCAACACTACCTACCCAAATAGTTCACAGCATTTTATTGTGTGGTGGTAGTCGTTCTAATTTAAATAATAATTAAAACACGAAAATACGATAGACTTCTCTCACGCAACATCGGAGCTACGGATTGCCCTTGATTTCTTTTTTGCATTGAGTCAATACTTTTTGGGCCAGAAGGTGACATGCGTTACTTTTAATCCTGGAAAGGTCATGGTTTCGGTGGGATTATATGACCTCCTCGGGATAAACCATGGGATCATACCTGTAAGGACACAAACTAGTACACAACAAGTAGAGACTTAGTGTTTATTTTTCTCTCATTGATTCCAGGGTGACTGGCTAACTGAATTGTACCAGAAATATAAACCATCTCCTTACGTGGGCATCTGGGTGTTCTGGCGGCGCGGCCTTGTGGTGAACGACCCTGAACTGTCGCGTCAGATCCTGGTGAAAGATGCCGACGTCTTCAGGAACAGACTCCTGGCTTCGGGAAAGACTGATCCCATGGGAGCCCTCAACTTGTTCACTGTGGATGTAAGTGACTGCACTGACTGTGAAGTATAATTACTTCATTCAGCCTTATTTGTTTACAATAATTGATTTCCCCGTTAGCATCCCAGAGTTTGAACTGTGCCTTTCAGCTCAATCTATCACTGTGAACAAATAACTGTTCTAAGGTGCGTTACTGTGACCCAGCCACCTTTTAAGGGTCGCCGATCCATGTGTGTGGCGTCCATTTGGCGTCACATCTCCGTCCTACATCAAATCTTCGACTGACATGGCCAGCCTACTGCCACTTCAGCTTGTTTACACTGCAACTATGTGCCTGGCAGTGTGTGTCCTCTGTATCCAGAATCTGTGCTTGGTTGAGGGTCATAGGCTCCCCTCCTATGCATTGGATCTACTATAACGGCAATGTTATTGTTACGTTTTTCAGGATCCGCTATGGAGTTCCATTCGAAGGCGTCTGACAATGGTCTTCACTGGCTCTAAACTGAGGGGCTGGACGGAGTTGTACCAGAGCAAAGTAACTGATCTGGTGTACCGCATCAATTCTGACAACGAGAAGGGAATCACCATCGATTTGAGGGTAAATATGAAAGATCGAACTTTAGAAAGAGATCCTGTCACACCGGTATTCAATGCTGCGAGGATGTTGGCAGGAAGGCACTGTGGGAAGCATTTTGTGTTTAATTAGTTGTAAAATGCTTTGAACAAGAAGGCAGCTTTAGTTCCCATTTTAGCCATGCCTCCGCCTATAGACCCTTGTGCGGCTAAAGTGCCAAAAGGGCCGCTCTGCATTCTCGACTTTCTCTAAATGATTCCTATGATAATTATGATTTCATTAGATGTGTCGTATTTCTGCCGTTCTGCATTCCATAACATATAACACATTTAACACTTATATTAGCGCGATGATATGTGTATCTACTTCTCTAAATACTTAATCATATTTCTTTTACAGACCATTTTCGCGGACTTCTCAACCGACATTATAGGAGAGTCATCATTCGGCATTCAATGCCAAGCGACGAGGAATAGCACAGGCCCTTTGAGGGAGATGACCAAAGAATTCGAGAAGTACAGTACCTGGAGGGGCCTGGCTTGGTCTTCTATCTTCTTCTTGCCAGAACTCGTGGATGTATTCAGGTAAGGATTGCAATTTATTTCGTTATGCAACGGGCTGACGAAACCACTTTGTAAATCATTTAAAATTTATCATGGAGTTCTTCTTCATAGAGACCTTTATTTTAGAACGGGCAACGGCCAACTTTTTGACTGACTCACGTCTCATGCCTAATAGGCATGCGAGATATTAAAGCTTTATATTCCTTAAATCTGACTGTCGTTATACCTTAAGCATCCCAGATAGTAAACACATCTGGAATGCCCCAAGTAACAAGTTGATAATCCAACAGACATCTAACCAACGAGGAGTCGACAGCACGACGACACGGTTTGATTGCCGTCCAAAGGTCCCCTAGAAGAAAATTACTTCCTTCTCCTCGTGTTGCATTCCTCATTAGCATTACTGAGGGTCGTGATTCCTCAACGTGAAGTTATAATCTGTTTGACGTTGTATCGCCAGCTATGCCTATCCTCGGAATTGTGAAGAGCGACGTGGAGTTTTATGTTCAGCGATGAGCGAGAGCATATAATCATTAGCAGCCTTGTTCCACTCGCTGCTGAATATAAGCCTCTTCCCTTTTGCGCCATACTTTCCCAGTCTGAACTAGGTCATACGGTTCAACGCTTACTTACCTATTAATATTTCTTACATTCTCAGGTTCTCGTTATGGCCCAAGCATACCGTGGACTACTTCAGGAAAGTCTTCAAGGTGATGGTGGAAGAGAGAGGGGGATATGAGAGGGAGATGGATGGAAAGAGAGATCTGCTCGACGCGCTGCTGAAGATGAAGCAAGATGCTAAGAAGGATAACCAAGGTAACTAACAAAGACTTGGAACACTACATTTTATTTAGAACAGTATTTTACGCTTGACTAAAAATACCCATTTAATAATGCTGCAATAGTAATAATTACCAGCACCATAAAAATGGTGATGAGCTCGTGGCTTTGCAAATCTTTGACAGTCGTTACAGGTAGTCAGTGGCCCGAAAGTCTAACACCCAGTCTTATCAAGGGGTATGATATTACCGAGTACTAACTGGGTTGTGGAAGTCAGATAGGCAGTCGCTCCAAATAAAATAGGTACTAGTATTCAAGTGCATCCGGTTAGGTCGGACGCTGGCACTAGCATAGTTGGAAAAAGACAGGACAGCTGATGATAAAAAGGTGATGTGGTTATAGGTCGTGCCTCCGTACGAGAAGAGGCATTTGCCATGCAATGGAACATTAGGTACGGCTGGTATTTCAGCGAATTATAGTTATATCTTTGCGTTGCAAGTTTTCAGGTGCTGGTTTATTAATAATGAAAAATGCGACTAGCGAGACGGGGGGGGGGGGGAATATCTGTGAAACTAATATCTCTGACAATTTGACACGATAATAACTAAAATAAAAATTCCACCCAACAAGTTTTTACAACACTTTTTATTAATCTGTGAATAACTAACTGTACATCATCATCTGCCTAGCCTTTTCCCTACTATGTTGGGGTCGGCTTCCAGTCTAACCGGATGCAGCTGAATACCAGTATTTTACATGGAGCGACTGCCTATCTGACCTCCACAACCCAGTTAGTGCTAGGTGTTACGATACCCCTTAGTAAGACTGGTTGTCAGACTTCCGGGCCACTAACTACCTGTAACAACTGTCAAAGATCTACAAATGACAGCCGGGACCAACAACTTAACGTGCTTTCCGAGGCATGAAGGAAACTCGGTATGTAATGGGTGGTCACCCATCCACAGACCAACCTAGGTAAGCACGGTTTAACCTAAAGATCGACCCAAACGGCCGTTCTTAATTAGCCACGAGCTTCCCAGAATAACTAACTGTACATAAACAGAAAATAAAAACGAAAAACATTAAAAAAGTAATTTAAATATTATGGCGTCGAAAAACCCCTTCATAACGATGTCGAATGGCTATGCGCCCAAAAGATAGGCAGCATTGGCACGTTGTATGGCATTGCTTAGCCTCTGGCCAAGGACAAGAACAGCCCCTGGATTACTGAGTGTCAACTGACCGTTCTGTTTTACATCGTCATCATCATCTTCCTCCTCTTACCCATATTACTTGGGCCTGGCGCAGCACATTAGTTTCTTACATTCTGCCCTGTCAGCCACCACACTATGACTTACACGAAGTTCACCCTCTTTTATTATTTACAGATATGGACTTGGACATTTTACTATCGAACGCGATGATCTTCCTCCAAGGAGGATACGACACGTCTTCGACTGTTCTGCTGTATGCCGCTATTGAGCTAGCTCATCATCCTGAAATCCAGGTGACACCTAACAACCTATTTATAGTAGTATGATCAGCTTGTGACGTGCCCACTGGTAGTACGCAGGCCTCCTCTGTGTGACAGTAAGTGGATCTTCACCACGCGGGTCTAAATCGGGTTGTGGATGTCATGTTCTTGGTTACAAAACATGTCAGTTTCCTCACGATGTTTTCATTCGCCGTTTTGAGAGCAGTGTTGAATGTATATCACATTACAATACAATGCGATTGCCTTAGTTCGAACCCCTAGTCGGGGCCGTTATCATTAGGCCGCCCCAAATATATACATACTTCTGCCTTTTTGGCTGATCTTGCGCAACTGCTGAGCATTGGTCTTAGGTTCAATACCTTGGTCCAGGTGTAGCACACCTTTGACGAGGCCCGCAAACGTTGAGGAGGCCCGCAGACGCGGGCCGGCACTAGTCGGGGATCGTGGAAGGTGCACTAGTTCCCATGATCCCCGGTGCAAGTGTGGGAAGGGAACACCGGGGTGGTTTTTAGTCGGTTAGAGTCCGACAGACCCCTCCGCCCGCCCCAGGGCGGAGGACATCCGTGTGGATTTTCCAACCCAGGAACAAAAAAAATAAAATACTAGACTACTCTGCTTACTCATATTTTGTTGGTTAAAATTCAAATGGTATGTATCAATCGATGTAATAACCCGCTTCTTATTTCTATTCAGCAAACCCTGTACGAGGAACTTCGGCAAGCCAAAGAGGCATTGGGAGGCAAGGAGTTTGACGCAGAATGTTTAGCTAAACTTCCCTATTTGGATGCTGTAATTAAAGGTACAATATTTATTTTATTAAGGTCGAAATAAAATCTCACTGGATACCAGAAATTCGCCTTACCCCAACTCTTCGAGGAAAAAATATGACACAACGAATTTATTCTGGTGTTAGATACGACGCTCTAAACAGCCTAATTATTTAAAAAACTCGATATGGCAACTATATTACCACAGCTAGGTATTATTGCCTACAATGTTAGAGGAATTATTAGAGTGTGAGTGCACAAGTATATCTTTCTGTTACAGAAGCCCTCAGAAAGTACCCTATCATGGGGTGGTTGGACCGCGTCGCACTCAAAGACTACAAAATCAACGAAAAACTGACGATCCCTGCTAAGACAGTGGTGTACGTGAACGCTATAGGCATGCACAAGGATGCCACGTACTTCCCAGAGCCTGACGTCTTCAAACCTGAAAGATTTTTGCCTGAAAACGCGAGCAGTATCGTCCCTTACAGCTATATGCCTTTTGGAGAAGGACCTAGAATGTGTATAGGTATGTTTCTTACTTATTTTCTACGTAGATTAACTAGATTAGTACTAAATAATATGAGATGCAGGGTTCAGTTCCCAGACTGAACAAACTGTTTGAAATAAGGAATTGCTTAGTAGTATCCTTTTTTGTGGGACAAGCCCACCACACTATTCCCAAACCACTGTAACTCCTGTACTCCAGAATCAACAGTGGCGACCACCAGAAAAGCGCCGAGACAATGAAACTCGACGAAGTCACAGAGAAACAATTTAACTGTCTTGGATCCCGCAACGAAATTAATCAGAAAAGTAGTATTAGCAGTAGCCTGGATTGAGCCGAGTTGATAGAAATAGGCTTGGCCTCTTATGAAATGTTGCATTGTACTACAGCAGTACAGTTTTGGGTATCAGAATCAGAAGAATCAGAATCATTTATTCGTTTGTTTTTGTTGTTTTGTGTTATGTGCTTAAGCAAATTGACACTCTACATCAATTTACGGTATTATTTCAAACGTCTGACTTAAACTCCCCCTTAAATCTCTGGACCATCACAATAATTTATCTATAGAGAATTATTATCAAGTCAACCAGAGGACAACTTTTGACACGACCGGCGGACAATCGAGTTAATTCGATTTGCTAATTGTTAATTAAACTGATCATTAATTGTTACGGTTGATAAATTGACATATTGAAGGGGTCGCAAGTCATTATTTCTTGTCATATTACGGCCATTGATAGGTTTGGGGTTGAATTGGAAGTTATTGGGGCATTAATACACCGCATCAGGAAGCTCCCTAATTAATTTAATATTTGTCAACTGAGAAATTCTGAAAATGTTTACATTTTGATGGTGGATATTTAAAATGTCATAACCATAAGGTTCATTGAGAGCGCTTTTGGATTGGCAACGTTAGGATAAGCACCGTAAGTTAACAGTCCAATAGGAACCACAATGTCACTTATGACATTTAATTCCAACGACGATTTTAGTTTTTCTAAGATCTTAACTACCTCGTTTGTCCTGTTGTGCAAGTGCGACTACCGAGCGTGGATGTGCGTCCTAGATACGATTCCCAGGTCGAGCTAAGTGTTATTAGGTTTTTCCATCAAGATATCTTTTCCAGACCCTGGAAGTTTTATGTCCGGTAAATGGCAGCAGGCTCACCCGTTTACATGGGACTTAAACCTATCTGGCGAAATGTGGGTGTACCATACAACGCACTACCACACACAAGCTTCGGGGATACAAGCGAAATGCTGTTATAATATTTCTGTTTTTGTCCACAGGTAAACGCATAGGCCAGAACACAGTCCGCTACGGTCTAGCCGCGGCAGTGCTGAACTTCGAACTCAAACCACTGCCGAAGTATCCCATCCCCAATGAAATCCCCATTGAGAAGAGAGGCCTATTCTACCTCCCTGCTATACCACTCTCCGTTGAATTTAAACGGAGGAAGTAAGATAATTAGTTCTATATGATTTTGACATTTTTTTTGGAACGTTAAGTGTTAGTGCGTCTATCGTCAAGTAACGGGTGACACAATCAAAATCACATTCTTCTTTTACTTCTCGAATCGATGACTCTGAGTCATCGATTCTTGTCCGACCAGTACGTAGCAACCTGGACAGCTCTGTCGTTTGCCTCATTCAAGTCCTGGAGGGTGCAATCAGTTGTGCACGGTGGGCAGGAGAGAAGGTGTGGCATATCCTGTGGTGGGGCTCCACACTCGCATTGTGTCCGAGATGGGTCGAAAATCACATTTACATGCACAAATCCGCATTTTCTTGCATCGTTTTCCCTTTCTGCCATTTAGAACTACAACTCACAAAAGTGAGAGCTCCAATCGCACGTTAAATAGCTTCCGCTGCGAATGAACGCGGATGCTTGCGGCCGGACTTCTCGCTCCATTGAATTACCTCTTTACTTGACAGAATGAGATAGAGATACTCGAAAATGCTGATCTGAGCGCACCCTAGAGGTTCAATTCCGACGACGACTGCCACCGACTAAAACGCTTCCGTAGTAGGTGACATTGTGCGACTTTTCCGCTCCAGTTTGCAGTTGTCGCTTTTGGAACATCGCAAACCGAGGACGGCACGGTAGGGCATTTTATCTTAACCCAATGTAAATTCATACTTAGCTAGTCCTAACAAGATACAGATTCCATTGTTCAATGCCGCAAAGCGAAAAAGAGGGAGGCCTTTGATGCCTTGGGGTCGATCTCCAAGCATTGGAATTTGTATCTTGTTACCAATAGCTACGTATGAATTTCTGTTGGGTAAAGGTGAAATACCCTGCCGCACAATCCGCGGTGTGCGCTGGCCTTAAAGATTGTTTTTTACTGAATGGCACTTTAGTTCGATTTTCAAAATGCGTAGGCTTTGTGGTGAGACTTGGTGATGTGTCTATTTTACACCCTGCAGAATGTAATTCAGCCCATTGAAATTTGAACTGTGTTGTGATTGAGATAGAGTTTTAATAATTTATCATGAAAGATTCAATTTACGCAATTATGTTGCACACATTGCCAATTTCCACGCTGCACTATAAGATGCCCTCTACGCTAATGTTGTAACAATGTTTAGGTATAATTATGATAACATAATATGTTTTGTTAACAATAAATATTTTGATTCCATATCTTTATAATGACTTTTGTTTTATTTAGTTCATTAGGTAATGCTTATTTTATGATTAGTGATCGTATGCGAATTTATCAAGATGGTATTTTTTCCTAGCCTTCTCTGTCCCACTCCTGCGCAAAGACCAGTTGTCACTATAGTACAAATGGATGTAAGGTTTTAGGCCGATTATTATTTATCCTGTCCTATTCATTAAATCGGCACTCTAAAAACCAACGACAATTGTGAAACTACACCCATTCTTAGAAGGATTCGAGATTCGGAACTTTTACCGTATGATGAGCCTCAAATGTTCTGACTGATGGGACAGCGAACCGGAAGACGTTGCGTTGGAACGCCTCCCACTAGGTGGACCAATGACCTGGTGAAGTTTGCGGGGATCCGCTGGATGCGAGACGCACGGGACCGGTCAATGTGGCGACACTTGGGGGAGGCCTATGTCCAACAGTGGACGTCTTTCGGTTGAAATGATGATGATGATGATGGGACACAGGTATTCTCTGTTAGAAGAATTAATAGTCTGTAATCCACCATCCAGAGGGAATTGGTAAATATCACATAATCGATTTTCAACCAATACAATGTACACTCACGTTAGTTTTATGTTGGACATAATTCATCAAGAAATACATAAATCCGTTTGTTATCTATCATGACGAATACCCAAAAAGACAATCTTTATCATTAGCAAGTAGCGTGTTACGGATATTATCAGAACATGACAACGCAATCTGAGTCCTACCCACACTACGACAAGATATCTAATCACTTTGAGTTAACTACGCTTATTATATCAGAAAATTAATAATCCATTATTATATAAACGAATGACGGCGAAAATTATTTGGCAGTATCAACCTAGCCTTCTCTTGAATAATGTGGTAAGCTTTTTGTCTATAAGCAAAGTGGTAGACGAAAAAAAATCGGTAAAGATATGGCTACGAAGGAAAACAATATTGCGAGGATGGCTGGTAGATATAGGAGGGTGTTAACGAAGAAAATACTTAGCTAAGACGGGGCAGGAAATGACGTAAGGTAAGCTCTTTGAAATTACTATTTTTACTGCCTTGTTTAAAATTTAAAAATATTTTATTGGGTTTTTCAGAGAGAGACTTAAGAGGAGCAGAGGGTGGCCGAGTTGGATGGTGTTACCCTAGGTGTCTTATGTTCAGGTTGATAGTGTTGGTTCTATAGTCCTATGGTGCCTTTAGGAAGCTTTAACGAAAGTCGAAGAGGAATAGTTGAGATACATTAAAATTGCAATTTGTAGGTTTGTTTTTTTGACAGATTGGGGAATTTCGTACAAAACGCACCTGTATCCACCATCACCCACCTTGGATAGTTGTGGGAAGATGGCTGGGACAGACTGGGTGTTGCAGTTTGGGAGAGGTATATGTCCACAGTAGCCTGCGGTTAGCTGATTTGTTTATTGAATTGCGTCTAAAACCTGGATGAGCCGGGATCTGGATACCTGATTAGATCCTACTGCCTGGCATGCTTAAGAGTTGGACAGGAGTGAAGAGAGTCTAGAGTAGCGGTACAGTGGGCGGTGTCTATGATGATGAAGTCGAAAGATGAGAGTCAATATTAATTTTAAAAAATACATTCAGTAAGAAAATGAATGAACTGTTCCATACTTACCGCTGTCGGGGGTTGGCCAGAAATGATTCGCACAATTAGAAGACAAAAACACGTCAACTTTAGATAAACAGTATCAGCAATTACTTGGCATTTTTAAAGAAAATGCTTCAACATTTTAACGGTGACGACAACTCAATGATAACAATTATTATTTGTTAAGTATTACTAAGCGTTTTTTTCTGTAATCCGCTTAGTTTTAATGACATGACATAGTTAGTAGTAAAGGAGTTGCGTAATTCATTAAAATTGGTTGTTATCGAAGACCGATATTGTTATAAGACAGGATGACCTTTTTTACAAGAATCGATCGCAGTTTCCATGGCCTTAAAGATGTTACAAAAAGCAGTATTATCACTTCAACGATCACTCATGAATTCGATCCGTAATTATAACAATAGGTACAAATGAGTGGACTATCACCAAGATCTTTAGATGATAAATATCAAAAATATGTATACCTTAGAATAATTTCGAACGATCGCAGACCGCAGACCGTAAACCGCAGCAGCAAGTCCGCCCACTGCGATTACAGACCGCAATTAGTATGGCAATTTTTGGGATGAAATTCGATTACGACATTTTTATAAGACACCCTAGACCCAATTTAGTCATTCGTTAAATAAAACGCCCTGTATACAAATACCTATATCGCAACGACGATGATAGAACAAGCTTCGATATATTAATAATAATAAATTACGTTAATCACATAATAAACGGGTACATAACAAAGCTAATGCGTTCAGCACTGATATGAGGTATCAATGCCTAACATCAGTGATGATGGCGTAGATACCGTTCACCTACCATTTAATAAAACTTAGATAATATTATTTTGGTACAGTCACGTGCATTGAAAAGTAAGCGTTGTCGAGCAACTTGATGATTGTACAAAAAAGCCTGTTTTGTTGTCTAAATATAAAAGTAAAGTAGGTACCTCATCATATGTGTGCTCCCAAAATTAAGGCTAATTACTAAATTAAGGCTATTTACTCGTAATATACACAAAACTTAACATAACATGAAAATCGAGCTCGTATTCCCCGTAGCGTTAGGCCGTAAGGAAGAGTCGCGCTCTATTTAAAAAAAAAACTTAGATTCACTGACAGACAACGGTCAATGGAACCCGCTGAGTCTAGAAACACATAAGGGCTGAAACTTTGTATGGGATCGCTGGGAAATCTATTCTAGTCTAATAATAAACACACATGCATGCAAAGCAAATAAAGATATACAAAAGCGCCCTTAATCCATGAAGGGTTGGGCAGAGGGTTACCCTAACATACACCCACATTTCGCCAGCCATATTTAGAGCCCTTGTACTGTAATTTCATTGAAAAGACATCATCATCTGCCTATCCTTTTCCCAACTATCTTGGGGTCGGCTCCCAGTCTAACCGGATGCAGCTGAATACCAGTATTTTGCATGGAGCGGCTGCTTATCTGACCTCCACAACCCAGTTAGTACTGGGTAATACGATATCCTTGGTAAGACTGGTTGTCAGACTTTCAGGCCACTGACTACCTGTAACGACTGTCAAAGATCTACAAATGACAGCTGGGACCAACGGCCTAACGTGCTTTCCGAGCCACGAATTTCATTGAAAAGACATTGACAAGATTTTTTATAAACTGCAGGCATTAAGAAAGTAAAAATAAGTAGGTATTAAAATACCACAATGACTTATTAACTTTTGCACCCAAAACATCTGCGACTTGATAAGAATAATAACATCGATTAATCTAGTAACGAGTGACAAGCAACTTTTGCCGACGAAACTGACAGTTATCGGCGACCGAAGATAAACTATACGGTATGGAAATCTGTATAAATAACTCTCAGTGTTGATCTAAAGCCATCGGAAGAAACATCGAGTGATTCTTTGATCTTACTACTTTACGTTACGAAAATGATTTTTATTCTCTTAGCCTTAGTGGTATTTTGCTTTTGTGCGTGGTTCTTCCTACGATGGAGAAAAGTTAAAAATTACTGGTTAGAGAGGGGTGTACCCCATAACCCTCCGCATCCCATATTGGGCAGTCTTACCTTTTTGCAGAGGGAAAATCCTGTAAGTATAACTTTTGTACTTCTCATTTTGTTAAAGTTTTTTTTTTCCTGTTAACAAGTTGAGGAATTTTAACTTTAGAGCCTACCCTAAGCATTTCTGACCTAAAGTAAGGCTCAGAGAAGCCACTCTGACAATTGACGATTACTGTCAATTTGTTACGTTTTTCTACAATGACCCAAAACAAAATTATATGACATAAGCTTTTCGATAGCTTATTCAACGTGTCTTTGCCGCTTTGTCTAAAAATATTTAAAAATTAAATTGGCAATCTGCACGGACCACAAATAAATAGGGATGAGGGGATGGGTATTACGTACGTTCTATTAAATGGTTCAGTTTGTATCTCACATTAAAAATTAAGATAGATAATAGCTTCAAGTAAATTAAATACTTACATTACGTTTTTACATTATTATAAAAGGTCAAGTTTCTTAGAGCTTCTAGACCGTAAATAATTTTATTATATAACGGCACTAAGCTGCTTTCAAAATTAACTTAATATTTTAAGAGCAAAATATAATGCTTGAGAGCAAGCTTAAACTAGATTAGGTATTCTTAAAGAGCAGACCTTTTAATTCCTTGTAACCTTCATTGGTGGCATACATTTTTCTATCTTATTCCAAATCGTAAAAAATAACTATAACTCACATTATATACAGACTACCTACAAATAGAACTAAAATAATAATAAAAATTAAGACTAAAAGTGAATATCTACATAAATATACAACTACGACAATAGGACAATTAGGCGTTAAAGTACTCCTCCGCATCGCAGTCATCCGGAAACATGTCCAGAAGACTGGCAGCATTGCTACGTTGAATGGCAATGCTAATTCTTTGACCAAATAAAGAGCCAGAAACTAGTACTCAATCGTATCCTATGGAAACACAGCCACATGGGATTTTTTTTGGAAAAATGGCGACTCGGCAATTATTCCAAAATACTGCGCAGTACTGCCAACGTACAATGTGCAGGAAGCAAAACAACTTGTGAAAAGCCTTGAACGTACATATGTATATATATCGGGTCAATATTTAATAAAGAATATGTGGTTGTTTGTTTTAACATATTCGACCGAAGCAAAATCTAGTAGTCCGATATTGAATCCGCTGTTTCCGCATAAAAAACTCTTAAATTTTAATCAACTTGCAATATTTGAGTTTTGGACAAACATAGGTATCTACTAGAAGCTAGACAGCCTAGGCCTATAGAATCATTATATTGCAATAGTGCGCATAATATCAGCCGGCACTACGAATATGGGCTTCCTGATGACCGTGATATTGAACTATCTAAGGAGAAATCGTTATAATACTTATTAGTATTCTATCGAAATAAGTAATAATATTTCTGCTGTCAAAGAGAAGTTGACTCTCGTCATTTTGTCATCTTTATATATGGACACATAATTATATCGTAGTGGGCGATTCATGAAATTCATTGCGAAAATGTGATTTCCATAATAAAATTTTCAAATTCTGATTGCACTGTTAGTCTAGTGGTTGCAAGCGCAACTACTTAGCATGAGGTCCTGGGTTCAATTCCCAATTGTTTTTTTAATTTTTAGATGAAGATTAAACTTGTATTTTCTTGACTCCTATGGATTTCGGCATCGGCTTTACGGGATATCGATTTTTTAAGAAATTGCTTTTCTAGGGCAAAAAATGCCTTTGTCACTCCAGCCAGGTAAATTGCTGGAATTCAGTTGCATCTGGTTAGAGTATAAGAAGACCTGAACTCACTCGGAAACAGCTAGGCAAATGTCCGCCTATTAACCATAAACATCTTTTTGTTTCTAGTCACTATGGATGCGCAAAATATACAAAGACTTCAAGGGTCCCTACGTGGGTATATGGCAGTTCTGGAGACCGGCCGTGATCGTCAACAGCCCCGAGATAGCCCGCAGAGTACTGGTGAAGGATGCTGACATGTTCAGGAACAGATTCCTCAGTTCTGGCAAGAGTGATCCCATCGGAGCTTTGAACGTATTTACTGTTAATGTAAGTGGACTTTCTGTCAATGGAAAGTTATATGCTAAGGTCGAATGTCACCATTTAAAACTGAACGCGATTAACACTTCTAAAACGCGTTCAAGAGCTGTAAGTGTCATTATTGTTGAAGAATACTGAAGCTGACTGCCCTTATACGTGGTTTTAATGTGTAGATCGTTTTAATGTGTTCTGCCGAAGTATTTTAGAACCTAACAGAGCAGTCTGTTTCTCACAGTCGTAATTCACCTTCTAGAACATGAGTTCTGGTTTATTCATCAAGTAAAGGTCAAGCCTAGTCATTATGTAATCAAGTAATCAGGAAAAAATATTTATATATAACGTTATAAATGGTTAGGTTAAGTTTTTATACAAAAATATCAAGACTTGTAAAATTAAAAAACTCAAAAACCGGCCAAGTGCGAGTCGGACTCGCGCACGAAGGGTGTGAACGCCGGTACTGCGGCTTTTGTGGATGTTTGGTCAGGGTCGAAGAATGATGCGATACAGGCTTTGAGAACACGTTTATTAACGTTTTACAATGCATATTAAAATTAAAATAATTGAGCGTGTTTTGTCGCTGAGACGGTTTTTGGTCGAGTGGCGCGCGCGGCGGGGTCTGGCGCGGCGTTGAATCTACGTCGTGTGCGTGTGTGCGTGAGACGTCGGTGCACACACACGCTAGGCGTTAACAAAGGGTTCCGTACCATTATCTATAAAAACGGCAAAAAAACCATATCTGTTGTATGGGAGCCCCGCTTAATATTTTTTTTTTTTAATTTTTAGTATTTGTTGTTATAGCGGCAATAGTAATACCTACATCATTTGTGAAAATTTCAGCTTTCTAGCTATCACGGTTTATGAGATACAGCCTGGAGACAGACAGACTGAGTAGACAGACAGACAGCGGAGTCTTAGTAATAGGGTCCCGTTTAAAAATAACCTTTATCAAATGCTTAAAGGTCAAACTTACGGAAGATTCCGTGATACTGTAAGCAAACATGTTGTCAGTTGACTGTCATAATTAGTAAGATTAGAATGATTATTTACCAAATAATAACACCTAATATTAAATAAAAACTTAAAGTTGTTCTTACATAATTAGGAACATGTATAGTTACTGCGTTTAAACAAATACGTGGCCAGTTGAAAATATGGCTCAATAAAAACTTATTCGTGCCGATTGAACGCGAACACTGCCGTATAAGTATGTACATAAAAAATAGATAACGAACAAACTTGCAGTTAAGTCATGAACTTCAGCTATTTTAAAAGTCCAGGTGGCCCACCACCGACTTAAAGCAGGAGTAATTCCAGTGTGGGAAAGAGATGGTGCTAGACGACCTGTATAGTTCTGTCTCTTTCCAACACAGGAATTACTCCTGCATTAAGACGTCAAAGTAACCCCCCAGATCCTGTTTCTGGTGGCCAAGCAGGCACTTTGCATACCTAATTTATTTCATCACACACGTGACGCACCAGTAATCAGTATGATTTAAAACCAAAACTTCAAAGAACTACACTACTTACAAGTGCGGGTTGGTGTATGATACATCATACGATAGAGAGAGGAAGCCGGTGTGATTATGATGAAAACTATTAACTTTGTACAGCGCATCTTTTCACCATGGTCTGCCAAGAGCTTTCCTGGCCTATGAAAGACCACTTTAAAAAACTATTTCATTCAGTGATTTATTATTCTTTATTTTGAATATTGCTTTTCATTTTCAGGACCCTGTCTGGTCGCAACTGAGACGACGTCTGACCTCAGTGTTCACAGCTGCCAAACTGAGGAATCTCAACGGAATCACTGTTTCCAAGTCCAACGCTTTAATTAACCGCATCGGCGTCGACTCTAAGAAAGACGAGCCTATTGATTTGAGAGTAAATATATTTAATGATATTATGGCCCACTCCTCCGTCACGTAGAGGAGGCTAGCTGTGCCCCAGCAGCGGAAACATGATTGGCTTGCTATGTCTCCGCCTCACCTACTACATCTTTTACAGATAGCATAATTGTTATTCGTAAAATTAAATCAAAGTAATTCATCCAGTACTCTAGTCAGCCAAACGGTGGTATCAGATTGACTACCAAGTTTCCTTTAACGAGTAGTAGAAACTATTAATGCTCCTATTTTAATTCTATAGAGGGACGGATAATAGTTTACTTATTCATATCACACTAAATAAGGAAACAAAACAAGTGAATATAACATTTATCAGTCACTACAAATAAACCATCTTCTTCCAGAAAATCTGCACAGACTTCACAACTGACGTGATTGGAGAGTCAGCCTTTGGGATATCCAGCAACTGCCTGGCAGATGGAGACAGCATCATGAGGAGGGTGACCAGAGAGTTCATGGAGTTCGATTGGCATCGCGGACTGTGCTGGTCTAGCATTTTCTTCTTCCCTGAACTGGTGGATATATTTAGGTACGTTTGTCCATCGAAAACAAATGCCTTCAATAACCAAGGCATTTGTTACTCTATGCAAACGTTTCTGTAGATTAAGAGATTCATGATCCATGAGAGAGAAGACCGTTACAATGTTTTTTTTTTTCAAAATCACGAAAAAATCGATTCATTTGGATAAACAGTTTGCCGTTTGCAGTTTGTCTTGGATGAGAATAAAATCTTATTACTATACTTCCAGATTCACGTTCTTCCCCAAGAAGACAATGAAGCTGCTCCGAAAGATCTTCCGCTCCGTGATCGAACAGAGAGGAGGATACGACAAAGAGGTGAAGGATACTAGGGACCTCCTTGATGCGCTGCTCAAGATCAGACAGGATGCTGCTAAGGATAACGAAGGTAAACTATGCATTTTATCTGACTACAAAAAAGGAGGTGATTCTATGTTCGTGTGTATTTGTTTTTCTGAATAACTTTGCTTTTGCCTGCGACTTTGTCCGTGTCCAAAAAATATATCCTATGGCTCAATTATATTGTCGCTGTCCATTAGTGAAAAAGTAATTTCAGACATTACCTCCTATAACCAAACCTTCCCTGTTCATAATATTAGCAAGGCTTGGAAAGTGTGAAATGGAATCAGACGATTCGATTGGTACGAGGATTCTAACCAATAATGTTTTGTTTCAGAAATTAGCGAAGACCTTCTATTGGCGCAAGCAGCTGTGTTCGTATTGGGTGGCTTCGATACTTCTGGAACGACGCTATGCTGGATTGTTTATGAGCTGGCTTGGAATCCTGAGTATCAAGTAAGATATATCATAGCTCAGAAATTATGTATGCTGATTTGGAAATTGGCTGGCAATTTTAGCTGTAAAATCAATGACTATTCGGGTAGACATATTCTTGATTGGAGATAGCGAATCGGTGAAAAGAAGGGATTATGCCCTCAGGGGCTCTGTGCGGATCGACAGACACGGTGACTGGTAACAGCAAGATGAGAGTAAATGAAAATAGTGACTGAACAGGCCCATGTCCCGCAGTGCACTACTGTGGACTGATGTATGACGATGGAGGTTTACCTACAAAATCAAACATCATCATTTTATTGCTTGGTCAACTTGTAAGGGATGGTTTTTGCATGATCAATAAATTCCATCACATCACCGTAATTACCTTGTAAGGATTTGTGAACCACTAAAGCTGTATCTTTTGCAATCATATTATAATCTCTTAATTTAACTTTTAGGAGAAACTTTACGAAGAGATCTTAGAAATCAAAAGAAAGATTGGAAACCGTGGCTTCGACTCAACAATCCTGGCTGACGCTAGCTACATCGACTGTGTCATCAAAGGTAAGATTTTATTCTCAATCTATAACAACAAAATAATTTTAGTTACTATTCTGTGAGCATCGAGTGACCTTACCTATTTACGAAGTTAGTTCGCATAATGCACCAATGAATAATAGCTTAATAATGTGTGCGACGGAGACAGACCAGGATGTCTTTATTTGTGTACATTATTTATTAATTAACATCACAATGTTAAGTGGCGGATGCTGTTGAGTTTTTAATAGTTAGAATTACTTAGCAATGTTAGTGTAACTAGTCTGTTAACACTTCTACACATGTCTTTGGCATACCAATACTAGACAACTAAATGAATGCTTATATAAAAGCGCGATGTGGGATTTTATACGCTCGGCTCAAAGCCGAAAGTTAAAAATACCGAGCGGCTTTTATTTGCGCGTAATTTTGCAAGTTTTTAGTTATAACTAACTTTCTTTCTGCAGAGACCCTCAGATTGTACCCTCCAATGGGCTGGCTGGACCGCATCGCTGCCAAAGACTACCAGATCGACGAAAATCTAACCATCGAAGCCGGCACAACGGTCTACGTGAACGGAGTCAGCATGCAAATAGACCCTCAGTACTTCCCCGAGCCTGAAGTCTTCAACCCCGACCGGTTCCTGCCGGAGAACGAGAGGGATATCACCCCGTATACGTTTATGCCGTTTGGAGAAGGACCAAGGAGCTGTATTGGTGAGTTGCAGTGGGTTTTTTTGTCATAAAACAAAAGAAAGTTTTTCGTTCGTATTTCAAAAGTCCAGCGTTTGTCATAATTATCCGAGTCTTTCATTGAATTCGATCTCAGTATAGTGCAAACATTTAATAGTGTCGGAGTAAGGTTCGGTCACATCGGTATGGACCCAGCTCCAGGTGCCGTACTCTGGCATATACTATTCCGAACCAGTACCATGAAATAAAAGTGAAAAGACGTTATTCATCTTATTATGGTCCGGATGTCACTCGACACCGCGCCGAATAATGTCATGATACATGATAAACTCAAGCTAATTCCGCGTCTATAAGTGCCCTTTTTTTAAATACTAAAACATTCCTTCAATTTCAGGCATGCGCTTCGCCTACCAGACCCTCCGCCAGGGACTAGCAGACCTCCTACTAAACTACGAATTCAAGGTTTACCCGGACTCCCCCAAACCAAGCCAGATCAGCATTGAGAAGAACGGAATGTTCCTCGTACCCGATGAGAAGATATTCGTGCGATTTGTCAAGAGAAGTAATGAATTTGTTTAATAAACAGTTTACTTAAGTAATTTTGGTTTCAATTTTTTTCACTATCATCATCAGCTTCCGATAATCCAATCTAAAAGGATGCATTTGTTTAACAACATCTCAGATAGAGCGACTGCCTATCTGAATCTGACCTCCACATACCGAGTTAAGAATCTGCTACAGACAAATTGCGGACATGGCTAAGGACTTCGGACCCGGAAAAATAATATATTAACTATCAGAGCCCAATCAACGCAGTTGGTCTGCGACTTGTCCGTATAGGTTTGACTGAACCATTAAGAGGAGACATGGCCTGCAAGGAATTTGAAAAATAGGTATTTGAAGAAACTATTGCCGTCGCGCTGCGTCAAGGCTGCCCCCGTAGAGTGCGATAGGGACAGCTGCAGCTCAGACCGATCATATTACAAAAAATTTGACTAGATCGACGTTTCGTATCCCCATTTTTCTCCTCGACAACTGTGCCAATTTTTTTGACATTAAAATTTTAAGAAAGAGTATGTCTAGGTTCCTATCAATTTCTTTTATGATAAAACTTTTAGAATTTATCTGGTAGTCCTCTAATCACGGCCGTAAAAAAGGGCATTTTTTGTAAATTTTGGAGGGTCATATTTCCTTTACTTTTTAGTTGCTGAAAAAAAGGAAATGACAGGGACGTATATATAGCAGACCTTGATTTTATGAAAAAAAAAATTATAGCTCTAGGCATTTTTCAGGAAGAAAAAAGGGGAATACGAAACGTCGATTTCGTCAAAATTTGTATGGAGGAATCGCAGCCCATGTCTCCTCTTAAAAGATACAACGTACAACGTGCGTCCCCATGTCTTAGTAGAGCATGGTAATGTCAGTTTTCCATGACGACGGCGACGCTTAAAATAGAATTCAATATATCAACCAGATTGAAAAACGTCTTAATTGCATGGCAAGCGTTGTAAATTGATGCAAAAAAATCAATGAAATAGGTGCATAACAAGGATACACGGATTAATGAGTGATCTTTGGGCGCTCAAATGACGACAAAGGACAGTTGTTGAACATTTGTGAAAGTAGTCTTAGAAATGTATTGAAAAAATTTAAATGTTGGCATTAGTTCCGAATTAGCCAAAAGATCCTTGTACAGCTATAAGTTTTGTAACTTTTTACCAGACTGCGTCAGAAGGAATACACAGGCTCGAAAAACATTACTCTAATGTTTTTCGAGCCTGTGTATGTATGTTAGTCCATTTCTTTGGCACGCTCCACAGCCCAAACGGCTGGACGGTTTTTGACATATGAGGTGTCGTTCGGTGTTGAATTCGTCAGAATTGTGGTAGTGAGATAGGTTATATAAATATGCGGGCAGCAATAAAAAGGGGGGGTTGTTTTTTCTTTCTTACCATAGCAATCGAATGAAAGCTAATGAAGAGACCATTTCAAAAATGTATGTATCATAATTATCACGTTTATATTACTATTGTAACACAAATTGGTAAAAAAGTAAAAAAAACTGAAATAAAACTATTATTATAAAACGGGGCAACGGGGCAAAGAGTATAAAATTATTAAAACAGAATGGGCCCCGCCAGCTTCCAACTTTGTTTCATTTAAAATGTGCTAATTTTTTGCTTTTTAGTGTCTAGCCTTGTGTAGCCGTTATTTTTAAGCAGTCGGGTTTTCTTTTGTTTTTTCATGTCTACTCTATGTCTGTCTGTTACGTCACCTTTTATTTACTGAACAAGAAGGCAGGTTTAGATAAACTACGACCTCATTAAATCTCCTACATCCTTCAGTACATGATAACCTTTGAAAAAACCTAAACAACATTTTTTGTCCCTCCCCCTTTATCCTCAATCTGCTTGGCTCACATCTCCCCTTCACCCCTCCCTATGGATTAACACCCTTCCAGTTTATATATCATTACTAGCTATCGATGTCGCCACCTATTCTCATTAACGATAGTGCTGCGATCGTTACCGATAACCGTTATTTATAGCCGTTATTTTCAAAGGGTTATTTTTTCGTTCAGATTTTTTGAGGCGATACGATTGTTGGCAGTTTTTTTTCGGTTTTTTTACTGAAAAAGTTCACCAGTAGTAAGTACTGTGTACATAGCAGACGGCACGTATCGATTCGGTCGGCAACTGTCATTAAATAACTTGTGTTCGTTATTTTTAATAAACCATTACCATACTATCTACCTATACATAAATGAACAAAATATTGAATCAATATTTTAAACAGTTTCACAGAAAATCGCCTGTGACAGATACACTGAATCATAGCGTCCTCTCAATCTTGTTCCCTAAGTGTAGCTAGTAAGGGGCCCTTGAAATAATGGCACCCTAAAAATATAAAAATAACGTTTGAATACGGTTAAGAGTGTCCCATGCCTAACATAGCCATTACAGCTTAATCGTTAAGATAAAGGGATAGCTCCTTTTTATTATCCCTAGCGAGTTTATGTGTTAGGAGGTGTACACACTGTGGCGCTACACCCTGTGTCGATACACAAACTTATTCGACGTTATCAGTACATTACACGACGTCCCTTACATGATACATACATCTTACATGTTTGATGTTTCATATTACATAACAACCTCGTCTGTTAAAGAAATACGTAGGTACAAAGTAACCAACATTGATCATGAATAATATTAGGATTTCATAATATTAGAACAGTTCAAAATTAATGAAAGCTGGCGGCTATTACTTGTATGATCAGCCTGTAATGTTCCCACTGCTGGGACACACGGCCTCCTTTCTATGAGAGGGAATGGGCTATAATCCACCACGCGGGCACAGTGCAAGTTTATGTTTTTTATGCTAATTTCATATTTTCTTTTATTTACCTATGTTTTTGCTATGTTTTAATGTCTTTAAATGTTTTCAATTAATTAATTTTAAGTACTTGTTTACCTACTCCCAATTTTAACTTCAGAATCTTGACAAAAAATGTTGCCTCACACAATTGTTATATATTAGCCGGAGAGGTGATCTGTAACTCAGGACCTTCCTACTTCAGACACCTTTCTCTATACAAGATTTTACATATTATATATACCAGCGCCTGTAAATTCTGATGTCGAGATAAATAAAGATTTATGATTATGATTATTAGTGCGGGTTGGTAGATGTCACATGTCTTCGATTTTTTGGTTCTAGGACATGCCGGTTTCCTCACGATATTTTCCTTCACCGTTTTACTGTATCGTATGTATTATGTTGAGTGTCTCGTTGTTCACTTGTATGTTTTGTCCAATTCTGTGTATGAGAGAAAATGAAAGTAGGTACCTACGCATCATGCAATATCTCCGTACAGATAATTCGAACAAAAAGCATTATTAATAATAAGCAACGTTAGGTATAGACAATAGGTAAAAAAACCGGCAAGTGCGAGTCGGACTCGCGCACGAAGGGTTCCGTACCATTATCTATAAAAACGGCAAAAAAATCATATCTGTTGTATGGGAGCCCCCCTTAATATTTTTTTTTTAATTTTTAGTATTTTTTGTTATAGCGGCAATAGTAATACATCATTTGTGAAAATTTCAGCTTTCTAGCTATCACGGTTTATGAGATACAGCCTGGAGACAGACAGACAGACAGACAGACAGAAAGCGAAGTCTTAGTAATAGGGTCCCGTTTTACCCTTTACCCAAAGGGTAAAACGGAACCCTAAAAATGAAGCCATGTTATACAAAACTTTTTTTTTCAACCTTAATGCCACTGCTGGGCAAATAAGGTTTCCCATAGCGAAACTCCTCTAGATCTTATTACTTCAGCATTATCCAGGCTTATCTCAGGTTAAACAAATATAATAATCTAAATTCCAATTTAGACTGCCAGCAAAGAACGATGCACGCGTCCGCGATGTCCGTGCTCGCTCGTGTGTCCTCTCCCTAAGATAATGATCCCCTTACAATCTATTAACGTAAGGTCAGCTCACTATATTATGGCTATTGATAACTGAGGGTTTCTTTCATAACGTAGCTTTTCTTACAAGATAAATGGGTAGTAACTACGCTTACTTGAGAAGTAACGAGAAAACTCTACTAACCCAATTAAAAAAATTAGTAAAGAATTATCGCATTTTCAAAAAGAAACTTACAAAACATGAAAGCCCTAAAGGTTTAGCGAAAGGCACCTATTGGGGGATAGGTCCCCCAATAGGTGCCTTAGCCAGTTATTTTATAGGGGACGAGCCAATTGCCATCAAACGAGCACAAACCCAGACTCGGCTGCAACTGAGAAAAAACTTTGCTCGACATAGAAATCGAACTCAAGTCCTCAGTAGTTCGCTTTCGACCACTAGACCAGCATGGCAGCCTCAGCAGAAAGAACATTTTGTGCAAAAACAAGTTTAATTCAGGTTCTATAGAGAATGATTATTGTCACTCCTGTTTAAAGTATAAAATATTTTTTCGAAATTCTACTATGGCAACATTGACAGTATTCAACAAATCCGATCAAAACTTCTCAACAACCGGCGATCACTCACCAATACACCCCATAGATAATGAGGACCCCTTCTCCTTACAACCAGGTAAGCCCTCATCCGCTAACGACCCCTAAGCCTCTAAATAATCACCGCGTGGTCTCCTCAAGTCCTCGCGATGGAGGGCTTCCGAGGATTAGGAGACTAATTGCCAATCATGACGCAACTCTCCTCAGAGAATTTGAAAGGGCAGGAGCTTGGCCAAACTTCTATTGCTTCGATTTAGCCAATTAACTTTGGGGCATTGTGATGCATTATTTAAGAGAGGGGATTCGTCAAGGTCGGTGTGTGGAAGGTTTCTATAGGTTAGTGGTTTAAATTAACACCAAGAGTGTTTGGTGATCCTGATATTTTGTGGAAGGTATGTATGTACTACTTACCGAGTTCACGGACTGTCGACCACTTTTCAACCCTATATGTTAGGGCATAAGGGTGAAAAGTAGCCCGTCAGTGAACTCAAGAGTACCTACATCTAACCTAAGAGACGCTTAAAAACTGTAAAAAAGACAGCAAATTTCTGAATATATTAATTAATTAAAAATTAAAATTAATAATAATTGAAAAATATTATATATTATTTTTTAATAATTATTTTTTTTTATTTTTTTTTGATAAATTAATTAAGTATTTAAAAGTTTAGAACTTATGAAAATCTACTTAAAAGTTTTAAAGTTGAATATCGTGGGCCACATCACATTGAAACTGGGTGACAAGTATTTGTTTTCGAAACATTTTAACAGTACAGAAATTAAACTTAAAAATCAAAACATGAGTACGCACGGAGACAAATCAAGCTTTAAAAAACCAGTTTATGCGGATCTCTCATTGTACGGGAAATCTATACAAAGCAAGGCTATATTATACTGGAAATGTATAGGTTAATGTGTTACCGTGTACAAGAAACTATAACCATCACTTTTATAATTCAGAAATCATAAAAGTATTATGATGTTTACAAAGAGCGTTGTTGTAACGACCAACTACACAATAACTGTAGTATTAAAACGAGGTTTACAAACTACGGAAATATTAGATCCTTTCTAACCAACAATAAACAACCATATTTCAGTACCCCTAAGGCGAATACTCACGAATACCAAAGGAAACCAGCCTGAAGTCCCTTGGCACGTGGTGTAGTGCGGCGCTAGTAAAAAATCCTCTTACAGTTAATCTGACAGGCGACGGTCCAGTGCCGGCGCTCCGGTTTGCATCCCGTCGGAAAATATGGAGAATTGAGGGTACAGTGTTACGTTTGTGACGTTTCTGAATTGATAGATATGTACCTAATGTTGTTTGTTTCGGGGTATAAAGGATTAATGTTATTGTATATGTAGAGGGTTCAGTGATAAGAGTCAGCTATACTATTTATTAAAAGAATTTGGAATATTTTGATTTGAAACCGATTTTACTGTCAATAACTTTCCTTTTTTTGTATTGTGTTATACGTTGTGTCACATTAAGTCACATAGTACTTGTAACCCGAGGTCCCGGTTATCATTCGAAGCACATTATTGGCAGTCGTTAAGCCTCAATATGCTTGTTACAAACCTGATTTTTTTTAAGTCTCTTATTTTTCGGATTCATGTGCGTGTACAATGATCACTTGCTTCGGTGAAGGAAGACATCCTAGTGAAGAAACCAAGCCAGCATGCCTGAGAAATATTTCTCGACGGCAAGTAAAGTCAAGTCAGACACTAACCACACGAAAAAGAAGAATGTGTTGAAAAGGAGTGATGTCACCCCGCTACACAAATACAATTACGAAATTCAGTCATCACTAGGAAATTAGTACAGTTAGTAAAAAGATTGATATTTAAATATGAGTCCGCGTCACGACCGAACTGGCCGGTGTTACGCGGACTCATTTAAATGTGTTCTAAAAAGTTTTTAAAACTGAAACAGAATGAAAATACCAAAAAGGTGCCTACTAAACAAAGAACAAATCACTAGAATTGGCAACATTGATACAGCGATTACAGTTCGTCCCGGTCTCCCCGGGCACTAGTTCAGAGAGCTTTGTTCGCACCTTCCACCTAACTTAAAGGATTTTTGTGTAAAGCCCTTTGCGACACCACTTGTGAGCTCTTAGCTGTGAACTGTGAGGAAGTTGTCTTTATTACATTTATTTTAGTGTTAGAAAACGTATCAACTGTAAATAAATGTAACTTGGCTTAGAACAAATTACAATGAATTCCATGGAAGATTCTCATTGAGAAAACCAGACTGAATTTAGAATGTCTAGTTAAAGGTTTGTGTCGAACACTATACGTATACAGTCCTTATTTAATTCAACCAAAAATAAATAAATAAAGCTGAAAGTGTCTGCTACCTACATAGGTAGGTAAATACACATTCATAAACTCATATCTTTCTCCCATGGGGAGAGGCAGAATATGTCCTTAGAGTGTCCTTTATCCCGGTATTTTCACACGTATGTACCATGTTACCTTTTGTTAGTCGTTTTTTATTCATCCTCTTAACCAGACTAAACCATCAAATTCCAAATCCATGACCGAAGTGTCAACTGTTGCTCAAAGGAGAGGCAGGAGTGATGGATAAGCAACGCCTGCGCCAGTCTGCGCTCGACAAAGAGCAATTACAACAATATTGAAGTCACAACACCTACATATTCTGAACTGCACACGTCATACAACAACATAAAGTAAACACACAAACAGATTCATAATTCCCGTAAAGGCAGGTAGTTCTGAACTCGACCGGGCGCGGCATCGCCCCGGGCCGGCAACGGCACGGCTCCGGCGACGGACTGAATAAACATTGACTGTTTGACGACAAACGAGTCGTTGATTGTCGGTTCTGCTGGTAAATAAACTGCTCTATTAATTGCTGGAGAAGTGGTGATGGTTTGTGAAATATTGATGGGGTTTGGTTGAAATCAATCTGTAGAAATCAAAATCAAAGTTATTCACTCGAATAAGTCTGAGTATCAGTTAATTTTGCACACGACTTATGTACTGCATGGTTCTTGTCAGGGAACTGCAGCTGTTGCTAATTAATTTGATTATGGCTTACTGTATCTTACAGTTCTATGATAAAAGTGTCAACTTAGTGAAAAAAGCTAGGGCGGTCAATCGGCTATATTTCGTAGACAGCTAGATATGTACTCATAGAATTTGCTTTAATGTACACCAACCATTAAGAAAGATCATTCATGAAACCTTAATATTCACGGTATAAGGTAGATCTCATCGCTTATACCTATATCCACCAGACAACCTTTGGTAATAAGTCGATCCAGTTGATTACGAATTACTTAAGTTCAGAAATTACCACTAAAACTTCGAAAGTCACTCAAAATAACACTGTGATTTACTGCTGGAAAACGCACCCCAAACACAGTGCTACATAAAATGGGTAAAACAAAAAAATATACATGAAAATGAAGCAATAAATCATACAGCACTGGGTGTATCGAGCGAATGGGCACGTAAGGTCGCCGTAAGAACGTTAATTTATTTTCTGACTGTGCCTACTGCCTGCTGCCTCCGAGCCACGGCGGGAATATGAAAATTTTCTCCGTAGAGACTCGTGGCAGACGGGCGATACCGGTGCGCGAGGTCCTTTGAACTTTCTCTTCAATGGCATCTGCCATTTACATTTCGTAAACTTCCATTTCTAAAAAAATGTGCTATTGGTTTTCCCCAAAATGGTAAGCCGATTTGTATGGTACGCAATCATGCTACTAGCTAAATTTAAGTCTCACGTACCTAATCGGGCTGAACCTATGACCATTACCCAATCCAGACTATTGAGATTTCTAGATCCGGAAAATCACAATCACTTTTTGCCTCACCTAGAAATCGAACCCCTCTACATTCAGAAATCGCCCTTGCTACTTCAAGATAAACCAGGCAGTTATCAACATAATCTGGCTTGACTTGTCCAGATTCTATTAAAACCAGTATTTTACATGGAGCGACCTCCTATCTGGCCTTCACAATCCAGTTATTGGTGACACGATACTCCAAGGAAAGACTGGTTGTCAGACTCTCAGTTCCCTGACTATCAAAGATCTACAAATGGCAGCCGGGACGAACGCATTAACATACTTTCCGAAGTACGGAGGAAAGTCACATACACCCGTCAACGGACGGACCACGAGATGTGTAGCTTAACCTTGACTACTGACCCGTACGGCTGACCTTCTACTCAACCAACAATAATCTAGAACTAAGACTTCCAGCATTTTCAAAGCGTGTGACCCGCCAGTCTGCTCCCCCATAACCCAACTGGTCCAGTTTAATTGGAACACAGTAATTTATCGCGGGATCTCTGTTATCCGATTATGGACCTATCGAAATTGTATTTGAACGAGGGAATTAATTTAACCATGCACATAGGTTGTAGCGCCTGAATGCGACAGTCTTGAGATCTAAGCCAGATTATCAAAGCAAATTGGCGAGATTGTCTCTTAATATTATTGCGGGTACAATATAATTTATGATTTCGATCAGCAATATTGAAATTATGTTCATAGACTTAAGCGTTAGGGGGTGAGAGGGAGAGAGCCTCACGTCCCAGCCGCCGCGGGAGGAGAACCACCGGGCGTCGGGGGCCACGCCGTGATGGCTCTCGGCCACCGTAGGCACGGGCCTGTGGACGGTGAGTAATGGGCTAGCTCGCCGTCCGTCCGTCGTATGACGACGGGCAGGCCGTGTTGACGGCGCGTTCGTGTTCCACGCGCGCCTCAAAGAGTTGTCAGCAAACGGGAGGGGCCCGCAAGGGCCGGTGCCTGCCAGGGCTGCGGGACTGTTCGAAAGAGATACCGCGGCTCTGGAACATAAAGGGCCAATGAAGGAACATGGGTGGTTTTTAGTCAGTAAGAGTCTAACACTCCCTTCCGCTCCGCCCAGAGCGGGGGGGGGGGGTCATTTGATGATTGACCACCCACCAAAAAAAAAAAAAAAAGGGAGTAGGCAGAAACCACAGAATGCCTCATGATGCCTTACATACTATTTTTGCTTCGTCCACGTGCAATATCACGTCATACACGCACGCCCCGCCGGTTGCAAGCACTGCGCACCTGATCTCTCTGAAGAGATCACTAATAAGTAAATCAATGTATATCCTTCTAGATAGGTGTTTCCCCGGCGTATTTAAAAAAACCGGCCAAGTGCGAGTCGGACTCGCGCACGAAGGGTTCCGTACCATTATCTATAAAAACGGCAAAAAAAATCATATCTGTTGTATGGGAGCCCCCCTTAATATATATATATTTTTTTAATTTTTAGTATTTGTTGTTATAGCGGCAATAGTAATACATCATTTGTGAAAATTTCAGCTTTCTAGCTATCACGGTTTATGAGATACAGCCTGGAGACAGACAGACAGACAGACAGACAGACAGCGAAGTCTTAGTAATAGGGTCCCGTTTTACTCTTTGGGTACGGAACCCTAAAAAAAGACTATTTTTATAAACATACAGTTCGTTTTCTACTTCTGCGGTACAATACTCCATCACTGTTCTGTAAACGAATCACAAATCAGAAGAAAATTTTACAGAAAACAACATACCCACGAAAAGTTCTACCCAATTTAAACAACCTCACACATCAGTGAAAACTTTCCAAATAAAGGTACACGGAGGTGTAGGTACAACAAAAACATCCAAAAAATCAAAACACACAGCCCGACGGCGTTACTTTTTCAGTGAGTTGAGCTCAGTTTAGCAGCGTTGAGCTCAACTGGCTCAACTCACGATAACAAAGACAAACATGGCTGCGCGCAAACAGCTGTTCGCTTGTTTTGTTTCACTTTCAGATCACGAACACTAACATTGTTAGCTCTGTTCATTTGTTGTTTACTCAAGCTTTTTCTCTGGGGTTAAGTATACAGAGGTACACTAATGGAATTTTATTGGAACAGGAATATTTGTGAGGTGTTAAAATAGTGCAGAGAGATGGTTTTAAACCAATGAGATCACTTTTCAATATTTTACATTATGGGTGGGGTTTACAAAAACAACGCTCAACATTTTTCTGGCAATGCTTTTTTTAAATTAACCTACCATAAACCCGTCACAGATTAGAGGAGCTCGTGGCTAATAAAGAACAGCCGATCTTTGGGTTAAACCGTGTTTACCTAGGTTGGTCCGTGGATGGGTGACCACTAATTACATACCGAGTTTCCTCCGTGCCTCGGAAAGCACGTTAAGCCGTTGGTCCCGGCTGTCATTTGTAGATCTTTGATAGTCGTTACAGGTAGTCAGATAGGCAGTCGCTCCATGTAAAATACTGGTATCCAGCTGCACCCGGCTAGACTGGGAGCCGACCCGAACATTTTTGGGAAAAGACTAGGCAGATGATGATGAAATCCGTCACAGATCATAAGCCTCTCCCCCTAAGCCCTACTACATTCGCCATCTTTTTCAAGTTCTCAGTTCATCGATTGATCAATGAACTGAGAACTTGGGAATAACTCGCACTACTTTAGTCGACGTAGGAACTCTTCTGCTCTTCCAACTTGCTTATTTTGCCAGCTATGTAGAAAACTCGATAATTCGCAGTCCACAAAGTAAAGGACTAATGGAAAATTTGCATTTTCTGCCACAACGGCGGCGTAGCAAGCTAGGGAACTGCATGGCTAAATAATTTGTGATTGAATCGTTGGCGCGGGCCCAGCTGGCTTGGCAACCGTTAACGGTAACATGACCAAGGAACCGATTGCTGTCATAGTTTGGGATCGAGGGGAGATGTTAAATGCGGGTGATGATGATTATGTTTCGGAACTATTCTCGTGTAAACGAAGAATTTAGGTAAAAAGAAACATTTAATTGTTAGGCATAGACAAAAGCCAACCTAGACAAACTAGACCAATATATGTATATCGGATTGTCAGGATTTATTCCGTTAGGCTCGTGCATCGTGTGGGAAACAAATTACTTGACATTACAATTTAACACGATAACACGGGGCACAATGAATCGGGTACAGTTCCAAGACGTCTTAACTACGCTTCGATCCACATCACGAATCCAGGGTATTACCATGCAAACGGAAACTGAAGACTGTACAATAACTTCAGAAGCAGAAACTATGGCACTGAAACGGAACGAAGGCGAACTAAATACCTTGACCCTTCCCAACCAAAGCTCTAAAGCAACGTCAAAGAAAATAGTGATAATTGGAGGCAATCAGTGCCGAGGTCTAGCCTCGGAACTAGTGCGGTCCAGAATGAACAACAACTATGAGAAATACAACATACAGGGATTAATATACCCTGAAGCACTGATGGAAGTCTTTACACATTCCTGTGACGCGCTCCAACTTACGCAACAGGACAAGCTGGTGTTGTGTGTAGGGGAAGAAGACTCGGATCCACAAAAAGTATCACATGAGTTATATTATATATTGAAACAAACAAAGGCGTCTGTAATATTGCTTTCGGTTTGTCAGAACAGATTTCTTAGTGAGAAAAATCTTAATAAACTGATTCGTTGCGTATCAGGTAGGTTTGAGCGTTGTAACTTTGTTCAGCTTAAAAGAATTCATCGAAATAGATATGAGTACATTCAAAATATTTGTTCCAAAGTAAATTTAGTTGTGGATACAATTGATTATAATAATAAATTTATACCATGTAAAACCGAAATTAAATGTAAAATAAAAGCAAATAAACAAAATAACAACGATCATGGGCTCATATACACGTCACGACAAAAAAGAATAACAGAATACTTTTCCGTCACAAAAGGGGGAAAAAGGGTAAGTAACACTCGTCCATTAAATAATGCAATCCACAATTCAAATGAAAATTTTTTTCGTCTATAATTATATAAATGTCATGCACCAAAATATAGCAGGGCTAATTAATAAATCGGATATGCTGACTGTTCAGTTAGCGGAACTTTCTAAGTTAAATAAGACAATTGATGTTTTGTGTGTTACTGAGCATAATATGGTACTGGGCGATGAAAACATGCTCACGTTACCAGATTATAAATTGGGTGACAGTTTTTATAGAGATAAAAGAAAAGGTGGCGCATGTATTTTAGTAAGAAATATTCATGAGTTCAAAGTTCTAAGAGAAGTAAAAAAGCTATCTAAAACGAATATTATTGAATGCTGTGGCATAGAACTCACGCAACATAATGTAACTGTCGTGTGTATGTATAGGGTTCCGAAAAATACTCATAAAAAGATCCATCTTTCTGTTTTTTTCGAAACGCTTGAAAATTTACTCTCCCTTATTACACATAAGAAAAGTAATAAAACTATAATAATTTGCGGGGATTACAATATAAACATTCTCAAAAATGATCAAGTTACCAAGACATTTATAAATACAGTTTACGGATTTAACCTCAAAATACTTACTAAAGAACCTACTCGCTTATCTAGCGGCACATGTATAGACAATATATTTCACAATGCTCGTGGTAACAACGGAGAAGTAATTGAGACTGCGCTATCGGACCACACTGCGCAAATATTGAGATGCAATGTAAAAAAAACGTGTGCAATTCACTCGTGGAAAATTGAAATAAGAGACTTCTCTTGTGAATATATAGAAAAGTTTATTGAATGTATTGCAAGCTTAAGCTTCAGTGACGTTTATGAACTAAATGACCCAAACTTAGCATACGACAACTTCATAGACTTATTTAAAATCTTTTACGACCTATGTTTTCCTATAAAAATTGTAACAAAGACTATTAATAAAAAGCAAAAATGGCTATCCACTGGAATAAAAACGTGCAGCAAAATAAAACGCAAACTACTGTGGCAATACCGTAAAACCAAAACTGAGAACAATAAAACAATATACACTTCATATACAGCTCGATATAAAAAAATTATAAGACTCACAAAGTATGTACAAAATAATCATTACATTAAAACATCTAATAATAAAAGTAAAGCAACTTGGAAAATAATTAATGACAACAAAGTTGAATTCCCTAATGAACCAATAACGAAAATTATTCACGATAATCAAGAAATAATAAAAACTAAAGACATCTGTAATGCATTCAATGATTTTTACACTGATCAAGTTACTCCAGGCTGCAGCAAACTACCGCCACAAATAGACAGACTGAATCATTCGATGTTTCTAACTCCAACTACACCAGAAGAAGTATCGAGAACGATTCAGTCTCTCAAAAATACTACAAGTACAGGAAATGATAACATAACAACAAACATTATCAAAAAAGTCCATCATATTATTTGTCATCCACTATCTCATATTGTAAACTTATGTTTTGAAAAAGGAGTCTTCCCAGATACACTTAAAGTATCTATTATTAAGCCGTTGTATAAGAAAGGGGAGAAGACTTCAATTAAAAATTATCGGCCAGTAGCATTATTACCAATTTTCTCGAAAGTCATAGAAAAGATAATACATCACCGAATGTACAATTTTCTCGAAAGTAAGGATGTGCTGGTTGATGAACAAAAAGGTTTTAGGAAAAAAAAGTCAATTAATGTTGCTATTTATGATTTTCTCGGAAAAATTATGTCAAGTGTAGATAAAACACTACCCATCTGCGCCCTGTATATGGACATGACGAAAGCCTTCGATCATGTTGATCATACTATACTTATCGACAAACTAGAAAGATATGGAATACGCGGCAATGGTCTTGATCTTATCACATCATATTTAAGCAATCGGCAACAATACACAGAAATAACAAATGTAAATATTAAAACCAAGCGTGAAATTAAATATCGGTCAAAACCTAGAACGGTAAAGTACGGTGTACCTCAGGGGAGCGTATTGAGTCCCCCACTATTTCTGGTGTACATAAATGATCTTCCAAAAAGTATCAATCACCCAACAGTATTATTTGCTGATGATTGCACAATAATGATAAAAAAAGATGAGGCCTACGATTATGAACAAGAAATTAATGACACGCTAAAGCAAACTATAGATTGGTTAGAGTCGAACAATTTAAAAATTAATTTAGAAAAGACGTGTATAATGCATTTTAGTCAGCGACAACGACAACAACTACCGGTTAATATTAGTCACAATGGACATTCGGTTACAAGAACGGATATGACAAAGTTTTTAGGGTTAATAATAGACAGTCAACTTACGTGGAAACCGCTTGTTGAGGAAATTTGTAAAAAACTTAACAGTTTTGCGTTTGCTCTTCATAAGCTGTCCAAATTTGTAAACCGTGACGCTGTGCTTATTGCCTACCATAGCTACGTAGAATCAGTTCTAAGATACGGAGTCGGTTTCTGGGGTAATTCAACAGACAATAAATACGTTTTCATCGCACAAAAAAAATGCGTACGCGCTATTTGTAATCTTCACTCAAGAGACAGTTGTAGACCATATTTTGAATCCTTGAAGCTTCTAACATTACCGTCTTTATACATCTTTGAGGTGGCAGTGTTTGTTAAGACAAATCCACAGCTTTTCGAAATAAGAGCTCCAGCTGATCCACGGTTAAGGAAAAGGGATTCTAACATTCTTTGTGTGGATCGCAGTAAAACAGCCCTCCTTCGTAAAAGTATTTATCGAATGGCTCCAGTTATTTTTAATAAAATTCCACGACATATAAAAAATCTGAATAATAATATGTTTAAAAAGAAATTGAAACAATTGTTAATCCATAAAAGTTACTACTCCATAGCTGAGTTTATGGAGGACACCAGTGACATTTAGATTATTAGATTATGACATTAAGATTATTATATTTGACATTCAATGATTTTATTCTCTTAATTGGTTCAGATAATTATTGTTAAAATGGTGATTGTTTCTTGTGTTTTCTATGTAGATTTAAGTATATTCTAAGGCACACTGTATTGAGTTATTGTTATTTTGACATTGGTAATTGCTTGTTAGTACGTAAAGAATTGTGTGTTAGTATGTAAGTATTTGATTTATTTAATTTTAAATTTGTGTCTGTTAGTTCGACACCACGAAATTTATTATTATTTGTATGCTCTCGAGTAAAATGTAGCGAACTGACCATCTTATTATAACATCCTATTGTAATGAAACCTACATTTACGAATAAATTGATTGATTTGATTTGATTTGATTTGATTTGATTTGATCAGACATTGAATTATCGTTGTCGCCTCGAGCTGTAAACATCAGGGCTCTGTAGTAGCACACTGTGGTGTGGGTAGACTTGTAAGAAGATCACGGTGATGTCACCACTGCGTACTTGTGATTCATTTTAAACCCGTACCAATGACCTGATCTGACATGTATGAATTGGATTGATTTTGCTTTTAAGTAGCTTATAAACCCGTTGAAAGTTAGTGTAGAAATACGAAACACTTTGGAAGCGATTTCCACTTGACTAAACACCTTAGGGTGCCGTAACTTGTTGTAGTTTGAGGGATAGCTGGCCTTCTGAGTGAAACTTGAAGACTAAGTTATCTCTATATAAGTTATGTTTTATCCCTGTATGACACATCATCATACTGAGGAGCTCGTGGCTAAATAATAACAGCCGCTCGGGTCCATTTTTAGGTTAAGCTTCGCTTGCTTAGGTTAGTTCGTGGATGGGTGACCACCCATTACATACCGAGTTCCTCCGTGCCTCGGCAAGCACGTTTTTAAGCCGTTGGTCCCGGCTGTCATTTGTAGATCTTTGACAGTCGTTACAGGTAGTCAGTAGCCCGATAGTCTGACAAGCAGTCTTACCAAAGTATTTCCCAGTACTAACTGGGTTGTTGATAGGCAATCGCTCCATAAAAAATGCTAGTATTCAGCTGCATCCGGTTAGACCGGAAGCCGACCCCAACATAGTTGAGAAAAGGCTAGGCAGATGATGACAAATCAACATACTAGCCAGAGGTAGTATTATTACTTTAAGGTCAAATTAGCATGAAGGACTACGTACTACCCTTTTAACTTAATGAAGGTTTTCCGCCTAAGACCTTTAAAAAGAATATCCCTTTTTATAGTACTTTACCAACAGTTCTTACTCAGCTATACATACAATGTTACAGGGCATACCTTTTAATTTTTCGCCTCCAGCTAAAGAATCCCGTGGAGCGAAGGGCTTTAATTAAATAATTAACATTTTTGTACCAAAGTGGAGTTTTTGAAAAATATTCCTTTATTAATAACATCTTGTGATAAATAACTGAGATTTTTACGTTCAACTTAATTGACTTGAGTTTTATTCTAAAACTTAGGTTCCTGAAAATATTAGTTAATAATATACGGTCGAATTGGGAAACCTCCTCCTTTTTTGAAGTCGGTTTAATTATAATTATCTTTTGATAATTATTTATTATGGAGCATAGATGTTATTATTACTGTTTCTGAAGTTTAAGCTGAAAAGCGATTAAAATTGCCTCAACAGAAATTGATTACATTAGAAGCTAGGATTATTTACTAACTATTCACTACAGAGCGCTATAGTTATTTATCGCGGTCTAGTTTGTAAGCTATTAGCGTTTTTGGAGACCGATGAAGGGTTGATGAAACTTCAGAAAGATACTGTAGAACAGGTATCAAAGAAAAACACGATGCTCTACGAAGCCAATATTTTATCTTTCTTATCATTTGGTAGAAACAAATTATTTGACAAGTACGTTTCATAATAAAATAATACGTAAAACTCATTACAATATACTATAATACTGTTATCACTTAAGGTAATTTTAACTAGAGGGTCTGGATAAGTAGGAATCGTTTTCAAAGCGTTTTTTATTTCTGCAACGGTTATCAACAGGATTAACGTTTGTTTTTCGGTAGCTTGTGTCAATCAAATTCATGTTTGTTGTCATCGTTATCGCTGATAGAATATCACTAAGGCCGCTGCCTCGAATTTTGCGGGCAGCGGGGCGGCGGCGCTCGTTGACTGGAGTGCCACGCCGCTGTTTTCGAGAACCGGTCCATTTGATTTTACGCATAAGATCCTGCCGCTTGCGCGCCGCGGCCACCGCCGCCCCGCTGCCGCTGCCGTTGAATTTTTTTTTTGGCGGCGGTGAAGGCACAGGCACTTTTGAAAGTCAAAAAAAAAGCTAAGCTACAGTCACAGTCACAAGGCATAATAACTACTGTACTACTACTGTAGTTGCACATTCCAAAAGCGTAGATCTCTATGGAGAAGAATGGGCAAGAAACTCCATGGACACTCTTTTAAATCAAAATATTGTTACAAAATCTTGGTTACATCATTCATGTTGAGATTATACATAATGTGAGAACGATGTACAAAGATGTACACATTAAGAGCGTCCAGAGTCAAATATTAAACCAAGAATTAAAAAAAAAAGTAATTAAAATAATCCGTGGCAGCTAAGAGATGACCAGTCCCAACTGACAGCGCCCGTTCACGAACATGACGCATGGATCAGCGCCATTCAACTCAACCATATTGAAGGGAACTAAATGACCCAACACACCCGCCACCAGCAGCGAGACATTTCAGTGAGCATGACATTCTCTCATGAGAAAATGGTCTAAGAGTTAAAAAAGAATGCAGTATGGAACTGTTTATATATCTGTGGGTATATCGCTCTAAAGGTAAGGTCTACGACTTAACCGCTGTTGCCGTTCACTTGTTCCCATCTCTAGAGTAGGTAAGCTGAGCTACCTAGCAAAGTAAATAGCGCTAAACTAATGAATTGCCCGGAACCGGTGTATTTTATTACTAGTCCCTCTATGTGCAAACTGCATAGAAATACTGTTTGCATAGAAATATTAAAAGCAAGAGAGGTGGCAAGGAGGCGTGTCGCGCGACACGGTCAATTGACTATTGCAAATGGCCGTCTCCGCGAACTAGTGTGCTTTGATGCTTTCGACCGCGATCGTGACAACTTATAAGAATGCGTTAAAATAATATTAGTATTGTCGTCAAATAATATTAATTATGTGCTGTGATTTACTTATTTTATTTAATGATGGGCTGTGTCGTAATGTATTTTATATTATAACACATTTGCTCGTAAAGGGTCCCTTATTTCACCAATTTATATATCGTATTGTATCTCACGTGTCACATTACGTACTTGTGCGTTATTGTAATGTAAAACGCACGGTTTATCAAAATGCTCCGTCTAAAACGAACGGTACTTTTTAAATCTTAGCAAATAGTTTTTATTACAGAAAAGTGGTCAACATTTTATAATTAAAATTAACTTTGGGAGATAAAATATAATAAATGAAAAATAAAATAAGCCTTTATTGCTGTTCTACAAATTTACATTTTTCTTATTAATAATTATAATATTACTAATCGACTACACGATCGGTTTCACTTCACAGCTGGTCTTCCAATATAGGTCTCCTCTAAAGCTTTCCATTTCTGTCTGTCTCTCGCTGTTCTCGTCCATTCTGGACCCGCTACGTTTTTGAGGTCATCTTCCTATATTTTTGTTTGACGCCCTTTACTTCTTTTCCCATTGCTGGGATACCACTCTGTTATGGTTTTTGTCCATTTTCCATTCGTATCTCTAAGCATATGTCCAGTCCATCGCCATTATAAAGTTTCACATGTTTTCTTTGCATCCTTAAACTTAGTTGTATTTTTAATTTTTTCTAATCTTATTCTATCTTTTGTCTTGACGCCCATTACGCTTCTCTCCATTCCATTTTGATATACATTTATTTTGTTTATTCATTTATCTGTCAATGCCCATGTTTGGCAACCATAAGTTAAGCATGGTAAAATGCACATATTATATACTTTTCTTTTCTCTTTGATAGGCATGTCCTTGTTTTTCATGACTTCGCTGAGTGACCAATATCTCTTCCATGTTTTGGCTATCCGTCTTTCAATCTCTTTATGCATGGTGTCTTCAGCGGCTATGAGTTGTCCTAGGTATACGTATTCTTCGACATATTCTATTATCTCTGAATTGACTATGATGGTATGCGTCTGTGAAGAGTTAGTCATAAATCTTTGTCTTTGCCGTGTTCATTGTAAGTCCAGACAGTTGTTGTAATATAAGCTCTAATTTTCTTGGACATTCTGCAAATAAGATAAACGGTGAAAAACTAAACCACAACTGGTAACTGGTTTAGTTTTTCACCGTTTATGTTCAGGCCTTCGTGACCCCATTGCAGATTCCTGAATATGATCTCTAGAGCCGCCGAAAACAACTTAGGAGAAATTGGATCTCCTTGCCGGACGCCTCTCTCTATAGGAAATTCTTCACCCGTATTTTTAAGCCTGATTTGGGCTGTGCTTTTGGAGTATACGTTCCGGAGTATACGTAATTGTACTTTCCATGTATTCCCTGTATACGTAGTGCTTCCCAGATATACTCATGTTCCAAGGAGTCGAAAGCGTTATTATAATCAACAAATCCCAAATAGTATTTTTTATTGTACTCTTTATATTTTTGTAGAACCTGCCTTAGAACATGTATATGGTCTATTGTTGAATATTTACTGCGGGAACCCGCCTGCTCTCTTGGTTGGTTTTCATCAAGGGTAGAAGTGATTCGTGACAGAATTATTTTTGAAAAGACTTTTATTATCTATAATATAAAAATGAATCGCAAAATGTGTTGGTAAGCGCATAACTCAACAACGCCTGGACCAATTTGGCCAATTCTTTTTTTTTAATGTTCGTTGAAGTTCAAGGATGGTTTTTACGGCGAGAAAAATTTAAAAAATTGCCTGGATAAGTCTAAAAACAACACTAGGATACTTTTTTTTTTGGTAGGATTAGGGTAGGAGTAGTGTAGGAGTAGTGTAGGAGTAGGGTAGGAGTAGGGTAGGAGTAGGGTAGGAGTAGGGTAGGAGTAGGGTAGGAGTAGGGTAGGAGTAGGGTAGGAGTAGGGTAGGAGTAGGGTAGGAGTAGGGTAGGAGTAGGGTAGGAGTAGGGTAGGAGTAGTGTAGGAGTAGTGTAGGAGTAGGGTAGGAGTAGGGTAGGAGTAGGGTAGGAGTAGTGTAGGAGTAGGTTAGGAGTAGGGTAGGAGTAGTGTAGGAGTAGGTTAGGAGTAGGGTAGGAGTAGTGTAGGAGTAGGGTAGGAGTAGGGTAGGAGTAGTGTAGGAGTAGGGTAGGAGTAGTGTAGGAGTAGGGTAGGAGTAGTGTAGGAGTAGGGTAGGAGTAGTGTAGAAGTAGGGTAGGAGTAGGATAAGAGTAGTGTAGGAGTAGGTTAGGAGTAGGGTAGGGTAAGGGGTAGGACCCCACGCGAACGAAGTTGCGCTGGGCAGCTAGTAAAATATAAAAATAAACATTTAATTCTTTAATTTAATTAATTTTGGCAAGAAATTACAACCATTTATCTGTAACAAAAACACAACAAAAAAAAAACTTTATTAGTAATACTGGCTGTTTTTTATGCCTTTGCCTTCAAAAAAAGCGCTGATGCGCGCGCTTCGCTAATTTGTGAACAAGTAAAGATTTATTCGTTTAAGAAAGTCCGAGTTTTCTTTATTTCCTCGCAAATATGTTATAAAACGTCGTATGACGTACATGCGCTTTAGTACTCGTAATTACAGCCTCTGCTTTCTTGTAGCCCTTGCCTACGACTCGGGCTAGCAATATCGCCTCGGCTGTAATTTTCAACTTACCGCACTAAAATCATAATGTACTATTAATTCACTTTATTTATCAATCTGTGTTTTGAATTTTTAATTAATTTTCTCTATTATATATTGTAATGTGATTTTGTTTATTGATGAACTTAGTTTTATAATTGTTTTAGGTAGTATCTAGCAATGCATTATTGTTTTAATAATATATAATAACCACAAATAGAGCATGTAGTGTTAGCCTGTAATTAAATGTTTGTTGCACTTATAAATGTAGCTATAACCAATAATTGTAAATGTATTGTGCAAACAATTGTTGGTTAACCAAACAAATAAATGCCGTGTTGTTCAGTGGTTTTTTGTAAAACCGGAGCAGAAATGCGGGTGTATGCGTGTCAATCTAGTTGGACTATTGATAATAGGAACATTACAATAAATCAGTTTTTGAAATGATAGTACGTAGTAGATGAATACCTACTCAATTTATTTTATTAAACCAACTTAACCATTTCATTGCTAGTCGGGCCATTTTAAATAAGGAGCATAATCATACTGTAGATAACTCAAACTATGAACAGATGACTCAAATTCAAATTAGTATTGATTTACTTACTGAGATTAATATCTGACCTCGCTAACTTGGGTTGTTTATGCGGAGGGTCAAATCAAAACGCTGTACATTTTCAGTTAAATAGAGCTGTTTCAGATATATTGTGATTGTTTGTACTGGGTCAATTGTAGTTTTTAGACTGAATCTACGTAAAATCTGCATTGTTTTGTGTTAAATACTGAGGAAGATAAAAGATTAGAATTATTCTAGGCCCTAGAATAATTCTAATTTTTAGACATATATAATACAAAAGTACCTTAGAATTTAGGGTACTATGGTACTGTTAGGTATTTATAACATTGCCTAAACATTGTCCCAACGGCAATTCAACTATAAGATGGCCATGGATAATTTTTTGGTCGAAATAGTCCAAGTAGTTCGTAGTAAACAAGAAGGTAGATATCTTTTAAGATGAACTTTTAAAAGTAGCGATTTCAGAGGGTTTTTTTACCACCACTCCAAGCACGAACTTAAAACTTTTTAGAAGTAATGCACGTCCTAGCATACTCACATAGGCATACTCCTCTTAACGCCTCAGAAACACACTAACGAGCCGCCACGCCATAAACGCAACACTTCCACTACGAATAACTTCAAAAGAGTTCAAAATTATGAAACGTCATTTAGCTATGCCAGAAAAAAAAACATAATATAAAAATCCCTTTGAAAGAGCGGAAAAATATATTGAATATTCATGACAGTCTTATATACCCCTAGGCTGACTGTGGGTTGAAAAAAAGTTAATTGAATTTCCACAGAATATTTGGAAGTCTATTTAGATTTTGAGTGAAAGCCTTTATTTCCGAATTGGGTAGCTGCTGTTTTACTGGTAACATTATTTCTGTTCAATTTTAAATATATTTATATGAGTGACTTCCTTGTTTTTTTTTCGATACAAGATAATTATTTCCTTCTAGATTACTTGATTAAGTACACGACTTTGACATAGGTACCAGACTCATTGAAACGACGTCCGTCGAGACATCTCCTCTACTCCATTTATCTCGTCCCATCGAATGAAAAATCAGGGCAGGGCAAACACATTCGTGGTTAACGTCAAGGATGATGACATACTTCGACCACTCAGAGAGGACGAATGGGGCCAATATACTAGATTACTTCTCATCAAAATAAACGTATTAGATTCCAATAAAACAGGGTCGTCGCGACACCGACGACCAGAGGTCGGAATAAAATTAAATTAATGGACACTACCGATATGGAGGCAGCATCCCTCTATGACGACTCAGAAGACTCACTTCTTGCAAATAAAATAAATATGATGGTCTCAATACGATGTTGAGAACGTGAGTGCAAAATGGTTTAAAGGAGTGGAGTGGAGAGTGAAAAGTATCATCAGGCGAAAGCAATAGCCTCTCCAATGGTAAACAACTAGGCTTTGAAATCTTTGGCCACCACTTTTGATCAGTCACTTCTTTCTCTCTCTCTCTCTCTCTCTCTCTCTCTCTCTCCTGCACCTAATATCTTCTACGCCGATGACTAGTCTTTCTTAAATAGGAAGACTATTCTATACCTTTATACTTTCTTCTGCTTTTGCCGTTGTAATAATAATGTCCAGTCAAGTGCTCAGGAGGTTCATTGATGCCCAGAGTGCTCTAGACGTATATCATGTTCAGCTTCTAGATTTATTAAAATAGGAGCATGGGGTTGGGTTTTGCACAAACTTTAAGTGCTTAAACCTTCTAGTCTTCTTGTGTAATGACTCAGCGAGAGAGTACAGCGACAGAGGAAAGTGGAATTATTCAATTTCCGTAGAAAGCAAACCAAAATCCAATTGGCACAGGTTTAAATCGGTTTTACTTGAATCAGACGTTTTGGCGGGATGGCTGGGTGGTAGGAACTAACATTATATTTGGTTTAGTTTAAATAGGTACAAGACTAGATGAGCATAACAATAGATATTGAAATTATTACAATTCTATTCAATTAAATTCAATGGTTTTAGCACGAGTGCGCCGTATAAAAGTAACGTAAATACTTCTATTTTTAAATTAAAAATATTCGTTTGAAAATTATAAAAACATTATTTATATTTTCATAATTTTAAGAACTGATTCGTATCTATGCATGAGACTGATTGTGCTTGTTGCAAACAATTTAACAAATGCTATAGGATAATTATATTATCGATACAAAAATCGACGTATTTACGTTACGTTTACACCGTCAGCATAGTTTTGTAAAGTCATTCTCACTACCATGACCCTTCTGACGTCATAGAAATGTAGGTAGTTCTCAGTGCACAGCCAACGTTCGCCTGCAAAGGTGCATGAAAGACAGTTTCTGGAATTCCAATCTAGTAATCGACTTCCAAGGTAGGTATAGTTGTGGTGACATGTAGCTTAGAGTTGCGTCCGGTTGAATCCCTAGATCTGGTAAAACGTTATTGGGTTTGCCCGGTATTCTCAGTTACACAGTCTGAATTTTTAGCAAGTTTACATGGGATATCGTTTACGTTTAACATAACGTTGAATCAAAATGTGGGTGTTTCACATTTCACTCCACACCTCTACCACACCCTTCGGGAAATTTAGGCGTAATTTTTTTTGTTTAACTCCCGAAAGGTAAACCAATTTTATAATTGGATCCCATTCAGACTACCCAGCAGCTTTTTCGGTACAAAATTCATTTATTATCTCAATTTACTTGTTATAATTTAGCGGAACTTAAGCCGGGACTCAGATGTTAATGAATAGAGTTATTTATGCTAAAATATTAAAGTCTTTCGGGAAGACTGGCTCGTAATGCGGATGGAGAATATTAAACAGTTTCGCGATAATAATGTTGCGGAATCTACCGTTTTACCAAGTGGTTGGAATAACCTTGTGTCTTTGAGTGAGAAGATTATCACAAAGTTCCTGGAGGTACTGTCCTGTCTCAGTTATTTCCCCCTAGATATTAAGTTGGTTTGAATTATTCCCCAGTAGAACATATCCAATCCTCAGGTTAGCCAACTTAATAGCAAGCGGTAAATTAACTGTGAAAAGACTATAAGTATGGTTGTTGTGTGGCAAAATCGGTACTTACATTTGAAGCTCTTCCTTAGCCTTTCAGCGTCCTGCATCGACATCTGTCATAAGGATGACAGAAGTCGATGGAAATGCTGACACTTTGAAAGGCTGTAGGTACATAGGTATTTTGCATGGCAGTAGTGGACATAGGCATGCAAAATACAACATCTATGTATACCTCAGCCTTTAGAAGTGTCAGCATTTCCATTAAAAGAATCGCCCAGGAAAGAAATAAGATTCAAAGATTAATATTCATAAGTAATAGCGTAATAAACATTCTTATATCCGAGGAGTGTCGTAAAAAACGTTAGAATCGGATCGTGACCGTCCGTGGGTAAGTTGCGGGTCGCCGCGGGTCGCCGAGGGTGGTCGCGGGTCGCGGTCGCCAGGAAATTGGACGCCAACGCGAACTATCGCGGGTTTCATCGAGATGTATCGAATAAAAACAAAATAAATGGCCCAAGTTGAACTGGGTTGATTAAATGCGAATTTAAATTGGACAGGATATTCTGAAGTCTGTCGTGAAATAAATATTGAAACCGATGGGGCTTTTCTTACTAAAGGACAATGACCAAAGTTGGTACCAAAAAGTCTCGCGCCTCAAAACCAAAATATTATAGTAATTAGTTTCATATTTTTTTACGGCATTACGCGTCGGGGATTTGATTTTTGAACTGGAAATATACTTTTCGAGTTTAAAAGTACGAATATTGTTTTACTCCCTTTATATGACGTTCCGTTTCAACTGAATATAAATGACGTTCCGTTTCAATTGAACAAACCCTTGTCTGTCGAGCGGACTCTAAAATTAATTACAATTAAGTAAGATCAGTACACCAAATCGATTTAGTTTGGTTTATTGCTATTTGCAACAAAATAGATTTTCTCAGCCTAAAGATTTTGATCTATCGATTACATCCCTAAATCCCGACTAGTTTATAGCACTTACTATACTCTATGGTTTATAGTTATCTTATCTGTGGCATCTGACATTTGTACTGTACTGACTGACTATTGGCAATGTAAAGGTCTAAAATAAAATCGAGTTTCAGTCAAGCATACTGTGGATGTTACTTTAACTCGTAATTCTTACTAATATTAGTGTATTACGCTGTTTTTAGAGCAATAATGTAATGTATGTGTGTTAAAATACGTCGTTGGTAGCGTCGAAAAAATAGACCTACTTTTTAGGTTAGTTTCGATTTTATAAAATAACTCTGAAACGCGGGTTTTTTTTTCAAAAATATTTTTTGTAGGAGTTAATACGATCAGTGTAGTCTATAAAAAACAAGGTTTGATTTTGATGCAGCATGGTACGGGATTCCATACTTCCATGAGCATTCTCTTTTTGTGAGGTTTTAATCAAGTAGGTATACCCGGTATAATATGTTGTTTGCGTAGTCTTTGCTGTTAATCTGTAACTTAAGAATACGAAGATGGCAAGGTATTCGAAGTTGGTCCAAGATTTCATGTGAGTTGTCCAACGGGTGGGGTGGAGATCAAACTCGCAAACTTTCACGAATGTAGGGTGCCATAACAAAGAATACCCTATGACATAATATTTTAGTGTTAATGCTTTTCTAAAATCCGTTCACCGATACCTACTTTATTTTCGTTAGTAAACGGTTGCTATTGCGTTGCTGCTGTCAGTCGGTAAAATAAGTGTGGAAGGACCATAATTTTAGATTTAGATCTAATAAACATTACATCACGGCTATAATCCCCGATGGGTTAGGCAGAGGTGTGCCTTAAGTGTACACCCACATTTCGCCAGTTTTGCGAGGCTATTGTCATCTCATCGGCCACAAATCCAAACTCCGTGGTTGCTTTTGGAAGATTCCTGATGGAAAAACACAATATAACTTTGCCTGACTAGGAAATCGAACTCAGGACCTCATGCTCAGCAGTTCCGCTTGCGTCCACTAGACCAACAAGGCAGTTTGATATGTCTAACGTACCTATATAATGTCTCTGGAACTAACAGTCGGATTTGAAAAAAAATTGTTTGGTTTTTTTGATAGCCCAACTCTTGAGGTAGGTTATAGGCTATTTAACATCACGCTACGACCCTTAGGAGCCAGCAAAAAGAAAAACGGCGAGTTAATCCACGGGGCACAGCTAATGCTTCCATAAAACTCAAACATCGTCCTCCAAAATTCGTCGCACAAACTTAACTATCGATTGTCGGTTCCTGAAGACGCCGCCATCTTTGCCAGCTGCTCAAAAGGTCCCGTGAAGCGTGCGATGTCGCAGATAAACGCAGCTTTGAACTCCATTCACTGTCATGAAAGATCTACGGTATAATGAGACCCTCTGATTGTCTGGCAGCTGATGTTTTTGTGTTTTACTTTGAAGTTTAACACGCTTTTGAAGTCTTCAATGCCGAGAGCTGGACTTGTAGACGGTATTTGAAAATGTGGTAGATTTATAATAAGCGCCATTTCGTTGTTGTTAACGATAGCCAGCCTATAATGTTTCCATGAGACAGAGTGACCCACTACGCGAGCCCAGTGTGGGTTGGTGGTTGTCTCATTTCTTTGAATTTTTGTTCTAGGTCATGCCACTAACTATATAGGTACATACATACAAGAAATGTACCTACACAACTGAAAACCATTTGAAACGGGTTTATAAAGACGACGCGTGTTTCTTTCGTATACAATGCCAAATAAACCTTTAACAAAGCTGATTTCTAACTTTGAAGATCATTAAAGCATGTTCTTCTAAGAAAACATTCGACAATGAAGCCGCGGGCACGACAATGCCTACCTACTTACATAAGATTTTCAATAATTCAGCTATTCTAAATGGGGTCAAACCCATGGATATGTGGACATAATACAACCACAGAATAATATATTTATATTGGATATAAAGGCCGTGTAAATAATCCCATAAGAAGGGTTGCGACGTTGCGTAAAGGGAAAGTAATAGTTCTCTGTTAACCCAAACACACGTGTTGATGGTTTCTTTAACATCTTCTTTGGGCCAGTTTGGGCTCATTTTGCCAACACGAGATATATGAATCAGTCCTTAGTCACAGTGTTGGATGGTAGGTACAATATCACAGTCCAAGTGACCTCAAAGATGGCCGGCAGCACAGTGGTCACGTACTGCCGTGCACACTTGAGACTGAGGGGAGACTTCTGTTTAGTCGCCACCGGGATATGCCCTAACAGGCGTTGCAGGGGGCTCCAGACCTGTCTGCAGCCCCCTGGCTCCAGACAGGTCTGGAGCCCCCTTAGGTTAGGTCTTTTAAGAGGAAACAGTGCCTCCTCTCATGTACGAATTGTGACTAGTGACTACCGGAGTGGTTTTATTAAGATAAAAATCCCACACTCCCCGATCTTATCCCCAAAGGCCGGTCGCCTTTTGAAAGTTTCCCCCAAAAGAAAAAAAGGTACATACTATCACTTTATAGCATCGAAACTATTCTTGATACATAAGCAACGGATTAGCATTCTAAAGAAGCGGTCATACGCAGTAGGACTATGGTGAGTGGTAAACGGTGGCTAATTATGATGATGACGATTGATTATCATTCGTCGTTCTGTGTCCGTCTACTAAACGTGGGAACTGGGACTCTAGTCTCCATTAACTCTAGTAAAAAGTAACCCAGATCATCTTGGCAGCAGTATCTTTGTACGCGCTTATAAAACCACACTAGAATCTAGTGACTAGATCAAAAGCTGTTTTACTTTCGAATCAGAACAACGTTCCAATCACAAATTAAATTTCTACGTTTCTGCCTGGTTACCCAGTTCAAACACAGACATGCTTGGATACATGCAATTAATTTCCCTACGTTACGTCTACAATCAGCAATTAGATGCAAAGCCACATAGGTACCTATACCTAAGTACGAAAAATGTAAACAAAACCGTACACTTCAAATGCGAGTGGATCATTAATCCATGTCAATGAAACTCCGAATTTGTAATTAAGTCCGGAAAAATGGAAAAAATAAAGCGTTTGACAGCCTAGCGACCTAAATATCGGAGTCGGGAGCGAAGCGAAGCTAAACGGAGCGTAGCTAGGAATGTAAACAAAAATAACGTTGTTTTATAATCATTTAAATTCCGTTTGAGTATGTGGAATCCCCATGGGTCGCCGTGGGTAATCCCTTTCAGGAAGAAATTTAATCAATCGAATCAGTATACGTAGTGTATAGCAGTGTACCCAGCCGCAATCCCAGATCGGGGGGGGGGGGGGTTGGTCACAGGGGCATGTTAATTTTATAATAAACAAAGTCAATAATAAATCAAAAGGGTCGTCGCCTACATTAATTGAGCCTAATCTTTTGAGCCAACTCGGCTTAGCATACCTACATCTATGAAAAGATTATGGGATGATAGTAGTCCATGAAATTATCGCTATTAGAAGTACCTATCTACCTATTCAGATTTAACCTCACTAAATCTGACATCAAGAACTTTTCATAATTGGACACCGACTTAGACCTTTTATCCTACCCTGAGGCGACCCTGAGATGGAAATTTATAACAAATTAACAATTAGCAGCAACGACAAACAAAAGTTTAAACAGTGCATAAACAGGAACACGGTCTTTGGATGATTTCAAAAATATCATCAGTACCTTCGTGAATTCTATATTTTTATCATCATACTACATACCACATAATATCAATTTACAATAACCATAAGATTCAGAACAATTTACAAATGTGCTGAAATATTAGTACCTACATAGATGTTACATAATTATTATATTACATAATATAACTATAGGGAACCTTATATTAACCATTTCTAGTAAACGAAACATTAAATAAAAACTTTTAATAACAATGAAACGAAATGGGTGTTAGAACTATTCTTAGGAACTCTTTTTCATTTTATACTAACTTAACTAGCTATTATTGCACTAGAATAGGAACATAGTCTTTGCTATTTTTTACAATAATTTTCTATTCTTATAACTAAAATATTCCTGGGTCGTGTAGAAACGTTTATTGACTAACCAGGCATACAATTTTTTTCGGAATAAAGTAATGGGTAGGTCTTTCAGTTCACTAGGTAATTTGTGTTAAATAGTTTACCTAATTGACAAGTTTACTTTTTTTCATTTATATTTATTTTTGTTTGCAACACTGTAAAGGAGTCATCCAGTCATCAAATAGGTCTCCACCTCCCCTAGTACCTATTATTATAAAATATTTTACTATTTGGGTCTCCCTCATAGTTAAAAGAAAAATAAATGCGTCTTCCGTTCCGTAATGGTCTTCCGTCACCGTATGTCAAGTGTCAGTGTCAAAATCTATTCTATTCTATTTTTATTTGATGGCAAGGAGAGCCATGTCAAAATCTAATTCCTATTGGTTTATTATGTATTATCTGTGTAATGTGTCTACTCTACTCTTTAGTCTTTGATTCTAACACAATAAACTCGTGAAATTTATATGTTTTGGAAATTAAGTTCTATTTCTTTGTAATAAATAAAAGAAAAGATGGGAAGAGTAGAAGCTTGTAGAATATGTTTGATCACTGATGTTAAAATGCAACGGATTCAAGGGACCTTAGAAACGAATTTCAAATCTGTATTTGGGCACAACGTAAGTACAAAATCTCTTCTTTCACTGCGTTTTCATTGGCTTTCAATGATAGTCGAATAAAAACCATTATTTCCATGCTTGTGATCGATTTGCTTTGTTATTTCCAATCCTGAAAGTTAAACTTCGTAGGTACAACTTAGGTAGGTTATGAGGTAGTTTGTCAATATTCTGACTTCCTATCATTTTATTATGTTTCAGGTAATGCTCTCCTCAGACATGCCAGACTATTGTTGTTATGAATGTTCAGCATTAATTACCAAATTCAGTAAGTTCAGGAAGAAATACTTCACATCCCAGGGGTTATTGTTCAGTATACTACAGAACCATGGTGTGGTGAGAGCCTTTTTTTTATTAGCCTAGTATGTCCCACTGCTGGGCAAAGGCTTGGAGTGTTCGTAACGGGGCCCTACTTTTACTTTCTGTCTACATTACTGTAACTTGAGAATTATTAAATCGTTTTCCAGGTCACAGAACAAGAAATAAAGAATATTGATAGAGTAGCATCCAATCTCAACTCCAACTTGTCAACCATAGTTATCAACGGAGAAGAACAGCAGTTAGAAATTAAAGTAGAATGTGCACCAATCGAAGATGCATTGGAAATGACGGTAGAAGATGATTTAGATAACAGTGGCAGCGAGGATGATGTTCCTTTGCATTCTATGAAACTATTTGAGCATGTAAGTATTTACTTATCCATCTTACCTATCTTCAGTATCTTATCCTCTGACCCAACTGCATTCACAGTTTCGCTGACGATTCACACACTCTATAAGTCTATTAGTTCATATTATATTCTATCTCATCACACAGCATGTTTTTATGAGAATGTTTGGCCAATGGAATATCATAGTAAAGTTTCCTGACCCCTGTCGGTGTTCCTTGATAACCATAGCTAAGATGTTTTCAAGCCACAAGTCTTCTTAAGTTGCTTTTGCGTTACTGCTGTCAAAGGTATAATAAAACTGAAAGGAGCGGATTTAATAAACAAATACTTGTATGTCAAATCCCCATCTTTCATGGTAAAATCTTAACTTCAAGACATGTACTTGTTTGTATCTATCATAATTCATAACATTTGATTTCATTTCAGGTAAATGTGAATTCTATGAACAGGAAGCAACACACATCTAAAAGGAATGTCATGAACACTGAAAAGGAATCAGGAGAATCTTCTAACAAAATGAGAAAGTTGCAAAGAAACGGAAGCACAACAAAAGTTTTTGATGTTGCCAAACTCACAGTAAGATTTATCTCAACTTAATCTAAAAGTTATGCCCTTTGGGACTCTTTTCAAATAATCATAATAAGGCACACTGTGTTAATGATTTTTGATGATACCTCATCAAGTCATCACACAGGTTATAAACTTGTAATGAAGAGGGTGCATTCTGAAAGTTGCCAATGCCGTTGTTGCACTTTTGAGCAATTATTATAGAAAATGATTATACTGAACAATGTTTTATAATTCATTTTAAATTTAATTATTATGTCCAGGATCGAGCAAATGCAAATGGGATTGTATATTTACAAGCAGATGACTTTGATGATGAGGTAAGCAGAATAAATTGGTCTCTGTATTTTAAAGGTTGAATAGTAATAACTAATTTCAATTCTTCTGCTATCTTATGCAATGCTCATCTAAAAATTAATTGGATTATTCATGTTTCAGCAGCCAGACATGGATAACACAATCGAAGATAATAACCCTTCTTCATCAGAAATATCTTTAAAGTTATTAGAAAATCAGAACTTAATGATAGCCAACCAACACACAATAATGTCTACATTGTCTGTTTTCTCAGACAGATTTCAGAGTAACTCTAAAACTGATATGTTAATAAGAAACTGCACTACTTATAATTTATCAACACCTAAAACTGATTCTAGAACCATAATTGAGAACAAGAAACAAATGGATGAGTTCGAAAACGATCTCAATGATCCAGATAAGAGGCAAATGCTGCTGGACAAGTACTCAATATTATTTAATGGGAAAGGAGATGGTACAACCTGTGGATACGTTTTAATGGACACCTTGTTCTGTAGAAAATTCATGACTCAATGCTCTTGGTCTGGAGGTTCCCGAGGAGACTATTCCAAAATTCCATTTAAAACATACAACAATACAATACAATTTTTTCATGAGTTAATACGTGAATGTGATAGCAATTTCTCTTTGATAGACTGCTACAGTTTTTTCAAAAACATTTTAAAAAATTCAGTTAAAAGAAGTATAAGTAAACTTCAGAGAATGTCGACAGGGAGAAAACGAAAACGAAGAGGAGAGAAGAAATCGTCTGACATTGTTAGTGGTAAAGAATTACTTAGTTTGGAAGCAACTTGAAAGTTGCAAAGTTATTTTACATACAGTACCCGGACTTAATAAAAGGCTGGGACAGACTTGATACAGAAGGCGGACGACAAGGTGTTGTTGCGAGGTTTGGGAGAGGTCTATGTCCAGGCGTCCAGCTGTCGACTGTGATAGGCTGAATTGATTGTTGGGCGTAAATATGACACATCGCGCCTTTAAAAGAGGTTGACGGGGTCACTGTATGAGTTCACTGGTAGAGAACACCTTGTCTCATTAAGAAGAATCAAAAATCATTTATTTGCACTGAACATATCGCACATAAACAAGTATAAAAACAAAAAGAACGATTAGTATACAGAAAATGTGTTGATTTCAGCTCGGCTTAATTCTATGTTACCGCTTATGTACAGACGCCAAGCACATCAAGCTACTACAATCTGTCAAATATCCTTAATAGATTTTTACCTTTATTGCTAAAGCATTAGGTTCAAGGTTGATTGGGAAAAAATTACAGTTTCGGGTAGCTTGATGTGCTGGCGTCTGTACCACTACTGTACATAAAGTTTGATTAAATAAAGAGATGAACCAAGATCAATAGTCGAGCTTTTTCGAAAAATGTCTTTTTTACGTCCAGTGGGTAGTCAGCACCACCCTACCACGTCTTGGTTATGAAGAACTGTGTTTCATTAATGGCCGGTTTCTGAAGTCCCCAGATAACTTCTGACTAACTATTGATTCATTAAAGTTAAGCGTAAGATAAACGTCGGTTAACTGTCACTGCGTTTCTGAATACGAAACAAGCCATTCGATAACTATGTAACTGATAACTAGTTCCTTATTTGCCGCTAGATGGCTCTGTTTAAGAGATCGTGTCTAAAATTGATTTTATTAGTTTAATTCGTCTTTAATACTAGTTTTATTTATTAGAATATTTTTTTCTAGAATAAATAAGTGGCTTAACACTGTTTTAGTTAAAAAAATATGATAAGTCATTTATGAACGACATCATTGTCGATTATTTATCTGTGAGCACTGTCAATCGTGTTTTTAAAACGAAGCGTCTATTTCTCGTTCTCGTTTCACTTCATTGTTTTTGCTTTGCCGTGTGATTTTAGAAGTTATATCGTATTTGCTTTATCCATTCTGTTTATCATAATGGAATCTGGAAAACGCAGTAAAAATTTTACTGAAAGAGAGAAGATGCTTCTTATCGAAGTGGCTAAAGAATTTGTGCACATAATCGATAACAAAAGAACGGACGGTACTTCTGTAGATGCCAAGAAACGAGCTTGGATGGAGCTGTGTAATAAATTTAATGCTGTCTCGGAAACTGGATTTAGGACTGAAAAGCAGTTACATGCCTTATATGATAACATAAAGAAAAAGGCGAGAAAAAATATGAGCGATGATAAGGTAAGTCGTATCCCTGTAAGTAATATTTCTCATGCGCTACGCCTCAGTAATATATTCATTGACTTATCAAGTTATCACTATGTTACACAATAGTGCCTTAAAAGAATGTAATAATTAATTCATGTTAAATTTTAATTTCAGTCCGAGATGTACAAGACAGGAGGTGGAACATTTTGTCCTAAGACAACCGAAATTGATGAGAAAGTTGTGGCCTTATTAACTCCTCAATTCAAACCATTGCCTAACGAATTTGACTCATCCGCACCATATTACAACTTAGGTAATTTCAAAGCGTTTCTTAACATAGAACATTATTGTGAATGGTAAATTTTTCTCATTTGCAATGCATCTAGCATAGGTGCTTTACTGGGCTGTACTTTTATAATTATAAAAAAAACAATTACAAATTCACATACAATATAATTATGTACTCAATTAGCAACCTTTCTTAGAATTATATATTAAATACCATGTTACACATAATTATTAGTATAGTGATATCATAATTAGTGTTACGTGTTTTACATGTCAGTACAATCATCAAGTACACAGTAGTAACGCAAATAATTAAAAGCAAATAAATGATTTGATTTGATTTAACAATGTTTTATTTATTCATTACAGATATTGAAACACAAGTAGTAAGTGGAGATGCACATCCGGGTACTTCTCAAGATATCCTCATAATAGAAGATTTGGTGTCTGGAACCAAATCAACTTTTAACCAAGATGAATGTTCCATGAAGTCGGTAAAAAGACCTATGTCACCGATGTCACCGCTCTTGAAGGATTTAGCAAGCACACCAAGCACAAAGAAACTTTGTTTAACTGAAACAAAGAAAAAACAAATAAATAGTATGAGTGGTTCAATAATAAAAAGAAAAAATCAGAAGCAAATTAATGAAGATGCCCTAACAAGTAAAAAATTAGAAATATTGGAGATTCAACACCAACATGAATTAATGAAATTAGAAAAAACCAAAATTTTACTGGATGTTGATATTGAATTAAAAAAATTTCTTCTAGAAAATGCAAAAATGGACCTAGAATATAAAAAGAAGAATTTTAATTTATAAATTATGAAGTGGGAAATGGGTTATGAAAATAGTATTGATATTTAAATTCTTCTTTTTAAATTCTAGGTCCATGCAAACATATTCTAAAAGAATTCTCTTTAATACGATATGAATCAATGAAACTCCCATATTTGTATCCTTTTGGTTGTTAGCATCTTCATTTCATAACTTGAAATTTAAAAAAATATACATATATGTACTCAATGTCATTTGTTTTTTATTTTGTGTTCCCATAGTATGTACAACATAAAATTGTGCTGAAAAACCTTACCAACCTAAAATATTGTTCCAACAATAACCGACGAAAATGGTTTCCTTCAGAGGAAAGGGATCGTTCAGTGGTGTCTGTAACAATATCTTCTTCAGGAGCAGAATCAATTAGTACTGTATCATTTTGCTGTAGAGCTATATTATGTAGCACGGCTGTTGCAACAATTACAGCTAATGTGTGATCTAATTTTAATCGCAATTTTTGAGAAAGACATGCAAATCTTCTTTTCCACACACCAAATGTCCTTTCAACTGTGTTTCTGGTCTTGATTTGTGCTTCATTATAACGTCTTTCCGCATTTGTAGCTGGATTCAAAATAGGCGTCATCATGAATCTTCCACAAGGATAAGCACTGTCTCCCAGGAGGTGTCCATCTATTTCATTGTTATCCAGCCGCGCTCGCAGGAATGAGTTGTGAAACACAGTACTATCATGTGTTGATCCATGCCAGCGAGCATCTATATCACGGATGTATAACTTTGCATCGCACACAACTTGTACATTAATAGAAAAGAAACCTTTTCTATTTCTAAATAGTTCTGCTTGCTCACCTCCAGGAGATTGAATTGGTATGTGGGATCCATCTACACAACCAATTACATTTGGAAATCCAGCTATATTATAAAATTGTGCCTTGACTTCTCTCAGGTCATCAAAATTTGGTATACGTATATAACTTGTAGCCAGTTTTGCTATTTCCTTGCTTACTTTAAACACTACTCTTGATACAGTGGTTTTGTGAACGTTTATGTCATCACCAATTAATACTTGGAAAGTACCTGTAGCGTAAAATCTTAATGCGATAAAAATTTGTTCCAAAACAGACAGGGTGTATTTCCGATGCGTAACAGGAGTTAAAGCAGGGCTAATAATATCACTTAGGTGTATCACAGTGTTCTTATCAAAGCGATACCTCAATTGAAATTCTTCATCCGTAAACATTTCGAAAGGATTTCTTCTACGTCTCAAGTTTCTGGGTACTGATATATTAAAAATAAACTCCATTACTTCCAAATCAGACTCTGATGAGCTGCTCGTATTCATTATGCTAACACTGATTGTTTTCTCTTTTGAATATTTTACCGACTTTTAATATTTGCCAGTAAAAGGCAATTTAATACAATAATCAACACGTTACAAGTACATATAACCTAAAAGTTGACGTAGTTTGAGAAATGAAACGTCAAATTATAGTTATGGAACCGATAAACGCCGCAAATTGGTCAGTTAAGTTGACCTCAGTTTAAACGGAGTTTAACTTACATCGCGGTGTTCGGAAACGCACTTTTACAAGTTATCGAACCAATAGCGCTAATGAATAGATAAACCACCGTTAAAAGTGCCTCAGAAACCGGCCATAAGTCAATCATGCTTGAATCAGCTGTTTTGTTTGTGTTACGTTTTTGCCAATACCTAGGTACTTATTTGAAATCACATAAGAATGAACATGTATGTACCTACATAATTCTGTACGTGACCAAATCCGTATCTCGTGCACCGAGCAATCATATGATACGCAGGGGATCATAGATAGGTACTTACGATGTTATGTTTTCAATGAAGATATAATACCTTTTATTGATTGAATGAATAAGTAAATGTTTCAGAATTAACTGCTGGTTTGATTTACCAAAGTATCTACGGAGTGTACAGACGCCAGCTCATCAAGCTACCCGAAACTATCAAATTTTCCCAATCAACCTTAAACCTAATGCTAGCCTAACGCTTTAGCGATAAAGTTGAAATCTATTGAAGAAATTTGACTGATTGTAGTAGTTTCATATGCTGGCATCTGTACCTACCTAATAGAGTTGAACCTGATTATCAGCACGGAATCGCATTTTTCTATGCTGTTATCTTTTTCCATCGATTAGAACCGTCATTTGCTAGACCGAGAAACAGGGTACTGCCCGTGCGGTAGCACTCCCGCTCCGTGTCTCTTAGGAGCATGGATAAATGCGATTCCGTGCTGATAGATGTGGCGCAACCCTTAGCTTACATATTAAACTTGTTAATTCGTACTGGAACTCCACAAATTGTGTACAGAAGCGCAGTTGTTAATGTAGTCGACATCGTGAGTGAATTACTAGTCACATTGGTCAGCAAAAATAGCCTTTAGCATGCAAATAACACAGCGACACTCAACCTTGCTAAAATTCGCGCAAGTGCCCGCACCGGTTCGACGGACGTCCTATAGTGGATGATCATCATCTGCCGCTGCCGAACCTTCTATGTTAGGGTCAGCTTCCAGTCTAACGACTGCCGACTGATCTGACCTCCACAACGCAGTTACCTATTACTGGGTAATACAATACTCCTTGGTAAGACTGCTTGTTAGACTTTTGGGCCACTGACTACCTGTAACGACTGAAAAAGATCTACTAATGACCGCCGGTACCAACGGCGAGACACGGAGGAAACTCTGTATGTAATGGGTGATCACCCATCCACAAACCAACCTAGGCAAGCGCAGCTTTACCTGAACGACCCCGAGCGGCTGTTGTTATTTAGCCACGAGTTAGGAGTCGTGGCAGTGTGGATGACAGTAATTCCCACACAGGACAAATCTTTGTGCGATGAGTACGATTATTTGTTCTGTAGGTATCTGGGTGTGTAATTTATCTATAATATGTATGTATTTAGAAATATATAAATTTGTTTATCAGTTGACTGTTTGCAATAGTACAGGCTCTGCCTAGTTTGGGATCAGATGGCGGTATGTTGGTTGTCCCAAGATATTATTAATTATAAATTACATTACAGCTTGGCAAAAAAGAGTCTGACGCGGTGACAGTTGGAACTAATATCGATGATTGTGGTTACTTGTCAACTGCTAGTACATTCTGTGTCAACAGTGCGTATACCCTAGTGGTTTTTCATAGATTTTTAAAAATTATCAACTTTCCTTGCTTAATTAACTATTTAAAATGAATAAAACTATTCGAAGCAGTGGCAGTGGCGACCTCATTTATTCCACACTCTTTTTTGCCAAGCTGTAGGTACATACGCGAATTCCCTTTTAAATAGTTTATAAATACATAGCCGTTTTCGGTCATGGCAGCCAAATTCAGCATAGACTACATTTATCGCCTAGTATATTAATACATTATACTGTACTATGAAGATAAAGGATACCGTGAATTAATAATTCTCATTGGTCCGATGGAATGACCGTCCGACACAAACGCTAATAAAATTACTTGAGTGTTAAAGGGTTTTTTTTTTATTAGGAATTCAAAAATAAACACGTTTCGAGGCCGGATAGTATACCTACCTATTTATATTAGATCAAAGTTCGGTGTACAAGTGAAGCTTGATAGTCACTGACAACCAAGATAATCACTAGCAACTTCAATGAATAGTTGCTATTGTTGATCGAAGACTAGCAAAAAGTAGAATATTTATACCAAAAATCCTGCAGTTACCAGTAGTAATACCTACTAAAATATTATCGTTTTTTTTTAATTATTTTAGTAAATCATTTGTTTTTGCAACACCAAAAAGAAACGTCAACCTGACTGTCAGTCCGGCCCAATTCTGCTACTATGAATAAGTGTTCTTACCTCTAGGTTCTGCTATTACCGGCTATTACAGTCAGAATGGTCTGTCATTGATTTCATGTCATAATGGTTGATTTTGACTTGTCAAAACTTATCAAAATCAACAATTATGAAATCAATCAATAGTAGTCTGTGAAATCAATGACAGACCATTCTGACACTATTGTCGTCTATAATTGTAATAGCAGAATTGGGCCCCTGGTCAGTAGTGTCTTCTATTCTATTCCTATTTTTATTTAATGGCAAGCAGAGCCGATGTCGACTATTCTGCCAATGTCTAGTGAATTGGAAAAACAAGTGTGCATGTTAATTTAAAAAAAAAAAGAAAAAAATTAAAGAGAAAAAAAAAGAAACAGTAGTGTCTTATTCTATCTTTTAGTGTCACAGAGTACATTATATGGTTAGTGTCACTGTCAGGTGTCACTGTCAGGTCAGTACTCAGTTCACTCAGCTGTCAATATTTTAGTAACCTAGTTGTGGATGGAATTTTTAAATGTATTTTACAAATTAAATCCTAACTCCTTGTATTATACGATACGAATTATGTAATAAACTTTAAAAAGTAGAAGAAAGCTTTACGATGAACTCTCTTCACAACACCATCAAACGTACGTACAAGATGTTTTGAGGTTATGTCTTACGTTATTATTTATTTATTCACGAAATTATCTTACTAATCTTCCAGAATTTCGCATGCTCAATCTCAACACGGCGCTGAAAACCATATCTGAATGCAAGCCTATTGTCCCTAACGTTGTAAGAGCTAAGAATGAATTGGTTTGTAATCCAAGAATACTTTCCTTTGCACCAAGGAGTATTGGTGTCGAAATCATAGATAAGCGAAGGCCAAATGGGATTAGACAGGACCCGATACCTTACATACCTATTGTAAACCCACGTTCCATCCTCCCACTGCTGGACAAAGAGTGGAGAAAGGATGAGATTGGTCTGCCAGCTATCAGTCAGGAGGAGATTCAAGCTGCAAGGTTGATTGTTATTAGGAGGAAGAAGATGAAGAAGCATCAGAGAAGGAAGCTGTGGAAGAAAATGCGTTACACCTGGGCTAGGGTTAGTAAAAGTAACCAATGATTGTGCTGATGAAAACAGAACAGTTCTTTTGTTTTGATACCTCTTGAAACCTATTCAAAATATTAATTACAAAAGTTCAAAAATCAACTTATTGCTCAGAGGATTCATTAGGGTAATGGTAGGGGTAATATTGTATTTCTTGTACTTTCCAAGAAATTAGGTTGTGAAAGTTTTGTATATTATTTGTTAACCATTTCCAGAGATAGTAATTAATTTATAGTCGCAAGTTTATAGACACAAAACAAGTGAGTAGTTAAGTTGCTTTTTAACAGCTTGTAGCCACAATGAAGTATTTGAAGAATCGATCTAAAATTGGCCCTGACATCTAAATTGGCTTGACAGAAAGAGCCCCAGAAGTGGGAATTTTAGTCAATTTTATTCATAGCTGAACAACTAATTTCTCTCAATCTAAATTGCAGATAAAGCAGCACCGGCGTCAAACCAAAGAGAAGAACTTCCAAAACTCCTTGATAGCTATGGTGAAGGATGCCAACGAGTTCCAAGCAGAGCAGTATGTGACCAACAAACTGCAGAAAGCCAACCACACACCGCTACCAACACGCTGGAAACACAAGCGTTTACCCGAGTTCATCATCCGGCAGTTACTGGGGATTGACAAGAAGATTAATTACAAACACACTGATGTGTATAAAGCTTGATTAGTTTGATTTGTTAAGAATTAAAGTAGATTAATTTTAATGTGGGTTTGTTCTTTAGTAAACCCTTATGCTGGATTGAATTTCCGATCAGTTTAAATGAGTTCCATACAAAGTCTTCTGTCTGTATTTAACCCCTTCAGGATTAGGTTTAATAAAACCTTCATTATTTAAGGAAATGGTGAGCAGAATTCCATGATAGATTTGCCGTGTAACTGTGCGTCTGTGCTGTCTATCAATGAGTGAATTCAAGAATAATTATGTAGATTCAAGCTAAAGAAAATCTTCTATTTACTACTAACTTATGCCCGCGTGTGTTAGTTCATAGTTATAGATTGGATACCGGTGACGACGCGCGACGTTCAAATGATTTATAAGGAATCTATTAATAGACATAATACTTTTAAATAATATTTAATACTAGCTGTTGCCCGCGACTTCGTTCGCGTGGAAATTTTCGTGTGTATGTGAGAGACCGCCTCATTGGTCGAGTGGTCGCAAGTGTGACTACTAAGCATGAGGTCCTGGGATCGATGCCCGGGTCGGCCAGTGTTAAAAAAAATGTTTATTTTAATTACATAAAAGTTATAACGCACATGATTAAGAGATCACCTTTTAAGCAAGGAGATGCTTGTGTGACTCCACTCTTCCGGCCACTTAACATTAAACAATGTACGCAATCGAAAAAAATACTATAACTACGTACGTTACGAACGTTTTTGGGTTATTCCATCAGGATTTTTTTACTAGCAGCTACGGAATCTGGATTTGTGCCCAGTTGGTGGAAATAGGCTCGCCCCCTTTCACATGGACTTAAACATAACTGGCGAAATGAGGGTGTACGAACTGGCAACTGATTACATGGCGTGATGTGTAAAAACTGACTGGCTGATCAAAATGTGATAATGTGGGTGATGGCTACAAAAAGAAGTCCCAAACAAAATTAAATGGCGACGATATGGCTTAAAAACCGTTTATTTTTGCGCTATACAACTTTCTTTTCAAAGTGAACCATCAACGCCTTGTTGGGCATTATTTATTTTCTAGTCACTTTTATGTTTTGGCCCTGGGATCTGTTGATCCTCATTGTAAAAGAAAATTTTAAGGGAAATTGTAACCTCTTAAATTGAAATGGCAAGTTATTTCCTTTAGCAGCTCCGTTTTTATAATGTTATGACCAGAACTGGAACGCCAACTTTAAGCACCAGCTGATGCTGATGGGACAGCACGCCCGTTAACTATTGTTGTTACTATCGTCATTAGACATCACATTGTCTATGCATGTGTATTCTTTTGAATCGCTGACGATCATGTCAATGTTTTGTTTTGTTTATTTTACTGACCCACTCGTTCTTTGGCGACAGCACTGCTCATTCACACAACCACTCTTTATTTTTTATATTAACCTCCAAATTGAGAAAAACGTGCATGTCATGTTCCATCGTGTTCCAAGGCCGTGGTATCTCTTTCGAACAGTCCCGCAGCCCCGGTAGGCATCGGCCTTCCGGTTTGCTGAGTTTGATATCTTTGAGGCGTGCGTGGAACACGAACGCCCCGTCGACATAGCCTGTCGTCATAAGACGGTCGGACGGCGAGCTAGCCCATTTCTCACCTTCCACAGGGTCTAAAGTCGCCGAAGGACGCCACCCATCAGCGCCTGTGCCGCGGATGTTGTGCAAGCTGCGGTTCACCGCCTCTAATGCATGCTTCTGCGACATTGTGCACTCGTCCCATACTATTAACTTCCTGTTGCAAAAGGACCCCCGTTTTTAAGATTCAGGGGCAATTTGAAAATGGAATGTGCAGTCCGGCCACCATTAAACAAAGTTGCAGCAATGCCCGAGGAAGCCATAACCACAGTTATATGACGGCACGGTTGGCGCAGTGGCTGAGCAATTGATTGCGGCGCTGCGTGTCGCGGGTTCGATTCCCACACGGAACAAATTTACAACGTCGTGGATTTTATCAAATTTTAATTTTGTATTGAATTTTAAACTTTTTAGAGATTTTATTTTGTATTGGGTTGTACGTCGTACTTATTACTTTCATGCGAAGAGTAAACACAAAAGGAAAAATAAAATCAAATTCATTTTCAGCCATTGGATTGTTCTATTCTAATGCATGCTTTGACAGTTGTCAGTTGTCAAACAGTAGCCAAGAATATGGACATAAAGTCAAACAGTAGTCAAGTATATGGACATAATGCTCTATTGCTCATCCCCCTAAGTTAATAGCGCGATAATATATAGCCTATGTGTTATTCCAGACTATAATCTATCTCTGTTCCAAATTTCATCCAGATCCGTTCAGCCGCTCTGGCGTGATTGAGTAACAAACATCCATCCAAACTTTCTCATCCCTACTTCCCTACTTAATATTATAAATGCGAAAGTAACTCTGTCTGCCTGTTACGCTTTCACGTCTAAACCACTGATTTTAATGAAACTTGGTACAGAGATAGAGTTGACCTTGAGAAAGAACAGGATAGTTTTTATCCCGGACTTTTGAAGAGTTCTCTTGGAAACGCGATATAACCGAACTCGACGCGGGCGGAAAACTAGAAAGAATCGTCTTTTATTCATCATCATTTACTTTATAAATAAGTTGGTAAAAGTATTTCAGTCTAAAAACAATACAATATACAATTTTCTATGAATGTTCAGAATCTAATATTGACGAATATCCGTATCGTAGGGCACTTTTCCAATATCGCCTACAACGGCATAGGCCATTTCATAACCTGAAACAACAAAAAAAATACACTTAATTCTGGTGAAGAGTTAAAAAAATCAAGTACCTACAGTCCTTTTAGAATTATTTCACTGCTGACGACAGCAGCCATACTGCCATACTGTATACTAACCATACAACGGTTGGTATACAGTATGGCCGCTTTAAGTGTCTAGTTCAAGGTGGAGTTGCTTGTCGGGAAAAAATGCATCGAATGTAAAAACTTATTAAGTAACAGCAATATACTAACAACTTGATAGGTATTGACAGCAGGTAAAATGACTGTACAATAGAATAGAAGTTAATCATCTTTATTTGCGTGAACAAGAATACTAGGTTTAGGACTTCACGCGTAGACCTAGTCCCTACTAATATTATAAATGCGAAAGTAACTATGTCTATCTGTCTGTTACGCTTTCACGTCTAAACCACTGAACTGACTTAATGAAACTTGGTACAGAGATAGAGATGACCTTTTTTGTTGATGAAATTTTTTATGTAAGTAGGTAGGTATATTTGGTAGGTATGAGAATAGGTCGTAAAGTATAATTTATTTCACACCACTAATTTTACGTGGACAAAGGTCGCGAGTCGCCCTGCCGCTTACCTTTACACGCCAGCGACCTAGCAGTGTTTTTTATGTCATTGTTACAGATACATTCAATCATATTGATGGCGGCCTGTGCACTGTCTATACAAATGCGGTTGGCTGCCTGAAGAGCCAATCCCTGACTTTGCTTCACGCAATCTTCTTCGTGGAGAGCTATGTTTACTTCTGTAATAAATAAACTTTAATTAGCAATAGGTAAGAAATGGGAACATGGACCTAAGGGTAAGGGTGTTGTTACTGTAATTAGGATTTACAGTCAAAAGTGGTCGTATCCTGCTACTTACAGCTGTACATGAAAAAATACCTTTTTTCGGATATAAATTATTAACTTCCTGCTTAAATGCTAAAATTTCCGAGCTCGCTAATGCATCCTGCACTTTTGAGTTACTTTCGTTCTCATCTCTGTATGAATGAACAAAAAGAACCTAATACACTGGGTGGAGGCGAACTGCTTGAATTTCGAAGCTCTCTTCTCTCGCTCTTGCATTCTATTAACTAGTACCAAGAGCGGATCCAGGGGGGGGGGGGTCATGGCCGGGCGTCATAACCACCCCGCCTTGAGCTGGGCCTAGGTCAACCGTGATCATGTTTCTGAACTCATTGATTTAAATAAAATAAATAGAAAGCCGGCTCATTGCGTTTTCTTCATATTAAAACTTGAAAATCTAACTAGGTATCTCAGGGGCAGGGCCGTAGGCAGGGGTGGTGGGTGAGGATTTAACCCCCCGAAATCTCCGAAAACTATAAAGAAATCAACTACCCGAGGTGGAATGCTAAAATTTTCTCGTTCGCTTCGCTCGCCAATAGATACATCCTATACTTTTTCAATTCTGCAAGAGTTGACAGGACCCTATTCTCATTTCTGTATAAATTAACAAAAGGAGTGGTGCTACAATTTTCAAGCTCGCTACACTTGCTAATACATCCTGTACTTTTTTCAATTCTCGATAAGTTGACAGAGTTCCTCCTATTTCTGTATGAATGAACAAAAAGAACTTACTTTCGAAGAAGGGTGCAAAAATGTTCGTGCTCGCTTCGCTCGCTCTTGCGTCCAAGTACCTACTGTTTACTCCTGTATACCCCCTACGTTGTGCTAAAATCGAGCTCGCTCTGACAATCTGCGTACTTTTCAGTTTTTCTTTATAAACTGACCCAATCTGTGAAAGCCTATCGCTCTCTGTTGAATCCTGACTTTTCTCTCAATTGATAAGCATTTCTGTATAAGTCGACATAATTATTCCTTGCAGGAATCGATACCGACAAACACCCCTTCCCAACCATATCCCCAAGTCTTAGGCTGGGACCGCGCCTGTACCTAGCTCTAGAAAAATCAAGTCAATCAATTTTCTAGAGCAACAATACACCAGCGACAGAATAGTGAAGTAAGTACTTACGAAGTCTCTTCTTGCCAGCATTAATCTGATTAGAATCAAGGTCTCCGACGCGAGTGAGGAACTGAGCCGCAGCTTTCGCGACATTCCACGCTGAGCATGCACGAGTCTTTGCTACAACGCCTGAGAAAAAAAAAACTATTTATTGAACATTTACATTTTCACACGTTGTGCACCGAATATAATAATGACAATCTTACCAAATACGCCAGTCTCGTAATACGCTATGTTGAAAGTCTTATACGTGGTGTACAGGTCACCTGCCGACATGAGGCCGATTGGTAGTTCCGGCGTGCGATCCATGGTGGTGTGAGTGCCCTCTTGCACGTTGTCCGTTCCACAGGCGTGAGCTATTATCGAATGCTTGAATAATTCCCTAACACAGAATAATGAAATTCGGTGGAGTATGAACGCAGTAAGAGACACGTGAAACGGAAGAAAGCAATTTGTTAGAATCGTAAATTTTTGGCCTTTGGACAAATCTGTGATTTCAATTTCATCAACCTTAAAGGTACCTACTACCTAGCTATAGAAGGATCTTTTGCCGCGTAGGTAGCCATAATCGAAACTATTAACACCGCCATTTTTCATATCAACACAATATAACAAAACAATCGATTACTTCCTTGTATCTAAACGCGGCTAAGCAGTGCTTGTCGAGGTCGGTCCGTGGATGGGTGACCATCATTGCATAAGTATTCATATCGAGGTTCCCTCGTTTGACAGTTGTTACGGGTCGCAAGTCTGACAGCCTGTCTAGCCAAGGGGTATCGCAGTACCTACCCAGTTACTGGGTTGTGGAGGACAGATAGGCAGTCGCTCTACTTATGTAAAATACTGTATTTAGCTGCATCCGATTAGACTAGAGGCCGACCCCCGGACTCCAACGTATGGAGAAAGGCTAGGTGGCTGATGAAGTAGCCATTCATGGAAACTTACGTTAAATTACATGTGCCGCAGCTAGGCACCACGACACATATCCACGTGTCGCTGTCTGGGCCCAAGTCGTAGAACTCGAACCCTGCTCGCGGCGAAGACCTCAACAACTTCCTTGATAGTGGCCTTTCCTAGATATTTACTCAGCATTAGTAGGTACTTACCTATTACATACCTAGATACAGTCTAAATACTTGTACATAAATATTCGTAACGTACCTACTCGTAACCTTGTATTTAAATATTTAGGGGAAAGTAAGCAATCATCACTACGCAGTTAAGATTTAGTACTTACCTACAATGAACTTTCTAAAGCTCCCTCATAGAAATTTCGTTGCAAAAATGGATACGTGTACTAACTCGTCTGGGCTCGATGGCTTCTGCCAACTTTATTGTCTCCTCGTAAGGCATACCAACACTGGCTACAGTACAATGGTCAGCCTTGAAGTTCTCGTTAGTGAAATTGTTAAGAATTTCTCCAGTCATTTCGTCTATCCTTCGCGGAGCTTCGCAGAACAAAGAGTTGGAAAGTGGGCCCGCCCAACACGCTTTTTGGGCTAAGTCTATGACACGTTGTAGCGGATGAATGCGATGCAGGTCGTCCTTCACCATAGGTTTTAAATCATCAATCTCCCATTGCCTGAAGTAGCATCTGGTGAGAAATACAATAATCAATAACGTGTGTCCTACCTAAAACCACTATCAACCTGGAAGCTTTGTAGATAAAATTAGTAGAAATATTAAATTGGTTCTACCTAAGAACTGTATCCAGCAAATAGCACTTCATTTCTGCAAAGGAAGCGATGGGGCATCTGAGAGTGTATGCTACAGATTGTCTGTCACTGGTGCAGGTGACGGACACTCCTTGCTGCGCCAAGTAGCGCATCTTAGTGAAGCCGGAAAACGCACAGCTGGACGTAGTGGACGCGGCGCGGACGAAGTGGCAAGCCCCGATGGACTCGTCTATTTCATGTCGGGAGCCTGTCTGCGTGGCAAACAAAGCCATTATCAGAGCCTACCTACACTGCGAATAATGATCACTACCTAATTGCAAAGTGCCTACATAGTAGGTAGGTGTGACTACTTCATTGATACCAGCAGAATGATCAAACAACAGTTTGCCTTACGTGTCGAATTCACAACTTCTAATAAAAGTTCAGGGTTCCAGAAAGTAGGTACGTTAAAATGGTAAAGTTGTTTTTTTACCTGATACATAATCGTACAAGCACCCATATGACCCCCAAATGTCTTAGACGCTGCCACTCCTATTCCGTTGAGCAGAACAGACCGTGTAACTTCCAGTGGGCCATAATCTGGTTTGGGCCTGCAGTGGCTAACAGAAAACATACGTTTCGAAATTTTATAAATTTTATTCATGATGCAAGTCTGTTGCTAGAAACAGGAGGAAATAGGCAATAATATTCTTGTTATGGAGAGACTGTTGTCAGTTCCGTTTGGTATGACTGAATTCTACTCTTTGGTTGTCAGTTCAATATTGCATGTAAGAAGACTAAACCCTCTGCTCTCTGGCATTGGTGACCAAAAAGGTGGAATTTAAATCGAAATAAAACCGTTCTCATTAGGAAATGACGGTGAGAAATGGGATTACGGTGCATCGTGGTTCTTTTTGCGCTTGACTGACATTGTCGGGAGGGCGCTGAAACAAACATTATGAAATTGTACATATTGAAAAAACATGTGTTTTATTTCTGAAGTTCTGCATGTTACCTCCAATAGGCTCCAACGCGCAAGGGATTCTTGAGTCCTCCTGTTGCTTGCATTATGTACCATTCACAACGAGATGAATAGATTTATAAGAGAAGAGGATAAGTTTTGTATTTTTTTTTAAATCAATTTTTTATTTTCAATAAAACGTTACTTAATATTTTTATTATTGCGTAGATTGCTTGATTGATTCGTAGAATCGTAGCAAAGTAGATTGATAATTCATAGAATTATTTGTTGTAGTTATAACTTGAGGGCTTGGCTTAAGTTTATAAAGAAGGTATCCATTAATCTTTCTTACTAACGTTGTAAGAAAAAATGGGTACCTATCGTACCCTAAAATTATTATAACATCTATCGATTTAGAGATATAAAGATAGTGAATCGGACGATAGTAGACAACAATTTCATCGAATAGCATATGGACTCGCTGGAGTCGCTGGCTAGTTCGTCAAACTGCTACGGACTACATTCGGTGATGCGGCCGTTTTCTTGTGGTCCTACTATTTTGTCCTACTAGTAGAACCACGAGGGAGACCAGTTTCTGTTCGTCCTACTATGACTGTCTGCAGGGTTTACAGGCACCTAACTAACCGACCCTCGGGGTGCTCCTGACGTCGACCGTCTAGTGTAAGCGTTTCCGTCAGCAGGTCGACAGATCCCCGTTGCGCGGGGCTCCTATTTCTGTCTGCAGGGGTTACAGGAACCTAACTATCCGAACCTCGGGGTGCCCCTGACGCCCTGACGGACGTCAACCGTCTGTCAGTAGGACGAACAGAAACTGGTCTCCCTCGTGGTCCTACTAGTAGGACAAAATAGTAGGACCACGAGAAAACGGGTGGTGATGCGATGGTTCGAATCCAAGTCGAAACAATGAACTCTTTTTGAAGTATTCTTTAGATTATTCGTAACGAATTCAATGTTGTAGCAGTGTAACATTTTAAAACTTGAGAGCTTAGCACTTACTGACGCTGTGTGTACACACCAAGACGAAGGGCGACCAAGTACCAAGGGCGGATCCAGGTTTCATGTCATGTCAAGGGGGGCACATAGTAGTGATCTAGTCATGACGGGCTCGAATTCGATTACAATAATAATTCATATTAAGAAGGAAGTGTTTTATTGCTATACGTCAAACAACACCAACAATATCACACAATACAACACAATATCGGCTGTGGTCGCTGTGGAAGGTAAAATAGCAGCGGAATCAAAACATTCCTCAGTCGATTTCTAATCTTGTAGGTATTAAAACTTGTGTGCTATCGATGTACAATAAGAAACGTCACTGTAACAACTCCTGATCTATAAATAGACTTTATATTGGACTGTGATTTCATTTACATCCTTCTCCAACCAACTACCGAAGGTTCCAACATTGGTGACCCCGACGTGATCTAAGGGAACTGGTTGTGGAGAAGCAAAGTACGGCAGTGATTAAAGTGAACAAACAGTAGACAGTTACGTGATATTGTGCGGTCGCGCGGCAGGCGACTCCCCGTCGACTTGGAACATATCAGCGGGAATTTCAAGGGTTTTCCAGGATGAGTCAGCCACCACCACCTCCCAACCGGCGGCTCAACTGGCCAGCATCAACGTCACGGACAGGATTCCGCCGTTTAGGACCGACATGCCTAGGTTGTGGTTCGCACAGTTCGAGTCCGCCATGGAACCTCAGAAGCAAGGGGACGCAGCAAAATTCCACTTGGTCATTGCAAGGCTGACCAGAGACGCCTTACAACAGGTTAGCGATTTATTTTTAAGCCACCTACCGATAACAAATATGGTACTTTGAAATAAAGGTTGTTAATGGCCTACGAAGAGAGCGCCGAGAGACAATTCCAGAAATTGGTCGGAGAAATGGATCTAGGATCACAACGCCCGTCGCATCTACTACGACGTATGTCAGAGCTGGCGAAAAACACAGAGGTACCAGCAGAAGCCTTACAGCGACTATGGATTTCGCGACTGCCTGGACACTTGAAGGCTGTGCTTTCGGTGTGCCAAGACCAGAAAATAGAAAAACTCGCGGAAATGGCAGATAAGGTAATGGAAAATTTAAACAGTGCAGAGGTGGCCACCATATCGTCAGCAGCGTCCACGGCAGCAACGGACAACAACGGACGGAATCGCAAGAACTACGGCGAGAAGTGAATGAGATACGCGGACGTAATAGGGGACGAGGAAATCGCGGAAACTGGCGCACATCACCGTCAAGATCGAGAGGTCCACGTCACACTCCGGAGAGTCCAGAGTGGTTATGCAGCTACCATTATGCATACGGTAAGGAGGCAAGGAGATGCAACAAACCGTGCAACTGGAACGAGAACTCGAAGTCGGAAAACTGAGCGCAGTGCAGTCGTGCTCGGTGGGCGACTGCGCTGCATCAACGGGAAACCATCGTTTGTGCGTACTAGACCGGAAGTCAAGGATAAATTTCCTAGTAGATACAGGTGCAAATGTGTCAGTGTTACCAGTGAACAGTGTTAGAAATTGTGAGCGTTCCGTAAGCGGTTACAAGCTGTACGCCGCAAATAACACAGAAATAAAAACATATGGTGTAAAATCTCTAGAACTTAATCTAGGACTGCGCAGAGTTTATAAATGGTATTTTATTGTGAGCGATGTCAAGCAAGCAATTTTGGGCGCAGATTTCATTGAGGCGCACAAGTTAGTTGTAGATTTACATAATAAGAGACTAATAGATAGCGTAACTAATCTAAGGTCAAATGGGTCGGTCATACGGTACGACGAAGCTTTAGTTAAAAGCATACAGGATGGTAACCCTTATCGTGAATTGTTGGAGGAATTCGCAGAAATCACAAAACCGATGTCTTTTAGGGAACCGCCGGCGCACGCCGTGGAGCATCGCATCATAACAAACGGTCCCCCGGTACACGCGCGTCCAAGGCCGCTACCGCCAGACCGTTATAATAAGGTAAAGGATAAATTTCACTTAATGCATGAGTTAGGAATATGTAGACCATCACAAGGAGAGTGCTATAGTCCATTGCACGTGGTGCCAAAAAAGGATGGACAACTGCGCCCGTGCGGAGATTATACAGTGTTAAATGCGATAACAAAGCCAGATCGTTATCCCATTCCAAGAGTAAGTGTTTTCACATACATTTTATCAAGTAAGACTTGGTTATCGCGACTCGATTTAAATAGAGCCTACCATAACATAGCAGTATCAGCGGAAGATATAGAAAAAACCGCTATAGCAACCCCGTTCGGTCTCTGGGAATTCCCACGCATAACGTTCGGATTAAGGAATGCGGCTCAAACGTTTCAAAGGTTCATGGACCAACATGTACTCATAGGTATAGAACGCTTAGACAACGCAAATGGCAAGTCAGCACTTTTCTGTTACATAGATGACGTAATTATGGCTTCAAACAATGAAACTATACACAAGGAGCATATTCGCATATAGTTGAAACGTTTCAGTGAGGTTGGCATAACGATAAATTTAGGTAAAAGCGAATTTGGACAATCAAAATTAGAATTTTTAGGATTTGAAGTAACAACAGTATAGAGGCTTTCGAATAATGTAAAGTCAGCATTAAAGAGGCGACTACACTGTACCACCCAAGTGCAGACGTGCCTTTATCAATTATGACGGACGCATCGGATACATGCGTGGGGGCAGTACTACAACAAAAAGTAGGCGGAAAGTGGAAACCAGTCGGATACTTTTCTAAGCAATTATCAGAGGCACAAAAAAAGTATAGTACGTATGATAAAGAGTTAGCAGCAATTTACATGGCCATAGTTCATTTTCGTAATCTCATAGAGGGACGACAAATCACCATTTACACAGATCATAAACCGATAAGGAAATACCAAGAACCGGATATCGTTACTGTATAACTATAATAGATCGTTTTACGCGATGGCCCGAAGCTATCCCAGTTTCGGACATTTCAGCTGATACGGTCTCCAGGGTTATATACGAGCACTGGATATGCAGGTTCGGTTGTCCAAGTAGAATAACGACCGATCAGGGCAGACAATTTGAAAGCGACCTTTTTAACAGACTCATGAAATGGTTAGGCATACAAAGAATTAGGACAACCCCTTACCACCCGCAGAGCAACGGGTTGGTAGAAAAGTGGCATCGCTCATTAAAAAACGCATTAGCAGCACGGTTGTCAGAGAGTATGGATTGGGTAGACGAACTGCAAACGGTCATGCTAGGAGTCTAGGACTCCGCGCAGCCAGTAGAAGCGATTCTGGTTTCAGTTCCGCAGAGATGGTATAGGCGAAACAATCAGGTTGCCGGGTGAATTCTTCCACGTGCAAAAACAACAAGACAACGACCCGAGCACATATGTAGGACAGCTGCGTCAAGCAATAAACAAGTTGCGCCCTCCATCGCGAGCGATTAGCGACTCACGTAATGTTTTTGTAAGCAAAGATTTAAAGACGTGCACTCATGTATTTATAAGAAATGACATGATGAAAAAATCACTTAGTCCTACCAATGACGGCCCATATAGAGTTGTAAGTAGAAACGATAAGGTCTTCAGAGTTAAGTTGCCTAATAGAGAAAGCGATTTATCAATAGACAGACTAAAACCAGCGTATATGTTACAAGACAATGAACAGAATCTTGACGCGGATTATTTGCATAAACATTCAGAAAACATTGTAAAAAAGAAAGATGACGATAAGTCGCTTCCGTCTATAGGTGTGACCACACGCAGTGGCCGCCGCCGTGTAAAGCCAACAACGGTACGATTTTTGTTGTCGTAGATTAAGTACTTAATGTAGAAATCATTGTGCCAAATATTGCGGATAACATTATTAGACAAAGAAACAAGCGTATAACAGTCATAACAACAATTTACTGTAATATCAGTATCTGTATCAATTTATAATTATCTTGTATCAATTTACTGTAATATCTTATTTACTGTAATATCTTGTGTTTATTCTAATTTCTGTCTGGTTACTAAAAAGTTTTGTTTACTTTTATTCTTACATCTACCATATTGTTTACTTCCTAATTTTATTACTATTTTTTATTTTATTTTGAATTCTAATTTGTCAAATTTTATGTGATTTTAGTTGATTTTTATGTTCAACCAATAACTTGTATGTGTGGTTCTATGTTAGGGATTTTGGTTTCCGCACTTAGTCCTTAAAGTGGACCGTTGTGCGTGAGCCATGCGAGCAGATCAGACTTCCCGGTTAAGAAGACCGGGAAGTCTGATCTGCTCGCAGGCATCCGCAAGAGATCTTGGCGTTCCAAGAGTCTCCTCGCGTATCTGGATGACGCCAGTACACTCAAGGAGTACGTACGCTATCGTTTCCTCCGCCTCCATGCACGCCCTGCACAGGGGACTGTCAGTGATACCTAGGGTGTGAAAGTGTTTGTTCAGTGAACAGTGTCCAGTGATGGTCCCCGCCACCAGTCGCAGGCTATCTCTATCCAGGCGCAGAAGGCGCTTGGTTAGTTTTTTATCCAGGAATGGCATAGCCTCCTTGGATTGCCTGCACCCTGGTATCGAGGTCCACCACTTGTCCGCTTGTGTTCAAGTGTGGTCCTTTAGCCAACTTCTTAGCTGCTTGAAGGGTATGGGCACAATGGGTTCGGGTCCGAAGGCTTTTGTGCTGGATCCTCTTTTGGCGAGTTCATCAGCTGCATCGTTTCCAAGTGATCTACTGTGTCCTTTGATCCATTGTAATGTCACCGTGTTGCGGTTTAGTACCGTAACTCGTTCTAGGGCATTATGGCATTCTAGTATTAGTCTCGACGTGATCTGGTTTCTCTTTAAGGATTGGAGAACTGAGGCACTGTCGGAAAGTGTACGAATATGAGTATCCATAACTTCCCTGGCCTCTATGGTATGTGCCGCTTGGATAATGCCTACGCACTCTGCTTGATATACAGAGTTGAGCATTCCCAGGGGTCTGGATATTTTGATGTTTAGGTCGTCGGAGAAAACTCCGACTCCTGTTCCATCGTCGGTTTTCGATCAATCAGTGTAGATCCTTAGCACTTTTGGACCTGAGTAGTCACACATCTCCGCTGTGAGCTCTATGTTGTAGTGCTTTTGGAAGCAGTGGGTCTTCAGGGTTCTGTCGCAGGGTGATGCCATCATGGGCTGTTGTTTGATTGCGTCGTCTTTTATGCGCGTATGTTTGATTCTGGAATTCTTACTTAGGGTGCCGGATACTTCGAGCCTGAAGGTCGCTAGGGCCGCCTCCTCTCTTACGACGAGATGTAGAGGTGGTAACCCCAGCATTACCTGTAACGCGGCAGTGGGTGATGTTCTCATGCTGCCGGTGATTGCTATACAGGCAAATCTTTGTACCTTTTCGAGGTCCTTCTGGGCTGTGCTCAGGTTGGTCCTGGGCCACCAAACTATGGAGCCGTATGTAATGATTGGTCGGATGACGGTGGTGTATAGCCAGTATGTGATTTTGGGGCTTAGGCCCCAATTTCTGCCGAGCAATCTTTTGCATTGCCATAGGGCTATGCTGGCTTTTGTGGTGATGTAATCAGTATGTTTTGCCCAGTTCAGCTGTTTGTCCAAATAAATACCCAGGTACTTGGTTTCAGTCGACAGGCTTAGGGTGGTCTCAAAGAAACGTGGTAACTGTAGGTTTGCCAACTTCCTTTTCTTTGTGAAAAGGACGAGTTCGGTTTTGGTGGGGTTCACTCCTAGTTTGTACTCCTTGCACCAGTCTTCCACCATCTTCAAGGCTTGGCGCATAATGTTACATAGTGTGTTTTCATGTGTGCCATTTATTATTATGGTTATGTCATCTGCATAGCCCACCATGTAGTAGCCTCTGTCATTCAGACGTTTGATAAGGCTGTCCACCACGAGGTTCCATAGGAGTGGTGAGAGGACGCCCCCTTGAGGGCTCTGAGTCTTAGCATATTTGTGATCCATCCTCGCAGGGTCGAGTCCATACCGTGATTCTCGAGGGCTGCGTTGATGCTATGGAAAATGGTTTTGTCAAAAGCCCCTTCTATGTCAATAAAAACAGCTAGTGAGGAGTACTTGTGGTCTACTGCACATTCGATCTTAGAGATCACACTGTGTAGTGCGGATTCTGTTGATTTTCCTGTGGAGTAGGCGTGTTGATTCTTGTTTAGTGGTAGCTCCCGAAGAGATCCGTCCCGGATGTGTCGGTCACAGAGTCTCTCGAGGGTTTTTAGGAGGAATGATGTCATGCTTATTGGTCTATATGCTTTGGGTTGTGTGTAGTCTGGTTTGCCTTGTTTGGGGATGAAAATAACTTTCACCTCTCGCCATTCAAGTGGTACATAGTTGTGTGCTAAGCAGGCTTGATAGATGACAGCCAGCCACGGTGTAAGGACGTCTACACCCCATTGTAGCAGGGCTGGGAAAATTTCGTCTAAGCCTGCGGCTTTGTACGGTTTGAAGGTCTTGATTGCCCATTTTATTCTGTCTTCAGTTACTATGGTACGGGCTCTGGACTAGCCCTGGTCGTTTGGTGTGTGCATTGGCTCACTTTCCCATGTGTGGTGTAATCTGTCAGTATAAGTCGGTTATAATAAATAAATCTATACATATAATAAAAAAGTAAAAAAACTGTGTCTGTACATTGAATATATTAAAAAAATAATAATTGAGGGGGGTTTAGAACGGGAGGGGCCCGCAAGGGCCGGTGCCTGCCAGGGCTGCGGGACTGTTCGAAAGAGATACCGCGGCCCTGGAACATAAAGGGCCAATGAAGGAACATGGGTGTTTTTTAGTCAGTAAGAGTCTGACACTCCCTTCCGCTCCGCCCAGAGCGGGAGGAGTCATTTGATGATTTCTCACCCCCCAAAAAAAAAAAAAAAAAAAAAAGGGGGGTTTAGAAACAGTAATAGAGCACGAAACCAAAAAAAAAATTGTGTCTGTTTGTTTGTACACACTAATCTTGGGAACTACTTGACGGATTTGAATGTTTTTTCTTTTGTTGTATAGGTATAAAGTCTGAGCAACATATAGGCTATAATTTATCTTGGAAACTTGAACACCTGATGCAGAACCGCAACAGACCAGCTAAACTATAAGAGATACAAAAATGGCACCTTAGCAAAAATTGTTTCACGTGATGAGCATTTTCTGCTAAGAGAATAAATTTGAAGATCTGGAACACCTGATGTGGAACTCCAAGAGCCCAGCTACACTATAACATATAATTATAGGAATGACGTCTTAGCAAGAGTTGTTCAACCTGATGAGCACTCTCTGTTGTCGTATAAAATTTGAAGATTTGGAACAGCTGATATGGAACTCCAAGAGCCCAGCTACACTATAACCTATATAGGAATGACGTCTTAGCAAGAGTTGTTCAGCCTGATGAGCACTCTCTGTTGACGTATAAAGATTGTAGATCTGGAACACCTGTTGTGGAACTCCAAGAGTTCACTGTATAATTATCTGGGAGTACCTCCACGCGGTGAAGGCGGTAACAGTTTAGGACTGATTTTCGATGAAAATTCTATGAATCATTGAAAATTTGACTCTACTGGCTAAAACTCCCATTTATTATTTTATTTTATCGAATAAATATGCCTTCGGGCTTATGTTATTTGAGTGTTTAATTTCCTTTTCCATTTATCTTCGTGACACGGTTAACGCAAGGGAGCAGTCACTTAGATTTTAATTGATCAGGTATCTTCAGAATAAAACTATAACCATGCCTAGAAAGAGGTCAAATCTTTCCCAACGTTCCAAAGGAGCTAAAAGATTGAGGATCATAAGATTCCAAGAAGAACGGATATAGAATTGCGCTTGAGTTCTCAGCGTATCTACGCATCTGTTGCTAGGTCTCTAGAGACAAGTGCGGAACATGATGCGCGACTGTCCGCTGATCGTGAACGTCACGCATTGTCTCGCGAGTCGGAGACGTTCACGGATAGAGAATTGCGCTTGAGTTCTCAGCGTATCTACGCATCTGCTGCTAGGTCTCTAGAGAAGTGCGGAACGTGATGCGCGATGTCTGCTGATCGTGAGCGACATTTGTATTGTCTCGCGAATTAGAAACGTTTACTGATACAGAATCACGCTTGAATTCTCAGCGAATTCGCACATCTACTTACAGGTCTTTAGAAACGAGTGATGCACGTGATGCGCGACTAACTGCTGATCGAGATTATCACACATTGTCCCGAACACGTACACAACAATATATTCATAATCAGTTAGAAAGTGAGAGAGAAAGACTTGCTGGAGTACGGCATGAAGAGACAGAAGAAGAGCGCAACGAACGTCTGCTGTGAGAATAAATTTGAAGACCTGGAACACCTGCTGTGGAACTCCAAAGCCAAACAAACACTATAACATATTAAGGAATGACGTCTTAGCAAAAGTTATTTAGTCTGATGGGCATTTCCTGTTGACATACAAAAATGAATGATCTGGAACGACTCCAATCGTCTCGCTCATCCCGTTGTTTTCCCGTCCCCGGGCCTCAGAATTCTACATCAGACGTTTCAGATTTTCGATTTTGACGACCCCGTTGTCGCTGGCATAAGCAACGGGATCCGCGTACGAAGTCGCGGGCAGAAGCTAGTAAATAAATAAATTTAATTAAAATTAAAAACAGTGGGAAGTTATAACACCAAAAATGAAGAAGTCATTATTGCTCAGCAAGGAGCAAATAACGCAAAGCAAGTCGGCGAAATAGAAAAAAGGCTGGTGATCGGCATTGCTTTTTTAATGTTGTGTATTTGTCTATGTGGAAGACAATGTTGTACCAGTGCTAGAAAATGGATAAGAAAGGAGCTGTCATCGGTGTGGCCAGAAGGACCTGCAATCAAAGCGGCCCAGCAGGCTACCGCAAGCTTCATACGCGTAAAATAAATGAGTAACAGTGAAAGTGATGCAAAATATGACACAGTGATTATAGTGACATAGTTAGAACATTAGATATAAGTACGGTTTAGTAACACTAAGTATATAAAAACCAGTAAAACATTATTGTAATATTTGGGTATAAATGCACATCAGCATTGTAAGAAACTAAGAAATAAAATCACGGTATGTGTAAACAAAATTACAATTTTGTTTACACATACCGTCCATACAGGAAATGTCTACAATAACAATAATTCCAGGTAACATAATATAATAAAGATGTATTATCAATGTAAGCAGTGTGTGTGTAAAAATAGATTAATAAATAAGTATGTGTAGTTGGATACGGTGCCTGCGTGCCAGAAGAGTAGTGTGTGCATGTTTTATGGTGGCGTCATCATGCCAAATACTGTGGACTCTAATAGGGTGACCAATTATTTTTATAGCAGAGTAGTTTGCCATGGTGACTACCCTTAACGCTGTAGCTTATTTTGGTTTAAGGATTTCTTTGCTATTGTTAAGGGGGGGAGGTATGTAGGAACTACAGTTATAATGCAAACGTGGCAAATGCAATTTGCCCCGCGCTGACAGGCGAGCGGCCAGTCGTCTCCGCCGCGCCATAGCATGGACTTGTGTGCTATCGATATTATGATAAGAAACGTCACTGTATCATAACTCCTGATCTATAAATAGACTTTATATTGGACTCTGTGATTTCATTTACATCCTTCTCCAACCAACTACCGAAGGTTCCAACACAGTGCAAAGTGGTTCTTTTTGCGCTTGCATGACATGTTCGGGAGGGCGCTGTTAATAAACATCTATGAAATTGTACATATTGAAAAAACATGTTTTATTTCTGAAGTTCTGCATGTTACCTCCAACAGGCTCCAACGCGCGTGTTTTGCTAAGGGATTCTTGAGTCCTCCTGTTGCTTTCATTATGTACCATTCACAACGAGATGAATAGATTTTTAAGAGAAGAGGACATAATCTAGGCACGTAATAATCTATGAAAAGACATTCTTGCCAATCGGATATAGTACCTACGAGTTCAAGGTAGCGTTGTTTGTCAAGAAAATTTGCATCGGAAAATGCGGAAGAAAACTTGGTTACATACACACAGCTCCACTAAGGGGCTGTCTCCACGAGCGAGAGAATCGCGGCGATATTGCGTATTTGTATGGGATAATATCGCCGCGATTCTCTCGCTCGTGGAGACGGCCTCTAAGAGAGGGTATAGACATACGTGGCACGGACGATAATAATGTGACTCAGGTTGGCTGGACAAATCTTCAAAATAGCTTGCATTTAACTAGGTCAATAGGTCACTTTATGTGACGGCTAAACACCCTTATTTCAGAATTTGTGACGCTACAGAATCTTAGATAATCGATCGAAAACGTGTCCAGCCATCTTGAAAAACCACTTTTCGCTGGTCTCTCAATCTTGGTAACGGAAGAGATTTTGACGACTTTTTGCATATCACCGGGCGTCACATAAATTTGTGACGGGCACCGAGCTAAAAGTTTTGTGATAAGTACAGTGGTTTAATAGAAAAATGCAAAAATCTGTGTCCAGCCATCTTGAATTTACGTATAAAACTTATGGCTGGCACTTCCGAATCTCAATAACGGGGGCGTTTTCGAATATGGTTCCTTTACTAATACTTGGTGACGCAATGTGTGACAGTAATAACGTTTGATTTATGGCGTCACATGTAAGGGTTTACGAGAAATCAATAAAAACTTAATGTCCAGCCAACCTGAGTTCAAGATGGCTGGACACATGTATCTCCACTGCCTGATGATCTACGACCTTCAAAATGTTGTGACGGGGACGATAATGATAACCTGAAATTGTGACGGAGAAACTTTGCGTAGTTTCAAAGATATTGACCATTTAAATTTTCCCATACAAACATCCATTAATATTGTGAGGTGACCATAATTTTACATGAATAAAGGATTTCTTTTTAATCGATTAATTGGCCGGTAGCATCCACGCCTGCTTTGTATTTGATTTTGATTCTGAGATCTGATTCTTCATAGTAATAAAAGAAATAATTGTGAACCTAATTAAGGTTTGTCTTATTGAGACATATACGAAGGATGATTTAAGTACAGGCGTCTTTGAAATGAAACACAAACTTGACAAACTTTTTGCTAATACTTTACTTAATGACCCAGCGGAGGATACAATTTCTCTTTTTAATGACAACGATGAGACTAGTGACGACAATATATTTTTACATTGGTTCAATGAACAGGTGAGTAAAAAAAAAGAAAATGTCGCTAAATGTGAACCCGGTAATGTAGATAACTATTTGTACTTTCCCATGTTTATAGCCCTACTCAAAAGACTTTTGAATAAATTGCCACTGTGGTCAAACGTAACGTGTCCTATTTTTAAAAATGAGAATAAAGCCCCGTCTTCTTCTGCTGCGGAAGTTTATTTTAAGAACTTAAAAAAATTAATATTTCGAACTAAATTAACTCGACACCGACTAGATAATTTTATTATGACTCATACAGAATTTTTAGATGAGGAACTTACATTAGCAATGAGTAATTTAATATTGGACGCAAATAAAACTAAAAAAAATATCTCAAGAAAAAAACGCTGTATAAGTAAGTACAAATAAATAAATGTGATTTTATTTACAGCAAAACATTATTTTTTCATTTAAATACCTTCAGAGCATTAGTTTAGTTCTCCTGACATAATATATACCTACTAAAAATAATAGATATCTGCACGTAAATAATCAATAACATTTAAAAATTACACCCCCCCCCCCTTCCTCACTTCTACATTTTGTCTTCTATTGATTTAAATATCTACAGTTGTTCGTATTAGTATCACCAATACACGGATTTTCGTCCATTAAAGAAAACACTTTAAAATATACTTGTCCTACATAAAACCTACAATATTGGTTACCCTACTGCAGTGTTTGTATGGGGAAATTTAAATGATCAACATCTTTGAAACTACGCAAAGTTTCTCCGTCACAATTTCAGGTTATCATTATCGTCCCCGTCACAACATTTTGAACACATTTACTTATCACAAAACTTTTAGCTCGGTGCCCGTCACAAATTTATGTGACGCCCGGTGATATGCAAAAAGTCGTCAAAATCTCTTCCGTTACCGAGATTGAGAGACCAGCGAAAAGTGGTTTTTCAAGATGGCTGGACACGTTTTCGATCGATTATCTAAGATTCTGTAGCGTCACAAATTCTGAAATAAGGGTGTTTAGCCGTCACATAAAGTGACCTATTGACCTAGTTAAATGCAAGCTATTTTGAAGATTTGTCCAGCCAACCTGAGTCACATCGATAATATCGTCGAGATTCTCTCGCTCGTGGAGACAGTCCCTAATTAAAGTGGTTACAACGAACTGAACTTACAATGACAACACAAAATCGGCTGTGGAAGGTAAAATGGCAGCGGAATCAAAACATTCCTCAGTCGATTTCTAATCTTGTATTAAATTGTGATATTGGAATATATCCCACTATTAGATTTTTTATGTATTCTTGCAATACTATAATAAAAATAATTAATGTGTAACTCAGGGGGATCGGCGTTGAGGGCTGAAATACAGGTTATGCCTAGTTCGGCCCCAAATGCTAATACTTTTGTGTACTTTAAGTTTAGATTAAACACTTCTCTTGCAAAAAATGTACATATTTATGTGAATAAACATTATTATTATTATTATTTCCTTTATTTATTTTTAGACATATTAAGTACATTTTTAAATATTAGAATATAAAATAATATAAAAAAACATTTAAAAATATAAAAAATAGTAGCCCACCGGCATCGGGAACAGGGTCCGAGCTACCGATGGTCAGGGCTCTTGAGAGAGGAACCTCCTAACAATACCCGCCGTGTCCAGAAGAACTGCCTTCTGAATCAAGCGCTTGATCCAGCTGCCCAGCGAGAGCCTCCTCAGATGGTGGTCGAGGCTCTTGGCTATTAAGCCATTGGCCGACACGACTATCGGCACAATGACTGCTGTACTCACGTCCCACATGGCGACAACCTCGCGAGCCAGATCTAGATATTTGAATTGTTTATCTTTCTCTGCTTTCACGAGGTTCTCGTCATGCGGGACCGTTATATCAACAATCATTGCGCGACGCTCCAATCGATCTATCACCACAATGTCAGGCTTATTGGCAACAATAGTCCTGTCAGTGATGATAGGTCGATCCCAGTACAACGTGATATTACCATCATCGAGAACTGGGTCGGGCGCATACTTATAGTATGGCACTTCTGATTCCACAAGGTTGTACTTCAAAGCAAGTTGCTGGTGGATAATCCTGGCAACAAGGTTGTGTCTATGCAAGTACTCTCCGTTAGCTAGACGAGAACACCCAGAAATAATGTGTCGAATTGATTCTCCTGGACGGTGGCATGCCCGACATATGTCAACCGTGCCATCCTTCACAATGTATTTCCGGTAGTTATTCGTCATCATAACTTCGTCCATTATTGCACAGACAAAACCTTCGGTTTCCCCGAAGAGGTCACCGAAACGCAGCCAAGATACGGACGCTAAGAAGTCTACATCGGGCCCATGTAGGGCCCGGTAAAAGCGCCCGTGCAGCTCCTTGCTCTGCCATACCTCCATGCGGTCATTAGTGTCTAATACTCTAGGCTTGCGCCAGTTCTCGTTAGCCAGGGAGAGCGGGGTAAGGCCCTTATCCACTGAGACCACATCTCGGTGCATACCCACGTCGGCTTCTAGGAAGTATTCCCTGAGACTGCATACCTCACGGTTGTGCAGGGTCTTAGCATTTAAGAAGCCACGACCCCCGCACTTCCGCGGGATATACAGTCTCATCACCGACGACCGTGGGTGATGCATCCGATTTGCGGTCAGCAGTGAGCGGACCCTCCTATCCAGGGCATCAAGTTCCGTCTGAGTCCATTTGAGTATGCCGAAAGAATACATCAAAACCGGCATGACCCAACCGTTGAAGGCGCGCACCTTGTTTCCGCCTGACAGAAGACTGCCAAGAACCTTATTCAGGCGGCCAAAGAAGCGTTCCCTCAACGATTGTTTCATGTCGGCAGTATTGATACCTAATGCTTCCGACATACCCAAATACTTGTAGGTTTCTGTTGAGGAGAGGGATCTAAGGTGTATGGAATCCGAGAGTTGAGTTCCCACGGATTCCATAATCTCCCCTCGCTTGACATGCATGACTGCACATTTGTCCACACCAAATTCCATCCTGATGGCGCTACTGAAAGTTTCTGTTACCTTCAGTAGCTTCATCAGTTGCAAATTGTTGGGGGCAATGAGTTTCAGATCATCCATGTAAAGAAGGTGAGATATGACCTGACCACCTCTCCTCAACCGATAGCCTAGACCTGAACCTTCCAGCAGCGTGCTGAGAGGGTTCAAGGCTAGACAAAACCACAATGGACTAAGACTATCACCCTGGAATATTCCGCGCTCTATACTTATCGGTTCGCTGTTCCCCTGGATCTGTCGACATCCTGGATAGCGAAGGACCCTTCTCCAATGCCCCATACATGACATCAGGAAGGTACGTAGAGTTGCATCAACTTTATACAACTCCAGCACCCTCATGAGCCATGTGTGAGGCACAGAATCATAGGCCTTCTTATAATCTATCCAACATGTAGACAGATCCCTTCGGGAGCGGCGAACCTGTTGGCTAATGGCCATATCTATGAGGAGCAGCTCCTTAGTACCGCGGGACCCGTTCCTATATCCATTCTGAGATGCAGACATGATACAATTACTTTCAATATGTTGATTGATTTTAGCTCTCAAAATGGATGTAAGAACTTTATAGACTGTTGGTAGACAAGTGATTGGTCTATAATTTTTGGGTTCCGCAGTACTACCTGATTTATGGAGCAGGTGGGTAATTCCAGTCGTCAAGAACTGGGGCAGCGACCCTGACTCTAAGGCTGATTGAAGCTGGGACGCCAAGCGAGCGTGCGATCTCTGAAACCATTTGATCCAGAAGTTGTGCAGTCCATCCGGCCCTGGAGATTTCCAGTTAGGCAAAGGACGGACTGCACGAGCTACGTCTTGGGGGCTGATGATAATTGCCCCCATTTCTGGTATTGGATCACACGCTTGTTCAACCTCCCGGATCCAATCGCCCTCAGTGTGACTGACAGGCACCGACCAAATGCTGCGCCAAAATGCGCGTGCGCCGTGATTCGGAGCGTAGTCGATCAAGTACGGTGTCATCCAACATATGATTACGCTGGATGACCCGCACCTGATCCGACAGTCGTTGCGCCGACACGCTGACACCTGGCTCAAGCACCTGAAACAGAGAGAGCATCCGACCACGGTACGCAGTCAAGTTGCTTCCCCCCTCAGTAGCCCCATAATATGCGCGCATGACATTCTCATTAATGGACTGAGTCCATCGCATGCGCGACACATTTCCACCGGCAGCGGGGACCCTGTTCGGGGCCGGTTGGCCTCGAGGTCCCAAGCCCGCTGGTGGCCGTCCTCTTCCTCGTCGTCGTGGTGGTGATGACGGCGGGGAGAAAAACTCGTCGCTCGAGCTCGACGCAACTGCAGCGACCGAAGACACAGCACTCACGGTTGAGGCGCGTCCCGGCGGCTGCGAGGCGGAGCTGAGCGACGAGTCCGGAGATGGTGGGTGTGCCCGTAGTTTGGCCCGGCTTCTAGTCAGCATAGTTTCTTCATAGTTTCAGCATAGTTTCGTCAAAGACATTCAAATGTCAAAGACATTCAAATGTCAAAGACATTCAAATTGATGTGGGTATATAATTTTATTTACATTTATTTCATGATGATCCGATTATTGTATATAATTTTTCTTTTTTTTTTCCTTCTATTTATACTGTCCAACACATATTATATTTCAATTAAATTGGCAAAAATTTTACAAAATTAAAATCGGCTGAAAAAACCGTTGTGTCACATTGACACCCGGGCCACAGATTATTATTATTATTATTATTACTACCAGTTAGTGTAGCGACAAAAAATTATACTTAACCTTTTCACCGCCAGCGTACACAGAACGCGATGCCTCGCCTAGCGCCAAGCTATATAAAATATATAGTAAACAGTAGTGATGAGGGTAGCGTCATATCGATGAATGAAAATTATACACGTTAAGTTATGTTTTATTTATAATTTTACGGATATAAATAAAAACTGATTAACTATTTCCATATTTGTTTTATTTCACAGTATCAATATTAAGAAAAAACAATATAAATTATAAGTATCAAAGAAACAAATACGTAACTCAATTAGAGCCATAAGAAATGAGGTACATCTCTAATTGTTTCATGACGTCATTCTTTGACTTCATTTCAAGTCCTTGGCGCTCAGAACACGTTAAATTCAATTCTGATTAGGGATGTGGTCTATGGTCTTTTTTCTATGTTTGTCTACTCCCGTGTTTTTTAAACTACTTCAGTCAACATTTTTTACCGTTAGGTATACAATATATCTAAGCACAAAAAAATGTTCAAATATTTCTAATTCTGTGCAATCTCCATTCATAAAATTAATATTTAGCCCGGACGTAACAAACAGCAAAATACCTACACACACACACACTATGTGATGGTGTGTGTGTACAAGCACAAGATATCTGAGCCAATCTTTTTTATTTTTCATTCAGAATTGAATCTCACAAATAGGTACAATGTTTTATTGAATAAACGATATTATTATTATCAAGCTGGACACACCTCAGAATCATCGTCTTCTGGTCCAACATTCTCCACAAAATACTCCAGAGACCGATTCCCACCTTGTAGAATGCTTAAAAGCTCATCCGTATCCAGTTCTTCGTTCATGTCAATAACTTACTTATTTCTTTACTTATTAATAATGAAGCAATGAAAAGTGCAACAAATATTGGTGCAGACTGCACTATGAAAAAGTGACCTTGACAGCCATACGTTCATTTTTATAACATAGTTAAAATGAAGAGCTTCTAATGAAGTCGTGGCGCTGGTGGCACGAAAATCTGGAACTTCTATTGATGTCCGTGGCGGTGAAAAGGTTAATACATTTTTTCAAATAGAAGATATTAAAAATTAAAAATTTCCCAGTCCAGGCGGGGGGGGGGGGGTATTTTAGTTCTGTGTTTTCCCGCCTGTTCTTGCTGCTCCTGCACAGATCAGTTGGTTGAAGTTTACTATGACGTCTTATAGCAGGAGTAATTCTAGTGTGGGAAAGAGACAGCCATACAGGTCGTCTAGCGCCATCTCTTTCCCACACTGGAATTACTCCTGCTTATACTCAGTCACAATACGTCATGGTAGGCCACCTGTTCTTGAAATAATTACCTACAGCCGGGCGGTACGTACGCACGCCAGGCCTACAGTACCCTTTTTTAATATTTTCATCTACTTAGTTAAGTTTCTTTCTAGTTTTGTGATTGTACTTAAATATTATATTAAAAAAAAAAACAAAATTTTTGTGAATGAAATAGGAAGGTTCAATAAAAATACAAGTTGTGTCTTTTCATTAGTAGATCGAGAGATATTTTCGCCTCTACTGAGAGTCTGAGACGTATGGAAAGCTTTATAATTATAAGTAAAATTGTATAAAAAATCGCATTGGGATAAAGTTTAATAAAAAATACTTTTGGAAAACATGGACAAGGAGGAGAAAAGGGAATATCTTTCACTTGGTTAACATACCTATTTAGTACCTAAATACTTGTACTTATTTCAATCAAATATTCACAAATCGCACGCTTCTGCTTACAAAACCATCACGAAGTAGGTGCCTACGTTCGTTCGTTCGTCAGTGAGGCGGCGCATTCGCGACTCGTTGCGTAGGTAGGTACCTAACTAGGTACTCAGGGCATACCACACTCGAGACTTGTAGGTTTGACTCGCGTTTCGACCGTTTGTATGAAGATACACTTCTACTGATATTATTACCGTGCTAGGCTAGCACTTCTATGGAATGCTCCGCCTTATGTAATTATGGAGAATTAAGATAAGTTATCTGATTGATAATAGAAATCAGCACGTAGGTGCCTCCATTTGATCAATCGAACATCCTAACTTGATTATTAAATATTTTATTCGCAATTTCAATCGCTTTAAGTAGTTACCGGATTTAATGCATTCACATGTTCACAATCAGTAGATAACATTTTTGTATTAATTTAGGTGATTGATCTTGCCGTATGCACTTACATAAGTACCTAAAAAACTAATGGAAACTTATCAAGCTTTGCCTTTATCGAATGATAGTTATACAGTTCAATTAATCTTGTTATTTATAAAGGTTTATTAGTGAGATTATCGTGACAAGGTCGAGGTGTCGTCAACAACACTTTGTCCAGGTTACAGGGTGTATTTTAACATGCTGATTGCGAATTTGCTGAAAGCAGAGGTTTAGGCCCACGATTTTTTGGTGCACCTTACCACCTGCGAACCCGCGACGAGTACGAGTAGTGCTGCAGCCACTGCGCTAACTCCTCACTGTGTCGTAAGATATGTAGAAACAAAAGGGCCTTGGCTCAAAGGGCGGTCAGTGCGTCGTCTTAGGGGCGGACAACACTATTACCTAGCAGAGAACTAGGTACTAAAATTTAGTCACGTATTTTATATTATCACGTAGGATCACGAACGGCTTTATAGCCACCATCCGGGCACGATACAGAATCCCGGCTGTTACTGACCGTAAAATTTCAGTTTGATGGAAAAACCCAATAAGTAACTCTTTGTCCAATCTAGCTATCGAACCCATCTCTCATGCGCAGGAGTAGGGCTTGCGACCACTAGACTAACTAGTTAGTTTACAATACATAGGTACATACTGGGTGGACGAGACACCGACGCGAAAACGGTTATATATCACGTATTCAGTACATCATTTTGAGCCCACATAGAAATTTTTCATCGGCAATTTGAAAAAAAAAAACTGCTTTTCCATACACTTTGACCGTGTAGGCTAGGCATAGCACTTTTGTAGGAAACAGCTGTTTTTTTTTAATAACCGATGAAAAATTAATATGCGTGGGGGCTCAGAATGATGTAGGTACTGAAAACGTGGTAACCGTTTTCGCGTCGGTGTCCGTTCCACCCAGTATAAATAATGATAGCGGTTTTTAGGTACTTATACACGAGAACTCTTCTTTAGTGCCTTCGGTTAACACGACTAATATTTATTAACAACCTTGAATAAAGTTCAGATTACTAATCATTAGGTATTTTGGTAAAGTCCCTATTGATACAACACGACATAAAATCCCACCCATAGACAATATTTTCCCACGTTAGACCTAAAATCAGCACAATACACAAATCACTGATTTTCGGCAGTTGCAGTATCAACCTATCACTTTTATGATATAATCCGCACTTGTTATTGTTATCGAAGATAACAATGAACATTATTATTTTGCTCAAGTGACTATGATTTGAGAAATAAAAGAGACTGTTATAGATAGTCTCCAAACTTGAAGCAAACGTTGAAACTCCATTCGTGAGCGTGCAAAACGTATAATCTGTTGGACGCTCAATGCTCGGCTTAAGAGGACTTTGGCTACATACACAGCACCAGTCTGCTGGTTCCATGCTTCTATTCTCCTGAGCACCAACAGTAATCTACTTATTATATACCTACTTTGCTAACTGGCGGTTAAGGGAACAGCCGATTTCTTTTCGCGATTTCTGGGTCGGTCCTATGGTACCTATAAGTTATTCATAATGATGAGTTTAGTCGACGTCGTAATTAATTTGCTAACTTAAGGTTGACGCCATTTTTAATTGATTAAAGTAAAGCCTAAAAGGAACATTGATTTAAGTCCGATGTGGTCACTGGTAGTCAACTTTAGTGAAGAATCTTTTGGCAATTGCTGTCACTGGTAAAGCAGTTACAACGTTGACTATACAACGGTTCTTGTATTGTATAACGGGCTGGTGTTCGCAACTCCACGTCCAAAGCGCGTATTTTGCGTGTATAACGGTCCCTTTTGAGATTTTCAATTGTTTCAATTTTTTTATTCCTTGTACAATTACCAAATATTGATCTCATTTTCATAAACTATTTGGTGACACTACTAAATCAGAATGATCCTTCAATATTCGCATACATAATAGCAACATTAAACCTGTTGTTGACTCAATGATAAGCTATCAACGCTACAAAACAATAAAAGGTTTCGAGTATATAAAAACCGATTAGTGGTCCCTTGACATTCCAAATTTGCATTAGGCACTGTTTTATTTTCGGTGAGGTCCGAGTAAAAAATCATCAAGAAGGCAGCCTTCACGCCTGTTCCCAGTACCGCTTAATTTGCCAAGGGAAGATTATTTCTGATCAACATTAAAAAAAAATTGCAATACTAGACAAGGAGGTCAAAATGAAGGCAGAATATCGCGACGATCCTGAATATCCAGAATCAATGGACAACAATGATCCTCTGGGACACTTTAGACAAAGATTTTTTCTCAAGAAAGACTACATCTACATGTGTGGGAACTCCCTGGGACTCGCCACTAAGGACGCCGAAGAGTGTGTGTTAGAAGTCATGAACCGATGGAAAGGCGAAGGTATCAAAATCTGGATGGTCGACGACAACAAATATTACCTGTATTCCAGGTATTTGTCCAAGCTCATGGCACCTATAGTTGGAGCCGATCATGACGAAATATGCATCTTTGGCGGCACCACCATCAACATCCATCAAGGTATTAGCACGTTTTATAAACCCTCTAAAGACAAATACAAAATATTGGTAGACGACATCAACTTCCCTACAGATCGTTACGCAGTGGATAGCCAAGTAAGATTGCAAGGTTACGAACCCAAAGATGCTGTGAAAGTCGTCAAAAGTAACGGGAAGTTTATGGATGAAGAAGCAATCATAAATGCAATGACGGAGGATGTGGCGTTGGTGTTTCTCCCTACGGTGTACTACCGAAGTGCCCAAGTTCTAGACATGGTGAAAATAACCAAAGCAGCCAAAGACAGAGGCATCCTTATAGGATGGGATCTCTGTCACGGTGTTGGTGCTATAGAAATCAATTTGAAGGAAATCGACGCTGATTTTGCAATATGGTGCACTTACAAATATCTAAACGGAGGTCCTGGATCTTCTGCGGCTTTGTACATCAACCGAAGACATCACACAAGATTGCCAGGTCTAGCTGGATGGTATGGAAACAAAATTGAAACTCAGTTTTTGTTGAGACAAGAGTTTGATCATCAGCAAGATGCGAATGGATGGCAGATTGGAACTCCTAATGTTTTATCGATGGCGTCTTTAGAAGGCGCTTTGAGAGTTATCAATGAAGCTGGTATACCGAATATGAGGAAAAAGTCCCTACACATAACTGGCTATCTCATGTTCCTAATAGAAACGAAGCTCGCAGATTACGGGTTTATAGTTGGAAACTTGAGAGAAGATAGCAAGAGAGGCGGTCATGTATGCTTCGAACATGATGAAGGTTACAGGATCAGTATCGCGTTGAAGTCTCGAGGGATTGTGCCAGACTTTAGGGATCCCAATGTCATCAGATTGACTCCAACGGCTTTATATACGAGTTATGAAGAGGTTTATAAAATAGTGGAGATTCTACTGGATATTGTTAAAACTGAGAGTTACAAAGCGATAGATAAGAATAGGAACTATGTTGTTTAACATACTCAAAGTTATATCAGTATTTATAAAATGTACCACTGGTTCATAACAGCTTATCACTCAAAATGAGTTATGCCATATTATGCTTCAAGCCGTTTAGAATACGGGACTTATCAATAATTATATGTTTGTAATGTGTGTAAATGTTATTTTGTTATCTACTTATTGTTTTGATGAAAATGAAGGTAGGGTTTTCTTCTACAAAATATAAAGTATAATATAATTTTTTTAAATAAAACAATCAGAATTTGGTTTTCTTTATATTTTAAATTGAAAATAGGCTTATACTATTTTACTTGAGTTGCAATGTGATTATATCAACATGCCATAAAATTTATCCTATCACAAGTCCAGAATTATATTAGACACATCTTTTTGGAGGTTCTTTAACAAAAAATATTCACACTTTTACTATAATCACACCACAACGTTCCATTTATAAATAAAAAAATAATTATGTATAATAATTAACAAAATGTCAAAATGTCATTCCTTACCAGTGTTGCCGGCCGAAATAAAAACATCTATTTTTAAACTAACAACATCTGTGTGTGACTTTTCGTACTTACAACTTATCTGGGATGTACAATAATGAACCCTATTTTTAATTTTTAATAAACCTTAATAATAACAGTTTTCTATTTATCATTATTATTTATTACTATTTACAGTAATTTACATCACAAGAGTATGTTGTATGGTGGTTGTGGGCGATACAACATTTTTTTTTAATTTTTCTTCAACATAAACTAACGTAAGGAACTAATAGTAAGACCAGTTCGGCCTGAAATTAGGTTTTAACAAAAATATTACAAATACGATTATTGGTTTTTCTATGTTCTTGTATTTTGGAGATGTTATCAAGTATTTATTACGTATTGTAAACTTTCAGTTAAAACCGTCCCGTTTTTTCATGAAATGCTAGCTGGAACTATGCTTACTCAGGAGTCCTAATTAATAATTGGTTAACTTATCGTTATACAACCGTGGTTTTGCATTTACAATTTAACTTGGCCATTAAACGAAATGCTTTTCTAGGACGTATCTATTTTATCATAAAAACTACATTTGTATAACATCAAGTATCTACTACTAATGCTGAATTTACGGACGGTAAGTTACAAAAACCCAGAAATCCGTAAAATAAGTAAACGTAAGCTCCTCAAATAGGAATGATGTTAGGCATACTAAGTCTTAAAACAGGACTCCTGAACACCAAACGTAAAATTTCACAAAAAGCACTAGAAAAAAAAACACTTAATTTTTTTTTAATTTTCCGATATTAAAGACCGCATTATTTTTTTTCAATTTTCAGTAACGAACAATTCTTACCTCGATTGTATTCGTGAGCGTTATTACTGGCGCCAAGTACATCGAATATGAACTACTACGTATACAGTCAGACGTACTATAGTCGAGGTACACCACTAGCACTTGAGTCCGTTCGTTGTAACCACCATACTTGTTACCGCTCACAGCACACACGAATGAGTGACAGATGGTTGCGTAGCTGTCGCCTTGAGCCTCTGCAACGAATGAGAACTAAGATCAAATATAAGTATAGTTGAGGCCAAGGAGATGGGCAATCTTGATTAAAAAGAAATATTAATCATACATCAAAAATATCGGGCTGGTGTACGTAACTTCACGTTCAAAGCGCGTATTTTGCGTACACACATCAAATACATAATAATATAGGGATATCTAGCAAGATGTTTACTATAAAAAGTTATTGTCCTCAGCACATTTATCAAATCAAATCAAATAACTATTTATTTCGAACAACATGGTCCATCTGTGTTAGTGAATAAGTACTTAAGAACTATGTTAGTGGTGAGAATTTGGTGATTACTGATTATTGGAGATACATTAAAAACAAAAAAAAAAAACAAAATAAACATGATAAACTTAATTGTTGCAAAGCGTGCATAGAATTTTGAATCTTTTAATAATTTCTAAAAATTAAAAACGGAAATGACAATAGTACATTAGATTTTTAAATACGTAGGAATGTAAATGATATGTATTTCTTTCAATAAAATTACTTCGTAACGTTTCAAAATAAAGGAGAAAAAAATAAGGAAATGAAAACCCACACAAATAACACCCGTTTTGCTATCTTGGCCACACCGCAGTAGAAACAACATTCTGGAAAATAATTCAAATGAAATACTATTTGTTGATATTACTCCTTTAAAATACCCAGAAAAGTAACAAAAAGAAATGAAGCTTCATTAGGTCAACATAATTATCACGTATAGGTATAAGTCAGGTAAACATTATAACAGGAGATGATAAATTTGGATGGATTGGATATAACAGTTGGAAAATTCGGCGGCGCCATAAATTTAGGTTTGGAAAACTAATATACGACGTAATCTTAAACAATAACGAAAAACCCACCTTTCACGTGTTCAATACAGGCCGAAGTCAAGTTTTTTTTTTGTTTTATTTAAAGTGGAAGCGTCAGAGTATCACGCGAATTTCCAATTTACATATGTTTTCGAGAATTGGAGGAGTATACAGGAAGAATTTTCCAAGTGGGCGTGGATGGCCAAATCCGAAACTATGAGGAATAGCGAAAAATGTTCAAAGGAGTCTCGAGCCCGATTTTGATGAAAACTAAAACTGCATCATTAGATTTTTGAAAAATCAATATTCCTAGCCAGGAATCGAACCTATTGGTTTTGGAAAAAAAACACTGTATTACATACACCATTCGATAGTGTCGCTAATAAGTAGTTTATAAGAATTATAAACTACTAGCTGTTTCCCGCGACTTTCGTTCACGTGAAATATATAATAGTATAAAAAATATACAAATACATATTTTTCTTTCCGAGTTCTATACAACTCCCTAAGTTAGGGTTGCCATATGCCCCGGTCATTAGTTGTTTCGCCTGACGGTTGGCCTATCAGAACAGAACCGTCAAATTTTGACATCAGTCCGCTCGCGTTTGTGTAAAAGGCGTTGCTTCCATACGTGCCTTGCGCCGCTACGCTACGCCACGCTACGCTACGCTACGCTACGCCACGCCACGCTACGCTACGCTACGCCACGCTACGCTACGCCACGCTACGCTAGCTACACTAGCTACGTACAATTGTGCAGGCGCACCGAGGGCCAGTCGTCCAGGTCGTGCGGCGGGTCGCGCGCGGCGCTGGGCTCGCGGCGCTAGGCTGCGCTACGCTAGCTACACTAGCTACGTACAATTGTGCAGGCGCACCGAGGGCCAGTCGTCCAGGTCGTGCGGCGGGTCGCGCGCGGCGCTGGGCTCGCGGCGCTAGGCTGCGCTACGCTAGCTACACTAGCTACGTACAATTGTGCAGGCGCACCGAGGGCCAGTCGTCCAGGTCGTGCGGCGGGTCGCGCGCGGCGCTGGGCTCGCGGCGCTAGGCTGCGCTACGCTAGCTACACTAGCTACGTACAATTGTGCAGGCGCACCGAGGGCCAGTCGTCCAGGTCGTGCGGCGGGTCGCGCGCGGCGCTGGGCTCGCGGCGCTAGGCTGCGCTACGCTAGCTACACTAGCTACGTACAATTGTGCAGGCGCACCGAGGGCCAGTCGTCCAGGTCGTGCGGCGGGTCGCGCGCGGCGCTGGGCTCGCGGCGCTAGGCTACGCTACGCTAGCTACACTAGCTACGTACAATTGTGCAGGCGCACCGAGGGCCAGTCGTCCAGGTCGTGCGGCGGGTCGCGCGCGGCGCTGGGCTCGCGGCGCTAGGCTACGCTACGCTAGCTACACTAGCTACGTACAATTGTGCAGGCGCACCGAGGGCCAGTCGTCCAGGTCGTGCGGCGGGTCGCGCGCGGCGCTGGGCTCGCGGCGCTAGGCTGCGCTACGCTAGCTACACTAGCTACGTACAATTGTGCAGGCGCACCGAGGGCCAGTCGTCCAGGTCGTGCGGCGGGTCGCGCGCGGCGCTGGGCTCGCGGCGCTAGGCTGCGCTACGCTAGCTACACTAGCTACGTACAATTGTGCAGGCGCACCGAGGGCCAGTCGTCCAGGTCGTGCGGCGGGTCGCGCGCGGCGCTGGGCTCGCGGCGCCGCGCTGTCTGCGGCGGCTCGGCGCGCGACACGCAGCCCTCGTGGATGTGCACCGTCGCGATGTCCGACCCGGGGATCTCGAACATTACTTCCAGGAGTAGGTTTTCCTGTGTGAGGGACGAAATGTTACAGAGAATCGAATAAAAGTGCTGAAATATTTCCGTCTTTCCACGGTTAAGGGACATTTTCCAAGTTTCTGTTAACCGTTTAGCCTGAAAGTAACATGATTACAGCGGTGCCTTTTTCTTTTATTTGTTATCTCATGGAATTGTTTGTAAGTGAAGTGACACCTGCCGAGCGACGGAGCAAGGTTACACCTGACCCCGTATTCACAAACACTTCGATTCGTATCTTTTTTTAGCATATCGAAAGCGACAGAGACAGATATTCGAGTTTCCGAATCAAAATTGGTTCGAACCATTTGTACCAATACGGGAGCTGGAATGCTTTTTGAATTACCAACAACACATCAGGTCGAAATTCCGACACATATCGACGTAGCGGAACTGTAGTAATTTCATACGGGGACGAGTTTTTTTTTGTCAAGATAACGTGTAATACAGAAGTATAAAAAAAGATGTCATTTTCAGCAGGTGTGCCGCTCCGCTTACATGAATAAACGTAATTTGTATTTGACGAAACTTTTTTGTGGCTAAATCAGTAGATAATCATATGGCAGAATTGTTTCTATTGTTCTCACAGAGAAGCAACATTATAGTACCCAGTAGTTTGTAATACCAAATATTGACGAGAAATTGGATTTTAAAAGGTACGTGCGAAAAACTCTATGGACGGTCCATACAACACGCACAAACAATTACCACGTATTAAGTACATCCTAACTAACACTTAGGCGCTTTAAGACAAGAGTTATAGTAAATCTATTAGAGCGATAACCAGATACTAAAGTTATAAATAAGTGTTACGCATTCGGAGTTAGAGCGCGCTATAACTCTACTATACCCTCGAAATGCGCACACTTTTTTATCACCTTAGGTTGTTTAATGGCGGGGTGCTTGGTCAGAAAACCTCCTCGTGGGCCCAGTGGCTGCCGGTCCCTCTCGATACGTCTGGAGGGAAAACAGCTGCTGGGACGGTGCACCCTGGGCGCGGCAGTATCCTTTCCCGATGAATGGGAAGAGATTCTTATTCCTCGGGGAATGTTACTGTCGTGGCCAATATTCTGACACGGTGGGGTCCAGTTTGGACCAAGGGGACGGTTCTCCGCGCGTCCCTCTGAAACACAGAGGGCGCAGTGGAGGAGCAAGGGCGGGCTCGGTGTGCACTAACCCTGCCTCCGAGCAGACCCGTCGATATCGTAATCCCATCGTCGAAGTGTCGTGGATCACGTCTCGCGGCTTCGATCGGGACCGTGGGTCATGGCTTGGCCGCCCGGACCGCGAGGTAGAAAACCTCTATAAAAAGTTACCCCGAATCCCAAGCGGCGCCGCACCGCGAGGAGATGTATGGCTGACGGGTAAATCAGTCGCTAGTGCGTGTCCCCGCCAGAGTATCAGCCGACCCTCTGGCGGGTAATAAATCCCGTAGGCTTATCTGGGTACAGGGGGTACCCCAGATGGACTTTTTAGATCCCCCATACTCGTGGGAACAAGTATGGAAAATCTAACACAAACACAAACAAAAAATGATGCCGAAAAAGGCAAAGGTGAGGAGGTATGGGATGCGGGGTCGGAGGCCGACGCCGTATCCAGCGATGTGAGCGCGGGGGGAGGCTCAGAGAGCTCCCGCCGCGAGAGGACCGGGACTGCTGCTGCGGAGAACAGCAAGTTCTTCCGCAAGCGGTCATGGCCGGAGAGCGACCATGGGTCGTCCTCCGAGGGCGAGCTGGCCTCGGCCCGGAAGATCCCCACCAGCAAGCGTGGTGGGATCCGGGGAAAGGGGCGGGGGCTCCCAGCGGCGGAAAGAGCGGCGCGTCTGGCTGCGGAGGGGCGTCACCCGGGGGTGACCGGTCAAGGGGTGGTCCGTTCGGGCACCTCTGGTGACGAGGCGGGTGCAGCTGGCGGCTCCGATGCGGAGCGTAAGTCCAGGTTTGCGGCGGAGGTGGAGGCCGCTTTGAGGGTTGTGGCCCACAAAGTGAAGCCCTCCACCAAATTTGGGGCCATACCGGCCGGCGGCTTCCGCCTCCATCCTGGCGGCAGCGGAGGCCACCTACGCGAGGCCTCCGCCAGGCGAGGTGGCCAAATTGCGGGCGGAGGTCGCCCGCCTGACGGCCGCCACGGAGCTTCGCCAAAAGGAGAACGAGAAGCTCCTGGCCGGTCTGCGCGAGCCCGGCTCCCGTGAGACGCCCCAAAAGGGGGGCCAGCAGCGACAAGGCCAGCCTGTGGCGGTGGAGAACCAGGTGCTTACCCTGGTTCGGCAGGAGCTGGCGGCCTTCCAGGCGCGGTTCTCCGTCCTGGAGGGCATTGTCCTGCGCCCCCCCCTGGTGGCTAACAAGGCCGCCCCGGGCCCGAGGGCGGCCTCATATGCCGCTGCGGCTGCCGCTTCCAGATCGGGGCCGTCCAGCCAGCCCTCCGGTAGGGCTGTGTTGGCCCCTGAAAAGCCGGCACCGGTGAAACCAGCGCCGGTGAAGGGTGCGGTGGCCCAGAAGAAGGGCAAGGCGGTGGCCCAAAAGAAGGGCCAGCCGCCGCCGCCGCAGCAGCAGCAGCGGCCCCTGCCCCCACCTCCGCCCCCTAAGCCAGCCGCGGCCGAAGCCGGGTGGCAGGTGGTCGGGGAAAGGAAAAAGGGGAGGAAAGCGGCCAAAAAGGCCAGGCAGGCGGAGCGGAAGCGCCAGCACAAGGCGAGAAGCGTCGCGGCTAGGCTCCGCGCCCCGAAGACCGCAGCTGTAGTGATCACACTACAGCCGGACGCGGAAAAGAGGGGCGTGTCCTACCGGGACGTGCTTGCGAAGGCGAAAGCGACGGTAAACCTCGGGGAGCTGGGGATCACCGGGGGACTCCGGCTTAAAGTCACCGCGACAGGGGCGCGAGTGTTGGAGATCCCCGGTGAGGCCAGTGGCTCGTCCGCTGACTCTCTGGCTGAAAAGCTCAGAGCGTCCCTGAATGCGGACGAGGCCCGAGTGTCCAGGCCCGTTAGATGCGCAGACCTGCGCATCCTGGGTCTGGACGACTCGGTCACCGAGGAGGAGTTGGTGGCCGCCGTCACCAGGACCGGTGGGTGCCCTGCCGAGCACGTCAAGGCGGGCACCTTACGTCCGGACCAGATGGGCATGCGTACCACCATGGTAAGCTGCCCTGTGACGGCGGCTAGGAAAATTGTGGAGGGCCGAAGGCTCCTGGTGGGGTGGGTCTGAGCGCTGGTGAAGCTGCTGGAGCCCAGACCTCTGAGGTGCTTCCGCTGCCACGTGGGGCACCTCGGAGGTGGATCGCAGCGGCCTTTGCTTCCGCTGCAGTCAGCCTGGTCACATGGCCGCGGCTTGCTCCGCCACGCCGCACTGCACTGCATGTGCGGCGGCTGGCAAGCCGGCCGATCACCGGGCTGGGAGCAAGGCCTGCGCCCAACCCACCAAGGCCAGGGGCAGGGGAAGGCGAAGGCCCTCCGCCACCACCCAAACCGTCGCCACCGCCGCAGCCACCCGTCGCCGCCGCTGCTGCCACTGCCACTGCTGCAACTCCCGCAGCGGGGCCCTCACAGGGGGCCCGGGAGGGGGCTGAAATGGAGTGCCAATAATGGCCCCATTACGCCTCCTCCAGGCGAACATCAACCACTGCGCCTGCGCTCAGGATCTGTTGCTCCAGAGCATGGCGCAGTGGTCGATTAACGTCGCCGTGGTCGCTGAGCCGTACTTTGTCCCTCCCAGGGAAGACTGGGTGGAGGACCTTAGCGGCTCAGTGACCATCATTTCGTCGACCGCCGCCGGTACCCCGACCCTTGAGAGTGTCAGGAAGGGTCAGGGGTGCGTAGCAGCACGGTTCGGAGAAATAGTCGTAGCGGGAGTTTACTTCTCTCCGAACCGAACTCTCGCCGAGTTCCACAACTCCCTCATGGAGTTGAGTGTCGTCATCGGAGGCCATTCCCTCCCCGTGCTCGTGCTCGGGGACTTCAATGCCAAGAACTTGGCTTGGGGTTCTTGTTGCACAGATGCGCGGGGAAGGATGGTGGAGGACTGGGCTCTGGAGTCAGGCCTGGTCGTCCTAAATCGGGGTTCTGTTCCCACGTGTGTGCGGATGCGGGGCGAGTCGGTGGTGGACATATCGTTCGCTAGCCCCGCTCTGTCACCGCGTGTCTTTGACTGGCGCGTAATGGAGGGGGTGGAGACCTATTCCGACCACCGGTATATCCGGTTCGATGTCTCTGCCCCTTCAAGCGCGCCGGGCCAACAGGCCCCGAGTGGTCCGCGATGGGCGCTGAAGCAGCTGGACCGGGAGCTCCTCCTGGAAGCCTCGATCGTGCAGGCCTGGGTGACACCACCGGGCAGGCCTGCCGACGTCAACAGCGAGGCGGGTTGGTTCCAGGAGGCCATGTCCGAGATATGTGACGTGGCAATGCCCCGAGTTCGGCCAGGAAGCGCCCGGCGTCAGGTGTACTGGTGGTCGCCAGAGCTGACGTCTCTGCGTGAGGCGTGCGTCACCGCGCGGCACCTGTACGCCAGGCATCGCAGGCTCCGCATCCGTCCTCCGGATGCGGCAGCCATTGAGGCGGAGCTGTACGAGGGGTACAGAGCAGCGAAGACCGCCCTCCAAGAGGCTGTCCAGCGGGCCAAGGATTTGGCCCGCGAGGAGATGCTGGAGACTCTCGACAGAGATCCGTGGGGGCGCCCTTACCAGATGGTGCGGATCAAACTCCGCACCTGGGCCCCCCCGCTGACGCAGTCTCCGGCCGCAGCTTGTGGAGGACGTGGTGAGCGCTCTGTTCCCTCCCTTCGCGAGGGGAACATCCTCCCCCGCCTATGGCTCCGCCGCTTGCGGTGCCGGAAGCGGACCACGCCGAGGACGATGACGACACTCCGGAGGTGACCGGGGTAGACCTGAGAGTGGCGGTAAACCGGCTTAAGGCCAGAAATACCGCCCCGGGACCCGATGGCTTACCTGGCAAAGCCTAGGTCTTGGCCTTGCAGGCTCTCGGGCCCCGACTGGAGGGGCTCCTAAGCGCATGCTTGGAGAGAGGCCAGTTCCCGCTTCGTTGGAAAACAGGGAAGCTGGTCCTCATCCGGAAGCCGGGGCGCCCTGCGGACTCTCCGTCCGCATACCGACCCATTGTGGTGCTCGACGAGGTGGGCAAGCTCTTCGAAAGAGTAATTGCAAACCGCCTCGCCGGGCACCTTGCGGGGATGGGGCCGGATCTTGCGGACAACCAGTTTGGTTTCCGCAAGGGGCGCTCGACGGTGGACGCCATCATGCGCGTGAGAGCACTCACGACGGGGGATGCGGTGTCCAGGGGTGGGGTCGTCTTGGCGCTGTCTCTCGCCATCGCCAACGCCTTCAACTCCATGCCCTGGAGCTGCATCAGGGAGGCACTCCAGTATCACCGGGTGCCGACCTACCTTCGTCGTGTGGTCGGGGACTACTTGACGGACAGGACCGTCATCTATCCTGGTCACAGCGGAGAATGGAACGCGCGAGAGATGTCATGCGGTGTTCCACAGGGATCGGTTCTGGGGCCGCCCTTGTTGAACATCGGTTACGACTGGGTGCTGCGCGCCGACCTCCCTAGCGGCGTCAGCGTAGTTTGCTACGCTGACGACACTCTGGTGCTGGCGCAGGGGAGGTCGCACGAGGCGGCGGCCGAATTGATGACACGCGGGGTTGCGATAGTCGTGGAGAGGATCCGGCAATTGGGTCTCGAGGTGGCATTGCACAAGTCCGAGGCCATGTGCTTTCATGGGCCTCGGAGCGCGCCACCGTCGGGATCCATACTGACGGTAGGAGGGGTTCCCGTCGGCGTCGAGTCGACGTTGAGGTACCTCGGACTCGTCCTCGACAGCCGATGGAACTTCGTGGAGCATTTCCGACGTTTGGCTCCCAGACCGGCTCCTGCCCAACCTGAGGGGGCAAACGCCTCCTGCCGGAGGCTCTACGCGGGGATCTTGCGGTCCATGGCCCTTTACGGGGCCCCGGTGTAGGCGCGTTCGTTGAGGTTGCGTGCCAAGCACTACCTGAACGCGCCCCATAGGTGGTAGCCGTAAGGCTCATCCGTGGGTACCGCACGATCTCCCGCGAGGCGGCGAGCCTCCTTGCCGGATTGCTGCCATGGGATCTGGAGGCCATAGTCCTCGCGCGCCTGCATGAGTGGCGCGCGGAGGCACAGCGCTGGGGGGTAACTCCGCTGCCGCGGCATATTGTCGCGCAGCGGACAGACTTCCGGCGCGATCTCATGGCGACATGGAGAGAGCGACTATCGCAACCCCGTGCAGGGCACGCCACGATAGTGGGGATAAGTCCCCTCTTTGAGGAGTGGCTTGAGAGGCGCCACGGCGCCCTCACCTTCCGCCTGACGCAGGTCCTCACCGGACACGGATGTTTCGGGAGGTACCTGCACCGAATCGGGGGGGAGGAAACGCCCGGGTGCTTTCATTGCGAGGATCTCTCTCTCTCTTATGTATCGTATTTGCATTCTAAAAATAACATCTTTATGTGTAGAGTTTCCCCAGAAAATAATGCCGTACCTAAGGATCGAAGCAACAAATCCGTGATAGGCAGTCAGTAAAGTATCCGTATTTACGATTGGCGCGAGTTTATGCAATGCGTAGGAAAAACTACTAATTTTTTTACTAATTTCTTCAATGTGATCTTTCCAATCAAGTTTTTATCGATAGTGAGTCCAAGGAATTTGGCATTACCAACTCTGCATATGGTGTGATTTTTATAACTTAAGTTAATATCATTTCTTACTGGTATTGTTTGACTAAAATGCAAGATTTGTGTTTTATTTAAATTAATTTTTAGGTTATTATTTTCCAACCAGTCAATTATAGAAGCTAAAGCATTGTTAATGTCAAGTTCATAGGTGTCAGTTTTCTTACATGCTATTGTGACTGTGATATCGTCTGCAAAAAGAGTCTAATATATGATAAATAATAATGTGTCCCTCTGCCGACGAGGTTACAACCTATCGACTATTCTCTTGAAAGACTGTAGGTCCCATGTATGTACATAAGTGTGACCTGAGTTCTTTTTGGTGTTGCTTCTCGGGGTAATTGGTTAAAAAATCCGCCGCGGTGTACCTCGACGAGGATTTCCTCCGACAGGCGTCTAGTGAGTGACGATCGTTGCCCACCTCTCCGCCACAATATAAATATGGAACAGTATGGAAACTAGGCCTAGTTGTTAAAATAACTACCTACGCTCCATTGCAGCATTAAGGTTGTCACTCTTAATGTTTTTGAAATTGAAGTTTATTAAAATTTATGAAAACATTGTGTTTTGTAGTGTAGTAATCAAACAATTGAGTTGAATAGGTACCTAACTAGTTTACAAAATTTAAATATTTATAACCTCATGGCGTCGGTTAATATCAGAAAAAGACGATAGTTTATAACACGGAACAATTTAATATTAACCTTAGGTTTGTCAATATGGCCAAAACATGTAAAAACTTGTTATGGCGTGACCGCGTGAGCCGTGGAAAGACGAAAACATTTCGTGCGCTCCTCCGTTGAAACTGAAGTTTGTCTTGAATAGATTTTAAACTTTATCCTTTAGAGTATGAAGTTGCAAATCTTTAAAAGGCAAACTGAGCTCGTTGACGATTACTTAGAGAATAGCATAGCAGGGCAGAAAAACTTATTACGCGACCACTCGTCTTGACGCGGCACCAACGACTGATATATAGTAGTCTTTGAACGACTGAACGTACCGCGAGGTACGCTTAGGAGTCTCGTCGATGCGCATGTTTGTGTGAGTGTGCCGTTTCGAACGGTTAGTACGTAGTTTCCGTACTGTTCCATATTTATATTGTGTCTCCGGGCGCATAAGACATCAACATCATTTAAGAACCATAAATTTAAAGTTGATTACGAGTACTCGTTTTTCGCATCGACAAGACAAAGAGAGTGCTATCTGAGCGACTCTCGCTCGGTGGGCTGAATACTCGCTGAGAGTCTCACTTAGTATGGTTAGTACATACGCATTATTTACTCTACCCGCTAATCGCTAACCCAGGTGGGAAAGGTGCCATAGCCTATGGACAGCGAACCCGCTGGTAAAGATATAATAATATAGAATAAATTTGAATGAACTCACCATGATAGCCCGCAGTCCCCTGGCGCCGGTCTTGCGCTCCATGGCGAGCGCGGCCACGGCCTTCAGCGCGTCGTCGCTGAACGATAGCTCGCACTTGTCCATCGCGAACAGGAGCTTGTATTGAGATACCTGGAACAATGTATTGTGGGTGAGACATAGCTCAGGAGAATAGAAAACTCTTTGGTTGAGAGAATTTTGCACGAACACGCGCTCCGGTTGGCCCAACAAATGAACGCGCCGGCCGATAAACCCGAACGAGTGGTCGCGATGAATAAAATTCATCTGGATTTCAGAACAAAACGAAACACTTCTTTGTTCTGAAATCTGGAAGGAACGAAGGCGACCGATATCTCTGTACACAGGGTACAAGAATGTAGTAATTTTTTATCTTCAAAATACGATATCACGTTGAAATTTGTGTAAAAAAGTTGTAAATTGATACATGTTTGAAATCGTAACATTAGCCATTTTTTGGACAGTTGTGTCTTCTGTTGAAATGTTTTTAACTTACCATAGCATTTTTAGGTTCTGTTAGTATCCGTACGAGCAGGTCTTGGTTTAGACTATGGAAAGGCACTAGCACGGGGAACCTGCCCACGAACTCCTGCGAAGTAAAACAATTTAGTTTAATAAGTGGATGGTTATGTTTTTACTATTTGATCCGGCGCGAAGGATCAATTGTTATGGTTAAAATGCTTGAAGTAGACAAAGAATTAGTAGTAGTAGATTATACAGAAAAAAGGGAATTTAATCCGAGGGACTAAGTTGGATCCTGAGAGCAACGAAGGATTCTAGCGTAGAATCCTGAGCGGAGCGAGGGATACAAGAACCGAGATGTTTTTTTTTTCACGAGTTGTGTACTCTGTATTTTACCATTGACTGCGAGAAAATAAATAGAAGTATAGCATTTATATTTCTCGTGGGTTAATAATAACAGCCACTCGGGTCGATCTTCAAGGTTAAGCCGCACTTAACAAGGTTGGTCGGTGGAAGGGTGACCACTAATTCATTACATACCGAGTTTCCTCCGTGCCTCCGAAAGTATGTAAAGCCGTTGTTCCAGCTGTCATTTGTAGTTCTTTGATAGTCGTTACAGGAAGTCAGTGGCCCGAAAGTCTGACAACCGCTTTACCAAGGAGTACCGTTTTACCCAGCCAGTACTAACTGGGTTGTAAAGGTCAGATAGACAGTCGCTCCATGTGAAATACTGATATCCAGCTGCATCCGATTAGACTGGAAGCCGATCCCACTAAATTTGGTATCAGTCTAGGCAGATGAGTATTTATCACATTTATAAATAAGATAACAAAGGATTAAATATAAACAATAAAAATGTATAGTGAAATTAAAGCAATTTTCGAAATTCAGTGTTATATTCTTGTCAGGCTAAAAGGCTAGGCAGATGATGATGAGTGTTATATTCTTGTCGGCACGTTTTATTTATTTTTAGTTCATAATTCGTGATTGTTCCAAATTCAAAATATTTTTATTCACTCAGTGAGTAAAAGAGAGTTTTATTCACTGTTATCGATGACTAAAATGCCCTTTTTCGAGTGGCAATGGTAAAAACATTATTATTGACGTAATAAAAATATGGTAATAATTTTGAGATGATAGACAGAATAAACAATGTATTTCAGTAATAAATGTCACTGATGGAACGGATGCGACTCATTTCATATAAAGTTTTTTGGTATATTTTCATTTCAATAACGTTAAGATATAATACCAACTGTTGGTATAATTTCTTTAGATATAACATTTATATGTATACACTGAAACTTATTTCGTATAACGTTATTGGATATAGCATTTTATTTAATCGAAAGAGCTTTTTTAAACACATCTGCGACGATATGCTCGCGTGGGACAGTCGGAGTCTTGACAGAAAATACAGTGCCGGCGTAAGGGCCACTGACACCCCGGGCGAAAATATTGTGGCGAGGGAAGCAATATCAGCACAGAGCGTAGAGCACAGTTTTGAGGGTTTGCACCAGGGGAGGCCAGAGACTCCAACTCCAGACCTTGGCGCCCCCCAGAATTTGTCGCCCTGGGCCGTCGCCCCATCGCGCCCCCCCTAACGCCGGCACTGAGAAAATATGCCTGCTGCATGTTGCATGCTTGCTTGCATGTTGCGTGCATGCAACTATGTATGCTTGTTTGCATGCTTCTTACAGGGAAATAAAAAAGCACAATATATGTTCACAATTAATTGTTTTATAATGATTGATGCTTTGATTGATTGACTTTCTGCCTTTTAATGACTATCGATATGAAATGGTGTAAACTGTCAGTATAAGTTGGTTATAATAAATAAATAAAAAATGTATGACAAAAGATGATTAGACTAAATAGGTTTTTTTTTGTCTTATAAGTGGTATATCAAATGATTTTATATTCAATGTATGGTTATGCTTATAAAAGTTAGTTATTTTAAAACTATATCAATCTTTTATTATATTAACTGATTATATCAAATAAAATTATAGATTCAGTTGTTATATCTTGTAAAAATTACAGATTTTGTAATCATATCATATATTACCCGATAAAACTGAATGTTGGTATATAAACAAAAATATTTTTTCTGTTAAAAAAAGATAGTGTAGTATGTTACCGGTATCATCCCAAAGTCGATGAGGTCCCTGGCCTGCACCTTGCGCAGCCAGGCGTCGCGCTCGTCGTTCTCTGCGCAGGCGGAGTCCAGCGGCGACGCGTCGGAGGCGGCGGCCTGCAGCGCGGCGCGGCGCCCCGAGCGCGGGTCCCAGGCGCCGAAGCCGAGGTACTTCTCGTTGTTGCGGCGCTGCACCAGCCTGCACATGCACACGCGTCACTACCGCGCCGTCAGCGCAGGCGCCCGCCCGCGCCCGCTACTCACCTGTCGAGCCCGTTGTAGGCGCCGCTGGCCACGAACAGGATGTTGGTGGTGTCGACCTGCACGGCGTCGCCGCGCAGCTTGCGCGAGTTGCGCTCCGGGACCGACACGACGGCGCCCTCTAACATCTTCAGCATGCCTTGTTGGACGCCCTCACCTGGAAAAATACAAGAAAATGTTAACGAACACAGGTTGAATCGTATTCATAGATGTTAGTTAATAACAGAAAAAGATGTCTCTCATATCCCAGAATAAGCAGAAAGCGGACAATGAATCACGAAAAAAAACATCCCGAATACATGTGAGATAGAAAAACAGGGACTGATACCAGACAATTTTTTTTTTTTTTTCAGAATATTTTTACGAGAATACAGCCTTGTGGGACAAACAAATCATGAATACAACGTCTTATCATCGTCTAATCTATGCATATATGTTTGTTTCTGTAAAATATTAGAGCAAACTTTCATAAAATGCTTACCTCCAACATCTCTAAGTTGATGTATGCCCGGCACTGCGCCGATCTTATCCACCTCGTCTAGGAACACGATGCCTGTCTGTGCTCGCTCAACGCTGTATACAAAAACAATTTAGGTTATTACAACAAAAAAAAACCAATATGTCGAGTAAGTCGGGCTAATCTAGTAAACACACCGGGGTCTGTGCTTCAATACGAATTTGTCTTAGTTGCAAAATTATTCTTACTACATAATTATGTCTTCACTTGAAACTTAAGAATGAACTGTCGATTATTTTTTTTATTTATTCGAATATTAATTAAATGTTATACAATTCTAATATTAATTTTTAATTTCGCCAAAAACCACATGAGGGAATGGATACAGTATCGCCCTTCCGCCCGTAAAAGTATGCACATGCAGAAAGCGCGATGCCTATAGTGCAACATGTTGTATGCAAGCACAATATGCTGTGCAAATATTATATTCTAGACACGTGCTGCGTTTCGTGTGTATGTGATGTGACCTTAGGTTTTGGCCTCATGATATTTCCCGATATTTGTAACTCACTTAAAGTTGGCATCCTGCAGTAACTTAGCGATGACACTCTCGATGTCCTCGCCGACGTAGCCAGCCTGCGTCAGCGTCGTGCAGTCGCAGATCGCGAACGGCACGTCCAGGCATTGCGCTATCGTTTGTGCTAATAGAGTTTTACCTGTCAACAACAAGAAATAAAGGTATTATTTATAATGCAACGCATGTTTGGCGAACATACATCGATACAGATAATAGAATAGTAGTTGAATAATTGCAATGAAAAATAAAAAACCGGCCAAGTGCGAGTCGGACTCGCGCACGAAGGGTTCCGTACCATTATCTATAAAAACGGCAAAAAAATCATATCTGTTGTATGGGAGCCCCACTTAATATATATTTTTTTTTAATTTTTTGTATTTGTTGTTATAGCGGCAATAGTAATACATCATTTGTGAAAATTTCAGCTTTCTAGCTATCACGGTTTATGAGATACAGCCTGGAGACAGACAGACAGACAGCGAAGTCTTAGTAATAGGGTCCCGTTTTACCCTTTGGGTACGGAACCCTAAAAAGCAGAGCTCGTGGCGAAATAATAGTGAATGTGTAATAAGTGAGTGTAATGGGTGACCACCCATTACATACCGAGTTTCCTCCGTGCCTCGGAAAGCACGTTAAGCCGTTGCGTTGGTCCCGGCTGTCATTTGTAGATCTTTGACATCGTTACAGATAGTCAGTGGCCCGAAAGTCTGACAACCAGTCTTACCAAAGGTTATCGTATTACCCAGAAATAACTGGGTTGTGGAGGTCAGATAGGCAGTCGTTTCACGTAAAATACTGGTATCCAGCTGCATCCGGTTAGACTGGAAGCCGACCCCAAAAATAGTTGGTAAAAGGCTAGGCAGATGATGAGTTGAATAATTGCAATGGCCACGTCCGACAGATGAAAATGTTATCCTAAGAAGCCTTAAAGAAGGAAGATAATGCCTACGATGTAAAACTTCAATAACATTTACAATACAAACATAACGGGGTAATAATTTATATCGGAAATTTATATGTCGCATCCAGGTACATATGACCCTGGCCAGGACGAACTAAGTGACATACATAGTGTGAAATACGGGTAAACGAGAGAAATAGCTCCTTTAACTTGTACACAGTTGATTGTTACAGGTCAGTTAGTAACACTACTGTACTAACTAAATACTTTGAACTTGAAAGGAAACACAGAGCAGTTCGTAGACCAGTATTTGTCGCGACTACGCCGGACGATCACTGACGATCCTTGGGATCACGGTCCGGACCGTGGTACGGACCACATCGGACATCATACCTCTAGAGTCCGCAAATGCCAAACAAAGGCGCTTGTGTATAATTTTAATTGCATACTCTTCAGGATCCGAGATTTAGATAAAATATTTTAACAAAAGATTCATGTTTGTTTTTAAAAATCAGAAGTTCAGTGAAATATTTTGCAATACTTTTAGGTAACTTGTTATATGACTATGCTTTTAGAAGAAGGAATGCCATACTTCCTTAATAAGGTAATCAACGATTACATTAACCTTTCAATTAGCATATAATTTAAAAAACAAAACAAAATCTTAATAAGTCCAGCCTTGCAATTACCATATATATCACGCAAAACCCAAAAATAGAATCTCAAAAATATTAGTTTCTCAACATTTTGTTTAAAAACCCGGCCTAGTGCGAGACGGACTCGCGCATGAAGGGTTCCGTACCATCGTAGTTGGGGAACGCCCTTTATTATTTTTTTTTCATTTTTATAATGTTGTTATAGCAGCTACAAAAATACACGTTCTGTGAAAATTTCAACTGTTAACTATTACATCATGAGATACAACCCGCTGACAGACAGACGGACGGACGGACAGCGGAGGCTTAGTAATATGGTCCCGTTGGTTACTCTTCGGGTACGGAACCCTAAACATTGTGTTTTTTAAACAGGCAACACACGCTCGTCATACAGAAAGCTCATTATTTCGTGTAATTGCGGCGGGGCAGGACGTGTGTTGAATAATGTAGTAAGTTTGTTAACTGTTGAGATCGTGTTATGAAATTGTTGCAAAGGAGAGTGGTTACTCATTTATTATTTGTGTAACTTTACGAGTTCTTGTCAGACGACCCTTTTGTGTCGATTTGTATTGTTCGTCTCCTTTTCTTGGCGAATAGCCCAAGGTTTAGGTCCGGGTTTAATGAAGTAAAGGACACGCAATGAGTCTTTAGCTTCGGATACGGTTACGTTTGCAGAGACAACATGCCGTTAATAGATGGTTGTGGTTGGTCTATGCTATAAGGACGGACCTTATGGAAAAATATAAATTCTTTGTTAATCGTCTACTGAGAAGCAATTCGAGCATACTTGTTGGAGGCTGAAGGTAAGCTTGCACTAATCAATTCTGTACCAAACTAACAAAACAAAAAAAACTACATAATTTCTCAAGCACTGGCAGCCCGTCACAAAATCATTCAATTACAAAACAATAAGAAGTGCTACTCAAAAGCTAAACACGGCACAAACAAATCTATCTTCAATGTTTTGCAACATAACCGTCGGGTCGCAAGCTTAATGAGAATCCTTTAATTTGCACTTTCCGCTATCGGCATACGAAACAGTTTGTGTGCGTTTAGCATTCTGGTCTCGAGTTAGTGGTCATCCCACCCACGAGTGAATGGGTGGGAATTACAGAGTAAGGTGGTGAAACAGTGGCCTTGGATCTGGTTTAGGATGAATAATAAACGGTAAGTAGTCAAAATAATAAACAATTTTGTGCTTAGCCTTTCCCGTATCGCCTGTGACGTCACAGGGGGGCATAAAAAACCGCTTTAGCAGAATCATAATGGGATAATAATATGAATTACGTTACAATTCGTAAAATGGTCACGGTGACAATTCATAATATTAACTGTGTCTGCAACGAATTTATGCATTACATCAGTGAGTGAGGAGAACCTAGCATTACAGTGCGCCACTTGTAACGATACAGTTTGTTACAAATGTTACAATCACTTCTTTCTGTACAAAATCGAATCTTGGATTGTTACATTACATTACTGACGAATACTCCGGAGAGGGAGTGCCTTTGTGTTGAGCTTTTCGTTATTTTGCAAGAGGTGGGTGAACTGGTCCAGTAAGTACTGCAATGTTGGCGTTTGACTACTCGTAAGGACAGTCCGGCACTGATGCTCACCTGTCCACAGCGAGACATAACCGTGCGTTTGTTTGTTTGCTGTTTTTGCAAGCATTGACTTATATAAGAATTATATTGTTTTACCAAAATATAGTTCAATATTGGCCAGTTGTATCACTGGTCAATACGCTTTTACATGCAATGTTTAAGTAAACAATGACTAGTATGTTTTGCCCGATAATAATTCCATATTTCGACAGTCTACCCGAGTGCTCTGTAAACATTTGTCTATACTAATAAGACAAAATCATGAGTCATGTTTGTTCATTATTTAATGTAAATCGTTTTATTGGTTTAGTTAACCAATAAAACGATTTACATTAGATTCACCAAATCGATTTTGATTAACCCATTAACCGGTTAATGGAAGTACCTATGTACCAGAAGATTTTGACATAAGTAATATTTGTATAAGTTAGTGATAATCTCATGGCAGTTATTAACAGCATATAGTGGACCTCGTAAATAATTTACCACTTTAGCCTGAAACTCCCCGTAAATTAAAAAAAAACCACAAGGGATCAAAGAATGTTACTGTCACATAGACCAATCGACCATGTATTGTATGAAATGACAGTCGGTGCTAGTGGCATTCAAGCTTAGGACGGTGGTGCAATTACGAGGTCACCTGCACCTAATTAAATTAACCATCAAAGGAGAGTTCGCGACTACCAAAAGGAATAATTAGTAACAGTATAGCCAACACAATGAAGTGGAAATTACGGTTTTCCTACTCCTCCGCTATACTTTTATGATTCATTTCGTTGCGGGATCCAAGACTATTAAATTGTTTCTCTAGGACTTCGTCGAGCTTCATTGTCTCGGCGCTTTTCTGGTGGTTGCCACTGTTGATTCTGGCTTTCAGGAGTTACAGTGCTTTGGGAATAGTGTGGCGGACTTGTCCCATTAAAAAGCCAACACATTATCATACCATTTCCCAGTCTTTCTCCTCTCCTTAATAATTAATTAATGATCAATTATTTACAGTACGTACGTTTACGTTTTAAGTCTAGACGAACACAAAGTCCCTTAGCAACAATTAAGATGTAATATCTAACCAAACTCTATTTATATTTACGCACATGACTCACAACGTTATATAATAGTACATTGATACCTCGATCTACCCATTGGGCAAGTCTATTGACTCTTAATAAACATGTTTGGGAATGTTGATTTTTTACTTGTATTCCAATAATTAATGCATTTAATGTTCATATTATACAATAAGGTACGCGGTATCCCATTGTATTGTTTATAATTTTATATTATTAGTTCATGGAATTGAAGGTAATTATTTATACTTGTTGCGGTCGGTCTGTGGATGGGTGATCATCATTTTCATAAAGACACCTCTTACGTGCCTGACGAAAAAACGTTAAGACGAAAAGAGGTAATTGACAGTCGTTACACTGAATTTAATGGTGATGTTCTTCAGAAAGATCGGGTGCGCAGTACTTGCAACCGGCGTGCGTCTATGACCAGATGTATATGTGTGTAAGTAGACGAAGCCAAAGGAGTTTGTAAGGACCGTAGCAGGTGGCGTTATTTAGTTCAGCCTGTCCCCATTGGAAAAAGGTCGGGGTCTATTGTAAACATACTGGGGGGGGGGGGGGAAAACTGCAATCTTGTGTCTCAGGTTTAATTCATGAGTCAACCAATTTTCTATTAATGATAATACCAGCGTATATCCCCTAACAGGTCAAATACCTTTTCTCATACAAAGAAGGCATGATAATTAATCACCACGCTTGCTCAAGGCAGATTGCCGATTTCAAAGTTTTCAGGTCCAGGTTTCCTTCAACAAAGTCCAAGATAAACTTAGAAATCGTGTGTTGTGTTTGTGTGCGCAAGTTCTGTTAATAACTCACCGCATCCGGTAGGACCCAGCAGCAGTACATTGCTCTTGTCGAGCCGCAGCTCATGATGTTGACGCTCCAGCACCTCGGCGCCCCCGCTGCTCTGGCCGTGACTCAAGTGAAGGAGATCTGAAATAGTCAACAGAAACATTCATGATTTATGTAGCTTTCGAGTCCATGACGAATGGCGCAGGACTGAAAGAAATAGGATTATTTAAAACTGGAACTGCAGAGTAGAATAACCAACAATAATATCTGGAGTGTAGTCTTCCTGAGGCAGGGGTTTATGGTTAAATAATAGCAGCCGCACAGACCGATCTCGGCAAGCATAGTAAGCTCGAGACTCCTCCGTGCCTCGGAAAGCGTTAGTCCTCACTGTCAACTGTAGATCTTTGACAGTCATTACAGTATGACCACTTTAAGTTTGCAGTTCAAGGTGTCGCGGTCGTGTCAAAAAAAACATGGATATGTCAAACTTGGTACATTTATTTTAGTTCGGTTGTCGTTGTATGGCATGTGATGCGGAGGAATGAGGAAAATGTTGTGAGGAAAGTTTTTGAGTATGTGGATGGGTATAAAAGTAGAGGAAGACCAAAGAAACGGTGAAAGGATGATATGGCAAGAAAGGAGGTGTCTGATGAGAAGACGAGTAATAGAGAAGTATGGAAGAAGAAGACACGCGCCGACTCCAAATGAATTGGGACAATAGAGGATGATGTTTTCCCGCCTGCACAGATAAGTGGCTCGAAGTGTACAGGCGCCAAAAAGTGTCCGGCGCGGCGGTGTCACTTTATCTATATTTGACAAGTCAAATGTAAGACAACTAAAATTAATATATTCGACCTTTCCTAACGAGCAGGTCACAATATTACACGCTACTAGCTAGTTTATCTTTAAAACTGTTGAAACACAATTCGATACCAGATAATTGCAGATCTGTTTGATTAGGCCATCGGCTCACGTTGCGTTTCGCAAGGCAGGTGACGAACGACAATGCTACACTAAGCTAAAGCGTGAAGTTGACTCATCACTTGTTATTGATTCGTTGTTGTTTTGTGCATAACTAGCGCATGCGAAACATCTAGGTCGATATTCGAAAATGTCTGATTTTTGTGTTTTCGTAAACATAGCATAAGCACGAATAGCCGCTCTGATTGTATCACGTTTTAGCGCTGATACGAACATGTTCGGTACAGCCGAACGGATATGTAGATATAAAGGGTGTAAAAGTAACCGTAACAAAGCTGAAAGGCACTTGTTCTCCTCGTCATTGTCGTCTCGTCAGTCATTTATTTTGTTCTAGACCAGGGGTCTCCAAACTTGGAAGCCGTAGGGCCATCATATTTTTTTCAGTATGTTTCCGGATTCGTGAAGGGTCCGTTTACACCTTATAATTATGTATACTCGAGAAATAGCCGCCGCTTAGCTTAGCTATACCGGACTTCTCGTTTATACGGAGATTGCCGAAGGGCACGAGCCGGGTTGAAACCCGATGTGGAGTAGTTGTTTTGGGTCGGCTTTGTTGTTCAACAAATACTGCCGAATTGTCTGTGTCGAACCGAACCACGCTTTTCAAATAATCAACATGCTGCCTGAATACTTTCCCAAACCCAAATTCAACACAAACGAAATCAGGACCGTGAAAATAGTAACGAGGCAGGCAGATTGTTCTAAGGAAAAAATCTGTCATAAGGTCACCTGCCCACTGAGGCGTAATGACCACGTTGTTCGGGCATTCGTCACACTTTCACGCAGCTATTGACAATAGTTTTCAGCAAAAAGCACCTGCGCTCGTGACGCGCTTTTACGGTGATCTAGTCTAAATGAGGTTCTACTTTCGACGCTTATTTGAATTTTACGTCGTTATGTAGTCATATTTTTGAAAGCTAGTAAAATTGACGTTAAATCTTAACTTAGCTACAGACTCCACTGTATTTGGTTGAAAAAAGATACAATCATAAAAATATCAAATTGAATGAACATTTAGAACCTTGACGAGTTATGTTTACCGGATGATAAAATAATACAATCCGTCAATTCATAGGGTATCGGTAAATAACACCAATGAAACTAGAGGCAGCACATTCACAAACCATGGTCTATACCTAACTGTCATCATAGTTATTAGGAACATTGACAGATTTGAAAACGGCTAAGATGTGATCGCGTTCAATTTCATAACAAATAATATAATAAAAAATTCGTCCTCAAACAAGCAATTGCACAACTTGCATGGGTTTTAAACAGACAATCTTTCTTTTTGGAAAAAAACTGTTGACCAAAGTAATCGTGGTATGGTATTCTCACCTCTATGTGTATGATGTACAGGATGATGGGCATCTGCGGGCGCGCCACTCGTCACATTATTGTAGATCCTCTTGTAGTGGTTGTACACGGCCACTGACAGTACCTTCTTGGCGTACTCCTGCCCCACCACGTGCTTGTTCAAGTATTCGAAGATTTTCTTAGGAGGAGGCGGAGGTTTTCTGGTGACGAAAGAGAATATACAACGTTTTAGTTTAGAAGTTAGACCTTCGCACAATATTGCAATTAACAGACCGGCGCGAGGTGGCTTTATGGTCGTCGGCATTGCTGGGAAGTTGATCAAATTAAATCATTTATTAACGACTTCGGACGCGAGGCCGATTGGTTTCGATCAAATAAAACATTCATCCCATCACTGGTCTGAGTTCTGATTGCATATACGTATTTGCACATGATTTATTACCCTATTTTTTCCGCAGTTCGGTAATAATTAGGATGATCTTACCATGAACTCATTGAGTACAATATTTAAATTTTTGCAAAGTGTAAGGCACTTATACCATTAAACTTTTCAGTATTCAGACTAGCTTGATATTACAACATGGAGGAACTAATTTTCTCATTCATGATTGTTACTTACATCCCAAAAATAGTAACAGATTAAACAGTGATTTAGATATCATTGTCATGACCTATTCGTTATCAGATTACAACATAATTGTTATCAGTCTACAGCTACATGTATTAGGTCAGCGAGCACATAATATAGATTGTCTAGGTATTGTGTGGATGAAACTCCCAAATAAAAAAATAAAAAATATATAACATTGGCAACAATCTTATGATTACAGGGAACTTCAGGCTTGCAGAACTTTTGTCAAGAAATAAGCATGACGATTTATAAAACGATAAGCCGAGTGCCCGACGACGGGTTTACCCAGTGGCATTTAACCCCCATAAAGGATTAGTTTCTAAAAAAAACATCCATAGATATTCTTTTTCATCACAAAAGATACTGCAGTTCAATACCCAACGGTTGAGCTGCGCGTTTTGTCTTTTAGTGAATTTACGATTTCTATGAGTAGAAGATAATATTCGATATTCGAGGTCTCAATTCGAAACATCTTTCAGTTAATTTTAAGTCATGCCAATCTACCATGCCGATACAAAAAGTAGGTCATATGCACGGGCGTTCACCCCTCACATATATGTACCTATTCACCTTTTCAGATGACTCACACAAGACTGCCTTCAACTAATACATATGCATGATTAACGATAAATCCAAAGTAAAAAAAAATCACTACGAAAAAAAACCCCGCTGCATTTTTACGGGTTCTTTGACAAGGACAACGGGCCATACAGTTAACGAGAGTTAGTGAAAGTTTAATCCTTTTAATATGACACACGAGCATCGGCCACCAACAGACAAACGTCTCATTTTATTTTTCAAACAAAGGTCTTGGAAAGCGAGTGAGACGAGGAAATCATGTTTGATTTGGTAATCACATCACAATGAGGATCTTCACAATCCAAGCTCACGTAGGGGTATGAAAAGAGCAACTCAATTGCAGCTTTCAAGAATTGCCTTGTATTGAAAACCACCCTAGAAGGCTAGAACAAAATACTTTAGAAGAGTGTATCATCAGCATCTGCCTAGCCTTTTCCCGAGCATGTCGGTGCCTAATAGGATGCAGCTGAATACAAGTATGTTCCATAATATCTGATCTTTACAAACGAGGTATTGGGTAACACGAATACACGCCCTTGGTGAGACTGGGTGTGACACTTTCGGGATTCAACCTACCCGATATCTAAGATCGTTAAAAAAAATGGGCTAACTCGCTTCTGCAATGAATTGTTGGATAAAAACTTATCGTTCTTCAGGTATATTTTGTCAGTGCGCAACCTAACTGGTATACATATCCCAGAACCAAAATTTGAACATGTGACACCCGCCATAGCCCGACTGATGGATTACAACCGACACAGACTGTAATCTACCAGTCTAGCATTGGGAACGTAGTTGACTGATCATGCCTATGTTTTCCTTACTCAACCACTGAGATAGGAAAAGTGTAACTTTTGTATTTATTATTCTTTACGTAAAGATTATTTTGACGATAAGACAAAGAGTAAGATATGAAAACGCGGTCTTTAGGCCGTCTGCCAGTGTTTTGATACAACATATTGATATGTATCGTTTCTGTGTTTGCATACATTATTCTCTCTTACAATGGGAACATTTGAGGAGCTCGTCGCTAAATAAGAACAGCCTCTCGGGTTGATCTTTAGGTTAAGCCATGCTTACCTAGGTTGGTCCGTGGATGGGTGACCACCCATTACATACCGAGTGTCCTCCATGTTAAGCCGTTGGTCCCGGCTGTCATTTGTAGATCTTTGACAGTCTTACCAAGGGGTATTGTATTACTTAGCACTAAATGGGTTGTGGAGGTCAGATAGGCAGTCGCTCCATGTAAAATACTGGTATTCAGCTGCATCCGGTTAGACTGGAAGCCGACTCCAACATAACTGGGAAAAGGCTAGGCAGATGATGATGACAATGGGAATATTTACATGTTGGTCTTGCAATTATATTTGCTAGCGCAGTAGTGGAATATTTTTTGTTACAGGTAGTTAGAACCCTGAAGATCTGACAACCAGTCTTTCCTTGCGGTATCGTGTTACCTAGTAGATAGTTGGCTTGTGGAGATCCGATAAGCAGTCACTTTACCTCCTGCTGCCTCCGTTTAGACTGGGATCCAGCATAATTGGGAAAACGCTAAGTAGATGAAGATGAGTGTAGTAGCGAAATATTAAAGCACGAACTTTAACGCAAAGTAATCAAAACGGCGATTAATTATACATTCATGCTGTTAGATGTGATGTCGTAACGAGTCCAAAAAGGTTTCCGGGCAATCCCCGTCTACAAACTAAGTCGGATGCCGTGATACTTTCCGGCGCGGCGTGCTCATAAGAATTTAAATAGGTACTGACCTTATTTAGAATACTAATTCTAAATTAGTGGAGCTAAGCATCACGAAAATCAAGGATCAGTTTCTTACATACTTACTCTCGCCTATCGTAAGGCGCAAGCCGCGCAAGGCAAGGCAAGTACAAGGCGACAAGCAGAAATTTAATCAGTTCTTAAAAATGCATCAAGTCTGAAATTGCCAAACCGCCTTGAGCTTAATTATCCAACCGAGGTAATGTGCTTATTTGAACAAATCTCTTGCCTTCTTCGTATGCGAAGAATCGTTTGCCATGCTATTATCATAGTTTCTTGAGAGTAATCACACCTGTGTGAACTTGTCACCCGACTTTGGGAAAATTCGTTTTTTTTTAATGGTTTTTCGAAAGATTTCGATTAGTAGTGGATAGTAGTGAAGCTATTTTCGGTAATATAGGTTTATTCGGTGTATCAAGAAAATATAAAAAAAAAATAGTAAAAAAATGTCATCTCACGAAATTAAGAAAATCAGTTTTTTCAACTTTGACTTAACAAGTTTGACTTAACTTAAGTGCTTCTCAATTTTTTTTTAACTACCGTTAAAAATTCTTCCAATACACTTCTACGAACCTCACCCAGGTAAGTCTACCGTTAGTAGTAATCGACAATTTTTTTTTCTATTTTACTACTAACGAATAAAATTGCAATACAATCCACTACTAACGTTTATCTATGAGAAACAGCTGGAAAAAACAGATTTTTTTTAATTTCGGGTACCAAGTTAACACAGGTAGTAATCACCCCGTTTTCACCCCGTTTTTAAGCCTTATCACTGCCTGATTTGTCTTAAGTGAAGAAAATTATAAAAACAAACGATACGTACCAAATAAAACAAACAATAGTGAGTACTTATCTACAATGTCGTCGGGTCGACGGCTTCAAGCGAGAATATTAAAGTGAAAAATTGCTATTAATTCAATGTGACTTTGAATCTACGCTGAAGGTAACTGCAGTTAAATATGAAACTAATTTATTAAAGCTTTTGAATACATTATTTTTCGTTGCATGTTTTGTGCTGTAACTAGGGATTTACAGAGTTTAATTCCGCCATAGGTAATTATGAGAAAAAAATCTTTATTTGTTTTTTTTTATGTATTTATAAAAAAGGTAAGTAGGTTTTATTTAACTAAATAACTTTCGAATATAATGCAGTTTCAATATCTTTTGAACATTCAGCATGACCCTAATAATCACAAACCCAGCTGAACCATTCTCAAACAAAAGCCAAACCGAGTGAAACGGGGGAAAATAGAACACAAAATGTAACATTAATGTCATACGTATTTACATAGAATTTGTTGAGATTTACATTTTCCTCAAAAAATCGAGTGCAAAGACCTTTTTAGTAAAACATACGTATCGCGGCAATTGCTTTCGGAAACCTTCGTTTTTGATGAGCCAAGATAAGTGGGGACGTTCAACGAACCTATTTGTTTTCAGAACTGTGTAAACTTGAATTAGGGTTGACAAGAGTCATTTTTCGCAATCGGAATACTCGTGAATACTCGTGATACATCGGTCGAATCATCTACAGGCTCTACAGCTACACATACAGTGCTGCAAGGATCTTTTAACGCTTGAATTACATTGTCAGGAGGGCGCTGTTAGTAAACATTTGTGAAACTGTCTGTGGAATTTTCGCTGTAAAAACAAGATGGCGGCGTCAGTTCCGATTATAACCACGTGCCAAAACATCTATGTACAACTACAGGCTTTCGAGGAAACGTTCGCAGCTATCTTGCTACGCAAATGGAATTGGAGTAGCTATTGATGGATAAGTTTCCCGCCTTTGTTTGCCAAAATAGGTGTAAGAGCTTGTTACGCTTACTTGCCTCAATTTGTTTGTTCTCGTGGGCAAGTTGAAGTGCTCCGCGTCGTCTATGGCCGTGAAACTACATTTTTATTACACGGAAATATCAACTAGATTGGCATATGACGCACTTCCAGCCGACAGTTCTGTGTGACTTTCCACACACACGACAGGACATATCCAGCAGCCCTAGTATAAAAAGTGTTCCGATGTAAAAGCAAGATAGATGAGTTTATTGCTTGGTCATTGTAGCCGTATGACAACGTATACATAATTCATATGTGTTTCACACCTCTGTGTGTGTTCTGGCATTTTTTATGTTCGTTGTTTATAGCTAGCCAATTGTAAGGCGGCAGATTGTCTGGATTTTTGACTTTGACGCTGTCATAGAGCGTGGGTTCAATATTCTGCGTCAAGATGAAAATCGTGGTTTATAGAGGATTGGTTGATGCACATCTGCAAAATGTTTGTTTATGCAATTTTTTTATGTCATGAAACGCAAGCTTTAAAAAGTTCGCGTTGCGTTACTGTTTATTTAAAGTTTCTAAGCTTGACATAAGAAAGTTTAGTTACTTAGAAGGTTTATATTACATAACATCACGCCTGTAATCCCCAAAGGGTTAGGCAGACGTGCAGCTCTAGTACACCCACATTACGGCAGTTGTGTTTGAGTCCCTCGTATTTTTTTACTATTGAAATCCACGTACAGAAATTGCAAAACAGGAAAATCACAATGGAGATTAAACTAGATCATCGTGGTTGTTTGACAAAACACGACACTCACGATTCTCTATGCGGACGTGTTCTATGGTGGTGTTGCGAAACATCTAAGCGGATTAGCTATCTTATCAGGAAAACGTAGGCTTAATTTGAGTGGACTTGTTAGAGGTTTTAGTGGGTATTTTTTTACTTTTACATGTAGGTTTACTGTAGAGTTTTCAACCTTAACGGTCATTTATTGAGTCACTGGCACATTTACCTATTATTTTAGAGATTAACACTGTTGTAGTATTTAGAAGGGAAATTTAGTTTTTCTAGGAAAAAAATATCTTACTTCAATATCTAAAACGCCAGTAATTTATGACGATACTTAGAGTACCTAGCATACTTGTTTACCTTTGATGACATTCATAGGATATTTTACACATAGATGGTAAGTATTGCTACAAAACTGGACTGAAGTAGTCTTGTTAATTTGTTGACATGATTTTTATTTAGACAAGTGGTGTTAGTTTAGACATAATTATGTAAGCCATAAATCTATAATAATGATTTTATCAGCAGCGTTTAGTCAGTTTACTCGGTCATTATACTCATTATACTTGCCGTTTTCCTCTGTGGTTTTAATACGAATACATAATATTTGTTATTTAAAAAAAATCTATTAAGTACATACTACATAAACTCATGACTTTTCCCATGGGGGGTAGGCAGAAACCACAGAACGCCACCTGCTACGATCCTTACATACTCATTTATTTATCTAATAATTGTTATTTTTAACTTATACAACACCGTAAACATTAATGTGCTTATTGTGAATATCCGTGTCGATAAACTTTGACAGCTGGCTTATTAGTTCCAGTTAGTGATCGCTTTTCAAGAGCCTTCTCCACCTAATCATGATAAGGTTTTATGGTAGTAATTTCAACTCTGCGTTTAGTAGTACCACAAATTAATAATCAATGCTCATAAACCAATTCTAAGCGAGTCTGCATTTTCATCTGTCAAAAATATCTCTAATTTACTTAGACTTTTGACAAAATGTTGACTTTAATCAGAACGTATTTAAGTAGAATATTAAGCTTCAAAAAATTCATTAGCTCACCTGTAGAATCCCGACTTATTATCCGCATTTTCTTTGATGCTCTTCTTGGTGTCGACCTCACTGAGGACCACAAAGAAGTGGTGACACTTGTCGCACTTGACGAAGCGTGTGGAGCTGACGAACGTCTCCACGTGGGTGCAGGGGTCTCCGCACTTGGGGCAGGTGAGGACGCCATTGCCCGAGCCTGACTTCTTGCCGCCTGATGTTGAGCCTGAGGAGTTACAGGGAAAAAACTGAGTTATGACTAAACGTATGAACCAAAAACTTAGGAAAGGTAGTGTTATTTTAATGGACGATGTTTATGGCTTTTATAATTGAGTAAGACCCCTGTCTTAGACATGAGAAAAAACCTGTATCTTGAGTGATAGAAAATTATACAATAAATAGATAAGACGACGATTGTTATTCCTCGAAGAGGTGAAAAGTAAACCCCCTATTTCGCCAGTTTTTAAGTCTGTAATGACGGAGGAATTTCTCTGGCGGCTGCTACAGAGAAATTCCTAAAAAACTCAATACACTTAGCTCGACCTGGGAACAGGACCTTAGCAGTGGCGTTTGCGACCACACACCAACGAGGTAGAGAAATACGATAGATCTAAAAGGCAGCGAATTCGGTATTAAGTTCTTATAGATGCCATCGATATGCGTTACTAACAGGTGGGGCAAGTTCAAGGGAAAAGTTGTAGATTTACAGCAGTTCTGGCGAAAGTCGAGCTTTCTGTGTGTGTGAAGTGTGAACGTACACCGGTAGTGCAGAATAAATAATAGTACTGCGGGAAGTGTAATGCAGCTTTCGCTAGTATTACTGCATGGGTTACCAGTTCCTTGGAAGGGAAATGCTAAGATAACGAAGAAGTTGCATAAACTTTGTTGTTGCCAATTACCGAGTAACCACAGAACAAGGAAAAAACAAACAAGTAATTCAAATAAACAGTATTGCATAAAACATGTAATGATGGCAATGCACTATAAGATTATAATGTATAAATAATTTAGCGTGCAATCCCCTTCCCATCTAATGAGATGGCCATTCAAGCATTGCACGGAACCCATTTCCGTCAATTACGGGCTGAAAACATCCATCGAAAGATAAGTAATCGATGTTTCCTTTCATTTTAGTTATACTAAATTAATATTACTGACCTTTGTTAGTCCTAATAAGCTGAACACTGGCCCATTGTATTGAAAGAAAGAGAATACAAGCCTTCTAGGTCACTGGAAGGTATTTGTAGCGAAACGGTAACCATTGAATATCACTCGCAGGTCAAAGAGCATTCAAGAGGTTAATATGCATTTGACAAAAATTGTCTATAAACGTGACCTTTTGGGGTTAAGCAACGTTGTGGCCTTGTTGGGCGCCGCGCGTACTGCGAATCATGAGTGTTGAATACAGTTTTATTTAAGCTCCAGGGTAGCCCGCGAAATTAAATTTTTCTTGCGTTTTTTGTGCTTCCACCTTAAGTTGTGGGGCAGGAGACATAGCATGCAGCTAACCAGTGGAGTTACCTCACTACAGTACGCTAATACCAACAAGATGGCCCAATTAAGGGACCAGTTCCCCTTCCATTCCAAGGGGTCTAAAATGGCCGCTTTAGCAGAATCATAATAGGATTATAATATGAATTACGTTTAAATTCTTAAAATGGTCATGACGTACATACTATTAAGAATTGTCACCTTGTGACCATTTTACGAATTTAAACGTAATTCATATTATTATCCTAATGATTCGGCTAAAGCGGCCATTTTAGAACCCCAGTTCAAGTGAACTTTTGAGCGCAAGGACGCCACCGAGGAGGCCACACCTTGGCCGGCTCACTTTACGATTCCCATCGTCACGCAACGAAAATGTATTTTTGTTAACAGCTTAGTGTATTCTAGAGAGTTCTGAGGCAGTACCTCTACGATGGTAATATCCTCACCTGCAGCTTCTTTAGGTGGGTGATGCGGCGGTCCGGGCGGCTGCTCGGTGGGGCTCTTGCACATCACCGAGCACGTGCTCAGCCCGCGCGGGTTGGTCCGTCGTAGAGCGCGGCATTGCGGTGCACCTGGTGACAAGGAAATATGTCTTGTAACATTGTGGATAATGTCTTGTAAAGAGGGGTGCAAAATGTGTGTAATGTGGCTGTCGATCACTCTCTTTATCGTGTGGTTAGGTCCTAACCTGGTGTCACAGTTTTATACTACCCATGGGCCTTTGACTTGGCGTTACGTGCCGTCGAGAAATGACTCTCAAGCATGCAGATTTCATCACGTTTTTTACCGAAGCAAGTGATAATTATACAAAACGCACATGAATCCGTAAAAAAGTTAATTCTTTACTTTATTTGATGTTACTCTTGTGTGAAAATGTTATGTTTACCTATTACAGTTCAAAAGATACAGTCCTATGACGGACGGACGGACGGACAGACAGTGGAGGCTTAGTAATACCCGTTCGCACCCTTTGGGTAAGGAACAATAAATATAAACCTTGTATTTAATCTTTACATTGTAAAAACAAGGTCGCTCCAGCTGTTTACACGCTCAGAGATTTAAATTCAGTTTTCAGCAATAGATAGACTGGTTCAAGAGGATGGTTTGTATGAATTGCACCCGTGCGAAGCCGGGGCGGGTCGCTAGTATTCAATTAAGAATCAGCTAAATACTATAAGCAACCTTAAAGTTGTAGTATCAATAAAACAATGGAAGGTGGAGATTAACCTGTAATTGGCGATTGTGTAAGTCCAAGGTCTATATCAGGAGTATATTTTTATTTATAAATGTTAGCCTTTATTTAACAATCTATACATATAATAAATCTGTAGACGTGGCGTTTCTGTACATTGAAAATATTTAGAAAAAAAGTAGTAGGGGTGATAAAGGAGCACAAACTGAACCCATTTCTACCATTTTTAGAATTTTTGTCTGTTTGTCGGTTTGTCGGTTTGTCTGTATGTTTGTGCGCGCATCACGTAAAAACCCCTCATTATATTCAAAATCTAAATATTGAAACATGAGAAGCATTGTTCCGAATAACATTTAGACTTTATTTTATCAAAATCGACCAACAGACGCAAAAGATATTACTGTTTAAAATTTAGTTAGTAACCTCATACGCGATTTCCATGATAAATCTAATTATTTACGTAAATAGGTTTTAGTTGAAGTGTAGTCGGAATGGCTGAAAATGAATTTGGTTTTATTTATCCTTTTGGGTTTACTCTTTGCATGGAAGTAATAAGTACTACGTACAATCCATTACGAAATAAAATCTCTTAAAATTTAAAAAATGAAAATAAAATTGAAATTTGATAAAATCTACGACGTTGTGTGCAGCGCCGCATTCAATTGCTCAGCCACTGCGCAAACCGTGCCGTCACATAAATGTGGTTGTGACTTCGTCGGGCATTGATGCAACTTTGCTTAAGGGTGGCCGGGTGGAGTTAAAAGGCGAGGCGTCCCATCAGCTGGAGCTTAAAGTTGGCGTTCCAGTTCTGGCGATGCGAAAACTTGATGCAACCAGACTGTGCAACGGCACCAGGCTTCGTATCACAGAGCTGGGCAGTATCATTATAAAAACGGAGCTGCTAAAGGACAGAGAGTATCAATTCCCCGCATGCCCACTCTTTCTTTTCAAATAACCTGCCATTTCAATTTAAGAGGTTACAATTTCACTCTCATCATCTAATCTTTCACTTTCATTTAAAATTGGTTTTTACAATGACGATCAACAGATCCCAGGGCCAAACCATAAAAGTGACAGGCATTCAATGGTGCACTCCATGCTTTTCAGACGGTCAATTATGTGTTGGTTGTTCAGTGCCCAAAACTTGCAGGTGCTTGCGGAAAATAATAAGTCATTTAATGTTGTATACAAAACGGTATTAGAATAAATAGTGCCCAACAAGGCGTGTGATGGTTCACTTAGAAAATAAAGTTATATAGTGCTAAAATAAACGGTTTTTAAGCCATATCGCCGCCATTTAATTTTGTTTGGGACTTCTTTTTGTAGTTATCACCCACATTATCAAATTTTGATCAGCCAGTCCGTTCTCACACATCACGCCATGTAATCCCCAAAGGTTTAGGCAGAAGTGTACCTAATCGTACACCCACATTTCGCGAGTTATGTTGAACTCCCATGTGATAGGGGCTGAGCCTATTTCCACCAACTGGGTACAAATCCAGATTCCATGGCTGCTACTGAGAAATTCTTGATGAAATAACCCAATAACACTTTTATTTATAGTATTTTTTCAATTGCATACATTGTTTAATGTCAAGTGGAAGAGCGGAGTCACACAAGCATCACCTTGCTCAAAAGGTGATCTCTAAATCATGTGCGTTATAGCTTTATGTAATTAAATAAACATTTTTTTAACACTACCCGACCCGGGCGTCGATCCCAGGACTTCATGCTTAGTAGTCGCACTTGCGACCACTCGACCAACGAGGCAGTCTCTCACATACATACCAAAATTTTCACGCGAACGAAGTCGCGGGCAACAGCTAGTCATCCAATAAATCTATTACAATAGTTTCTATTTAGTTATTTGACATCGGTAACTGAAGATTGTCTTGCTTTCCAGGCCTATGCTGATCCCTTAGAGGTTTCCACTGTATACGGTTCTAGTCTCATCCAAGTTAGTACCCGCTGTTCTTATAACGTCATCCTCCCATCTACGACGCGACGGTGTCTCCCTTTCTTTCTTTTGTATTGTCTTGGGCACCACTGTGTTAAGTTCTTACACCATCAAGGATATTTACTTAAGATCTATTCTATACAGGAGTTGTAACAGAGGATGCATCTTTCTCTTTTACTTAACTTATGGGGTGATTTTATTTTGCTCTATGTTAATGCAACATCTCGTATTTCAGATCAGCTTTTTGCTTGGCTGATCTTAAGCTAGTTTCTAGGCCATGAAAAGCAATTTGAGACAGAAACAGAATAATTTTACAATCTGTTGAAAAAATAAAGACCTGTGATGCTACACTAGAAGAAACACGATGCTAGGTTTTTGTACAAAATTCCACTTTTTACATGCAACTTGGATGATCCAAAAGACTATAATTTGCAAATCGTTGTTTTCGTTTGTTACTTTCACGCGACCATAAAATGATTTGAAACTCATACAAAAATGCGAAGTATGACACTTTACCAGACTCGGGTAGAGTCTGGTAAAGTGTCATACTTCGCATTTTTACCCTACTATGGAGAAATGATTCATTACCATCAGCAGTCCACTGCTGGATATTAGACCTCTGGAGAAATGAATGCGGTTCCTAATCAAAAAGCAAGCATTCATTTATTCAAATTCAAACCAAGCAAGTCAAGCAACAACGGAATAAATTAGTATGCCTCTGAATATAAAACTATTAATGTTTAGGATAGCAAGGTCAATAATATCGTTACGGTAGGTCATAAGAATTTTGCATAATCAAGGTCAAGTTACTACTTAGTTGATCAGCTTCAAATAAATGCATAATTATGTTGACTTTTTCAAAAGCATTGAAAGATTTTATTCTGCTGAACTTGACATTCAAAAACTTCAAGGCATAGGTACTTTAGCATATGAATTTTGGAATTAAACTAAAGAGTCCTAGAGTTAATTGGCTAGATGCTTCTTGCATAGTAAAGGCTTTAAATGAGCTAAGACTAACAGCGAACTGACTTTATGTAGATTTAACGAAGCTTACGTAAGGTATCATAGTTTGTTAGATCTCAGAACTTATTACATAGCAAAAGTAAGCTTTCCGTATTACCTAATTTTATTCAAAGATTGTCAATATTTTTGCAACAGAATGACACAAACGAGTTTGATATCATTTTTCATCAAGCATTACTTTGAAGCCTTCTATAAGGATAAACAGACATACAACCATGTAAAGCTTTTAGCATGTCCTATGTACAGACGCCAGCACATCAAGCTACCCGAAACTGTCAAATTTTCCCAATCAACCTTGAACCTAATGCTTTGGCGATGAAGTTGAAAATCTATTAAAGCAATTTGACAGATTGTAGTAGATTGATGTGCGTGGAGACTACTCAAGTACCTTCACACACATTCGAAATGGAACTGGCACCACCACAGCTCAGGACGTTGCGAAATCATTTTATTTTAATTGATGACTAATAAAAATTAAAATATCTCCACTGATTACTTAATAGTCGTTTCGTAATATCCACTCTTACTTTCTTTAAAAGTATCAAATTGGCGAAAAATTAACTACGTTTGAACAGCATCATTATTTGGCAATAACAATATTATTATTACAAGAAAAACTATGTAGTCTACATATTCTTATTCGCAATTATGGTCGGGGAGCCGGCTTGCCAATTTTATTGCGCATCTCGCTGTCAGTTTCATAAAAGCATGTTGGCTATGCATGCAAGACGGAGAAATGAATGTTGAACAAAGGACAAAGGCAACTGTCATTACGATAGCTTTTCACTCTAATTATGCATAGTTTACAAGACCGTGGATGAGTATGGCCTCTGGGAACTTGCTATTAACAATAGGTATTGTTGTCCATGCAATTTTACTTTCCTGCTTTATGAACAACACCATTGTTGACGCTTGAGTAGTGAAAACAGTACCTTTGCACAACTTTTTTAACGTGAATGATTATCTTAAACGTTCAAACTAATGTGTGTTTGGAGAGGATACGAGAGAAGTGGACAGCAGCCGGTTCGGCAATTGTGGTAAAACAGGTTTCATTAATTTTGAAACCAGTTTATGTTCCATAGATATTAGTTACGTTGATCATATTTAAAGGATTAGATAATACGCAAAACCGCAAATTTATTCAGATTTCGCCTTCGAAATAGTTGCACTATTTACATGTTTCTTGCATATTACCTCCGATACTATTTTTAAATAAATCTGAAACTGAACAGAGAACTAGTTTTTTAAACACAAGGTTTATTAATTGTCGCAAGGTCATACATTGTCCTTCAGAACTTGATTTCACAGAAGCGATACCAATGTTTTAAAGATGTTTGCTATCTTACAGGCCATCAGAACGAGTTCGGTGGATCTCGTTGTAAACGAAAATGCTTTCCTAAATAAATACCAAGAACGTGTTAATGTATTGAGGTTTAGCAGAGCAGATACATAACATCACGCGAGTAATCCCCTATGAGTTACGCACAGGTATACCCCATAGATCACTTACATTTCGAAAATATGTTTAATTGTAAGCGAGCCTATTGCCATCAACCGGGCACAAATTCCGACTTCGTAAATAGCAAATATTGATTTTCATTGTGGAACAACCAGAGTTAAATAGGAAAGTCTACAATATTCGCGAACGTAAAGATAACTTAGAGATTGGTACCTACTACATACAAAGCCCGGTAAGGGTAACCCAAATTTTTGCCTATGTTATTTATTCATACCTACTATCTCTCTCCTTCCTTCACTTAAACGAAAGCTCATGGACTCGTGTCCCTGAGCTTTCGTTTCTCAGTCTCCCCACCCTTACATTTGGAGCAAAAACATGATCGCTTAGAAATCGTCAGAAGTCCGCACTTGGAGTCTGCCAACGAGCTATGGAGCGAAGTATACTGGGTGTCAAACTTACGGACTGCAGCAGAAACTCTAACTTCGCACTGAAACATAAATAGCTCATTGAAAATGCCCGCCGATATTAATCATTGATTGATCATATGATTGTGTATATTTAGAAATATACACGTTTCGGGCCCTAGTAGTCTTCGGTGATTTAATCATAGGTTACCTGGGGATTTCATTGAGACGCTTGGTTAATCGCAAGATTAAGTATATTGTCCCACAGGTGATGACACGCCTGGTCGTCCCATGACATCGCATTATAGCAGAGGCCACATCTTTATAAAACCACTTCATTAAGCTCCACGAAAACTTACTTAAGCTTGACAGGTGATTTGTTTGAACAAGAAAAAAAGTAAACAACCTTGACCTAATTCCAAGCAAGAATACCTGGCCACAAATCTTTACCATATATGTAGATTTTTGGCATATAAATTAAGAAATTAATAGCATTTTTGAAGTTTTGAATCATTCGGTAAAGGAAATAATGGTCAATAAAATGAGCGTATCCATTAATCGCAATTGTTACTGCTTAATATTCTTCAGCTTGATGTCAAGGTGATGATATTGTGTAAGTCCAAGTGGGTTAAACTCTTTCATATGCCTTTTACGGACAAGGATTCAAGAGCCCTGATGGCCTTAACGGCCTACGTATTTTGTAATTTTGGTGCACTGCTGATATTTTTAGAAGAAAAATATAATAAATTTTGGCTCGCATTAGCAGTATTGCCAAACCGAATCACTTTGTTTTGGTGCACACGAACTAAAGATTGGCGTAAATATGAAAAGACGCTAAAACTGGATTTCGTTTGACTCAAGACGCTTATATAACAAGTGAGCTATTTTCTTAGTTCTTTATATATTCTGATCAAGATTAAGAAATACAATCTAGGGCATAATTCTTTTATAAAGACAGTGGCGTCAAAACAATCTGATTTGCAGTTTAGTAATTTTAAACAGCTAAACCTGTACTGATGATAGCTTCTTTAAAACGATTGTTTATTAACTTTTATATGCAGGATAATAATATTAAAACAATGTCTTATCATCGTTTGTTAGTCGACTTTCGTCTTAAAAGTTCATTCATCCACAGAGAATATACCGAGATTTTAAAGCAAAATATTTACTTCTAAGAGGATTTGAGATTTACTTATCAGTAATGTTATTTATGTAGGAGTCAAGTCAAAGGGGAAAACCTAGGATTGCTGCAATTAGGCTTCAACATACAACAGAGTAGGTAAGTATGTAATAAGTTATCGCAAGGATTGCATGGTTACTGAAGGCGAGACAATTTAACCACTCTCTTACTATGCTGTGCCGTCAGGGTCCACATTTCCACAATGATTATGCCTTTCTACCTTGCCACCTAAGTTCACCTTGTCACGCAATGGATATAATGAGAAATGATTTAATTCCCTTAACGACCTCCTGCATTCAAGCATTGTGAATTGAGCCTTAAAACCATCAATACTAAAGATACCGTTACCTAGCAAGGAGTTACTGTTACACAGTAGTACTAGGTGCTGATGCAATGCAAATTTTAAACAAACCCCGGTGTTGTGTGCATGTGCAATTGTGCATGGGTACCGATAAAAGAAACAAACGCACTGTTATCGCTAGGTCGCCTAACTTTACTAAGTAGCTAGAAAGAGCGTGTACACGAAATTTTGCTTGCGTGATCTTTAGTAACAAATACTTGGGTAATTTTAAAACAGCATTATATGACGAGTTTTTAATTTCAGAAGTCAACTACTATTTGCACATAACCAATGAAATGGTTTCTTACATTTCAGATACGATAGGTAATAAATTAATAATTTATCAGTCGGTAAAAGAATACTCTCTATCAACTGCCCTGCTGCCCCTGGAGTGTAAATGTGGAGCCGTTCTACAAACGATGGGCACTTAATATTGTGTTCTGCGTGTCCTGTTGTTTGTTCACTACAGGGTAATAATTTATCAGTCGGTAAAAGAATACTCTCTATCGATCTATGACTTCCCGAGTCTTCATTTTCCCACGGTTCCCACGGATTTCCGATTCGACCAGGCCGTACGAATGCAACTGAATCTGGCCCATAATATATTCACGTCATTTCCTGTAAACAAAGTTTCCGTTTCCATATCCATACCAGAAATCATGAATAAAACTGCTACTTTACTTTCAACTTAACACCTCCATCAAACTGTTTAAACACATAATTTAAACAGTTATGAACTGGAAAGTAGATTCAGATCAAAAGTGTTTTAAAAGTTACACAACAAACAAAACGTATTCTCTTATTGCAATACCAGTTTTATGAAAAGGAGTTAAAAATTTCGAACATCGATCGATTATTACATGTACGTAGGTATGAAACAAGTTTCATTGAATCGAACCGAATCTGGTATAATAAAATAAATGTATAAAAGTTTGCATACAATGTAATAAAATGATAGGCGTGACGTAACTGCTTTCACTTTCCTAACATTCTAGCTAGATAATCTAGGTGAAGTTACAAATGTTATGTGCAGCTCGCCGACTATAAAACTACCAATAAGGTAAAATAGACTTTTATGACTCAATTTAGAGTTGATATTTGCTTGTTAATCTTTTACTGGCCGTGTTGTTTTTTTTTTTTGGCTATGTCAATCATCTTTCACTGCTATTGCCTTCTCTCTTAAGTGTGATTTAAAGGCACATTGTTGAATTAATGCGGATATTTATCTCGTGAGATACGAGTTCGGATAGCTTGGGGCGGTATAATCACCAATGAATGCTGATTTTGATGCATAAGTAAAAGTAATCTACCGTTCTTGTTCTTCAAGTTTGATAAACCGGTGGGCAATCTTGGATATGGAGTTTGAAAATCATATATTTTTAGGCAACTTCAGATATTCCGTCAAGTTTCCTTCATGGATAGCCATTTATAGAATGCAGTCATCAATTTTGTAGTCCTGATACTTCCCAGCATAGAACTAGCTACCAAGATTAAATAAGACTAAAAGAACAGCATCAGCATTCTGATCTGTATGATCACGTTTTTTTGATTCCCAAATACTGTGAACATCAATGCATCTGCCAAGCTTGAAAGTCATGTTATACTGTGTACAATTTCGACCCGAGCTGGAAGAAAGGGCCGACCGCTCCCCCGCATCTAATCTAATAATGATCTTTAATCCCAACTATACACGCGCAGCATACCTTTCTACTGATGGTCTGATGTAGTGTGACGTAGCATTGTCAACAACATATGCGTCAGCTACTATGTAGTATCTCAATACAATCATACAGGGGTCATCGCATGTTATGATTATATTTACCGCTCCAAGATGAGCATGAATTTGTTCAAGTCATGCGATAAAGGAAAGTTTTGATTGTTCTTCAATTCTTCCTTGATCCCTTTGTGTTGCCAGTGCACATTTAAAATACTGCTAGTTGTTTTAATACATGAAACGCATGTGACTAAACAAGTAATGGACATGACTGTTGATGGATGCAGAGGGAAGGCCAAAGAAAACATGGATGGATTGTATGAAGACGGATATGAAAGAAAAAGGAGTAAATGATGCCGTGACGTCTGACAGGGGAGCATGGAAGAAGAAAACGTGTTGCGCCGACCCCAAATAGAATGGGACAAGGGCAGGAAGATGATGATGATGACATATTCGAGGCTGTGATCTCTAATACATGTCAAGTCCTTTAACCGGGTGAGGAAATTGCCCAATACATAGGTCTACACACAAGTGACTGCTCCTAAATTATTCCAGGTTGACACAATTTTAGTTTTTCCTAAACCGACCTTGATTGCTCGACAATACAGAATTTGCTCCCAATTGACTCTTCGGGATTGACACAACACTTCATCTTGAATAACGGTTCTTATACGATGCCCTAGTAAATAAAGATATAAAACAACAATAGAAAACCATAGCGATGAAGTAATAAACATAAGAGCTGCATAATTATTTATTTATGTTACGTAAGCTTTAGAAATACGGAATGAGCGGCGCCAGTGAATGCGAGACGGAAGACATTATCATTAAGATGTTAGGTTAGTCATGCTTGAATCAAGACTTAATTGGGTCCAGCAAAGTAGTTTACACTTATGCTGTAACAATACAATACATTAAGTCATTAGAAAGGTAGCGTATTTCCAGGCGCATGAGACTGTTTCTGGGATAGCAAAGCTTGATGCTATCCTGTGTAAATTGAAATACAGTGGCCGCCTGCTTGCTGCCAAAAAAACACGGAAAGCAAGAGAATCAAAGGAGTAATCGTGGAGTAGAAACAATACCCCTGTCGTTATGCAAAACATCTCAAGCTTCATTCACTCCAGTTCATTCGACGACACTCGACAATATGTTCACACGACGACGCCTCGACTTGAAGTGTTCTCCGTTATATGCTTCGTGCAAAAAAACTGCTGACATAGCTAATGCTAACATATAATAAGAGATACAATAATCGATGACCACTTTCATCGTTCTTGCTAACGAAAGAAACTACGAGTATGTACAACAAAAACGCGAGTCATGGTCGATAAAGACCGTAAGCATTTGGCAGCCGGATGGGCAATCACTGACATAGTACCATTTCCTCCTTCTAATATTACCCACACGTGTTATCAACTCCCTTGGAAAATGCTGCCCTATTAATAACTAATTATACTCTTCACAATCAATGGAGTGGATAAAACGAGCGTTGTTTAAGAAAGTGTGAAAAAGTTACACAATAAGCAACAGGGTGTAGGAAGTGTTTTATGTGTCTAGGCTTATTTATTGATTTTATAATGAGTTGCAATCATTCAGTTGAATGAACATACGCCTAGTAATTGGTTAGGTATTATGATCCTGAGGCTAGTATAACCTGTGGTCCCGACTGATGGTAGCAGGGGAACAACAAAGGGTAGTTATGGGAAGCCATGACAAGGGAAAACTGGCGAACTATGGGTGGATTTACAGGTGTGATGTTACTAAAAGAGAAAAGGAGCGTCCGCTTACCAGGGGCTGTTTTGGGAAAATTCAGTTTTAAAAGGATGCAAAATCACAAGTCTGGCACTGGCACTGCCATAAGCCCATAGCTTATTTTCAGTCAGTTGGGACTCACTACCAAACCGTGCTCGCAGTTAATACGATCATCTTGGAACTGCCTTATACCAGTAGTTAGATCATAATTAAAGATAAGATGCGTAACAGCTGTTATTTAAGAATGCACTGGCATACAAAGTAAAAGTCTATAACGTCTAGTTTCCCTTGACAAATTAAAAAGCAATTATAAACTTTTACTTGAAACGAAGCTAGCGACAAAACGGAGTAGTCTCGGACAGTGCTTTAGAAATCTGTAAAATTACCACATAAGAGATGAAATTCTTAAGTTTATTTACAGTGGAATATAAAACCAATTTCAATCTTTGTGCGTTGCTTTGTAGGGGCATAATGGGGCAGATATTATGGAACGACAAATCCAGATGTTCCTTGCAAAAGACATTGGATTGGATTGTTGGTTATTTTTTTTATTTTGAATGGCCAACCTTCAGTAATTGGAGAGCCACCAGAAGATAAAACTCAGCCTACTGTTAGTCTGCACTCTCTGTTGGGCATATGACTCTCCCTTCAACACCAAGTTTTTCCATTCCGCATCCGTCTGTCCCATGTCACCTTTTAAGTCGGTTGTATCTGGGGAGCGCGAGCATATCACGCTACGCTTGTCGATTCGCGGTCTTCACTCAAGGACTCATTTGCTCCTTCAACGACCATCGGTCCTGACACACACCGGTGGCCTGGTGGCCGGTCCACTACTGGTTCAGCCTTAATTCTGCAAAATCCTATATCGGTAGCTCTTTTTGGGCACTATCATTTCGGAACATGGACTTTCATACTGATGAGGACTTTGGACTGTCGCAATTTTACATGCCGTGTCAACATTACTTAGCTTCAAAACTAAGCTTGTTTTCACTGTAACGAGTGTGCGAATCGGTATTTTGTTTTGGAAATCTTGCGCTAAATGATTTTGCCACTGTTAGAATATTTTTTGCACATCTATTAGCAATTTATCTTCACGTCTTCGTCTAAGATTCATGTTGGTTTTCCGGCTTGCCAATTTAATTAACACATTGTCTTCTAATCAGATTAGTAAGAGCCAATGAACTTCTTAGAAAATCTTAGATGTGCGATTACAGCTGCCACCTACTGATGTTATAAATCTGATAAAATTGTTTTAGAAATTGCTTTTAATTACTAAGTTGTTATTTTTTTATTTCTATGCAATAAGGATAAGATCTGAGATTATAAGTAGAGAAACTCGCGATTTTGCCAGGTTTACAATAACAATAGATAGGTAGAAGACCTCAGCCTTTAGCAACGTTTAAACCAAACCTATTGAAGGTTCTAAACGCTGTTTCTTCAACTTACGACTAACTGGTTCTGCAAGAGGAGCATAATCCTGTATCTATTAATTCAAATACTATATCACTTGAATAAATAATTCACGCATATTATTTTGTATTGTATTGAACTTTACGACCGGAGCTTAGGGAATACGTAATATGACGGGAAAATGCAAAGACGAAAAGTTGGTCTACACGTAGGTAAAGCGCAGGCCACACTGCCAGCTAGCGAGCGAGCTGGCGAGCGGGCGAATTGAGGCGATGGAAACTATATAAACTACGCGAAGATATGGCGAGCTAAACCACGGTAATAATAATCTAAACTATGTTCGCGCCGAAACGTGAAGTGAAAACTATGTACGGACGGGCGAGCGAGAGAGCGAGGGGAGCGACGTCGTTTGTATCGCTTACGTAGCTTAGCTCGGTAGTTCGAGGTGTGAAACAAAGTATGAAAAGAGGTAAAACGATGCGTCGTTCGCTCGCTCGCCCGCCTGCGCTTAATACCTCTCGGTCACAAACTACGCGCACAAGATCGCACGCGTCTTGCGACTGCGACTTTGGAAAAACCTAACGAAAGAAGTTGCTATTCTTGTAGAACATGTTATGAGAAACAAATGACACGCGCGCACGTCGTCTCTTGATGCAAGTCGAATCGCCCGAGGCCGTGAACGGCCTTACGAACTTCTACTTTGCAAGTTTAGCAACCCAATAAATTCTCCATCTTTTATTAAGATAATTTACATACAAATCCAAACAAACATGATTCTTTTTGTTTTCTCTACAAAGATAAAAACTTATCAGTCTATTCACGTGGCAATATCATTAAAAAGTTCATGTCAACGCACCTTGTACGGTGCCTATGTAATCGTTTACGCTCGATAAGGGGGGCAGAGCCCTAGCAGGTTCAGACAAATCGGTCAGGGTCAGGAGGCACAAATTGCGGCCGGACTTAGGGACTTGAGTCACGTTTGTATCAGACGGTTTCATCTAGCCTTCCATCGGTTGCCAATATTATGTAAAGTTGTTAAGTGACTAGAATTTGCAAATTGTTTGACAATTAAGTTTTGGTTTAGTAAATACAGAGTCTGTATGGTCTGGTTAGAGCTGTACCGACATTACATGCCTGGGTCAGGTGTCTGCAGCTTTGCCCGGATTGTCTCTACCGGTTTAGTTGAACCTTTAATTTTGTCTTTAGTAGACACATGACAATGACTAGCCAAAAGGATGTAATTTGGTCTAGAATTGTTACTAGTCAGGGACATGGGTATGTACAGAAGTACAGATTTCATGCATGATTTTGAAAGGGCTATAATTATTCTAATTGTCATTGTCAATAGGTAAAAAAAAAAAACAATTAAATTATATTTTAAGGGAGGTGAGAATGACCATAAGCTAATGTTATCAAAAGACTAGTGAATGTAACAAGAGCTCTCATTGGATTGCAAAGTAACTTGTATGAGACGGCCTGATGAAAAAAATTTGACAAATAATTTTTGGTTTTTGTTAGTAAAGAATTAATGTTGATGTTTTGATTTCAGGTTAGTGACCTGATAATACAATAATAATAATAAAAGCTTGGCATAAATCTCCAAAATTACAGTAATAATAATAAGTAAATATGTTTCATATTAAATCCATTTTCGCTTATGGCAAGCGGATATCAGTAACACACAAGTCGCACAACTTGCTGTGTTTAATATACCAGAGATAATTGATTGAGTCCGCCCTTTGCCACATATACAACCACAAGTGCATTTATTTTAATCATCAATGTTTAGAGGGTTAAAAAAAATGCAATTTATTTGAGGGGAATATGTCTTAATCTTTCATATCAATAGAACATTATGAAAATAGCTTATGAAAAAAGGAAGTGCAGCTGAGATCTATAAAAGTTACTTAACTCCAGCTTTAACTTAGACATGTTTCTATCTCTATCTGTCATTTTTGTAGTTTGACATTTGTGTGACAGTGACAGAAATAACGATTAGCCAAAATAAGTAATAACTAATAGTCAACATCGGCTCTCCTTGCCATTAAATAAAAATAGAATAGAAGTAATAATTATAGAGATCTCTGCCCCAGTCTTTAGTATTTCTTATGAATAATTTTGTTATTGTTTGTTGAAGTAATATTTCAATAACAATAAACAACATTCTAAAAACAGGAGACATTTACAGCCAACATTACAAATAAATTATCAAGCACGATATTTATCCATTTCAGTTTTATTTAATAAACTAGCTGTTGCCTGCAACCTTCATTCGCATGAAATTATTATAAACAGACCGTATATGCTTTGAATCAGATTTTGCTACCAATTTCAAGGGTTTTAATTTATTTGCACGGAACCCTAATTATTATTCTAAAATAAAAGTAACTTTAGTTACTCCTTATAACATCAGCTATCTGCCAGTCAAAATCGGTTCAAGCGTTTCGGAGATTAGCCGGAACAAACAGACAGAAATAGAAAAAATGTGTTTTTATTATTAGTGAGGATATGGAGAATAAATTTCTCATATGCATTCAGTAAAAAGCTGCTATTTTGATATAACAAACAGACACTTCAATTTTATTTATTGGTATAGATGTTTACATAACCAGCATTTTAAATTAATTGGTTCTCTGAACTTTTAAAGTAGACTTTATAAAAAAAGAAGCCTTGCTGCAACTGCAGTAGATGTAAATTTTCTTAAATTACTCTACAAATATAGCAAATACCACGATTAAATACAAGTTTTGTAAAGTCAATATAAAACAGGTTGTTTTGTTAAGCTTAAGGTCATAAAATAAATGATAAGTATCAGTCACTATCATCATCACCATTGGAGTAAATAATTGAGTTATTTACAGATTTGTTTAAAGTAAACAATTGAAACAAATAGTTCTTATTGTGGTCATCTAATCAAATGTGGATGTTTTTACAGGATAATTTAAATGCATGGTTTATCTGCATGACAGTAAAAGGCTATTTTATTGCATGCAAAACAACTTTCTTTTCTTATTCAATTTTATATTTTGCATTTGTTAACAATATGATCTTACAGTGCAGTTAGGACATTCTAAACCAGTTGGTTTTACAATTGGAATGTGACCAATCACTGGTTCTCAAGTTCAAAGAAGATCATCAGTGTTTATCAATATTGTCTGACAAGTTCCTATTAGAAATTACAAAATAAATACCAGTTTCCACTAATTCTAAGCAGCCAGTGTCATTCGTACACGTGACTCCCTTGACCTTGCTTCCACATTCGCCTTGATAGGCCCTGCTCACCGCAACCGAAGGAAAACAGCTTCACAAAGAATTAATTACTACGGGAGTGTCCAGCCGCCAAACACGCGCCATCACGCATGTAATGAACGGACACTACACCACGCAAGATAAGCAACAGAAAACATCACGTTTTGTTATCAAACACCTAATCGCGTACGCATTCGAACACAAAGAACATCGCTAGATACTACGACACGAGCCTGGATCAACGCCAACCAGCAAAAAACAATACTATACAGAGAAATTATATGCACTCACCTGATATTTGTGAATTTCTTCGCACTGCTATCCTTCCCACGGATACGAAACTCAATCTAACACTACTCATTATATAAACTTCGACAACGATTCAGTAATAACATCAGCCCTCAACCGAACGACAGAAACGTTATACGAGCCAAATAGAAATTACAATAAGTCGCCGTAAAGCGAGTCGCAATTTTTATTGTATTTGTTTGTCAGTGAGAGGTCTCTGTCATGACGCAACACTTTTAGTCAACATCAACACTTTTCGCAAATGTACAATTAGACGGTGTAAGTACGAAAACTGCACTTTACTATTTTTTTTGTATGATTTTACAAAAACAATTTTATTTTTTAGATAATGGAGCGGCCATACTGATGTTCACAGCTGATTTTGATGTGAAAGAAAATGAAATTTTTGTACCACGTTGTTTCGATGCCACCGCTCTCTAGCGAATAAATAAATAAACTTTTGTACTGTTTTATCGTATGAGCGCTGAGTTGCAGTAGTTTTGACACTAGATGGCACAGATGACTGTCCGAAAACCGAAACAATTAAGCAATAAAAAATAAAAATAATATCTAGGATTGTTATTTTACGGTAATAATCGAGATCATAATTTTATGTGGTGGATTGAAAATAGCTTTGCGAAACTTAATTATTTCTACAGAGCTTCGAGAATGTCAGGCGGTTTTACTTTTTTTTGCATTCAATTAAGAATCTGGTCACCCTGCATGCAAACTTCAAATTGTTATTTATCTAATGTGATGAAAATTGTTCAAAATGGCTGAGACAGAAACCGATAATAACAGTATTATCAGATCGGAAAGAAATAATAAGAGTACAGGGCCTGCTAATGGGCCCCGTCGCGTTACTATCTATAAAACTGAGACCGGATTTGGTTTCAACGTGCGCGGTCAAGTGTCTGAAGGTGGGCAGTTGAGATCGATTAACGGTGAACTTTATGCTCCTCTGCAGCATGTCAGCGCTGTTCTGGAGAACGGGGCAGCGGAGCAGGCCGGGATCAGGAAGGGGGACCGGATACTCGAAGTGTAAGTACTTAGAATAACATGTTTTCCAGCGCCCAACATTTGGTTGAAACAATCTTGGTTCCCATTGGATTTTCCCATAATTGTTTGTGTTACTTAACATAGCAACGCATTTCCCGCCGGTGCTTTGTGTTTGAATACTTCTCGGAATGAGATTCCTCATGAGAAGGAGCCAAAAGTTTTCATGATATTTTCGTACATGCTCATTTACATAATGTTTGAGGTGATTCATTCAAAACTTGTTTGATTTTGTTAACGACAGTCGCTGGAGTTTGAAACTATTATTAAAATTTAGATTTGTATACATATATTTGGGACATATTGTTATACCATTCAGAATAATTCAGTAACTTTATCTACACACCTACATAGGTTGTAGTAAGTGACTGATCTCAACATTCTGAACAATCAATGATTTCAGTGACACATACAACTGTTAATAATACTAACTTGGCATAATAATTGCCATTGTGTCTGAATGTCTGTTTTAAGACTGGAAAAAAGACAAGTTTAAACATCATGTTATTTTTTTTTTTAACAAAGTACACATCTGGCATGTTTTTTAACCTATTTTATTGTACAAGGGCATTTTTTAAAGAAGATAACAATGGAAATTTTATTCATTCTCATCATGTAGAATTTTACAATGTAGCAGTTGTCTAAAGTCAATATAAAAATGTGGGTAAATTAAATGAAAACTCTATAACATTGAAGATATTTCTCACAATATTTTGAATGCCGTAGAAGTAAAATTTAATACATCTAACCTTATGGACTTGCAATAATTACCTAGTAACTTAACACCTCCCACATTGTTACATTTTTCTAAACTGCTGATTATATGAAGTCTAGTGTGCAAAATGAACTTGTGCCATGTTATGTTTAACAATAGAAAAGAGAAATTATCACAGGAACCATTTTGTCACAAAATTACTTGGAAACAGAAAAATCACATAAAGAATTTTTAGACTGCATCATTCTACCGCTGCGCAAAGACTGCCAACTGTCAAATCTATCAAAAATTAAAACTTTGCCACAGTCAAAGCTGGTCACCTTATGCAAGTTCTACTTACATACACGTTGACATTGCCCAAATCATTGAAAAAAAAAACAACCTACTGTGACTGTGCTTATCTTTGCATACAAAATTTTATTTGCTCTTAAACTCCGACCTTAAAAAGATTATGATTTCAACATCAATCTTGTAATATTCATTATTATTTAAAAGTCAGATTACTGTGTCGGTTTTTAATGTCGAGAGCGCAAATGAGCTTTTAAAAAACTGTATTCATAAGCTTGTGTACTAATTTTTTATTTTTAATTAAAAGTGTATTGGTTGAGCTTAATAACAATTTAGAAGCCAAACCAATTAACATAACATTATGCTGTCCCCAAAGGGTATTTTCAATTTGGAATGGGCAATTACAGTCCATTCACAGTTATTATCCCTGAGGCTGAACTGGAGGTAACTTATTTTTGACTGTAGATGCGTAAGTGTCTGTCACGGGTCTATTTGAAATAAATTTGGAGTTTGAATTAAAAGTTGACGTGACTCAGTGTTAGCTTCACTTTAGGTGAATGATTTCCGATACCAATAATTTACTTAAAAATATTTTTAGGGTTTTAAGGTACAAAATTCACTTTCATAGAGACAAGGCCTGTATTCCAGCAGTGAGACCATTGTAGGCGGCTTATTATGCACAAAAACAACTATGATGATTATACCTGTGTACATAAATGATAAAATATTAAGTATGTATTATACCTTGTGGTCCATCTATCTGTCTGCCAAGGAAAACCCTTTTTTTTTGGTCTCCCTCCATTCACATACAAGTTCTATGGTCTCAGCATTCTTGCTCATACAAGAAACAGGCTCAACATTGCATTGTAATGTAAGTAATACGGAAACACTATTGAAAGTCTATATTTATTTCAAATTAACATACTCACCAGCTATGTGCTAAACCTGTTTACTTATTGTGTAATATATAAATAGGATTCTGATCTAAACTTTGTGATAGGAAACTTTGATTTCAATTAAAAAAGAGACAGGTAATTCATCTATCTTGTTTCTGGCAACCAGTACATGATTTCCGAGATCTCCATCATTCAACTTAACTCAAGTACGAAAATGAACCTTATTTGTATAGAGATAATGTGCATTAATTCATAATTGCCTGATCAAGCGTTTCAAACGAATGAATGAATGTTAACTAAATAACTAATGTTAACCAATAAGTTTAATTTTTGTATTAAATACTTTACTTAGCTTGAGCAAAGTCAAATTATACTTTTAGATAGTTATTCCGACTCTAAGAACCAGATTTTAATAAACTATTTCTTTTAATATGAATTCTGTTGCTTTTCAAAGTTAGTTATGAGCTTGATTGTAAATAAACAAACTAATAAAGATAAAAATATTTTAATTTAAACCAAGATGAGACCTTGACCATTTTTAAACCTATCTTTTATAACCATGACATTCAAAATGCACATTTTATGGGCCATTTTGAATAATTGACTAATAACGTTGTTATTGGCAGCTCTAGCATCATACAAACTGTCTATAAACTTCGTACTAGTGAGCCACAGGATTTCTCTGTGAGAGTACTTGTAATAACAGATTAAACAAACATGATTCCCTTTACGAAGAAAATTGGTTTGCGCGCTTTACCTAAATTACTACAGTCCAATCTTCTAAAGATGTTCATTCATACACATTGCCTCTGGCCCACACAGACGCTATGTGGGCGTATCGTCATCCGACCCCGTTGCTACCCACAAAATTGTCCGAGACTAGCGTTAGCATACGTCCGGATTTGTCCGGAGATTTCTGGCCTTGTCATTTGTCGTGTTTGTCAAAATAGAAAAGGTTTTGACTAATGAAAAAGTAAAATGTCTGGACCTTTTTTGAACGTGTCCTTTTTGTCAGGACTATTCAAATTTCGAGCGGGTAACCCTATCCGTGACTCAAAGAGGTTGGGTGGGCGTGTCGTCGGCCCCGGTTGCTATACGAACAGTATTAGGAGGCAGTCTTCCGTAATGCGATTTTCGATTGCATTGATCAAAAGGCGGTTGGCCCATGTTCTGTAATGTCTGCATGAGGTATTCGAGAATAGGTTGTGAAAGGGTTCGACCGTCGTGCTTCAGAATCATCAGGTCACTTGTATCTAGATGCTCTTTTGGTGCTTCCAGATATTAAATTTAAAGACATGATGAATAATGATTTTAAAGCTAGACTACTAACAGCTATAACATAGAATGGTTGTTCCGTTGGTGATTTGATATGCCCGATTTGCGCTCGTAACTTCTTGGCCTAAATTGGATATGCTAGTCATATGAAAGAAGAAAGAGCAGCACACCCAAGCTCTTAAGTACTCTAAAATGCCATTACATGCAGTCGCTGTGACCGAAATTATCTAGGTGGCATCATCTTCCGGGATGTAAAATTCTGATCTTCGTCTTGGAAACCGACTCCAAAAAAAGGCCAGAATTATCTATTAACAAGTGATGATGTTACATAACACATTCAACAGTTGTAGCCCGACACTAGTTTGTACCAGTTAACAAAGTAATATAATAGCAAGTAGTGCAGGCATTCGTAAGGTTTCTCTCAATGAGCCTTGACTCAGTTATCAGCATTTCTACTTACAAAGTCTTTTAGTAACGTCTTGTACTTATTCCATGAAAAATTGGTCAAGTGCGAGCTGATACCCGGTGTTTTGTAACTTATTATAATAAAGGTATTTAGTTTATGGACTGGTGAAATGACATGTTAAAATTTGACAAGTGTAAGTAATGATTTCGAATGTTGGTTCTTCTAAAGACATGGTCAGTTTCCTCATGATGTTATCCTTGGCTGTTTTGGCATCCACCAATACGCATTGGGTCCACTCCCTCTCACAGAGAAGAGAAGGGTGTAAACTATGTACCTACGCTATGTTTATTTTCGAAGCCACTCCTTTGTTATTCCACCAGGATTTCTGGTCAGAAAAAGGTTGGACAGAAATTGGTCCCTCCGTCTTTAACAACGCATTTTCTTTGATCCACACAATATTTCTCAACGCTCTTTGTAGGAGGTCCGTTTTCTTTTCTGCTACTATGATGAAATAACTTATTAATTTTCACCGATGAATGAGCCACTTTATTATAAACAGCGATTGCATCAGCTTATTCATTTTATCCAATAAATATTACATTTATACTACATTTTATACATAACTCTTCTAACATTTTATATTACATCATACCGCTTTTTACGCTACTTATATTATGTGTTAGCTACTGCGTTGTTGGCCTTTCTTAAGGAGTTGGCGTAGATGGAATTATCAATTTTGGCACCCTTACGCAAAATACAAGTCTTGGAAATCGAGTAGGAGACCTCAGTATACTAGCTAGCTACTACATAATGGCTACTGCGACTCTTGGATTATAAACCCAACTGTTATGTCCAAAACTTGTAACAGAGAACACCCTTTGCTCCTTTAACATAGCGAATTTCACCAATGAAACTGAGCGTGATTAGCACATCTGAACGGTATTTAAGAGCTGTCAGTGTCAATATTCCGTAATAATGATGAATTGATGACACTCACTGCTCTTAAGCTCAGTTAAGAAGAGCTGATCAGTTCGTGTTCAGTGTCACATGTGGAATTGGCCCAAAGGCCCGGACTGATTCGAGACTGAATAGATAAACACAAGTGCGCTTACTTTGTAATTGTAACAGACGGGCAACCAATCGCTTTATATTGATCGTAATTGTCCATTACTACAATGAATCCATCAAATTGATTCTTGACCAATGCCGACTTTTCCTTATCGTGGGTGTGAAATAGGAACTAGGAATAAATTGTTAGATGTTTTGTTTTACTGTCAAAACGATTTATTATCATCACAGTTTATTGTAATTTATTAGGAAAATGATTTATAAATCACAGTGAAAACAAAACAGAACTAAAAGTCATACGGATCATGTCTACTTGTCTTTGGTCAATGTTTGTTTTGTACGAGATTTCATCCGGCGATTTTATAATACAAACAAGGAGAAGCTCCGCTCCGTAAATTCCATGAATTATTCTGGCATTTTTTCGAGGAACTTAACTTAAGATTGACAGCAAATTAAGTTTAACAGCGTATGTACAAGATATCCTTAGACATAAATACATTGTAAAGTAGACAGTAACTCGGACTGTCTGTAAAATAACCTTTTAACGGATTTGGTTAAAATTAAACACACAGAAAGACCATGAACTGGTGCTAACTCAGTTCATGTAGCTATACCTCGTACTTCCTACTGTGGGAATGTTTTAAATCCTCCGCGCGGACGAAGATACAGGCTAAAGCTAGGTTAAAATATCAAACAGAACCAACACTCCAGAACATGACAACAATGGACGAACTCAAGTGTCTTGAGGACCAGAGACAACAAGCCATCACTATCAGGCTCCATTGGCTAGCGAACGATGTGTCAAATGGCTTCAATTAATGCAATGATATAGAAAGGACGGGCGCTATGATTGGTAATTACTTCGCAATGAACGATACCAATCTTTACAACTATTGCTGCACTGCACTTGTTAATTGAAGCATGTGTGTTAACACTTGCATTTTAGGGTCACCAGTTTTTAAAAGAAAGCTATCTTAGCAACACCCAATGTGATTTTAGTTAGGATAGAGACTGGGCCGCTAGAAAAAATGTCATAGGAAAATTTGATGCCATCTCTCTGTGACGCCTTGAAGCAAAATTATATAGTTGTTAATTTTGAAATGTTACACTAGTAGAACTAGACGAGTGTGCGGTGGCCAGTTTGGCTCATGCAAGCAAATTACAATTGCAATTTTGTTTGCGTTGTCTCGTATATTTAAATGTCTTTGGCAACACCTTATCTCTCACCAATGTAACCTGACCACACCTTTTAGGGATGTTTTCGTAAGCTCCAACACGTCGTTAACGACCTTTTTGACGATAAAACAAGCTGCGTATACACACGGGAGCAAAGCATAAACTTGCCTACTTTTCCGGGTCACCTGCCTTCACGTTACTCGCACGGCTCAAGCTAATAATAAACCCACTTAGTTCAGTCCGTTTTCATTAACAGGCGCTCCAATAACTTTGTATAGTTTTGGGAGTTCGGCTCCTATGTGGATCGATCGATTGCGATCTAATTTCAGCTCCACGAAACTGTATTATAATATCTTATATCCCTGTGTCTGAATAGAATTTATAGATTTTATTATAATATATTATCAGTCGAAAGACGTCCATTGCTAGGCAAAGGCCTTCTTTCTAAGCGTTGCCACATCGTCATTTACATATTATTTATCAAAATGTATCTTCAGAACCGTTTCATTTTAATACATTAAAACGCGTATTTAGGTAGATACTGTTTCTTCAAAAATTTGATCACGATTTTGAGTCTAAAAATAACTGTTTTACGTTTTACTGAATCAGCTTCTCAAAGTTCAACCAAGTTCAGGTCAAATGAAAGGCTGTGGATGAGTATATCGTTTGGAATCCAGGGCACAGACACAGTCTTGAGAAGCCATACTACAAAGAAATGCAAGCGCCATTCTTTCGTTTGCACAATCGCCAATGCAGCAGCATAGTTTCTCAATCATGCATTATGTTTTATTGCATTATCAGCTCCGTGCTAGTTTTAACACTTCTGACTAGCATGAGAGTAGCCTAGATGATTGTGTTTCAAGTACCTACCTGTTATTTTTTTTATCAAACACGTTACTGCACAAAGCGTCACGCTTTACGATCCCTAATATGCTGTGTAGCATTTATTGTGTCAATCATTCCAACATTTTAGCTATTTGTTGCTTCCATAATGTTGCCAGTCGTTTGTTGTTTCAAGTTTTTTTAAACTAAGAGGCAAGAGAGCTATCATCATCAGCATTCATTAAGTTCTCTCTTCGTTTCGGTCTGAGCGACTTCTTTCTATCGCTCAATGCTTTCTGTCTTTAGAATTAACATTACATTGTATCAACATTAAACAATGCAATATCAATTATTTAGGACCAACTTCACCAATGAAACTGAACGCCACTCTCCTCCTCCACGTTCATTTCAATAATGAAATCAGCCCTCAGTGTGTCGATATGCCACTTCTATCGTGAAACAATAAAACGGCAATCGTAACACGGTCCATTACTTCAAGATGACATTCCATTGATTACTCACATTGCTACAGCATTTCTTCTCGGCAACAATTAGGTTTTACGAGGCGACAGTTATAACTCCTTAATAAAATGGTATTACGAGAGAAAGATATTAAAAGATGGGGTAGTAAAATTGTGAAAACTTTAGAAGCTTATATTGTAGTCTAAGAAATGTCAGATAGGGCAATTTTGTGATGCAAAAACAGTCATTTTGGCTCAGCATATGATTTCTGCAATCGTTTTTTTTTTCGCTTGAGTATATTGATTGATAATGTTAAACTGATGGTTGTGGCTCATTTTCTGCTTAATGACTGTCAAGGCTATTGAATCTCACCAAGAAAAGATCGATCATTAATTGACAAAAACTTCACTACTAATTCAAACTTTAACGAATTCCAATAGGCCGATAGTGAAAACATAATTTAACGAGTACTAGGGAATTGTATTTAAAAGCGAGTTGCTTCGTTACTTCTTATCCCACTTCAAAGATAATTTAGTTAAAAGTTAGCTGTAACATTATTATCAACGTTCGTAGGAGGCTCATTCAAGGGTGGGAGGATCCTATATTTAAACCAAACTTGATAACAAACACAACGCCTTTATTGTTAAACCATAAAACTTTCCCATCTGCCTGTCTGTGAGCCCATAATTATAGAACAACTGGGCAGATTTTAATGTTGTTTATTCTAACGTCGGAAAGATTGATTGAGGATCCCTTTAAAAAGTTTTTGCTATAAATAAGACCTGTTAACATAAAGGTCACAACGTTTTATGGGACCGTTTCAGTTTCATTTCAGGAATCTTTATTTAACAGTGCGATATTTAGGTCGTTCTGAAATAAATGTTTTTTTGCATAAGGCTGATGGCATTTTAAGTCGTGTACATCCGTCCAGCAATTATGACCGTCGGTTCAATTATTCCAACTAGTTGATAGAGGCAGTTCACCACGTCACCGAATAGGCATGCCCGAAAAAATTATGAGCATACGGTGACACCTTGTCCATTGCCACCCTAACCTCCTTCCAATCGTCTAGGTTCAAAAATGACTGTATCTAGCATCTCAAAACTTGTTACTTGACCTACCGCAACGTCCGCAACGTCTTTAGACTTTATCTGGATTTTAACAAATCATTTTTAATGATGTTTGCCCAATGCTCACTAAGCAGCAGCTGTGACCGGTTGCATGTGGAAATAAATATGTAATCTCTCTTATTCAATCAGTACGCGAACCCTACAAGCAAAGCACGTGGTTTGATTGGTGCCAATGCACTGTTGGCAATGGTGCGCATGGTTGGAATGGAATTCAAAATTCCACACCGATGTTGTGATTGCGGGGGTCATGGTCGAATACATTCTGTTCTTTGAATACCGCATAATCCAAGGAATTACTGTAGTCTGTTTAAGTGTTTTTTACAATCGTACTTTTGGACACAATACCTTTTTTATATTGGAAAAGAGAATGCTCATGGAAGTATGGAATCCCGTACCATGCTGCATCAAAATCAAACCTTGTTTTTTATAGACTACACTGATCGTATTAACTCCTACAAAAATTATTTTTGAAAAAAAAACCCGCGTTTCAGAGTTATTTTATAAAATCGAAACTAACCTAAAAAGTAGGTCTATTTTTTCGACGCTACCAACGACGTATTTTAACACACATACATTACATTATTGCTCTAAAAACAGCGTAATACACTAATATTAGTAAGAATTACGAGTTAAAGTAACATCCACAGTATGCTTGACTGAAACTCGATTTTATTTTAGACCTTTACATTGCCAATAGTCAGTCAGTACAGTACAAATGTCAGATGCCACAGATAAGATAACTATAAACCATAGAGTATAGTAAGTGCTATAAACTAGTCGGGATTTAGGGATGTAATCGATAAATCAAAATCTTTAGGCTGAGAAAATCTATTTTGTTGCAAATAGCAATAAACCAAACTAAATCGATTTGGTGTACTGATCTTACTTAATTGTAATTAATTTTAGAGTCCGCTCGACAGACAAGGGTTTGTTCAATTGAAACGGAACGTTATTTATATTCAGTTGAAACGGAACGTCATATAAAGGGAGTAAAACAATATTCGTACTTTTAAACTCGAAAAGTATATTTCCAGTTCAAAAATCAAATCCCCGACGCGTAATGCCGTAAAAAAATATGAAACTAATTACTATAATATTTTGGTTTTGAGGCGCGAGACTTTTTGGTACCAACTTTGGTCATTGTCCTTTCAAGTGTTTAGTACTCGCATCCGGCGTGCGTGTACTATCAGCTATGTATGAACATGGACGAAGCGAACGGAGTTTAAGGGTCATACATAGCAAGTGGCGTTCTGTAGTTTCTGACTACCCCCATGGGAGTCCCATGGGTCCATGGATGTCCCATGATGGGTCAGAGCCGTGAGTTAGTGCATTTAGCAATCTCACGTGGCTTTCATACTTATACTAGACTAGCTGATGCCCGCGGCATCGCCCGCTTGGATGTCGGTTATCGCGACGAAAAGTAATCATGAAATTTTGATCCCGTTCCCGCAACCCATGGGAACCTATTCCAGGGATAAAAAGTAGCCTATGTCTTATTCCAGGTTATAATCTATCCCTTTACCAAATTTCAGCCAATTTTCGGCTTTTTTAAAGTATTACAATGGATATAGTATGTTATCCTTAAGAGATAGACATAATATGCCATCGCGTTTTCGCATTTTTCTGTAGACCTATATGAGATCCAAAATTCCGTACATCATTTTGTTAATCTCAAAGGGTTAAGGCAGCGTTTTTGTTGAAAGCTCACAGACGGCTTATTTTTTTCCGACACCTCCAACAAATATCATTATATTTTAGCCAATATGTACAAAAACTTGACAAATAATCTAAAACCTTCCTCGAAAACCACTCTATCCATTAGTGAAAACAGCATGAAAATCGGTGCAGTAGTTTTTGAGTTGATCGCGAACAGACAGACGCGGCGGAGGACTTTGTTTTATAATTATGTAGTTATAGTGATTTGAACGATTCTGTTTCTTGGCATTTCAAGGATAGTCCCTTGAAAGGCAAAGAAACAGAATCGTCAAAGTGAATGGTAATGGCATTTTTATACGGCAGCTTATGTGAATGACGCGGAGTTAAGAATAATGGTTCCAGTAGGATACAATGGGATCTTTCAGGATCACACAATCCTTGGTGAAAGGTTTTAATGACTGTCTATCGAAGGTGATATAGAGATAGAAGTACCGCTCGCGGCAATCGCTAGTTGTTAATCGGGTCCATACTCAATTCGCGCTCGCCGTAGTTCCATTTCATAATTAGTTACGATTGTGTATTAAGAGGGCTATCACAATTTTTCTTGTATTTGGGTGTTTGACTCGAGTTTTGATGAGTGATTGTGGCTTAAATATGGCCACAAAATGAAAAAAAAAATATGCCTGAGAAAGTTTGATTACTTCTCTCGGGAGTGTTCTACTTTTGGGTACCTTTTGATGCTTTGTTACATAGAAGATATAATAATATCGTAACATATAAAAATGTCCATGGTACAACTGAATGTTGTACTTTGGAATGCTTAAGTCAATTTATTATTTTTCATACAGAAATACACCAAAAATAATTCCGTAAAACAGAGAGATTTTGACATTTTTTCGTCTGAAATTATATTTTTTATCTATGAATATATAATCCAAATTCAAACAAAAAGTATTTAATAACCAAGGTTACTATGTTACCTTGCTTGAAAAAAATAATTAGTTCATTTAAAAGTAAAATAATATTTTTAAACAATTATTTTATGCAGTGATAAAAATCAATATAAATCTCGGAACGGGCGGTCCTTAGCTTTAGTCCGCGCTAAGCGTTTACTGAGAGAGGACGTGTCGCTCGCTGTTGCTACTTTGTGCACCACGTAATTTAACTAACTCGCCAAGAATATAGCGCAACTAACCCTTCTTGATACAAGTTAGTATTGCAAATAAAAATGTTTGTTTATTCGCAGTGTGGACTAGTACTGTATACCCACTGAAAGTCGTGAAAATTTATAAAGATAATGATTTCTGGAACCAGAAAATGTTGCCAAAATTAATAAAGTTTTATGAGGAGTGCGTTCTTCCCGAAATCATAGATTCGAGGAAGGCACGGTCTATGCCACTTCGGAAAATATTATTTTAATTTATTTTTACAAATAAACTTTCTTTTTTATTCCGTCTTTGTTTTTTAACCGACTTCTAAAAGGAGGAGGTTTCTCAATTCGACCGTATATATATATTTTTATGTGTGTTAAACTTCGTCGTTTAGGAACCGATTTTGATTAAAAAAAAAATTGTTGGAAAGGATATACTTCAAGGGTGGCCCATGATAAGGAAATCGGGATCTGATGATGGCATCCTAGAGAAATTGAAGGGAGCTTTCAAAAATTGTAGTGGCGACTAGTGCGTTTGTAAATATTTTGATTAAATATTTTAAAGCACTACAATTTAAAGAAGGTCTGGAGTCGCTCTGATGATGGAACCGAAAGACAGTCGAGGGAACTCCTCAATGGTTTACAGCAATCACCTTGTGTTTGGGTTTGATTAATTTGTATTGATGAGAAATTTACACCTAGATGGGTTAAGGGGTCTGATGATGAAGGCGAAGGACAGTTAAGGGAACTCCTCAACTGTTTACAGTAGCTACCTAGCGTTTGGACTTAATTCATGTATATTGATTAAAACTTTGCACCCATCTGGGTTACAAGTACCATTACAGGTCTGATGATGGAGACCATAGATAATCGAGGGAATTTAAAGATCGAAGTTTTATATTGGACAACTAACAATGATGTTGATGAGTAGTAATGAGTCTACTACTCATCAACATCGTTATAGTTGATGCGTCAATTTGAGATCAAATTTAAATTGCGTAATCAAGTCATCTCTAGATATTGCAACTAAAAATGAAAAAATAAAAAAACTTTTTTGCAAAAAATAAAACCGACTCCAAAAACACAAACAAGTGAAAAATAATTTTAGCTTCAGAAGTCGGTGACAAAAAACTGAATCAAATAAACAAAAGTCACCGACGACGTTTTTTTACTAACCAGTTGTACTCATCCATATAATTTTCTCGAACGATCCAACTTTTAAGGAATAAATAAATAAATATCCCTGGACATTTCACACAGCACCATCTAGTCCCAAGCTAAGCAACCTAATGCTTGTGTTATGGTAGCTAGATGGCTGATAAACTACATATTATATACATTTTTTTTTGTAAATATACAGGGTGTTTGGCGCATGGACCGACACAATTTTTCCAGGGATTTGGGAGGTCATTAGCTAGGTTCTACCCATACACCCTTTGTCCCAAATGTCACGGTTGGTTACATATGTTTTTTTTTGTTTAAATGAAAAAAATGCCCAAAATGTTTCCTTTAATTCGAAATAACTTTTTTGTTTGTGGGCGTAGGGGCACAAAACAAATTTTGTTGCATTCTCCAAAGTCTTTTAAATCTAAAAACATCTTTATTTTATACAACTGGTTTCAAGAAAATTCCTTACAAGCTTCCAAAGTAATTTTTTTTATTTAATGAATGAAATTTTACAACTTCTAAATTAATTATAAAAAAAAATGAAAGTAATTTTGAACTTAGCTTTATTTTAAAAAGTTCTTTAGTTGATACCCTTTCTAACGGTATGCTACATGTCATAGAAATTATTCATTATGTAGTCAAAATACTAGTTAGGAGAGTCAGGGTTAAGAAAAGACTTTTTAAGGTTATTTTGTTTTTAATAAACTAAAGTTATAAAAAGGAGGCAAAACACCGGGAGAGGTGGAAAGTAATGGGGGAGGCCTTTGCCCAGCAGTGGGACAGAATAGGCTAGTTAAAAAAAAAGTTATAAATCTTGTTCAAATTGACCTCCTCCATTTCGTATGCATGCACGACATCTGTTTCTTATTTCAACTGTCGTTGTACGTAGTCGCATTTCTTCTTTCATAGTTTGAAACGCGTCGGTTATTCGTTCAATTAGAACTTCCCTAGTGGGCACTTCTGTCTGGTAAACCAATTCTTTTGCACGTCCCCAGACGTAAAAATCCAAAGGCGTCAGGTCTGGGGACCGTGCGGGCCACGGAATAGGGCCGCCTCTACCAATCCATGCGTTTGGAAAGGCATTATTTAAATGCTCTCGCACGTCCAGTTGGTAGTGTGCTGGACAGCCGTCATTTTGGAAAACTATCGGCACACCTTCTTCCAAAACAGGCACAACAAGTTCGGGCACTACGTACAACGACAGTTGAAATAAGAAACAGATGTCGTGCATGCATACGAAATGGAGGAGGTCAATTTGAACAAGATTTATAACTTTTTTTTTAACTAGCCTATTCTGTCCCACTGCTGGGCAAAGGCCTCCCCCATTACTTTCCACCTCTCCCGGTGTTTTGCCTCCTTTTTATAACTTTAGTTTATTAAAAACAAAATAACCTTAAAAAGTCTTTTCTTAACCCTGACTCTCCTAACTAGTATTTTGACTACATAATGAATAATTTCTATGACATGTAGCATACCGTTAGAAAGGGTATCAACTAAAGAACTTTTTAAAATGAAGCTAAGTTCAAAATTACTTTTATTTTTATTTATAATTAATTTAGAAGTTGTAAAATTTCATTCATTAAATAAAAAAAATTACTTTGGAAGCTTGTAAGGAATTTTCTTGAAACCAGTTGTATAAAACAAAGATGTTTTTAGATTTAAAAGACTTTGGAGAATGCAACAAAATTTGTTTTGTGCCACTACGCCCACAAACAAAAAAGTTATTTCGAATTAAAGGAAACATTTTGGGCATTTTTTTCATTTAAACAAAAAAAAACATATGTAACCAACCGTGACATTTGGGACAAAGGGTGTATGGGTAGAACCTAGCTAATGACCTCCCAAATCCCTGGAAAAATTGTGTCGGTCCATGCGCCAAACACCCTGTATACTTATTATAGATAGAAAAACACCCAGACCCGGAACAACTACTTCTAGGTCATACAAATATTTGTTCCGTACGGGAATCGAACCCGCGACATGCAGCGCAGCAGTCAATCGCTTGACCACTGCGCCAACCGTGCCGTCAAATCGGAATGCATCACTATAAATAGTTATGAAGTTTTTAAATGTGCATATTTGATAAAACTACCAGTTAGTAGTTATAACAAATATACTAGTAACCTTCACACATATCTAACCTTCCTTTATCTAACACATCGTAGGTACGCATTTTAGATAGTATCCCACCAAAGCTTCGGCTTCGGCTACCTTCGGCCACAAAAAAGCGATCCTTCGGCTTCGGGAAAAATAATTATTCAAACTGTAGAAACAACAACACATTGCATTCATTTATATAAATAAATACTAAAATTAAAATATCTACCTACCTGCTGAATAAATTACGTATAAAGAGACTTCGTAAAAAAAGTAGGTACATTTAAAAAAAACTATTTTTAAAAGTAGCGGCGCGATCGCTTTCTGAGAGGCTGGCAACTATAATAAATATACTTGTAACTATGATAGTTATACATATAAGCCGTTTAAGGTGATAACAGTAATCGGTACAAATAATATTTCATGAACTATAATAATTATCAGTACTAAAAATTTATATCGAAAGCTAAGTGGCAAAGGCTCATGTTGGTTTGTTCTTGGTATAGCTGGCATAGCTGTTTGCATGTGTGCGTAGCGCACTTCTGTAGACGCACACTTTCGCATCCACTGCCGCACGCCGTCTAATTTACCTAAACTGAGTAACTTTTATTTTGTAATAGCCATGGGGTCTCAACTCGAACAAATTATAATTAGTCTTGAAAAAAAATCATAGATGGCAGCATAGGTAACAGTTATGAAATTAACAACCACTAAAATGCGTTAAACGGCAGATTTTGGCTGAAGGAAGATTAGTAAAAATCAAAACATCCTTGTTTAATGCTAATTTATCTCTTTACACTCATAAATCACGTAATTTCGACAAAAAAGATAACTGAAGACTTTTACTTCCATTCGAACCCATAGAATGATAAAGTAGTTATCTGTAATCCATTTTGTTTAGAGCTCTTTGCAATAGATGGCGTTCAATGTAACCACAATCATTACTAATTTAGGTTTAGTTGTTTCATTTTAAGTAAATCCAAACATTTTTAAATCTATTATTGTGTTGTAGTGAACGAAAACTTCGGATTTTGATTTTATAAAGTACCTACACTGAAGTTGATTTAACTGATAAGAAACAATTCTTGTTGATTTAACAAAACTTATTCTAATTTGACCACACCAAGTCTTAAATCTCCAAGTGATTTTTTATATGATTTAGTAAAAAAATTACTTGATTTATTTAATGATAGCATTAGCGTAATTCACCAAATCAATTTGTTGTCTGATTTAGTGAAAAAAAATTAAATAAATCTTCCCAGTGATTACCATGATTTTAATCACATTGATTTTTTAGTTAGAAATTTATTTGAAGTGAAAATATATGATTATTGTAAATCAAGAAAGAAATCGATTGAACCAAAATCAAAAATAAGAATTCTACAAAATAAATAATTTAATGGCCTGATAAGCTTAAACCATTTTTTTGGCTAGTCAACCAGTCCAGCTAACGACTCCGGGAACTGGATTTTTTGAAAATTCTAATGATGCAGCTACACGACAAACACTAAATTTGTCAAAATCAAGGACTGAACTCCTTCGACGACTTTTCTCTATTTCATAAAGAAGGCCATCTTAAAAACTCATTCTGTCTATGTATACAGGGTCAAATTAAATTAGCTAGCTAAATTTTACCACGTGTTCCGAACCGATATCGAAAACAGAAATGAAACAAAAACAAAACAATTTTCTGCCACGTAAATTAAGGCAACTAAACGACTGTTCTGATATGGTTAGAAAAATGTAAGTTAAAACGAAAAAAATAAAACTACAAAAGCAGCTGCGCGCGACGCTGACCGATTACAGGCCTCAGCACCCGATGCGTTGCGGCGCCGCACCGCAAAGATTTCACCGTATCAGCGGGCAGCGGGCTAAGCTAGCAGCGGGCTGATACGGTGAAATCTTTGCGGTGCGGCGCGGCAACGCATCGTGTGCACCCGCTCTCAACGCTCGCGGTGTGATATGGCGCGTTTAGATTCAGCTGTTTTTGTACCTGATCACTTTGCTTTTTATTATTAGTTTTCTTAAGTACGTTCTTTGATTGAAATATAATTTTTTTATAAACATATTCCGTTCCGTTCGTTTTTTAGGGTTCCGTACCCAAATGGTAAAACGGGACCCTATTACTAAGACTCCGCTGTCTGTCTGTCTGTCTGTCTATATCCAGGCTGTATCTCATAAACCGTGATAGCTAGAAAGCTGAAATTTTCACAAATGATGTATTTACTATTGCCGCTATAACAACAAATACTAAAAAAAATATTAAGGGGGGGGCTCCCATACAACAGATATGATTTTTTTGCCGTTTTTATAGATAATGGTACGGAACCCTTCGTGCGCGACTCCGACTCGCACTTGGTCGGTTTTTTTTATTTATGTAGGTACGTCTCTACATAAGTACTCATTCTCCTCACTCCATCATTCATTCTCTTATTCCTAGTCCCTACCTATTTTAATTCATTTCCTTGCCGCAGTAACTACATTAACTTAAAAGCAATTTTATAGATTTGAGGAATACTAGTAGTAGAAGAGTAAGTGACGGTCTGCAAACATTATGGCGGCTCGGAACATCTAACGTAAAGCTGCGCAAATAGCGCATAGTAATTTTTCTTACGTTTTTTGCAATTCACAGGTGGCAGTCAGGTCGTATGTTGATTAAAATATGATTCGCGGCCTTATCATGCACGTAGTTACAGAATTGTAATCATTGCAATCATCAATACAACCCTCTTTAGGTCATTTAACCCCATTGAATGACTTTTTCATGAAATAGTTATTCAATGGAATAGTATTGACGATTTTAATTATTATAATTCTGTAAATAGTGTAAATACATACGTGTTACGGTGGCGAATCATATTTTGTTTAACATACAGGCTGGCACTGCACATTGCAAAAATGTAAAAAAAAATCGGGCTTCCCTGGAATACTCAAAAACACATGAAGAGGAATTCGCCGTAGCGAGATATTTGTTAGCTCACTCATATAAATGAAACTTGCGCCAACTCGAGATATTTTTTGTTGTATTGTTATTACCTACTAAGACGTCCTTGAACGCACGGCACGATGCGATTTAGAGAATCTATATAAAAGCAGCGCCATCTAATACTATCGAAGCCACTTAGTATCGTCGCCACCTAGTATCTAGGCCGACTCCTAGATGGCATTGTAAAACTGCTGCCTATGGGAATTAGTGAGACGTTGGTGCTGCCATCTGTCGAAAAATTTTGGAAAAAAAAATAGCCAGTTCAATTGCCAGAGTTAGGGAGGTGTCATTTCTTTGTATGGGATTGGGTATCTGTACGTAGTATTATATTATCTGTGGTAATAGCCCTCTTAAGCTATATATTACGTACTGTATTTACGTAATATAATGTATAGCTTAATACATACTACATACCTACAGTTTTTAAGTACCTATAGCATAAAACACAATCATACGAGAACTACATAGGTCATTTGAGCAGGGAGTTTGTGAGTGTGACACGAGTAAAATAAATTAGTAGATAAGTACCTACCTATAATAAACTAGACAATGGCAATCATGAAAAAAATAAATCTTAGACTTTAAATGTACACATTCATAATGTTATAAACACTATACTATACGGGGTAGAAGGGACACCGAAGCGAAAACTGTTACCACGTATTCGGAGCAACATTCTGAGCCCAGGGCTAGAGCCCCCACATAATTTTTTTTTCAGGGCTCCAACTGAATCCGTTTTCGCGTCGGTGTCTCTTCGACTCCATGTACAGACGCCAGCACATCAAGCTACTACAATCTGTCAATTTCTTTAATAGATTTTTCGACTTTATCACTAAAGCGTTAAAAATCAATCAAAATCAAAATATTTTTATTTCACATAGGCCTACATGGCCACTTATGAAACGTCGACAAAAAGGTGCACGGTTCGGGTTGGTCGTTTCCTATGGAGAAGAACCGGCAAGAAACTTCATGGTTACTCTTTTAAAATGATTAGATTTTACAATATTATCATGTTACAGCATTAGTACTAAGTATGGGGGGACAGCATAGGCCCGACCATAAGTCGTTGCTTACTACACAAAAAAAAACAGAAAACAAGAAAAAGTTAACACACCTCTAGGAATCTACAAGGCCTACACTGTTCGCACATTCACAAACAATCGTTAAGAAGAATCTATACAAAGGCAAGAAAATATAATAAAAGACTAAATTAAACATGTGACAAAAATATTGTCATCAGTGCTGCAACTATTCTGAACAAAAGGTGTTTAAATGATTTGACAACCATTGCAAAAAAAAAACCATTGTAAGGTAAAAGGAAAAAAAAAATGAGATTGAGAAGAGTTTATCTATATAAATATGTCGAGATTGTTTGTGAATGTGTGAACAGTGTAGGCCTTGTAGATTCCTAGATGTGTGTTAACTTTTGTTAACCTCTTATCTTGTTTTCCGTTTTTCTTGTGTAGTAAGCAACGACTTATTGTCGGGCCTATGCTGTCCCCCCATACTTGAGTACTAATGCTGTAACATGATAATATTGTAAAACTAATCATTTTAAAAGAGTAACCATGGAGTTTCTTGCCGGTTCTTCTCCATAGGAAACGACCAACCCGAACCGTGCACCTTTTTGTCGACGTTTCATAAGTGCCCATGTAGGCCTATGTGAAATAAAAATATTTTGATTTTTGTTTTTTTTTTTTTTAGTTTTTTTTAGCGACATGGAGAGAGCGACTGTCGCAATTCCGTGCAGGGCACGCCACAATAGTGGCGATAAGTCCCCTCTTTAAGGAGTGGCTAGAGAGGCGCCACGGTGTCCTCACCTTCCGCCTGACGCAGGTCCTCACCGGACACGGTAGTTTCGGGAGGTACCTGCACCGAATCGGGCGGGAGGAAACGCTCGGGTGTTATCATTGCGAGGATCGCCCGGAGGACACGGTGGAGCACACCGTGGAGGTCTGCTTCGCTTGGGCGGAGCACCGCCGTGTCCTTGTAGCGGCGCGATTGGCGGCGGCGACCTCTCTCGTCCGACCTTGGTTCAATCCATGGTCCGGGGCGAGAGGGAATGGGAAGCCGTCACCTCCTGCGAAGCAGTCATGCTAGCGAAGGAGGTGGCAGAACGTGAGAGGGAGAGAACCTCACGTCCCAGCCGCCGCGGAAGACGCTCTGTGCGTCGGGGGCCACGTGATGGCCCTCGGCCACCGTAGGCGCGGGCCTGTGGACGGTGAGTAATGGGCTAGCTCGCCGTCTGACCGTCTTACCACGACAGGCCGTGTCGACGGCGCGTTCGTGTTCCACGCACGCCTCAAAAAGATGTCAGCAAACCGGAGGGGTCCGCAAGGGCCGATGCCTGCCAGGGCTGCGGGACTGTTCGAAAGAGATACCGCGGCCCTATAAGTAACACAAAGGGCAAAAGAAGGAACTTGGATGGGTTTTAGTCAGTAAAAGCCCTCTCCCTTCCGCTCCGCCCAGAGCGGGAGGGCTCATTTGATGATTTCCCATCCGAAAAAAAAATATACTATTATTTATTCTGTGGCTATACTTACTTACTAGCTAGAGCTTTTATTGTTAACAGCTGCTCTCTGTTTTAAGTGGAAATTGTGTTATCTATCAGCCACTTGACACACATAATCCTTAATACTTAGTAGAAATAACTCAATTTTATTGCAAAACATATCTATTAGTACTGAAACAACAATACTAGTGATAATATTGAATAGTGCATTCCTATCAGTGGACGCCACTGGTCACTTTCTCTGTTTAACTTTAAACCTGTTGGTTGTGTTAATAGTACAGTTTACTTATTGTTAATAACAATTCATTTTATTTTAGTTTGTTTGCGATTTCGTATTGATTCATTGTGAGTACTTTCTTTAATCTTAGTATGGTTTGGCTTGTTGCCTTTGATGAAGAAATCTACTGGGTTCCCATCTTGTCAGTTGGTCCTGTATTCTAGCTCCGCTGCTTTGGCTTAAGAGGGTACAGGGTCGTCGATTCTCCATACAAATGTATTCCCTTTTTTTCTTCCTGAATAATTCTTCTAGAGCATTCATTTCTTTTTTAATATAATCAAGGTCTGCTGTAGACACGTCCCTATCATTTCTTGTTTTTTCCGCAACTAATAAGTAAAGAAAATACGACCCCCAAGAATGACCAAAAATGACCCATTTTTACGGCTGTGATTAGAGGACTACCAGAAAAATTCGAAAAGTTTTTAACATAATATTAATTGATAGGAAGCTAGACATACTCTTTCTTAAAAATTTTATGTCAAAAATAATTGATTCGTCTCAGTTTACGAGGAGAAAAAGTGGAATACGAAACGTCCATCTCAATTTTTATGATTTAATCGGTCTGAACTGCAGCTGTCCCTAACGCATTCTACGGGGGCAGGCTTGAAGCAGCGCGACGTCAATAATCATCTTCCTGTCCTTGTCCCATGTTATTTGGGGTCGGCGCAACACTTTTTTTTCTTCCATTCTCCTCTGTCAACCTTCACGCTATCATTTACTTCTTTATCTTTCACATAATTCCTCAAACAATCTATCCATCGTTTCTTTGCAGCGCGACGTCAATAGTTTTTTCAAATGCCCATTTTTCAATTTCCTCACAGGCCCAATTCCCTCTTAAGGCTTAAGCTGGCTGCTGATTTTAAACCTATTGGCTGTTATCGGTTGAATATGTCATCGTTGAGATGCTGTCCATTAATTGGGAATCCTGTTATTACCATTTATCCAATTGTTAGTGTCTCTCCTTTAAGATCAATGACATCTATCGGAAGGCTTTTCGTTACTTCTTCTTCTCGTGTCAGGTGGTCCGACCGCGTTTTCGTTACTATAATGGCAAACAAACGATGGATATACTGAGTGGAAGATGATATGGCTAGAAAAGGATGATACCGAGATGACGAGTAATAGAGAAGTATGGAAGAAGAAGACATGCTGCACCAACCCCAAATGAATTGGATTAAGCGCATGAGAATGATGACGAAAGAACTTTTACAATGTAAACTTATACTTCCGCTTACGGGATATCTTCCGTGATAGTTCATGATTTTGAGCTCCCGATATCTTAAACCGTGAAAGCTTAAAAGAGTGTTTCTTTACAATGTATCCCAAAATTTACCACAAACGGGTATTAACCCGTTATAATAGACCCAGCCAGTAGATAAACATGTTCACATATTATAAAATAGCATTGCTTAGGTACATGAATCGAGATAGGATGCTGTTGGAACCTTGGAACTAGTAATTGATTGATAACACAAGAATGAAACCCTGTCATACTATTGCATAGTAGTTCAGCGCGTGTTTCTATCTGTTTAGAATAGTGACCAGTTAATTGATTATTATGTTTGAAAGTTGTTTTATTGACTTTCCTTTCTACTATCCCGCTGGTTGTACTACAGTGTGGAGTTCAAAGGTGGATTGCGTTGACTCATTAGGATAAGATACTATATATTTTAAGACTTCCTATTTCCTGCTTTCATATTTTTCTTTCTGGAAATTGTCAGTAACAGCCCGGACTCTGGTGCCCAATTGATGACAAGCTCGCCTCCTATTTACATGGGAGTAGTTACATTCCTGCTTAAATCTTGGGAGACAACAGGAGTGATGGTATTTCCAAGTAAAAAAAAAAGATTCCTTCGTTTTAGATCCTTTACTAACCTTTTCGAGCACGATAGTATTTACGAATTATAAACTGATTTTCTCAGCGATCCCCAAATCGTCTTCTACATCAAAATTATCTTTCGCATCTTCTAAATCAACCGCTTGTCGAAGTTACTGACCTCCACAACAACATCCTTTGCAAGATGTAATCCATTGTGATCCAATTATTTCAACAATGCTACACCAACTAAAGACATGACTACTCATAGTAGTACGAGGCTTTTATCGATCAATTTAAGTCTTTTCAGGACCTACTCTGTACTAGATATTCTACTGGACAATGACTTGGTATACATATAAGATATATTGTGTAAAGAAAGCTCCACTAATTGGGTATCCCTCACGCATTTAACATCTTCGAATTTATTTCTTATGTGTCATTTTGTCTTTTGGTCCATCTAAACATTTATTGTTCAGCGACAGGCCTGCAAATATACTCTTAAAACTGATCATCTTCATTATCTTACGCTTATCCCAATTCATTGTCTTCTTCTTTCATTCTTCTCTATTACTCGTCATCTCAATGGACCTCCTTTCTAGCCACATCATACTTCACACAGGCCATCCATCGCGTTTTACGGTGTATAATAATGAAAATCTTCCAGCTTTGAAATCTTTCTAAAAAGGAGCAATCAATTAATGAAGCCATCATTATAAGCGATACTTTTGGGAAGTTAATGCCCAGGAACCTTGACGGTGTTTTCGATTTCGTATATGTAGGCTCGTTGCTATGTTGACAAAACATGAATATTAGATAAGAAAGTTGGAAACTTATTGATTGGGGCTTTTTCCGAATGTATCTGAAAAGCTGAAAGTATAATTACTTGTAATTAAAATCAAACTGCCAAAGTTAGTTAAATAAGTAGTTAGTCATTCCCTATACAATACAGATTGAAATAAAATTGACATTGATTGCTGAATAATTAGTTACAATGGTACTTGCTCCTGCTTCATAATACACTTCGCCCGCGTCTTCGTCCGCAAAAATTGTGATAGCTCTGCTAATTTGCATGATATAAATATGTTACTCAGGGATAACCTAGCATTATAATGGGGAAATAATTTTTGAAATCGGTCCCGTGGTTTTTGAGTTTATTCGTTACAAACATATTGGTCTGGTCTCCAACCAGATCGCGCGGTTTCAAGCTTGAAAGGCTTGACAACTCTTTCATTAGTGAACTACACTATGAATGACAGCGTACTGAAACTTGACCCCAAAAAGTAGATAAAAGTATAAAGTGATGAACTGATGATAGAAAGCTTCTTTACTTTTCAAAACCTAAATGAATGCTGTAAATGCTGTAATCACCACCAATCAGCTAAGCTCGCTACTTACACAAGCGTCCATTGTCTTTAAATACCCATATTTAGCTACCATTACTGTCTTTTGTTCATTTAAACACACATTTCACAATACAAAGTACGAAAACGCATCAACAATATAATTGTCGCGAGAGAAAGCGCTTCATGCGAGAAAGTGGTTCCATATTACACGGTCCTTAAAAGCGGGTTTATTTTTTTCTTATTGTGTGATCCACCCACGGTTGAGTAAGAATTTCCTAAGGACTTTGATGTTGGTTTAAAGCGTCTGTCAATAAATTTCCATGCGACATTGTTATTTCGAAACTACTTTAACTAAACGTGTCACCTAGACGCGAATCCTTCAGTTGAGAGCTTTCTTTGCATTTGGAAGCATAAGCACCACCTTTTCCTCGTTTTCCCAACACACGCAACTTGTTCAGGGGTAATCTTATGAAAGGTCAGGTGTGTTAGTGTGTAGTACTCGCAACCGGCGTGCGTATATGATCAGCTCTAAGAATGTAGACGAAGCAAAAGGAGTATGTAAAGATCGAAGCTCGAGGCGTTCTGTGGTTTTTGCCTACCCACGTGATCTATCACTATCTTGAATAATAATGGTTCAGCAGTCCAAAGTTGAACTTTCGAGTTATTAATAGACTCCACACAAATCCAAACATAATGTGAATCCACTAATGGTTGCTCAGTAAAACCCAATTACTCTTTTTGCGTGTCATGAGCATTTGACCTTTGCTTCATCTAAGGACGACGCAAAAATTTTCAACACCTCCACGGTATTACTACTAACTTTCTTTTATTTTATAACACACGTATGACGTGATAATCAAGTCGGGCGGGTCTCATGTTGCATAACTTTATTTTGTCCCAAGTTTCAATGATGTGAACGCAGTATTAAAGTTGCTTTGAGACCGGAACAAGACGAACATCGAACTCGTTTGAATTTGGCCAATCAAAGTGTCCTGTGATTCCAATCCTGCTTAAATTTTGCCAATAGGAAGCGTCCTGTGATCTTAATCTGACCAATCACAGTCCAGTGCTGGTCTCTTTCGTAACGGGGGTAATGCTTGTCGTCAAAGACGGTAGTGATACAATATGTTTAACAACATGCATTGCTTGTACGAGCCGAAGTTTCGAAAGAATGGAGTTGAGAAAGGAGGATACACTCTGCTGAATACGGGGTATGTGTTTTATATTTTTACAACTTTTAAGAGTGTTTATAAATTATTTTGATTTTCATTACTTTAGTGCAGTTAAACTGTTTTCTTGCTACAAGGGATCCAAATACCTTAATAAAGGGACACCGTCGACGTTTATAAGTTCTTCTAATGAACTATCAAAGAAATTCATAATCATCATCATCATCATTTTCCTGCTCTTATCCCAATTTATTTGTGGTCGGCGAAGAAGACATGCTCTTCTTCCATACATCTCCATTACTCGTCATCTCAGCAGTCACTTCCCTGGCTACCCAGATCATCCTTCACACAGTTCATCCATCGTTCTTTGGGCTTTCCCTACTAGTTCGTCATTATTTCCAGATAGAACGGCACTACTTATTGAGATTTTGGCGTTATCCCTTAGTTTTCCAGTTAAGATGAGGAGACGAACGAAATAATTGCAGACGTGAAAAGCCACTGCTGTAATGCATTCCACGTTAGGATTGCAGTCAGTGTACAACCAACTCTTATCTGCCACGATCAATTAGAAAGTATTCACGAAGCTAACGTACCGGCAAGTAGCGCCAAATCTTTAGCCCGATCATTAGGTAACTGCGCTGATCTAACATTCCTTATGTGTAAGATTTCGCTTGTTAACGCCCACATTTTCGATATTCATCACGAGAGACTGTCCAAATTGGCACGATGGAGATTAATAATAGGATTCTGATTGAAACAACCAATTTGTTACCCAAAAAAACGTATTTTTGCATTTCACAAGGCACTTTGAAGGAATCTTAGACAAGGTTGTCAACTTACAATTTTCGAGTCAGAAACCCGATTGTCCCGAGATTCGTTAGTTATTCGGTCCCGAGCCTGACCTTTCGGATTAAGTCGAATATCTTTGCCCTAGTTTCTGGTTTAATAACTTATGCCTTATTCAATCTGGGGTTAGTTATTATCTAGTGATTTTGAGCAATCTGTCACAATCACTACTACTGCTAACCAGGGAATTCAGATTAATTGATTAGACATGTAAATATGTGTAAAAAACAGAATAGTCTATTTCGGCGCAGGAAAAGTAGATATTTAAAAACTAACAGAACAGACTGTATATGGCAATAATAAGTCTTTGAAGAAAGCGTTTAGTGGATGTAGTTTTCAGATAATTACTGCCTACAGCTAGCATTTAAAATGATGTATTGATGAACATTTAAAATAGAAATTACCACGTCTAAAGAGAAACGCGAGAAACAAAAATTCGACTTGAACCTGCAATAAATTCCGGTTCCTATATACCTAATATAATCACAGTAAACCGCAATATTTATTATTTATTACATTGCACGGAAATAGCTGCTATTATAACATGACTGTCGTTTTTATCAATAATTTCCTTGTAACTTTGTAACAATGTTGTTTTGCCAATCTCTACGTAGGCAGTTGGCGTGTTCATAACTTCATACGCATATTTTACGCGTGTTTATAGGTACTGAACCTATTATTTACATGATCGGTGTGTTTACTTTAAAGCTGCTATTGTCCTATGTTACCGAAATTTAGTATATTCCTCTTACATACGGCAAAAGCTGGACTTAGGGAAAGGCATTATTCTAGCTCGCCGTCCGTCCGTCTTATGACGACAGGCCGTCAAAGAGATGTCAGCAAACAGGAGGGGCCCGCAAGGGCCGATGCCTGCCAGGGCTGCGGGACACAAAGGGCAAAAGAAGGAACATGAATGGGTTTTAGTCAGTAAAAGTCTGACACTCCCTTCCGCTGCGCCCAGAGCGGGAGGAGTCATTAGATGACTTCCCATCTCAAAAAAAACAAAACAAGAAATCCAGGTGTTAGGTATATTGCATAATGGCATGCAAATCTTGCACACAATTATGCAAGCCAGTTCCACATCATTCCCGGATGCCTTATCAAGGTTTTTTCAAAGCAACAGTAGTTATCTTGCAGAAATCTCCACGTACCCCGTACCTACTCGTGTACGCGCAATCAAAGTTCACCGCAACGGGCGGGTTCATACCGGTTGTCTAACAAAATAGCTCATGATTGCATTAATACTCTAATAACCTATTTTATCCGTTATCTGGCGGATAAGAAATTTAACACTCCCGTTAGTGATAGTGTGTTTGATTCTATTTATTTCGCTCCTAAATTGAATTTAGTCAAATTAATAACTTATTATACTTACCATAATGTTTCCACTGATGACACACAAAGGCTTTCTCGCGAAAGGAAATAGGCAGTATTCCACCACGCGGACACAGTGCGCGTTGGTGGATGTCACAGGAAAAAGGTTGTGTTTTAAAACAAAAATATCGGTTTTAGCCTTCTGATCCGCACCACAACATTAAATATGGATCAAAAGCCCAACTTGAAAGGATAAGGTCAATGACAGCTTTTCATATGTCAAAGTTCATAAGCCAAAGGTCAAGAATGACACACAAACCTAACAAAAAACTATACAGAAAAATGTAGAGGAAAAAAAGCATTTAGGGAATAAGCTAGGCACAGTCGTGAAATTCCTTATCAACATAGAAGGTAAATTCAATTAACTATCCTGATAAGCAATAAGGAAATAGGTTTTAATAAACCTACATGCAATTAAAAGAGACAACTGAATGTCAATACAATAATAAATCAAATCTTAACATGGCACCATTTTCTTAGGTTACATCGGACCCCTTGGCACTGATGAAACATACAATAAAATTGCGTATTCAATTAATGATATCCGATTGGACATTAAATAGCTACCTTATAACCTATTTATGTGTTAGAGGTCAGAACTGCATCTAATCAACTGTCATCAACGGACGCGACCCATATAATTCAACGTCGCAATTCAAATATCAATGTTTATTGTTAAAATAAATCTAAATAATGATCATTAATAGTTTGTTAGTGTTTCTGTTCGCGCGTGTAAGATGAACGCGTATTAATATACCTTATATTGCAATAAATCTTATTTTACTAAAATAATAATAGTTTTTAGGGCAGTTACCGACAGAGTTACGCTAACATTCAAGAGCAAGCGTTTGTTTGTGTTGATTTGAACGCTAGGTATATTTATCAAAGGAAAATTGCTAAGATTTAACGAGTGACTATTTTGGTTTGAAAATTTTCGGAACTCGCCCCAAAGTACTGGAAAAAACCCATTCCAAAAAGTTTTTAATTTTAACGTAACTTTTTCTTTTTTTGTGGTGTGTGTGTGTGTCAATGTGCCAGTGTGTTCCGCAATGTCGGTTCAAAGGGGCGGTGTTGGTGACTTTCGGTACTGTTTCTATTACTGTGCTAACACAGACTTCGAGATATATGACCTGGAAACCGAGGGCTCTGCAAAGAATACTAGGTGAATATGTTTTTGTGATGGTACTTCTGATCCGCGAAGGAATTAATAGATTGTTTTTTGAGAACAGTGACGAATATTACGGCAGCTCTTGCTAATGATCTTATTAGCTTACTTTCTGCCAATTCATTGCGGTCGGTGCAGCATGTCTCCTTCCATACATTTCTATCAGCCATCATCTCGGTATAAAATCCACATAGTTCGTACATCGTTTCTCTAGTTTGCCTCCATTAATAAAGTCACCCACATCCACGTACGTAACGATGATTTATTTTCCATTTATAATGTGATAGGTATAATCTATCGTCATTTATTGGGATTGGATGAACCTGCCAGGCCTAAAAATTTTAAAACAGTTCTCGATCCTGCTCAACGTAAGTTTTATTTTCACAATATGACATCTACTACAAGGTGTTCTACTCAATGTGCACTTACTGAGTAGTAGACTTTTAAGACGGCTTTTACTAGCGTTGTTTACAACGGGTTCCGATTTCTAAACATTCTAATTGATGCATCTGTTCACAGCTTCACTCTGGACCAACGTGTTAGTTCTAGACAACAAATTGTGTATGAGTAATGGTTTCCGTCAGTAGTTTATCCGGAAAAACATGTTATTCGTGAAGCTTATCGTTAAACGGATATTAATACGTTCTGATATATTTATATTTATAATTATTTATATCATAATTATTCATTATATTTTTTAACCTTGACCTACGTTAACTTTCAGCTAATTATAATTAATTTGGTTTGCGTATAATTGTTCTTGACGTAGTTTTATGTAGAAAAAGTCAATCTGAATTTTCATTTCAATGTATCTTTAATCTCTCTCACGCATTTTAAAGATTAATTTTTAAACTGGACTGTCATAGTGACTATGCTAATACTTAGCTAGTCTAAAACCCTGTCTTGTAGTATCAGAGCTCCTTATGCACTACATCATACTCATTTCTGGGGCCACGCAAAACTCGTGCTAAACATTCGAGGCCCATATTTGCGTACTCTTACAAGTCACTGATAACCTGGTTAATGCAGTTTTTGCTGGTATCCAGTTACCACTTCCCTTCAATGAATTGTCGGCCAGTTATAGCCAACCTCATAAAATATAAGCCTGCTCGAACGCAACATCCAATTTAATTAATTTCTCTTATCAGTTTTTCCAGATAATTACACAGAAACAATGCAAAGCCGAACAAACAGATATTGGTTAATACCAACAGCATTGTTTTGTATACATGTCTCGTTTACTCTGGTCAGTCGCGGCGCTATCTGTAAACAAACCGCCATTGTATGATGTAATGTGTTGACTAAGAATACTGATATTACTACGTCTATAATGTGGTATTTTATATATTTTCTCTTGGCCCTTGTCCTTAGCCTTGGCTTCCTAATCTTTTAATTATTGCTTCTTCTTTGCTTGTCGATTGCCGAGACAGGTGGTTTTGCAGGATAGGCAGGACAGCAGGTGGGGCATATCCTGGAAAGGGATTCCATACTGGCATTGTGTTTGGAATGAGTGGAGTCTTTGCTAAAATGATGTCAAAAATCGTGCAAATATTTCATTCATTCAATGGATGTCGTATAGTTTCGGATAGGATTATCTTCTTGGGAACTCACAGGTTATAAATTATATCACCGATATTTTTTGACTACATTTTTCTACATAATTGCATCCAATGTACGATTTGAACAACATCTGCGATTGATACGGCATCGATAACGAGTTGTTAAATAATGATTTATTATCGTGTTCATAATAAAGTAATAAACGGCTGCTCTTTGTTGGTTTAAATACTTTAAACATCGCCTCGTTTATTCATTTATATAAACACATTCTTTATACATATTTTAACATATTAAAAAAAACATATAAAACAACACTTAAAAATTTAAAAATAGGTTTCCACCGGTTTCGCGAGCAGGGTGCAAACTACCGGTGGTTCCGGCGCCAGAGATAGGAACCTCCTCACAATGCGAGCCGTATCGAGGAGTACTTTCTTCTGAATCAGACTTTTGATCCAACCGCCTAAGGAGAGCCTCGAAAGATGGTCGTCGAGCCATAAGGCCATTGGCCGTTACGACAATCGGCGCAATGATAGTCGAGTTCATATTCCACATGTCGAAAACCTCGTGTGCCAAGTCGAGATATTATATTTGTTTCTCTTTCTCAGCTTTCACGAGGTTCTCGTCATGCGGGATGGTAACATCGACTATCATTACGCGGCGCGCTGATCGGTCTACCTCAATGTCAGGCTTATTGGCGACATAGTCCTGTCAGTAATTATAGACTGATCCCAGTACAGCGTGACATGGTCTTTCTCGAGAACTGGGTCGGGCTGGGTTTATATTTCAGGGCAATTTGCTGGTGAACATCCCTGGCTACCTACTTGGTTATGCCTGTGCAAGTACTCGCCGTTAGCCAGACGAGAACAATCAGAAATAATATGTCTGATGGACTCACCCGGACGGTGGCATGCCCGACACACGTCAACCGTCCCGTCCTTCATAATATTTAACATCGTTATTATTAATATTGCTTTATCATGCATTCATGCTGCATTATGAACTGCTAAGCCTACGTTGTTGTTAATCAATTACAAACCTTTGTTCGAAATAAAACAGTTAAATAAGGCTACTAAACTCTACCTAATCTGATCATAAGGGACGCTCTTTCAGAGCTGAGCCGATTGTTATAATTATAGTAACGTATATAATTTTGTTATACAGGGTGTTTGGCGCATGGACCGACACAATTTTTCCAGGGATTTGGTAGGTCATTAGCTAGGTTCTACCCATACACCCTTTGTCCCAAATGTCACGGTTGGTTACATATGTTTTTTTTTTTTTTAATGAAAAAAATGCCCAAAATGTTTCCTTTAATTCGAAATAACGTGTAAAGTTGTAAAATTTCATTCATTAAATAAAAAAAATTACTTTGGAAGCTTGTAAGGAATTTTCTTGAAACCAGTTGTATAAAACAAAGATGTTTTTAGATTTAAAAGACTTTGGAGAATGCAACAAAATTTGTTTTGTGCCACTACGCCCACAAACACAAAAGTTATTTCGAATTAAAGGAAACATTTTGGGCATTTTTTTCATTTAAAAAAAAAAACACATGTAACCAACCGTGACATTTGGGACAAAGGGTGTATGGGTAGAACCTAGCTAATGACCTCCCAAATCCCTGGAAAAATTGTGTCGGTCCATGCGCCAAACACCCTGTATACCTCTATTCCGATTGACCCAATAAAGTATGACGAGTTTCCTTGTGCATATAATACCTCCCTCCCACTTATTTAGCAGCTTTATTTCGGAACTTAAATCATTCGGAGGTATTAATCACATGTTAATTAAGTACTTTTTTGAAGTTAAGTCAAATAAACTCCGATTCTGATCTCTGCTTGTGACATTTCCAGCTAAAGTAGTGCTACTTTTATTTGATGACTAACGTGTTCTTTTGTTTGTTTTAGTAATGGCGTGAACGTCGAAGGCTCCACCCACAGGCAGGTGGTAGACCTCATCAAGTCTGGGGGCGATTGTCTGACGCTCACCGTCATCTCTGTTACACAAAGAGTAAGTTCACAGCACACTTTTATTAGTGCTCAGTATCACTTGACCCCTCTTATAATTAAGAAGAAGAGAAATGGTCGAAGGGGTCTTGTAATGCAGAGCACTTGACCTGAGGGGACTGTACTTATACACCCGTATTCCAATCAAAGCCCCTATGATGATCAACGATCGTTCGTTGAATTTGCTGGGAACTAGTACTGCCGCTGCATTGTGATTGCAGTATGTTGTTTCTTATCCTTTTGGCATAATCTATTATCATCTTTCACCCACGAGAAGAGAATGATCTCGTATTTGTTCCGAAACATCATAATTGATAGAAGTTTATAAAACAAACTGCGAGCTAAGCGTAGGTTTAAAAATTGATATAACTCTAAACCAATTATCCTTGAACTTAAAAAAATTTTGCTTGAATCTCTAGTGTATAGAGCCAAACTCGTGGGTAAAAACTGGGCTTATTCGTTGTCATCGACACTGAGAAGAAGATGACTGGTGTTATTAACATTGCTCGATACTTTTTCCTACTTTTCAATAACATTCTTCATTTTTAGGAAGCAGAACGCCTAGAGCCATGCGACGACGGCTCAGCACCAGTCGGCGTCATCGGCGGCGCCGCCAACTCTCGCGCAACCGTCTACCAACGCTACGACTACACCGACAAACGGTCCCTCCCCGTCTCCATCCCGGACTACCGGATCGTGATGGAGAGGAACACCGGAAGGTCTTTTGTGGCTTTCAATGTACATATGGCAGGAAGACACCTGTGTAGCAGACGGTATAGAGAGTTCGCGGCGCTGCATCATACGCTTAGGAAGGAGTTCCTAGGTTAGTATTGTAATTTTATGATCTTGTCAAGTTAAGAATAGTGTTAGGGCTAAAATTGAACCTTGGCGTACGCCAATTTTAATTTGAAAACTTATAATGCGGCGGCCGGGGTTAGGGCACTAGCTTTGCTGACATTTTTATCGTAGGAAAGTTCACATCCGAGAATTTGGCCCATTATATCCTTATTATTTTGAGTTTTTATTGTCGGAACGTTATCGTAGTCGTTACGGAATCAAAAGACTTCGTGAGATCGGAAAATACACAAATAAATTTTGTAATGCCTAATATTCCCTATTTCAGGCTTTAATTTCCCCAAGCTGCCCGGCAAGTGGCCGTTCACACTGAGTGAACAACAGTTGGACGCCAGAAGGAGAGGTCTCGAACAGTATTTAGAAAAGGTTAGCTTTATCTTTACTGCCTTATTGAAATTAATTTTATGGTTATGAAATATCGGGTCGGGTCTTTAACGAAAGTTTGACAAATCCACAAGAAACGAAGAAGTGGGCAATCCTTCTTCCCTATACCATCAGAAGAAAATCATGATTAACAGATTACTTGTAACTAAAAAGTTTACTCTTACATCGAAAATAACCTTTAATTCTTTACAGGTATGCGCAGTACGTGTTATAGCAGAATCAGATGCTGTCCAAGAGTTCCTGACAGATTCAGACGACTCTTCAAACCCTACACCAGTGGACTTGAAGGTCCTCCTCCCTGACAAGGAAGTAGTCACCGTCAGCGTTCTCAAGTCTACCAACGCCGATGATGTATACAGAGCTGTTTGCGAAAAGATCGGGCTTTCGAAATCAGTACAAAAGTACTTCTATCTCTTCGAGATTGTGGAATATAATTTTGGTAAGTGATTTGTGTTTTTTAATTATTATCTGTTAAAATAAGTTTGTCATTATATGTGTTAAAAATGTAACTTGTACTAAGGATGACATTGGTATCCGCTGTATCGTAGTCTATAGTCATGTCTGTCGTAACTAAAATAAAAATGCTTATTTTTTATATGGCCGTTTAAATCAGACAAAGGTCGTACTAATGCTCATTAAGATTACTGAAACTTTATTTCTGACGCAAAACTTCTATTCCTGAGCTTCTATGTGCTCCGAATTATGTGACGCTTTTTTCCTGTCTTTGTAAGAGACGACGTGGTAAATGTGTACTTACTACTTCTAACTTTTTAGCGAAAAGATCGCCGTTGTACCTATCGAATAAGCAAAATTGTAAAATAACTATCTCAAAGTCAAAGTCAAAGCATTTATTTCAATTAGACCATTACAGGCACTTTTGAAAGTCAAAAATAAAAAAGCTAAGCTACAGTCACAGACACAAGGCATAATAACTTGCGAAAGTACTGTAGTTGCACATTCCAAATCGTAGATCTCTATGGAGAAGAATGGGCAAGAAACTCCATGGACACTCTTTTAAATCAGAATATTGTTACAAAATCTTGGTTACATCATTCATGTTGAGATTATACATATATGTGAGAACGATGTACAAAGACGTGCACATTAAGAGCGTCCAGAGTAAAAGATTAAACCAACAATTTAAAAATAAAGTAGGTAATTAAAATAAACCGTGGCAGGTAAGAGATGACCAGTCCCAACTGGCCGCGCCCGTTCACGAACATGACGCATGGATCAGCGCCATTCAACTCAACCATATTGAAGGGAACTAAATGACCCGACACACCCGCCACCATCAGCGAGACATTTGAGTGAGCATGACATTCTCTCAGCCACCAGGACACATTCAAGTCAATGAAAGATAACAAAATATAAATGGTAGCTTTACAGTACATAGTACTCACACATGTGCTATGCAATTATATAATACTAAGAGATGGAATCTATACAATGCAAAGATAATTATTTTACAATCTTCTGCAGCTTCCACAATAACTTCACATGGTAATCAATTAGTTTGCACTCACAATGTTGATATAAAATATACAATTCACACCCTAAGTTTCCAGAAGAGAAACGACAAAAAAAAAAAAGAAAAATATAATTAAAGAAGAGGTTTTTAAAGGGGGAGCATCTCTTCCAAACAATAAAATCTTAGTTCGTGAGCCCAAGTGGCTGTGGAGCAGGACCAGCATTGAGCCATGCATTTTTATCTACGAGATAGTCTTCCAACTTATAATATGCTCGTTTACATAGTGTGCGTTTTATGCATGTTTTATTTAAATTTCTTCTCATTAAGTTGTAGAATGTCAAGTGGTATTTTATTGTAAAATTTTACACAGTACCCCATAAAAGAAGTGCGTACTTTTGACAATCTGAAACGTGGCTGATCTAATTTGTCCTTATTTCTAGTATTGAAATTATGCCTGTCGCTTATTTTACTAAAAAGATGTCTATTTTTCCGAACATACATAATGTTTTCATAAATATATTGACAAGGTACCGTCATGATGTTAATTTTTTTAAACAATTCTCTTAGAGACTCGCGTCTGCGTAGGTTATAGATGGCTCTTACAGCCCTTTTCTGCAGAATAAATATTGAGTCAATATCTGCAGCCCGTCCCCACAGCAGAATACCGTAAGACATGATGCTATGGAAGTAACTAAAATAGACCAGTCTCGCGGTATCCACGTCTGTTAATTGCCGTATTTTAAGGACAGCGTAAGCGGCTGAACTTAGCCGCCCTGCAAGTGCTGTTAAGTGAGGACTCCATTGCAGTTTCGAGTCAAGCGTAATCCCCAAGAAAACCGTCTTATCGACGAATTCTAGTATTTCCTATCTATTAAAGTTCGATCAATTAAATTCAATATCTTTGTTCCAGAGCGCAAACTCCAACCCAACGAGTGTCCTCATTCCCTGTACATCCAAAACTACTCTACGGCATCCAGCAGTTGTCTGTCGATACGCAAGTGGTTATTCAACCCGCGCACTGAGATATCTGTGGTTGCTGAAGATACTACTGCTGCTGCCTTTATATTTTGGCAGGTAAGATATTGTAGTGACATCGATGATGGCGTAGCGGAAATCAACAAGTGGACAAGAAGAACACTAGTGACATCTATGACGAAAATGTTCTTTCTCCTGGCTAGTATCCAAATTTGTTTGGGGTTAGCCGTCCTAGTACTTCTGTGCCACAATGAAGAACAGGACGCTTAGTTTCTTATACCTCTAAAATATCTAGACTAAAGTGGAACACATAGTACTACTCTACAGATGTCTGTCGATATGCAAGTGGTTATTGCGGGTCCGTCTTAATGTAGCCTTTTTAGATTGTGGTCTGCGGACGCGCATATGACGCTGTCGCACAGCGCACCGACCCACCGGTGGGAAGTCCCCTTGCAGTGAGTCCCGTGTGGCGGCCTGCAGCCTGCGGGGGGCGCGGGCGCAGGCACTCGCGCTATGGGCGTGGGGTCGCCTGAGGTGACGCGAGCTTAAAATAACACCACAACATAGTTGGGGAGAGGCTGGGCGGATGATGTTATTAATTTAAGATAATATTTCCACAGGCAGTAGAAGACGTGAACCGCGGCGTGTGCGTGGCCGGCGCGCGCCTGTACCAGCTGAAGGCGCTGCAGGACGTGCGGCGCGCGCCCGACTACCTGGAGCAGGCGCGCGCGCTGCCGGGCTACGGTCACGTGGCCTTCCCGCCCGCCAGGACCGACTGCCGCGCCACGCCCGCGCTCGCTATCACCGTCGGTATGTAAACTGAAAATGCATAACATTTGTAAAAACAAAACACATTCGACTATCTTATCATCTCCATATTAGAAGCTCTCCAGCTATGGTCCATTGCATTGTCAGGCTGGTCGGGGCTGCAGCTGGCGGCGTGGCGCGAGGGCGCGGCGGGCGCGGGCGCGGACGTGTGCTGGCGGCGCGTGCGCGAGTGGCGCGCGGACGACGACGCGGCCGCCGCGCGCCTCACCTACACGCGACACGACAACCAGACGCGCACCGTCGCGCTCTTCACGCCCTATGTGAGTATACACGCAGATATCTTTGTAAATAATCATTGCCGCTTTGGCCTACTGGTAGCAAGTGCAACTGCTGAGCATGAAGTCCTGGATTCGATTCCTAGCTCGGGCAAAGTATTATTAGATTTTTTCATTAGGAATTTCTCAGTAGTAGTCACCGAATTTGGATTTGTGCCCGGTTGATGGCAATAAATAAACTTGCCCCTATTGCATGAACTTAAACAAATCAAGCGAAATCTAAGTGTACTTTAGGCATACCTCTTCTTAGCCCTTCGGGGATTACAAACGCAATGTTATATTTATGTACGTTATGTTTTTAATATAAAACTTACATTCTACGATTAAGCTGCAATTCGCGGAATTTTGTATACTCCGATATGATATAATTATATACAGAAAATTACGGTATATAAATCAGTCTGTAAGTTTGATGTAGGCAAACTTACAGACTGATTTAGAAAGACAGACAGAGGTATTGAACGGACCAATTTCTTCTAACTCGGCTAGTAATCAAATAAAAGAAAAATTCTCGTATCATTCACCTTTTTGTACATCCAATTTTTTATCATCAATTGAATCCGATTCAGCTCTGAAATTCTTATATACTTCTCTTGTTGCAGTATCAATTCCTATGCAACTGCATGGACAGAATAGCCGAAGAGGCGAACTGGGTGGACACCGGTGAATAGATGACGTCACGTCCTCCACAAACACAATAGGAAGTAAGCCACGGAAAAGGTATTATGCCACCTAAGCACCACACTGTTTGGTAGAAAAAATATTTTACCACTGGCAACAATATCTCAAGTGTTGCCTTTCGAAATAGAATTTCTACCAAAATGGCGGTGCGGGAGTATTAGTTCGTTATTCTTATTCTAATATAATATTAAATACTAATTATTTATCGTAAATCTTTTCAATACCTACCTTCTAGTGATAATTATCATAATTCAATCTCGGTTTTTGGACAAAATGTCAGTATAAAGATATTTGAAATACATATTCCTACCTTGTTTCTGATCAGTAAATTTGCTCTCCAATCTCATATCTCAGGGCTGCTGTGATTGGTTGAATGATATATCAACAACCAATCAAATCGCTTGACATATAATTTAATTACAAATAAATTGAAGGTCTCGGTATCCATGGTCAAGTATTGCGAAGTTTATTCTCTACTTTGTAGTGACATTTTGTCTAAGAAACAATCATTACTGGTTATTAGGGAATGGTAGTATCACCTCTTCTGGAATTGGACGCAATATCGATATGTAAATTGTAGGTTAATATTATACTAGTAACTTTTAAGCTATGCTTATCAAGGTTCATTTGTAGTGTAATAATAATTACCTAGATTCAAATTTCGTGGAATTTTGGGAGATATAATGAATGGTAACTTATGAACCCACCTGTGATTTTGAAGAGCTGTAGCTAAAATGTTTAGATGGAGCAAATGCGCTGCTATATTGCAATTCTGAGTTGTAGCTGGGAAATATTTTCTGTGAAAATCTAGATACAGCTTGTCTTAAAGCCGCAGTATCACTGCCAGGAGCTAAAATATAGAAAAGAACATAAAATGGCCTAAATGTTGTATGCCAATTTCAACCTGATGCAAAAATGCTACTGATATTCAGTCGCATTGGCTCGAACAGAAGCAAAAATGATCAATCTTGATCTATAAGCATGAAAGCTTGATTGTTTTGTTTCAATTTTGTACCATTCATCGTATCTTCTAAAACTCTTTAGTGTCGACTGTCCCTACACTCAAGGTCTCTCTCTCTGCCTAAGTTAGGTTTTATGTACTTACAATATTATGATACGATTTTATTTAGATCTGCTTCATTGCATTTGCTGTACGCAAAATATTTAGTTCATTTTTTTATTAATTCAAAACATAAGTAGCAAAATTAATAATAATCGATATTAGTCTAAATATTTTATTAACAAATCAAAAAACACAACTTCGAACACAATTTTGAATCGATAATTCGAAAATACTGTAATATCTAGAAATTCTTTTTTAAATGAATATACGCATCATAATAGCAGCTAAAAGCTCATTTTATATTATAAGACGATTTTATTTAGTTTTATTTTTATTATATTAGTGTAGTGATTGTAGTACTGTGAATCATTAACGCATTTACCGTGATAATGTAAAATATATTACAAATTAACTTTAAATAATCTTCATCGTGTAGTAATGTGTTTATAAAAAATGTTTAATTACTAATCTCTGAAAAATCTAATCATAGATGGCGTTCAATCAAATCATGTAGCCGCTAGATGTCGCTATTACGAAATTTACAGAGAATTTCTACTAAATATTTTTTACAAATCACGAATAATATCTTTAATACGGTGTAAGCAAAATCAATTATATAGTTTGTGAGGTGTATGTGTTAGGTATTCGAATAACCGCCTTTATACTATTTATGTTTTTTTTTTTAGTTTATTTGTGGCTGTATAAGTGATACACATGTTTAAAAGTAATTTTAACTACGATTAATCATTCTAAAATGGCCTCTACATAAGTTAAAAGTCTTTGTCTTCAAAGATGATTTCCAGTTGATAAGTTCCAAGTAAAATTGCAGTAGAAAAGTTACTCGTAAAGCTTGTACTACACAAAAAAGTACGCGAAACATGATATTTTATCGCTGCAATTCTACCGTCTCTCTCGATCCCATTGAAGCTTTGAAAATGTTGGTTTTAATCAGCATAACTGTGTTAATGTTTGTTGCTGTTAAAAGCTAATTCTAATAGTTTAAGCCTTTCTTACATATCTATTATTATACCTTTATCTTACATTATATTAAATAGATTTTATATGATCGTGTTTTTATATAATTATTGATTGATGGCAGCGAAATGTTTCATTAAAGGTTTAGTACAAATAAGTGGGAAATAATAGACCGAATTTTTATCATGCTAATAACAAACCGTCAGGGAAATTTTATTATTAAGCGAATTTACATCCGTTTGCCGTGTTTTAGTAATTTCACACAAGTATCCAAGAATGACAAATGTGATTGGAATATTAGTTTTTGGTCAATTTGCTTAACACTGAATTTTCCCGAGTTTACATTTAACGCTCACGTGTCTCTTTTATGAAGTTGAAGGTATGTCGATTTTATCGCCCGCGTATAGCATCGCATTCGCAACGTTATGTGAACGGGCCATAGATGCTATAATTGTTTGTTAAAAGTGCAGTTCAGTATTAATTGTATGGAATATTGGTGCCATAAAACGTTCGAATTGTTAAACTAGTGTTGTTAGAAACCTTAGGAAGGATAGAAGCTTCGATATTATAGCAGAAAGAAAGTGGTACGATGATATTTATGAATTAATTAAAAATATCGATAGCATTTATCCCTACTCTATCGACAAAAGTAACAACACTAGCATATACGCGAATGCAAACGTCAGGGATTTTACACATTCGGTTAGACACACATATCGATACAAAGCAATATGAAATCCCAACGCCTAGCGCCTGTATGATTCATGTCATTGGACGAACGCGGTATCACGTCATACGACTTGTTTCCTATTGGTAGATACCGCTATGCCGCTGTGTTTGTACAGATGTATGGTTGCTTGCACAAAGATACAGGGACCTGAAAACCTAACCTAATGAGATCAATTCCCAAAGCGGACAAGTCGGAACAGATCGGTACTGATCGAATCGATGCCGACAAAATACAGATAGTATGGGACCATACTTTCTGAATGCGCTCGCACATGGTTTTGGTCAGGTTGTTTTAAAAATTAGAACCGGAAAACGATTTATGCAAGCACTCAATGGTAGGACGTAGTCACAATACCGCTTAGTAAAATAAATTTGTTACTAAAAGAAAAGTTGATACACTTTAGAAATGTAAAACGCATGATATCGTCTAAATGTTGCTATAAATATAATGTATCGTCCTATTGTGATTGTAATCTTATGTTGTTTATGCTGCGTTTTATATTTATCGTAAAATTATGTTTATAGGAAATTTTATTATATTACACTGACGTGCAAAACGTTGGGTCACACCTGGATTTAATACGAAGTTAAATTATAGAGATATTTTATGAAGTTAAATAATAAAGAAAGGGTTGTTATTTTTTAACACTTTGTCACAAGTTTTCTCCTTAAGTGGGTCCGGAAGATATTTGTATTGCAGAAATAAATATTGCCCTGAAAATACAAGCTGAAGTTCATGCCTACTCACCCCCATGGGGAAAAGACTGGATTTAACAAAAAAAAACAGTCAGTGATTTTCAGGAGAACACTTGTGGATATCGTTAGTTTACCACTGAAGCATATGCTTTTGCGGATTTGGGGCTAGGTAATTTTGCACGTTAGTGTAATAATCTGAGTAGTGGTAATAGATTTTAGCTCCTCATGACAAGTCGGTAACTAATGACAAGTACTTATTTATCTCCTGTCTGGTTTGTGTGGGTTAAACGGTTAAACTTTGCTGTTAGAAACATGGACACAGCGTAGAAGTTACATCTCGATTAATAAATATGTTGAATTGAATTAGTACTGTATAGAACGTACCCATAAGTCCTAATGCCGAAATCAGAAGCTTTACTCGAGTAAGCGGTCCACTCGTAGTGAAAGATGCCGAGTGAAAGGCGAAAATTAACACAAAGTGAAGCTTCTGGTATCGATTTAAGCGCCCAAGTGTTAGTTTCAAAGGTGTAACTTCTATCTTGTGTCCAAGAATACAGAAATATAAAATGCAATAAGTGCTTTAAATCACGTTGGCCCTGAACTTAGATGTTAAAATTGGTTTTATAAGTGTTAGAAAAATGAAATAATGTATATTTCGTTACAAGAGCATAGTTGTTGGCTTGAAAAGGTGCCATTGCACGAAGGACTGAGAAAGAGGTTATATAGTCTGTGGTATTTGTTTAAAAAAAATTAAATTGCTTTATGGCGAGGCTCTATAGTTTTTGCTGTTTGCATATTTTAATAAAAAGCGATGTAACATATTAAATATGCTATCTCGCACGCATGGTTCTGTTGACATGTCCAACTACAAACTAATAGAATATTATCCATATTAAATCTAATATTATTTTTAGTATTTTAATAATTTAGAATACTTATAATTACTGTTTATTTATAATTTTTGTAAGTAACATAATTATTTTGGTCTGATGTGTAATTTTAAAAGTCAATGTTAAAAATGAAATTTTTGTTGTTTTTGTGACTAATTAATTCTTAAATCAATGTTAACCAATTAGAGGTCATGAATTATCAAAAATAAAATTAATTAATTAATCTTTTTATTGCACTCCAGTGTACTAGTATGGATAGTGGTATTATAGTGTAAGACTAAAATCTCATTTCTTTAATGTAACTACTTGTTGGATTTACAAACATTGGTGGCCAATATGTATGTCCAACTTTGCCTATGAAGGCACGTATTGATGCACGGTTGGACGTAAAAATTGATGTTGGCATTCCAATGTTTGTAGATGCGGTTTCCTGTATCATACATTCCAATCATAGCATAGATTCACTTCACATCGCTGTGTCCGATACTTAGTGAATGTTGGGCAACTTTTTAGTTGCTTATGTGTTGCAAAAGATTGTGTTTCAAGAGAAAAGGCAAATAAAGAAAATTATGTTTTTGTCACAAAAAGAAAGTTTTTACATTGTATTAGCGAATTCTGTTTTCAAGTGGACATTAATTTTGTTGAATCTGTCCTAAATGTGTGACTATTAAATAGACGTTTCATAGTTATTTTACCTACAACTTTACACCAAAAAGAAAATCATACTGTTTTTATTCCATAGTAAAAAGATTTCCGCCAGAATACTGCTACTGATAATTTTGTTAAAGTCGCAGTTTGCTAAAATAACTGCGAAAAGACTTTAGTTATTGCATTTTACTAAAATCATTGTAAAATTCAACAACTGTAAAATAAAAGTGTCGCCCAACTATCGGGCAACTGTTGGCCGACACTTAGTTGCGTTCTTATACTATAGAATGACAAGGCTTAGAACTCTGTCTTCCATTTTCTTCCCTTCGCGCTGGCTATTTTGACACATATCTAAAAAGTCGTCCAACTTCAGTTTAATTGATAAATGTAATTAATGTATGTTGTTCACAGTGTTTGTGTGATAAAATCAGTATGTATAGATTTTGCTTAAATAAATAAAATTGTATTCAATTATGTAGTTTTTTTATACACTTTCTACTTGCCTACCTATATCTATATCTCTATACCTATATCTCTACCTATATAATCGCGAAAAAAAAATCAGCTGTTTCCTACATTTTGACGAGTTAATCGATCATAAATGTGTGGAACAGCTGATTTTTTTTTCGCGATTTCAGGTTTGGTCCCATAGTAAAAGTTGTTCATAATGATGAGTACAATGACCTCTTAAGAGGTTACTGGTGTTTTACAAATAACCCTGTTTAAGAAATACCAATGAAAACGGTTTTGTTTAAATCAAAATGTATCAATTCAACTTACACTACTTATTATATTGTAATCAATACTGACGAGTGCAGAGAGGTTAAAAACTACGCAACAATTCACTTCTCTATTTTTCTTAATATAAATATTGACTATGTAAGTGTATATGGAATGTACTTTTTTGTCCATGTCCTTTCTTTAATAGACTTTCATCTTTATCGCCGAAGCATTAGATTCAAGGTTGATTGTGTAAATTTGACAGTTTCGTATAGCTTGATGTGCTGGCATCTGTACCTAAATGAAAGCACACTTGGATTTTCAAAGCTCAGCTCATCTTGGACAGATCACATTCGAACAGCGCAATTATAATTATTAGTTAGGTACACACAGTGAAATCGGGTATTAGTCATGTTCCGGTATACAGTTGTGTCTTTACTTCTATGGGGACATAAACTGAATTCATTCAATTCTTTTTTTATCGACATTCTGTAATTCACCTGTTACTATGACTACGGTCGAAAACTTTAATTATCTACTTGACTTTAGCAAGTTCCAAGGAATCGTGCTATAGACCGACAGAAGTAATCACCAAATTGCTTACGAGAAAAGACGTTTAAGGCCTAGCGGTTACCTGATAAGAATCGAATCTACGACCATGAGCATTAGAACAGAGCTTCACTCACTCACTGCACTATTTAGGTCAATATCATTGCTTGTACTCCTCAAATATCCTTTTAATTCAGGCTTCCTTCCTAGACTGAATTGAAACGCAAGACAAACCCACTTGCTTCGAGTGCTTCAACTGTTCGTGAATTGGTCAATTACATAATACACGTGTGAAAACCTGGACTAGTTTGAATTTCCAGTCCGAGAATATACTGTTGAATAGCAGAATCTTTGGAAATAGAAGACAGGCTCAAGATTATACAGACAGGGTACCTAGACTACCTAGATTAGAACCTGTTTACCTATACTAGAATATTTCGAACCTGAGTAGGTACCTATATTAGTATCTGGGTCATAGAAAAGAATATCTTACTGACAGATGACTCGAATATTATTATTAACCACGCAAAGTAAACAGATAATTACATTGTCTATATTAGCTGAAAATTACAAGAAGAAATGAAACTGGCGTTCATAATGGTTGATTAGAATTGTACAGACGCCAGCTGCAGGCCAACCTACCCGAAACTGTCAGATTTTCCCAACCAACCTTGAACTTAATGCGTTAGAGAAAAAGTTGAAAATCTATTAAAGTCATTTGACAGATTGTAGTAGCTTGATGTGCTGGCGTCTGTACAAGGTTCTTTGATGTGTGGCCAAAATCGTAACTATCGCCGCCATCTTGTATTTTCTATATCTTTCTTATGTTTAGTAACGTCCCTCTGTCCATGGATCCTTGTAGCACTTGGTCTACGTGAAACGATTTCGTTTTTCCGAAGTCATTGGCGGCACAAGCCAAATAAGCAATTTTAAAAACTACTAACAAACTTACATAATTTCAGTGAAATATTAGCAGTTCATACGTTAGCGCCACCATAATGATAGCGCTAACGTATAAAGGAGCTCACGTGAGCAGGTGCTAAATAGTCAATCACGATCGCGTCTGCTAATTCATCATCATAATTTATGATGACGGACTTTTCACGTAGGCATTCAAAAATTTTCGAATTACCAACTTAGTTAAAGGTATTGAGAATGTTGAGATCTATGGATTTTACTGCACCTTTAGAAAGTTATAAACAGAGACTGGTGGTGGACAGGCTGGTGGATGCTACATTTGTTCGAATAGAATTGGTTCTAAGACATTAGTTTCAAGTTGTTTTTTGAACCCGAAATTATTTTACCGCAAAGGTTGAGGGATCGGATTTACACCTGTCTTATTTATCGGTCTCCATGACTACAGTATCCACTCTGCATTTCCAATAAAACATGCTCCCACTATTACTCAAAGAATAATAAAATATAATAGTTACCTAGCTATGTAGGTACCTACATGTAGGTAATCCCTCGTCAGTCGCCACGGGCCGTCCAGTTAGCGCGGCGCCGGATCTTATTGTGGCGTTAATGTTTCCTTCCAGACATGGAATTACGAATGGGAATGTAGGGCAAAAGGTATGGTTGAGGATCTTACCCATTGTTTTGGGATGTTCAAAGCACGTGGGGGGGGGGAGGGATGCAGTCTAATCTTGGGGACCATTTATTGGACGTCTGGGTACAGATCTATTCTAATGTCAGACATTACAAGATCAGATTATTTCGATAGAACTTTGGGCTTGCTTTATCAGCTTACTAATTTAGCTACATAATTATTATTAACGAGTAAGTATCGATAGGCAGTTATTAACGTATCACTGCCGTCTGTCGTCCACATCCTTTATCAAAATCAGCTGAGTTATTGCAAAGCAATCGTTGAGTCAGCTTATTTAGTGACACGAGACAGTCAGTGGAAATTATCTATCAACTTTGACCTGCAAGTTAACCATGACAAAAAACATTATACATATTTACCGAGCCGAAGATAATAAAAGAATATCGAGATGTGAGTGACTTTTATTAGTATTTTTTTGCAGAACCACATTATTCTTTGTTCAGCCGTTTGAGAGCTACGATGCCACAGATAGTGCAGTCTTCTTCTTCTTAGCGTATCGATGGCAATCTAAATTGTATCAGCCCAAAACTGAGCTACTAGTTTGGCGCTTTCAGTAGTGCAGTAAATATCTAATAAAAAACTTGTATAGCATAAGTACTAATCCAGTATGCTTGAATTACTGCGTGGGCCCATCGTCTAATGCTAAATGATACGTAATATAAAATGAAACTGCTTAATTAAACACCACGGCTATGGCCGTCCCTGCAATCGTAACCCAAAAAGCGGTATCTCAAAAAAGTAAAATCTTTTTTTTTAAACTGACTTCAGCTTGAGCATCAGATGGACTGTATGAATCAAAAAGATGGGTAGTCACCGAATGCATTACTTCCTTCTTTTTCTGGAGTCTGTTAAATACCGTAGCTATAGAGGAACAGTTAAAAAATACGTTTAGGTATCATTTTTGTACAGAATTAAAGAAATATATTTTCACACAAACCCTGTTTTCAACATTTGTTGAGTTATCGCTTTTTGTCTTACGGGGGCAGCCACTGCTTACCCACTCAGAGCAAGTCGTGAGGAAATCCTCACGTGTGTTTGTCGTCACTCATTACTCGGTTTGCCGGCACTCGGGTAAAGGCAGATAATGAACAGTTTACTTCGCGCCCCCGAACCGACTCCTGCGCATCCGTAGTCCGGTAGAGATCGCGTGTGATTGGTTGTTGATAAAGTGAAGTGGGCTACGATTTTTTTTTTTTGTAGAATTTTTGGTGGCAGTGTTGTTCTGTGATTGTAAGTATGGATTAACATATTTTTTTATTTAAAAAACCACTTCGGCTATATTTATCTAAATAAAAATAATGGGACTTTTAGTGATTAATTGAATATTGATGAATTGAAGAGGTTTTTAGTGCATAATAATATTTTGGCGTTTAAGGTCGCAGTAAAATGACGGTAGATTGTATTTTTTATGGTAAATAAACAAATGGTTGTTACTTATTGTAGGTATAATAAGTTTCATAATATGAATACGAACGTCAAATTCATCACAGTGAGATACACGACTAATAAAATTATGTTGCTAAAATTACAATGGATAATAAATTACAGTAAGTAGGTAACTACTTAAGTTAATTAATGAGGTATATGTGATTATACCTACAAAGTTGATACCTAGGGTTATATTATCAATTTTTGCCACACAAAATGAACGGCTATGGATGTACTTACGCATATTATCAGAGATACTCGTACATAACATTTTATCAGCCTGTGAAATTACAGGGGTTTATTATTTAATTAATGAAATCATCATGGTGCTAGTGTAACCCTACCTACATCGTCTACGTCTAGGTAATTAGATTTTATTTCTAAAAGATTTTCGCACGGTAGTGACTTATTTATAGTTATTTTACTGAATAAAAACTAGTTTTATAACTTATAAAATAAAATATTATTAAAAATGACCTTGTTTCTCTTTCTCACAGTCATCAATTTCTCCATTTGTCACTGGGATTCTAATTTAGAAAGTCTGGCTATCCACCTATAATAGAATGCCGGTAAAATTTACTTACCTTAGCAGCATTTTCGTGTACTTACCTAAATAGTTATTTCGATTTTTTTCCCTAGAGGAAGACTAGACGGAACTGCCCCAAACCCTGTCAGCATTTAGGAAAGAAACCATAAGAACAGCTTCAACAGACAGATGGAGAATCACAACTCTGTGATGATCACTAAACTTACTCTAGTCAGACAGCACGGCCTCCCATTTTGCTATCTTGTTTTTTTTTTTAAGACAGCTCAGCAAAGGTGACCTACCACAACTTCTTATAGCAGTATTGTTATAATCTTACTTCAGTGGGGGCAAGAGACAGAGCTTGACGTCCTGTATAGATCCATTGAAGATCACTGCAACTTCTTCAGTCTTTTTATATTTCTCTCCGAGTGCTTCCTTCCTCTTACCTGTCAATGTTTCTTGTGCTACCCTTATATTGTTAGTGAAAACTTATAATTAGTCTTCCTTCACTATATAACTATCAACTATTTATATCCTAGCTGTAAGTTGTTTTAAGAAATAAAATAATAACTTATTGTAAATACCTAACTACCTACCTACCTAATTATGACAAAATGCACATCGAAAATTACGTGTGCTGAACAAATGACTTTGTTCAGCACACTTTATTTTCATTGAGAAGGAAAACCGTAGAACAACTACAAAAGTTTTATGGTGTCGTAATGTCGTAATGAATGAATAAGTTTTCATGTTTACCTTATATTGAAGTTTGATTAAGATTATAGCCTTTGCTTAACCTTCTTAGCAAAATCTTACCACTGCTGGCACATAGGGTCATAGGTCTCCTCTCTATGAGACGCAGAGGGCTGCAATCCACCACGCGAGCCCAGTGCGGGTTGGCAGATATCACATGTCTCCGAAATTTTGGTTCTAAGACATGTCGGTTTCCTCATGCTGTTTTCCTTCATCGTTTCGAGTATGTGAAAATAAATTACGCAAAGCATCGAGCCTACGGGTTCGAACCTCAAGATCACGATTTATGAAAAGTCGTGGCTCAGGCTGTTACCACTGGGCCGCCATTGCTCCTTACTTAACCACTCAACCTTCTTACTTTAACCCAACGTTTATTGAAATAGCCCCAGTAGCTGGCACTGTGCTGTCTGCCCACCCCCAGTAGCATCAACTCAAAATATCTCGATGCTTTTTGAGGAGGGTAGCAATTCCCGGTCCTGTAGATACTCTAAGGGATCCTAGTAAAAAAAGCCTGCGCCCTCCGTCTGTCTGCTCCAGTAGTCTTTAGCGATATGTTTTCTTTGACCATAAAATACAACTCGCAGCTAAAACGCAAAATCTATTTATGATTGTTCTGCTGTAATTACGAAAATTTGTGCAATTTTTGAATTACGACATAATTCCGTCCTTCCTACAAAATGAGTAAATTATTGTTATTCCAGTAATCGACTGTAGTTTTAACAATTTTTCTATTTACTGTCATTACCATCGTCTATTTATTAAGTCGTCACGAACAGGAAGCTATGAGTACCATGTAGAAATTACTGAAAACATTACGAATTGTTACAGCTTTTTTTATTGTACGGACGGACGCCAGCAGGTCAACCTACCCGAAACTGTAAGATTTACCCAACCAACCTCGAACCTAATGCTAGAGATAAAGTTGAAAATCTATTAAAGAAATCTGACAGATTGTAGTAGCTTGATGTGCTGGCGTCTGTATCATAAATAACAGGCCTATTCAGTTTTGCAGAGTTTTTGAAAGAACTTACACGGAGGCTGATTTATATCTGTCGAAATTAATAGTTTTGGCCCATAGAAAGGTAAGGGGCACCACTACTACGGAGTTGGTGTCGAACTGACGATGTTTCTTCTCCTCGGAGAATCACAACAGCCATGCAGTAGCAGGCAGCAGTCTGCACGCTGACATTAATTTAGAAACTAACAGTTTATCTGAACATTATACGGCCTATCAAAGTCGGTCTTCTTTGTCAAAACATCAATGCCAACAATCCTGCAATTAACCTGAATTCTAAAATTTCAAGTGCCCTCTTTATGTTTACTTAAACACAATGTGTGTGAGCAATTTTACCTATTTAATGGATAGCGGCTCAAGGGACTGATAGCTGATAACCTTTTATTCGAATGTGATAAGTGACACAAGTGTCTATTCGCGATTGTCATCTAAAAACAATGTAGACAATGTAGTGTTGTTGTAGCGGTCGAAATTATGAAGTGTTTTTACGCGTTACGCCGATACATAAGTGACAATTTATTTACATAGAATCATAATGTTAGTAGGTACCTATACAGATATAGTAAGCACCAAGCATTATGATTGAGGCAGTCAGTGGCACAACTAAGTTAGGTACTCTAGAATTTATAAGTAGACTTTGGCAACGGTTTTGGGTTGCGGAAAAAGTAGAAATTCGAACTTAGGTAAGTGCTGTAATGATGCTGAGTTGTTCACCTTTATTACTGTAGATAAATTTCACAGTCTGTTTGGTGATTATTTTCCTTAATATAGCGAAGTTCTAGTTTCATGATCTCTTTATGTCCGGTTGTCTATCTGAACCACAGAGCACAGAATCAACAGTCGAGACAACTCCGTGTTCTATGCTCTGCCTACTATCCGATCATCGAATTTGCGGAAAAATATTTTTTTAATAAAGTGGGTCAGTAACAATCATGTTTTCAGACCTTGTTTTACAAATTACTGATACGGTAATCAATCTTATCGTTACAAATCTACGGTTCGGTAGCGATAGATCTCTTTGATACAGTTGCCGACAAAGTGCTTTCTAGATAAAATGCATGTTTTAGTAATCTGACAGTAGGATTATAAGCTATGATATGCCCGCCGTTTGTAGGTCATACTGCTGCTGAATTTCGTAAAGACGGACAATATGTATATTGAAAGTTGACTGGTAGAGAATGCCTTGTGGCTATGTACCACTATTGTACATGAAGTTTAAATAAATAAATAAATATTACAAGCCGCAATCGCTCTCAAAGCGTTTCGGATATCTACAGCGACGGATTAACAGAAGCTCATTATAATCTAAGTAGATCTCTTCAAAAATCGAGTGAATCGGTTTCTTCTTGGCATGCGTGCTCCCTAGGACGCATTGTCGCATCAGGGGAATTGCGGCTAAACGCAAGCTTATTAATCAAAACATGCTTTCCGGTTGCTAGAATGTCAGTATGTCTAAGCCCTCAATTACTTAAAGTGTTCATCGTAAATTCGTAAGTGACTATAAACGCACTCGTTTGAGCTGACTTTCGTAATTAGATCTTTCAACCTTTCACAGTAAAAGCACAATACACAAAAACACTCCTGTAGATAGTTCGCAAAGAGAGAGACAGATTTATTTTTTCGAAAGCGTCACTTGCCAGAACGAATATTTAGATGGCCTACAGCTAGTTGATACGGGTCTTACTGTTTGTGTATGTGAGTTTTAATGTTTGTAAACGCATCCATGATACATCTAAAAAAGAAACGCTTTGCCTGACGAAGGGATTGAACCTAGAACCACCCGCTCTATGCGTTGATTTAGTTCCAATAAATATCCTTCACAATTGTATTACAGCACAAACAGTTGCATAGGGAACTGCACATAACACGTAATAAGTAAAGTATATGCAGTTAATGAATAGGGTCCATTGTTAGCACAAGGCCTAATTAGCATGCTAACTAGATGATCATCCGTGATACTTAGATACATATCTTATTGCACGTGGTCACAGGGTTGGCGGTTGAATGAAGTTCTTAGTCTTTGGTGACGTCATAAGTTTGTGGTTATTTACTAGATAGTATTTTCATAGAATGATATGCATTGATTTGCTCTAGTATGGGCTTCTGAAGGATTTTGTAGTGACTTTGTATGGATAGTGCGACAAGGCTGTCCTTAGCTATTAGTCAGTAGTTTCCTTGACTGAAATCAATGAATGTCTTGCAAAAAAGAAAACAAGATCACGTCTGTATGAAGTTCCTGGTGGGGTAAGTAGAGGTGTAGGAAACACGCATTTTGCCTCTAGAACTTTATTCCTGACAGGGTGCTAATTCAGTTTATAATCTATCTATATAGGTACATACATATAAGTAATAAAAATTGTAACAGGCCGGTGTCTGTAAGTACATTGAATATTTTGCCTCTTGTTTTAAAATAAGATTAGTCATTTTGTAAAGTCATTAGACAAACAAACCGATTTGCAAAGTAAATTATAACAACAAAATTTTTTAGTTCCAAAAGGTAATTTTAGCAAAAATAAAATTTTTGTCAGGTGTGGGGTTCGAACCCACGCTCCCTCTCGGGAACCAGAGCTTAAATCTGGCGCCTTAGACCACTCGGCCAACCTGACATGAATATCAGTTGTGAAATTATTGACCAATTTCAGATAGATGTTGTTTCCAAAAAGAATTTCTTCAATTTGCTTCTTTGTTTGTTGATACACGCACATCTAAACGGCGATCAAGGTCCAGCGAGAATATTCTTTTCAACGCAGTTTAGATGTTCTGTATGCTTAGTGCGAGTTATACGTATCGAGTAGGGATGTGAAAAAATAATCGATTTGTAAAATATCGATTTATAATTGTTTTTTTTTTACAATAAAAATCGATTTTAGTAAGCGATTTTCTTAACGAACTATCGAGCGCGTTAACGTTTACGCACATTTATTTGTATGGCGCTGGGTAAGCGCCACCTAGCGTTATACGTGAGAACTATATTTTGTGAGTGAGTTTTAAAATTTACGTCGTCGTCGTCGATGGTGATGATCGAGTGCTCCTCGAAAGTGAGGACCGTTTCGAGCATTTTGCATATACACTTCTCATCAAAAAAATCGAAACACCTCGCAGTTTATGATTTGATAAGGATTATCAGAAAAATGTGTATATTTAGGAATAAATGTAAAATGTCATTTAATAGTGAGTAGTATGAGGTTTTTAAATCCTAATGTTATTGTTCTAAATTCAAATTAAGTCTTCATAGGTTTCGTATTTTGTATAATGAGTAATTTTTACCCTGTATGGAATATGAAGGAAATGGGTAAAACAACACGCGTAAATGAACAAAAAATGTAAGAAACGTTTATTTAATAACTTGTATTCCCTCCGCGAGCTCTTATTACTGCTTCCATACGGTTCTTCATCGATCGGATGAGAGTCACGATCACATGTTGTGGTATATTATCCCATTCCTCTTGGATTGCATTTTGCAGCTGGCTAAGTGTTTCTGGGGCTGGATCTCTTGCTCGAATTCGTCTCTTTAATTCATCCCATAGATGTTCAATGGGATTCATGTCCGGGCTTCTTGCTGGCCATACCATAATGGAGATACCGACTTCGGTAAGATAATCTCGTACGACGCCCGCGGTGTGAGCTCTAGCATTGTCGTGCATGAATATGAAGTCGTTGCCAATAAAATGTGCATAGGGCATCACATGAGGTTCAAGACACTGTTCGATGTACCGATGAGAGTTTAGTGCAGGCAGCCGTGGTCCAGACACAAAGGCAAGTTCTGTCTTACCGTCGGCGCTGATTCCTCCCCAAACCGTCCACGAACCGCGACCATAGCAGACCTTTTCTTCAATGCAGCATTGTGCAAAGCGTTCTCCATCTCTTCTGTAGACCTTGTTCCTTCCGTCGTTACCATACAGCATAATTTTACACTCATCAGAAAACAGTACTTTGCTCCACTGAAGGTATGACCAAGTTAAGTGCTCGCGTGCAAAGTTAAGGCGCGCTCTTCGATGGTCTGCAGTTAATTTCGGCCCATTCGCTGGCTTATGCGGTGCCAATCCGCGTTCCTTCAACCTTCTTCTTATTGTAGAGTCACTTACAGCTACTCTTCGTACAACGTGAAGCTGCTGCTGCAGTTGAAAAGCGTTAAGGCGTCGATTTCGTAAAGAAGTTGTTACAATAAATCGATCATCTGGCTCAGAAGTGACCCGATTCCTGCCAGATCCTGAACGGCGCGTGAACGAACCAGTCTCCCGATAGCGTTTGTAGACTCTATGAACAGATGATAAGCTTAGATGCAATCTTGCAGCCACAACACGCTGACTAAGTCCAGAATCCAGCAATGCCACCACTTGGGCGGCTTCTGCGGGCGAAGTATCCATATGTTTTAGAAAAAAAAGTTTTTTCAGACGTCCCAAAGTCACAGTAAATGAAATAAGAAACAAAAAGTTTAAAGACAAGCGCTATTTTTAGTTTTTAAACGAGAAACGTACTCCAACCCTAAATACACATTTGTCTCAAAACAGTGATTAATTTCATTTATAGGATAAACAAATGAAATTCTAATTTCGAATTTTGATTTTTTTCTTCTTACTGTAATGACCAAACTGCCAGCTACACAATAATGTTTTTTTTTTCATGGAATTAATTCTCTTTTGTAAAAAAATAGGACAAAAACAATAAAAACGAAAGTGTTTCGATTTTTTTGATGAGAAGTGTATGTCTAAGGGGCCGTCTCCACGAGCGAGAGAATCGCGGCGATATTACGTATTTGTATGGGATAATTTATCGCCGCGATTCTCTCGCTCGTGGAGACAGCAGCCCCTTACGCGAGTGCAAGTGACAATTTTTACAGTTTTGACAGCTCGAATAAGAAACGTCACTTGAGAGCGCGTAAAGTTGTCACTTGTCACTATTTGTATTTGTCACGTAAGATGTTGTGGTGACGGTGAGAACGTCGTGAGAGTGGTGAATTAGCAAAGTAATTTCATTTAATTTCATATTGTGAATAAAAATTACAATGGTATCTCGTATGTGTTTCACTTGGAGGGTGTTTGAGAACGCGAGAGCACAAGATGAGCGTAAACGTCCATTGGTCGTGCAAGAGCACGAACTCGAGCAATCCGCTAAGAGACCTTCCGGAGGCTGAATTTAAGAGAAGATAACTATAGGATTCCTCAAGGGAGCCGTCATGTTGCCGAGAGCTTAGGTAGCTCGTTGGTTTAACGTCGTCACAACGGGTATCCTTGAAAAATAAGGTAATCTATCAGTACTTTTGAAACACTTTTTTCAACCTGCCCCCTGGCAGAATGTCCTTATTTTCCATGTTTATGATTTTAGGTCCTTACAACCCTCTTTTTATGCAACTGGGTCTTACCAGCGACCAGTGGGATTTGCTAAAAACATCTCACAAAAAATGTGTAGTCTCTACATTAAAGTGGTTACTAAAATATCTTGACACATAAGAACATACTAAGAAAATATATTCAGTATCCTAATACTTCAATTCCCAGCAAACAATCAGTCAAAGGTATGGTCTATATGATTTAAATACTCTAAATAATTATACAATATCAATAACATTGTAATATAAAATGTATGTCGTTTGTTTCAGGTTTTGTGACAAATATGGAATACCCGGAGTAATCGGGTGTATTGATTGTAGCTATTATAGAATATTTGGCCCACCAAAAGATGAAGAACATCTGTTTTATTGCTGCAAGCTATCATTATATTATCATTCAATAAATGTTCAAATAGTAAATAATAATTTAAATAGATATAGGTAGTTAGTTATGATTTATTCTTACCTTCTTTAAAGATTTATTTTTCTTTTACAGATATGTGATGACCAATATAGAATTTTAAATGTAAATGCCAAATTTGGAGGTGCAAATAATGATTCTTTTATATGGGAAAACGGTGACATCAACCATTATATGCAGTCCTTGCACCGAAATGGGGAGATAGTGTGGCTTTTAGGCAAGCTCTACCCATTAAAATATTGTTTTAACAACATTATGCATTTAGGCTAAGGCAAATAAATAAACTAATACAGTGATCATCATTGTAGGAGACTCTGGTTATCCACAACAACCATGGCTGATGACTCCGATTTTAGGTGCTGCTCCGATCACCTTGCAAGCTAATTACAACCATAAGCATGTGGCAGGCAGAGTCATCATAGAAAATACGTTTGGGCGGTTGAAGAATCAATGGCGATGTCTAAACAAAGATATAGTGCTTCACTACAAGCTACTGAAATGTGCAAGAATTATACAAGCCTGCTGTGTTTTACATAATATTGGCATTGGTCTTAATGTTGTAGAAGAAAAGGACATCACTGGTATTCATTAATTAATCATTCAAAAAAGTAGTCAATGGCACAAATGAGTATTGAATATTAAATTATTTTTGTTTTTAGGATTGGAACATGAAGAACAAGATAATACTGAGCCCATTCCCACAGAGAGTAATAGGTGCTTCAACGTCTGACCTAATCATAGGAAGGGTTCTACGGGAACAATTAGTTAGAAGACTTAAACACATTTCATTTTAAAACACCTAATGATGTTTATGATATTAAGCATAAATGTTGTTGTACATATTAGTTTAAGTTAGTTTAGTTTATTTTTTTGTATAGAATAGAATAGAAATAGTTTTTTTTTTAATTTACCACCTTTAATTTAAGGCTGGTTTTATAGTCACGCCGCTAGACGCGCCGTTGGGCAGCGCGCTGTTGAACAGGAACACCGAACGGCGCTGCTCAAGCGCGCGAATTTGAAACGCTACTACTACCCCAATACATATCCGAGCGCGCGCACTCCGACGGCGCTGCTGAAACGCGTGACTATAAAATCAGCCTAAAAACACTTGTAAAAACTGTAATATTTTATTCTATTTTACTATTACGAATTAAGTCTGTTGTCTGTAATATGTTAATTGGGATCCTGCCGTTTTGCCGAAAAGATTTTGCCAAATTTTCATTACCCAAACAAATTTTAGCAACCTTTTTTTATACCAATGTAATATTTGGAATAATTTTAGTACGCACATTTTCATTTGGTCAAATGTTTACTTGGCAGATTATTACCAAGGATAATATCATTAAGGCTTTTGGTCTTTAACCAAATGATTTATTACAGCAAACAAAATTAAGACGATAAACGTTTAGTCAAATGATTTGTTATGACAAAAAATATAAAGACAAAAATTTTGGAATGAAGACATAACACAAATTGATTTAATATAACGTAATTGAAATTTAACAGATGCTGACAGAAACCCTAACCCTAGACAGTCGACGTCAGGGGCACCCCGAGGTTCGGTTAGTTAGGTTCCTGTAAACCTTGCAGACAGAAATAAGAGCCCCGCGCAGCGGGTATCCGTCGACCTGCTGACGGAAACGCTAACCCTAGACGGTCGACGTCAGGGGCACCCCGAGGTTCGGTTAGTTAGGTGCCTGTAAACCCTGCAGACAGAAATAGGAGCCCCAACCGAATCCAAATAGGAGATTCCAACTAGTTAATAGTGCTTTTGACTGAAATGGTAAGTTTAAAATTGACGACACCAAATATTTGGCTTATTTAATTTTGCGTAAAATATGTTATACCAACTGAAATATTTGACTAGATAAAAAATGGTAAAAGTACTAGTTGGTGAACAAGTTATTGTTCAAACGTTCACTTGCCAAACATAGGTTTTCGTAACAATTATTTGTAAAGAGATTTTTTGGTAAGTAATAATTTGGCAAATGAAATTATGCGAAAATTTGTTTGGGAAGTGATAATTTGGCAATTTCTTTTCGGTAAAACAAGGGAGACCCATGTTAATTATGTAATTGCATAGCATATAAGTGAGTAAGTAAGAGTACCATGTTCCTACTATGAAACTAGTATTTTCTAGATATTTTTATCTTACCTATTGCCATATTGTATCCTTCAGAGCCCTAAAATGGTTGAGATCTTTTATTTAGTTTCTTAAATTGGATTCTATGTATATAAGTTAAGGCATTGTAATAGTGACTGATTGGTCTAGAATAAATTATGAAACACTTGTAACACTATAACACTATAATCTTGTTTTCTTAACCAAAATCAGACCTTAAGGCTTGCCCAACTATGTTGGTTTGGGCTTCCAATTTCACTTGATGCTGCAGAATACCCATGGTACTTTTATATGGAGCAACTGCTTGTGTAACATCAATACAAACTGCATATTAAGTAAAATAACAATACTTTTTAAGTTTAAATTTGTTGGAGAATAAATACCTAGTGAGCTCATTGTAAGATGTAGCTAAGCTACTTTAATATATCATAGAGGAACAGTATTAAAATACCAAATACTATGGTTGCAATACTTTTAATAACATCATTCTTTCTTGAAATTATGGTTCAAACCAGGAACTTTATTTTGATATTTTTTACAACACTTCAAATATTAGATAACTATTTACACAATAATATAATTAATAAATAACAATTTAATAGTTCTAGAAATGAGAAACACAAATAAAATATCCACCCACATAACACCTGCTATAATTAAGCATGATATAATCTGTCATTTGGTTCTAATCATTTGGTAGCATCAACTTAACTATTTTGCAACATTTACCATGTGTAAAACATAAGATGAGTGAATGCCAGTATAAGTCCGATATTACGATCGTGACAATTCACAGAGGAGTTCGGACTTCATCATAGTTTCAGCATTTAAATTCTGCCTATTGCTTGCCAGTCCCTCTGAGCCTGTACCTCCAATTCTCTTATTCGATTCTTCTCAATTTGATGTTATCTTTGTGTTGCTGTTCTTTGAAATTTCTCCAAAACGAATCAGCTTGGAGAAAGTGTTGTGCTGCCTGCTCAGTGTGTGCTGGCCGCGCTCGTGTACCTACCGTCTACTTGGAAAGGAGGTGTCTGATGAGATGACGAGTAATAGAGAAGAGTATGGAAGAAGAAGACATGCTGCGCCGACCTCAAATTTTTGGGATAAGGGCGGAGAATGATGATGTTCGGCACTAGATACTACTAACAACAAAACTTCTATTTAGAGGTTCAGGTTTCAATTGTCCCATCAGAGTTAGTTTATCTGTTTCTTACCCCAGTTACTTAGTTATTTGATCAAATGTATTTTTTCCACTCAAGTTTGTTTCTTTCAACGTAAAGAAAAAGCCTTTTTTTCTTGTTTAAAATTATTGCTGGACAACTCTCATGCTGAGATTTAGGCTATGGACCAGAAAGGGCACCAGCCAAAATAAAGATATCTACTACGAGTCAAACACAACCTAAAATCTAAATAAAATGACTGCCTCGTTAGTCTAGTAGCCGCAAGCGCGACTGCTGAGCATAAGATCCTGGGGTCGATTCCCAAGTCGGGTAGTGTTATTGGGTTTTTACATACATGGGACTTAAACACAACTAGCGAAATGTGGGCGTACGTTGTACAATTAGGTACACACCTCTGCCTAAACCCTAATGTTAATATGTTCGTGCTAAAATATAAAATGACACACGTGTCATCTTATTATTATTTTCCTCAAAGGACGACCTTTTCCATCAATTGTCTCATTAATCATGCAGCCCTGATAGCAGCCAACCCGTTTGAAGTTAGATAGGTACCTAATTAGGCACTGTTTGCTATCTTTAGCTAGAGGGGCTACTAATATCAATGTATGATTTTAACGTACCTAACGATGATAAAAAAACTAAGTAAAACTCGCTTAGTTTTTAATAACACCCAAGTATTTGAAAAGTTGTATCACTATGATGGTCACTGAGGATAGGTACAGCCCTATCTCGCAAATATGCCTGTCAACCAGCTTTAGAAACATATTACTTAGTTAAAAGTATCATACATAGTTACTTTAATTGTTGTTTCAGCTAGTTCATCTGAAAAATCTCGGACAAGATATAGAGTCATCATAAGTAATTATTCACAGTGTGGTGGTGTGGTGGTTAATTAAAACTCTTTTAACTCTGTACCTACCTTCTATTATATACATATTCAGATCTTTATCTTAACGACCACAAACGATCACGGTAACATACTGTAAACTACCTACTTAGGTACCTACATACAAATGAAACTATTCACTTGACCTATAGAGATGCAGAAAATTAAGTGCATAGAGGTTTTACACAGGATCTTTGGCGTTTCAGGTGCATTCTGTAAGTTACAATAAACAGTATCGTGGCACTAACAATTTAATATTAAGTTGCAAAAAAGAACAATTTGGAACCTTTCAAACGCTTTCAAATGCGTTTTCTACTCTTAAATCTGTTTCAACTAATCCAGTCTTAATACTGGAATTCATAATCAATATTTTAGTACAACACAGACCGACAAAGATGGATGGATTGTGTGAGGAAAAAAAAGTAAAAAGAAAAAGGAGTAAATGATAGCATGACGAATACGATTGACAGGGGAGAATGGAAGAAAGAAACGTGTTGCGCGGAGCCCAAGTAACCTGGGACAAGGGCAGCAGGTTTATGACAGAGAGACATTTCATTATTTCTTTCAGTAATATTGATTTATTTATTAAAACAGTAATAATATAATTTGAAATTTATGCGACGTTGCAACGGGAGAATACCGAGTCAAATACATGGGCTATTCATTATCGGCATCGGCTAAGGGTAGGTACTAATGTTACCATTGTCCGGTTATTGAAAAGTCCAGCAGTCAACACTTTCCTTAACAAGACTTCTGAACGTACCTATGGTCCAAACGTGACGACACGTTATGTACAATACTTGTGGTAAAACAGTTTAGTACAAATAGTTGATCTATTGTTTTCACAGTCGTTACCATAACTGCTGTCTCTAGGACGCCGTAATGTTCGTCAATCATTTTGATGACTTGGCTCCACTTTTGTGTAGGATTTGTTACATCGTTTTCTGACATTGTGCATAACTTGAGTAACTATTGCTTAAGTAACCGCTTAAGAAAACATTGTCTTCGTGTTGTATGGTCTCCTTGCCGGCCAGTTGGAGCTGTATGAGTGCAAGGAACTGACTCGAGCAGGTCCGAAGAAGGCACCTAAGAAGCCGATTCTGGCCGGCTTCCCTTCGGGCACAAGACACTCTACGTCGAGGATGACTGCTAGGCGTCATAAAATAATAAAACAATTAATCAACTCAGCATGTCGCATTCTCCCAAGCTGCGCCAACAGCCCCTGTCCTAGGCCTGCTGCATCCAGTCCCCAGACACCTTTTCAAGGTCGTCGTTCCATCTAGCTGGGGGGCGTCTCACGCTACGATTGCCAATTGTCAGCCTCCACTCCAGGACTCGTCTGCTCCACCAGCTATCGGTCCACTGCCGCTTCTGCTTGCTAATTCTGGCACCTTGAATTTGTGGACCAACCTGGCTGTTGCGATGTCCTAATTAATATAATCAATACAAAAATATACCTCATTAATTAACTGGATAATTCAACACGGAGACAACTGAACGGTATTTGCCACCCGGTTTTCACTATTTCTCCCTATTCGAGTCTTAATAAATCCACACTAAGTGTCCCTGGAAACATACTCGAAGCTAAAATTATTTTAAAAAGATGGCTTCAAGACCTGACCTATCATGAAACAGAAAATATCTTGTGTCCCTTGAAGTGACAAGCACTTAACGCAAATACACTCAGATAGTCAAGGCCTTCCGTGTCCCTTCATTTACACTCACACACACATACCATACATACATACAAACACTCTCACAAACACTACACTCTTACACTCTTCCACTTAATAATGTCATCATCTTTACTGATGTTTTTAATTATGCACGTGCACCAATTTTATGAATTTAATTTTATGATTGTTACTATTATTTTATTTTTATTTCTGATTAATTTTATAATCACTATTCACATAATGGATTATAACTTGTGCTGTGTCACACTGAACTTCCGAATGCAATCTGCCTTTACTGCTGAAATTGGGCCACCAAGATACAGGCTGTGCCTAGTTTGGGGCCCACGGCTACTTCTTCTTTTGTATTCATTTAACTTTGCTCATGTATCTTGTTTCTCTATGTTTGTATGTTACCTAACTTGTGTGTGTCAAATATATAATTTAATTTAAGTAACTGAACTAAATTGTTTATCCATATGTAGCAATTTTTTTTTAAATGGTCGAGTACGCATACTGCCCCATGGTTGTTGCTGGGTTGTTGTATATTTTTGCATATCCCAATCTCGTAGATATTATTATATTATCTCTGCTTGCGTGATGTTGGATACACAATGTCGTCAGGTACGATAAATAGTTCGGATATGGATGGCGTTGGCGTTGTAAATGCTTGATGAAGTGATCAGTGTTTTTTATGTATGTAAGTATATGTTTCTTCAGACACAATTCTAACCCCAAGTAGACTCCTTCTGAAAAATCTGAAACAAACAAATGAGATGGGAATCAAACGCGCCTACGCACTTATTATCATCAAGCGTATTTTCCGTATACTTTACAAGTTTTATAACACATTTGCTCGTAAAGGGTCTCTTATTTCACCAATTTCAATATCGTATTGTACCTCATTACGTACTTGTAAAACGCACGGCTACATTCCTCGCCGATTCAGGTGCGAACTTATTGACACTAAGGCCTCATTTACGGAGACGCGGGGCGTCGCGCGTTGCGTTGAGCGGCGCGGCCCGCACTGAATTCAAATATATGGCGTTGTATGAGTGCGTTTACGGAGAAGCGATTTTAGACGCGTTTGTTTGAATTAGGGCGTTTTTTGCGGCCGAACCCGCGGATGGCACCGACGCGTCCCACGCGGCGTTTATCGCGGCGGCGCACGCAGCGTCAATTCTCGATGAAGCTATCGTGCGCTCCCATCTCTCGCCAACATAAAACTAGTCGATTTGATCGAGGCGAGCGTGCGCCGCCGCGTGCTTCGCTACACGCTAGAGGATTCGCCGCGGGCGCCGCGGCGGGCACCGCCACGCTTCCCGTCTCGCTTCTCTATGAACATGGTCGTATATTGCTATAAGTTTGTGTTTACGCGAGCGATGATGCGTGCCGCTTCACGCGCCGCCCCACCGTAAACAGAAAAAACGTCCGACGCGCCGCGAGACGCCACGCCACACGCGACGCGAGACGCCCCGCGTCTCCGTAAATGAGGCCTAAAACGCCACGGAGGGTGGCGGTCGAACAGTGTAGCCCAGGGCTACATAGATGACTCGATGAGAAATAAAGAAGAAATTAGCTCCCGCATTACAAGGAATATAAATTTGGAGCCAAGTGTTGACTCTCGACCATCTACGAGCACACACGCACGAGTACATTCCACCATCGACGCCGTCGCCGCAGCCGCCTCCGTCTCCGCCACCGGCTGCAGAACTCTGTGGTCTCGTTTCTCCTACTTTCACTCAAGAGAGTGAGAGAGAGACTGGTGAAATTGTAACTAATAATAATAACTTGACAACATTAAAAATGCCAACTGGCAATGTAATAATCAATTTTACAAATTGTTCAAATTTTTATAACTGCTTTAACAAGTGATTAAAGATTTATTCGTGAAAGTCCGAGTTTTCTTTATTTCCTCGCAAATATGTTATAAAACGTCGTAGGTATGACATACGTGCGCTTTGATAATTACAGCCTCTGCTTTCTTGTATCTAGCCCTCGCCTACGGCAGGGGCTAGCAATATCGCCTCGGCTGTAATTTTCAACTTACCGCACTTATATCATAATGTACTATTATGCCCATATTTTCCACTTCCTGGATGTTTACGCCAAATTTTGAGCCTGTACTGTACTCAAACCAACGTAGTAATTATCACAATTAACTCTGTGTTTATCGGATTACCGCGTCATTTAGAGCCTTTCCGCCGCGTCAGAACCAACCAAACTTAGACTGAAAACCACTCAAGCAAGTCACGCGGTAATCGTTAACCATTTACTGGTTTTAAATATAAAGTTCTAATTACATTCACAAGTGTTTTAAATTGAAGTTTGTTTTCTCATTAATGTAGTGTTAATTCATCATTATTGGTTCTGCATCCCGATAGTGATTGTTTGGTGGCATGTGTTAATTTTAAAAATAATTGAAAGAGTTTCGTCGTATTTTTAGATTTGAAAAAAATTTCGATTTGACGTTTGATTTGCTGTCAAATAAAACAGTTGACATTTGAATTTTGTGAAGAATTAATTTAAAAAAAGGTTCAGTTCGAACTTTTTGGTGTTAAAACCTCTTTAGTGACTTATAAAAATGACTACCCAGTGTTCTTCCCACATGAAAGTATTCTGGCTATGGTGCTTAGAGAACCTAGATTATCTGCTCTATGGGACGTTCGTTCTAATACTGCTAATAATATTTCTTTACTTTATGATTGCGTAGCTGGCCTGTTTGTGAAAGGTAAATATTCTTTAAGCACAGACTAATCTATTGTGGTTTTAAGATTGCTTGTTCGCTGTAATTCGATTTTCTGTGTAAATTTAGCAGTGGTAGAGGTTTAAAAAGGTCAAGTGCATAGTAGGGTTAGATAGGTCTAACCAATAAACAGTCTTCAGCAGATTGAATTTACAAAAGATTTGGTTTTTACGTCTATTTAAATTCCGTCACACACGGATTATTCGTTATCTGCAGCTACGCAAGGCTCGTCTACGAGGGTACCTACTACGCGATTATCCAGCATTTTGCAATTAAATATGTGAACAGTTAGGTATGTGCTTCTGTAAAAACAACTTCAAGTAGGTACAACTTTTAATATTTTATGATTTTTCCAATAGTAGTACTGTGTACTAGATATTAGTACTACTAGTCATGTACCTAGTCATGTTATGTTAAATACTTGTATTTAGTTGCATTCGGTTTTACTGGAAGCCTTTTTTGTTGTTTTTTATTTCGGGGTGGAAAATTCTCATGGATGTTCTCCGCCCTGGGCGGAGAGGTCTGTCAGACTCTAACTGACTAAAATCCACCCTGGTGTTCCCTTCCTACATTTGAACCGGGGATCATGGGAACTAGTGCGCCTTCCACGATCCCCGGCTACCCCAACATAGTTGGGAAAAGGCTAGGCAGGCAGGCAGAGTATGTACAAGTAATTTTGAAAGTTGACGTTAACATATTATCAATTGCAAGCAAGCATTTGAAAATGGAAAAGACCTAATCCAGCTCTATCTTGTGATATCTGAATTTAATGAATTTATTTATTTATCTATCTAATGGGCGAGCAGCTTACAGCTGATTCTTAAAAACCCCCTTATTAATCAAGCAATTTTTAGAATTATCGAAGGTTTTTGTTATTAGTAGGTACAATTTTGTTTTCAAAAACGGTGTAAGTGGGTTTTCTAATATCCAACTATGCTTTTCGTTCAAAAAATTGATTTAAAACGCGCTTAAAACACCAAATACCTACCTAGGTAAACTAACCTATTACCTTAACCTTCATCTTAGAATGCGGTAATTTCAAGCCAGCTTAAAACGTCATTATCATACAATCGCGAATGTATCAGAGTTTCAAATCAGTGACCAATAAACTGTTTCTTATGCAATGTCAATGCCAAGCCATTTTAATGGTATTTCTAATTATTATGTTTCAATCGTCTGTAGCGAATTATTACAGGTTTCGTAGGTAAGGCGCAAGGCAGATTATTATTCAGCAGGGTATAGTATCGATAAAGAAAATAAACGACAGAGAAAAGCATTTGGCACTCTCAACTAGTGGAAAGTTACATCTATCTATAATATTCATCCCTTTTCACGTAGTTTCTTATTTTCTTTTGTAGAATTTGATCAGCATGAACTATTATGAAAACAGCAGGGTTTCAAATTGCGTAGCGTTCGTTGATTATACCAAAGGTTAGTAGATTTTAGGTATCATCCCAGCGCGGTGGAAGTTATTTAGATCATGCTTTTCTTTCATTGTGTTATTATCGGGGTACTCTTGAACCATGAAACAGTAAGGTACCATCAGAATCTCGAATTCATAATTTAGAACCGATAAGGATGCATTCAAATAAGATCATTTATCTTCTAAATCTTTAAGACTAACCTCAACCGTAGCTCTTGAGACTACAGCCGATAAACCATCGATAAATTCTGATAACAACGTTTAGGTAATAAAAATCTTAACCGTTTTTCTTTCAGTCGTTTTAGATTTCAGCCTAACTAGGCATGGCTGAATTTATTTTATTTATTTGACTTGTCAAACATGGTTATTTTGGCTCTTGAGTGACATTGTCAGGAGGGAAAGGAGGCAAAAAAAAAGTGAAATTGAGAAAACCTTATTAGATAAATAAAAGAATGGTGTCAGTTCTTGGTTAGTTCCGATTAAAGCCACGTGCCAATAGAACCATATTTAATACTATAATCGAATATGAGAGACTAGCAGCCTACCGATGCTGACAAAAAAGTTTTTAATCAACAAACAAAATATTTTTTCTTTTAAACATGTTATGGCGATCGGGTTTTGACGTCACATATTATTATATAAAAAAATTAGTAGTGCTAATCACACGATAATCTAACAGCAAACACATGCGTGTGAGTAACCTTGTGCCAGTGTGTGTCGAGCCTTACGGTGCGCAAGAGTGGATCCTGGCGGTCAGAAGGTTTCAAGTGTAAATGTTGAAATTTTTTTAGTGGTTTTGTGATTTTCATTTTATTGTGGTGATTTATTCATCTTTACCGGTTTGTGCTGTTTATTTTTTTTCACTTTATGTCTTTTTATTTGTGGTAATATTTAGTCAAGTCTATTAATTCCTCAGTGGTTGATTACTTTGAAAATTTAAAGGGAAGTCTATAAAATAAGATTTGTCAAATTGATAGAATACTTTAGAAAGGCATGGTTTGTAAGGCATTCAGTATAATAAATTCCTAATGGTCATCATTTTATTACTATAAAAGAAATTGATACGAACTTTTAAAAGAAAAATCTTTTAAAATTATGTTCATTTACGTAAATATAATATCAGGGGTAATGTCTGTAAATATATCATGGGTAATGTCTAATAAGTACATATTTATGTTTCTAACATTAAATTCAAACAAAATAAACAAAGAATGAACCTACCTGTTTGATTAGATAACAACTTTTTTTGCAAAATATCAGACTTAACATCAATAATCTCCTGCCTTTATCCCAATTTATTTGGAGCGCAGCATGTCTTCTTCCATACAATTCTCTATTTCTCGTTATCTCAGCAGTCACCTCCTTTCTAGCCACCTTTCTTTGGTCTTCCTCTACTCTTATAACTATCCACATTCCTACTCAAAACTTTCCTCATGACATTTTCCTCATTCATGCCCATACTACAACAACAAATTACCACACAATTTTTCAGTCACCGAAAGTATGAGGCTTATAATAACATTATTTTATTGAACACCATGAGACTGGTTGATAGTCAATATCTTCATTTTAAAAGGTGTTCAAATCCAGGTTTACGACACCTTTTTTACTTACAGCAACGTGTTACAACGATATTAAACAATATTCTCGTCACAGGCGAGCAATAAATCATGTCTGTTTGACTCAGGCTCGTTGTATACGGGAGGCTCTAATCACTTTGCGTCACTACTATGTCAAATGTCTACATTAGACACCAAGTCACATAGTCTGCTTACACTACCAAGAAATTAGTCTACGTCATCATAAAATAATTGAGAATTCACGCGGTTTTGTCTGTGCGAAAATATTATTTTCGGGGGATGAAAAACTGTTATGTCCGTACTCATCCTGCCGCTCTTCATAATAGTTTGCATCATTCTTCTGCCCCCGTCTCAATTTTATGGAGTCACCGTAGCATGTCTTCTTCTTCCATACTTCTTAATTACTCTTCATCCTCATCCTGCCGCTCTTAATCCAATTAATTATAGTCGCGTGGCAACTTCGCTAATATTTGCACGCCGTTGATGGCAAGACATAGCGTTCATTTTATTTGACATCTGTACTTTTGTTTACCTATGTTCTACAAATAAAAATATTTGAATTTGAACTTCTAAATATCTCTAACATTCATGGTCATTGTTACTACATCCACATTATTTCAGTCGTCCACAGCTGGTCATGGGCTTCACCTAAGCGTCGCCACATAGCCCAGTCTTACGTTTCTCGCATCCGACGGATTCCCGTAGTCTTATTCTTTATTGCACACAAAATTAAAAGATATACACACAACATTACAATATATTGCTTCACCAGGTTATCGGTCCACCTTGAGGGACACGCTGTAGCCAGTCCGGAACTTTTCGGCTCTATATCTATCATTCTATCACTTATTATTTGGTAGTTCTTCGGGCTGTGTTTCAATGTTGCTTAATCTTACCATAATTATCGTCTTTCATACAATTTATCTATCCATCTTTGCTTTGGTCTTACTTCGTAGCATTGTCTGTAGGATGTGAACAACATTATAACTGAAGACTTTCTAGTCCCTTACTCCATAATCCTCCGCCTCAAATATTTATACTGCAACGATGGGTATTCCGGCCTTCAGGTAAAAAATACCTAAAATTGCTTGAATAATTTAACCATGAAACGCAGTTAATAAGTCATTTAACACAGTTGTGTAACATGCAACTTTTAGCATTGAGTTGATTTCATGTAGTGTCGTCGAAACACAGAGATAAAATTATGTATTCATTTTATAATTTCAATATCTTATTCTTTTCTAGTTTGCGTTTTGTATTGTATATAGCCTACTTAAGTTTTTAATTATTTATTTATTTATTATAACCAAATTATACTCAGTTCATCGGTCATTGATCTGTAAGGTGTCACGGTCTTCACTTGAGGGAAAAAAAAGATATCTAATGAAGCAAAGAAAACGCCAAAACATATCTACCTATTACATACAATGACACAACAAAATGGTTAATGAACCCTTTTTTTACAAACTTATATTTTTAATTACAATGAAATAAGTGTTCTTGCGGCTGTAACAAAAAACATAATAAGACAGATTCTTTTTCTCGTTTGATATGAAATAAAAAACAAACTCAAGACGTTTGAATAATTTGAAGATGACTCGAATGTACAAGCGAATGATTTCATCCTGGCTCGTAAATCAATGTAACATTTAGTCACTCTATTCAATGATTCATAATTATTCATATTTCTTTTTGCAGATCTCTACTATGAAATAAAATAATGGAAAACAAGGATCAAATATCAAAAGACATAGAAAAAGGGCTAAACTCCCCTGAATTAAAAAGAAACCAAGACATTCCATACGTAGATGATTTTATCGAACTGAATCTAGTCAAACCCGACGAACCTATACGTCCTAAGCGCACGAAAGATGAGAAGGAAGATGGATCACCACCTGCGGCTGCAAAGGATAGAAAACTGCATGCCACAGATTTGGGAGAGGTTCATACATCACCTAATAATGATACGATAATAGTGAATACTCCAGAAGGGACTCTATACATAACTTTAGAGCCTGATTCTGGGAAATCTTCAAAGCCAACTAGTCCTATAACAGAATCTACTGATCTGGAAGCTTCTCCGAGTACTTCTAAGAGTTTCGGAGCAGCGGAGTCTGATGAGCTCATAAGGAGAGAAAGAGAGGCGATGGAACAGAGGAAAATGAGCTTGAGGAGGAACTCGATATCGATGCCGGCCCTTCAGAACTTGGAGCTTGAGGTACTGAGGCAGCAGTATTTAAATAACCCACAGGATGAGGTGAGTAAAATTTTGTTACTTAGGTACCTAAACTAAAAGTAATTTTTCACGGATGTAGATTTTGTTTTGGATTTTAAAAGATGTGTGGTTTTTGCACTACTGCCTTTACATTGCGTAGGTAATGTTATAATGTACGAGTGCGTCTGGGCAAGTGATCGTTATACGAGCGCCTGATTCATTAATGATTTTTGTTTCACAATTCCTCGACTTGAAATTTATTACAGATTCGTAGTATTTTTGACTGTAGAAGATTATAATTTAGGCACCTTCTCGTAGGTATTGTTAGTAGGTATCTGGGGATCGTTTTACCCTGAAGCTGGGTGTGGAGGTCCTATAGCCAGTCGCTCCCTGTTTATCTGTTTCCTGTTAGAGTAGAAGCCTGTCCCAATATGGTTGGGGAAGATTAGGCAGATACTTATATAGATTATGGGCTAATGCTTGTGCTAATGTTCACTTAGGTTTTACGTTCTCCGAGTATGTAGTTGCACCAAGACTTATTCTCTTCGCTTCTCCAAAGAAAGTCGAATTAAAACGACCTAGTTCGATTGTATTATCGGAACAAACACAAGAAGCTTATCTCGTACTTAATCTGCAAACGATGATCCAAATTGTTTGAGCATCGGCAACCTTGCTCTGGTTAGAGAACAACCAACTTAATCTTTGGTCATATCTGTTTGTGTTTCATTCAAAATTGAACCGGGTTTTCTAGTTTTACCTGAATCTAGATATTTATAGACTTTGACAAAACGAGAGACCTAATATTGATTAGGTAATCATTTTAATTACAATACTTAAGATTTGTTACAATAGGATAAAGACATGCGATCCTATAATCCTTCATAATCGTGGTTTTCTAAAATGTCAAACCCATTACCAGCTTCTTCCACCAAGTGATGGGTGCGTTTATGGATGATTAAGCATATTGTGTCAAAAATAATTATTTTGTGTTGACACAATTATTTCCACGGAATAATAACTTTCACTAAGAAACGTAAATATATTTACGTGAAAAGTGATGACTGTAGCAAGTAGAACACTAAAATAGTGTAAGATGAACAATAAATAACGATTTTACATACCTACTCGTAAAACCATCAAGATAAGGCTTATCGCATCATCGGTGATCTAATATCAGCAATAAAGGACAATAACAGTCAAAACCTCATCAATATTCTACGAGCTACGTCATTGCTACATTTTGATGAGGAAATATCATACTTTAGTAACCTTTGGATTAAGAATATTTTGCATCGAATACACTAGAGACCCGCCCCTGATTCGGTCGACTTATAAGTTTACAGAACACGAAGATTTCTTTATTATACGTAACTTAAATGATTTTGGATGAATTACCTACCTGCCTAAATGATGGCCACATTAAAATCCGTTGCAAAGTTTAGAAGAACCACGCTATCGCACAGAAAGATACGAAAAACAACATTATTTTTTAAATTATGGCTAATTTTTGAGTTACGTAAGCAAATAATAATATTTTACCACATTGGCGGATTAGAAACTGTTTTTATTGATGTTATGTTTAAATCGTCGAAAATATAAAAACAACTTTTAGGTAAAACCCCGCACATAATTTTATAATCGGTGTTGATATTAGCCATGGACCGCAGCTTATTCAAGGCAGTGCATATTAAAACACCAAGGATCTAATAGCTCACAAGTTTACCTTTAATAGTAGCGAAATGATAGAAGTGGAAGAGGAATTGCTAAAAGAGGCTTTAACAATGAGCAGGCTCTATGGTGAATTTCCCAATCATACTAATAGAGAAAAGGAGATAAAATTAATGAAACTATTGAAATTCCAACCACGTGCTGAACCTAGAGAAGAAATCATAACAGCGTCTTTGGTGTCGATTTCTAAAATTAACACAACTGACATAATTGATATCCGAGCATCTGATTTGTGTCTAACCCGGTAATGATAGCATTCAAAACATAAGAAAGATAACTAATCCGATCATATGACAATAAAAATACAATCCGGTATTACGTGTTATTTATCTACGTCGCTACTATTGGTGCGAATTTGATAAAATAAAGCAAAGAAAAATTGTTAGATAACATTACAAAAAATTATCTTATACTGTTTTCCGTACAACTTCATAGTGAAAAATTGAGGTTATAAGACATTTAAAGTGAGCTATAGAACAAGTTTTACTACAAGTGATAAATTAGTTAATAGATGAGTGTCTAAAATTAACAGTCTTTAATCATGTGCTGGTGTTGAAAATATTAGGAAACGCTCATTGCCCTTGAATTAAGTATCTTATCAGTGAGTGAATGAACAAAGTGACAAAATGAGGATGCGGAAGAAACCAGATCTTCGGCTTGACATACCTTCATATCCTCATGACTATGTGGAAATGCCTCCTGAGACAAGAAAGAAAATAGACGAAGTGATTCGAAGCAGTCTCAGCAACGGCGACAGCATAGATACTCCTTCCACCAGTAATGTTGATGGTCCTGATGATAGTCCTGATGATATTAGGGAGGGAACTAGGACTCCTGAAGTGAGAATTGTGTTTCCAGAAGATGTGAAAGTGGAAGATCAGATAGTTGAGGTAAAAGATGATACGCCTTCGGCTGACAGCCCTGTAGTTTACAGGAAAGCAAACACAGGAGAAGTTTCTATTGAATACGATCGGGATTATAATGAAAACAAAACAAAAAAGGATGTTTTAAATGTGAGTTATTTTTATTATATCTACTGTTCTACTGCAGTATCTCTGGTTGTTAAAACTAGTACTTTATTCCAAGTGTTTTCAATGGGCACTAGAGTCCATGTTACTCATCTCACAAAAATTATTAGTATTACCGAGAATTTCATTATTTATACGCAGTTAGCTATAGTGGTTTAGTTAGCTGTTGTCCGCATAAGGATACACTATCGTGTAGGAAGATGTATACAGTCTCTTATCACTACTTTTCATAATTACAGTAATGATCAAATGATGATGGTTAATTTGATATTGAAGTCAATTTAACTATGTTTTTCCTTCAGTAATACGACTGCCCTACATTTTTCTTCTTTCTTTTTCGTGTGGTTAGTGCCTAACCCTTATAGAGAGTTAGAGTATTTATGCCGCCCATGGGCATCTTACTTGGCTTTATATGCCGTCCAAAATATTTCTTAGGCAGGTTTGGTTTCCTTACGATGTTTTCCTTCACCGAAGCAAGTAATAATGATACAATATACACATGAATCCGAAAATTCAAAGGCGCGTGTCTTGCGTTCTAAACTCGAGACCTATGAGCCCCTTCTATAAAAAACCTCTTTTCTAGTTAAAGACTTTCCATTTTCCCACAACTCCACTTCCCACTTCTCTCATCCAACCTAACTGTATGAGACACAGACTATTACCATCATTTGAGACGAGGCAATCTACTGTGACACTGAAAGCCGAGAAGCGTCTAATAAATTGCAACATCCTGTCGGGAGGATCAATTTAGTCCCACAGTTAGTGTTGGTATCAGTTTCATTTCGTAGGATTTACTTCAAAAGGGATTTTGTTCGAGGTTTGCGTTAGTTATGTATTTAACACTTTTAAATGATATAAGTTTTTAAACTGTCATGGTCACTAACATTATAATTAACACTAGAAACGGTTTCCCGTTTCTAGTGTTAATTATAACTTTTAAATGAGTAAAAACCCACAAACATAATTATATTATATTTGCAATAAAAAATACGTATAATTTTACTTAGTACTGGAGGTCTAAGAGGCTGTCTTTTGTAGCATATGACCTTCAAAAATGCTGATCCTCATCCTAATTTCAAAATCTGGGGGTTACTATGACGTCTATAAACCAGGAGTAATTCCAGTGTGGGAAAGAGATGGCGCTAGACCTGTATAGCTCTGTCTCTTTCCCATACTTCTGATTTAAGACGTCATGGTAGGTCTGATGATGTAAATGATTCTCAATCATATCTTTTAAAAACTTTAATGTTGCGTCGTATAAATCTATAGTCTTGTTATGTGAGTACCACATATAGCTGATCTTCCAGCAAGGATCATTTTGTCAAAAAGGGCTTTATTTTTAAAACCCTTTCTTTTTAACCAAAATATGACTATGGTGTTGACGTCATCGCATCACATGGTTACTCAGCTAATAAACTTTGTGTGAATTAATGTTATCTGAGATTAACGGACTAAGATAATTTAGTAGATTCGCGATAAACTTAATGATAATCTACAAGATAAAACCAGTTTTATGATTGTTTAACATGCATAGCATGGGAATTGTCGAAATAATAGAGACACAAAAAGATAAAAAATGCGTAGGTTTTTCTCAAGTTATTGTGCAGTTTTGGGGTTATTCCTTTTTTTTAATTGAACCTTTTCTTCTTATTTAACACGTTTGATCTACTAAATCACGACCGGTACAAAAATAAAAGGATTTACACCGGAGGAATTAAACTTTATAAACTTTCTAGAAAAAAATACTACTAATAACTATTAAATTCTTGATTTGATAATCGCGACTATTTTTTTTTCGCCTTATAGAGAACTAAAACCATAACCCTTCCTTGGCAGTCGGGTAAAAAGGAAAAGAACTGCCGTACCTCGCTGCCTCAACATGCACGTCCCTCGACCTATTTGCCTATATTCAAATCGTCGGGATTTGTCCGTGATCTTAGCCACAGATTCGTCGCATACCCCTACATATACAGACCATATTGCATCATAACACCAGTTTAAAGAACCAAACTATTAGAAACCATTACTATCCCCGTGTTTATTTCTGTTAAAGTGCTTTTAAAATTGTTTTTGCAATTACTACTTACGCTTTGTGTAACAGTGTAACCGTTTTCAATTGAACAAGTTTATTTGTATGTAAAACCACTAACGCTGTGTTATTTTTAAACATACTACCTACTTAAAGTCTTACTTTGAAAATTGCTCCATCAAAACTTGATTTTTCTTTTAAACAAAACTGTTTATTTCGGGATTTTAAGGCGACAGTTCACTTATTGCCTGCCATTTTTCAAAAAACTTTGATGATCAAAACCTGTAATCACTGTATCACACTTCATCACTGTATCACACTTCTTCACTGTATCACACTTCATCACATAATTTCCCAAAATGAACAACGAATCAAAGTTCAGTGCGTTCGCTCACAAGTTTAAATATCGATCACCGTTGTGGATCGAGTCGGACTCTGACGTCAGCAAGTCGAGTGACTCCCGCGACTCGCGTGATGGTGATCATAATAGTGGTCTGGGCAACAGTGATGACAGCATCGGCCTCCATAGTAGTGATAGCTCCGGGAGTATCAACAACTTTCTGGATTCAAAGGTTGTGTTTTGTTGTTGTATTATTAATTTCAACGTTCATCATTGTAATAAACAGGGTGGTTCGGTCATCATAAATAAGTGTGTTGATTCTAAACTAAGTAGGTACGTATTATTATCATTGCGACTTAAAATTAACTCTGGTTGTCCGTTATTCTACGCTTCAACAGCTGAACCTGGATTAAAACATAATTATGTTACTTTTTATACCAACGACTGTAGCCAGGGACAAAAACACAATAGATTCTTCTCCAATCGCTTTGTATCAAATTGTGTGGTCACACTTCATTGTCAGTATTGGACAGAAGGACGTTGTTGACTATGCTCTAAGGGTGGTTTATGCGGGCAGTCGAGTTAGACGTAGAAAAATATACCTATCACATTTATCCTAAACCTTGTTGTAGTCTTGAGCCGCAGTTGTTGCTTAAAGAGATCACAAAGCATGCCTATGTCGACTACTCAACACAAAGCGACTAGGTACCAAGCATGATGAGTATGGCAATTTTCTCTCAGACCATTCATTTATCTCATTACAGAATACCAATTACGGTTGCTACCCATAGTAACTATTACTAACGAACATAATAATTAGTTCCTCACGCATTTACAGCACGTTTCATTAGTATCTATTAAAATGGCAGAGAAAAGTGGTGCTGTTGAGTAATTTACAGTTTCCTTCAGGAAACCTTCATACCAATAATGTGATATCCGTACTCACGCAATGAAAATTTTATTGTTATAGAAACAGATCGTATTTAGAATTTACATGAAGTAATTTGCATAAGTTTGTACTGTGGCCTATTTACAAACCCTCATTTTATTATAGTTATTTTCCTTTCTTTTTCTCAAAAAAAAGAACTGCCCCACATTAGTAATTTCTACTGTATCGCAGGTGCGTTTCCAAACATTTAAATTAACAAACACAAACAGCCAGCACCCGGAACAACTACCTGTAGGCCATGCAAATATTTATTCAGTACGGGAATCGAACCCACAACACGTAGCGCAGCAGTCAATCGCTCACCCCTGCGCCAACCGTAAACCTTGCTATGATTTCCAGAAGCGTCATCTTGTAGAAGTATTTCGTACTATCAGTGTGTTATATAGTTCTAAATACTAATAATAGATGTCGCTGTGTTCAGTGTTAAAGGTATTGACAAAGATAGCTAGATGTCACTAGCCGTAAGTTTGTTTGTTAGTGCATTTTGAAAAGTACTATTTATTTGTGTAGGAAATACCTTGTTTGTAAAAGAAATCGGTGCCCGAGATTATAAATGCAATTAATTAAACAATTTATCGTTCACAGGGCAGAGGGCACCTAAATCGGGCTTTTTATAGGTAATTAGCGCACGTAAATCTAAAAATATCCTTGCGACTCCAGTGTTGTAATTTTAGATTTTCAGTCTATTTTTTCAAGACATAGGGTTGCAACAAGTTGCTATAGCATAAGCAAATATTTGATTATTGCATGTTTAGTATTTATCAGTACGACCTCTATGTGTGATCTGCTATGACATATTGGTCCAATGCAGCAGCGGTACTTGTTTTCGAGAAATCATGTATTCCACATTAGGGATACTATTCCATATTTCGTTACTTTTCTCTAAACATGGTAAATATCCAGTTTCTAGTGTTAATGATTATGTATCTGAAGTTTGTGTTGTCTGAAGTAGGATGGTACTTTAAAGTAAATTAGAATTATTGACAGGACCTTACTCGACAGTGGCGCCACCTGGCAAGCTCAATAACGATAGCCCTCATTCCGAGTTCATTCCAAAATTCAAATGTACCTAGGTAATTTATTTTTTCTTAGATAATTCTTCAGTAAGTTAAGGTAGACTGCTTTTGGAATAATAAAAAAATGCAAGGACAAGATGTCGTCATCATTAACTTTGTGTTTGAGGAACATCAGATTGACAGACTTGGTCCAATTGTAAAAAACAATTTTTAAATGATTACTTACTATTTTCTGAAAACCTCAGCAGTCTCTCCATTTCGTACACGTATCTGAAGAAAAATATTCTTTAGCCACATCTCTTCGGAGGCAACCCTGAATCAGACTTGCCTCAGACACCTCTCTGGTGATTAATGCAATAAATTAATTACAATTGAACTAACTAATGGTCTGACTCGGTGATTTAGTCACCGTTGCATATGCAGTAGTGCAGGATAAGTGAACATGCGAGGGTCCAGGCGGAAACTTGAGTTCGACTGCATTCCTCTTACTCAGGTTTGATCAAAGAAATTTAAAATAATGTTGAGAAGCTATTTTAAGAAAATAATGTCATAGGAAATTGTGTGCCATGTCTCAGTGACGATACACCACGACGACGACCGACCGACCGACTGACCGACGTCGGTTGACGATATTTTTATACTACCATTGTAACAGTGTTTTCTGCAAAAATAAATGATTTGATTTGATTAGATGACGCTTTGAATCATAATTGCCAGTTTTGACAATGAGCTATGGTCAAGCCCGTCACACTATTCCCAAACCACTGTAACTACTGAAAGAATGAGCCATGGCTAGTTTTCTCTTGCTATTAGATTACGGATTTGTTCGTGTTATCCCGTATATCGTTAATATCCCTACTTAATGAGGTGCCTTTTAGTTTGACCAATTCATTGTAGAGAATTTCCCAAAAACCTCCATTTTCCGTTCGTAAATTCCGACATGATATGTCTTCTAAACTGATTGAGTATTTACCTACTGATATTGGTGGCCCTGTGTGTGTGTTCTCTCTTGTACGTAGACATATACATATACCCTTTTTTGTGATGGGAAATCATCAAATGACTCCTCCCGCTCTGAGCGGAGCGGAAGGGAGTGTCAGACTTTTACTGACTAAAACCCATCCATGTTCCTTCTTTTGCCCTTTGTGTTCCAGGGCCGCGGTATCTCTTTCGAACAGTCCCACAGCCCTGGATATACATATACCCTAGGTGTAAAAGTTTTGGGCGTAGTAAAAATGTAGCGGAATGTAGTAACAAAATATAAAATAATAGAGAAGTATGGAAGAAGAAGACATATACCCCAAATAAATTGGAATAAGGGCGGGAATATGACGATGATATTATGATACCTAGAAAAAACTGCGTTCATCAATTAGTTTTTTTTTAATGAGAAAGTAATAAATAGAAAGGTACTGTAGAAAATTAAGAAAAGTACGTAAAATAAAAGCACTGTACTTGCCTGGAGAGCCAAGCGGAAACAAAGTGCAATTTTCGTATTGCTGTCAGCGTCTGCTTTGATTGCTGTTGAGTGGAGGTCCCACGTTACGGAGAGATTTCCTGTTGCTCGTTAGTCATTATGCAATAGGTTGCTGACCGGCACATTGGCACGGTTATTGGCAATTTTTGCTGTCTTTTGATGGAACACTGTCGGGCAATGAGCTGAATTCTTTTTAAATCATGTAAGCATAAAGCTTGTTCCCTCGACCTTCACCAGATCATCGAGCCATTTTGTAAGAGACACACGATCACATGTATTAGTAAGATTTATAGCACAATAAAGGTGGTCACTTAGGGTCGATTCACACTGGAACGGCAGAAGCCATCAGCGGCCGGCAGCGACCTTTTCGAATTTTTCAAGCGACACTGGTCTTTTAACTATGTAGATAAAGTTTAAAATTATTTCACACTGAAAGTGCTCACCGCGCTGCTGCCGGCGCTGCTTTTTCCGGTGTGAATCGGCCCTTAATTTCCCTAGATTATTTTTATTTACTCCTTACATAAACTACAGCAGTACATACCTTATTTAACGATTTTGTGATAAAAGTGCGTGAGCGCTAGTACTGAGCATGAGATCCTGGGTCTTCCCACCAGGAGTTTCTGATTAGCAACCTGAAGTCTGCAATAGTCTCTCCCCCTATGGTACTTAATCGTAACTGGCGATATGTGGATGTAATCTAGGGTACACCTGTTCTTAACCCAGGATATAAGAGGCGTGATGGTATGTAATATATGTGATAAGAAAATGTAACAAATCAACATTCGTGGCTGTTTCCAGATTCCGGAGCACCATCAGAGCACCGCTTCAGGGTTCAGCGATGGCGACAATACGGCGGATGACCACACTGAAGTACTGTCTGATGATGAGAGAGCCAAGTTAGTACTTAACCAATTTAGTTGTTTCATCATTTCAGCCGCCATGCGCTTATGAGGTCTTTGGAATAATATTCAGCCTAGGAAACCAACTCTGTCGATTTATTAGTAAACGGTGCTTACAGTTAAGAATGAATAACGTCTGCTTAGCCATATTTTTTCGTTTAACCGTCTCTTAATTCTCAACAACGTTTATGAGTTAACCCCCGGGATTTTAAGTAAAGTTACAGGTTTGGGTCGACCTCAAGTTTTAGTGAAAGAGACTGTGATGATATCATGCAGTGACATTGGATTATTTCAATATTTCTTTTAATGATAAACCATCAACTGAGCTTACATTTGCCACAAAATCGACAAAAGTGGAGAGATTTGGAAGAGACCTACACTCAGCATTGTGTGGCCACAGGTTGAATGAAGAAGAAAAAGAGAGGGAGAGATCTTCATTACACAACAAACCAGCTACCAGTATTAAAAACTACATTATCGTAGACACCAGCTCCTCAAATACATTCTCAAGTCGAATACCTCCGTTTCCTTCCTCCAAATGAGACCACTTGAGATCTAGGTCCTCTTAGCGCGAGGGTTGCATCAAATCAGGAGTTAATAAGGAAGTGCGGACGATGACCGGTGCATTGCGAAATGTCGGCGCGGCGTGTCACAGTCACCGCGAGCTGTGTAATGAGGGCGTAAGATGGATGAATGGTGAGGGAATCTGTTGTGTCTGTGAGCTTCGTTGAGAATTGAAGGATTTTTGTTGTGTGGTCGTATTTTTCTGAGAATAGACTTTTGACTAAGCTGCAAAAGAGTGATTAGTGAAGCTTAGTTAGGTAGTTTCGTGCTTTTAGGTGGTAGGTAGATGTATGTTGTGCCAACTGATACAATCTTGTTGACAAATTGAGGAAAATCCTAAGTACAAAAATAATGCTGCTTGGTAGCATTGAAATAGATGCCTATGTTGGCTCTTCTTATGCACATTATAATCAAACCTATATAAATATATTATGATTTTATTGCCTTTTACTTTCATACGTCATCCTTATCCAGATTTGAGTCTGAGTGCTGGTAATTTAATCAGTTGTTTTTCCTCAATTCACTTAAGTACTTACATGTTCTATGATAGTTAATGACGTCAGGAACCCATTCCATTTCGTATTTGATTTTCGCAATATCCTTATAAAACAGGCTTATTGATGACGTATTTATCATGTATTGGTATGACGTAAGTATAGCTGAATTAAATGAAAATTCAGGAAAACAGTGGCAAAATTGAAAAACCTTACATGATGATGATGTTGATGGAAAATAAACCCAAGACATGATTTCGCGAAAATAAGGAAAATATGTTTTGCGTAATATTTCCTGACATAGTTATCAGATAATTACACATGAAACAGGAAACATTAGGGTTGTTACACTTGTAATGGGGAAAACTATCAAACCAGATCTCTACAAGAGCAAAACATCTGTCAACCTGCTTGTTTGTTTTTGATTTAATTTCCTAGTTAGTGTCAGATTTAATTGGTTTATTAGGTATGTTGAAACCGTAACGGGAGGTCGTAGACGTCTCTTCACACGTGTCTTCCAATTGATTAGCCAAAATCTCAGTACCGAAAGACGACACGACACACACTAAATCATATTGATTATTATTCTTAGTTTGGGTCTGAATTTCACATTAATTATCAGTCTTTAATGTCCTGCTGGGACACGGCCTCCTCTCTGTGAGGAAGTTGGCCATAATCCACCGCGCAGGCTATGTGAGGGTTGGTGGATGTTTCATGTCATCATGGGTCATGAGTTTTACTGCCAGATTGAAAACAAGAATATGTCTATATGTATCATTCAGCTTGACTTAATGATGGATCATTTACGACAAAATCAATTAATAATGACCTATGTTATCGAATAGGTTCGTTGCAGATAAATCAGTATAGTTTTTACTGTTGCTCTATGCAGTATCAAGTAGTGTTTGTATAAATCATTTAAATAGTTACATAGTCAGTGAATATTGTGTCCAGTGGTTAATAAGATGACTTTACTGTTGATGTATGTTTTATGAGGTGTTTAATAAACGTTATTTTCTTTTTTTTAAGGTACATAAATAGTTAAAGTATTTTGATATTGTGGCATTTTAATTTGATTAAAAATAAACAAAGAGTTTTAGTGTAACTTGTACTATAGTGATATAGTCTTGAATTAGAGTGTTAAACTCTCACTAGTAAGAAACTATCTGTATTTGAATTTCTTAGTGGTAGGTATTGCGGCACGAATAGCCTCAGGTTTTTTTAAGAATACACTCGAAGGATAAAATGGTGGTAAAAAGGTAACTGGAAGAATTAGAACCAAGTTGATTAAGTCTCTACCAGGAGACAGAATGATAAAGAATTCCCTATTTATGTATTATATATTCCCTTTTAATGGATTTAAAATGAGTAAGAAATAAAATTTCGGCGCTCTAACACATTCGAGAAGTGTTAATGGTACGGAGTAGATCGATTAACTTTGATAAACGGTCCGTATAAAATAAATTAAAGGAGATAAAATTAAAATTTTATCTCCTTATTGTTTGTAGATTTAGAACAGAAACAAAGAATATAAACCAATTTAAGTGTCCATTATTCAGTCTTGTTGGTACTAAAAAGTTAAAATACATCGGATTGAACGAGTCGTTATCTCAAGTTAGAGTCAAGTTTCATCTTCGAACAGGTAATGTTTACAATACACGACTGTTCATACATACGGTGATCTTGCTTACTGTGCGTTTCCACAACCTATAAATTCACATAACACATATTGTGAGATTTATACTAGGTAATATGGGCACGCCACGATAGTGGCGGTAAGTCCCCTCTTTGAGGAGTGGCTAGGGAGGCGCCACGGCGCCCTCACCTTCCGCCTGACGCAGGTCCTCACCGGACACGGGTGCTTCGGGAGGTACCTGCACCGAATCGGGCGGGAGGAAACGCCCGGGTGCTACAATTGCGAGGATCGACCGGAGGACACGGTGGAGCACACCGTCGAGGTCTGCTCCGCTTGGGAGGAGCACCGCCGTGTCCTCGTAGCAGCGATTGGCGGCGGCGACCTCTCGCGCCCGGCCCTGGTTCAAGCCATGGTCCGGGGCGAGACGGAATGGGAAGCCGTCGCCTCCTTCTGCGAAGCAGTCATGCTAGCGAAGGAGGCGGCGGAACGTGAGAGGGAGAGAACCTCCTCACGTCCCAGCCGCCGCGGGAGAAGCACCGGGCGTCGGGGGCCACGCCGTGATGGCTCTCGGCCACCGTAGGTGCGGGCCTGTGAACGGTGAGTAATGGGCTAGCTCGCCGTCCGTCCGTCGTATGACGACGGGCAGGCCGTGTCGACGGCGCGTTCGTGTTCCACGCGCGCCTCAAAGAGTTGTCAGCAAACGGGAGGGGCCCGCAAGGGCCGGTGCCTGCCAGGGCTGCGGGACTGTTCGAAAGAGATACCGCGGTCCTGGAACATAAAGGGCCAATGAAGGAACATGGGTGGTTTTTAGTCAGTAAGAGTCTGACACTCCCTTCCGCTCCGCCCAGAGCGGGAGGAGTCATTTGATGATTTCCCACCGCCCAAAAAAAAAAAAAAAAAGATTTATACTAATATTATAAAGAGGTAAAATTTGTTTGTAAGTTTGTATGTAGGGGGGTAATCCTCGGAACTAATGATTCAATTAAAAAAAACACTGTTTAAAAGATAAGTACATAATTCGTGGGTGCTTTAGGCTATAAATTATATTTTTATCATGCATATTAACCGAGCTATCACAATTTTCGCGGACGAAGTCCTTATTGTTAACTGAAAAATTATACCAAACTAGAAATCTTCATCATTCTCTAGCGGCTAGAGAGAGAGATGATGAAGATTACTAGTATATAGATAAGGGCTAGAGTCTAGCCCTTATCCCAATTTATTTGGGGTGAGCGCAGCATGTCCTTTCTTTTATACTTCTCTAGAAGTAAAGGTTAATGAATGGAGTAATACAATTTAATTTATGTCGGTATGTCAGTAGTAGGTATCTTTAACTTTAATTTCCATAATTAATATAATTAATATTTATAATAAACGCAACTACTACGTATGTAGTAGCATTTAACCTATGATCGATGGTGGAGTGCATCACATTCGCTGCATGAATGCACGGACTAATTTTACGAGATAATACCTATATGACATAAATATGTACATAGAATCACACTTGTTTTCTCCTTAGGGTCGTAGGCAGAGGTGTTTCTCTGCCGATATGTGTAATTGTGTTAATCCCATGTTATAGGGGTGAGCCGGACTCAGCTATTTATTACAGGTGCCCGGTTAATTGGTGGTACTGATGGACAGACCCAATAGCAATATTTGTCCAAGATAAAAAAAATACTGACTACAAGCGCGGCTTACTTGCTCATGGAGTATGGATGCGTATAAATCACTGGACTGATTTAATTAACAAATACGCGAGGCATTTGTTTACACAATGCAGGTGGACATTTCACTTGTATCACACACAAGCATTTAAGAATTTCAACACCGCATAAAATTATCGCCAATACTGATTAAAATACACAAAGAACCGGTTTCCTTCGTAATACATATTCTTATCGTACCTAAAGACCTATATTGATTTTAATTGTCATCTCCTGTTTCATTTTGAACACTGTGATTTTTTTGCAAACTGGAAACAAAAATTATGGTTATTCTCTGGATGTTAATTTGTAAATGGGAATACATGGGTTATTAATTTGTTTTGGCGTGTGAGGAAAATGGTTCCATTCATGTAGATGTCTTGAGACAAATAGGGAAGAGTCCCTGTGGTTTTTTGTTATAAATAGATCTACATTATCGCAACTCTGATTTTTTGGATTCATGTGCGTATTGTATAATTATCACTTGCTTCGGTGAAGGAAAACATCGTGAGGAAACCAGTATGCCTGAGAGATGACATAAAGCCAAGTCAGAGGCCCATGGGCGGCATAAAAACTCTGACACCAGGTTAGGCACTAACCACACGATATAGAAGATTGTAAATAGAGCATCATTTTAGCCTCGTTGGCCTCGTGGTCGCAAGCCCGACTGCTGAGCATGAGGTCCTAACCTGAGGTCCGGGTTCGATTCCCAGATCGGGCAAAGTGTCATTGGGTTTTTCGATCAGGAATTACTCAGAAGCAACCACGGGGTCGGGATGTGTGCCCTTTTACATGCGGGTGTACTATTAAGTACCTACACATATGCCTAACCCGCGAGGGATTGTAGGCGTGATGTTTTGTTTTAGAAACTATGTTATTCAATTAGAGATAGTATTGAGTTATATAGTTCTTGCTTCTGCATTTTAAAGCATGTTGAGTAGCAAGTAAGGAGACAGAGTGTCTACTCACAGATACCTGTAGACTACTAATAAATACTAATTATTTTAAATCGGAAATTCCAATGTCTGTCTGTCTACTTTTTCTTTTACGATTACGATTTTTTGGCACAAAGATAATATCATGACTTGGGTTCTCTGGGAAACTTCGAAACGTTCAAGAAACGTGACATCGCGTTATCTTAAAAACTATTGATAGCTCAGACCTTGGTCTGAGATTGATAGTATTTCTTTACCACAAACTTCTCCATAAAAACATCATTACAAATACATACAATAAATAATAACCATCATTAGCTAGAGCAAGAACAGACTAGGAGTGCCATAGTACACGGCAGGATAGATGTATGGCAGCACGCTGTCTTTCTTCTCGCTCTTGGAAATACCGGTTCTATGCGACAGAAAAGGATAGGAGTATGGAAAAATGCGATTCCGTGCTGATAGTGGTGGTTCAACCCTTAAAGTCATAAGTTCATAACCAACCTTCGGATTTTCCGTAGTCGGGTAAAAGCACGCACTCTAGTTTGTCGCACCTATTCGTCGCGCGCGCATGTGTAACTCGCCGGCCAGTGTGACTCGCACGCGCTTCCGAGAGACTCCTGCGCAACCCAATATAAAGATCTATAGATCTTTGCTGAGTTTTCTAAAGACAAACTGTCATAGTGTTGTGAACTGTGTCGTGGACAATTTGGAGAATTTTTGTAAAGCGCTAAACGTTGTAGCGATAGGTTTGAATTTCTTTACTTACTTTTTCTTTTAATTAATGGAAAGTTCTGGGCCGTCAATGTAGTGGTGAAATAGACATGCAGAGATAGATGAATGTAATACGGTACGTACATAAATTAGTTAAAAAATACTTTTTAAATGTTTTTTTTTTGTACAATGTTAGTAGTAGATCACACTGGAAAGTATACCAATTATATGCGAGAAGGACCTAATTTATTTAAGTTAGTTAAGTTACCTATTAATGTGTTATTTTCGTCAATAATGAGTTCCTCACTGTATTTTATGTGTAAGATATTACATAAGATATTTATACATAATTACATATTATATGTAATTTTGACAGCAAAGTGCAGTGGACTGCAACAGGCTGAGTTTAAGTAATATTTGTGGATACCACCATTACCCGTTTCGGCTTGAAATATAAAAACCCGCGAAAAATACCATGTTTGGCCGAAAGTTGAGTTGAACTGAATTTCACACAGTACGAATCCCGGTGATGCCAAAGTACATTGACACTAATGTTCCTCATTTTACGTAAACAAATGCGTATATTTCTTCATAGCTAGTTGATCCAATTTACAACAAAAGCACGTCAAAAGAATACACAACGAAAACACTTTATAAACAACCGATACTCGAGACATGGCTAACTTGTTTCCACTCAAATAAATGATAATTATTTTGTTGTAATTCAAACGGAATTTATGTGATTGCCAATTATTTTGATTAGAATGAAATTAGAATTCCTAGAGTCATGTAAACTGTATCTATCATTGGTCTTTGCTTCCAGACTCTAAATCAATATTTTGCGATGATTCCCGATAATTTTATTAGACCTCTAAAGTATTGTTATAAGGAGGTTTTTAAAGGACAAGAGCTAGGTAAAAAGGAAAATGTCCTACACTATAAAGCCAAAAAAATAAGTTTAATTTTTTCCATAAGTATACATGACTCATAAGTTTGTTAGAGGCATGACTGTGTGAAGGATGATATGGCAAGAAAAGAGGTGGCTCACGAGTAATAATAAAGAATGGAGGAAGACATGCTGCGCCGACCGCTAATAAATTAGAATAAGAGCAGGAGAATGGTAATGATACCCAGAGAGACTATAACCTGACTGTAAGTTCATTGTCATTCTACATCCAGAAGTTTATTTATGTGCAATGTTTGTAATTTATACCCAAGTACCGTAAAGCACAATGACCTGTGACACTGTCTTATTATTATTATCAGCCATTTATGTCCCGCTGCAGGGCAAATGCCTCCCTTCCGTCCTTCCACTTATCCCTGTCCAGTGCTGTTATAAGCCAATATTTGTGTAAGGAGTCGAGTTATATCCCGCTATATCCTTCTTTCTGGGCCTGCCGCCTTGCCGTTTGCTGCTATTGGATCCACTGTGTGGTTACTGTAGCCCGTAGCTCCTCCGGCATCCGACAGAGAGACATGCGCTGGCTAGCCCAGTTCCATTATACACTGCCTTATTATTGTGAACAAATTTCTTTGTTCCTCTCCACTCCAGAATGGTAGTTCGATCAGAAATTATGGTGCTACTTAATTATTTAATCATTGACCCGCTGTTATCTCGTATTGCAGACAGATTCCGATTGTTTTGACTGCCATTATCGACTGTGATTTGTTTAGGTAAATAGTCGTGAACTCAATATTAATGAATAGTTCCGAATAAGAATCGAACTATATATTTAGAGCCCTTTATTAAACTGTTCTTCTCTTGAGTATTGTCAGTCTTTAGGGACTTCAAAATATAAAGAGAGCTTCCTCTTATTTGTATCTCCTTTATATAGACTAGAGATCCGTCCTGGCTTCGTACGGGTGTAATTTATAATGAAGATAAGGAGAGGTGTCGTTAAAACAAAGAAACTCGGAATATTGTCGGATATTTTATAACAGAATTTTCGGAACTGGATCAGTAGGTTCGAAAATAACCCCCTATATCCAAACAAACTCCGCCTCCATATTCCTCTTGATTTTCTGGCAATAGGTATTGCTAGAAAATCTTTTTAATCAATGAATTAATTTTAATTAATTAACTAAGAAAAGATGTCGAATTTCAACACTAGTCTGTTAACATTGTAAGTCGTCAATCATCCTCATTCTCCTGTGCTTGTTATAATTTATCTAAGTCTTGATGCAGGTCACTTTTATGAGATCTACCCTACACTGTTAGTGGTAAAGTTAATGAGATCCTTAATCACATTCTGATGAGTCTAATTTGTTTTCTTTCTCATTTCTATTTACGGTCTTAATAATGGAAAGATAAAATAAAAGGTTATTTACGTTACACCCTGAAGTTACAGATAATTTTGCGGACGGAGAGATTACTTTTACAGCTTAAACGCGGATTGTGAGACTGACATTAATTACCCACTGTTTGTGTAGTGATTAGCATTAATGAGCTGATTAAATGACGTTTATGGCATTTCTCTTGGACGTGTTTAAATGTATTGTTTTGTAGTTAAAAAAAATGCTAATTAAGGACAGCGTTATCCGTTTTTGGGATATCATTAAATAATCATCATATTGGATTTTTGCACTCCAGAGTTTGAAGATTCATTTAATCAATATTTCTTCTATTAGATACAGAAAAATCGATAAATTTATGGAAAGAAGAATTTATTTTCAATTCAGAGGGCTCAGAGCGCGAACTTGCCTTCTGGACCTGCTAGTGAGCATTGTTAGCACTTTCCATAACCCAAACGTGTATCCGTTGTAGGTAGGTCTCACAAGAAGGCAAATGCAGCTAGATACCGAAAGCTCCTTGGGCATACTTTCAGTGACACGAATTCATCCTGGCGCAGTGAGTTAAAGGTCTTTCCTTGAGACTATTAATTAATTAATTCATTCATTTCATATAGATAAAGATGGAATTTTCAAATCGTTTGTGTTGAGTTTAAAAATAGTAATTCTAAAAGAAATATCAGTTGTAACCCTGGCCTACTTTGTAGATCAAACTGTGAAATTGGACGCGTCGTAAAACTGAGATAAAAGTAATCAAGAATCATGAGATTCAAACCCAAACGAATGTAGATAACAGTTGATGTTCAGAATAATATTAATTGAAAACGAAAAATCAAAAGTCATATTTATATCTTCCATCCTTTCAAATATGACATAGATTCAGTATCAACACACACATATTATTAATGATCTTAGAGGGAATGAAAGCAACAATTAAAACCAAAGTACCAATTGGTTAAATAGATGAATTGCACAAAACTGTTCAATATGAACTCTAGGTTTAACTTGCGTCACGTTATAGCAGTAAATCTAGTAAAGTGACGACATATCAAGCTTTAAATAAGTATAAGTAATCTCGGTGGTTGATTAGATAGTGGTTGATAGAAGTTAATCTGAAAATGAAAGGAAAGTTTTATTCCCAGTAGAAGTTAACAAAGGCTGCACAAAGATTTATATCCATTAATTAATTTAATTAATTATTCAAAGCAAATATTATCCTTTAAACAATCAGCTACCTCATACACAGCCCACATTCTACCACAGCTGGGCGTAGAACGTAGACCTCTCTTCTCTATACTCCTGTGCCCGCCTCTGTGGTTCATCCTGCTTCTCTATACTCCTGTGCCTGCCTCTGTGGTTCATCCTGCTTCTCTATACTCCTGTGCCCGCCTCTGTGGTTCATCCTGCTTCTCTATACTCCTGTGCCCGCCTCTGTGGTTCATCCTGCTTCTCTATACTCCTGTGCCCGCCTCTGTGGTTCATCCTGCTTCTCTATACTCCTGTGCCCGCCTCTGTGGTTCATCCTGCTTCTCTATACTCCTGTGCCCGCCTCTGTGGTTCATCCTGCTTCTCTATACTCCTGTGCCCGCCTCTGTGGTTCATCCTGCTTCTCTATACTCCTGTGCCCGCCTCTGTGGTTCATTCTGCTTCTCTATACTCCTGTGCCCGCCTCTGTGGTTCATCCTGCTTCTCTATACTCCTGTGCCCGCCTCTGTGGTTCATTCTGCTTCTCTATACTCCTGTGCCCGCCTCTGTGGTTCATTCTGCTTCTCTATACTCCTGTGCCCGCCTCTGTGGTTCATCCTGCTTCTCTATACTACTGTGCCCTCCTCTGTGGTTCATCCTGTGGTTGTTCTTGTGTTTACCTGGTTGTGGGTCTTATCAGCATAACACTGTTTGCTCTCATCCGGTACTTTGTTTTCAGAGCAGTTATACTTCGTTTTGCATCGAGGATTAAACTCGAGTTCACCTTGGTCATAATGACTACTTAAGCTTCTTGGCAGACTTATGATCCTGTCGAGATCATTGTCTAGAACTACGTTTATACGTACTTTGGTCAAATGTAGTGGTGAGATAAATAGTTGAGTAGGTAGCTTAGCTGGAGTGGTCTGCAAATCAGTGCAATTGTAAATTTGAGTATTATCATTTTAGCCAGACACCTTCTACAAAAAGTTTTGGGGATACTAGCTGGTCCTCGCGGCTTCACCCTCTTGGAAGGCGGAGATTATCTTATGGGAATGCATTACCGGGAATAAAGTATCTTATGTCATATTTGGTCATGCTATCTGTGTGCAAAATTTGCTGAGCTGTTACGACGTGAAAAGTTACTATTACTATAATGAATGTGCATTGCTTCGCCATAAGAACTAGGCTTGGCAATGGGATTAGCACTACAACAGCATAATTAAGTGAATTCTTATTAACACTTCATTGTCTTCTATATCAATGTAGGTATCAGTATCCATCGCTATTTAAGAGACATCATTACTTGCCATCTTTTGATGCATTTCTATAGTTGATTGTTTCCACTTACAGTTAGCTAGTCACTACAAGGTACTATTCAGCTATTTGATGATACCTCCACTCCTAAAAATTCTTGACCTCCAAAAATTTTAAGACGAAGTGTCCATTATCACAAACTCAAGTGATTGTCGGTGTCAACCGAATGATACCTACGTAAATGAGTTTCCTCATTACGACAGCATGCGACAGTTTGTACCTCCATCTTAGTTTTGTCAGTCTGTCCGTTATCTTGGCTCGCTTCGTCATGTTCAGGTATTTTTGTCAGTTTTATTTGTATTAAGATTTGTTTGACTTGGAAATGTGTGGGAAGGACAGACGGCGGTGATTTTGTATGATAATATTTACATTGTCTTATGTTTTTGTGTCTCTCATCATTAGAACATGCCTATTAAGATAATTGTATGTTTAACAACAAGTATACCTTAGAAATAATTATGTAGATGGATAAAATGTGCATTATTAATGTGAAATAAATAATGTCAATTAAAACATAAGGACTTGGGGGAGCCTTTAGCCCAGCAGTGAGACAACATAAAGGTTACCAAAAAAAAAAAATGTTTTTGTTATGATATTGATTGTTTTTGTTAAGCGTCTAAACGAGAATGAGATATTTATGGATAGGTTATGTTTCGTAAATAATGTCTAATATACCTACGGTTTTTTTGGGTTTAAAGGATTATAGTCAGACGCAAAAATTATTGAAAGTACCTTTGCTTGTCCGCATAATCTGAAGATTGCGGTATTGCACAGATGGTGTGACCGTCTTCTCTTTTTTGAGTTTCCAGCTATCCATCTTTTGGCCAATAGCTTGATTGATCCCGTGCATTGCTCAATGCTCATAAACCTTACATGGCAACCATACATTTTTGCCATCGATGTAAAATTTCCATGGTAAATCATGTCACCTCTATACGTCTTCAAAATTAATTAAATAATTAGTTTCATAAAATTCCTTCTCTACATTTCAGGACTCCCCTCCGCTCCCCTCGACGCAAATCAACGGCTCCCCGCAGGTTCGGCCGGTCGGAGTTCAGCATGGACGATGACGACTACTCGCCCAGCAACTCCGTCACTTCTGTCAACTCCCTCGCCAGTCTACTCAGGGAGAAACTACAGGTTTTACGATATTCATTTCATAACAAACTATTTACAGGCATTCACAAATTGCACTTTTGAATTTTCAATGAGTCGGTCAAATAGTTTGAAACTTATTTCAATGAGTCGGTCAAATAGTTTGAAACAAGTTAAAGATAAAGACTACGAAAGTACTAGGTACTTTGAAAAATCCCAAAATTGAACAATGTGACATTATCTACTTGCGTTGACCCTATAAAGTATTAATATAAGTCCTAAAATCTTATCTGGATTGGTGCTTTCGTGTTGGTTTTCAATTTATAATAATAATACAAAGTGCAATGACCTACTACTGAAACTAAAGATTTCCTCTTAAAAACATATTGTTCTTACTTCCAGAGCATCCCTCAAAAAATCCGCAAGAAACCCACAGACTACAAGCTCCGTGCGTTCGTAGGGCTGATGTTCCTGGCCATCGTGTTCTTCGTGGGGTTCGCGTACGTGCTGTACCACCAGCAGGCACTCACCAAGGCCTACTTCGACAACGTGCAGTTCAACGAGCCTAAACGACTCATCAGGATCTATAATAAGGATGATGTTGAGATTCTTCGGGCCAATTTAGGTAAGTGACAACATACTTTAAAGTATTAAAATGATTCTTCTTACGGTCAAAGTTGGTTGATATTCAAATTGGTAGCGGTAGTTTCATACAAGTTTAAAAGCTTCGCTTTCTCCTATAACCAACTACTCTTCATGATGCTAGAGGCGTATTGTTGGCCATAGGCACGCCACTTCTATTTTCTATGATCACCATGGACTGAATCTGAGGTTCTAGAGAAAGTAAAATTCTATCAACGATAACGAGCATAGAAAAGTATGAGATTGACTTAATATTTTATCGCAAAGCTTGTCAATCCTGAATATTGAAAGTCCCTGTAGAAATATGAAACGCTTTGAAGACAATTGCTACTTGTCTTGTCCTCAGATTATCATTTGCTTGTCACGGTAACCAGTAGCTGTACGTTCATTCTTCAATAAATCTGTTTTCCACTTGTCACTATACTATTATTGTCATGAGTTTAATTGCATGACTCTTACCTTAAGCTATTAAGGGCACTCCCTTTTCAACATACTTCCATGTCATTCCTTGTCTCAAATTGTACCATATTCTCGTTTCAGCTGTGGGAATCCATGGCAAGGTAAACGCGTACCCATGTCTACCTGAACACCGGCGGAAAGACGGCTCGGAATGCTTAGAGTGGCTACACACCCTCCGCTTCTACCTCAAGTCTATACCACATGACCCTGGTGTTGATAATACCACCTGCTACCACGTGCATTGGAAGGCGTTGAGATCTGGTAAGCAAATGAGACTGTTAATATACGATAAATAAAACAATTGGCTGCCTCTTTGGTCAGGTCCTTGCACGCGTCACTACTAAGCAAGAAATTCAGAGGTACAATTCCCAGGTTGGGCAATTTTTTTTTGAGTATTCCATTAGGAATTTTCTAGAAACAGGCCGTTATAATATGATGATGGTTCTCTATTACACGGGACGGTGAAATGTGGGATAAAGTACACTTTTGCCTAAACGTTGGGAGTAAACAAGTTTCTTAAATAACATGTTAAAAAGACAGGTAATAAAGTCTTTGGGAATTCGCCAAATTCTAACGCTAACATCTTTGTTTAATTGTTTCATATTATCTTTAGCAGTATTTTTGTAAACAGATAACGATAAAAAGAGAAAGCAGATTGTAACTAATGTCTAAATTCAGTTCCTAATTAACTTTTTTATCTTCACAGATGTTTATCCAAATGACTGCTTTGACTGGGGCGCAACGAAAGTGCACTGGTACGGAGGGGGCCAGTCTTCAAACCTGACTTGGCCTTTAGACAGTGGCTCACTGGACTACACGCCTTTCATCACTGGAGACATGCAGAAGTCCCAATGGGGCAACGTCCTCACACGATATTTCATCAACTCTAAAGGAGCCGCTATCATCATCAATGATGAGACACCTCTTCACGTGTCGGTCAACAAAGGAGGAAAACAAATATGTATCAAAGCTATGTTCCACGAATTTGCTTACCCTAACAAACTTACCGAGTTCCCCGAAATGAAGTATAATATCTGCACTTCTGAAGATATGACGTCATTGCACTCCTCAATTCACAGTCACCGTAGAGCTCCATTATGGGATGGTTTAAAACCCGCTGATATGCAAACACTAGAGTCCTTAATATCAGAACCAGTTTGGCTAATAGCTCCAAGATTCAAACATGAATTACAAGCAGAAACTATCTCTAAATACACCGAAGACGTTATTAATCTAGGATTCTTGAAACAAGGGCATGTATTAATCAATGAGCATTGGCAGAATGAAATAGGTGATCTATCAGTGGATACGAGTCGATTTGAAACGCTGAATACAACTGTAGATAAGCTGCATAGAAGAGGTTTTAAAGTAGCGTTTACTATTCAACCGTTTATCAGTACTGAGAGTAAAAACTTTGCAGAATGTGTTCAGAGACGATTGCTGATTAGTGAAAGGAACAGTGATAGACGGATACCAGCTTTAACTCGGTTCAAATCTTTAGCAAGTGCTGGAGTTTTAGATATTACAAACAACAGATCAGTACCCTGGTTTTTGGATAAATTGCAAGCAGTAATCGATGAATATCACATCGACTCATTCTTTTTGGACTTGGGAACAGCTTACGATATGCCTCATTACTTCCGATGCGAAAATCTTCTCACCAATCCTGATCAGTACAAGAAAATCTTTACCAAGACCTTTGAGAAGCAGTTGAGTATCATTGGAGTATCTTCAGCAATTTCGTTACCACGTCCACCTATATTTGTATCTTTACCGCCATTTGAGTCTACTTGGGAAGCTTTAAGGCTAGTAATACCAACGATGCTGACCTACGGAGTGAATGGTTTTCCGTTTATAATGCCTGGAGCAGTTGGAGGTGACATTTACTGGCCTGGAAGCGAGCAGTTCCTGCCGTCTTCAAAAGGTTTAGTGGATACAACGAATGCGACTCAAGAGAATGGAATAGAGTTACCGGAGAGGGAGTTGTATATGAGATGGCTGCAAATGGCGACGTTTTTGCCTGTGATGAAGTTCACACATCTGCCCAGCAAGTATAACGATGAAAGGGTTTTGGAGATGGCGAAGAACTTGACTTCGTTGAGGCAGAGAATGGTAAGTAACAATACTATACTTATGATAATGATTTATCTTTCATACTCACAATGTTTGTTTACGATTATCTCAACAAATACAACAAAATACAACGCTACGCATCCTACACTTAGATAATAAGTCATCTTAGTATTTATTAATAATTATTAATAATTCGTAGAGGGCGGGCATACTTTTCGGCCAAAGAATTGTCATCCAACGTGACAATGCTGCCAGCCTTCTGGGCACTTTTCCTGTTGACAGCGATGCGGACGAATTTTTTGCCGTCCTTTAACCGTTTTGAAACTACGTACATTACTTTTTTTACTATTATAGATTTGTTGTTTGTTAATAATGTAAATAAAGTCTAAAAGCCGTCACCGAATTCACCGTCTTAGTAAGTTTATACATGTAGGTATATTTTAAAGTTTTTGTGAACCCTCTTCCCTTGTTCCATCAACCCGCACTGGGCCTGCGTGGTGGATAGCCCTGACCCTTTCACAGACGGGAGGCCTCTACCAAACCGTGGGAACATTATAGCTTGAATATTGTATACCTGACCTTACCGTACCGTACGTAGTTATAGTACCACACTAATGTTACTTGGCTCAAAATCAATTTGTTAGTACTGGTCTATCTTCTATAAACACCATAACCATGATTATTTTTTTCTTCAGGTTACTCCCCTCCTCCTGAAGTACAAACGCGAGGCCCTAGAGGAAGGCTTACCTCTGATCCGTCCGCTCTGGCTGCTGAGCGGCAGTGACACTGCGCCGATGCCCGTACAAGACGAGTTCGCGATCGGAGGAGAGATTGTCGTCGCGCCCGTGTTGGAACGGGGCCAGACTTATAGAGATGGTATGTGTAACTTTCATTTTGCTTGTAAGGCACCAGTCCCACTAGGCGACGAGGGAGTGAGTAGCTATCGAGTATTTTCTCACTCATGAAACGCTAAAAAAGGTATGTCCCGTGTCATTTGCCTGCCTTTTCCCAACTATGTTGGGGTCGGCTTCCAGTTTTACCGGATACAGCTTAATACCAGTGTTTTACAAGGACCGACTGCCTGAAACTCGTTTTTAGTTGCTACCTTTACTCGCTTATCACCGGCGGCAGAGGAACAGGTCTCAATAAATGTGAAAGTAGACTGACCTATAGGCCTGACAGGTATTATTCCATTTCAAGCGTTGCGTATTTCTGTTAAGACTCAACTTTCAACGGATGGACATGAGCTTTTTAGTGGTTAATATCAATCCAATACATTTTGACTTTTCCGTTATCGTTATCGCTGATCATTTAATAAACATCAAGTTTCCACGTTCCTAACTTAACAACATGAATGATTATTTTAGGGACCTTTGAAACCTGTGATATTACCATCACCATCATTTTTTCAGCTGAAAGATATCATGGTATCAGGTTGGACATAGACATTTCCCAGGCATCAAAAAATTGTTTGGTAATCATTAATTACCTACGTACATTTCTTCTTTCAGTGTACCTCCCAACTGGCCTATGGCAAGACGGCATCGACGGCTCACTGCGCAAAGGCAACCGCTGGATGCACGAGTACAAAGTTCCTATCGACAAAGTGGCTTACTTCGTCAGAAAACCGGATGACTTGAGATTTAAGTAATATTTGGGTTTCCCAATGTTTTATTTATTCAAGTGGATGCAAAGATTGAAATCGTTAAATATACGTAGGTCACGAAAAAACAGTAAGCTCGCGTGAAAGGCTAGATTCGACTAACAGTAGTAAGAGTGAACGAGACAATACTATACAGATGTAGGTATTTATCAACGTTACAGAATGGTGATCAGTTTTGGCGGGGAATCTAACGATTTCAATTAAAACGTGAATGTAGGACTTTATTGAAAGCCTTCTACAGTATCAAAGTCCCTCCAAAAACACAGGTTTTCGAGAAATTATTGACTTATTCGGAGACAAGAGTATGGTCATGCAATGGTAGTAATTTAAATTATTCTATGATTGGTATACAAACGTGTATATGAACATTCCTTTAGTTTGTGTTTTCGTGTTCAAATGGAACATTATTAATTATGCTTTATGTTATTGTATTTTTGTTACTTTACTTTCTTCATGTTTCAATTCTAGTCTCCATAAACAAAAAAAAATCAAATATCTGAAATTGAAGGCCGATTTTGGTATTATAGGTACGCGTAGTTGAATGCCTGAACTTAGAACTAGCGTAAAAACCAGAATGTCTGCATATCCTAAAACATGATTGTAGTAATCTAGAAACAAGACAGTACAGTCTATGGCCTTGCATTACCCGACCCCTGTTTCTCTCTTCTTTCTTCTGTATAGAAGGGTACCAGCAATGCGGGGCGCTGATCGTACCTAGATAATTAGGCCAGGTTGTTATGTGACGGTAAATTTACATAATTATATCTGTGAAAATAAGTATGTTTCTATTTAAGCATAATTATGAAAAGTTTAAGTTCACAAAAGTGTTTATTCGACACTCGAGATAGGTTATTTAGATAGAATTGTGTCCATCGAATCGTAAAATATTTTTAGCGTTTTAACATTTTGGCCAGTATAAAAGATCTCGTAAGTTTTCAATTTTCCCCAAAACTTTATTCTGTGATGAATTTAATCACTTAATTTAAGCATTACTTGCATTTCCCGTTTTGATATATTTCAATAGTTTGTTTAGACAAGTTATTTTTAAAATCTGATGTATTTTATCGAAATCACTAGAGTCATTAACAAATCCCAGCCCTAGCTATCTTACTGGGACGGTAAAATGATGCTGTCTTTCAACATTCTAGATATTTATGCCATAATTTTATATAAACAGATTATTAATAACTTATATTATAATTATTTATAATTATGTCTGTTTCTAGAATTTAAGTGCTCATAAGCTAATGTAGATACGTAATTAAGCACGTAAATAATAAACGAACATTATTGTGATTGCTACCTATAACATTCCAAAGTTTAGAAGCTTGTTAGTTTGTAGTTCTAATGACTTTAGACGTATTTTAAGTATTAATATTTATAACAAAGTTACAATAATTATCTATCAATCATTTAGAAATATTTCTAATGGATTTTCAGTCACTATTTATTACAAAAATATGTGCAATATTCTTTCACCACTTTTTTTCTTATTATTTTTTGAAAATGCATGAAACATTATCGTATTCTATTTCTTAATTATACAAGTCTTCATATCACTAGATATTTCCTATTGGTTGTGCCGAATGCTTTGCGCGTTGTGTTTCTAGATAGGTTTTTTTCCAAGCCATTCCGTTTAAATAAATAACTGTAACCTATAAGTTTGGCGGCACGGTTGGCGCAGTGGCAGAGCGACTGACTGCTGCGTTGCGTGTCGCGGGTTCGATCCCCGCACGGAACAAATATTTGTATGGCCTACAGATAGTTGTTCCGGGTCTGGCTGTTTGTGTATGTGAGTTTAAATGTTTGTAAACGCACCCACGATACAGGAGAAATTCCTAGTGTGGGGCAACGTTTTTTAAAAAAAAAAAAAAAAAAAAAAAAAAAAAAAAAAAAAAAAAATAAGTACATTAATTTAATAGCACTTGTTAAAGTAAGCTGTATCCTATTGTGTTGGATTTCAATTTAAGAAAATAATAATGATCCACTTTTAAGTGCTTCCGTGACGATCGTAGCCATAACTAAGGCCTTTAGCGAATATTTAAATAATGTTACATTTGAAAGCCATTTTGAGATTGTTTTAATTTAATTATATTCCCTTTTGTTATTAGTTATAGGTTGATATACTATTTATATCGATAAATATTTTTATAATTTTCTGTATATTTTTGGGTTAAATATATTTTACCGTAAGATAGACCAAAAAGTATTGTATACGACTGTTTATTGTATGATGCATTTAAATTAAATTGTGAAAATTTTTAATGTGCTGTAATTAAATGTTTTGAAATTGATTGACTTAGTTTTAGTTTCCATCCATATGCGAGTAATCGCAGTGTAATTATAGCAGTTACAATAATCCCCTCCAATCCATTATCCATCCCCTGATTTTTCGGATTCATGAGCGTATTATATAATTAAATAACACTTGCTTCGGTGAAGGAAAACATCGTGAAGAAACCAGCATGCCTGAGAGTAATTTCTCGACGACATGTAAAGCCATGTTAGAGGCCCATGGGCGGCATTAAACTCTAACACCAGGTTAGGCACTAACCTCACGATAAAGAAGAAGAAGAAGATATATAAAATCCATGAATATCCAATCTTACCAAGGGGTATCTGTGTTCCCAGTAAGTGGAGTGAGGAGGTCAGATAGGCTGTCACTCTATGTAAAATATGGATATTCAGTTGGACCTAGTTAATCTGAAGTAGCAGCCTACCCAACTTAGTTGGGAAACGTCACGGCAGATGATGATAATCTTCCACAGCTACAGTGATCAAGAAGGGATACTTATCTTTACAGAGTATAAAACAAAGTCGCTCCCGATGTCTGGTCTGTACGCTCAGATCTTTTAAACTTCGCAACGAATTTTAATGCAGATTTCAGCAATAGATAGTGATTCAAGAGGAAGGTTTATAATGTACATGTGTATCTACATTGCACCCGTGCAAAGCCGGGGCGGGTCGCTAGTAAATAATAAAACTATAACGTTTTCAAACATTTTTATTACTCATAATGATTCATACATTACCACCAAACACGCTGTATGGGTTATAGCGACGCGACTGATACATGACAATTAGTGAGTACTTTATATTACATACAATCATAAATATGCGCCATAAGGGCTCGCATTATTTAAATTATTAAACATTTTAAGTAGCAGATTTGTTAATAACGCAAGCAAGCAATTCTAAAAGATAAGTGCATACGACGGAACTTTGGAGGCGAGATCTATAGATGTTACTTAGCACTTTCATTAGCCTAGCGTTATTCCCGTCACAGTTGCACAAATGTCAAACTTATAGTGCGAGACAGAGACACAACACATGCTATGTAACGTTTAAAGATCTTGGTTTATGATGCTGCTAGATTGTGTTCATCCATCAAACTAAGTATCGATTATGATTTGACTGGTTGACATCATAAAAAAACTGGCACAACGTGACCAAAAAGAACAATCAAGCTATATAAAACCAGTTATGCCGATCTCTCATTGTACTGGAAACCTATACAAAGCGAGGCCATGTTTTACTGGAACTGTACTATAAATACACCTCTACCTCATCCTTCGGGGATAACACGCGTGATGGTGTGTTTCGGTTCACGTCGTCCGATCGCAATCTAGTTACAATTTTCATTTTATGATAATTAAGAACAAAAACGACGTCGTATGCACATAAACATATTTTTTAAATCAACATTCCCTTAAAAATCTTTAATTCACAGTTTAGGCGTATACAGCGTTTACCTTGCAAGGTATTGAAGCATTGACAGTAGCTGTTCAACAAACCTGATCAGTCTTACTTACCACTAAGCGTGTTACTTGCGCCAGTAAACGATGACGGTGGAACTTTACTATTAAGGTAGGTATACAGTCAAAGTGGTACGGGTAGATTACGAATCGGACTGAATTATCTCTCAAATTGTCCGTGTCTACAGCCAGTCCAGGTCCGGTTCGGTCAATTTGACCGAATATTGAAAGGGACACATGCAGCTGCGTCTCTACTTATGACCAACACGCCAACAAATCTTTCAATAAAGTGACCAACATGTCAGGCATCATGTGGATGGGGGTCTTAGGATTTCTCTCAGTGAACTTCCGAAGTAGGTCAAACGAAGCGGAGTCAACGACGTAATTTGGCGTCATATGAAATGGTCAAGGAATTTGTGTTCTAAAGAAAAAACTGCTGACTGGCTGACATCATGTATTGCCTGATATTTCAGCAAATCTGTCAAAGTCCGAAGAATAGGAAATCTTAAACCGCAAACTATGTTTTTGTATTTCGTATCAGAAAATCTTCTGTTAGGTATCTAAAATTCCACCCTCATCATTAACAGAGCCCAAACATTCAATACTAACATTGTAACGCATCGGTTTCTAGCACCACTTAAGCATTCAACATCGTTTAGTAAAATAGAGCGTGAAAAATATATCTACTTAGTTATTATTATTAAAATAACAGAAATATAACTATTTTATTATATTTAAAACGGAGAGGACATGTTAATTTTTGGGTCAAAACAGTGCGTACAGATCGCGGACCGGTTGTGGATAGTAGCTTCAATATTAACCACCAGAATCTGGTGTCCGGAGTCGCAGTCATGATTTGATCGTAACGTGTTGACTGAATCATTATCGACGCACTTAATTAAGCCATAAATTAAGTGTGTAAAATATCTTGACCTATCATTATTTAGCTTATACAAAATGGTAATTTTTCAACACGCTCTATTTTAGAACGACTATCCCTCATAATACCTACCTATAAATCCATATTTCCCATTAACTTTACTCCTTAAATCGATGTATTTTCTTGAGAGTAACATTCTCAAGCCGAACTTTTCGCACATTCCAATTCCTTCTCATCATTATGAATGTATGAAGTTCTAAGTGATGACAAACAGTCATACGGTGTACCTGATCTTGGAGTTGTAACGCTTCATGTCATCATCAAGATTTTTTCTTAATATATATTTAATTCTAGGCATCTATAGATGGCGTTGAGGTAAAGCAGGTTCTAAGTTGGCAAAATGTTCAGTTTTATTTGATGTGTTGAGGTAATATTGACAAGCTTACTCAGGTAAGCCGTATGGTTGTCTGCCAACCTTTGACAGTCATGATAATATTCTATAACGAAGACAGTAAATATTTAGTTAACTACAATTAAACATGTTAAAATAACCCACAGTTGGAAGAATACAACATTTAATAATTTCAATAATGGTTTATTTCTCAGAGCTATTGATGTTCACTAAGCTGATACAATTCTTAATTTTAATAACATTTTTAATATTCCTAATAATATGCATTAATTAGAATTCTAGCTATAAAATACAATAGTAAACTTTAGGGTCAGGCTTTATAGCCAGCTAAACAGTGGTGGCTGGCTGAAAATAACAAAGCCTAGATAAATAAAAAATACTCAAATACTTTTGTTCGAAGCAATAATATAGTCGTCATCACCGATGCACTCGTAATGATTTATTTATAGTAAATTTTAGCGAAAATCTATTGTTATTTTGAGGTTGATTTGCTCATACTTGTCCAAATTTCTCACTACCATTTGAGCAACTCGACTTCAAAATAATTTTTGATTTTTTAGCAACGTAGAGATGTAAAGCGCTGCTTATTACTAAAATTGACTGGAGAAGCCAATGGTGTTCATAGTGTAGCATCGGTTCCGACCTCACCCCACAAGGTATTCCTCACATCCCTGTTTAGTCCCATCCAAACTACCTAAAGCATAAACCACATAATGAAACAATATTGTGCTCACATCAATCCACACATAGTAACACATACTATATTAATTATGTATTTTAAACTATAAAATAAAAACTCATTCGTTGACATACATAAAAAATAAAATGAAATAAGTATTCTTTATGTATTTGTTTACAATTTTTAAAAGGTTTTTATATGTTAATACATTGTGCTGGTGCGTTCAGAGTACGAATTGTTTCCGCTATATTTTTCTCTATATTAAGAAATATTGGCGAAGTAAGCGATTGTTGTGTGACATTAATCCACTTATAACTATGGATGACTTAAAATTAATTGACTCAAACATTTTCATTGGATATTTGGCAAATAAGGACAATGGAACAGTGGAAATACGAGCAAGTGAGCATTAACTAGTAGATGTTATATAAGTATAAGTCAAGAGGCTGAACATGCTCGCGTCTGCCAGTGTACGGAGGAAAGCCCTGAAGTCTGCTTACACGCTAGATGCTGAATCTTAATGGATCATTATCACATTCGCTCACATCCGAACATAACATCCTGAAACAAGTCGGTAATCTAATGGAGTAGGTATCTTTATCTATAATTACATGAGGATTTAATCTTCGACAAAACAAAACATTACAAAAACGCTTAAAAAACAATTCATCGGAATAGGAACGAATTTTTAAAGACTATAACGATTTTTCTAAGTATTTGGGTCGCCACGACTAGAAATTTCAAAACAAAAATACAACAGACTGAAAATATATTAGATGCCAACGTAATAAACATAGAGATTCAATAATCTCGTTTCATTTAATAATTATCTTTTGGAAATGAGTAAATTTTATATAACACGTAATTATAACTATGTTATATTACTATACCTCGACGCAACAAGCAAGTATCAACTGAAACAGAGGTAAATATAATGAATTCTTTAATAATAGTTGTCTACTAAAACATTTATTATTTATAATGGTTAAGCTCTCTATCGTTTTAGGCTCACTGTTGGTCTAGAATAACACAGATGTCTTCAGTTTTATAGTTTCGATCGATTGCGGCTATACTTTAATTCAATATAAGAGCATTTGACACACACTCAATTATTATTGGAAGTTGCAGGATTTTTCAATTATAATTGACTCTGTATCTAATTTCTTATATTTTTGCGTTAAAGTCGTACAGGATGGCGTTACGAACATAGATCAATGTTGCGTTAGCTTGTGATAGTATGCGCAACTTATTTTTAAATAGCCGAGAAGATAAATTTCGTTAGCGTGATGTAGAACCTGATCTCGATAACAACGCCATCTTTCGGAGCTTCATAGAATTACGTTGAGTCCTGCAATTGATCGTCACCGTTCGTCTATGTATAATCGCAGGGAAATAAGCTCGAGTTGAAAATAAATCTGGAAAACCTCACTCCTTACATCTAACTGAATTACTTACGAGGTACGGGCGACGAGAAGTCATCTTTGTCGTTCTAGAGTCGTAATAATAAGTCTCATCTAACAAACATTAATACAAACTAGTGCACGTGGCACTAGTCCGACGAGCTTTAATTTAAGGATGTCTTTATAAGACGACATTTGTTTATAAGTATATCTTTATTTTAAACCTTTATAAAAGTACCATCAGGTTTTATGTTAACGTCAGTTAGAATGACATTCTTGGGTTAATCACGTCCTTTTAAAGCGACTACGCTAAACAAAAGAATTGCCGCTAAGACATTTTGTACAATTTGTAAATTACAAATGGCGATAGCAAAATAATTTTTCTTTTTCATTCCCCCAAAAATTTTGATCGCAAAGCGGTGTTTTGGCTAAACAAAATGGACTGGTTACGCTAAATATCATGTATAAAAGCACTACAGTTTTGTATAAGACCAAATTTTAAAACATCATCAGAAATATATTTTAAATGGCAAGCTACTAGAAAACAGTTGTTTTTAGAAAAAAATGGACGTCTCTGTTCTTAGGTCGAGAATTGGTTATTGACTTTACAATTGGATGTGGTTAGGACATTGTCAGTTTGGGAGTTACGAATCAGCCGTGGGTTGCACAACACATTTTGACACCAGCACTTTCGTTTTCGTTTTCATTTCAATATCGTTACTTTCATTATTAACTAAGATTTTATCAAACTCTTTAGCAGTCTGTTAATTGCATTCATATATCACAAAAATTCAGCATCTATTTGCGAACACTCTCATACGGAGGAGTGGCCCCAAGAGTCAAGGCTTACGAGCGTTTCTTTTCTTATCACAGCCTTTTTTTTCTACAACAACAATTACACTTTTCTTTGGTTCATTCGGTTCGTAAGCGTCGACTCCGTGTTAGGGGCTCACTTCTTCGATGAGAAGGCTACAAATAGACCCGAAACCTAGAACTCGAGTCTATAGGCCGCACACGAAGTCTCGTGGTCTTGGAGGTTGATGGTGCATCGTGAGGCAGACGGCGAGAGGTCGATCTTGTACTTCTCGAGAGCCTCCTCGTTCTCTGTCACCCAGTAGCCAAGGACGTCGGTGTCGTACGTAGGGATTATGGTGACTTCTGCAAGGGACAGATAAAAGTTATTACTTAAGAGAGTTAAGGGAACTAGTTTCATGAGCCTATTATGATGTCTCACTGCTGTGTAAAGGTATTTTTGTCAATCTTCTCAACCCTACATAATATTACTATAGAGTTAATAACCCTCCTTTTGGGCTTCGCCGCAGTCGGGTAAAAATTACTTCAATACTGAGTATATTTTGGTGATGCTGTATTTTCAGAATATGTTGGTACCCATCATTCTAATTTTAAGTGATCTCTTATCTAGGTAAAAATGAAATATAAGAATAACTTACCTAAATCTTTATCTTCCCATGTCTTCTTGGCATCGAGTAGGGCGTTGTAGATCTCCTTCGATGGTTCAGTGCCGGAGAACACGTAGTAACGTGCGCGGACTCGCTTGAAGAATTCAATGGCTGAGTAGTATGAGTTGCCATGGTGGGGCACGTAGGTCAGTTCCATGTAAACTGGTGCCGGTGCCTTTTTCTTGCTCGGTGACTCTGAGGCGCGACTCTTCGCTTCCTTGCTCTTCTCCTGGTTGATCTTATTCTTGTTCAATATGGTCGAACTTGCTTGCTTCTTAGGAGTACTTTTGCCATCTTGCTGAGTTGGCGCTCCAATTGGACTTGGCAGACCAAGTGGCTTTCCCCAAGACTTGATAGGGTCTTTAGATGGTTTACTAGTTTCACTGGTAAGTTCCGATTTTTCTTTCATAGGTTCCTGCTTGCTTGATGAACTGCTTTCGGTCACTTTCTTCGACTCCGATTTAATGTCTTTTAATGTAATTGTACTTTCTTCCTCATAAGAATGGCTCGAACTTGAATGGAATTTAGAATCAAGCTCGTATTTAGCGGTTATGTTTGAAATTACTTGAGATCCGCTAACTTTCTTGTGTTCTTCGATAGCCTTCTCAAAATGCTCATCAGCTTCTTTCAAGAAAGTAGCATCGCTGTGTTTTAAATGTTCAGATCTCTCTTTAGCTAAGAAGGCTTCCGTTATTTTTGTTGTAGAGCCGGTAATAACTTCAGTCGTAGATACTTCGGAATGTGACGATGATTTATAGGGATCATCTTCAGGGAGTTGTCCATAAACCGAGGTTGACATGATGTCTTTCTCAAATAATTCCTGCTGTGACTTGGCAGTGTCCAATTCAAAGCTAAGATTGGATCTCGGAGAGTGTGCGACTTGTGATTTGGTACTGCTGGGGCTGCCTTGACCGTCTTCATCGCTATAATACATTCCGCTGCCACTTTCAGTTCCCCAAACATGAGTAGCAGCCCGAGAACCTCTTGAGCTGATATCGGATGGTGGGGTAGATATACCAGGGTGATCTAGATCATCGCTAGCTGCTGACGAGCCTCGCATATCACCAGTCTTCGAGGAGAGTTTAGAGAACGATTTCTCACTTTCACCAGTGTCAACGGTTTCTTCAAATTCTTCTCTAAACTCTGATATCGTAGTTTTAGTGGATTTAGTAGTCTTAGTGACACCGTCACTGCCCTTGCTAACTGTGGTAGTTTCGACAGTAATCTTAATTTTTTCAGGGCTAATGACCTCCTTTGTGGTCACCACAGTAACGGTCTGTGTGATTTCATTGTCACCTTCTTTGATAACTTTTGTGTAGGTGTCTGTTTCTGTAGTTATTTCTCCCACGGGAGAGCGTTGCTTCTTTGGTTTCTGTTCTGGTTTGTCCTTTGATTCATGTGGTAATTGATTGACTGCAAGTCTATCATCTAGTACTTGTCTTTCTTCCTGCGCAACTGGTTGTTTTTCTATTTCTTCGAGCTCTTCTGGAGACCAATCGTCAAGACCGGTCCCTGGAGGTAAATACGTTATTTGTGTGCGGACGTCTTTCGTTGTTTCGACTGTGCCATCATCTTTGGCGTTTTCAGTAACAGTTTCTGTGACTGTTTTAACCGCGACGTCATTCGTTTTACTATTGCTAAGTTCTTCCTTCGTCACGTTAGTCGTAATTGTCTGAGTAATTTTTTCGCCATGATCCGACTTAATGATGTTGGTTTTCTTATCAACGGATGTCTTGATCTTTCCCGTGGGGACTAATCCCTGTAGCGCAGCTTGTAGGTCACTGTCAGAGGTCTTTTGGAATTCAGAAACAGTTATTTTTACATCTTTAGTTGTTTCTGTTGCTCCGTCAGGGAATTCATCCACAGTAGTTGTTTCGACCGTGGTTCGCACGCGTTTTATATTTACATCATTACTAGCCAAAAATTCTCGTTTTGTTGCAATTGTGATTTTGCGCTTGATAATAATAGAACCACGCTCTATTACTTCGTTTTTAACATCGAAATCCTCGGTCAGACTTTCTACGACTTCAGAGTCACCTATGTGTAATTCTTCAGGACGTTCAGGAACATCGTCCATTTGTCTTTGCGGGTAACCGGCTATGTCAGTGATAGTTACTGTTTCTTTCTTCTTGGTAATCATAGTACCATCAGGGTGTTCATCTTCAGTCTCACATCTGATTATAGTTTTAACTTTCCTAGAACGTGTTCCTGTATTTTCGAATTCTTGCTTAATCGTTACTACTGTAATTTTTCTATTGATTTTTACGCCATTTTCAATGACTGAATCTTCTTCAGTTTGGACTGACTCTGTGGGTTTACCGATTTCAATATATCCCGTAAGATTTTCATAGAATGTTTCAGTTTTATAATCATCTAGTGTCACTTTTTTGTCCCTTGTTATTTCTGTATTGCCATCGGGTAATGCAATTTGACTCTCAGTTTCTACAGTTATCCTTACCTTTTTCTTTCCATCTTCTTGTTGTGACTCAAGAACTTCTTTTGTTGTTTGAATTGTAATAATTTGTTCAAGTTTTTTGCCGTCTCTAATTATTACATTATTTTTAGTTTCCACATTAATTTGCACATCTCCAATTTGCTCATAGCCTACCACCTGTTGGCTTGGGACTTGCCGATGTTCTTCTTTTATGTCACAGACTGATGTGCTGGTGTCCACAATTGTTCTTGCAGCGCCGTCAGGATATTCGTCAGTTGTTGTTACCGTTTTAACTGTCTTTAATTTTCTTAATACGTGCTGACCGTCAGCGTATTTAGTTTTAACTACCTTGGTGTTAATAATTCTTCTAATTAGAACATCGTTTTCTTTTAATTCTTTTACATCTGTATCTTCACTTATTTCAACTTCTCCCAAAGGTAATAAATCTTTAAGAGCAGATTCTAATTTTCTTATCTCAGCTTGTTCTTCTGCAGTGGGCTCAATAGTCTTAAGACCCTCATCGACTAACGAAATTTTTTCACTGGCTCTTGTAACAACCGACCCGTCGGGGTATTCATCTTCTGATACTGTCCTGACTGTCGTTTTAGTTCTCTTAATATTTTGGTCAGTGTTGGCATATTCTTGTACTGTTGTCGTGATAGTTGTTTTTCTTTTGATGAAAATACCATCTTCAGTGATAGTTTTTGTTTCAGTGGTCGTGTCTTCTATTGGGTCTCCAATAAGATCAAATCCTTCTTCGACTGCATCGGTTGTTTCTACTTCTATGTCTGTTACTGAAGTACTGCTTTCAACAATGGTTCGCGCTGAGCCATCTGGGTAGTAATCAGTTGTGGTGAGAGTGGTAACAGTCTTCAGTTTTTTGAGATTGCCTTGTTTGTCAGAGTATTTTGTCTTGACTATTCTAGTAACGATAGTTCTCTTGATAGTTATGCCCTTTTCCTTGATCTCCACGGTCTCGCTGGATTCACTAACTTCTGACTCACCAACTGGTGTAAACTCTTTAAGAGCAGCATCTACTTTACCACTTTCACTAGTGCTTTCGTCAGTTGATGTCAATCCATCATCGAAAGGAATTTTATCACCGGTTTTTGGTTTGTCCTTTATTAGCCTGTCTTCTTCGGGGTGATCATGAACTCCATTGACAACTGGTGATAAGGCTTTTTCCTTTGTTTCTGGCACAGTACTCTCTTCTGTACGTACTTTCTTCTTTGTTTGCATTTCTTCAACACTCATGTCAGTAATTGAGGTGTTCGTATCAACAGTAACATTTGTAGTACCATCAGGATATTTATCACTAGTAGTGACTGTCGTTACCGTCTTAACTTTTTGTGATAGTCCTCGACTGTCTGTGTATTTAGTCTTAACGATCTTAGTAGTAACAGTTCTAAAGATGGTAATGTTGTTTTCTATAATTTCTTCTGTTTCTACCTTTTCACTGACTTCTGGTTCGGATGCAACAAGTTCCTTTAGAATCGCTTCTATTCTTTGACTATCGGGATCGCCCTCTTCATCTTGCATTTCTATAAGATTTTCATCAAAGAGTGAAATTTTTTCGCTGGTCTTTTTTATCACAGAGCCGTCTGGGTGTTCATCTTCAACGATAGTTTTGACTATTGTTTTAATTCGCTTTATGCTTTTGGAAGTGTTAGTGTATTCTTGGATAATAGTAGTTATTGTTGTTGTTCTCTTAATAGTTTTACCATCTTCCGTAACCGTTTCGGTTTCTGTAGTAGTATCTTCTTTGGGTTCGTCAATAGATTCGAAGCCTTCAAGGTTTTCGTCTACAGCGTGTATTCCGATATCTGAAATAGATACTTTGACGTCTTTAGTAACTTCTGTCATTCCATCGGGAAGCATGGTCTCTGTCACAGTTTCTACGGTAGTCTTGAGCTTTCTTTTACTCCTATCGATTGAACACAAGGTTTCCTGCGTTGTGGTTGTTGTTATAATTTGCAAAGCACTTTTACCATTAATAATTACAGTTTTCTCATGTTTATCAGTTTCAACTGCTTTGCTTTCTATTGTTAAATCTTGTAATTCAGGGCTTTCTACAGATTCTACTTCAATATCTGTCAGAGATGTACTACTATCAACTTTAGTGCGAGATGAACCGTCAGGGTAATTATCAGTTGTAGTGACGGTTGTGTCAGTCTTGAGTTTTTTAGGTACGCCTTGTTTATCAGCATATTTTGTTTTTACTACCCTTGTGACGATTGCTCGTTTGATGATAAAGGTCTCCTGTTTGATATCTTCTGTTGTAGTAGCAACACTTTCTTCAGGCTTACCACAAATTGTAAAATCACTCAGTATACTGTCTAAATTACTGCTAGAATCTAAAATAACTTCTTCAGTCTTAACTTCAACATTCTTCTGTACATCTCTTGATCCATCGGAGTGTTCTTTAGTGACATTTGTTTCAACTGTAGTCCGAATTATCTTTTTATGGTCACTGACTTTAATGGTTTCTTTTTTAGTCGTTGTTGTTACAGTTTCTACAATATCTTTGTTATTTTCCTTAATTATTCGTTTACTTACATCTGTATCGATGATTGTATCTTCAATGTTATCATCTGATTCGTCAGTCTCACTTAAAAAGGATTTGAGGGATTCTACATCTTTAGGGACGGAAGACTCGCGTTTGTCAGTCAAGTCTCTAATTTCAAACTTTTCTTCGTTTTCTAAATATTCCTTTTCTGTTCGGTCTTTGGCGTATAAATCCATGGATGACGTAGATCTAAGGCTGGAAGAACATTCTGAGAGTAATGTTTGTGTGTCTTTTATTGTGGTTGTAGAACCATCAGATCCTTTGCTGAGTGTTGTTGTTTCTATCGTAGTCTTAATGTTTTGTGGTGTGCCATCTTCTCTTGATATTACTTCTTTAGTAGTGACAGTAGTTATAGTCTGAGTGACAACATTTTCACCTTCTTTAATGATCTTTGTAACGGTGTCGGTTTCCGTTTTGATCTTTCCTACATTTTGCATTAAAGAAAAGAGATCAGATTCGTCGTCTATAAGGGCAGTTGTTTTTTTAGGTACTTTCTCAGTGGATGTTGAAATTCGCTGAGTTAGAACATCATCTCCGACGTGAACCACTTTTGTGATTGTTTCTTCGCTGCCTTCAGATTTATCGTAGGTAACTTCGCTTTGAACTCCATCACTGATTTTCACATCCTGGAAGCTACTAGGAGTCTTTGGAAGTGGACTTACTGGCACCGTTGGGGGGGTAGATACCCTGACCAAAGATTCTACGCTTTCTGTCTTGATACCCTGTTGTACAGTATCTTCTCCAAACGCTTTATGTATAGACTCCATAAGATGTACAGCACTATCTTTCATTGCTTGTGCTATATTTTTATCCTCACTTGCTCCTAAATCAATGGGTATACTATGCACTCCTGAGTCTGATGCTTCTGAAAGAGGAATTTCATCTTTTGGTGATTCAAGTTCCTCCGTTTTCCTATCATGAACCTTTGTAATATCAGTATCTTTCAATGTTGATGTAATGGAATCATCAAATGTGAGAGATTCAAGCTTTTGGCTATAAGTATCATCAGAATATAGCTTGTCTTTAATAGATTTCTTTTCAGATTTTTCAGTGCATTCAAAACTATACTTTTCTTCAAGACTGGTTTCTTTAGACACATCTTCGGAACTGCTACCATGTGGTATGGGAGTAAAACCGTCTGTTAAGCTATCAAGAGAATCTTGAGCAGACTTATCATCTGGAACAGATCTCTTCTTGATCTCATGTGGCTTTCTGACGGTTTCCTTAAGGCTAGGCTCTAACTTAGAAACGAAATGTGTTTCTTGTTTTAGCATTTCCTCAGTGTGACTCGATAAAGGTTGTAGTTTCATAGCTGTTACCTGAGCATGTGATTCTTTTTTGATATCAACTCTTTCCATTACTTGACTATCTTCACTAATTGATTCACCATCTTCGTAAATATCTTTTTCATCCGTGTCTAGGTCTTGTAGTTCGAAATTTTCTTCTTTAGGTTTTTTTAGGACATCAGCTGCTACTGGAGGCATTGATTTTCGGACAACTTCTTCTTCTATGATTTGCACTTGTTTGTCGTCTTTTTGTGCAGAAAGATATATTTCAGGTGTTGACTTTTCACTTGTTATGGACGTAGGTTCGTCATCAAAGAATTCTTTTTCATCAATATCTTTTTCGTCATCTTTTGATTTGGTTTCAATTTCCTTTTTAGTCACTTCAGATTTTTCTGGTCTATCTGTTTCAGTAGTCTTAACAGAGCTTGCCAGTTTATCCTCATCGGGTTTGGCTGTCCTGGCGGCCTTCTCGTCAAGCTTGTCTGGGCTAGGTTCTTTTGTGTCAAGCTTGACGGGGCTAGCTGCTTTCTCGTCAGATTTGTCTGGGCTAGCTGTTTTCTCGTCAGGTTTGACAGGGCTAGCTGCCTTCCCATCTGGCTTGACTGGGCTAGGTTCTTTGTCATCAGGTTTAACAGCACTAGCTGCCTTATCACCGGGCTTAAATAGGCTAGGTTCTTTCTCGTCAGGTTTGACAGGGCTAGCTGCTTTCTCGTCTGGTTTTTCTGGGCTAGCTTCCGTCTCTTCAAGTTTACCTGGGCTGCCTGCCTTCTTATCTGGCTTTATTAGGCTGGTTGCCTTCTCATCTGGTTTTATTGAGCTGGCTGTCTCATTAGGCTTGATTTGGCTGGCTGCCTTCTCATCTGGTTTGAGTAGGCTAAGTTCGTCCTCGCCATGTTCGAGACTTAGTACTATTTCATCTGATTTGGTCAACACTGATGTAAAACCAAGGGGTACTATTTTAGTTTCATTTGTCTTGAGAATTGGTTGAATTTCCTTTTGCTGTTCATCACTTAGCGTCTTAACAAGTTGCATTAGTTGTTCTAAGGTAGGTTTAGAGTCACTGAGTGAAGTTTTTGTGTATGTTCTGCTGACTTTAGTACCATCTGGTAGTTCATCTTCTTCGACAGTAACGATCATGATCTTATACATCACTGTTGTTCTCGTAACACTATAGTATTTTTGAACAATCGTAGTGATAATAAATGTTCGCATAATAACGACACCTTCCACGGTTATTGTTAGATATTGAGTTATAGTTTTTTCTTCTGATTCGCCCATTGGTTTGAAACCCTTCAGTCTTTCTTCTATTTCCTTGTCACCGAAGAATGAGAAAGATTTTTCTAGTATTGGGCTACTGGGACTGAGATGTCCATTGTCAAGCTTCTCTGGAGTTGATGCTTTCTTTTCAGACTTTAATGAAACTGGTGCCTTGTCATCTGCCTTCGCGGGGCTAGGCTTCTCCTCGGTTTCGACTGAGCTAGGTGCCTTATCTTCGGGTTTGACGGCACTTTGCTTACCGTCATCTGGTTTAGTAAGTGCAGAAACAACGTCTAGTTTTAACGGCTTCACAACTTTTTCTCCAAAAATGGAATCAATGGTTTTGTCATCGGGCTCGACAATGGCAGAGTCCTTGTCACCAACTTTACCTGGGGTAAATGACTCTTTCTCTGTCTTGGCATGGCTAAGTTCCTTTGTATCGATCTTTAAGTCATCAAGTAAAGTTTTGCTAGGCTCTTTCTCATCAGACTTGACTGGGCTTGTTTCCTTCTCATCCGGCTTGACTGGGCTTGTTTCCTTCTCATCCGGCTTGATTGGACTAGCATGCTTCTCATCAGGCTTGACAGGGCTAGGTTCTTTCTCATCCGGTTTGACAGGGCTTGTTTCCTTCTCATCCGCCTTGACTGGGCTTTCTGCTTTCTCATCGGGCTTGATTGGACTAGCATACTTCTCATCAGGCTTGTCGGAGCTAGGTTCTTTCTCAACAGGCTTGTCGGGGCTTGTTTCATTCTCATCCGGCTTAACTGGGCTTGCTGCTTTTTCACCAGGCATGATTGGACTATCAAGTTTCTTATCAGGCTTGTCGGGGCTCATTTCCTTCTCATGCGGCTTGACTGGGCTTGCTGCTTCCTCATCAGGCTTGATTGGACTAGCATGCTTCTCATCAGGTTTATCAGGGCTAGGTTCTTTCTCATCCGGTTTGACTGGGCTTGTTTCCTTCTCATCCGCCTTGACTGGGATTGCTGCTTTCTCACCAGGCTTGACTGGACTAGCAAGCTTTTCATCAGGCTTGTGGGGGCTAGGCTCTTTGTCATCCAGCTTGACTGGGCTTGCTGCTTTTTCACCAGGCTTGATTGGACTAGCAAGCTTCTCATCAGGCTTGTCGGGGCTTGTTTCCTTCTCATCTGGCTTGACTGGGCTTGCTGCTGTCTCATCTGGCTTGATTGGACTAGCAAGCTTCTCATCAGGCTTGTCGGGGCTAGGTTCTTTCTCATACGGTTTGACTGGGCTTGTTTCCTTCTCATCCGGTTTGGCTGGGCTTGCTGCTTTCTCACCAGGCTTGGTTGGACTAGCAAGCTTCTCATCGGGCTTGACTGGGCTTGCTGCTTTCTCATCAGGCTTGATTGGACTAGCAAGGTTTTCATCAGGCTTGTCGGGACTAGGTTCTTTGTGATCCGGCTTGACTGGACTAGTTTCCTTCTCATCCGACTTGACTGGGCTAGCTGCCTTCTCATCAGGCTTGATTGGACTAGCAACACTCTCATCAGGCTTGTGGGGGATAGCTTCTTTCTCATCAGGCTTGTCGGGGCTTGTTTCCTTCTCATACGGCTTGACTGGGCTTGCTGGTTTCTCATCAGGCTTGATTGGACTAGCAAGGTTTTCATCAGGCTTGTCGGGACTAGGTTCTTTGTGATCCAGCTTGACTGGACTAGTTTCCTTCTCATCCGACTTGACTGGGCTAGCTGCCTTCTCATCAGGCTTGATTGGACTAGCAACACTCTCATCAGGCTTGTGGGGGATAGCTTCTTTCTCATCAGGCTTGTCGGGGCTTGTTTCCTTCTCATACGGCTTGACTGGGCTTGCTGGTTTCTCATCTGGCTTGATTGGACTAGTAAGCTTCTCATCAGGCTCGTCGGGGCTATGTGCTTTCTCATCCGGTTTGACTGGGCTTGTTTCCTTCTCATCCGGCTTGACTGGACTTGCTGCTTTCTCACCAGGCTTGATTGGACTAGCAACCTTGTCATCAGGCTTGTCGGGGCTAGGTTCTTTGTCATCCAGCTTGACTGGGCTGGTTTTTTTCTCATCGGACTTGCCTGGGCTTGCTGCTTTCTCATCAGGCTTGATTGGACTAGTAAGCTTTTCATCTGTCTTGTCGGGGCTAGGTTCTTTGTCATCCGGCTTGACTGGACTAGTTTCCTTCTCATCCGGCTTGACTGGGCTAGTTTCCTTCTCAGCCGACTTGACTGGGCTAGCTGCCTTCTCATCAGGTTTGATTGGACTAGCAAAACTCTCATCAGGCTTGTGGGGGATAGGTTCTTTCTCATCAAGCTTGTCGGGGATAAGTTCATTATCATCAGGCTTGTCGGGGCTTGTTTCTTCCTCATCCGGTTTGACTGGTTTTGCTGGTTTATCATCTGGCTTGATTGGACTAGCAAGCTTCTCATCAGGCTTATCGGGGCTTGGTTTTTTCTCATCCAGTTTGACTGGGCTGGTTTCCTTCTCATCTGGCTTCACTGGGCTTGCTGCTTTCTCACCAGGCTTGATTGCACTAGCAACCTTGTCATCAGGCTTGTCGAGGCTAGGTTCTTTGTCATCCAGCTTATCGGAGCTTATTTCCTTCTCATCCGGCTTGACTGGGCTTGCTGGTTTCTCATCTGGCTTGATTGGACTAGCAAGCTTCTCATCAGGCTTTTCGGGGCTAGGTTCTTTCTCATCCGGCTTCACTGGACTAGTTTCCTTCTCATCCGGCTTAACTAGGCTAGCTGCCTTCTCACCAGGTTTGATTGGACTAGCAACCTTATCAACAGGCTTGATTGGACTAGCAACCTTGTCATCAGGCTTGTCGGAGCTTGTTTCCTTCTCATCCGGCTTCACTGGGCTTGCTGCTTTCTCACCAGGCTTGATTGGACTAGCAACCTTGTCATCAGGCTTGACGGGGCCAGGCTCTTTGTCATCCAGCTTGTCGGAGCTTGTTTCCTTCTCATCCGGCTTGACTGGGCTTGCTGGTTTCTCATCTGGATTGATTGGACTAGCAAGCTTCTCATCAGGCTTGTCGGGGCTAGGTTCTTTCTCATCCGGTTTGACTGGGCTTGTTTCCTTCTCATCCGGCTTGAGTGGGCTTGCTATTTTCTCACCAGGCTTGATTGGACTAGCAACCTTGTCATCAGGCTTGTCGGGACTAGGTTCTTTGTCATCCGGCTTAACTGGGCTAGCTGCCTTCTCACCAGGTTTGATTGGACTAGCAACCTTATCAACAGGCTTGATTGTACTTGCAGCACTCTCATCAGGCTTGTGGGGGATAGGTTCTTTCTCATCAGGCTTGTCGGAGCTTGTTTCCGTCTCATCCGTCTTAACTGGGCTTGCTGGTTTCTCATCTGGCTTGACTGGACTAGCAAGTTTCTCATCAGGCTTGTCGGGGATAGGTTCTTTCTCATCCGGTTTGACTGGGCTTGTTATCTTCTCATCCGGCTTGACTGGGCTTGCTGCTTTCTCACCAGGCTTGATTAGACTAGCAACCTTGTCATCAGGCTTGTCGGGGCTAGGTTCTTTGTCGTCCAGCTTGTCTGGGCTTGTTTCTTTCTCATCGGCCTTGACTAGGCTTGCTGGTTTCTCATCAGGCTTGATTGGACTAGCAACCTTGTCATTATCCTTGTCGGGGCTAGGTTCTTTGTCATCAGGCTTGTCGGAGCTTGTTTCCGTCTCATCCGTCTTGACTGGGCCTGCTGGTTTCTCATCAGGCTTGATTAGACTAGCAAGCTTCTCATCAGGCTTGTCGGGGCTAGTTTCTTTCTCATCCAGTTTGACTGGGCTTGTTTTCTTCTCATCCGGCTTGACTGGGCTTGCTGGTTTCTCATCTGGCTTGATTGGACTAGCAAGCTTCTCATCAGGCTTGTCAGGGCTAGGTTCTTTGTCATCCGGCTTCACTGGACTAGTTTCCATCTCATCCGGCTTAACTGGGCTAGCTGCCTTCTCACCAGGTTTGATTGGACTAGCAACCTTATCAACAGGCTTGATTGGACTAGCAACCTTGTCGTCAGGCTTGTCGGGGCTAGGTTCTTTGTCATCCGGCTTCACTGGACTAGTTTCCTTCTCATCCGGCTCCACTGGGTTTGCTGCTTTCTCACCAGGCTTGATTGGACTAGCAACCTTGTCATCAGGCTCGACGGGGCTAGGCTCTTTGTCATCCAGCTTGTCGGAGCTTGTTTCCTTCTCGTCTGGCTTGACTGGGCTTGCTGGTTTCTCATCTGGCTTGATTGGACTAGCAAGCTTCTTATCAGGCTTGTCGGGGCTAGGTTCTTTCTCATCCGGTTTGACTGGGCTTGTTTCCTTCTCATCCGGCTTGAGTGGGCCTGCTGTTTTCTCACCAGGCTTGATTGGACTAGCAACCTTGTTATCAGGCTTGTCGGGACTAGGTTCTTTGTCATCCGGCTTAACTTGGCTAGCTGCCTTCTCACCAGGTTTGATTGGACTAGCAACCCTATCAACAGGCTTGATTGTACTAGCAACACTCTCATCAGGCTCTTTCTCATCAGGCTTGTCGGAGCTTGTTTCCGTCTCATCCGTCTTGACTGGGCCTGCTGAATTCTCATCTGGCTTGATTGGACTAGCAAGCTTCTCATCAGGCTTGTCGGGGCTAGGTTCTTTCTCATCCGGTTTGACTGGGCTTGTTTTCTTCTCATCCGGCTTGACTGGGCTTGCTGGTTTCTCAACTGGCTTGATTGGAATAGCAAGCTTTTCATCAGGCTTGTCAGGGCTAGGTTCTTTGTCATCCGGCTTCACTGGACTAGTTTCCATCTCATCCGGCTTAACTGGGCTAGCTGCCTTCTCACCAGGTTTGATTGGACTAGCAACCTTATCAACAGGCTTGATTGGACTAGCAACCTTGTCGTCAGGCTTGTCGGGGCTAGGTTCTTTGTCATCCGGCTTCACTGGACTAGTTTCCTTCTCATCCGGCTTCACTGGGCTTGCTGCTGTCTCACCAGGCTTGATTGGACTAGCAACCTTGTCATCAGGCTTGACGGGGCTAGGCTCTTTGTCATCCAGCTTGTCGGAGCTTGTTTCCTTCTCGTCTGGCTTGACTGGGCTTGCTGGTTTCTCATCTGGCTTGATTGGACTAGCAAGCTTCTTATCAGGCTTGTCGGGGCTAGGTTCTTTCCCATCCGGTTTGACTGGGCTTGTTTCCTTCTCATCCGGCTTGAGTGGGCTTGCTGTTTTCTCACCAGGCTTGATTGGACTAGCAACCTTGTCATCAGGCTTGCCGGGACTAGGTTCTTTGTCATCCGGCTTAACTGGGCTAGCTGCCTTCTCACCAGGTTTGATTGGACTAGCAACCTTATCAACAGGCTTGATTGTACTAGCAACACTCTCATCAGGCTCTTTTTCATCAGGCTTGTCGGAGCTTGTTTCCGTCTCATCCGTCTTGACTGGGCCTGCTGGTTTCTCATCTGGCTTGATTGGACTAGCAAGCTTCTCATCAGGCTTGTCGGGGCTAGGTTCTTTCTCATCCGGTTTGACTGGGCTTGTTTCTGTCTCATCCGGTTTGAGTGGGCTTGCTGCTTTCTCACCAGGCTTGATTGGACTAGCAACCTTGTCGTCAGGCTTGTCGGTGCTAGGTTCGTTGTCATCCGGCTTCACTGGACTAGTTTCCTTCTCATCCGGCTTAACTGGGCTAGCTGCCTTCTCACCAGGTTTGATTGGACTAGCAACCTTATCAACAGGCTTGATTGGACTTACAACCTTGTCATCAGGCTTGTCGGAGCTTGTTTCCTTCTCATCCGGCTTCACTGGGCTTGCTGCTTTCTCACCAGGCTTGATTGGACTAGCAAACTTGTCATCAAGCTTGACGGGGCTAGGCTCTTTCTCATCAGGCTTGTCGGAGCTTGTTTCCGTCTCATCCGTCTTGACTGGGCCTGCTGGTTTCTCATCTGGCTTGATTGGACTAGCAAGCTTCTCATCAGGCTTGTCGGGGCTCGGTTCTTTCTCATCCGGTTTGACTGGGCTTGTTTCCTTCTCATCCGGCTTGAGTGGGCTTGCTATTTTCTCACCAGGCTTGATTGGACTAGCAACCTTGTCATCAGGCTTGTCGGGACTAGGTTCTTTGTCATCCGGCTTAACTGGGCTAGCTGTCTTCTCACCAGGTTTGATTGGACTAGCAACCTTATCAACAGGCTTGATTGTACTAGCAACACTCTCATAAGGCTCTTTCTCATCAGGCTTGTCGGAGCTTGTTTCCGTCTCATCCGTCTTGACTGGGCTTGCTGGTTTCTCATCTGGCTTGATTGGACTAGCAAGCTTCTCATCAGGCTTGTCTGGGCTAGGTTCTTTCTCATCCGGTTTGACTGTGCTTGTTTTCTTCTCATCCGGCTTGACTGGGCTTGCTGCTTTCTCACCAAGCTTGATTAGACTAGCAACCTTGTCATCAGGTTTGTCGGAGCTAGGTTCTTTGTCGTCCAGCTTGACTGGGCTTGTTTCTTTCTCATCGGGCTTGACTGGGCTTGCTGCTTTCTCGTCAGGCTTGATTGGACTAGCAACCTTGTCATCAGGCTTGTCGGGGTTAAGTTCGTTGTCATCCGGCTTGACTGGACTAGTTTCCTTCTCATCCAGCTTGACTGGGCTAGCTGCCTTCTCACCAGGTTTGATTGGACTAGCAACCATATCGACAAGCTTGATTGGACTAACAACCTTGTCATCAGGCTTGTCGGGGCTAGGTTCTTTGTCATCCAGCTTGACTGGGCTTGTTTCTTTCTCATCCGGCTTGACTGGGCTTGCTGCCTTCTCATCAGGCTTGATTGGACTAGCAAGCTTTTCATCAGGCTTGTCGGGGCTAAGTTCTTTGTCATCCGGCTTGACTGGACTAGTTTCCTTCTCATCCGGCTTGACTGGGCTAGCTGCCTTCTCACCAGGCTTGATTGGACTAACAAGCTTTTCGTCAGGCTTGTCGTGGCTAGGTTCTTTCTCATACGGCTTGACTGGGCTTGCTGCTTTCTCATCGGGCTTGTCGGCTCTAGGCTCCTTCTCTTCTTGTTTGAAAGGGCTAGGCTCTTTTTCATCTGATTTTATAGGGCTAACGGCCTTTTCATCAGCCTTTACACAGCTAGGTTCAGTCACACCTTCCTCGATTGGACTAGCACCTTCAGGTTTGTCAGGACTAAGTTTTTTCTCAACTGGCTTGATTGGGCTAGCAATTTTCTCATCTGGTTTGGCTGTGCTAGGCTCCTTCTCATCAGGTTTGGTAGGGCTAGCAGCCTTCCCATCAAGTTTGACAGAGCTAGGCTCCTTTTTCTCAGGTTGCTCTAGGCTAGGTTCTTTCTCATCAGATTTCACAGGGCTAGGCTCCTTCTCATCAGGTATGTCAGGGCTAGGCTCTTTCTCAACAGGTTTATCAGGGCTAGGTTGTTCCTCACTTGGCTTGATTAGACTAGTAACCTTCTCATCAAGTTTGACAGGGCTTGGCTCTTTCTCGTCTGGTTTGAGAGGGCTTGACTCCTCCTTACCAGGTTTGTCTGGGCTAGGCTCTTTCTCATCAGGTTTTTCCAAGCTAAGCTCTTTTTCATCTTGCTCGAATGGGCTCAAAATCTTCTCATCAGGCTCAACTGGGCTAGGTTCTTTCTCATCAGGTTTGTCCGAGCTAAATTCTTTTTCATCTTGCTCGATTGGGGTAACCACCTTCTCACCTGGCTTGACTGGGCTTGCTGCTTTCTCATCAGGCTTAATTAGGCTAGGTTTTTTCTCATGGGGCTTGACAGGACTAGATTCTTTCTCACCTGGCTTGATAGGAGTAGCAACCGCTTCAGGTTGATCTGGGGTCGGTTCTTTTTCATCAGTGGTATCCGGGAGATCTTGACTCAACGTTAATTTAAGACATGTAATATCTTCATCAGTTACTGGAGTGGGTTCTTTCACCTCAATTTTTACTGTGCTCTTTTTAGGTCTCATGTCAGCAATGGATATCTCTTTGAAGGTTCTACTAGATTGTTTACCATCTGGATATTCGTCTGCCTCCATAGAGATAACAGTAATTTTATATTTGGTTAAAGTTCTGCTTGTATTAGAGTATTCTTGAATGATTGTAGTTATTATGGTTTTTCGCTTGATGACGAGACCTTGTTCAGTTACTGTAATTATCTGAGTAGTTGTGTCTTCTTCTGTCTCGCCTATAGGTTCAAAATCTTGTAATAGCTTTTCAATTTCTAATTCATCGTGAGTTGGGCTTGGTGTTTCTCTGTCTAAAACTGATACGGTCTTTTTATCAGCTTTGGCGAGGTCCTTTTCATCAGGTTTTGCCAGGATGGGTGCTTTGTTGTCGGGTTTCGCAGAGCTAGGCACTTTCTCATCAAGGTGGCTACGGCTGGATGTTGTGACATCAGGTTTGATTGTACTGGAACCTTTTACATCAAACTTGACTGACGTTAATTCTCTTACATCTGCGAGCTCATTATCATCCATTAACGCTGGACTGAGTACTTCTTCGTCAGAATCAACTGGGCTTGGTATCTTGAAACTTGAAACTAAATCAAGTTTGATTGGTTTAAGCACTGTTTCGTCTGGACTGTCCTCTTTTTCAACAGATTTTTTAGGGCTAGGTACTCTTTTATCTGGCTTGACTGGGCTAACTTTATCTTTTTCAGATGATTCTTGGCTTGGTACCTTTAAATCTGGTTCAACTGGGCTAAGTTCATCCTTGAGAGATGACACCGGGCTGGGCAATTTTTCGTCTGGCTTCGCTGGGCTTAGCTCATCCCTCACAGATGACACCGAGCTGGGTACCTTTTCGTCTAGCTTGGCTGGGCTTATCTCATCTTTTATAGATGACACTGAGCTAGGCACCTTTTCGTCTGGCTTGGCTGGGCTTAGCTCATCCTTCCTTGACGATACCAAGCTGAGTACCTTTTCATCTGGCTTGGCTGGGCTCAGCTCATCCTTCACAGATGATACCGGGCTGCGCACCATTTCGTCTGGCTTGGCTGGGCTTAGCTCATCCTTCCTTGACGATACCAAGCTGAGTACCTTTTCATCTGGCTTGGCTGGGCTCAGCTCATCCTTCACAGATGATACCGGGCTGCGCACCATTTCGTCTGGCTTGGCTGGGCTTAGGTCATCCTTCACAGATGATACCGGGCTGGGTACCTGTTCGTCTGGCTTGGCTCGGCTTAGCTCATCCTTCCCTGAGGACACCGAGCTGGGCACCGTTTCGTCTGGCTTAGCTGGGCTTAGTTCATCCTTTACAGATGATACCGGGCTAGGCACCTTTTCGTCTGGCTTCGCTGGGCTCAGCTCATCCTTCACAGATGATACTGGGCTGGGCACCTTTTCTTCTGACTTGGCCGGGCTTATCTCGTCCTTCAGAGATGACGCTGAGCCAGGCTCCTTCTCAACTGGTTTGACTGGGCCAATTTCATCTTTCACAGATGATACTGGGCTGGGTGCCTTTTCATCTGTTTTGAGAGCGCCGAGTTCTTTATCCTCTAGTTTTATTGAGCTAGGCGCCTTACCGTCTAGATCAGAGCTAGTTTCTTTCTTTTCAAGCTTAGTGGGGCTAGGTGCCTTTTCATCAGGTTTGACAGGACTTGGCTCCTTCGCATCGATTTTGACAAAGCTGAGCTCCTTATCAAGTACAGATATAATATCTAGCTTTGAAGGTTTCGTTAATTTTTCATCGAGAACAGAACTCATTGCTTCTGCATCAGGCTTGACGGGACTAGGTTCTTTGTCATCAGGCTTGGTTAGGCTAAGTTCATCTTTCACAGATGGCACCGGGCTAGGCGCTATCTCATCTGGTTTGTCTGGGCTGAGTTTATCTTCGGCAGAAGGCACCGCGCTGGACTCTTTCTCATCAGGCTTGATGGAGCTGGGTTCTTTGTCATCAGGTTTTTCTAAGCTTGGTTCCTTTTCATCGGTCTTGCAGGGACTTGGTTCCTTCTCACTACGCTTATCCGGGATAATTTTATCCTTCACAGGTGATATTGGGCTATGCACCTTTTCATCAGGCTTGGCTGGGCTTTCATTTTCTACAAATGGCACGGGGCTTGTTGCTGGCTTGACTGGGCTTGGTTCATCCTTGACAGAAGGCAACGAGCTTGTTGCTTTCTCAACTGGCTTGACTGGGCTAGGTTCCTTCACAGATGAAACAGGACTTTGTTCCTTCTCATCAGTCTTGCTTCGACGGATTTCATCCTTGACAGATGGCACTGAGCTAGACGCCTTTACATCTAGCTTTTCAGAGCTAGCCGCCTCGTCAAGCTCGGTGGGACTAGGTGCCTTTTCATCACGTTTGACAGGGCTTGACTTCTTATCATCGGTAATAACAGAGCTGGGAGTCTTTTCATCAGGTTTGGTAAGTACAGATACTACATCCAGCTCTGAAGGTTTCGTTAATTTTTCTTCGTCAATGATACGAATGACTTCCTCATCAGGCTTGACAAGACTAGGCTTTTTGTCATCAGGCTTGGCTGGGCTTAGTTCATCTTTCACGGATGGCACCGGGCTGGGCACCTTTTCTTCTGGTTTAGCTTGACTAATTTCATCCTTCAATAATGGTATTGGGCTAGGCACCTTCTCATCTGGTTTGGCTGGGCTAAGTTTATCCTTGGCAGACAGCCCACCCGTGCTGGGTTCTTTCTCACCTGGCTTAATAGAGCTGGGCTCTTTGTCATCAGGTTTGTCTAAGCTTGGTTCCTTCTCATCGGTCTTGAAAGGACTTGGTACCTTCTCATTAGGCTTGGCTGGGCTTTCATCTTCCACAGACGGTGCCGGGCTTGGTGTTTTCTCATCTGTCTTGACCGGGCTGATTTCTTCCGTGACAGATGGCACTGGGCTGGCCGCCTTTTCATCTAGCTTTTCAGCGCTAGTCTCCTTATACTCAGTCTTAACAGAGCTGGGTGCCTTTTGATCAGGCTTGGCTCGGTTTTCGTCTTCCACAGACGGAACCGGGCTTGGTGCTTTCTCATCAAGATTGGTTGGTCTAAGTTCATCTTTCACTGATAAGACCGGGCTTAATATCTTCTCATCAGACTTGACAGGGCTAGATTCTTCAGGTTTTTCATGTTGAAGTAATGTTTCCGATATAAATTCTTTCGTCTTGTCAAACGTTTCTTCAAATTTGCTTAGTAGAGTTTTTGCGACTGTCGCTTTTTCTATTGTTACTTCTTCAGATTTGCTTAATAAATCTTCACCATCGATTTTCTTTTCAATTTGTTTGATGTCATGAGTATCTTTTTCTAGACCAACTTGCTTGTCATCAAGTTTGTCAGAAATGATATCTTTTTTCGTGATTTCATCAAGTTTTTCTTTTGGTTTTAAGTCTTGTTTTGTATCAATAGAATCTTCAGATCCGATTGAGGGTTTGGTTATATCCTTGATTTTGGTATCAAGTGATTTTAATTCAGTGATTGTTTTGTCTACTATTGGTTCTACTTCGTCGGTAATTGATCGGTTTTCGTCTTCTTCTTTTTCGGAAATCAGTTTTTTCATATATTCTTTGGCTGATAATGGGCTTGGTACTCGTTGTAATTCCAAATCTTCTATGGAAATATCAATCATAGCGTCAAGAATTTCCTTTTCAGTGATCAAGTCACGTTCTTCACTTGTGATTTCCTTTGTTTCCTTTATGACTTTACCAAGACTCAGTTCAATTTCGGTGTCTTTTAGTGCGTCTAGCACAAGTTCAGGGCTTGGTATTTCTTCTTCAGATTGATCTTGTGTGTCCTTGTGAATAGTGAGTTCTTTCGTTATCTGTTCATGTGTAAGGTCATCTTTGATTTTGATACCTTGATCCACTTCCTCTCTTATCTGAGCCTCTTTCTCTGGACTAGGTTCTTTTACAGGAACTTTGCTGAGAACGGCATCAGAAATCTTAAGGACTTGTGGTTTCTCATCGATGGTGATTTTTTGTTCGTCTTGTTTTTCTGTCCCCAAAATATGTGACAGTTTTGATTCGTCCACTGGACTGCTTTTCATCTCGTCTACCTTATCTTCTATAGAAATGGCTTCAATTTCGTCTGAAGTTTCATCAAGAAGGTCTTTGTCAATAACAACAAAACCATCTTCATCCAAATGCTCTTTCTTTTTATCTTCATGTTTGTCATCAACTTTTATTGGCTTGCTTTTATCTATCTCTATTGCGGTTAGCTTTTGAGATGGTTTAATTAGACTTGTTTTCTTTTCATCTGATTTTGTGGGTTCTTGTTTCTCATCTAAGCTAGGTATTTTTTCTACTGGTGGTAATAAGATTGGCTTTCTTTCTTCAGGCTTGACAACGCTTGGGTCTTTGTCGTCTGGTTTGGCCAGACTTAGCTCCTTTTCATGAGACTTAACTGGGCTTTCCACCTTCGCGTCAACTTTGTCTGGACTCGGCTCTTTCACGCCAGCTTTGACCGAGCTAGGCGACTTCTCGTCTAATTTGATTGGGCTTGCTAAGTTTGCCACAAGTTCAACTTGAGGTGTTCTTGCACTTGCTTCTTCTGTGTCTAGTTTTTTATCAGCAAATGTGATTTTTCTATTAGTTTTGTATGTAATAGTACCATCAGCAAATTCGTCTTCAAAAGTAGTCAAGACTGTCGTTTTATACCGAAGTATTGTTTTAGTTTTATTGGTATATTTTTGGATAATGGTCATAATAAGAGTTTTACGATGTATGACGATGCCATTTTCAGTGATAATTGAGAATTGAGTTAACGTATGTTCTTTTGGTTTTTCCACTAACTCGAATCCTTTAAGTTTTTCGACAATGTCTAATTCTTTGCCTTCATCAGATACCAAGCTAGGTAACTTTTCTTTTGGAGAAACTGCCACCTCTAAACTCGGAATTATTTCATCAGGCTTGTGTATTTGTACTATATCAAGATCAATGGGCTTGGTCGCCCTTTTGTCAAATGTGTCAGGTATGATTGAAGCAGTCAATCTGGGAACCGTTTCATCACTTGTGATTTCGTCAGTGATCTTCTCATCTGGCTCGACGGGGCTTAGTTGGAGAACATCAAGTTTTACGGGACTTGATTCTTTTTCAACAGATTTGCTAGGAATGGAACTCAGATCAACTGGTTTTGTAACTTTCTCCACAGACTTAATACTCGAAACATCTTCATCCGTTTCTGAAAGACTTAATTCTTTTTCTTCATATTTGGTTGGACTATGCGTCTTCTCCTCTGGTGTTACAAGGATTTGCTTCCTATCGTCAGACTTGACTGGGCTTGGAGCTTTCTCGTCGTTCTTGTCTGGGCTTGGCGCTTTCTTCTCAAGATGAACTGGGCTAGGTGCCTTTTCTTCCGGAAGGCTTGGTTTTCTTTCGTCAGGTTTAACTAAGCTTGTTTCTTTCCCATCAAGTTTGATTGGGCTTGGCTTTTTCTCGTCAAGATTAACAGTGCCAGTTGCCTTCCCTTCCTGAATGATTAAACATGGCTTTATCTCATCAGGCTTGACTAGGCTTAGCTCTTTCTCGTCAAGGTGAATAGGGCAAGGTGCCTTCTCTTCCAAAAAGGTTGGGCTAGGTGCTTTCTCCTCTGAAGTAATTAAGCTTAGTTTCCTCTCCTCAGACTTGACTGGGATTGGTTCCTTGTCGTCAAGATGTATTGGGCTAGCTGCCATCACCTCTGGAGTAATAAGTATTGGTTTCCGATCCTCAGGCTTCACTAGACTTGGTTCTTTCTCATCAGTCTTGACGGAGCTAGGTCCTTTCTCTTCAGGAGTGATTAGGCTTGGTTTCGTCTCCTCAGACTTGACTGGGGATGGCTCCTGATCATCAAGATGTGTTGGGATAGGTGCCTTCTCCAGAGTGATTAGACTTGGTTTCCTATCCTCAGGCTTCATTGGGGTTGGTTTTTTCTCGTCAAGATAAACTGGGCTAAGTGCCTTCTCCTCTGCAGTAATAAGGCTTGGTTTCCTCTCCTCAGGCTTCAGTGGGCTTGTTTCTTTCTCGTCAAGATGAACTAGGCTAGATGCTTTCTCCTCTGGAGTAATAAGGCTTGCTTTACTCTCCTCAGGCTTGACTGGGATTGGCTCCTCGTCGTCAAGATGTGTTGGGCTAGGTGCCGTATCCTCTGGAGTGATTCGGCTTGGTTTCCACTCTTCAGGCTTGACAGGGCTTGGCTCCTTGTCGTCAACATGTGTTGGGCTAGGTGCCTTCTCTGGAGTGATTATGCTTGGTTTCTTGTCATCAGGCTTCAGTAGGCATGGTTCCTTGTCGTCCAGATGTGTTGGGCTAGGTGCCTCCTCCAGAGTAATTAAGCTTAGTTTCCTCTCCTCAGGCTTGACTGGGCTTGGTTCCTTGTCGTCCAAACGTGTTGGGCTAGGTGCCTTCTCCGGAGTGATTAAGCTTGGTTTCCTCTCCTCAGGCTTGACTGGGCTTGTCCCCTTGTCGTCGAGACGTGTTGGGCTAGGTGCCTTAATTTCTGGAGTGATTAGGCTTGGTTTCCTCTCTTCAGGCTTAACTAGGCTTGGCTCCTTGTCGTCAACATGTGTTGGGCTAGGTGCTTTCTCCTCTGGAGTGATTAAGCTTAGTTTCCTCTCTTCAGGCTTGACTAGGCTTGGCTCCTTGTCGTCAACATGTGTTGGGCTATGTGCTTTTTCCTCTGGAGTGATTAAGCTTAGTTTCCTCTCCTCAGGCTTGACTGGGCTTGGTTCCTTGTCGTCCAGACGTATTGGGCTAGGTGCCTTCTCCGGAGTGATTAAGCTTGGTTTCCTCTCCTCAGGCTTGAGTGCGCTTGGTTCTTTCTCGTCAAGATGAACTGGGCTAGGTGCTTTCTCCTCTGGAGTAATAAGGCTTAGTTTCCTCTTCTCAAGCTTGACTGGGCTTGGCTCCACGTCGTCAAGATGTGTTGGGCTGTGTGCTTTCTCCTCTGGAGTGATTAAGCTTAGTTTCCTCTCCTCAGGCTTGACTGGGCTTGTCTCCTTGTCGTCGAGATGTGTTGGGCTAGGTGTCTTATCCTCTGGAGTGATTTGGCTTGGTTTCCACTCTTCAGGCTTGACAAGGCTTGGCTCCTTGTCGTCAACATGTGTTGGGCTAGGTGCCTTCTCTGGAGTGATTATGCTTGGTTTCTTGTCATCAGGCTTCAGTAGGCATGGTTCCTTGTCGTCCAGATGTGTTGGGCTAGGTGCCTTCTCCGGAGTAATTAAGCTTGGTTTCCTCTCCTCAGGCTTGATTGCGCTTGGTTCTTTCTCGTCCAGATGAACTGGGCTAGGTGCTTTCTCCTCTGGAGTAATAAGGCTTGGTTTCCTCTCCTCAAGCTTGACTGGGCTTGGCTTCACGCCGTCAAGATGTGTTGGGCTAGGTACTTTCTCCTCTGGAGTGATTAAGCTTAGTTTCCTCGCCTCAGGCTCGACTGGGCTTGTCTCCTTGTCGTCGAGATGTGTTGGGCTAGGTGCCTTAATTTCTGGAGTGATTAGGCTTGGTTTCCCCTCTTCAGGCTTGACTAGGCTTGGCTCCTTGTCGTCAACATGTGTTGGGCTAGCTGCTTTTTCCTCTGGAGTGATTAAGCTTAGTTTCCTCTCCTCAGGCTTGACTGGGCTTGGTTCCTTGTCGTCCAGACGTGTTGGGCTAGGTGCCTTCTCCAGAGTGATTAAGCTTGGTTTCCTCTCCTCAGGCTTGAGTGCGCTTGGTTCTTTCTCGTCAAGATGAAGTGGGCTAGGTGCTTTCTCCTCTGGAGTGATTAAGCTTAGTTTCCTCTCCTCAGGCTTGACTGGGCTTGTCTCCTTGTCGTCGAGATGTGTTGGGCTAGGTGCCTTATCCTCTGGAGTGATTCCGCTTGGTTTCCACTCTTCAGGCTGGACAAGGCTTGGCTCCTTGTCGTCAACATGTGTTGGGCTAGGTGCCTTCTCTGCAGTGATTATGCTTGGTTTCTTGTCATCAGGCTTCAGTAGGCATGGTTCCTTGTCGTCCAGGTGTGTTGGGCTAGGTGCCTTCTCCGGAGTAATTAAGCTTGGTTTCCTCTCCTCAGGCTTGAGGGCGCTTGGTTCTTTCTCGTTCAGATGAACTGGGCTAGGTGCTTTCTCCTCTGGAGTAATAAGGCTTGGTTTCCTCTCCTCAAGCTTGACTGGGCTTGGCTCCTTGTCGTCGAGATGTGTTGGGAAAGGTGCCTTATCCTCTGGAGTGATTAGGCTTGGTTTTCTCTCTTCAGGCTTGATTAGGCTTGGCTCCTTGTCGTCAACGTGTGTTGGGCTAGGTGCCTTCTCCTGAGTGATTAAGCTTGGTTTCCTCTCCTCAGGCTTCAGTGCACTTGGTTCTTTCTCGTCAAGATGAACTGGGCTAGGTGCCTTCTCCTCTGGAGTAATAAGGCTTGGTTTCCTCTCCTCAGGCTTGACTGGGACTGGCTCCTTGTCGTCAAGATGTGTTGGGCTAGGTGCTTTATCCTCTGGAGTAATAAGGCTTGGTTTCCTCTCCTCAGGCTTGACTGGGCTTGGCTCTTTGTCGTCAAGATGTGTTGGGCTAGGTGCTTTCTCCTCTGCAATAATTAAGCTTGATTTCCTCTCTCCAGGCTTGACTGGGCTTGACTCCTTGTCGTCAGCCTGTGTTGGGCTGGTTGCCTTCTCTGGAGTGATTATGCTTGGTTTCTTGTCATCAGGCTTCAGTGGGCTTGGTTCCTTGTCGTCCAGATGTGTTGGGCTAGGTGCTTCCTCCGGAGTGATTAAGCTTGGTTTCCTCTCCTCAGGCTTGAGTGCGCTTGGTTCTTTCTCGTCAAGATGAACTGGGCTAGGTGCTTTCTCCTCTGGAGTAATAAGACTTGGTTTCCTCTCCTCAGGCTTGACTGGGCTTGGCTCCTTGTCGTCAAGATGTGTTGGGCTAGGTGCTTTCTCCTCTGCAGTAATTATGCTTGGTTTCCTCTCTCCAGGCTTGACTAGGCTTGACTCCTTGTCGTCAGCATGTGTTGGGCTGGTTGCTTTCTCTGGAGTGATTATGCTTGGTTTCCTCTCCTCAGGCCTGATTGGGCTTGACTCCTTGCCGTCAACATGTGTAGGGCTAGGTGCCTTATCCTCTGGCGTGCTAAGGGATGGTCTCCTCTCCTCAGTCTTGACTGGGATTGATTTCTTGTCATCAAGATGTGGTGGGCTAGGTGCCTTCTCTGAAGTGATTAGGCTTGGTTTGCTCTCTTCAGGCTTAAATGGGCTTGGTTCTTTCTCGTCAGTCTTGACTGGGCTAGGTGCTTTCTCCTCTGTAGTGATTATGCTTGGTTTCCTCTCCCCAGGCTTGACTATACTTGGCTCCTTGTCGTCGACATGTGTTGGGCTGGGTGCCTTCTCTGGAGTGATAAGGCTTGGTTCTTTCTCGTCAGTCTTGACTGGGCCAGGTGCTTTCTCCTCTGGAGTGATTAAGCTTGGTTTCTTCTCCTCAGGCATGGTTGGGGTTAGTTCTTTCTCGTCAGTCTTGACTGGGCTAAATGTTTTCTCTTCTGGAGTGATTAAGCTTGGTTTACTCTCCTCAGGCTTGACTGGGCTTGGCTCCTCGTCAACAAGGTGTGTTGGGCTCGGTGCTCTCTCCTCTGGAGTAATTAAGCTTGGTTTCTTCTCCTCAGTCTTGACTGGGCTTGGTTCCTTGTCGTCAACATGTGTTGGGCTAGGTGCCTTGTCTGGAGTGATTAGGCTTGGTTTCCTGTCATGAGGCTTCAGTTTGCTTGGATCCTTGTCGTCAACATGTGTCGGGCTAGGCTTCTTCTCTGGAGTGGTTATGCTTGGTTTCTTATCATCAGGTTTTAGTTGGCTTGGTTCCTTGTCGTCCAGATGTGTTTGGCTTGGTGCCTTCTCGGGAGTAATTAAGCTTGGTTTCCTCTCCTCAGGCTTCAGTGCGCTTGGTTCTTTCTCGTCAAGATGACCTGGGCTAAGTGCTTTCTCCTCTGGAGTACTAAGACTTGGTTTCCTCTCCTCAGTCTTGACTGGGATCGGTTCCTTGTCGTCAAGATGTGTTGGGCTAGGTGCCTTCTCCGGTGTGAGTAGGCTTGGTTTGCTCTCTTCAGGCTTAAGTGGGCTTGGTTCTTCCTTGTCAGTCTTGACTGGGCTAGGTGCTTTCTCTTCTAGAGTGATTAAGCTTGGTTTACACTCCTCAGGCTTGACTGGGCTTGGCTCCTCGTCAATAAGGTGTGTTGGGCTAGGTGCTTTCTCCTCTGGAGTAATTAAGCTTGGTTTCCTCTCCTCAGTCTTGACTGGGCTTGGTTCCTTTTCGTCAACATGTGTTGGGCTAGGTGCCTTCTCCGGAGTGAGTAGGCTTGGTTTGCTCTCTTCAGGCTTAAGTGGGCTTGGTTCTTCCTTGTCAGTCTTGACTGGGCTAGGTGCTTTCTCTTCTAGAGTGATTAAGCTTTGTTTACTCTCCTCAGGTTTGACTGGGCTTGGCTCCTCGTCAACAAGGTGTGTTGGGCTAGGTGCTTTCTCCTCTGGAGTAATTAAGCTTGGTTTCCTCTCCTCAGTCTTGACTGGGCTTGGTTCCTTTTCGTCAACATGTGTTGGGCTAGGTGCCTGCTCAGGAGTGATTAGGCTTGGTTTACTCTCCTCAGGCTTGACTGGGCTTGGCTCCTCGTCAACAAGGTGTGTTGGTCTAGGTGTTTTCTCCTCTGGAGTAATTAAGCTTGGTTTGCTCTCCTCAGTCTTGACTGGGCTTGGTTCCTTTTCGTCAACATGTGTTGGGCTAGGTGCCTTCTCTGGAGTGATTAAGCTTGGTTTACTATCATCAGGCTTAAGTGGGCTTGGTTCTTTCTCGTCAGTCTTGACTGGGCTAGGTGCTTTCTCCTCTGGAGTGATAAGGCTTGGTTTACTCTCCTCAGGCTTGACCGGGCTTGGCTCTTTGACATCACCATGTGTTTGGCTAGGTGCCTTCTCAGGTGTGATAAGGCTTGGTTTACTCTCCTCAGGCTTGACTGGGCTTGGCTCCTCGTCAACAAGGTGTGTTGGGCTCGGTGCTCTCTCCTCTGGAGTAATTAAGCTTGGTTTCTTCTCCTCAGTCTTGACTGGGCTTGGTTCCTTTTCGTCAACATGTGTTGGGCTAGGTGCCTTCTCAGGAGTGATTAGGCTTGGTTTACTCTCCTCAGGCTTGACTGGGCTTGGCTCCTCGTCAACAAGGTGTGTTGGGCTAGGTGCTTTCTCCTCTGGAGTAATTAAGCTTGGTTTCCTCTCCTCAGTCTTGACTGGGCTTGGTTCCTTTTCGTCAACATGTGTTGGGCTAGGTGCCTTCTCTGGAGTGATTAAGCTTGGTTTACTATCATCAGGCTTAAGTGGGCTTGGTTCTTTCTCGTCAGTCTTGACTGGGCTAGGTGCTTTCTCCTCTGGAGTGATAAGGCTTGGTTTACTCTCCTCAGGCTTGACCGGGCTTGGCTCTTTGGCATCACCATGTGTTGGGCTAGGTGCCTTCTCAGGTGTGATATGGCTTGGTTTACTCTCCTCAGGCTTGACTGGGCTTGGCTCCTCGTCAACAAAGTGTGTGGGGCTAGGTGCTTTCTCCTCTGGAGTAATTAAGCTTGGTTTCCTCTCCTCAGTCTTGACTGGGCTTGGTTCCTTTTCGTCAACATGTGTTGGGCTAGGTGCCTTCTCAGGAGTGATTAGGCTTGGTTTACTCTCCTCAGGCTTGACTGGGCTTGGCTCCTCGTCAACAAGGTGTGTTGGTCTAGGTGCTTTCTCCTCTGGAGTAATTAAGCTTGGTTTGCTCTCCTCAGTCTTGACTGGGCTTGGTTCCTTTTCGTCAACATGTGTTGGGCTAGGTGCCTTCTCTGGAGTGATTAAGCTTGGTTTACTATCATCAGGCTTAAGTGGGCTTGGTTCTTTCTCTGGAGTGATTAAGCTTGGTTTACTATCATCAGGCTTAAGTGGGCTTGGTTCTTTCTCGTCTTTCTCGTCAGTCTTGACTGGGCTAGGTGCTTTCTCCTCTGGAGTGATAAGGCTTGGTTTACTCTCCTCAGGCTTGACCGGGCTTGGCTCTTTGACATCACCATGTGTTTGGCTAGGTGCCTTCTCAGGTGTGATAAGGCTTGGTTTACTCTCCTCAGGCTTGACTGGGCTTGGCTCCTCGTCAACAAGGTGTGTTGGGCTCGGTGCTCTCTCCTCTGGAGTAATTAAGCTTGGTTTCTTCTCCTCAGTCTTGACTGGGCTTGGTTCCTTTTCGTCAACATGTGTTGGGCTAGGTGCCTTCTCAGGAGTGATTAGGCTTGGTTTACTATCCTCAGGCTTGACTGGGCTTGGCTCCTCGTCAACAAGGTGTGTTGGTCTAGGTGCTTTCTCCTCTGGAGTAATTAAGCTTGGTTTCCTCTCCTCAGTCTTGACTGGGCTTGGTTCCTTTTCGTCAACATGTGTTGGGCTAGGTGCCTTCTCTGGAGTGATTAAGCTTGGTTTACTATCATCAGGCTTAAGTGGGCTTGGTTCTTTCTCGTCAGTCTTGACTGGGCTAGGTGCTTTCTCCTCTGGAGTGATAAGGCTTGGTTTACTCTCCTCAGGCTTGACCGGGCTTGGCTCCTTGTCATCACCATGTGTTGGGCTAGGTGCCTCCTTCTCAGGAGTTATTTGGCTTGGTTTTTTCTCCTCAGGCTTCAGTGGGCTTGATTCTTTCTCAACAAGATGAACTAGGCTAGGTGCTTTCTCCTCTAAAGTAATAAGGCTTGGTTTCTTATCCTCAGGCTTAACTAGGCTTGGTTCTTTCTCACCAGTCTTGACTGGGCTAGGCGCTTTCTCCTCTAGAGCGATAAGGCTTGGTTTCCTCTCCTCAGGCTCGACTGGGCTTGGCTCCTCGTCGTCAAGATGTGTTGGGCTAGGTGCCTTCTCCTTTGGAGTGATAAGGCTTGGCTTCCTCTCCTCAGGCTTGACTGGGATTGGTTCCTTGTCGTCAAGATATGTTGGGCTGGGTGCCTTCTCTTCGGGAGTAATAAGGCTTGGTTTGCTCTCCTCAGGCTTCAGTGGGCTTGGTTCTTTCTCGTCAGTCTTGACTGGAATAGGTACTTTCTCTTCTGGAGTGATTAAGCTTGGTTTCCTCTCCTCAGGCTTGACGGGGCTTGGCTCCTTGTCGTCAAGATGTGTTGGGCTAGGTGCCTTCTCTGGAGTGATCAGGCTTGGTTTTCTCTCCTCAGGCTTCAGTGCGCTTGGTTCTTTCTCGAAAAGATGAACTGGGCTATGGGCTTTCTCGAAAAGATGAACTGGGCTATGGGCTTTCTCCTCTGGAGTAATAAGGCTTGGTTTCTTATCCTCAGGCTTAACTAGGCTTGGTTCTTTCTCGTCAGTCTTGACTGGGCTAGGTGCTTTCTCCTCTGGAGTGATAAGGCTTGGTTTACTCTCCTCAGGCTTGACCGGGCTTGGCTCTTTGGCATCACCATGTGTTGGGCTAGGTGCCTTCTCAGGTGTGATATGGCTTGGTTTACTCTCCTCAGGCTTGACTGGGCTTGGCTCCTCGTCAACAAAGTGTGTGGGGCTAGGTGCTTTCTCCTCTGGAGTAATTAAGCTTGGTTTTCTCTCCTCAGTCTTGACTGGGCTTGGTTCCTTTTCGTCAACATGTGTTGGGCTAGGTGCCTTCTCTGGAGTGATAAGGCTTGGTTTACTTTCATCAGGCTTAAGTGGGCTTGGTTCTTTCTCGTCAGTCTTGACTGGGCTAGGTGCTTTCTCCTCTGGAGTGATAAGGCTTGGTTTACTCTCCTCAAGCTTGACCGGGCTTGGCTCCTTGTCATCACCATGTGTTGGGCTAGGTGCCTTCTCAGGAGTTATTAGGCTTGGTTTATTCTCCTCAGGCTTCAGTGGGCTTGATTCTTTCTCAACAAGATGAACTAGGCTAGGTGTTTTCTCCTCTGAAGTAATAAGGCTTGGTTTCTTATCCTCAGGCTTAACTAGGCTTGGTTCTTTCTCACCAGTCTTGACTGGGCTAGGCGCTTTCTCCTCTAGAGCGATAAGGCTTGGTTTCCTCTCCTCAGGCTCGACTGGGCTTGGCTCCTCGTCGTCAAGATGTGTTGGGCTGGGTGCCTTCTCTTCGGGAGTAATAAGGCTTGGTTTGCTCTCCTCAGGCTTCAGTGGGCTTGGTTCTTTCTCGTCAGTCTTGACTGGAATAGGTACTTTCTCTTCTGGAGTGATTAAGCTTGGTTTCCTCTCCTCAGGCTTGACGGGGCTTGGCTCCTTGTCGTCAAGATGTGTTGGGCTAGGTGCCTTCTCTGGAGTGATCAGGCTTGGTTTTCTCTCCTCAGGCTTCAGTGCGCTTGGTTCTTTCTCGAAAAGATGAACTGGGCTATGGGCTTTCTCGAAAAGATGAACTGGGCTATGGGCTTTCTCCTCTGGAGTAATAAGGCTTGGTTTCTTATCCTCAGGCTTAAGTAGGCTTGGTTCTTTCTCGTCAGTCTTGACTGGGCTAGGTGCTTTCTCCTCTAGAGCGATAAGGCTTGGTTTCCTGTCCTCAGGCTCAACTGGGCTTGGCTCCTCATCGTCAAGATGTGTTGGGCTAGGTGCCTCCTCCTTCGGAGTGATAAGGCTTGGTTTCTTCTCCTCAGGCTTGACTGGGATTGGTTCCTTGACATCAAGATATGTTGGGCTGGGTGCCTTCTCTTCTGGAGTGCTAAGGCTTGGTTTCCTCTCCTCAGGCTTCAGTAGGCTTGGTTCTTCCTCGTCAAGATGAACTGGGCTAGGTGCCTTCTCCTCTGCAGTAATTAGGCTTAGTTTCCTATTCTCAGGTTTCACTATACTTGGTTTTTTCTCGTCGGTTTTGACTGGGCTAGGTGGTTTCTCCTCTGGAGTGATTAAGCTGGCTTTCCTCTCCTCAGGCTTGACTGGGCTTGGCTCCTTGTCGTCAAGATGAATTGGGCTAGGTGCCTTCTCCTCTGGAGTAATTAGGCTTAGTTTACTTTCGTTAGTCTTAACTAGGCCTGGCTCCATGTCATCAAGATGAATTGGGCTAGGTGCCTTCTCCTCTGGAGTAATTAGGCTTGGTTTGCTTTCCTCAGGCTTCAGTGGGCTTGGTTCTTTCTCGTCAGTCTTGACTGGGCTAAGTGCTTTCTCTTCTGGAGTGATTAAGCTTTGTTTCCTCTCCACAGGCTTCTCTGGGCTTGGCTCCTTGTCGTCAATATGAACTGGGCTAGGTGCCTTCTCCTCTGGAGTGATATGGCTTGGTTTCCTCTCCTTAGGCTTCAGTGGGCTTGGTTCTTTCTCATCAAGATGAACTGGGCTAGGTGCCTTCTCCTCTGGAGTAATTAGGCTTAGTTTCCTATCCTCAGGTTTCACTATACTTGGTTCTTTCTCGTCAGTTTTGACTGGGCTAGGTTGTTTCTCCTCTGGAGTGATTAAGCTTGCTTTCCTCTCCTCAGGCTTGACTGGGCTTGGCTCCTTGTCGTCAAGATGAATTGGGCTAGGTGCCTTCTCCTCTGGAGTAATTAGGCTTGGTTTGCTTTCCTCAGGCTTCAGTGGGCTTGGTTCTTTCTCGTCAGTCATGACTGGGCTAAGTGCTTTCTCTTCTGGAGTGATTAAGCTTTGTTTCCTCTCCACAGGCTTCACTGGGCTTCGCTCCTTGTCGTCAATATGAACTGGGCTAGGTGCCTTCTCCTCTGGAGTGATATGGCTTGGTTTTCTTTCCTCAGGCTTTAGTGGGCTAGGTTCTTTCTCGTCAGTCATGACTGGGCTAAGTGCTTTCTCTTCTGGAGTGATTAAGCTTTGTTTCCTCTCCACAGGCTTCACTGGGCTTCGCTCCTTGTCGTCAAGATGAACTGGGCTAGGTGCCTTCTCCTCTAGAGTAATTAGGCTTAGTTTCCTATCCTCAGGCTTAACTATACTTGGTTCTTTCTCGTCAGTCATGACTGGGCTAGGTGATTTTTCCTCTGGAGTGATTAAGCTAGGTTTCCTCTCCTCAGTCTTGACTGGGCTTGGCACCTTGTCGTTAAGATGAATTGGGCTAGGTGCCTTCTCCTCTGGAGTAGTTAGGCTTGGTTTACTTTCGTCAGTCTTAACTAGGCCTGGCTCCATGTCTTCAAGATGTGTTGGGCTAGTTTCCGTCTCTTCCGAAGTGATTTCGCTTGGTTTCCTCTCCTCAGGCTTCAGTGGGCTTGGTTCTTTCTCGTCAAGATGAACTGGGCTAGGTGCCTTCTCCACTGGAGTAATAAGGCTTGGTTTCCTCTCCTCAGGCTTCAGTGCGCTTGTTTCTTTCTCGTCAAGATGAACTGGGCTAGGTGCTTTCTCCTCTGGAGTGATAAGGCTTGGTTTCCTCTCCTCTGGCTTTACTGGACTTGGCTCCTTGTCAACAAAATGTGTTGGGCTAGCTGCCTTCTCCGGAGAGATTAGGCTTGGTTTCCTCTCCTCAGTCTTTAGTGGGCTTGTTTCTTTGTCGTCAAGATGAACTGGGCTAGGTGCTTTTTCCTCTGGAGTAACAATGCTTGGTTTACTTTCTTCAGGCTTCAGTGGGCTTGGCTCTTCCACGCCAAGACGTGTTGGGCTTGGTGCCTTTTCCTCTGTAGTGAATAGGCTTCGTTTCTTCTCGTCAGGTTTGACTTGCGTTTGTTTTATTTCTCCAATTGGCGGTGACATGATTTGTTTAGGTTTCTCATCTTCAAGTGTTACATTTTTGATTGTTCGACTGACTTTGGTTCCATCAGGTAGTTTATCTTCCTCGAATGTTAAGACTGAGACTTTATATTTAAATATTGTCTTTGTAACGTTACAGTACTCTTGTATGATTGTTGTTATGGTGGATTTTCTTTGTAATGTAGTGCCTTCCTCTGTAATTGTTACAGACGTTGTAGTTGTTTGTTCTTCGGGCTTATTGAATGGCTCAAAAGATTTAAGCGCTTCTTCAATTTGTATTTCCTGAATTTCGTCGTATATCAAGCCAGGTAATTTTTCTTCTACAGTGCTTTGACTTACGTCTTCCGACTTAACGGGGCTAGCTACTTCAGAATCAACTTTCATTGCTTCTCTATCATCAATTTGGTCAGGGCTAGAAATTTTCTCCTCAACTGGGCTAGGCAATTCTTCTTCGAGTTTAGTCAATTTATCTTCGAACTCGAATGGGATTGGGTCTGGTTTTTTATCGAACAGTTTCATCTGTCTTATAACTCGTGTGTATCTTGAGCCATCAGGATGTTCATCAGCTTCAATGGTCATTATGCAAATCTTGTATTTCACAATTTTCTTGGTAACATGTTTGAATTCCTGAATAACGGTTGTTATTAAAGATTCTCTCGTAAATACAATACCTTTTTCAGTTACTGTTTCTACTTTATCAGTAGTATGTTCTTCTGACTTTACCTTAGAAAATTCTTTCAAATGCTCATCAATTTCTGACTCCTGAGCTTCATCACAAATCAAGGTCGGTTTCTTGCCATCAGGTTTTACCTTATGTTCTGGTTTTACAGAGCTTGGTGCCTTTTCATCTGGCTTGATTGAACTTGACTCTTCCTCCTCTGGTTTAACTGAGACGGATTCTTTCACATCAAGATAAATTGGGCCATGTGTTTTATCATCAAGTTTGACTGGACTTGGTATTTTCTCATCCGGCTTGGTTTGGCTAAGTGCCTTTTCGTCAATGTGGATTGGGCTTGGTGCTTTCTCCTTAGTTGTTATTAGACTTGACTGCCTCTCATCAAGCTTGACGGGGGGGCTAGGTGCCTTTTCCTCAAGATGAACAGGACTAGATGCCTTTTCACGTACAGTGCTGTGACTTACGTCTTCCGACTTAACGGGGCTGACTGCTTCAGAATCAATTTTCGTTGCTTCTTCATCATCAATTTGGACAGGACTTGGAACTTTCTCTTCAACCTGGCTAGGCAATTCTTTTTCGGGTTTAGTCAATTTATCTTCGAACTCGAATGGGATGGGGTCTGGTTTTTTATCGAAAAGTTTCATCTGTCTTATAACTCGAGTGTATCTTGAGCCATCAGGATGTTCATCAGCTTCAATGGTCATTATGCAAATCTTGTATTTCACAATTTTCTTGGTAACATGTTTGAATTCCTGAATAACGGTTGTTATTAGAGATTCTCTCGTAAATACAATACCTTGTTCAGTTACTGTTTCTACTTTATCAGTAGTATGTTCTTCTGACTTTACCTTAGAAAATTCTTTCAAATGCTCATCAATTTCTAACTCCTGAGCTTCATCACAAATCAAGGTCGGTTTCTTGCCATCAGGTTTTACCTTATGTTCTGGTTTTACAGAGCTTGGTGCCTTTTCATCTGGCTTGATTGAGCTTGGCTCTTCCTTATCAATTTTAACTGAGACTGACTCTTTCTCATCAAGATGAATTGGACTTAGTGCTTTGACATCAGGTTTGACTGGACTTTGTATTTTCTCGTCCGGCTTAGCTTGGCTAAGTGCCTTCTCGTCAGTATAGACTGGGCTTGGTGCTTTCTCTTCAGGTGATATTAGATTTGACTGCCTCTCATCAAGCTTGACGGGGGGGCTAGGTGCCTTTTCCTCAAGATGAACAGGACTAGATGCCTTGTGACTTACGTCTTCCAACTTAACGGGGCTGAATGCTTCAGAATCAATTTTCGTTGCTTCTTTATCATAAATTTGGACAGGGCTTGGAACTTTCTCTTCAACCTGGCTAGGCAATTCTTTTTCGGGTTTAGTCAATTTATCTTCGAACTCGAATGGGATGGGGTCTGGTTTTTTATCGAACAGTTTCATCTGTCTTATAACTCGTGTGTATCTTGATCCATCAGGATGTTCATCAGCTTCAATGGTCATTATGCAAATCTTAAATTTCACTATTTTCTTTGTAACATGTTTGAATTCCTGAATAACGGTTGTTATTAGAGATTCTCTCGTAAATACAATACCTTGTTCAGTTACTGTTTCTACTTTATCAGTAGTATGTTCTTCTGACTTTACCTTAGAAAATTCTTTCAAATGCTTATCAATTTCTAACTCCTGAGCTTCATCACAAATCAAGGTCGGTTTCTTGCCATCAGGTTTTACCTTATGTTCTGGTTTTACAGGGCTTGGTGCCTTTTTATCTGGCTTGATTGAGCTTGGCTCTTCCTCATCAATTTTAACTGAGACTGACTCTTTCTCATCAAGATGAATTGGACTTGGTGCTTTGACATCAGCTTTGACTGGACTTTGTATTTTCTCGTCCGGCTTAGCTTGGCTAAGTGCCTTCTCGTCAATATAGACTGGGCTTGGTGCTTTTTCGTCAGGTGTTATTAGACTTGACTTCCTCTCATCAGGCTTGACGGGGCTAGGTGCCATTTGATCAAGATGGACAGGACTAGGTACCTTCTCGTCAACATGAATTGGGCTTTCCTTGGTAAAACTAAGGGCCTCATCAGTCACATGTTCGACTGGGCTAAGCGATTTCTCATCAGCCGTAGGAGAAATAAGCTTGGGTTTTTCATATGCAAGCGAGACCTTTCTGATAGTACGACTTATTTTGGAACCATCTGGCAGCTCATCTTCTTCAATTGTTAAAACAGTTGTCTTATACCTGAATGTTGTTTTAGTTACATTAGTATATTCCTGTAATATTGTCGTAACTGTCGATTTTCTGTGTATTACGACGCCTTTTTCAGTGAGTGTTATGATTTGTATCGTTGTGACTTCCTCAGGCTTTCCTGTTGGTTCAAAACTCATAAGTCTTTCTTCAATTTCTAATTCTTCATCTTCATCATAAATTAAGGTTGGCTTATCGTCTGGTGTTTGACTTAAAATTGTTGATACAGTTGGGCTAGGAATCTTTCCTTCTACATCAGTCAAACTTGACACTTTCTTATCATGCTTCACAGGAGAAGCAGGCTTCTCATCAAGGTTTACTGGGCTTATTGCTTTTTCGTCAGGTTTGGTTGGGCTTTGTGCTTTTTCATCTGGCTTTTCTGGACTTAGTTTTGGTCTTTCATGAGAAAGTGATACTTTTCTGTAAGTTCTACCAGTTCTTGTACCATCAGGAAGTTGATCATCTTCGATTGTTAAAACAGTGGTTTTGTATCTAACAATTGTCCTTGTAATGTTACTATATTCCTGTACGATGGTTGTAACTGTAGATTTCCTTGTTATGACAATACCCTTCTCAGTAATTGTCAAAAACTGTGTAGTAGAGATTTCCTCTGGTTTTTCAATTGGTTCAAATCCAATCAGCCTTTCTTCAATGTCCAGCTCTTGATCTTCATCATAAATCAAGCTGGGAATCATATCTTCTGGTGTCTCTTTTACCGGGGTAGTTATTTCCTCTTCAGGCTTTGGTGAAATAGGCGCTTTCTCACTCAGACTTACTTTTTCAAGACTGACTTCATTCTCAGCGCTTATTTTTTCTAATTTTATGTCCAACTTGTTAAGAACGTCTTTAGTTGTGTCGCCAATCTGATCTTTCATTTCATCAAATATAGATAGTACTGGCTTTTTCTCTTGTTGTTTATCAATAAATACTTCTTCTGAATATACTTCCTTGCGCTGGCTTGGTGTTTTTGCCTTTTCGAGAAGCTGCTTGTCAGGGACGAGATCTTTTTCTTTCAGTTCCTTTTCAAGACTTTGTTTCTTCACGATGTCAGCTGGTTTCATTTCAGTTTCCTTTATTATTGCTTTTTCTGGGATTTCTATCTCTGGGCTAGGTTCTTTCTTATCAGATTTTTTGCCAAAGAATCCGAACACTTCGTCTTTGAAAGCGGATACCTTTCCAGCTACTTTTTCTACTCTCGTTTCAGCTTTCTGTAGTAATGTTTTCTTAGGCTCCTTTTCAGGACTTATTGGTTTCTCCTCAACAGGTGATTTTTCCTTGAAAAGTTTTCCAGGTTGTTCATGTTTTTCCAGGATGGTTTCCTTTTCCGGTTTGACAGGTACTTCGTCTAAGCTGATTCGCTTTTCTGAAGCGTCTGGAGTAGCGTCTCCAAGTGCTTTAGACTCGCTTACATCTGAGGGTTTTATTTCATTTTTATCTTGTTGAATTTTCTCTTCTTTTCTCTTTAGGTCAGCTATTTTTTCTTCAAGTTTCTCTAGTGTTTTAGCTGATTCTAGTGTAGTGCTGACTGAAATTATTTCTGCAACATCTACAATGGCATGATCAGTTATGTCCGTACTGATTTGTGCTTCCGGAATTACCGTTTCATGGTCTTTTTCTGCAATCTCTTTACTATCGTCTACTTTATCTTTGATCTTTTCTTCCCTTAGTTCTCGTTTAACTCGCTTACTTTCACTAAGTACTGTCTTATCTGAAGTTTCACTGACGTCTTCTGATGTGATTGACCGCACTGGTGACACTTCTTTCTGTATAGTCTCTGCAATTTCATGTGTGGGCTTTACATCAAGGGTTTTAATTTCTTTAACATCTGCATGCAGATCATGTTTGATTTCTTGTTCACTTGACAAAAGCATCTTTGTTGCTTCAATAACACTAACAGTTTTGTCTACGCTTGGGAAGGCTTCAGGTGATTTACTTAGCAAAGGCGACTTCTCAGCCATGATTTCTTCTAAGCTCTTTTCTGATTTTAGTACTTCAGCGACATCTGCCACAATTTTTTCAACTTCTTTAGGACTTATAGGAGGTTTATCAGCCGTTTCTAACTTACGAGCTTCCTCAATTTCTTTTTCAACGTCTTCAGGTATTGATGGAATTTTTTCGGGCATACATGTGATCTCTTCAATTACAATAATGTCATCTTTGATTGGTGAATCAAGTGTAGTGATGTGGGTTTCTCTTAATTTCTCAGTATACTGACCATAGTCATACTCAGCATCGTCGTATTCTTTAACGGGTTTTAGGTCTTTATCAGGAGTTGCTGAAACTTTCATTTGCTCTTGATACATTGGGGACTCAGGTGCCGAACCAGGCGTCACAGTAACGAGTTCAGGATGTGATGCGCCTTGAACAGTTTTTACCACAACGTCATCTTGTACTGCTTTTATTCCTTTGTAAGACATAGTGGATTCCTGGTCTAGAAGTGGTAGGTCTTTAGGAACTTTAATTTCATCCGTTTTGCGTTTCATGAATTCTTCTTCTGGTGTTTTCTTTTCTACATAGGTTCTATAGTCTACTTCTTCGTGCAAAGGAAGGTCGGCTACTTCATCAGGTGTCTTGACAATTTCTCTTATAGGCACTGGTATGGCCTCAAGTTTAGGACTTCTTTCAAGAGATAATGGTTTAGTATCTACTAAGTTTTGTGGTGGAATTACTTCCTTTGTTTCCTCTTGAATGTGTTTTTCTTCAACTTGTTGATCTTCTTTGATATCATCAAGAGTTATTCGTTCATCTTCAGGTAGAGTGGGTGCAGTTGTTGCACCAGACTCGATAGTAGTAGAGATTTTCTCATCCGGTTGAGACTCTTGAACCTGCATTTCAAGAGAATCTTTAGGTTTGGGAATACTCTTACTATCAGATGTTTTCTTTTCACTGCTAATATCTTGTTTTTCTTCAACACTCACTGAGTGTTCCTTAGATTCAATGTGTTTTGTTTCCGTTTCAATAATCGCTTCAGTCTTTATTTGTGTTTCTTCTGGTTTTTCCTGTTCTAATACTGTGACATCTTTCTTTTTCTCTGATTCTTCTTTGTCCTTAGCGTGTTTTTGTAATTCATCTTCATGCTCATGGCTATCTTGTCGATCCACAACAGAGTCCTCAGTATATTGCTCAACTTCTTCCTTTTCAATAATCAAATATTCTTCTTCAAATTCACCGTCGGCAGTCGTTTCAGTCTTAGTATCGTCTAACAAGCAAGTAATTTTTTCGATATCCGATCGTCCTACAAACTCAATTTTTTCCTCAGCTTCACTATCCCTGTTAAATACTGCTTCAATTTCCCTAACAATTTCTTGTTCTTCCCTCTCATCTAACTCTTGCTGCTTCATATCATCAATTGACTTTGAAGTTTCTTCGTCAGATTTCTTTGCATCTTTTAGAATATCTTCGTAGTTAACTCTTTGTAAACCCTTTAACTTTGAAGAATCAGCCTTAACTGACTTCACTGATTTAGTTGGACTCTTCATAGCTTTTAATCCTTTTACTGGTGATGATAGAGGTCTAGGTCGGCGGGAAATAGGTTCTCGTTTAGCTTTAATTTCTTTCTTTTCAGTTGGTTTAGCTGTAAGGTCTCGTTTAGGTGATGCTTGTTTATATTTCGATTCAACAACCATACGATTTTTAGCTTCTTTGGTGCTTTTAGCTGGAGTGCTACCGGGGCTCAGTCTTCTGGTTTTGGCTTTAATTTTTTCTTTAATCGCTGGTGCAGATGGAGTAGGTTTGGCGTCAACTGTCTTTTTGGGTGTCGTTGGAGGTGATTTTTTGTCTTCAGTCACTGCCTTTTTGTCAGTGCTCACTGTTGTTTTCTTTTCTGAAACAGCCCGCGTTGCACGATGGCTGATTTTACTCCTAGTCATCGATGACGCTATTTCTGATTTGCGAGTATCTACCCGTGCTTTCTTTTCTACTTTAGGTTTCGGTTCAGCGTCAACTTTTTTAGCATCAGCCTTAACTACAGAGTCTTTAACTTCATCAGTCTTATCAACGCGTTTTGTTTTCTTATCCACAGCCTTCTTTTTGACTTCCTTCTTTTTAGGTAGACCGTCTATCACAGTGCTCTCGTATTGAGCAATCTTATCATCTAGTTTAGTTTCTATTCTCGCAGTGATAGCATCGTGTAAAACGGAGTCCATTTTATCTTCTCCGTCTACGAGTTCACTAAGTAATTTATTGTCTATAATATTTTTCGTTTCTCCTTCCTTGAGGTCCTTTGGTGGAGGTTCTGGTTCAACGAGTTTTTCTTCTTTCGTCTTTTCAGCAATTATGCTTCTTTCTTTGCTAGTTTTAGTTGCAGCTTTAGCACTAGTCTTTGTAATTGGGACTGTAGTTGTCGTTGTGGTGGCAGGTGGCGTCGCGGGAGCTATCTGCCTTCCCGTGCAAGTGGGGTGTTGTAAAAATTCTAAATGTTTGAGCTTTTCTAAGCCTTCGAAAATTTTGTGTTGCGGAGTCGATCCTGGGAACATTATCCTGGTAATCGTATCGTCAGGGTTGGCTGGGCGCCACACTAGTAACGCGCATATCGATACTAAGTTCGGTATCGGGAAATTGAACTGTCCGGATACACTAGCGCCTTCGAATAGTTTCTGTTCACTGTTGTGCCAACGTTTTAGAAATTCACGAACGTATTTAGAGTCCTTGGACGGATTCAGTACGTACATGTCTAAGGTTCCTGAAATCAAAGAAAAAATAAGAATAAGAATCAGATTTGGGTATATTACTCTGACTTTAAGCTGCAAAAATACTTCAACTGGCCTTGCAGTATTAACAGATATGAATGAATTAATTAAAGGAAGGCTGTTTACGTACTAAGTTGATTCATATCCAACAATCATAATTACGACTGACATTATATTATATATATATTACTTAGTTTGGATGTAGGAGGTCCGCAATGATTCATATTTTTTCAAAAATGTTTTCACTGATAGAGAGCTTACTATTGCCGAGTGCCATAAGATTATGTTAAAACAAGTAACATCACGCTGGCAAGTCGTGAGCAGAAGCTAGTCTAAGAAATATAGGGGTACTTAGGATTTGTTCCCGGTTGATGGCAATAATATAATCTCGCCCCCCATAATATGGGACTTGAACATAACTCCCGAAATGTGGTTTGTTCTATTAGGTACACCTCTGCCTAGTCCTTCAGGGATTAGAGGCGTGATGTTGTGCTTTTTTAAGTTATTTATAGAAGTATAGTATAACGTACTTTGGGCTTGTGCCCAGCTGTAATTACGCAGGCTAACAGTATCAATAAAACGTACCATGTCCAACTTTGTGGTACAAGTTGATGGGTTCGGGGTTCCGGTAGCAGTGCTGCGGCTTGAGGTTGATGTGGCGTAGGTCGGCCATCATGTTTGAGCCCTCCTGCAGCAGCGACACCAGCAGCGGGTCCACGTCCTTGTCTCCGTCGGGGCTCGCGAGAGCGCGGCGTTCCTGGAAACGGAGATATTTTGGGACTGAATATATTGTTTTGCAATTCATTATTGAACGCCGCCGCCGCGTAAATGAAGTTTTATTTAATTAAAATAATGTACTTATTTGACTTATTTATTAGGTGTTGTATTGACTTATGTCACAGGATCTGATTTTCGGAACCATTACTGGATTAGTAATTTGGGTCTTACAGCAGAAGTGCTGATATTCAGCCTGAACCAGTTTTAATGAAATGACCATTGTCTTAAATTGAATTATTGTATTTGCGACTTAAAAAAACGATTCCGGTCAGTCTTAGCAGACCAATCGGCAAGAAGTAGAAATCTAAATCAGACTCATCAGAATTTATTAGACACGCATTCATACCCCGACACATCACATAATATCACTCGTTTTTAGAACTTTTTGTTAGTCTCTCGAGGTTATAACGACGCGGCCGTACTTGGTATAGGATCACAAGAAACTGACTGGAAGGTGATACTCTATGCTTCACTGATTAGCGTAGATTATAGAACACTATGTTCAGACTACATTGATTCTATTAATTTACATACTGCTCGTTTACGGACTATACCTACTTAGCGTGACATTGGCCGTGCTACAAAACTGTTCACTGGCCCATACTTTTTCTGCAGCATTTGATATTCTAATTCAGTCAAAACTTCGAAGACATGACGTGACATCTACTTATCCGTACTGGGCCCACGTGGTGGAAAACGGTTCACTCCCTTTCACAGAGTGAAGGCCAGTGGAAGCAATATCGGCCCATTATGCTGTACAAGATATTCTAATACAGATCGTGTCGACACAAGAGAAGTTCAGTAAACATATTTGATAAGCCGATATTAGTATGAATGAAGTAATTTTCTCGATAACATAGCAAAGGCATAGTTGGTCCACCAGAGTACCTTTAGTAAATCTGTTCTACTAGATTCTAAAGGGCACAAAACTAGTAAGCAGCCTCTCCAATCATGTGTATCAGCGTAGTGTCATGTTTCGGCCTTGTAAGGGCGTCTGCATGCCGCCTGCACCCTGCTGCCATTGTCGGAATAACTCATTGGCAATGTAGAATATAGTAACTGAAGGTGTGAAATCCGGCTGGTTGATAACGGTAGAGATTTGCTTGGAGATGATGAGCAGATTGGATCAAAAAACTGGTTTAGTGTCAAAAAAATGTATGCGGATTCCACGTAGAATTAGACTAGTGGTTACTTAACAAATCTTTTTTTTAGAAGAATTTGTTAAAAATGAATTTGTTCTCTTATTTATAAGTACGGTAGCATTTTTCCACATTATGGAATACATCATACTTGTACATCTTTCCAATTAGTATAATTTATTTTCTAACAAGTCTTTCTGGTTAGATTTTACTTCGTTTTGTTTCCCAGTCGATTTGTTTACTTATATTTCATATAGAAAATGGATGGCTGGCGGAACCCAAGAAGGATGATGTTGATGGACAAAGTTGAATATTTTCCCATTATAAACTGGAAAGAGAGCAGCCATTGACTTGCAGCGGAACACCACGAATTCTTGATAATGATAATGCATGATAAGAGTAAGCAATATAACTATTCTCACCTCTAAGTTACAGAAGAAGTGGCCAATCTGAGGGTACACGGTAGCACCGGCCTTGCGGCGCAGCACGGAGGCCATGCCGGACATAGAGCAGTTGTTGATCCTGGTGAAGAGGACGGCGTCCAGGCGGTCCAGGTGGCGGGCGAAGTCCCACCAGCATGACTTGCGGGAGAACCCTCCGTCAACTGGAAGGTGGAGAAGGTTTAGATTAAAACATTTTTATTTGAAGTAAGACACAGTTGTGAATGAAACCCTAAAGGTGCTTTTCCGACACGTCATGCCGCAGCGATTTAATGCCGATCGTGGCGTCACAACTTCAACGGCAGTTGCAGCTGTGCTTCTCATCTTGTTTCGAGATAGTCATTTGTTAAACTACCCTACCTATTTGCCTATTTGCAACCCTCTTTGCCGCCAATTCTAACATTGTGTTGGTTACGTTAGCCTAGGTACGTTACTTTTCCAAGAGATTATCACATTTATAACGTAACTTCATCATGAAAAAGAAACTTAAAACTAAAATCTAAATAAAAGTTGCATCTAGCTAAAACCATATTTTACGAAACAGTAAACTTAGCTATACGAGGTTGGATTAGATCCTGCAACCTTTAGATCGTCAGTCACCGTGACTGCCACTGCGCTATCATCTGCTAACATCTCCTTGGCACGGAGTAGCGTGTGTTTAGAACGTTCCAGAATGTTTATGTGTTTAGGTTTCAACTGCAGAAAGGCTAACGCTATAGAATTGTCATTGTTGATAACGAGGATTTATTTGATGCTAGATATCTGGATTTATGAGATCTTTGAATTGTATGCAGTCAGTTAGAATTTCTGTAGGTAACCATAGTTTCAAAGGCGATGCTTTGCATTCTTAACTGTTATATAAAAAATAATGTCTTATTCAAGTTATGCTGGTAATCGTAAAATGATAAAAATTACATAAATCCCCAGAAACGTCCGCTCTTCACATTTGTTGGGGTGCTAGATGGGGAGAAAAGTGGCGGGTCGAAAATGCCCCAGCAACACATATGTCGATTAAGTTAGTTTGCAATTGTGACTATAAAAGTGTGGATTGTGCCGACATTATTTTCCAATACTGCTGTAACTTTTCTGTCTTAAAATTAATCGGTCATTGCTCAAAGGTTAACCCACAGACTGAAGGAGGCTACTAATTCTACAACTGTTTATTACAGTTCATGAATATTTAGCTTACAACTTGAAAAGGGTTAAGCAAATCAGCAGTCTATAATAAAAAGAGCAACTCGATTCCGAGTTTAACAATAGGTGTTAATTAAACTCAAACACAATGTACGTGGTTCCAGCACCGCAGTTCGCATAAATTCCTAAACCATATTCAAGTATTCACACCAAACAACCACCCTATTTAAATCTAATCACATGAATACAGTTCATCCCCCGAAATCAGCATACAAATTACACACAGTCTGCCGTTAGGCATACATTGAAGGCTTGCCATGCAAACTCGTTCGCAAACACGTTTCAAATACGCAATAGGATTCGAACATTCCCGAATAGTCACTGAAGCGAAATTCCAATTTGAAATGATGCTCCCGGTAAACAATAATCAGGCTTGCATTGTCTCATATTGCTTTTAATTTATTTTTGTAGGCACTGAACTCATTGGTTTCTGCCAATGAGCCTTTGATTCGAGAAAATTAAATGTAGTCGAATGAGGTCGAATACTCGGATGCTGATTTAAATAAAGAACGGAATGTTAAGTTTTTAATTGGATGTCAGTTTGATGTGTGCTTGGCAGTTGATGGACTTCAATGGAACTCGGGTACTGACCATTTTATGCTTTTAAATATCCGTTGTGGTAAAGATACCTTGTTTGGCTATTTTTTGCAAGTACCTACTCGAATTTATTTGATGTCACTTAATTAAAGGGCGTAAGTAAGGAGTTTTTGCTGAAATAAATAAATCGCGCAGGCGTAGACAGTGTCACCTTCTTTCACCAATAACCATAATGAAAAAGTAAAAAATGGTCTGAATAAGGTATGAACAGCTAATATTAACCCTGTTAAAATCGTTTTAGACGCATAAAACACTTTTAAACCGATTGCCACCAGTTTATCCATAGGCTCTTTGATTTATCTTCAAAATTACTTTGCCTAAAATACTTCATAATTAGACACTATTTAAATCTCGAACACTTAAATCCAACCTTATATTGCTACCAACCTAATGTAATAATCATAAACCACTTCAACTAAAAATATTATAATAAAAAAATATTGACAAGTAACAACTCAAACAAGAACGATAAAATCGTCTGATGAACTTTTGATTGAAAAATAAATTGGAGCGGGAATGCGCGACGATGTGCATTTTGTTTGAACAGAGAATAACGCTGCCTCGCACCAATTTGTTTGCAGATTGCGGGAAAATTTTAGATTGACAGGTGATTCGGTGTTACCGATTAAAAAGTAAAAAAAGGGTTGAAAAAATATTGGTAGAAAAATAAATTTGGAAGTAAAAAAGTTGTTTTAAGAATTAAATAAACCATTTAAGTCCGTCAATGTTCGTATTTTATAAAACCTTTTCACAAAATAAATAGAGATTACAAAAAGCTTTTCCATTATTGGTCTTGTTCTCGAATTGGTTCATTATACAATTTCCAAAGCGGCAAGACTAATATTCTTAATGCTCCATTACTATTCCATCAAAATATTAATTCCGCAAACAACCAAAACAGGCCAGTTTACTACGTGACTACATTAGAATTCTAGGGTTGTTTACACTAAGCCTACAGAAGCGGACATTAATTTCCAATTCCAAATAAATTAGAAACCTATTAAAACTAAACAATCATTTATTCTCCTACTTTGACCGTTATTTAAAAAATATTTCCAGCCTAATATTTTACTAACGTAGATACATATTTCAGTCATTACGGGTAAACCTGCCAACCAGTTAAAACCAAGGGTACATTACAAAGATACTGGGTTGTAGATGTCAGATAGGTAGTCGCTTCGTTGCACCCGGTTAGACTGGTATGGGACCCCAACATAATTATGTAGTTGACATAAGGAAAGGAAAATGATGACGTAAAAATGTGTTGCTATAATAACCTACTACATCAAAAGGAAATGCAAACCTAATTAAGAACACTCCAACATTATTATATGACACACAGAGACTTAAAGCCAACGACGTGACACCACCAGTAGTGAGCGTGTTTATACTTGTGTGAGTTTACTTAGTAACACGACGCTACACGCTCTCGGCCGTGACGTGACACAAAAGGCTTAATGGGAAATACTGTTTGTGGAGTATGTCTGTGTTTTTATCCAGAAAATTTCTGCCAAAGAGAATATGCTTGACATTATTCGGTTTCAGGCATGGTGTGGCATTAATCTATGTGCAGAAGTTGAATATTTTGTTTGAGATTGGCAGCTAGATAATTGAACACGTTGGATATGTAGGTACTTGGTATCGGATTTTGATCTGGAAATATTTAGCTATAAAAATAATAGTATTTTTCTCTACATATCCTTATAAATAATATACAAGGCAACGTAAAGCGCCCGTAACTCATGTTATACGCAAAGACAAAACTTCAACATTTCCATGTAAACCATCTTACCAGCGTGACAGTCACGTTCTGTGGGTGTTTGTTCAACACGCTGTCCCGCTGTTGACTGGGCGTGACAGTGTAGGTTTAGGATTAAATGGAAAATATTGTTTGTGAAAAACTCTCAGGTATGAGAGTTTTGTCGGTACAACCTAGAATAATTTCTGTTGGTAAAATAATTTTTTTTTGGTCTAATTGATGGAGAGATTGAGTATTAAGCTGAAAGACACTAAAAAAAATTGTGTTTACTTTCAAAAAGTAAGAAAATAATAATATTCAACAGCTTTCTCTGCCTCTTACAAGTAAAAACCAACAAAAACTACTAATCTGTTTTACTAAACTTTTTAACAACAAAGTAATAAGTACAATAAGCCCAATAAGTTAGGCAATCAATATAATTTAACATTATTTTACTGCAGCACCTTTCAATAAAACACCTCTGCAAGTAATTTTTAGAGCTCCATTTCTCCTGTTAGCGTGTCGTCATGCAGATAAGCCAACAGACAACAGCGTGACAGTACCGTGTCCCGGCGAGTTTACTTAGTAACACGATAGCACCCTCTTCGCTTGACGCGAGCGGTGGGTTAATGGAAACCGTTGTTTGTGGGGCACACTTTATTTACGTAGCTAGCAGCTGGTAAATCTAGGTACCCTATATTTTATGCTGAGGTTAGTGTATAAAGATCCCTTTACTGATGTAGTGATATACGGAGAAGGGTATCTGTATAATGGATATTTCTTAATATTGGTTGGAGAGACTAAGGTAGGATTTAACAGGGGTGCAAATTAAGGCTAGGTTATTTTTACCGATTAACAATAAATGTTTTTACCGATTCTCATATAGTCTGTGGGAGATTGGCCAGAGAAAACCGCTCAGAGAGAAGAGTGGAAGGTCATGGGGAGACCTTTGCCCAGCAGTGACACAATACAGGTTAAAAAAAATCAATAAACATTTCAGACACGGTATTCGACATCCTACTATTTTTTTATTTATGTTTGTACATGTCAATATCCATTGTCCAAGTTATCGAATGAATCAATGGAAAAACGCTCATTTTGCTAAAATTATAATCAAAAATATATAAAGTTTGTTAGGACTAGCCTCGTTCTCACCTACTCAGTGAATTTTGTTTGACCAACGTCAGGAAAAATGGTCCAGAACGTGACGATCCCTACTTACATTATCCTAACATGACAAAATACCATCACGCTGGCAACTTGTCGTGACACGCGGTTACTTTCGTAAATTGTAGCTTGTTGAACACAAGATGATGTTTCTTTAGTGCCCAATGATATGTACCTACCAGATGACATAAAATCTAAAGATAAATTGTAGCACAGTAGACTGGGCCCACGCGGTGGATTGTGGTTCAGTCCCTCTCTAAGAAAAGAGGCCTGTTCCAGCAGTGGGAACATTATAAACTGATTATGTTTATAACTATGTGAAGACTGAAAGTAACGGTCTTCAACTGAATTATTCCAAATGAAAACTCAATAAGACGAAAGAACTCATTAAATCAGCAATATATTTGAAATCTAATATTGCTAGTGCAGTCGCAGAAATATGCTTTATTCAAATTCAATATCTCATGTAGGAAATCGCAGAAATGGATCGGGTGAATCAGCAAATATTCGTTCAATGCAAAGTGGAAAGGTCTACTTTAGAATATTAAGTTAAGTTGAACTAAAATTTTGAATATGTTAAAAGTCAACGACAAATTTTCTATGAATCTTGTTGTTTCGGGGACGGATCCTATTGATGGAGCTAACTGTGTTATACAGAATATTGTATGCAAAATTTGTATCCTGTATAACACAGTTAATGCAGAAGCACTTATAGTAGAAGTGAAGATAGGTACAACTTATAATCATGTTTCAACGTAGTAATGATTCAGACCATTATGATCCTTTAACAATGTTTCAAAGTAAGTAGAGGATCTTTAGTCAAATAAACGTAATAATTTTAATATAAGCAGACAAGCCTATTGACACAATTTGACTTCAATACATCCCAGACAGAAGACTTTCAAACAAACAACCATAGCAGTTAACAACAACAAAGAACAAAACAATTATCTAAATACCGAGACGTTTCGATCCAAACCTCCACAAACAATATAACATTGTGAATCTGACAGGCCCTCAGCGAACGCTCGAGCGTCTTTGTACCGGAGACAACCAATATTTCTTTGGCACAGTACCAACTTGTAAGTGGCTGTACTGCCTTCGAGATTGTGTCAAGGTTCGACTTTTGTAAGTCAATTGGTTGTGGAATTTTCTTGTAAATTGTAGTCTTTTGTGGGAAACTATGTAGACAATCTGGGATGTAGTAAGTGGATTCGAGAGGACCACCTTTTAGCAGAGGCTCTATGTAGAAGTTTATTCACTTCAAGGAAGTTTTGAGTATGCATTGCACTGATTGAACAATGGCATTCCTGGAAAGAGAGTGCCTACTGAGATAACGACTAATAGAGAAGTATGGAACGACAAGAAATGTTGCACCGTCCCCAAATAAATTCGGATAAGGACCAGAGAATGACGACGATGATAAATATTCTTTCAAGAGTTTAAGATGAATTCCGGACAAAATAAAGTCGTAAATCCTTTAAAAGACATTTGCCATGACATTATTAACCCCTAATCACTAAAATTATTCAAGCTACCAAGCAGTAAAACTCCAAATTTCTTCCAACAACTTCAGCCCAAATGCGAGTGAAGAAACCATAAACAGTCAAAACAACAAAAGACTCTTACAACTAAATTGTAAAATTTTCAACACGAAGTACGCGGAGTAATCTTCCCAATGTAACCAAGAGAGGAGTTTTGGCAGCGCGCCAATGAAAAGCGAACAGCCGAAAAAATCCGCATTGAGTGCCTGAGGCGCCTAGGCGTGTCGGCCTTACGTGGTGAACCGGGCACTGTATTTACCGAAGCTTAGTCAGCTGGTTTATGTAATACTTGGGGGAAAAGAACTAAGTTAATTTTAACCCGATTTTACTCCTCAGTAAAGGTGGAGTCCCAGAGGCAAGATTAGCCTCTTGCTGCCCGTAGTGGAATTTATCAATTAGATTAACGAGAAGCTTGGTAGCTGGGAGTTTTCCTACGTTGTGCTATTTGTAAAGGCAGGTACGGTTACATTGTAATGGAATTAAGGCGAAAGTACTTTGTTAGTATCAAATTATGTCTAACTGAATTTCACCCTTTGAGAGAAAATTTTTCACTATGATAAAATAGACAATATTTATAACTGCACCAGGACTCCTAAATACATTATATTGTTGAAAACTAGGGACACTACTAGGGATTCGCTGTTACTAAAAAGTCCACAGTAACAACACAACAACTAATCCAATATTCCAGAATTCGATCACGAGTAACCAACCGAATTCCTCAGGTGTGCTAAAAATACACGATACATATCGCGTTGCCCAAAGTAACTGGGTTGTGGGATCAGATAGGTATACTCTCCTCGTCGTTTTAGCAACCAAGCCAATATTGTTCGCAGTGATCCTCCTACTCTTGCATCAGTCTTCAATCACAAGCAAACCAAACAAAATTTTCTCTTCGGCGTCCCACAAGGACCTATTCTCGGTCCTCTACTTCACTAAAGCCACTTACCGAGCATATTAAATCCATTGATGCCGAACAGCGCAGCATCGCCTTGTCCTCCCGGGAACACGTAGAGCGTCGGGTGGCTGAACCTGATGTTGCCCACCACGTCGCTCGACACCAGGAGCTGGTCCAGGCTGGCTGGCACTACGTAGGGGTCCAGGTATGCTGTGGAGAAGAGGTAAGGTCAGATTGGTTCTACTAGTCATGTAAAGTTAAGATAGTAAAGATTAACGGCCTGACTGTTTATTATAAGGGTATATATGGTTCATAATGGTTTTAAATGCCACCATAGTCGCTCGTACCATAATGATTTGCAACTTATTTGCGATATATAGGGCCAGGAGGCTGACTGTTTTCTTGCATGTCACCTCTACTTTGGTCAAATATTGACCTGATATAAGATTCCCTCCAGTGGTCTAGTGTGAGAAAAATGTTTTCTTTTTAAAGACAGTAAAATTCATTTCCTAAGAAAGAGTGTTATTGTTTGTCCATTATTGTCTTGTTTAATATCCGGTAAAATGTTGTTGTGTCTGGCATGAATATTGTAAGAAAATAAATGAAAAACTAGAATATTTATTTTCTGGTATTGGTTGTCCATATCTATCTATGTTTAAATATATATTACAGTCGTATCTATAGGCAGTAGTAAGTCTTCTCCCAGAATTATTAGGTTCAACATAAGCGCTACCTCTCTTCTTATTAAAAACGAAAACAACTTTACATTACACGAGAATTCAGATTACTTTTCTCACAAAATTTTTATTTTCACCGTTACCATTTAAAAAACTAACTTGCTCTCATATTAAAATTCTTGAAAAAGAATGGTCAGTTATTCTAACTATATGCTATGAAACTTAATTAAACGAACACTTCATGTTAAAACTTGGTTCCAAGTTCTAATTCGATTTTTATCACTAATTAACGAAGGATTTACGAGACAGATGTTTTGGGAGTTTCAGAAGATGTTTCTTATCGTTTCTCCCTGCTATTAACAGGGATTATAAAGTGAAATTATTATTAGATAAATTTTGTTGTGTAATTGTAATTTTTTTGTGTAATTTAAAATTGTGATTGATCTTCAAGAAAAAATAAGATGATGTCTTATTTAATTTTTTCGTATCATGTTTGGCTGGAAAGTCATATCATCCTTCAAACATGATACGACCCCCCCTTTTCTAGTGGCGTGATTAAAATTGACTTGAAGACTTACAGAGAAGTAAAGTAAGGGATAAGAAGACATGAGAAATTAAATTGTGATAAGAGCAGGAGAAGAATGATGATATTAATCGTAAAAGAAGAATTAGAAATTTGGTAATATCATATCATCTCTACCTTAGAGATGTTCACTTTTGAACCAACTTATGTTTTGCATTTAAACAGCTTTTTTATTAAAAAATAACATACTAAAAACAAGGGCAATTATAATTTAGAATCACAACTAATTCATCAAACTAAACTAGAGCGTGTGAACATTAAAGCACCTAAAAACTACAATTTTCGCGCAAAACATTTTAAAATTTAAATAATAATTAACAGAAATATGGCCCATTTATCAACGCAAACAAAGAGAGAATAACCCGTGAAACGCGTTCAGGGGATAATAGACCCTATTAACATTTATGTTCGCAGAGATTTGAGCTAAATCCTAGTATTCACTGGGTTTTAACAGCACAATACTGCAGTGCAGTGAATAGCCTGCTTTAGTATGAATGGTCTTTATGTCTATGGAAATAGGGGTGGGAATATAGAATATAGGAATATGCTTTGTAAATGGATCTTTTTAGTTGTTCTATGGAGTGGATTAAGTTAGTGCAGGTGGTTTTGATAAGGATGGATTAATATTCAGTGTCTTGGAGAATGGCTCATGAAATGAATGAGGCACAGGAGCGTGGAGCCTGGTGCAAGAAAAGAGGGACCTTGTCCCAGCAGTGGGAGAAGATGGCGATGTGGATGATGTCTTTGAATAACAACGTTGTATATGAATTACGTAGAACACAGTGAGAAGCAAAAGATTAAGCAGATTTCTTTACTGATGGACAAAGAATGGCCAAGAGAATAACGGGCGTTTCGGGGACTGCCGTTCTTCTCCACATTTCTTCAAACTGTAGATACCTACACTTCTCTCAGTCTTTGTACTGAAAACTCATTTGTTTTTAAGATGCCTTTAAGCCTATATATCGAGAAGCTTACATTTTCCCCAACTAATTGCATTAAACACAATTTTATCCAACATAAAACTTGTCACAACAAAACTAACCTACTTTCTATGCAACCTTAACTCAACCAAGGAGAACCTAACAAGCTTCCATGACCTAGATCGTATCCTAACAACCTGCATCCGCTACTCCGACCCAATCAATAACCAGGTCCCGACTTACCCGCCCTAATAACTCTCTCACCTGAGCAGCTATCAACGCATTTCAAACTTTATAACCTGTATGATAAAGTTTAAAGTTGAACGACGGTCGATGTGCCACGCCTGAGTGGTCAGAGTTAATTTCAAGGATGTTGCTAATTATTTTCCGTGTACCTAGTTGATGCTTTTCTAATTAATGGCGATCTAGGTAAACAGGGCAATGTGACATTATTTAGAGATACCTACTTATGTCCGTGCTACTACTACTAATGCACCACCATCTGCCTAGCCTATCAGCCACTAGGCGATCACTAACACGCTTGTTTATAAACAAGTCAATGTGATTACTTGAGTAAAAGTAATAACTTAAGACACAATTTATTCTGTAGTTTAGTAATTGCTTAAAGTTAGAACTATCAAAAGTTAGAATTCTTAATTTTTCTTTCTTTGACGGTTCTTACTTCGTTCAAATGCTTGTCTATTGCATAAAAATGGTTGCATAAGTAATTACATAAACTCAAGTAATTACGTTGTCTTGGCTGTAGATACCAGGGTAATTTGCGACACCAATTCTTCGATCCTTAGACAAGTGTCGTTTAGCAACAGATCTCTAAAAAAATGACGGGAACAGAACTATACTTAAAAAAAACCATAGCGAAGTATCGAAAGAGCAGCTTTAGACGTTTTTAACATGACTTTAGTAAAAACGGGAACCTTGTTACGTATTTTCTTCTTCTCTCCTACTACTATCTACTTTAAAAGAAATAATTTGTTTACTAAGCCAAAAAATGTTTTTTTTTTTTTTTTTTCAAATTGTTATTTAATTGTATTGTGTTTTGATAATTAATCAATTATTTCTTTTTTATTTTATATATCTGAGTAATGTTAATTTAGTGGCACCTTTTACTTTATCTTAATTTTGTTAACATGCGGATAATGCAGTGGGCTGCAATATTGTTAATACTACATTATGTATATTATTGTTATTTGTTAACATTATATATTGTAGCTGTTTATTGTCCCATAATAAATAAAATAAAATAAAAAGAATAACGTTCAAACCAGGTTTGCCCAATTATTCGGAAGCCCATGTTCAACATTTACAAAATAAACCAGAATATCTAAACAAAGACGTACCACGTTCATCAAACGTGTCCAAAGGATTACAAATTTCCAATTTCAATTTTCGTCACATATTGTCCCAAAATAATTACAACCAGGCCTTAGTTTCGAGTCTACATTGTCCCGAGGCTCTAGTGTCAATATATTGGCAGATTTTAATTTCGTCCGATCAAAGGTTAGGACTAGAGCACAAGGTAAACAATAAAATGGCCTGGCTATTGTAAGGCCGGCCCGGAATCCGCTTATTGAAAATTCCTGGGATGACGTGCCAATACACACTTATAATGGTTTTATTTGTTTTTAATATAGGAGCCGATACGGTTGGAGTTTTTGGTCAAGTGTTTTGGATCGTATCATGTTTATTAGTTCTCGATTCATTTGTTCATCTGTAGTTATACTTGCGAATTTTATGAAATGTAAAGCAAAAATCGTGTGAATAATGCTTTTATAATATAAACCCGAATCGGTATAGTAAATACATAATTTCATCTTAGTCTATCTGTAATTTCATATTGAAACGCTGTATAAAACAACTTTGAATTTTCAGAGCACTTTAACAACTGCAGTTCTAGAACTTTTTTTTCCAAGTCTTCCGCAAAACCTTGTTTTAACAGTTCATTACCCAGTTCAGTACACAGGCTGCAAGTATTACAGGCTATTTCCCAAGTCTTGCTAGACCGTTAGTGCCTAGACTGAAACCATTGTCCTATAATGTCCGAACCCTCTTGAAGATATTACTATATAGACGAGAGCTTTAATGTATCTCATGTAACGTCTTTGATGAGAGGACTAAGATGGCGGACTTAAGTGTCGTAGTCAAGCTCTGGGTTTTATTGCTAGAAAGGTTTTCTTTGTTAATTACTAGTTTTTGATGAGACAGAATTCAGAGGGAACGAGGTCTTAAATTCTGGCTTTTGTTATTAAATTCTTATGATGTGTCTTCAATTGAATTTATTCCTTTAAATTAAAAGTGGAGATTCGTTAGGTTTTCGCCTTTTTCACCGTCTGTTACGTGGTTATATGTTTTCTAAAGAAAAGCAGAGTGTGAAACCTAACGTTAACTTCAGTTTTATGTTCTAGAACTGGACCATCAAACTAGAAAGTTTCGAAAATATCGATTGTTTCCTCATATATCGTTGCTGCACAAATTACTTGGCTTAATATTAAACCGCACAGTAGACAAAATAGCACGTTACTACGGCTAATATATTGCGTTGAGCACCATATTTGGTGTAAACAGATTGGTGATTTCAGCATGTTGTTATAATAACACATAGTCTACCATCCTCTATTGTTATGATAAAGATTATAATGAATGTAGAACCTTGTATTTCAACCACTATAACAATGTAAAGAGTTATAACAAGCACTGGATTGTTTATAAGCTTTTATTTAACTTGCCTTGATGGTTGGTTAAAATGTATTGGTCAAATCTATCTACTGAATTTCAAACCAGTTCCCCCCAACCGACTGATCAGAAATTTTGCACACACCTTTGGTTCTGGTGACAATACATTTTTATGAGAGACATGACTTGATCCTGCAGCCAGGATCACCTCAATGATTTATTAAACGCGTTCAATGTTGATAAATAAACCTAATTTTCTACTTTACATGTAAATAAAAGCTTGTTTATTTTATATCTAAAATACTGCTCATCATCCTTTATTCATATATAGAGCTTATTAAACTCAGAAAACTGAAGATTAAGTAGCCTGATACACTTTTTCCCAAACTTCCCTCTTTACCAAAACATGCTAAAATTAAACATCAAAATGCTTAACGTTGAGCGTTTCAATAAAACTTTAAACGGCTAACCGATAGGTGTAAGTTGTAAAAGCAATTTAAAGTTGTAACAAGCTGCGGATACAGCCGACATACGACTAAATATGTATAAGTTTGTTGCGATGTTCAATGTTCAACATTATTGGTTTTATGTTGGAAATTATTTGAGTAAGAAAAGTTGTGTTGAATTTAATGAGGTAATGAGTGATGTAGGATTGTTCAGTATTAAGCTGATGGAGGAGGGAGAGAATATGAATATCAATTAAATATCAGAAAACATCTGTATGCGAATAGGGGAAAGGGCTTTAAGTAGTATTATTAAAAAAAACATTTTGATTTAAAAGAGTATCCATGGAGTTTCTTGTCCATTTTTCTCCATAAAGATCTATATACGCCTTGGAATGTCCAACTACAATACGTTCACAAATTATTATGCCTTGTGACTGTAGCTTCGCTTTTTTTTGACATTGAAAAGTGTTTGTATTGGTCTAACTGAAATAAATGCTTTTAATTTGAGTACACAAATGTTAAGTTTTGGGAAACAATCTATAATCACTCAGCATGTGCTTTTAAACGGTAAAGTATCCAAATACTTTCCCGTTTAAATCTTGCACTTGTAATTTGCCAGTTGTGTTAACGTACGATTACGACTTAGGAACCTATTATTATTAAACCTTCAATTTCTTTAAGTTTTATCCATATTGTACAACGGAAGCAAATCACAAATAGGACTCGTGTTTCCAATAAAAAAGATATTGAAAACGTGAAGAAAAGTATTTCAAAGAAAATCTATTCTTGTGAAGGCAACGTCAACAGGAAGACCTCGGGACGCTGTATATTTTATTTGTAAGTCGAAGGTTCGAGATGTTTCGAAATAAAATCAAAAGAAAAGTGTACGAGGATGAGATTTACTCGTTAAATCTGATTTCTTTGAAGTAAATCTATTTAGGAACGGTATTTTTACTGTTATTTTAAGGACGACGGAAAACATTGGGTGTTTTCTGTAGTTATTGAATGTTGTGCGATTTGTGATACTTTGATATTTGACACACATGACTTAGGTTAGGACATAGGTTTATTTTCCCGGTAATATCTGACCTCAAAACGCGTGAAGTTGCTGGCAAAATCTATGCAAACATCTATGTTTGTTTGTGTTAGATGACATTTAGAACTTAATTTTCATGTAAATAAAATCGCAATTCTAAATTCCATTATAATTTCCCTACTCCTGCTCCCCCTCATACCTCACAACAAACACACCCACGAGCAAACTTCAGTGTTACGAACAATTTGCAACTCGTGAACGTCAAATTAACTCCACACAGTATTTGTACAGCTTCGTACCATGCTACCGTGCGGGTGTACCGACTAACTTGGCGAATGACAACCGACCTCACTGTGTGTCAACAAAAGAGTTTTTATTACTCCTTTTTGCAGGAAGAGGGTTAAAATGAGTGTTGTAGCTTTAAAAGGTAAATGTGGAAGTGAGTGAGCAATTTTATGTTGTAAAAAGGATTTATTTTGTGGAGTTTAGCGGTGTTTAGATTTGTGGTTGTGAAATGGTTTTTTTTTTGAAAATAGTATAAGATACAATCACAAAAGATTAAGAAAAAATTTTGCGACAATGACACAGGATATGCCAGACCTCTCCTGCCGGCCGTGCACCACTAATTGCACCCCCCAGGACTTGAATAAGGCAAACGACAGAGCCAGGTTGCAACATACTGGTCGGACAAAATCTGAGTCATCGATTCGAGAGGAAAAAGAACAAAAATTAAAACACCCACAGTTTGCAAGCTATGTCTAAGTCCCATGTTATAAAGGGCGAGTCTATTAACATCAACTGGGCTCATTCTCAGACTTCTTGCTGCTTCTAGGAATTTCTTGATGAAAAAACTCAATAGCACATCGCATATCTAGGAATCGATCACATCTCGCGCACAGCAGTAGCATTAGTGACCACAAGACGAACGAAGCAGTCAAAATGTTTGACTATGCTCAATAATACAGTCGAGTAAATAGATAAGTTTCTTGAGTTTATTAAATGTTACCTTCAGCTACAAACTTCAGGAAAATAAAATACCCCTGAAAATTAATTATAGGAACTAAGCCATAAAGTCTAATAAATACTTTTGTCGTATAATTATCTAGAACGAGAACAAAACCTACAATTTGGACCTATTTTTACTGTAATTCAGGTTTAAATACGAAAGTCGTAATAGTTTGGAACACGCAGCTTACCCACTTTTATAGTTAATAGGTAATAAACTAATAGCAGGAGTGTACTAAAATTTTAACGATCTAACTAAAATCCTGTAACAGTAAAATTTTATCATTTTAGTGCCAATTTTGTACTATAATTTTGATAGTAGTTTCGAAACTATTTTTATTTTAACCGTTTATATTCCAATCTAAAGACAATTAGTAACTTTATGGGAAAAAGTCAAAAAATTATTGAAGTTTTAAAATGCTATTTTCTATTTTATTTTACACTTCTTTCTATACCAAATATTTCTAAAATAGCATTATCATATTAAACCAATACACTAATTATAGTAGTAAGTACTACTAGTTGTTGTAATTGTTGTTATTAGTAACTGAACAAGTGTAACAAGTGAATTTCTAGTAACTAAACAACCAATAACTAAAATGATAATACATTTTTAATACAATATCAAAGCACTGTTGAAAGCTACGCCGTAGCTATCTCGTAGAGGGCGCGTAGCAACTCGTAGCACTTGTCTACGGCGCTACGCTGATTTGCTTGCCGTTTACAAACCGCTTGTCATTGCCAGTATTGTGAACGTTGTATGATAGGGTAACCATCGGATCAGGAAAATTATTGAGATTGTTTTCAAGTTATTTTTAAAGCTGTTGGATTTTTTAATAGTTTATTTTTAAAGTAGATTCCAGCGGATTGAGCTCATGTTGTTTAAATTAGTTGAGCTGGTTTATTTTTAACCTGACAAAATATACGTTCAAAACACCGAAGTAAAACACTCTCTTTTCACCAACTAGAGGACCTTTTTTCAAAATAAAAATAATTAAATAACTCCAGAAAAACAAAATCAATCCGTTCGTAACAGGATCCCTCAGTGTTAAGTAAGAGAATCCTTCGTTAAATATTTACAAGGATTAACCTCCCTTTGTAAGCGGCGCCGACAAAGTTAACACTCAGACACCTACCGTTAACACTTCAAACCTGCTTACTAAATTTAATTTACTGTTAGAGAGGTAATTGAGTTAATATTAAAGGTGTTAGAGCGAAAATGTGCTGTTTTTAAACTTGATTTTAAGGGTTTAGTGGCCTAAAAGCTTGTATTAAAGCACTTGGATTTAGTCTCTTAGTACCAGTCAAAAGGACTTTGCGGCAAAATGTAATAATTATATGATTAATATCCGAGTATTATAAAAGTGATGCTTGGAGGAGATGCAAAGTTAAAAAAAATCGTTTTCAAAAAAAGACCACGCAATAAGACTAAATGATTTAAATTAAAGTTAACACTGAAAGTAATAGCAATTATTTTATAATTATTTAAGTTAGATAGCAGACAGAGTATACTTTTTTGTAAACCAAAAATTGTTAGCTCTTGAATGTTTTAAAGTTCGACTTTAAACATTTCGTCTCCCTTGCCAATCAATACAAATATTTCAAGACTATCCTACACTAAAAGCAGGTGACCCTACACTATACACGTGCCAGTAAAGCAGGTCCTCTTACAAGCGGCATCGTTAGTGCACTGCGAATGGCATAAACTGAGCACAAACTCGTGCGAGTTGTTGCACAACTTTGTGTTGAAGCCAAATAGCAGGAGTTTCAGTTGTGAAGTTTCATGGTTAGTAATTAACGGATTATTAATTGCAATTTTGTATGAGGGGAAGGAGTCAGTGGGTTTCTTGTTTTCTGGACATTGTTTCAGTTCAGTAGCAAAGTTAGATCCTGATTTAAAAGTGGAATAGATATCTACTGCACAGATGATACTATATTAAAATTATACTTTTAATTCATATTATTTTATTGAGAGTTATCTGTTGCAAAATCATTTTTAACGCAGAGTAACTAGCCGTAAACATTTTTGATGGCGGAGAGTTTGTGATTTTAAACCCTCAGCTTTCAAAAAGTTATTACCATTACCATTTTGTATTTGAAGAAATGTAACCTAATGTAACTCGAGGGGGTTGGCGCTGTAAGCCGAAATACAGGTTCTTCCTAGTTCGGCTCCAGATGCTAATACTTTTGTATACATAATACTGTTCATAGCATTTATTTGTAAATTATATTAAGTACTTTTTTGTGAAGGAAATAAATTATTATTATTATATTATTATTATTTGCATTACAGATATTTGATGTTAAGATTCATTACCCTAACTTTAAGGAAGACACAAATTTATGTTATGTTAAATATGTAAAATGTTCATTTTGGTAAAATCTGCCTTGCATTATGTATTGGCAGAAAAGGGGCTTATCAATATTAACGCAGGTACCTGCGCATACCTGGCTCTAATAACATCCTCGGGGCTAAGATTATAATAAGATCTAATAGCACCGCCAGGTACAGAGGCACCGTAATATACTACGCAATACTGCGACGCTATCTACTACAATATATGTACTTACTCTGACAAAGTAAACAGCTTCATTAAGTACACAGCACTAAATTGAACTGGATCGATAGCTCTAGAACCTAACATAATTATAGATACTGTCACGACTACTAACGAGACAGGATTGGATGTAATACAAACATATTGATTTAGTAATCACACTGGATTAACTTCAATTGCAGTAGAGGATGAATATTTATTAAGTAATTTATTTAGAATAGTTGTTAGCATTTGTTGCGCGAATTGATGGTGAATTAGTGATAGAAGAATTTAATTTCAAACCTAGTTTGTGTCCTGTCTAGTTTATATAGTTGGTTTTATAATATAGAATACATTTATTTGAATACGTTCAATATTTATGTGAATAACTGAATGAATGTTTCTGAGCGATTGACTGCTGTGCTTCGGGTTGCGGGTTCGATTCCCGCACGGAACAAATATTTGTATGGCCTACAGATAGTTGTTCCGGGTCTGGCTGTTTGTGCATGTGAGTTTAAATGTTTGTAAACGCACCCACGATACAGGAGAATTTCCAAGTGTGGGGCAAGGTTTTTTAAAAAAAAAAATGAAACATTTGCATTAAGTATGAGTATATGGTTGACTTGATACTATTTTCAGAAATCATCTTCATCATTCTCTGGCCTTTATCCCAATTCATTTAGGGTCGGCGCAGCATATTGTCTTCTTCCTCCATATTTCTCTGTTTCTCAGTATTTTCAGAAATATTCTTAATTATTTTCGAAGTAAAGTCAGTGCAGACAAAAATGTTAAAAAAGAGCTATTACAATTCCAATATTCGTAGCAAAATAATTGTTTACGAATGTTAAAAAAATATTTTCTTAATAAATTTAAACTAATTTATTCAGTCTTTGGTAGAAGGGACACTTTTATTAGTAGGTATCTGTTCTATAAAGATTTTCTCGTCCAATCTAACGCAATAATACTAAGGAGACCTAATCTTAGTTTAACTCGTCGAATGCCAGATTAAACCATAAATTCAATTCAATTCAGCCTATCCGGTATCTTTGCATTGAGGAAGGTTTCCAACTGACCTAGTACTATAATTGGACAGATTCATTCAAGTAGTAGACTCTTGTTCGAGGAAATTGAACAACTGTTGAATTTAACTTTAAGAACGATGCGAAGGCCTTATTTAAGATTCATACGAAATACCTGGACATACTTCAGTACATAATACTGAAATATTAAAATGATCTCCTGTTCTATAAAATGCAATACTAATGGGACTAAAATGTCTGAAATAGCTATTGCTTTTTGTTCATATTTTAAGAGTTGGTTTTATTATTATAGTAACAGTTATTCATATTGTACAAATAGCTTTGTCTGGATATCCAGCCGCGTTACCGGAATAAACCACATCCATCTACCCAGGTCATGATCGTGTGCCTTTCAACACAAACAAATAAAGTAAACACTTACCAATAAAATCCTTGATGGCTTGAGAGCCAGAGTCGAGTTTATCAGTAGGGTTGACCCTAATCTTGCAATATTTGACGAAGGGCATCTCAGGGAGCTTGGCCCATTCTCCGCCACCGCTAGTGGAGCAGTGGACATCAATGGAGATCGAGTTCTCGTAAGCGCGAATCACGCGCTGCACCTCGTTCTCTTGGTAAGCATCAGTGAAGTCAGCTAGGGAAAAGGTCCCGTCCTGCAATAAGGGAAAACGGGTTAGTAACATCATAACATAACATAACTTAACGCCTATAATCCCCGAAAGGGTTAGGCAGAGGTGTACCTAATAGTAAGCCCAAATTTCGCCAGTTAGTAACAGCTTAACGTGGTTTCCGAGGCACGTATGAAACTCGGTTTGTAATGGGTAGTCATCCATCGACAGCCCAACCATGGCATGCGCGGCTTAACCTGGAGATCGACCCGAGCGGCTGTTATTATTAAACGACCACGAGACGAACGGGACAATAAAGATGTCATATGTCATAATGTTTTATTAGTGTATTTTGTTTGTATTATTTGATTCAGTTAAGATGACATCTTATCACGTATGACCACATCATAAGAGTAAGTTATAGGTACAGCTCTACCGTAATAAATAACACTAACGTAGATAAATCGCACTAGCCGTAGGTAAGGCTCCATTAGTATCCCAGAGATCAGTAGAAGCAGTTAGCGACCTATCCATCAAGCGTGACATGTGTCTAACATGGGCCGTTAGTATCGATATCTCCTACAAGGATCTAAGTGGCACGTATTGGGAGAAAGTATCGGCATTGTATTCGTTGTTAGTAGAAGTGTTGGTAATAATATAAACGTATTTGTCTTCGCCTAGGTAGAGGATCTAATTTATGAGCGTTTTTCCACGAACTTTCTTTGTAATCATTTTATGGAGAGGCCATAGACAAAGTGACTTCTACTAGCATTTTCCCATTTAATACAACTATTATTTCCACTGTTTTCTTTGTCACCATTGTCTCACACATTACCGTCTCAATATTCCTCCATATTTCCACAAAATCCTCTAACACCACCCGCGTCCTCACAATTCCCAGTTTTCCTATTCACGGATCGCTATATAATCCATTCTTTCAACAAAGGGATTACAGTTTTTCACTGGGGTACAATGGCGATTGTTCCAAAGCCAACATTTTTACGGTCCTCGCTTATTTAATTACCGTGCAGCTGGTAGCTTCGCTTTTTAAGCTTCATTATCTGTGCTTAATTAAAAATATTTGAACGCCGTGTCAATATGAATTAATTAATTTGCAGCGAGTGCCGTTTTCAATATTGTTTTTAATGGAAGTGTTTTAATTACCTTTGTTCTTTTCATTTTAACTTACAGAATTTCTTTTAAAATTCATTGAAAGTTTGATAGTTAAAAATTGACAGATGATGTCAAAGTGAAGTAAAGTAGTATGTTTGATATTGATTGACAGCTAAGTAATTTTAATGAGGTTGTTTTGCCAAACATATTTACCTATAAATTCAAGTGTAGGATAAAAATGTTGATTTTTATTTAAACATTAAATCACGACGAGCCCATTGTCAAAGCCAGCATAAATCTAAATTTAGGTCTGCTGTTAAGCTGCTAAGATATTTCTAAATATCAGATATTTTCAACGATAAAACACATTTAAGTATCTTCCGTCACGAAGCAATCCTATAATATGTAGCTATGAAATCCTGTTCGCCGTTTGCCGGTAGGTTTAATTTCCGTCGTCGCTTGCAGGGAAATGTCATTCAACGTATGACGTCTACGTCCATTCAAAACACATACGCGAAAGAACGAGCTTACGCGTTTAAAAATCCATTCCAAAATTCGTTATTTCAAATTGAAATATGGGATGAAAAAAGTTCTGTCCAAATAAAATTGAAATTCGAATCTATTTCGCATTTTCGTTCTAAATCAAATGGAGTAGTTTCGGAGCTAGGTCGAGGTAATGAAATGTAGTTTAAATCCAGGATTTAGTGTGAGAGTAAAGTAATCAAATACGACTGTTCGATGCAGCAGAAGTACACTTAGGATTAAATGAAAATAACCATTTTCTCTTGGACACTGTTTTCCTGCAAATATCTTTAATAGTAATAGTATATTGTTTTTTGATGCGACGTGTAAATTACAGCCTGTATTAAGAGTCTGACACTCCCTTCCGCTCCGCCCAGAGCGGAAGGAGTCATTTGATGATTTCTCACCCCCCAAAAAAAAAAAAAAAAAAAAAAAAGGGTTCTCAATACAATAAGTTAGCTAGCTTTGACAAAAAAGCGCATGTAATGTTATACCATGTTTTACAAATAAATGATTCTGATTCTGATTCTGCATATTAACTAGCATTCAAACATAAATTAAATCAAACGGGTGAATTGTGAATTCTTCAACAGCTTTTTAGTATAACAAATCCCAAGCAATTCTCAAAAATATCACATTTTTTCGGCTCTCGAACAAACAACAATACAAACAATATTTTTTTAATCTTTAGTTCTACGAATTTTGTTTTTCATCTGTTACATTTTGTTCCGCGAAAAATAAATAAAACTTTATCCAATTAAGAAACTTGAGAGTTCAAATAACAGCGATATTAAATAACTTTGGGAGTGAAGAATTTAGCTCGCTATAGTTGTATGGTCTTACGTAAGTTTTACTTTATCTAAATTTTAAGATAGGCGTTTTTAGGGCGTCATTAATTTAAATACTGGATAATATTGTTAAGTTAACATAACTTTAAGTCTGTATCCCAGAAGATCGAGCCAGAGGAGTGGCTTACTGTGCCCATTTCATTTCATTACTGAGTTGTCAATATTAATATTAAATAATTTGAAATTTGTAGTAAATTGTTGCTTTTTCATAAATGTTGTCCGCTTTAAGTTCTCAAAGATTGGTATTATAGGACGTCTTGAAAGCATATTAAGTTTAAAGTTGGTAAGGAAATAAATATACTAATCACAATTATGGACCCTGTCGGGCACAGCATAGATCAAGTAGGAGAGAGGAGGAAGAAGACTGGCTGTTTATTGTGATAAATATGCTCATTAGTTAAGTATTTAGTAAGTTATATTGTTTTATTAAATAGGCATTTAGTTGTAGCATTCAGGGTATATTCAGATTCATCAACGCCATCATCTTCCTGCCCTTGTCCCATGCTACTTGGAGTCGACGCAACACGGTTTTTTCTTCCATGCTTCTCTGCCAACTGTCACGCTATCATTTACTAAGGTTATATTTATACTTGCTTAATTTTATATATTTTTTTTTAATGAAGCTTCTAAAACTGTGTAATTCCAAACATGATGGGAACAGGTGCTAGTCTTACCCACAGCCCAACAAAATCTTCATGAATAAATAAAGGTTTGTAAGCTAATAAACCTCGTTCGAATTTAACCGAACCGAATTATCCTCAGTACATTTTGAATTCCAATTTAGTCAAACGTAATGGGAACAGAGTATTCTATTACATTACAGTCGTTCCCTTGATAATGTACCTTAATTTGTCACAAAATGGCGTCCCATTTTGATTCGGATCCGTTGATTGGTGACGTAAATACGTTAATTTCTGTGCTGACTTCGGCTTGTGGGTAGGAAGCTTTTAGAATTCATAAATGATGATTTAGTTTGGTCTTTCCTTTATTTGTTTTAGTGAAGTTGCCATTTTGTGGAACTATTTGTTGGGTGTTCAAAATTCAACAAGTAATACTAACTTTTCATGTAATTATACTCTACGCTTTTAATGTTACTGTGAAGCACTTAACTCCATTATTTAATGGCGTATTTACAATTCTGAAGGATTTTACCGTCAACTTAAGATGAAATCTCATGAAACTGTATTATGAGGTATTCTAAAGATTTTTGTTTAATTTGCAAAATCCGATAACGTTGCCTACTGTTGGTAAACAGACCACCTCCCATCCTGAGAGAGAGTGGGTCGTTGTCCACCACGGAAAATGGAAAATGTCTTGGAATTTTCGTTTTGCCTTTATCGTTTTGCATATTGTTTATTGTACCATTAACATAATTTATCTAATTCACAGCGCACGTCTGTAAACATTTGGATATTAGATTATTACAATAAGCCTCCGTTACCTGCATGATCCAGGAGCCGTTCCCAGCGAATGTATATCCGGCGTGCACAAGGTGCCTGTGTCGTGTAAAGGAGCTGAGCAGGTTGCGCATGCACTGCATCAGCGTGTTCATCTGTGGGTGGATCAGGATCTCCGTCACCAGGTTCTCTGACGCGAACTGGATGAGGCGTTCGCCTGGAAAGAAGGGTTCAGGTTAGTTTGGTTACAGAAAACAGTTATGGTTTTGTAGATTTGTCGGAAGACACATAAAAATACAAGACATGTAGACACATTGGTTGAGGTGTACCTATAGTCCATATTTCATCCGTTGTATTATTGGAAGAGTTGTCCGGAAGTTATGCGTCGTTTTTCATCAGGCGAAATCGTGGTAAAGAGCAGACCCATTCTATAGAAAAAAAAACCGGCAAGTGCGAATTGGACTCACGCATGAAGGGTTCCGCACCATCGTAGTAGGGGAGCCCCCTGTATTTTTATTATTTGTAGTTATAGCGGCAACAGAAATACACATTCTGTGAAAATTTCAACGGTCTACCTATTACGGATCACGAGATACAGCCCACAGACAGACAGACGGACGGACGGACGGATGGATGGACAGCGGAGGCTTACTCATAGGGTATCATTGGTAACTCTTCGGGTACAGAACCCTAAAAAGTGTAACCTACTTAAGCTAATGGCCATTGTTTTAGTCTTCAATGGTTAGGTTTCATATTCTTTGCAGTACCTAATTCAAAGTTTACACTGTCTAAAACTATGTGTTGAATTGATGTCTATAGATAGTAGAATACGGTGAATAACTATTTGTTCAGACATTTTTGTCTTCTTAATTCTGACACATATAATTTGCGATAATTATTCCTGAACCTGATTTACTGCGCGCCTCATTATCACAAATATTGTCGTCTCCTGGGAAGGAAGGAGGTATCCCTCCTATTTATACCTGACTTAACCACTTTTATTTTCCGGTTTTCGTATACTAGTAGTTACGTAAAGAACTTTTCCTCATTCTTAATATTCGTGCTTCGTGGTTAAGTAAAATATTGCGTGTTGTGGCCACATAAAATTACGGAGGGACAATTCTTTACTTCTGGCCCCATTTTTTGTTGGTTCAACAAATAACTAAGCTTTCAACGTAATACACTTTAGCGATAACATTTTTTTCCTTGATTACGCGAAAAATAACGGAGGTTAAAACAGGTAACTTTTCACACGTGTGTGAAAAGCTACCTAATTTAACATGGTGTTTAAATTCGCTAAGAGGTTACGATGACGGTAATCTACTACTTTTTTGTCTCTATTGTGCCCTTAAAAGCAAATACTTCTCATTTTATGATTGAATTATCACAATTAAAAGATATAACCCGCAAAATGCCTGTCCTGTCCGCAAAATCCTTCGCCCCTTCACCCGTCTTGGAGTCACGTTTCACCCTAACATAATTTTCAAACCCCAACCCCTATTTACTTTCAGCTGACACATACGTTCAACCTTGAACACGAACGACCCACGAACGTTCAAGAAAAAAATATTAAATCCATGGCGACAAAAACGCCCCGCATTGCGCCATTTCACCAGCACCAGTTATTCGCTATCGACGTCTCTATTCACCCCCATTCAGGCCTATTCACCCCCATTCATCGCTATTCACCCCATTCACCTCGCCGCGTTACGTACCATTTCTGCGTCGTTTATTTGATTACCGTCTTTATATAATTCGTGTTTGGCCTTATCTGCTCCGTTTTAGTCGTGTGGGGGAATTAAGTGAACAATTGACAGGGTGATAAAGTCTGGACTGTTAAGTGTTATAATGTTGCTGAACACGGGGGTGAATTGTCACCTTTACAGTAATTAGAGAGGCATCTGATAGGATCTGGGGTGTTATGTCGTTGGATTTCACTAGGTCAATGGCGAAAACGTGGTTAATAGTTATGAGTAAACTTTTAGAAGACCAGTTTTGGAATCAGAGCGAAGTTACGAGACAAAGAGTTTAAGTCCAGGGCAATGATTACGAAAATATCTACAAGATTCTCAAACAGTGAGGGGTGTTCATTTCACAAAGGTATGTTGTATGTATGTTACAACATTATAATATGAGAAGGACCTCCAAGAGAATACCCTTGGATATCCTGATGAAGAAATAAACCAATCCGTTTTCAGCGCCATTAATCCAGTGTTCCTATATCTAAGAAACTTAAAACATTGTAAAACAATGCCCTAAAACTGAACTGTAAAACACATAAACCCCCCTCCTCCTCACCCACCTCCGTTTATCACTTTCAATTAGTGCCCAATTTGTTCGCGATCGATATCGAATTAATAACGTTCGCTATCAGCCATTGTTGCCAGAATGTCAAAAGCCAACGAATTTTTCGTTCGCCTCTTACTAATTGACGTTTCCTAACAAAAAGCCAGATTTTTATTTATAGCTTTTGATACGTCGTTTTTTAACAATTTGGGTAGAAAAAAGGAAAGCCAATTTCGTCGTTATCAAAAATTGTAGGTTTAACAAAATTATTTTTAACATCACAAAACAAATGTTTTTGTCACCTAAATCGTACGATAGATGATATCAATATGTTATAGGTATTTTATCAACAAACCTTTTGCGTTAAGCCAGATAAGAAAACACAAAACGATCCTATAATAGCCAAAGACGAGGTCTAGTACGTGCATATTCCGATTGCCTTGAAGATTCAACCAAGAAGAAAATACGACTTCCTTGAAATAAATATTAAAGCAAACCATGTAGTTACAAGTAGTAAATAAAAGACATAGTAAGAATAAAACAAAGGAAGGCGAGATTGTAAAAAGAACATTTTAACAAAAGGCAAAGTTGTGAACGAAATTGTTCGTATAGATATTAATATTTTAAATTGAGGATAGTTCTAAGAAGCTCTGGAAGCTTCGAATAACAGAGTACTTGGAAAGTGTAAGGTGCTTCACAAAATTTCAATGTTGAATTTTTTTCCATTGGTAAAACTTTTACATGTGACCTTCAAACGACCTGTATTTTTCCGTTCAATGTGCTATTTTCCAACTTACGACGTTGCTCCCTAATGAAAACATATTACCTACACATTATGTATCCCAACAAAAGTAAGCGCAATTTTTCACGTAAGTAAAACCATCAAGAAAATATTTCTCGTCCTGAATAAAATTCCTGAAAGCTTTTTATATACCCATTATCTTAAACAGAAACATGATTAGGCTCATCATTACTCTCCGCCAAAACAATTTTAAAACACCTAGGGCACTTCCAAATTTTCAATTTACAAAATGAAAGTAGAATTTCAATCAACTCCGATTGTTTTAAAGTTGGAAATTTCCGAATTATGTTAAAACAGTCCAAGGGGAACATTTCCAAGAAATAATATTAGATTTTGAATTTAAACTTGATATTTTAGAAATGGTATTGAAATAAATCAATTGGTTGTTTAATTTCCATTAATGGGTCTTGAATGAGGAGTGTTGCATTAAACAAGTCAGCAATTTGTAACTTTAATTTATTCATTAAGATTCTTGGCAATTTTACAATGTAGCTTTCACACTGTGATGAATCTAAGAAATATAAGAAAAATGTTCACCGTGATTTATGAAGATGAAAGACAAAATCATCTCATTTTTCGTGTCAAAAACGTTAACCGATGCTTTTAACTAAAAAATATAATCCTTTAGCGAAATATTCGTGAAATTACGCCTAAATGTCGCCATGTCAGAGGTGAAAGAGTGAAAAATAATGACATCAACGAACAAAGCGTTTTGTTCACATAAACACAAAGAGGAGAGGACTTGTGACAATGCCGCGCCGGCTTTGATACCACACAAGAGATGCGACCTTCGGAATGTAGTTCAGGGTGTGAAGCTACTTAGAAGTAGGTGGGTGTTTAATTGAGACTTTACTCGACTAGTGTTACTAAGCAACTACTAGATATTATAGAATAGCTAGAAAGAAGTATAATTCTAAGACGAACACTGATTTAGAGTATACATTTTGTAAGGAAGAAAATGTTCTCTGCTGACCCCAAATAAACTAGGCAGAAGGATGATGATTCATTTGAATGTGACTATTGATAGTCTATATAGAAACCGCTGTTGAAAAAAAATGTAGTTGATAATGATTGAACGTTGCCGAAATGATCTAATCAGATATTTTAATAATATAAGCTCACATGGTAACAGATATAATGTATTCGACAAATCAAATATATCTGTAATCCCGAAAATCCGATAAAATTCCAATTCATTCTCTCATCGCAAAAAGATAGGATTAGCCGATTCCAATAAATAAATCTCCAACAAAATGAAAAAAAAAATGTAAGCAAACACTTGATAAAGCTTTCGTATCTCGTACAATGGTTCCGTGGAAAACACTCGAGGGTCTATAAAGCTGCTGAGCAAATCTTCGTTCACTTGCAGCGGAGATAAACACCGGTGTATTGACTGGGTCCACAATGTCTTCCCGGGATAATTGGAGTCCGGTTTCAGTCGGTCGAGTTGGTCTTGTTTATTTTTCAAGTCGATTGAAACGGTGGTTGGAGAAGTTCCCGGAGATTAAAGTTGGGATGCTATTAGATTTCGATGGCTGTATTATTTTCCTTTTCTATGTTTTGTTCTGAAACTGTGTTTTTGACGTTATTTGGGATGCCTCCACCGCACTTTGTTAGTTGTATTAATGACCTTAGGACGTTAGTGAGCGGAATTTGCGTAGATGAATTTTTGGACAAATATAATTTGAGAACTCTTTGTCATCGATAGGCTAAGATGAAAAGTCTGGGAGACTATGTGCTTGCCTTTTATCACTTGGAAAACATAAACCTTGATTAAGTGAGGATACCATAGTACCTAGAAACCCAGGTATAATAAATTCTTATCATATAACATGACCTTTAGATGTTACAACAATAATGAACTTGGTATCGTAGCTACTCTATAATTATTTCAAAATAGAATTCAATTAAGTTATATAATATCACAATTAGTAAAATGTATGGATTATTTTCGTATCAGATGGCTACAAAAGGATTTCCTTTTTAATTAATTATCCGAAATAACATACGCCGCCATTTTGAAATATGTTTTATTTTAATCGGATTATGCGAACCTTTGCTTTCACATTTCAGTGGTCAAACCAATTAGTAATTGATATTAAAACCAGGTGGGATTTTGGGTCATTATGAAAATTAGAATTACGGTTTTGTAAATAATTGAATACGTGGGGATAGCAGATTATCATTAGAATAAATTCAACGCCAAAAGGGATTAGAGGAAAAATAAAACAGAAGGAGATAGAAATTTCAAAAAGGATAATCACAAGTACAAAATATAACAAAAACTAGTCATAGAAACAATATAGAGACTATTGCAATAAAAGTTGTAATGCCGTGAGGTATTGAAGAATACGTACAAGGAAACGACATAAGGATTGTGTGAAAAATGATATAATTAGAAAGAGAAAAACTACTGAGATAACAACTAATAGAGAAGTATATAAGAGAAAGACATGATGCGCCGACCCTCAATAAATTGAAATAAGGGCAGAAGAATGATGAGAATATTGGAAGCTACGAAATTCAGTTTAAAAATGAAAATCAGCAAGTGTATAAAAAAGCTGATTTTCGTTCACTTCAACTGACTGGCTCTAAGTCTATAACATTGTAATAAGATACCTATTGGTAATCTGTTTTTTTATTAAAATAGTCCTAGTCAGCTTATAATAATGAAAAATCCATTAGCAAAGAAAAGATCCATTAAAAAATAGTTAATGAAGCCTTGAAAATATGCCAACGTGGACTATTGTGAAGGAAAGCTTTTAAATCCATTAGTTACACTTTTCTAGTACTTCAGACTTACAATGCAGCTTCTATTCTACGTATTTTATTTTTCTAGTATTTAATCAGGCATTTACCTCGTAGGAAAATCGTACGCAATACTTATATGTCTATTTATTACATCGCTTACATCAAAAACAACGAAATTATTAGCTGCCTACGACAGCAGCGGGCACTATGCTAGCTCCCAGTGAGAGTGAGTGCCCCACTCCATGTGGTGGATTTCCATGGCTTCGAATGTTAGTTTCTAGGACATACCAGTTTCAATATTAACGAACGAAAATGGCGTATGTCGTTCACGTGCGTTAATTTGAATATGCATAATTATATTCGTTCCAGTGCGTAAATTTTCTAGAAGTCTTTAAATCCTAATCGCACGCTTCATTGACAAAAGGGCTAGTCACAAACCACAAACCGAACAGCCATTTGTCACCCTTCTAATAATTCACAACCCAAAATTTCTCATCGAAACATTTCGGGCCACAAAAAATAAACACATAAATCTGTTACCATTTGGCGCGCTCCTTCGATCGTGTTCGAGCTAGTGGGCCAGAAACTCCGATAAACCGGCAAACGCTTAAACTTTCGTTCATTTTGTGGCCTACATTTGGTTAATAAAGCGAATTTAATGATATTTACGTCTCAATGGGCGATAAATTAAAGCCTCTATATTTCACTTGCTTTTGTACCAGGCTTTGCTCAAGTAGAGGCCAGAAATCATCAAAAAATTATTCCAAGTATTAACCCAAGTTATAGTTTTCATAACATATAACATAACATCACGCCTGTAATCCTCGTAGGGTTGGGCAGTAGTGTACTTAATAGTACACCCACATTTCGCAAGTTATGTTTAAGTCCCATGTAAGTCACCTAATAGGAGGTGAGAATATTGGCACGGATGGAAAAACCCAATAACACTTTGCTCACTAGTCTACCACCACCAACACCAACACCAACTATGCGACCACTAGACCAAAGAGGGGAGCATAGCCACACATTATCTATCTATTCAGCAGGTAACAGCCAGATACATATACCGACAAACAGAATTACTTTCGCATAATAATATTAGTATAGAGACTAAGGTTTGTGTGTGCTTTTGATAAATAGAATTTGAATTCTGGAAAGTGGGTGTTTTGCGAATTAATTGTTCTATGATTCATGTATTGTGGTGATTGAACATTATGCGAATTGTATGTTTAAACTTCCAGAAATTAGCTAGAAGGCCGTCTGCTGACAATATTCATTTATTTTTTTATTATTCCCGTTGCGTAGGTGTCTGAGTTCTAAGTTTCAATACCACCCAGGTATTTATACCTTAAATTATGAGAAGAGGCTCTCTTGTTTCCCCAATGGAATTTAATACCTTCAACTATAAAATATTTGTAGCAAAATTCGACAGAATACAAGAACAATATACTAAAAAACAGAAACAATTCAAATAAGTAAATACCCACTGCCTACCATATTTCGAATGTATGAGCGTTTTGTCTTATCGTAATTAGAAATTAGATCGACATCCAGAACGAGGAGCTCGTGGCTAAATAAGAACTCCTGCTCGGGTCGATCTTTAGGTTAAGCCGTGCTTACCTAGGTTGGTCCATGGATGGTTGACCACCCATAACATACCGAGTTTCCTCCGTGCCTCGGAAAGCACGTTAAGCCGTTAGTCCCGGCTGTCATTTTTAGATCTTTGACAGTCGTTACAGGTAGTCAGTGACCCGAAAGTCTGACAACCAGTCTTACCAAGGGGTATCGTATTACCTAGCGTTAACTGGGTTGTGGAGGTCAGATAGGCAGTCGCTCCATGTAAAATACTGGTATTCAGCTGCATCCGGTTAGACTGGAAGCCGACCCCAACGTAGTTGGGAAAAGGCTAGGCAAATGATGATCGACAACAGCACCAAATAAATAATACTGAACTCAAACGTGACCCCATTTTTCCTTCTAGCTTTTCTTGTCAGACTTTTTTCCTTGGCACGAACTAGCTCATAATAAGAATATCAAATATGTATAATATTATATACTTACGTTATCTAATGCTTGTGCCTGACTCATAAAAGTCAACTAATGGAAATATGTTCATACGCGATTGGACAAGAATCTAGTAGCAAGAAAATGGGTCGCTTTTTTCTTTTCTAGAGCGTATGTTAGGTAATATACATGTTATAGTTGAAATAGAGGATGTTTTTCGATAGCATACTACGCTTGGTTCCACGCGAAGGAATATAGGGTGGAAGGGACATACAAACGAACGCACATATAAAATTTTTATCGGTATTTTTTTTTTATCATCTGTTCCATACATTTTGACTTGTATGTGTTGTAAGAAACAGCTGTTTTTTTAAAGTTCAGATTAATATATTGAATACGTGGTAACCTTTTGTACAACCAGGATTTTTAATTTTTATTCACCGTGATTGGCGGTCAGTAAAATTGGGGCATCCACACTGGGCGCGTGTGATGGACCACGGTTCACTCCTTCGCCTGGAGAGGAGACAAGTGGACCAGTAGAGGGAACATTATTGGGTGTAAAATTGTTTTGTTGGTGCCAGTATGGAATTATTAGTTCACTGGAAATACAGTGGTAGCTTAAGCCAATTTACGATACTTAAAAAACTTAAGACCATGCCAGATATGTCTGAACGATACAGTGGTATGCAAAATTACATAACTTTTGTTTTAAACTCACCTCAAAAAAAGGTAGTTCTGTATTTGAAGCAATAGAACTTTCCACTCCTACCTGAGTAGACCAATAGTTATTACGTTTCATTGTTTGCTTAGGTACCCTAAACCCTGTGTAATTTTACTTATAAAGCTTATAATTGAATGTAATAAATTAGTTCCCAGTGGCCTCGAATGTCGCATGACTAGCAACGCACGCGTAATATTAATTATTTTTAGGCCTAACTGCGATATAGGTTCTCATTTTGATATTAGATTTTAGTATGCTTGATCTGTTCTAAAATATGATCAGGTTTTTGTAGGAAAGGAGGTCGCGGAGGGACTGGACTCCCTTTCTTTTATATAGCACTACTTTTGATAATACAAGGCTGTTCAAGTAATAAGAGAGCAGCGGTGGCCCAGTGGTGGTGGTCTCGACTTACAAACAGTAAGTCATGGGTTCGAACCCAGGCAGGCGCATTACTTTGTCTAATTTATTTCATCAGTACTGCTCTCAAAAACGGTGAAGGAAAAAATCGTGAGGAAACCGGCATGTCCTAGAACCAAAAATTCGAAGACTTGTGACATCTACCAACCCGCACTGGGCCTGCGTGGTGGATTATAGCCCATTCCCTCTCTAGAGAGGAGGCCGTGTGTCCAGCAGTGGGAACCTTTTAGGCTGATTATGCAAGTAATAAAGTCTCTACTAAATAAGATTGATAAACTTCTAAAAGACATGGTTAAATCTTGAATATCTACAATCGTGATACACGAAAACTGGCTTAATTTAATTATATTATAAATTCAATCTTGGGCTAAAAATAATCATCACGTTTAGTATGTGCGTTGCGGATCGCTGTTCGAGTATCTACCTTTATTAGTATTAATTTACAAGCCACACCGGGCCCACGCGGTGGATAATAGCCCACTAGAGGAGGCTTGTATCCCAGCAGTGGGAACATTGCAGGCTGATTATACTTATGCCTCAGCTAAAATCTAGTAACAAAGTTGGTCCCATTTTCTATGACAAAAGAATATGAAAAATCTCTGTCATTATCTTGAAACCATACCTTATCTCATTCCCGCAAATCTAGCCCAACTTCAGTAATATTTCAGCTGAAGGCGCTTATCTGGCGTTTGCTTAAAATCTCAAGTTTACGAGGTTTTTTACGATCGCTGCTTGAAATTACGATGTAATACAACTACACCATTTTGTAGGGTACAAAAAATGTATCTATCTAAGAAAACGATGTTTAACATAACCAGCTATTTCTGAATTTCGCACTTTATTCCAACAGATGTAAGGTTCTTAAAAGAAAGTAGAGATAAAGTAAGTTTTGTTAACATTTTCCTTGTTGTGGCTTTGAAAAGGGGCGAAGGTGAATGTATTTATGTGGTTAAATGGCATTATCAATAAGGTCATGGGTGTGAATAGGTATGTCTATTGATAGGGTATTTATGCGATAGTTGAAATTAAATAATATTATCTTGAAAATTGTTAGAGGATTACATTTGTCTACATAACATAATACCGGAGGTAACTTACTAATCTTTTGATAACTTGTCAATTAATAAATCAATATATACTGAAAAAAATATGATGGGTGGGTACTAAAGTAAATAAGTAGAAGGTTTTAGTAATAACAGTTACTACATAATTAATACATAACTGACAAGTTTGTATAGCGTACCTGAATAATAAATAAGGCAGGCTATTAATAATTTGACTAGTAACCCAATTCCCTCGTTCGATATTTAAAACTAACGCGGGAACTCGAGCAGCTGTCATGTACTTTTTAATTTTCTGAGAGCGAAAAAAAAGAAAACGAAAAAGGCAATCTTCCTTCGTTCGGTCTGTTTTCTTTGGTGAGGAACAGAATCAACATGAAACGGGGTTTCTCCGGAGAGATTAATTAAATTACGGATCCGAGTTTCCCTACATATTCGAGTGAGTATATGACGTCTTTTCCTAACCAACTTACATGTTTCATAATTAAATTAATCAAGTTCCGTAAATTGGATTAATCGGTCCTCGCTTAATCCTGGTTTTTGCGGTGTAACGTAATTTTATATGTGCTGTACAAGGATTGAGAAATTTATACATTAAATAAAAGTTTTGAGACGCGTAAACTCGTCTCCCAACAGCATAAATTGTAATTAGAGATCATGGATACATGGCACAGTGTATTCTACAAGTTTGAAGAAATATCTTTTCTTATAGGTCCTATAGTTTGATATGTGCTGCTACTAGCTGTCTAACTGAATTCGTACATTTAAATTGTCTGTTTAATTTATCCAAGGTGTTAGAGGTCCGGCCAATCTTTTTGTTTTCACATCTGGTCATGATGAGACTGTTTTGCCCAAACTCTGCTGGGACTAGTTTTATTTGTGCTAATGTTAGTTAGGTACTGGTTATGTAAACCCCACCCCGGCTAGTAAGCTAGTATTAAGTTGCGGGCGTCAGGTGCGCCAATCGCTCACGTCATCGGGTCATTTGTACCACGTCAAACTGATTGATTGCGAATACTAAACTTACTGTTACCCACACATGCTACCAATGCAATATTGTCGGAGAATGAAAACTTTCCACATGGACATCTTCCTCCTGGACAGGAACTGCAGTGGCCAATCTGGAAATCTCTTAACCGTTTGCGAGCACAGGTTGTCCGCTGTAGAAATAATCTTCATCAAATCAAATGCCACCTCCTTTTTGCCCATTCTGCACCTTTCAGGATTTAAACGAAGCCAACGGCAGAACTGTGTAAGTGGCATTATACTGGTCGGGTATTATTTGAGTCTATCGAAACGCAAAGAAGAAGGTCTGATAAGCATGTTCTTAGCATAAATATGAAACCTTCTTCTTTTGTTATTTGGTGAATACTCTATTAGCTACTAGTTTTATTTAGCTTACTTGCACCGAATTATAAATAATGATTAAAAAATAAGCAGCGCCAATATTTATATTTATAAGGGAGGCATTGACTCTGTAAAAGAACAGTGTAACAATTTTTGTGTACAAAAAAGTATTTCTGATAGCTATCTACATAGATAGTATCATGGGATCCTGCCGTTTTGCCGAAAAGATTTTGCCAAATTTTCATTACCCAAACAAATTTTAGCAACCTTTTTTTAGGCCAATGTAATATTTGGAATAATTTTAGTACGCACATTTTCATTTGGTCAAATGTTTACTTGGCAGATTATTACCAAGCAAAATGTCATTACGGCTTTTGGTCTTTAATCAAATGATTTATTACAGCAAACAAAATTTCGACAATAAACGTTTAGTCAAATGATTTGTTATGACAAAAAATATAAAGGCAAAAATTTTGGAATGAAGACATAACACAAATTTATTTAATATAACGTAATTGAAATTTAACAGATGCTGACAGAAACCCTAACCCTAGACGGTCGACGTCAGGGGCACCCCGAGGTTCGGTTAGTTAGGTTCCTGTAAACCTTGCAGACAGAAATAGGAGCCCCGCGCAGCGGGGATCCGTCGACCTGCTGACGGAAACGCTAACCCTAGACGGTCGACGTCAGGGGCACCCCGAGGTTCGGTTAGTTAGGTTCCTGTAAACCTTGCAGACAGAAATAGGAGCCCCGCGCAGCGGGGATCCGTCGACCTGCTGACGGAAACGCTAACCCTAGACGGTCGACGTCAGGGGCACCCCGAGGTTCGGTTAGTTAGGTTCCTGTAAACCTTGCAGACAGAAATAGGAGCCCCGCGCAGCGGGGATCCGTCGACCTGCTGACGGAAACGCTAACCCTAGACGGTCGACGTCAGGGGCACCCCGAGGTTCGGTTAGTTAGGTGCCTGTAAACCCTGCAGACAGAAATAGGAGCCCCAACCGAATCCAAATAGGAGATTCCAACTAGTTAATAGTGCTTTTGACTGAAATGGTAAGTTTAAAATTGACGACACCAAATATTTGGCTTATTTAATTTTGCGTAAAATATGTTATACCAACTGAAATATTTGACTAGATAAAAAATGGTAAAAGTACTAGTTGGTGAACAAGTTATTGTTCAAACGTTCACTTGCCAAACATAGGTTTTCGTAACAATTATTTGTAAAGAGATTTTTTGGTAAGTAATAATTTGGCAAATGAAATTATGCGAAAATTTGTTTGGGAAGTGATAATTTGGCAATTTCTTTTCGGTCAAACAAGGGAGACCCAGTATCATAGCTGTTTGTTGGATAAATGATAAAAAATACTGCTCTATTCCCAACAGCTGCAGTAAATTCTTCACACATTCTATCTAAAAATGCCGGAACCATGTACAACATCCTATCCATCTAGAGTTAGCTACAGATAGGTTCAGCAATCATTCACGTCAGCGGCTCGACCGACTCACGGCTACGGATTGATTGCTCATCCACCGCACAGCACATTTTTATACTTTGTGGCAGTGATAGGAACTTTTTGGACATTTTAGGGTCGTTGGTTGTAGATAGACCGCGTATTGACAAGCGCAGTGTTAGACTTTTCCAGAGAGAAGGATCCAGATCTTAAACCAGTGGATGAGTCAGAGTGGTTGGATGTGGAAGGCGGAGACCATGGTGCTGTGGTGCAGCTTGGGAGAAACCCATGTCCAGCATTGGACTGCGATAGACTGAGTTCTTCTTTATCGTGTGTTTAGTGCCTAACCTATTCTCAGAGTTTTATGTGCTCTGAAGTTGAGTTGATTAGTTGTGAATAGTTACTACTTATATTCTGTTAGGTCCAGTAAAAAGAAACCAATCGATTTGTGAAACTAGTCCAAAACTCTATGAAGAAATGTATTTTTATCGACCCACAGACTGTAGTTAAGTTTAGTACAGGTATCTATGCATGTAGGTAGGTACAGCAATCAGCCACGTCAGCGCCTCAACCGACCCGCGGTGTACTGATTGATTGCTCACGGACCCGCGCCGCTGATAAATCGACCCGCAATTATTAATACTGTCGATAGTGGTCAACTGATTGAGATGGGAATATGCACGCAGAAAGTATTACTTCGTTTTAGAGTGGTGTTTTCAAAACAGGAGGCAATGATATATTATCATGAAAACCTAGAGTTTGTCGACGGCAAAATTAATTTGTTTTAATTTTAAAAGTGCTTCAAATTACTCATGTCTATTCATACTTCGGTAAAGAAATATATCCACCCATGTAAGTCATCATAGCCTGTTTCCAAATTTTTTCGGAGTCGGGTTCTATTCTAACCAGATGCAGCTAAATATCAGTATTATAGATGGAGCGACTGCCTATCTGACCTCCATATCGTTAATAAGCAGACAGTCGACACGAAAAAAAAATTCTGCTATATAACGAAAATAATATTATTTAGCTAAGTTACAGTAGTAAATAAGCCCTCATCAGAGTCAAGACCTAAACTAACGCCTAACTAACTCGAGAAATACTCTCACAGCGTAGACGTACAATGCAAACCACTACAGAGAACACCAAAGGGGAGAGATGCCACCACGTGTGGTTTGTGGGCCGTTGGCACTCACTGACTAACAAACCACAGGTACTGCAAAGATATAATGGGTAAGTAAGAGGTAGTTACTCTGTGTATTTAGATACACCGCAGTGAGATACTACGGTAAAATTATGTACATACTATGGTTAAAGAAGGTACGAAATGATTGTCAACTCAATCAATTCAACCTTTCGCAATCCACTTCTGGACATGGGCCTCCCTCAAGCTGTCAACATCCAGCAGAACGGTTGTAAGAAATAGATACGAAATTGACTGCTTTAATGGCCAAGTCTGAGCGTGGATTTGAGACAGTTTATGGCAAAAGGTTCGCCCCTTTTATCATAGTACTTATAACATAGTTACCAAAATGACATGGCCGGAATTTGTATAGAGCTGTGCCCTTACAAAAAATATTCATGTACATTGACATACAGTACGTCAAATTAAAGCTTACAGGTGTGTAATCATAATAGTTTAAGTTTTATGATCAGAGAAGAAGCGAGAGATACTATAAATAGGATACAAAAAATGTGCCTAAACATTTTGAATAGCAATGATCATAAATTCCGAAACGAAACAATACGAGAAATGCTATTAACAATGGATTTAAAGGCCGTTTCTTCACTATCCGACACGACATTTCAAATCGAAGAAGAGCGAGTACTAGTCGTCTACAGATATTTCTGGATATTATAACTTCCAAGCGACCCAAGCGACTAGCAAAAAATATACAATTGGATAGGCAATAAAACACTAAAATGGTATTTGAATTTTTATTTAAGAATATCTAATTAGGTAGGTAGTTTAAATACCTACATTTGCAAAAGTATAAAATATAATTATCTACTTCTACTTCTTTCACAGACGTTTTAAGAAAAACATCATTGCAATTACTCAGACAAGACACATTCATTGTTTTCATCCACTTTTAAGCCTATTCATCTTCAAAAATCAACAAAATATTATCAAAGAATAAAGCTGGTGCCGTTATATTTGCTTGATGCCTGGCCCAGCCTAAATACCATAACAACGTCATGACATGGCAACAACATCCAACTGTCCGTTTACCAACTAGGCAACTACAACAATAGCCTAAAATGGCATCCAAGGGGTTGGGGCTAAATGGCTCCCTGTCATACAATAACGAAAAGACAACACAGTATTACGTGATAAGATCAACGCAAGACTGCACACTGCACAGATAGTTTTGAGCTCTTTGGTTTTGAGCGTAGAAACGTCAAGATAACTCTAGGATATTTGGATACACACTCTTGAAAATATATATTTGAATATATTCATCAAGACGCGCGGCAGGTCGAAAAGTGGTGTCTGCGAAAATCGTGATACCGTTAACTTTTTAAGGTACCCTAGCAATACAATTTGACAGTCACAGCTGTTTTACATACATTTTAGTCTGACCTTCAGGCGTAATTCAGATAGATACAGTGTTTGTCTCATGCGTGTATCCAAACGTAGATGCATTTTGTATTGCATTCAATGAAACATAACCACAAAAAAACTATTAACACACTTATTATTTTGAGATTTTTTGTCGCCTGTTCTAGAGATATGTAATTGTTGCGATTAATTTTTATTTATTTTAGAAGTAACTTTAATATAATAATAATTAGTGTACATTACGAATTATAAATTGATTCTGAGGGCAGGATTCGGCCATGTCCTTTCAATGCCAGTATTATATTCCATTCGAGAATTAAAGGCGTCATAAGAAAATAAAAAAAAGTAGTTGAAACAACTAAAAAACCCGACTGGAAAAAGCAGGGCCCATTCCATTTTCAGAATTTTATATTCAAGTAAACCCCGCCTGCTTCCAACTTTTGTTTAATTTAAAATGTGCTTGTTTTTTGCTTTTCAGATTTTTTTCTTTGGGTTTTTTTAGTTGTTTCAACAATTTTTTTAATTCCACCTTTTTAGTTTAGTAACGTGAAAGATTTCGCAGACGATTTAAGTTTTTTTTATGATACTCGTATTCGAATTATTTCCTTTTTTATACGATTTGTCACTTGTAATTACTTCTAAACATATAAGTTACACATGTTTTTGTAATCACCTTATAAAACTTTTCATTTTGATATCCCACTCGATGGTATTTGAAGAAAAAAATAATCGAACTCCACGACATGGCACCTTAAAACCGCCATTTTTCTTTGTTTTTTAATATAACCCGTGACACTCGCGCCACCAAGACCAATCTAACGACATATAATTTATCCAAATCTGTTCATCCGTTTAGGAGTTACGATGGAACAAAGAAACGGTCTTACATACATACTCACATACATACATACTTACATAAAGGTCAAACACATAACCCTCCTTTTGGGATTCGTCGCAGTCGGGTAAAAAAGGGGTTTACAGAGTCATATAAATTAATAGAAATATAAAACCTCTGCGAATACAATTTGGGCATTAATTCAATTGGGGAAGGATACCCACTGATTGTTATGAAGGACATAAAACTAAGAGATTCCCCTAGACCATAAAGAAGTTTGTTACGACAGTTTGTGCTGGAGGAATAAACGCTGGATAGCTTAGGTAATCGTGCAGAAAATTACGAATAGGTGATATAAAATGTTTTTGTGAGAGAGATTTATCTTTTCAATATTTAACAAAGACACATAAATAAAAAGTCGGTTTTCGTATCTATCTGTGTCTTTTCCCAACCATGTTGGGGTCAGCTTCCAGTCTACCAGTAGAATACCAGTATTTTATAGAGAGCGGCTGCCTATCTGACCTCCACAACCCAGTTAGTACTGGGTAATACGGTACTTCTAGGTAAGATAGGTTGTCAGCAGGCTTTCGGACCATTGAATACCTGTAACTACTGTCAAAGATCTGCAAATGACAGCCGGGACCAACGGCATGCGCCATCCACGGACCGGCCTAGGTAAACGCGGCTTAACCTGAAGATCGACATGAGTGGCTGTTATTATTTAGCCACGAGCTCCTCGTATTTCTCCTAAATTGCGGAATATAATTTGATGTGTTTTTCACTATCATTAAGAAGATTAATTCCGGAAGGAATATGTGTTTAATAAATTAGTGTTAAACTTACAAATATTATTACATCAATAAAATTGTCAAGTTGTTAAAACCGTGCGAAAAATGTGCGGGTCGCTGGTCTTATAATAAAATAGTAAGTTCGATTCCAGATAAAAATGTGAAGAGATAAAATCGAAAATATGAAAAGCAACAGGGTCCTCCTATCTATTATAATCTACATAATAAGAAAGGACCACACTTTCAAAAAAATAACGGTTGGTTACACAAACAATACATTTTCAGACCCAAAAGAAAAAATATAGGTACAAAACATTTTTCAAAATAGGCCTTATAATATCAAAGGAGCCCGATATTTCCTTACAAATTGGAAACCTAACAATACCTGTTTCCAAGTCTAACGAAATAGGCGTGAATTTGTTTTTGAAATAACACCTTGGGGCGTCAAAATACAATAAGCGGTTATTTCCCACAAGTATTGTTCGCTATCGCTATGGAGAACAATAACTTAAAGAAATCGGTATTTATGTAGGGATATTGTTTTCTTTCTTGATGTTTATTATGTAGGCAATGGACGGGAAATTCTGATTATATATTTTTCAGCTTATTGCCCGTTTTCTCTAACACCATACGTTTTAAAGATAGGAGGTATTCTCAGAATTAAGGCGAAACTACTCATCTGGTTTCAAACATAATTTCACTGATGTCTTAGGTTATGTTTTATGTTAAAACTAGAAACTCCACATGAGCGATTCATAGGCAGAATCTATGCTTACATAAAAGAGGCTGTTGATTTTCAAAGAGATCTAAAACACATTTTGATTTCGTCTCATTTTTTATTACGTCGCCAAGTTTAACATTTTATGTAATATTTTAAAAAAATTATGAAAGTTTCTGACGCCCACTTAAAATTTCTGTTAAATAACAAAATCCTTTAAAATACCGAAAACCTTATTGAAACTAAACTCCAACTTACATTTATTATATACGTATTTCAAATTTTACGTAGAAAATTTAATTTTGAAAGTTTTAAGCCCTTTACATTGTCTGCGGTTAGAGACAAACACGGGGTTGTAGGGGAACATACAATTTAATTTACATGAATGGAAAATGATGAACAAAGTTATGTACTTTTTGAATTTTAGTTAATATGGATATTGAATTTCTATTTGTGTATTGAATTGCATTCCCAGCTCATAACCTTCCCACTGCTGGGACAAAAGTAGGTCTCTTTAACATTGAGTACGTTTCGTTCGATGGACCGATAATTCAGCCAGCGGCGAATTAGGTGCCCGCGAGCCTTTACACGTTTCAATAAAGACAAGTGTCTCAATTCTTTGTGAGATTCAATGTAGGTACTCCTTTATGTGTCACATATGTCTTGTCACGGTACTGCGTGAAAGGTCCTTTGTGTTTTTTCTACCCGTCAAGCCTTTGTTTTGTGTACCGTCTGACTATCGAGAAATATGTCCGAATAATTTAACAGATAATAATAGTTCTTTATCATTTTTCTTCTTTATGGAGCTCGTGGCTAAGTAATAACTGCCGCTCGGGTCGATCTTGAGGTTAAGCCGCGCATGCCTAGGTTGGTCCGTGGATGGGTGACCGACATACCGAGTTCCCTCGTGCTTCGAAAAGCACGTTAAGCCGTTGGTACCGGCTGTCATTTATAGATCTTTGACAGTCGTTACAGGTAGTCAGCGGCCCGAAAGTCTGACAACCAGTCTTACCAAAGGGTATCGTATTACCCAGAACTAACTGGGTTGTGGAGGTCAGATAGGCAGTCGCTCCACGTAAAATACTTGAATTCAGCTGCATCCGGTAAGACTGGAAGCCGACCCCAAAAATTGTTGGGAAAAGGCAGGCAGATGATGATCGTTTTTCTTCTTTATATAACTTTGTTTCTCTTCATTCCATAAATTATTAAGTAGGTATCATCATATATTTAAGTGTATTATTAGGTCAGTGAAAAGCCTCTCAGTGTTCGATGAATAAATTATAAGATTTGTTTGATTTGACGCGATCGATTCCGTATTTTTAGCAGCTATGAATGCCAATCCACGGTCATTTCTATTAAAGCAAATATTATTTACTGTCTTAGATAAACTAGGTATTAAAACCTACTCAAAAGTGAGCTATCATTCGATTCCCAATTATTAGGTAGAGATTTTCAAAAAATTAGCTAAAAAACACTTCATCAGCGTTTTTCTGATGATGTTAAAATTCATTATGCGTCGAGCTTGTTTTAAGCTTATATGCATAATTGTTTAAAACTCAGTTAATTATTTAGTTAATTACGTATAATTTATTATCAAGGTGGATGAGTGTCATTGGAAACTGTGTTAATTAATGCACGGATACTCGTGGATCATTAATTAATTTCAACCGATGATTACCTTCCATACTTTAAGTAAATAATCGATGATGTTTGTTAATATTTTATTTTTCAACTAATTGGGTCAGCACCCGATTTAATCCTCCGAAGTAAATATGCAGTGCGGTTATAAAATTCCATTTAGTACAGATTAACATTGGACAAATAACGCAGAAATAACGATAGCAATTGCGTTACATTGTTTGAATGACTACATTGTATTTTAGTATTTAAATAAAAAAAGGTACTTAAATATGTTTATATTATTTGTTTAGCTTATACTAGATGTAAACGGACCCTCCACGAAGCCGACATTCTGTACATCACAGTAACTCTACGCAAAAATTATCGCTGGGAAACGACTTTTTTTTTTAGTAAAATTTAACGTTGTATACTTTTACACCCATTATGTATACCGAAACAGTTTTAACGTTAACGAGTTATAACGTTATTTAACTGAATAATGTGATCCTGAATAGAGTAACTTCCTTTGAAACAACTGTCTAGTTGATCCTTCCCATAAGTTACTTATGGAGAAATATCAAGTAAGGGGTTGCTTTTGGGTAGCATAACATATTCATCAAATAAAAAGGTACGTACCATATCGAGCTTCCTCCCCCTCGGGTGCCTGCGCCGTGAGGGTGGCCAGCTCCTTCTCCAAATCGACCTGGTGCTCGCCAGAGTCCCATGATAGCAGCCCTGGAACAATGAAGACATATGTTAGGTTGTGATTTGTATAGCGAAAAGCTTATGTATGCAGAAGGTCGAGGGAAAGTGACGTTTTTCATTCGCTGGCGATGGTGGAAACGTGGAGACTGTATTGGGTTTAAAGAGGCTTATGTATGTCGTTGAAGAAATATGAAGCGCTTAATCCATTGACTTTGACTAGCACCGTAGACTGGTCATTGTTTCGTTGTAGATTATTAAATGGTACATTTGGATTTGGTGAGAAATTCACGTCTAAGGTGGCAAGTGTCACATTGCATCGTTTCACGTTTTTAGTAGTAAATTTAATGAAAGTCTACTTGACTTTCATTTAAATTATGTGTTTTCATCAGTGTGTAACAATATTTTGATTTAAAAGAGTGTCCATGGAGTTTCTTGCCCATTCTTCTCCATAGAGGTCTACGATTTGGAATGTGCAACTACAGTACTTTCGCAAGTTATTATGCCTTGTGTCTGTGACTGTAGCTTAGCTTTTTTGTTTTTGACTTTCAAAAGTGCCTGTAATGGTCTAATTGAAATAAATGCTTTGACTTTGACTTTGTGTCTTGGTGTTTAAAAGATACAGGCAGGCTATTCTCTCCAATATCATTGAAACCTTTACCGAATTCAAGTGCGAAAACTTATATAGCACAAGACTAATGTGGGAGACTAAATACAAAACAATTGTATGTCTCGTAAATAATTTCTAGCATAAACTTAATAAATTATCCCAAGTATTAACATCATAGCATTCTCTTTCAAAACGCCCTTCCTCACAATATTAATATGAAGAGAACATAAATATGCGAGAATTTTAAATTAAATACACGTGTGCGAAGCTGCAACGTCCTGGAGGAAGTCATGAAGGAAATTATGCGCTTCAGTACACACGTACCTAGCACGTGTAGGGTTGGATGGCAGGGAGCTAGGGATGGGTAGCTAATAGGGGCGTGTAGAGAAATAGGGGTGGGTAGGAAATTTATTGTGTTGCAAGAAATAATTTCTCGTCATTTCATGAAAAGGTATTATTTATTTAGGTAGGTATGCGCTAATTAGTGATTATTTAATCTAAGTTATGAATGTGAAAGTGTAATTACTAATGTATATTCTGTTTTGTATAAGTTTATGTTTAATTTTGTCGCGCGTTTTTCTTTCGAACTACGCAGCGGATATTTATGCAATTTTCACAAACGTTTAGAATGTTTATTCCGAAAGTTTTGTATAAGTCAGTTACATAAAATCTGAGTAACAAAACAGTGAGCAGCAGTGGCGGGTTGAAAGTTTTTTTTTTAATAAATAGACTGGTCGTCAAGAAAGTGAATGAAAATATTAAATTGCTCCGTTCCGAAAAAAATAAAACGAACAATTTATTCCATAAAGAAATCTAAGTAAACAGATTTAAAAGGATTAACAAATAAATTAGGAATATTAATAAGAAAGAGGCTCAACTAAATCAGATTCTTAGAAAGATTTGAAGAAAGTAATCCTTTATTTTTCGTTGTCTCTGGATTAGAAAAATATTTAAGGGATCTCAAACATTTAGATTTTTATTGTGCCTATTGGTTTTAAGCTTAGAAAAGGTTTTTTTTTGTATATTTTTTCTTTAGTGGAAATTTGTTTGATGTTAGAAAAAAATGACAATGAGATTTTTTTTTAAAGAAATCACAGAATAATTTACGCAAGACTGAAAAAACTATTATGAAAAAACTATTATTAGATAAGGAATACGAACAACACAGGGTGGAAGGGACACGACATTCTAAAACCCCCTGTATTGAAATTTTTCATCGGTAATTAAAAAAAAACGGCTATTCCATACATTTTGATCGTGTAGGTATTACGTAATGGTGTTACTATACTTCTCTACTAAATATGTTTTTCCTTTTTGTGTACGGGCACCGTATTTTTATTTGTGTTCATGTTTGTTTCATTTAATTGTGCTTCTGTGTGTTGTGCTGTCTTTTGTGTGCACCGAATAAATGCTTTATTTATCTATCTTTCTATCTTGTAGGGAATAGTTGTTTTTTTTTTAATTTCCGATGAAAAAATTATCTGCATAGTAACCGTTTTCGTATCGGTGACCCTCCCACCCTGTATACAAGTATTGTAACGGAGGTGAAAGAAATTAATTCAGAAAGAAGAAAACTAGGGTTCATCATCAACATCATAAAAGAAAGAAAGAAAAAACCCCAGCCTTGCCTTTTCCCAGCTATGTTGGGGTCGGCTTCCAGTCTAACCGGATGTAGCTGAATACCAGTACGTGGAGCGACTGCCTATCTGACCTCCACGACCCAGTTAGTTCTGGGTAATACGATACCCTTTGGTAAGGCTGGTTGTCAGACTTTCGGGCCACTAACTAACTGTAACGATTGTCATAGGTCTTCAAATAACAGCTGGGACCAACGGCTTAATGTGCTTTCCGAGGCACGGAGGAAACTCGGTATGTAATGGGTGGTCACCCATCTATGGACCAACCTAGGCAAGCGCAGCTTAACCTGAAGATCGACCGGTGCGGCAGTTATTATTTAGCCACGAGCTCCTCTAAGAAAACTAGGGTTATAAGCAGAATTAAGAACGTGACAATCTTAGAAAATTGCTTGATTGCTAAAACAGTAGCACATGAAAAGCCCATAAAAATCGTTCACATCTAGGCACTTGGAAATTAATATCAGTCCAGAGCACTTTTCTTTTTCTGTCCCTTAACTCCTTAATTATTCAGACAATTGCGCCTTTTCTGCGACGGCAAGACTTTTTTATCTTTTATTCATCCTGAGCCTATCTGCGACGAGTTTGTGTCTTTTTGCCGAGAGGTTTGTCTTTGTACTTTCTTAAATTACGATGCTTGGAAATTGGTGGGCGTGTTTTTTTTTTAAGTAATCTGTCAATTATATTTTAACAGTTTTCAGGTTTCAATAGTAAGCTGTGACTTTGTTTGGGGAAATCTTCGTCTTTAGTTGGTCAAGTAATCGTTGCGTCGTATATTATAACCATATTATTATTGTGTGACAAAATAAATATTTTAAACGATTAACATTTTTTATTTTATTTAAAATCACTTTTCGTAAATTTGTAACCTCGTTAGCTTTTAAACTAACGAAACAGATTTTATTGTAACCTCGTTATCTTTTAAACTAACGAAACAGATTTTAGTGCGACTTTCATAATTATTTAGAGAATTTACTGCGATTTATGTGTATAACATTTAACTAAGATAAAGCACATACATCGCGGTTTTTCGGCTCATACCACTCTTGAGAAGTAGGGACACCGGTAGTGTATTTTAATCAACATAGCCGAGACCGACCTGCAAATTGCAAAAAAAAATGAACGTAAATTGGTATTTCGCGGTTTAACCTGTCGCTTTCACCGTAAGAGGTAGAGGTTATCATGAAATGAACAACAACTATAGAAAAACCTAACTTAGCTTTATCACAAAACTGTGTCAGAATTACCACATCTATTTCGACGCGCCCCAGCTCTAGGCAATACACATTCGTATCGTAACCCGGCCATATCTCCAGGGAGCACACAGACATACAAATATAAATAAAACAATAAACAGTTGGCACTGGGGTCGTGCCGCAATATGTTTTAATTAAACCTCTGAGGATGGATCTCTCTCGGAGAGATAGCTTAGGTTCTAGGCGTTAGTTTTGTTATATAAATTGTTAGAGTTTTATGTCTAGTGATGGAAGTATGGTCCTTCATTTGTATGGCAGTAGACACATTCTCACGAAATTCACTGTCAGTATGAAATCATTAATTAGATTTTTTTTGCATTTAGAGGCATTGGAACTAAGTTCCTAACTGTTTGAATTGTTTCACAAGGAACGCCTAGATTTGTGCCTGGTTAATGGGAAAAGGCTCGCCCCCTATTACATGGGACTTAAAACATAACTGGAGACATGACGACGAACTATTAGCTACACGTCTGCTTAACCCTTTGGGTATTACATGCGTAATGTTATGTTATGTAACGCCTTTGTGAACTGAAACGGATAAGTTAAAGGGTTTATATAATATGTCTAGTTTTAGATTGTGAACGGCTTAAGGGTCTCTCTTTTCTTACAATTCAACTCTTTTCATAGCAATTTCAGGGATTAGGTAGGTACGTAAGTGAAATAAAATAACATCCATGCTTTCATATCCTTAAATGTCCAATGAAACCATAAATGTTAATTTTAAAAGCAGATTTTTCAGATCTGGTGGCCTACCACGACATCTTAGAGCTGGGGATAATAATATGACAATTAAAATTGTAGGTACATCTATGACCATTTTAAGAATTTAAACGTAATTCATAATATTATCCTATTATGATTCTGGTAAAGCGGCCATTTTAAACCCCCAGGAGTAATTCCAGTGTGGGAAAGAGATGGTGCTAGATTTCCGTACGTTTTTTTCTCACGGGTGACCACTGAAAACCAGCGCTGTGCTATGGGCCCCCCATAGCACAGCATCATGCTGAGTGGTAACCTGCTTGTCGCAGTCACGACGTGCAAGCTGTTAACTTTTTGTTTTGTTTCTGTCCTGTTGTATTTGTAATGTTTGATGCATTTTATGATTGCAGTTTTTCTTTTTTTTTGTGTGCACGTCATGTCCCTGCGACAAATAAATATTTTTTCTTTCTTTTTTATGTTCTGTATAGCTCTGTCACTTTCCCACACTGGAATTACTCCTGCTTTAAGACGTCATAGTAACCCCCTGATCTCAATACTATGACATGGAAAATTTATCCGTTTCTAACTTGAGCTCTACTAAACACTAGACAAAAGCTGTCGTAATACAAAAGGCAATATAAACTAGGAATAGAATAATAAACAGACCCTATAGCACTGGGGTCGGGCAGCAATACATTTTCATTAAACCTCTCCGGGTGATGGATCTGTTGCTCTCAGTAATAATTATACAGTATGATGGATGTTTAGTTTGTTTGTTTAGAATGTTTGTTAATAGCTCTGTCAGTTGTTCTTTTGTTTGTGGTTATGGTAATTTTCTATGACTTTTATCAATCAGTGATGAGTCTGTAGTACAGCTGGACTGGTGATTTTATCTTTATGAACAGTAATTGGACACTGGTTTTAACTAGCGAACGCCTTATTAACTATGTAATTTTTTCAGAGATTAATAAACATTGTGGTCGTCTTCTTAGTTCCCTGTAAACGTTAATAACTGTTTTACGTAATTTTGGAATGCTCAATACACACTGAATAGCTTAATTAATCACCATGATAGATTTGTGAAGGCAATGCGGTTACTTTGAGCAAGCAACCAACAGATATTATCAAACGTTTTATTGAATAGCATCACTTCACGATCAAACAAACCCAATTTTCAGTATGAAATGAAAATAAAACCCTAAAAAAATCCAATAACTAAGAAACATAAAAGGCGTAAAAATAACATTTTCTAAAGTAAAATATCGTCGAAAATGTCCAAAAGGTCACAGATTGAAAGCCTGGAGGGCTATTGAAGGGAAAGTTAACGAAATGGAGACTTTGAAGGGCTTCTAATAGGATTTTTTTAAGTTGAGGGTAACGAGTAGGTATTATGAAAATTGTGCTAACTATTAGAATACAATGATTTTATAATTAGCTTGGGTGCTTTTTGCAAGTTTGATTTCAGTTTAATATGTTATAGTAACAAACAAATTATACATGATGATAGCACTTCGGAGATCGCGAGCGCGCGCGATGTTTTGTTACTTTCCAACTAATACATTTTATATAAAATGTTTTCTTTATTTCAGTTAGAAAGTTCCTTACAGTGAAAAGATTTTTCAGCTTCCTAATTAGAGACATTTCTTTGCAAATCACATTGGACTCTTACTGAGGTTTTTCAGTAAAGTTAATTACTTTTTTTTTTGTGTCTTACGACCTTTTTAAGGCCACTAATTCTGTTCAGTTTAGGAGTGCCATAATCTCTGGACACAGCGTTGATGAAACAGTATAATATAAAAAAGTAATCCTAACTCTCTGTCTGTAACCTTTTGTTGTCTCCACACTCGATTGTAGTTGTTATATAAATCAAAGTTAATGATTTTTTTTTCTTCTTGTGAAGCGCTCGAGTTGTAGGCATACAAGTTGTTCTTCAGTTTTTGAAAGCTTATTGAAATGATTGTGAGACACTGCGGTCTATACAGGGTGTAAGAGGGCCTTCACAGCCCGTCAAAGAAACATTCCGTACATCAAACTAAGTAACATTGCGCAACAATTATTAAGTGACTCGATTGGCTTCGATTACTTGGAAAACCAGCCAATCAACATAATATTTAGATAGTGTACCTACTTGTGAGTTATTTTTTGTTCTGACCTTTAAGAAAACGAGATTAATCTGGAAAGTTTCCCTAAGCCCAAAGCTGATTACGTCAAACACTCACTAATTTTATCCCGCTGCCCTTACCAATGTTGCCACAGTAATGTTTTATGCAGGAAGGTCACCAACTTCGTTGAAGTTCGAAACAAGACGCTGATTGGAAGTCTTGGATGTCGGATCACGTTGTTCAAGAGTTATTTATACTGTTCTGCTGTTTGTGAATTCATATTCAAGGGAATCGTGTAAGAAGAATTTATTTTGTTTGGAGAGAATTTTGTATTCCTTGATTTTACATTTGTACGGTTACTTGTGGATTGAATACCTCATATTGTTTTAATATTGGCGTTACACTCAACGAAACGTCTTGAACAACGAAGTAATAACTTTGTACGTGTACAATTTATTTTGACAGTTCAACAACATTCATTGCGTTACATACATTGTTGAGCAGACAAATTTTTCAATAATATGAAGCATTGGATTAGCACCTCCGTTAAAAGTCATTCGGTTTGTGATTAATAGTGTGTTCCGTAATCATGGTACTTTAGAACGTTGTGGACTGCTTTTAGAATCAGCAATGACTGCATAATTGGCACCAACAAGTACCTACTATCCAACAGTGACTATTACTGCCCCACCCCAAACACATGTGAACCGTTCCACCCCCTCTCGACCCCAAATGTGAACTAAATGTCGAAGGTGGCCGGAACTAGGTTAATTGTAGGCAGCGGAGTGAACATTCTGTGAACTTGTTGCATCGACACCGGATACTGCGAAGGACGAGAATGTTCCTAACTGAGAGTTGAACTATACTGTATATTGAGTGTCTTGTGGTGTGAGGTAATAGTTTGTGAGTTTACGTACTGTATGCGAGTTTGGTTTCTATTAGTAGATATTGTTAAGTTTGAACTTCGTTGTGGCTTCTCGAATTCGAAGATAAGACTTGGTTTGAAGTGTCGTCTTTCAGGTGTTTACAATTAATAATGTAAGACTGTGCTTTCCTACAGAGAAGCTCGTGGTTAAATAATAACAGCTGCTCGGGTCGATCTTCGGGTTAAGACGCGCTTGCCTAGGTTGGTCCGTAGATGGCTGGCCACTCATTACATACCGAGTTTCCTCCGTGCCTCGGTACGCACGTTAAGCCGTTGGTCCCGGCTGTCATTTGAAGACCTTTGACAGTTGTTACATGTAGTCAGTGGCCCAGTCTTAGCAAGAGGTATCATACTTATTTCCCAATACTAATTGGGTTGTGGAGGTCAAATTGGCAGTCGCTCCATAATTATAAAATACTGATATTCAGCTGCATCCGGTTAAATTGGAAGCCGACCCCAGCATAGTTGGGAAAAAGCTAGGCAGATGATGATGTGTGCTTTCCCAAATACACAACTAGCGTTATGGTGAAGAAAAATATCGTAATATGCTTGAAATTGTCTGAAACCACTGTAATTGCAAAGGAAACTAATTAATTTTATGAAGTTTTGTAAACGCACGTTCCTTTTCTGTTACAAGTACCTTTTAGGAGGTTTTAGTAGCATTACGTACTTGCTGGTGTTACTAAAAAATAATGGGGAGGTTTCATACATGAAACCCAAAACGTGGATAAACTACAAATGGCTGTATTTGCATTAGTAACACTCCTTGAAGCTGTAATATATGCAGCGCTCTACTTTTGGAATTAAAACTCACGTCTTCAGACAAAGAAACATTAACTAAAACCTTGGTTGGAATTAATATATAAATGTTGGTGGAGAACTTTCTAAGGAGAATTTGAGAACACGTAGTTTTAGTTGAAGAAGTAACTAACAGCTCGTGCACCATACAGTCATACAATCAACTTCGGGTAAGTTTCCGGATGATAGCGGTGTTGCGGAGTACTTAGATGCCTAGGCGTCCTGTTGTTTATTTAGTTATATTTATTCTGTAAGTGGCATTAAAATATTATGTATAATTTAATATATTCTATTATATTAATTACAAATAAAATTTTACTTTTGTTTAATGTTGATGGATGGAGAGGGAGAGGAAGACCAAGGAAACGGATGGATTGTGTGAGGAATGATATGAATGAAAAAGGTGTAAATGAAAGCGTGACGGTTGACAGGGGAGAATGGAAGAAAAAAACGTGTTGCGCTGACCCCAAATAACATGAGACAAGGGCAAGAAGATGATGATGCTGAATAAAGCTCTAAAGACAATTACAATATTCCATCATGAAAATCCTCAACACGAACCTACAAACAACTTAAACTTCGATCACTTTTGGACATTTTCCCATTTAACGGATTATTTGTCAATGACTCCATTTATCGCATAATATGATAAACAAACTACACTAAACTAAACTAAACTAAACAAAACACTAAACACTCTAAACTATTTGTATTTGTATGATGGGGTTCTAAGTTCAGACCAAAGAAGCGATGGATGAACTGTGTGAAAGATGATATGGCTAGAAAGGAGGCGACTGAGCATAACACTAGTTCTGTAATAGAGAAGTATGGAAGAAGGCGTCATGCTGCGCAGACCCCAAATAAATTGGGACGAGGGCAGGAGAATGATGACAGGGTTCTAAGTATGAATAAGGTTTTTTGTCAGACTCGTTAAATTGTTGGGCCCAGATCTCTAGGTAGCCGATACTTAGCACTTTTCTTGAAATCAAAAGGGGTGTCATCATATTTCTAACTAGGTATGTTGGATTCCGCTTCCAGTCTAACCAGATGTGGCTGAATACCAGTATTTGATTTGAAGAGATGCAATAAAAAGATTCCCCTTAGTCAGACTTTCGGGAGAGAACAGGGTGTAAAAAACTTCATTATAATTATGCAAAAACGATCTCGTGGTTAATTTGATAACACGCTAGTTAGCTAGTATGACGCGTAATATTTTACAAAATCTGTAGCGCTGGCCGTTCATTAGACCCGGTTATATTAATTGTTAATTAACGCTAACTAGGCTGCACAGATAACACGGGTTCAGCTCTAAACTATGACCTACTTGTTGGGGACGACGCTGACTATGCCATTAATTTTCTGTCAAATAGGAATTTTAGATGGGAATAAATTGTGGTGGACTCCTTCGTTGGTCTAGTGGTCACAAGTGCGACTACTGAGCATGAGGTCCTGGGTTCGATTACCGGGTCAGGCAAAGTTTTATTGGGATTTTCCATCAGAATTTCTTAGTAGCAGGCACAGAGTCTAGATGTGTGCCCGGTTGATGGCAATAGGCTGGCCCCCCATTACATGGGACTTAAACATAACTGGCGAAATGTGAGTGTACTATTAGGCGCAGCTCGGTCACCTTCAGAAATTAGAGGCGAATTGCAGGCCTGGTGTTGAAATAAGTTGTATTAGTTTTTGTTTATTTTCTTTTATTTCGAACAATATTGACTTGTTTTTCTCTAAAGAAGGATTGACAAAATATTAAACTTCATGCTAATGAAAGCTTATGTGTAATTCCAATTAAAAACCACATAAAAAGTACATTAAATACTAAACTTCCTAGTAGAACAATAACATTTGCATACTAGCACACGAAAACTATAGTTTTTGAGCATTTTCCTTCAATTGCGGAAGTGTCGCGTGTCGAAAACTGTAGCAATTAAAAATTGACTAATTATTAAATTGTTTGTCAATTAATTAACTTGTATCCTGAAATAGAACCAGTCATCCATGACGATGTCCGAAAAATTACTCAGGACACTGTTCTTATCTGATCGAACTGTTTATGTGAATACTCACATAAACACGACAATTAAAAAAAAATTGTCTTGTTTTAATGATTTGCAGTTGGGGAATTTAATAGCTTATCAAATTGACACATTTCGTCATTCTGTCGTGCTAAGCCGTCACACAGCTGTCAAGGATGACAGTTGCAATTTGTATTAACGAAATACTTACATAAGTTGGTAGCCATTGAATTAACCTGACTTTTTCAACTTACATGTCTACTTTAACAGGTACAGCTCACGTATAAAACTCATTAATTTTTGCACATACCGCTTACATTTAAGTGGGAATTAGCCATTAAAGCTAGAAGTCTATTACCCTCAAATTAACCCCGTGAAAGTAGTATACTATGCTATTTAGGGTGACTAAGGAGTAACTTCGATCTCTACAGGCTAAAACAAACTTTAACTTGTTTATACGTAAACACACAATGTACGATTAAAACCTAGTTATGTAACCCAGTTTTCCTAATTAGTTCAACTGAAACCAAATACATGGTGTTTCCGAGAAAATTCGTTCATTTTACATAAGTTAACTACACAATAAATCAATTCGCGTGTACAAATCTGGTATTCGGATCCGGCCGATTATGTATGTATATATATGCACATAACTATGCAAGTTATTCGTTTGCTTTCATCAAACAATTAATGAATATTTAAGAAAAAAATACAGCGTTAATAGAGTCGTTTAAAAATGAATGGTGATTTATTTGTTTAAGAATCGACACGATAATGTAAAAACATGACATGGTTTTTTTTTAAAGAAATGTGTTAAAAATTCATTGAGTGTGACGAAAGACCGGGGATGGAAGAATTCCCTGAGGTGCAATAATCTACCGCGTAAGTTCAAGTGACGATTTTGTAAGTAAATTCTTTAAAAAAATGTGTGAATAGCAAATGTACAAGACCACATAAAAAAAAACCACTTGACTAAAGAAATAATGCCAAGCAGCATTGAACTACATAAAGTTAGAAATGTTGGTACTTAAAATTTCAAGCCTTGACCCTTATGTAAATATTTTTATGGAATTAAACAAGCACATTTCCCACACACCTATTTACTTAAAAACCTTGAAAATAATAACAGTACAGAGAAGTCATTCCAACACTCTAGGGGAAAATTTCCGAAAATCTAGGACACAAACCAATTACATTAACATCTTCGCTTCCAAATTCAAACCTACCAATCCCAGCCCCGAATTCCTAATGACAATTAAAACTAGCGCTCTGATTGGTCGAGCCAAATAACAGTTTGTTCATTAGAGCTTGCTGCCAATAGAACAAAATTGTGGTAAAATACGAAAAGAGGTCGTTGGAAGGGAGTGAGGGCATAAATAGGAGGGAGTCTCGACCTCTGACCGGGTTATCCCTAAACAAAGAGGGGGGTCATCGCCCTCAGTGTCGGGTCTCGTTTCGTTCTATTTTTCTAGAAACCTCTTGTGAATAAAATTGTTAAGTCGGTTTGTCCTCTTTTGTGTGGTGTCAAGAATGTGTGTGAAATTAAAATGTTTGTGTTGGTTGTGCAAAGGAAAGGGTGTAACAGCTGTTTATGTAATTAGAGAAATTAAATTTTTCTCTTACGTTTGTTTGAATTTTGTAAGATACATTACTAACCTTATTTAGTATGGACGTCTTGTAAGATGGTATCATCATCTCACTTTCAACAATTTTGTATGGATTTACAAACGTATAACACTGGTACGTACTAGTTTCAAGAAGACAAAAGCAAAAAAATCCGTAAAAAATTCAAACGATTCAAAATAGTCAATGATCTTGGTGATAGATACCGATCTACTTTTTCTGCATTCCTAGCCAGTCAATGGCATTAACAATAGCATCCACAAGTTCTATTGTCATTCTAAAAGAACGACGGAATTTTCAACAATAAAGAGAAGAAAATTCTAGAAGGTTCAAGCCTAAAAATAAACCTATAGAAAAAAAAACTCTCCCCTCAAATATAATTGTTTTCTACAGACAGCCCCTCTTTCCATCCGATTTGAATACGCTAACTTTCTCGTCGCCGCCATATTGCGCCTCGGCATAGTTCCGTATAATTTGCTCCTTGCTTCTTGTTCGTACCTAATGTTTTGTTGATTGCTAGCGGAGGGTAGTTTGGTAAGACCCCCCATACTTGAGTACTAATGCTGTAACATGAAAATATTGTAAAATCTAATCATTTTAAAAGAGTAACCATGGAGTTTCTTGCCGGTTCTTCTCCATAGGAAACGACCAACCCGAACCGTGCACCTTTTTGTCGACATTTCATAAGTGCCCATGCAGGCCTATGTGAAATAAAAATATTTTGATTTTGATTTTTGATTTTGAAGACGCCATTTTGTTTCGATAAGAAATGGGTAATTAATGGGAGTGTTTGTTTTTTGGTGGAATGTTTTCCGAGGTGTTGATAAGGTTAGTGAGTTTTAAAGTATGGTGGAAGTTTTTAGATGTTGGTTAGTAGTTGAAATGATAATATTTTTAACTAGCCTTTTCCCGCGGCTTCGCCCCCGTGGATGTCGAAAAGTATCCAGAATTTCAGTTCAATCGGTTAAATATTTATCTGCTTTAAAATTGAGTTGCAAGATTCCACCCGAACAAACTTAGTTACATACCTTCATCCCCCTTTTTAATACTTCGGGGGTAGAATTATCAAAAACGCTGAGACACGTATAAATTAATTTTCAATTGTCAGCCTAAACACAAAATTTGAAGATCCTAACTTCAGAACTGACTGACTTTCATATAAACTTCCATCCCCTATTTTACCTCTTCTGGGGTGGATTTCCCAAAAATCCTTTCTTAGTGGATATCTACTCTTCACAAAAAACACACACGGTCTTAGACACATGAAACTTGGAAGTTTCATGTCTCTAAGACCAGCGGTTTGGGCTGTGTGTTGATATATCACCCAGTCAGTCAGTCAGTTTAACATTTTATTTAAATAGATAGATGTGAATTGGGTTAAGTAATATGTATATAATAAATAAATACGTATAAACAAAAAGAGGCCCATACCCATATACATATAGCAGTTATATAACAGCAGTACGTGAAGTCCGGCTGTAAATAATGATGATCAAATCTATTGCATTAATTTGTACTTTAAAACACTCGTAAGCTGGCGGACCTTAGTTTAATTACCAGTGAAGATTGGTGAACAATATTTACTAAAAACGTTTTTTTCCTAATTCTTCTTAGCGTATTGATGGCAAATTTTCATTAAATATATTTAACCCAAAATTCAGCTATGTGAACTCCGCTCGTTGATGCAGTCATAAGATTGTCAAGAGCGCAGGTGTTAGCGCGTGCAGCGCAAGATGGAAGGTGGGCTTCTACGAAACAGCCAACTTATATGTCTCTATTCGCATCTATAAAAGTCCGTCCAATCCAAAGACTTGATCACCTAAGAGAAACCCGCTGACCTAAAATCCAGAGAAAACTTGAACATACCGAAACCACTGCCTCTTCTTTGTCCCAACACCTAAAATTCAAACATGACCTTTAAACTCACATCGATCGCAACAACTTAACACGCCTTAATATGGTGCTATTAATTATTCACGTAAGCGCTCAAAATTGCTTTAAAGCGCTTAATGAAAACATCGCTACAGCGCTTACAGCCTCGTAAAGCGGAATATTTTACATGCGCGTGAGTTTATAGGCTCTTAAGTCTTCGTTAAGAGGGTCTAGTTATTGTGATTCTTGTGTGGAGAGAAACATTGTAAGACGTGTTAAGTCTTTACTGTGTAACGTATTTTAATAGGATTTTGCATGTTTATGAATTTGTATGTACAGTGTTAAGATGATTTTCGTCTTTAATGTAAGGTCATGACATGTAAAGTCGTCACGAATCATGGACATGAGGAAAGCGTTTTCTGCGCATAAATAAACGACACAAAAAAACGAATAAACGTCTTTTCTTACTGAAGTTTGAACCTTGGTCCTAAAAGTCTAATTTTTTCCTAGCGTCTATTGATCAAACTATGCAACTTAATCTACACCAAGCTGTACTCAACTAATTGTTTCATGTAGCTGTGTTATGAGAACCTATCTTGTAGACATAATGCTTAAACAGCTGTTTCCTATTTTAACCACGTACTTGTAAAATATTTAACGTTTTTCCATACTCGCGTGACTCTAATTAATTTAGCATCATATTTACGATGAAATTTCACTTGAAAACCGCTACTAACATTTTTTACCCGACGTTAAAATTTAATATCCCCACTGGCAACCCAGTCGCGTAATTTACTTTTTTCAAATTAAAACCGTTGAGCGCGATGTTTTGCATAATTCAATGTGAGAGCGAGACGCGTCGCCTCTAATAAAGTGACGTCAGTCTATACAGTGTTGCTAGCAATAAATGAAAAAAGTCCCGAGATTTTTTCCCTTTTATGCTTCAACATTTTTTGTTGCCGAAACTCTGTTAGCGTGGCTGGTATACGTTGAATAATGTATTTAATGGTAGATTGAATATTGGATGTGGTTATGAGCGGTAGTGTGGCTCGGCAAAGGAAAACAACGTAAATTTCTGGTTATGGCTCCACCTATCATCAACGTTATTAATTGTTACTGTTTATGCTTTTCATTGCGTAAGCTTCTGACTTTAGTATATATGGCATTGGTATACCTACACAATGTAATAACAGTGTTACACAGATTTTTTGGCGGTTGAAAAACATTGTCAGGAGAATGCAGTTGTTGAAATTTTGTAAAATCTTTTTAAGTTATGTAATATGTATTGTTAAAACCAGACACTCTCGAGATTTGGATTCAGAATCAAAAGAACGTTCTATAACTATAGAAAATACGACTGGTTGACATATTACAATTTCATGGTTTACGGAAATATTTCACGAAAACCATTCTACGTCCCAGACACATAACAAAGATTTCGTGAACCATTTGTGGCGTAGGTATCCAGGACACATAGGAAAGATGACTTTAGGTGGGAAATGTTCCAATAAAGAACTCTTACTTCAAGGTAATGAATAAAAGACGAAGCCAGGAGGATATTTTATTTATCCCACCTCTATCCGTGTGGGGCCATAAGAGCGGATTTGGACGGTTTACACGACCGCTAGAAGCAATGAGAGAGGTTTAAAGTCAAGTGTGGTTTATGGCTTAATATCTTGCTCCAGTTTAAGTTGCGATTTTTATTGATTTGGTTTTATTATGGCGATAGGAAGAAGTGGAAGAAATTGTTTGCTTTACGATTAAACTTGAGAGCGAGAATTTTGTTTCGAAAGATTTTTTTGTCAACCTGTTTTTAGAGTTCCGTGCCCAACGGGTAACCAACAGAACCCTATTACTACGGACGGCAGGCCGTCCGTCCGTCCATCTCAACGGGCTATATCCCATGATCCGTAATAGGTAGACAGTTGAAATTTCCACAGAACGTGTGTTTCTGTTGCCGCTATGATAAAAAATAAATTAAAAATTAAAGGGGGTTCCCCTACTACGATGGTACGGAACCCTTCATGGGCGAGTCCGACTTGCGCTTGGCCAGTTTTTCTCTAACTTGATTCAACTCTATTATTTAACAGTACTTGTAAACACGTACCTAGACCAACAATATATTGGTATCCTTTCAGAAACCAGCAGATTACACTTTAATACAAAGTACCTTTAGACCTCAGTATGGCTCAGGGAATATCAACACTTAACCCTTACACCCCTTGAACCACAAGTTAACGATATGGCTAAAAGCAGTTAAGCCATTGTTGTAAACTATAGATATGTGGTATATGAAACTATATTCATATGGAAACGTACGTGACACTACATGTAGGTACTAAAGTAAAATCTAAACTATTGTCTACACAACTTATTTATTACGACTGGAAAGTCTTTGTCAATCAATTTTATTTATATTTAAATTTTATGTTATTCATTAAATGAAAACGCCCGTAATGCTTGAATAGTGGGAGTACCAGGTGTTTTGTAGGCAGATTTGATAATAAAATTACAGGTATTGTAACTGGTACTAACTTGAATACTCCTAAAGCAATAAAACTAAAATGCTTTTGCTTTTATTAAAGTTTTTTTGCGGAACTATTTGTTATTTCATTTTATTGGAACTTAGCTCTTAACTCCTACTTCTTATTGATGGAACACAACATAATTTAATATCACTTACACCCCCAATTATTAGGAGTCGTTGCGCCCTGTCTAATTTATGGCCACCCCTACTTATCTAGCAATTAAGAAGCCTTAAATAAATTTCCCACAATCTGTCAGCGGAAGATTAAACACAATTTATTGTTTAGAAATTTTAATCTTTATTAGCTCCACCGTTTTAAAACCAATTTCGTATTATATTCTCACAAAATCAAATACCACAATCACTTGTATCTCAGACACGATCTCATTAAAATCCGAAGCGTCTCCACGACCTTTATTGCAGACAAAAAGGGCAATAAATACATAATTAGTATCGTCGCTCCCAGACACACTAATCCCCCATCAGACCCCCAACTGCGGGTAGAATGGGGGATTTAATTTCCGTTTCCCGACAACGGTTGGGGACGTTGGGGTATTAGTAGATACTAAGGTACGGTCATGATACCTGTTATGGGACGTTAAAGTTTTATAATGAAATGTTGTAGGTGATTTTAGTAATTTGTGTAGACGTTTCTTTTTGTGAATGTTCCTACTTAAAATGTTATTATTTGTTATTTTTGGGCATTCCCAGAAACAGCAGTGGATTTTGCCACATTCTGTAAATTTTCTATGAAATTATATTTTTTGTCTTTCGCTTGACGACCTATTTGGTTGGAAAAGGTAACAAGGCTTTACTTTAATTTAATGTATTCTCTCTATTTAAATTAAATCTATTTATCAAGTAATAGTACAGTTTATAATGAATTATCGTTATACTCTGTTACTTTCGTCGCTAAAACATGCTAAAAGAGCGAAGAATGAAGCGATTTACGTTGCCGTAAATCGCTTCACCCGTGGCCCAACATGCCTACCACAACATTTCGTCACCCCATTATTTCACCAAACTTCCTCCCCCTGGGGAACCGAGGCGTTAAAATTCCACCTCAAAAGCAAACTTAGAATGTGAAAACAGTGTATGTATTGTATACCTATGTTCCTAAAAGACGGTTATATTAATTCAGTTGAGATTTCAAGGTGTTTCCGCTTGTTTGAAGATCTTGAGTCCTTATTAGGCTGACAAAGGAAAGGGGTGTTTCGTGTTTCGCTTTCTGTAGGTACAATTTGCTTTTCGTCAAAATGGGGATCTGGTTACTAGGTTTATCTTTGATATAATATTATGTCTAGAAAAAAAAACAGTGCGAAACAGTGGATGTGAAAAATGAACATACTGGAATAATGTATTATTGATGCAAGAATGAGGACGAAATAAAAGGAGTTTATAATGATCGTAGCCGGCGTTCTGTAGCTTCTGTCTACTTTCCCTCATAGAAAAAAGACGTGAGTTTATATATGTACCGTCCAGTAGAAGGTGGTACTAGAGGTAAGAAATATTTCAAATAAAGAACCACTCAAATTACGAAATAACCAAATAAGAATAAACGATTGTCTATGCGATTGACCACAAAATGATACTTGGCGGAAAATTAACTGTCTGAGAACTCCGCAATAATCATTATCTTCAGAAATCTCTCATTGTAACGTTTTCTCAACACAAAGGGACCAAAGAAATATATTTTTATTGATATTGCTCCCCAAAACTCTTTAGCCTTGGGCCTGGAAATTCAAACTCAAAAAAAGAAAATTCTGCTCCTTTTTATTGTTGCCACTCGCAAAATACTTTTTTTTTCTGTGAAACCACAGACACATGATAAGTAATTGTTATTAAAATAACACCTATCCGGAGCTAACTAAACCCAAGGGACCTAAAAAATTATGTTGAATTTTTGGTCGAAATGCCCAAATTATTATTGCCAAGTCCCCCGAACCGGATGAAAAAACTATTGGTTTGTTTGTGGTTATTTCTCCGGTTGATGTAATGCTCGGTTTTATGACTCTGGGAGGTCCACGGGAGTGTTATTATGAGGTGTCGTCAGGACTGTTTGTTGGAGATATTTGGGACCTCACTGACCTTCGGGGTAGTTTGCAGTTATCATTTGTTTGATTACTTTTCATAACTGAGTTTTGTTGAATTTTGAAGTGTGTCTTTTTTGTGTTTTTCGTTTTGATGTGTTATGGACAGAATATGAGGTTTACAGTGATGAAGTTAACGTCAGTTTTAACGCAGAAGATGTTGCTGAAGATATTATTTCAGATCGACTTTTAGAGTAACACTCCAAAAACTGATCATGTTGTAGTTCTACTCAAATTGAACTAAGCAAGTACACCACGATTTTTTTATTCTGTAAATTATTCAATGAATGTTAAGTCCTCAACACAAGAGCAAGTTCCTACTAAACAAAATCCACATTATTTTAACATAACGTCAAATACTTGGTGTTCGAAGCACATTTTTCTTCCACTCGCAAAACGTTTTAAAGTGAAGAATTTTCTATAAAAGTTTTCCTTTGAACGGCTGAAACACTGCCGAAGGCTTCAACTTCCAAGTTAGGTTAAGTTTTAAGCGACTTTCCCTTGACGGTTTTATTTGGAGTAAAACCATTTCAAGCTAAAGCGAGGGTTACGGGGAAATTTACTAGTTTCTTAGTTGCAAAGGAGTTTTTTGTTTGAGTCAGTAAAGTTGGTGAAAGGATGAAGTGTATCAATCCGTCAGTGAATAGAACAAAAGCGTTACATTGCAGAACACAACGTTTGCACAATCACTTAAGTCATGACAAAATATATATTTTTTTAACTAGATAAGGTCGGTGTTGTGATTTATTTTACAATAAAATATTATAGTTTAAAACAAATAATAAACAGGTTTTAGAGTGATGTCATTTTATCAAACCATTCTCAGCACACCCTTTCATTTGATACCAATATAATAGGAATGTATAAAAAATTACTAGTCCGCCATCTTTGGGAGTCCGCCATATTGAATTTAGAATGATGTCACTTAGCTAACCATGCATTTTCATCCAAACTAAACATGTATACAAAATGTGAGTCACCTTCTGAGATTTTTCTGCGTAGTTAGTTATAAGTAAAGCCAATAAAAGCGTGTTAATACATTATACATAGTACTACTTAGTTATATTAATACTTAGTACTCCAAATTAGCCCATGAAAGAGCTGGAAGTCATAGGAAGCCAACAGCAATGGAATGATGCAGACTGGCATCAATAGGAAGACCAATAATATAACCATTAAAAATTACATTGTCGTTACACTACAGGACAAAAACATAAAAAGGAGTAGGCAACAAAGTGTACACAATATGCATACTTGCATATTGTATTGTATTGCAGTAGATACAGAAAATAAACAGTGTAATAAAGCACTTGTCTTCAACAAGATATGTAGCTAAGATGAAATTTGAATTTTAAAATAAAGCAGTAGAAATTGCTACTTGATGCAAATCTTAGAACATAAATATTTGTTGCTTGCATACAAGGTAGACGTGCAATTTTCTCACAAGAAAATAGCCTGCGGAAAACTGTTTGAAAAACTTGTATATTGTAGCTAAGCTAGTGAAGGCATTAATTCTGTTAAACTTACTAAAGAAAACATTATGCATGAAGAAAACGGTAAAATTTTCTTAAGCCAAACATTGCCTTAGTTACAACAAACCCATATTGCCTACTTATGTCAAGATCTTGGATTAAGAATCAAACCAATTGGAAGCGTCCATAGATTTCCGCAAGGATCGGTTCAGAGCAATTTGCAACAAACGACTTCCTACGACCTTATCAAGCCGTTTTCTGTCCTTGCGAAGGCCTTCAAAACCTTCGCTTTCTACGATAAAGAACAATCCTAAAATATCTATATCCCTGCCAGGAAGTACTGACTTTTGACCAATATCAACTTATAAACTCATACGTTTTCCTTAATACGTATCTTTACATATCTACATCTTTTTGCTTCATCTACGTTACACATCTGGTCATACAAGCGAGCCGGTTGCGAGTACTACTAATTTTTATTTTTCCAAATCATCACTCATCACGTGCCGTGTTTGTGAGTTCACAAACACGGCTCGCAATCAAATTGATACGAGTTAACATCAGAACGGCTGTAACGATCTGTGTGCTGTCCTTAATGACTCGCTACTACCCAGCTCTGACCGGAATTGCTTCAATGTATATTAATGGACGCCCGGAATTAGGGTTCAACGGAACCATTGAAAAAAATACCGGGATTTGGCTTGTGCCTTGGGGGACCCGACTATAGTCAAAATGTCGAATGACTTGCACCCTCAAATTGAGGAAAAAATTTACAGAAATAACTAGCAGCCTGCGTAACACACAGTACCATTCATTTTACAAACTAAATATATCTATTGCTCAGTTCTGGGCTGACACAATTTAGATTGCCATCGACACACTAAGAAGAAGAATAATATACATATGTATATCCATTGCGTTATTTACGTTGTCAAGCTGAAAAATTTATCAAATATTAAACTATAAATCTATAAATTTTCTTCAAATACTTCGGATTGTCATTGTGTGAGTAATGAGGGTGTAGATTCAGTCTACAAGGCTGAACATATTGAATAACGTTATAATGGACCAATGTTAGAATAAACCAATACGTCAGATTCAATATCGTATCGAATCTCCAGACGATATAATCCTTCAGTCACGTCAATTTCTAGAGAGAAATGAGATTGTGTTCGGATAAGACGGCCCTAATCCGGAAGTAATCATGCGATTAAGACCAAATGTGGGAAGAAAAGGACCGGCTATTGGGATACAATTTGGAAAAACAGATTATACAGCCAAGGAATTTACTATATTGGGATTAAAGATAAATAAACAAGTAATGTTTATAACATTTTTGTAAACAATATAACTATAATAAAACGTAATGATTGGGTTAAACGACACGAGTGAATTCACATACTATCTCCACCCATGTATCAAGTAACATATTTTTTTGCACCTTATACTATATTAAAACATCACGAAAATCAAGGAAGCTCTTGTTCTTTTTCTGGTACCATGTTCATTTGGTCTAGCTCTAGAGTACTCTAGACTCAACTTTATTTTTATCTTTGAATATTTGATTAAAAACTTAAAACAAGATTCAAAGTATCGCCCCCGATATATTGATCACAACTGAGACAAACTCAGACACAATCATAGAATCTACCAATACTGTCTATGACGTTAACGCAACGCTTAGAAACGAAACACGTAACGAATATATTTATGAGGAGGCTGCTAAAGATGGAGATGATCAGTTCGAAACGTGACCTGAAATATATCAAGATATTGTTTAGACGACCTTCTTACATAACGATGTTAACAATCTGGTGATCTCAGAGAAAATAGGGCTAGTAAAAGAGATGAATACTTATAAACTAGAGCCTACCTAGGGTTAAGAAGATTTTCTGTTAGTTGTTGAAATACAACGAAGCATAGGAGAACTGTGCTAAAAGTTTTCATACTCAAGAATGTAGTCATCCACAAAATGTTTTGAATTTTCCTCTTTAGGCAAAGTACTTATCAAAATTAACATTTACGCCCCATGCTGAAAAGATGGCGGAGCTATTACCCAAATGCGGCGAGCTATTAGCTAATTCAAAAGCCTCTCAAATCACTGAAAGGAAGTGTAAATTGCACAAAATTACACCTTGTGGGACCATGGGGCTTTGTCCACGTAAACTAAAGAAACGTGAAGGAAGCTTAAAAGTTAATTAAAGGACATTTGTCACGGTTTGCACAAGAAAAGGCGCAGCTATTTCTCACTTTTTAGTACCGTTTGAAAACTCTGCAGTACTAACCTTGCTTTGGCATTTTTTTCGTTGGTGTTTCTTCCTTTGAGCTAAACTCGTGTGTGGATTGTACTGTAAGTTGTGTATGTTTAAAGGTTTTGCTAGAGCTGTGTTTATTGTGTTCGTTTACATCAGACCAGTAAAATATCTATACCTATTACATTTAATGTTTTTATAAAACCAAGGAATAGCGGCACGGATATTACTTCATTCTGGGATGAGAAAATGATAACCTTTTTCGATCTAATCCGCCTATTGAAATCTGAAACGATCAAAGGCCCAAAGGAAAGCCTGAGGCCTTTAGTAGGAGTACTTTAGTCTACAAAATATTTTTCTAATGCGGATAAAAGACAGAGGCATAAAAGACAGACACTGCGCCATTTATGCCTAAGTCTAGACTCAGTATATTAACAAATAATATAGGACAGAAGTGTCGAAATTTCTTGAATCCCTAACAAGTTCAATATTACGGTATTTGAAAGTTTTCGGTTGACCCTCAGAATTTATTGGGACCTATTGAAATTCAAGGAGTTGAATTTCTTGACTAAATTCAAAGTTTGGCTCAGTCTAAATACATTCATAATTCTTGAGGGTCAGAAATGAATTATCTTGGAGTTAATAGAAGTACTTAAAGAAAATAATTCTAGTATTTCGTAGAAATGGATCTATTGGAAGAACTTTTGGTTTGCGGCCGCTTGATCGTCTGAAGTTATCACTACATAGTATAAAACAAAGTCGTTTTCTCTGTCCCTATATCCCTATGTATGCTTAAATCTTTAAAACTACGCAACGGATTTTGATGCGGTTTTTTTAATTGATAGAGTGATTGAAGAGGAAGGTTTATATGTAACCAATGTGTCCAATGTTTTGTGTGTGTGTTTTATGTGTAGGTTTGTATGTGTATGTATGTGTTTGTATGTATACATGCTCCCGTGCGAAGCCGGGGCGGGTGGCTAGTTAAATATAAAATGAATATAACATTATTGCATGACATAATTTGTTAAGCAGGGTTTCAGATGGAAATAAACAAATTCTATTACTCCAAAAATCTTAGCTAGAGAGCTAGCTTTACAGAGTATAGGTACTTGCATACTACCAAAACAGAAAAACAGACGGATCGACAAAAATATTGTTAGAAAAATGTTGTATCCACACAAAAGATTCTTGATGATGCGACAAACGCTGTGTTATTACGTATTCAGCCGTCGCGCCTCATTTTTACATTGAAAACGACTTCAAATATCAAATTTGACGTTTGCCGCCGTTCTTGTAATGTCAGGTCGTAAAATTGACGATATCTGTATTTTCTTCTTCAAGGTTTCGTTATCGAATCTCAATTTTTATTTTTGCAAAATTGAATAAACAATGACAAATTGGAAACACCAAATCTAATTTCTGATCTCATGCCTACGTTATGTGTGAGGTTGATTAAAATTTGAGCATGATATTGTATATTTTTTCTTTCATTCCATCCGTACCATTAGGGAAATTATTTCTTCTACAATATTCAGGATCCAATTTGTATTTCACAATGTACCTATTCCAACCATACATTCCTTCAAAGCGTCATTTTTATTCTGTGACAATTTTCCAAGTTTCATCATCAGTTGTTTTGGTGCTTCAATGAATTGAGAGAAGTTCGCTGTTGTAATAAAAGACTGAAATTGTATGTGGAAATGATCTTAATATCATCATCATTCACTTGCCCTTATCCCAATTTATTTGAGGTCGGCGCAGCATGTTTTCTTCTTTCATACTTCTCTATTACTCGTCATCTCATCAGACATCTCTTTTCCAGCCATATCATCCTTCACACAATCCATCCATCGTTTCTTTGGTCTTCTTCTACTCTTATAATCTTAATAATTTTGTAAAATTCCCTTCTTACTATTGGGACAGGAAAATATCTGTCGGGCCAATCAGTATTAAATAAAAACAAGATGGTGACGTTACTTACTAGTTCCAATAATTAAGGGCAAGCGTCAGAAGAGCGTTATTCTACTGCTTAATAATAAAATGGAGTAGCCATAAAATTGCAGAAAAACTAGACTGTACTGCGGACACACTGGCGGCAGTGACGTGGTCGCCGCGTATCGATCGCTCGTCTAGCCGCACCCTTACGCCTGTCTAGAACAATGCCAACTTTCAAATTGTGCTCTTTTATCTGGAACGCAAAAAGGGTTAAGTCTGGCTTATCTGCTTCTGATATGACGGCAGTTGGAAGTTTTTCGTGGAAACTTACGACGGATTTGTGGTTTTGTCATGCGATGCCAGAGACACGAAGCATCCTTTTTATCAGTAGTTTCTATAACATCTTAAAATGTTACATCAACTTTAGTACACAGACTGATATGTGAGCTCAGCAACACCCAAATCGGTTGCTCCATTGACGGACAGTCTGTCAATAATATTAGTTACGCGGATGATATGGTGTTGCTGAGCCCATCAATCAGTGCGTTAAGAAGGCTCCTTCGAATATGTGAAGACTATGCGGTGACTCATGGTCTCAGGTATAACTCGACCAAAAGCGAGCTCTTGGTGTTTAGGGCGCAAAATAAAATGGATGACTTGGTTCCATCGGTTACCTTGGGCGGAGTTCTGCTAAAAAGACTCACTCGTTTTAAATACCTGGGACACTGGGTCACCGATAGGCTGTCGGATGACGCCGATTTGGAGAGGGAACGTAGAGCGCTGGCTGTCAGGTGTAACATGCTGGCCCGCAGGTTCGCACGATGTACGCGAGCGGTTAAAATAACACTGTCCAGGGCCTATTGCCAGTCGCTGTACACGTGCGCTCTGTGGGTCAGTTATACACAGGGCTCGTACAGTGCTCTACGAGTCCAGTATAATAACGCGTTCCGGGTATTGCTGGGGTTGCCGCGCTTCTGTAGCGCGTCGGGGATGTTCTCGGATGCACGCGTTCCGGATTTTGGCTCGCTGCTGCGCCTGCGAATCGCATCACTGATGCGTCGGATGCGCGACAGCCCCAACAGCCTCGTGGCTACTGTAGCAGGCAGGGTGGATGGCAGAATAATGTGTCACTGGATGGCGGCACACAGGCCGTCTTTCAAATATGTGCTATAGTGCTTGTTTGTATAACGTGTTATAGATACAAATTATTATAATAAGGATTAAGTACTAACATAGGCTAAGTTATATTGTTACTAACACAGTGGACCTCTCTGTAGTCTTATAAATAAATAAATTATTATTATTAGTAGACCCTTGATAGAATCAGATTGGCCTATATTTTTTGGGGAGCAATTTCTGTATTTTTGTTATTTCATCTCAGAATTTATTGCAACATTTCGATTGTTTATGGTATGAGATTGCGAGTCTTCTTACATTTGGAAAGGTTTCATCACACATCACGCCTGTAATCCCCGAAGGGTTAGGCAGACGTGTACCTGATAGTACACCCACATTTCACAAGTTATGTTTTTAGTCGCATGTAATAGGGGCGAGTCTATTGACATCAACCGGGCACAAATCTGCTACTGAGAAATTCCTAATCAAACAAACCCTATAACACTTTGTCCGAACCGGGAATCGGACCCAGGATCTCATGCTCAGCAGTCGCGCTTGCGACCACTCGACCATTGAGGTAGTCTGTTTTTTTTTTTAATATAAACAGTTCACAGTTGAAAGGAGTTACGAAATGCTTTGGTTAATAATCTCGTAATTACTAAGATGATTCACATCCATTCAATGATTAGAGCGAAAACATGAATTCTGTCCAACATTGGCCATACAGGAGCCATAATACTAAAACTGAATGGAGTTGAAAATGTAATAGTGGTGACAATATGCGATGGTGTAACAGCATCATTATTATTGCAAGGATGGTTCGGAGCCGAACACATTATACCGAACACACGGTAGATTCTGCAGAGGTAAAAAAGTTAACTTAAAGTTTCATGGGGCCTCTAGGAATTTGGGGGAATTCGAAAATGTGGTAGTATCTGAAAATAGGGTCGATATTATCATGATTTAATAAAATATTAGAATTGAAAAACTTCCTGAATAGAATACATGCTGCGATCCTTTACCATATTTTTGTTGCTTGCGAATAGAATACAGCTTTTATAAACTGGATACTACGCGAAATTAAAAACAGATTTAAAAATCGAAACAATGCAACCAAATTCTAAAAACAAATCACAAACAAGCTACAACCGAATCCTAACCTCAAAACAAAGCATGGACGTAAAAGTTCAAATTCAAAAACAGCATTCAAATTCGACGAATGACACAGGCAAGTAGAAACGTTACAATGAACGTTTTAGGCCAGAATTTCGCGAACCGAATGCCGAATACCGAATGGCCTGTGTTTGAACAAGTGGCCAGATTGAATGCTTTCCGTTCGCCCTAAGCCGTCAAACCGGGCTAGCAACGAATAGTTTGACGTTTATCTGCGACGCCATTTGCAATTGGACTCGGGTAGCAAACTAGCACAGTTTGTGTTGAACTTGGAACGATTTGCTCGGGCTTACTAGGTAAATAGCAGTTTGGGGTTAAGAATTTATTATATCAATGCTTGTTTACTTATTGCTAATATAAATTTTTCATAGATAATTTCTACTTAACAGAATAATACTTTCTCATTGTAATTTCTTTTTCTAGTTTTATACAGAGCGATTAACGTTCTTTATTCGAACACACATTACATTACATTACATGTAAAACACCTTAAAAGCTAGAAACAAACCCTTAAAAACCCAACAACGCTCTGAATTAATCTTCAATCATTCTAGCCAATCCATCCCATTCCACTTAAGACCCTAAAAGATTGAGTAGTGAAATCTGATATTAAATTAAACAAAGAGTTCGTATAGATTTTTAAGGGTTAAAAGAATGTAGGCTGAGTCATACTATGAACGCCAAAACTCAGACGTCCACAAGATTTACCCAGGCACTTTGCTCTTGGCCACCTAATATATAAGTACTATTAGTACTTCATTCAGTCGTAAGCAGTATGAATGAGGCAATGGTTGTCCGAAAGTGTCTATTGCCTTTAAATCTGTCGGTAGGTTGACAGATTTATAGATTAGGTTTTAACTACATGTAAGGTTGTACGTCGTTCAGAAAGTACTAGCTGCAAAAATGCATTTTGCGTTCCGTATCCTGTATTTGACAACGGAACCTGATTTTAATCGTTGGAATGCAAAACAGAGAACGCAGAACGCTATTCTGCAGCTTGGTACCGAGGAGGAGGACTTAACATCCTTTAATTCTTGCAAGGATATTAAATCTAACGGCCTTAATTGGTAAAATTGTTACTATACACATCGCATAATTATTGTGAGGAGTAACTGTTAAAGCTTAAAGTAAATTTATAAAATATTCATGCTAATTAGTAAGACTGCTTAAAAACTTTGTTGTCAACTGTCGTATAAATTAATGAGTAACATTCTGAAACTAATTAAATTCAGTTATTATTTTAAACGAGACTGAAAATAAATAAGTACCTAGTTATGCTCTCAATTATAAAGTTTGTAATTTTTAAACAGACTCATATAATCTCTTTTTTTTTGGTATCAAAAACAAATTTCTAAATATATTTATTCTACACGATTTTTTTAAGGAAATTATACGAGAAACCAAGCAAAAATAAACTTACGCTCTCAAAGTTAATCTCAAACGCTTTCTAAGCCACATCTTTCAAACTTTTGAATTTTGATATGGATCTACGAAATTCGATATATTTCCTACAAAATGGCGGACTTTATAATCGCACAAACATAGAACAATCTACAAGTTCTTTAAGCGAGTGCTTAAAGAACTTCGTTCTGTTTTGCTGATAAGTTCTTAGAAAATTGCTTTAGATCTTGTTGTGTATTTTATAAAAGTTTGATGCTTACTGCGTACTCTTAATTAATATACTTACTCCTAAACAAACAATTGAGTTTGTGTGTATCCGACCGCTATGTGTAGAGGCGGCGGCGCTGCTGGCCGTGTCGGTTGCCAGGACCAACCTCCTCGCTAAAACACCATTGACCCGCGCAATTCGGGTTATTAAAACTTTCACGTCAAGATCGATACATTTACATGCTATTTGAGTGAATTCGCAAAATTACTGTTGTTTATTTTGTGTTATAGTGTAGATTAGAGTAGGCTAAATGTTTTTGTTTTATAATTTAAATATTGTGTTTTTATAGTTAGGGAACTTAGGCCCGTATTACAGAACGTCACTCAATACTCAAGCATCATTTAAAACTAGTTTCAACCAATCAAATGGCTTGAATCTAGTTTTAAATGATGCTTGAGTATTGAGTGACGTTCTGTAATACGGGCCTTAGTGTTTGATTTTATTAGATGTTTTAATGTTACAAGTTTTATATTGTAAATAAGTTAATTTTAAGACCGCGCTATCGCATTAGGTTGGTTGAAAATAAATAAACAGAATAAATAAATATAAGAACATCTTATTCTCATTCACAGAGTAAATAAAACTTAATATTAATATTTGTATACTCAATTGACTGCGGTTTTGACCCACCACTACTCATTAATCTTCAAAACATTTATAGTACGCATCGTCCCAGTAAAACAAATATATACAATGTAATAATGTACTTATACAGATGGTAATTGCTCTATATGAAACGAAAAACTACTCATAAATAAAGAGATAGAAATTGAGCATGTTCCGACACTTCTAAGGCAGAACAAAATTAGAAAAAACGCTGCGATGAAAATGAAAAAGAACCTAACATATCCTAAACAAAAAATATTACAGACGAAATAAGACTTCAAGTTCACTTCTTAATAATATTGAAGTACTCCTCACAACCGTTAAAACGTCCAAACTTAGTTCTTATTTATGGACTGTGTAACAAAAAGTTTTGTATCTTAAGATCAGGTTGAAAGCTCTCCAGAGATTGCTTATTACTTTGTCCCCAATAAAAATTTGACGACCTCTGTTTTATTCTCCGAAAACGAGAAACAGTGATAATCTTTATGATTGTAGCAGAAAATAATTTTGATAAGTTTATTTTGTGTATCTTATTTTATTATTGTTCATTATCCTTTTTGCAGGAGTGTTCATAGAACTTGGTATGACGACATTACAGAATGTAACTATTATTGCAGTAAATAACGATTTCCAGTTTTAAAAGTGAATGGGTTAATAGATTTAAAAAGGATTTCTTCAAAGAAACTGAACGCGAGCAGCACGTATATTAGCGTTAAAGAGTTGTCACTGTCAATATTCCATACCAATGATCACTCTGACAGCTCTTGAACACGGTTAATTAATTATACATGCATTAGTATCATTTATTTTTATTGATGAAATTCGCTCTTAGATATTTCAATAGATAAGATTATAATTATAAGCGCCTAGCTTTGAAACTATTATTATTCCTATTACATTTTTTTAAGAACCCCTTACTCTAATTGAACCTCCTCAAAAGCGACACTTTTGCGAAAATTCGAAATATCACGGATGTAATTAGATCAAGTAGCGCTTCGCACTTGTGTCCCTGTCGGAACGTACATACGCTTATAAAATGTTGGCGCTTGATACAAGTTGGGAGAACATGGCGGTTAGCATAAGATTATAGAAATGGAACTAGAACTTAACTGTGACAAGTAAGAAGTCTTGAAAGAGATATGATGAATGAAATTGAAGAACTAGGCAGACGCTCATGTATAACTGGTATTCAGCTATGTAAATCCAGTTAGACTGGAAACTGACTCCAACATAGTTGGGAAACGGCAGATGTTGAACTCAACTGTCACAAGTAAGAGGTTATAAAGAAGACGTGGTGGTTTTATTGGGATTTAGCATTAAAGAATATTCAAAAAAAGTTACTTGGTACATGGGCAGCAGGAAAAAGTCGCTGCTTACTACAACTACAAAGAAAAGCTAAAAGTCGAACCCATACATTTTTAATTTCAGAGAATTTCAATATGTGACGTAACATCAATCATCATTTTTAGATATATTTGCAAGACCTGAAACCGGTTAAATATCTAACGAAATTGATTCTTAGAAAAGCTAATAGAAAAGTACCACAGGGTTTCCACAAAGGAGCGTGGGCTATGAAATAATACAATTTTAATTGTAGTCTAGTGAACGCAAGCACTTTGAACATAATTAACTTTTTGCTTTATAGGTAAATTTAACATAAAATTACTTTTTCAAATATCAAGTAAATACCTATTGGAATTTTCATAACCAAAGGCTAATGATGAATTATAATTGGTTCAAATAGAACAGGTTAATAATCAACATGCCTCTACTCAAGTCACAAGGAAAACTAATATTAAAAGATAATTAGACGAGATACTTGAAAAACTCAAGGCTATAAAATTCAACCACTCAAGGAAAACTGTTTGTAATGCTATTGCTATTTCTTCCGCTTACCCAATACTTCTAATCACCAAAATCATTGTATAATGGATAACTGCCTGTTCGAACTCACAAATAAAGGCAAGCAGTGTCAAAGTTAAAGGCTATGCTATGTTAAAAGTGATTACTAAATCGAAAAGTCAGATCCTCTAGTCACAATTCCCCGCTTACAAGACAAACTTAGACCAAACCTGTCTTCGAACCAAAGTGGGGCGTCAGAAGACAGTCCTAGTGTTTGCACGGCCTGAATACCTAGATCTACGGTCTTAAATAAGGCTTTGAGTGTTTCAGCTGAAAGCTACCGGAATTAAGATGGATGAGGCCATCTCTCTAGTATTACACGTAATTTTGAAGAGAAAACAGACTATATTTTTGAAAATAATTGTTGTTTAGTGCTTTTTGTCGCGTCTTGTTTCGTCGAGGAAATAAAGTTAAGGGCAGGTGGAAGTATTTTGGGAAGATATAGTAGTAATGAGGTTAGGAAAAAAAGGAACGTGGTTGTCTCACAAAAAGAAGAAATTTTAGGCTCCTGTAGCGTGTTATTATGATTGACTGACAAGAGGCAATCTATCACTTTTGACGTGATTTAGACAAATGTTTTCGGTCTTTCTACGTTGCTTTATCCTTTTACTGAGTACTACTGTTTCATGTTATATCATAATAAATTAAAAAGAAGCATTACGCCTGTTTCCCTGAAATGTTAGACAAAAATGTATCTATAGTACCTTTAACTACTATTCGCCGGTTGTGTTTAAGTTCCTATATAATTGGGGGCGAGCCTATTGCCATCAACCGGGCACAGATTCAGTCTTTGGGCTGCTGCTGACAAACTCTAGATCAGGGATTCCCAAAGTGGTCGATATCGACCCCTTGGGGTCGAGACCAGTTTTCCAGGGATCGACATAAATTTTAAGGGTCGACGAGGTCTAAAAATCGACTACTATTATCACGTAATTTTAACTTGATATTTACTGAATTTTATGTCTATTTATTTTGTTAAATTTTGATGAGAAAATGATGCCATGTAACCATGTTTGCTCACTTAAACCAACCGCAAAGTTTTAAAATTGTATTTTGTATCAATAGGAAAAAACTAGAGATAGGATTTTTATAGTAATTTGGCTGTCGTCTGAGGTATCAGTTCATTTTCCCAAAATAGTTTGGGAATCCCTGCTCTAGATGGAAAAACCCAATAAAACTAAAATACAAAAATTAACTTAGTATAAAATCTAAATTCAGGAAAAGTAAAAGATATTGTTGTTACTCGTATGATTCACGCCCAAAATATTTCCCAAAGGTTAATTTTCCCCAAACTGTAAAAAGCTAAGAAATTCTGCGATGTGAGGGTGAATATAAAAATGTTTGCACTCCTCAACGTGATAGATTACGCGCGTCGTTGTGATGATGAATGGCTTTTATCACAGAAAGGGTCAGCTACCAAAATGTTTGTTGAATCTCATGTTATAATTAGGGGAACCTTTTTCTCGAGGGTTCTATTTTGTATGTTAAACACGAAAAAATAATGACAGAAGCTAAAATGAAACTGGAAGATGATCTTTGTAAGGGTTTTAAGCTTTCGATAAAGTCAACAAAATTGTGAGTTAGCGAAAGAATGATGATTGATTTGAAGCCATTGATTTCTGGGATGAAAATTATTTATTTCCTTAAGAAAAAAATCATTACGTCAAAACGAAGACACGAGAAAAGGATGAGAATAAAAACATACCTACATCACTCAACACAGTCAGCGATCCTGTGGAAGATATGAAAATGAGGGAGTTCGAATATCGCCATAGTCCTGCTCGGCCTATTCAAATCATTTTGGATGGACAGGCCACTTAACCGCAAGAAGAATGGGCAAACATATGTATGTATGGTTGGGTATGGGTCAAGAGTCCTTGGAAGAAAACTCTTGAAACCTACATATGTTTATGTATACATTACAAGGTGCTACAATAACTTCAAGGACTGTGGGATTGATTTCATTTTCAACATCTTAATATTTGTTCATGAGCATGAGTTTTGAATGTGAATATGGACGGGTGTAAGAGTAGAGGAAGACCAAAGGCACGATGGATGAACTGTATGAAGGATGGTATGGCAAGAAAGGAGGTGTCCGATGAGATGACGAGTAATATAGAAGTATGGAAGAAGAAAACATGCCGCGCCGACTCCAAATAAATTGGGATAAGGCCAGATATTGATGATGATGATGAGTATCCTATGCCATTCTCAATTCATTATGTATTAAGGCTAAAACTGTTAAACTATTCTAACTCCCAGTGGCGAAGGTTCCATACAACTCGATTCCTACCGGCTGTCCTTTGAAAAATGGCACAGTCAGTATTCTATAGACAAATAATATAATCACATTAAAAATATGAAGTCCGAATTACCTCTTACAAAAATTGACCCTTCGCCACTGCTAACTCCTTTATAAAAAAAAGAACCCACACAAAAAATAATCTCCCCCCACGCTCCGTAAGCCAGTTAACAAAATAATAAAGTGTTAAAAGTGTTAAAACACACCGTCACATAGCTTCATTACCTGGTAATTGGCTCCTCGCACAATGTAATTTTAAACCGTTTTATGTGAGTATGCAAATTATAATTTAACTTTAACGTTGTCAAGGGAAAGTTTGGCAATGTATAGGTCGTGGTGATGAATTCAAGATGGCCGTGTATTACAGAAGGTATATATGATCCTCTCGGTGCCTTATTTGTTAAGAGATGTGGTTTTTTTCTGTGACGTCATTTGCGTTTATTCCGCGATATACTGGTGAGGATAATATTATTTCAATTAGAAATGGATGTTTCTTGAAAATTGGAAAAAAATCGTGTCCGATAGTAGAAATGGAGGGAGGCCTTTGCCCAACATTGGGTCAGTACTGGGTAAAACAATTGGAAGATTCGTGCATATTTAGCTGCCTCCACATCCTTTTCAAGCTCCGTTATGTTGCTACGCTAAGGTATATGTCTTTGATTTGTGACTGAAGTTAGCACAGTTTTTCACTTCATGTCGTCAGCACTAATCTTTTTAATACCATTCAAACTAGCAGTAGGTATTGATTTTGTGAAGTTTTTAAAATCATTTATATTGAATCTATTGAACAAGAAGCAACTATCTCCAAAATACTTTTCTCATTGTAGAAACCAATACTGATTATGTTCAGAAATATGGTTTCAAAGGAGAGAATTGCCTTGAGAAATTTCTTACCATCCAAATCAAATCGATACAAATAAAAAAATAGAGAATTGCCTTGAGAAATTTCTTACCATCCAAATCAAATCTGCTTATAATCGCAAGCATAACCACAAGTATAAAAATGATCTTTCAATGTGTATCGAAGCAAAACTTTTCTATTTGTATAATGTACATTCACTTTATATACTCCTTTGGGACTCCTTCACTCACTGTCGGATTGAAGAGGCTTAGTTTCTAATCCCATTTGAATGAATATACATACTTCATGTGTTGGGGCGGTATTCTCCATATGAATTTCACCCAGAAAACGTTCAAAATTTAGCTTTGGCTTGTCTCTTTTTACGAAGTAAGCAGAAACGTCACAACAAAATTAAGGATAGGGATGAATAAACTTTTGAACATGTAATCATGTACGGGAATGAAAAGATCTTTAAACAAAATTTTCTCGAAAATTACTCTGCTCTGACTGCTCCTTTGAATTAATTCCTACAATGTCTATCATTTGAAAAACCCTTTCATTCAGTTACATTCCTTACTTTATTGAGAAATCGACATTAATATCTTCTTCTACATCAAAAATCCTCACTTCATCTTCAATCCATAAATCTTCAAATTCAGTATTTTTATAGTCATCTCAAAGGCAGTGACCACCGCCAATTTCTCCCACAACCATTTATCTTTCACAATCATTTGTCTAGTTCTTGACAATCGGATCCAATCGACCATAATTCACGACCGCACGTCTCGGGTGTAAGCTGAGTAATTGAAACTAGGGATTTTATAGATATTGTATTGGAGAACTATTTCTCAAGAAGTGGTTCGTTAGCCGGTTATAAAGAACTAGAGGAAATGGATTAGATCGTGTGGGGACTTTGTGGTATGTAGGTGCTAGGGGTGATAAAAGTTTTACGTGGTGTAAAAGATGAAAATGTAGCTACGAATAAGGGTAAGATAAAAAAATTAAAAAGAAGAAAAATCTATCAGAAACGGCAAAGTCAAATATGGTACATATCAGAAATCGCCAGAAAGCTACGAGTGAAATCGTAAAATCTGTTGCCTGGCCAATGGCCATCCCCCGAGAATATCTAGTTTGGTTCTACTAATATATTCAAAACACAAAACACTATCTGTTTCAAACACAGCTGCTTTTAGACATCACACAGCGTTTCCCTAATCCTTAGTGACAGGTGAGCTCAGCCTGTTACGTAAGCCCAACAATACCCTAATTCAAGTATAATAGTATAATTCTGTTTAATCAATACTCCACTAACGTACTTCAAACAAGTCGCTTTGTTAGCATAACTGTTACTAAACACAAGCTCAACTGTTTACACAAGACCAAAATCTGCGATTCAAATATTGTATTAAGAAGAAACATAATAATTAATCTCACTAAGCTTTAAGACAAAAGCATTGAAGACATCAGCGTTTTGAAAGACGTGTATTCAATTAATGAATATTTATTTAAAGAGATCGTTTGGTTAAAGACCGTTCTTAACAGCAATTTAACACTTGGAGAAGGAATGGTGGAAATTAGTAAGCACAACGTCTTGAAAGGCGGAGGGAAAGAACAAGAGAAAATTATTTTTTTGGTTAATGCCAAGATTAATGCCGAGATGTTTATGAGGGAGGCTCCCTTTTCACAAAATATAGATGCTGGTAATAAAATTACGAATGATCCTAATATTTCTGTCGGTTCTTTTTCCTTGCGAAATAAATAATTAGATGCCTTCATTGATTATGCTGACATTGACAATTCAAGCTTTTCGACTTCATTTCTCATGGAGAATTTATATTTTAAGCTTATTTTCCACGGATAATTGAATAATATTGAGAGACGCTTTATAAATTTTAAATGCCTACATTAAGAGTCATCAATTCATCATTCATCATCATTCTCTTGCCCTTATCCAAATTTATTTGTTACAGTTTCGATTTATATTATGAAGAAGAGAAGTGTTATATCCGCTACCTCTACTTGAAACTATATGGATTTTATCCGTATATGTACCCTACGCCATTCGTGCTTCCAGTCTAACCGGATGCAGCTGAATATCAGTATTTTACATGGAGCGACTGCCTATCTGACCTCCACAACCCAGTAAACTGTCAGTATAAGTTGGTATATAAATAAATTATGAAAACTCGATTGTCTTTAACAGTGAAAAAATACCATAACTCCTTTCCTTTCCATTGACTTGCGTGAGTTGTTAATCGGCCTGTCACCCATTCTTTATACCCTACACAAAATCTAAGTAAATTTCCAAGAAAGAAAGAAACTAAATCGCTGGCTATGGCCTTATTATGCCTGATAACGAACAATGAGGATCAAACTGTCTAATATCACTTGATTTATGTCTGAACGGTCTGAACCCTCCACTTTTGTTCGGAAATCAGTTGTCGATGCGCGAATTTATGGGATTTACTAACAAAAGATCTGAATGAATAAATAATGATAGGTACCAAGGACATTGAGTTAGAACATAAAATAAAAGTACTGGCGGAGACATAAATTAACAAAGAACTTTAAAGGCTGGATTTTCTATTCTAAACTTTACATTAATAACAATGTTCCATGAAACACAACATTGTGTTAAATAAATTACCATAATACCAGAAACTTAAAAGACCTTTTAAATTTCTAATATATCGTTTATCACTAACCACGAAACGAGTATGTATTGTCACTAAGCACAATTGCACGTCCTATCAATCACGTTAAGAAATAGACTAGTATTTCACTTCTGCATTATCTAATGTTTCATTGTTATTTTCCATCACATCACAAAATTACATACTCGTCGGAACAAAGTACTAGACCGAGCCCCTAACTACCTCTCCACGTAGGTACCTATACAGACCGTAATAAAGTTATCAAGTTACTCGCGAAGAAGCTTCCCTTCGCTTCAACTTCAGCTTCCCAGTTATCAGAAACTAGAACCGCCAAAAGTACTCGACTTGAGTATGTGGGTACATAGTAAAGTATATAAGAGAGCTGTGGGCGATCACTCAAAGAACTAGTTATTGGCCCAAGTTTGATCTCGTCTGTCTTAACGTAAAAGTTTTACTGACGAAGCCTATTTTGTCGATACCGATGTCAGGAATTCGACTGACGACTTAAATAATAAATACTCTTACAAGTTCTTCGGACTAAGACACGTGAGGGACGACCTTTTAGCTTGTTATATATAAAAAGGTAACTGTTTTTGCTTGTATCGAAGGGCTGAAATGTATATTGTATGGTTTTTGTTACGAAGAGCAGCTAACATACTTTTTATCAGTTTTTTTTAAACACGACCTACCCAATATTTTGTTATTACAGGTTAAATATAAACAAAATATTTTCAAAAGTCACTGAAGCAGAAAAGTAAATAACAATTTCAATCATTCTACAAAATGGAAATTTATTTGAATAGATCCACCAATACAAATAATAAATAAATTGCTCTATAACATATCCCACGTCAACGACAAACTGTGTCGCAATAACAATATCATCCAGATAAATCAACCGCGACCACAATTCCTATCACGAAAATATTTTCTCGCTATAAATATCCCGGGATGCTTTCATTTAGCCAGCTGGGGCATTCTCGGGACCCTAAAATGTTCTCCAAATGAAGAAATCGAAGTAAAAAGCATTACATAGGTACTTGATGGTATCCGAGCGACTGCCCCGAGGCCGGGCGATAGAATTGCGCGCAATTTCAACGGAATTCACCCGAAAGATTATTACGGTTTCAATTTGTGTAATGTAATACATTCTTGGGTTCAGACATGATAGATGATTGCGTAAAAGTAGCGCTTTTTACTAAGTAAGATTTCATGTTGGGATTTTTTGAATTTTTCAGAATAATGTGTCGGTGGGCCGTGTACAATAAATTGATGTGAATATTTCGCGAGCGTGTATGTGATGTTGGCGTAAAAAATGATGGCGTTCAAATTACGCTTTGCGTTACCTTGTAATATCAATTTTGAGCTGCTTTGTGAGTCTATGATATTTTTATCTGTCGGAAGTGTTATTTTCTGCATTTTTCTTTGCAAGATTGAAACATGATTGTTCTTTTCTTTTTGGAATCGTAATTTTTCACGTATCTAAATAAGTCCTAATTTACTTCGTTTCAAAAATTAGTAGTAAAATTCTACATAGTACACCATAACACCCATACACTTGTATTCAAACTATAATAAAAGGCCTCCTTTATAATCATCAACTTCTACGATAAACTAACAGCAAACCTGAACAATACAGCTCTATTCTTGATTTAATCTCGTTACCTATTGTATGTTAAGTTTCCATGGAAAACTGTTCAGAATTCTGTTCAGCATGTGAATTGCTTATGTGGCTGCAAAGTTATTACACGGCCTCTTGTGCTCGCTCAAAATTTAGTTAAGTTCTACCTCATAGTAGTTGACGGGAATTCAATGGAGCAGCGCCAGGTTTACAACTCAGATTTATGAAAACAAAATTGTATTAAAAAATTATGAAGTAAGTTTTGCTCGTTTATTTATATGCTCGGGTATATTTTTCCTTCAGTTCTTTGGTGTTTTGATTTTTAAACCTGAACTTTGTTTAACTTTAAAATTAAATTTTAATAAGCTAAAATTTATCAATAGAATATCCAATTAACATTTCACAATTTACGTGACATTATCAAAAACGGTCAAATTCCAATTGAAAACTTCGCATTCAGAACTTCAAGACCAACAAAACCCTTTGACTCCCAAAGGATTCCAAATCTATTCATAAACCGAACTACAAATAAATTTCCCCAATTATATTTCAGTATTCACTTGATAGTTTTGCTGGGTACCTACAGGAGCCCTTGAAATGTCTCGAAAATTGTATGGACGAGAGTGGGGGAGACCCCGTAGAGCTCTTCTGAATTATTGCTAGAGCTCACCTGAGAGTTGCCGTGACTGTCTACCATTACGCTAATAACGTTGTTATAATAATGCCTTGAGGAGAATTATGATGGCTAAACCACCTGCGAGTAATTGTGTTGTCGTGGGTAATGGGAAATGTATCGCGGAATGGGATGTTTACGGGGGACGTGGCTATTTGGCAATGATGTATATTATATTATGTTAATTTTAATAACTTTTTATGAGAGATACCGTGACTATACTTGATGTGATCTTCACTGTTCAATTTATATTAACATGCCTTGACGAGGTCAAGGCAGTATGTAAAGATTGTAGCATTAAGCGTTCAGTGGTTTCTGCCTACCCGCATAGGAAAAAGGCGTGAGATTATGTATGTATGTATTTAAGCTAGTAGGATTTAATTTTGTGTTTATGTTACCATATTAATATGTAAGCTTTAACCACAAAGTTATTTTGTAGAAGCACATTTGTTACAATTTACTGTGATCAAATTGTTTTTGTCCTTAATTTACCTGTACTTTTGCAAAGTAGTCATTCAATATACTATTTTTATTTACATGCTACCAAAACTTGGCATATACTAGTTGTATGAGAAAATCTACAAGGCATAAAATTCTATTGTTTGCCTGACCTATATCGAAGACACACGCAACGTCTCAAGCCACATATATAGCCATAATGTATTATTTATATACTTGTTTACTCTCTCTTAATGTAAAAAAAAGTCTACCAACAATTCAACACAATCATTTGATTTAGGTAAGGTCGCAATTATCTTCGGCTTAAGAAATTGCACAAAGATTTTTCTCTATAGAATCAAGTACATATCTTCCCATGGCGTTTGAACGGAGATGAGAAAAGAAAATGGGCTACTTAATGATACTCTTATTTTTATCTTGACACTCTTATTTTCGTCTTTCGTTTCCTGTTAAGCGTACCTATTGGCTGGATTTTATTGTAGCCATGGAAATAATTGATTCGAAGAGTGTTTGATGTAAAAGATTGAGTTTGCTTTTATGCTAGTCTCTATTGAAAAAAACTATTCTGACTGAATTAATTCTTTGCAATGGTAATATTGACAACGAACCAAGTTAATATCAAGAGGAAAGTTACCAATCATAAAGAACCCAATTTTAATATAGCAGTACAAATCCCTGTCTTGAAAAGTTACGTAACGTTTTCAAGAAATCCGTCGTCAGCTCGAGGACCCTTGGGAACCAGAGGAGGCACTTACCTCGTTATAATGTTCAGCTTATTTTTAAGATAACAATGGTTGCCATAAATCACGATGTAGTATTACCTGCAACAAAGACCGACATCGTAAATAACATGACATTTAGGGGAAACGTAAATAGGTAAGCAGGGGAATGGGCTGTACATGCTTATAAATAAATTATAGACGGAAGGGAAACTTTAAATGCTGAGAACGAGACATAATATATATTTATTGACGTAGAAAGCGAAAACATAGACATTGGAGATGTATTCAGTACAAGTCAAGAGACTCTTCTAAAAGTAATTACAAAAAATGGTCCCCGTATTTCACATGCTAGTTTCAAAGTTAACGTTCGTATTCCGAGTCTATTTAAATGGCAATTAGGAGCGTCTGCTTTCTACGAGATATTTGCTTCAATTTCTGCTTTGAGACAAACATTTGTTCGTTTGACTCTGGAAGCCGGTGTAAGTCATTCGTTTAGTGAAATTGCTCCTACGTTTCAGGCTAATACGTACACATGCTTTTCGGTGAAGGAATTAATTGTTCCTATCAAGCGTGTAGTGAATACTTAAAATTTTCGGACGCTTTTAAAACTGAAACTCAAAGCGTTTATTGTAATTTAATCGTTTACGTTGATTTGCCAAAGAGCCCGAAGCCCAGGCTTGTAAGGAAAAGAAAGGAAAAGATAAGCTTCAACTTTTTGACTTACGGACCGAATCTTTGACAATTCAAAAGTACCTACAAATGATCTAATTGAAAGAAATAACAGAGTAAAATTCTTAAAATAATGATCTTTTTCACTGCGGGTCTTATAAGTACGTACATAGGAATCGCGTCATTGGCTGAAAAACTAACATACATACATATTTGTTCAAAATACATGGTATCTAATGAGGAAGCACTCTGCCCGCATTTGCCACCGCTACATATTTGTGACATGACTATGCCTACAATTACTTTATTGCTCCTGTAGTCACCACTCTAACTAATTGGGAGGTGAGATGGTGCTGTGACTATTTGGACCATAAAAACGGTACCTGGAGGATTATAGACACTTCGTAAAATGCCTACTAATGTTTGTAGATTTTGTGCTGACTAAATTCTTCCTATTGAGGTTTTATTAACAAGTATTGTGACACCCTGAGAGCTGCAATACAACAGCAGTAACTTTCAAAACATTTCATATGTCTGCAATAACTTTCAACGGGATTGACTTACACTGTTTTAAGCGTTCACGGTTTAAAACTAAAGCTCCCGATATTCGACGCTATTGCGGATATATCGAAATATCGAGAGCTCAAAATCATGAACAATCACGGAAGATATCCCGTAATTGACAGTATAAGTTTGGTATTGACTTAATCTTATAAGTAACTAACGTCAATCCAATACATTTTTGACTTCATACTTTCTGACTAAAATGGCGCTTTATCTAGGTCTGTTTGTTTAAAGACGACTGAGCTAAATAACTTTGTTTCCTTATTCTGAGGAAGACTGAATCAACTAAACAAAGACTGACTTCTTATTATTTCTTATTAAACATCTATTCAATTTCATTCAGTCGGTGTATTTTATCTAATCCATTCGAAAATACATTTTATTCGACTAACATAGAAACTATTTTCGGACGCCACAGTACCTAGCTATTACTTAACGTCAACAAGTCACACCCACACGCTACGCAACAAAATTTCCATCATAATAATTCTTATTCTAAACTCAACAACAGCGCTATAAGCTTACTAATTAATAAAATAAAACCCAACAAGGCTGAAAAAGGGGCTAAAATTTGAATTTCAAGTTACAATTTAGGTTATCATCGTTCCAGAGGCTAACGACGAACATAAAGGCTTTGAAAACATGAAGAGAGGCATATATTACGCAGTACGGCGTCTATTTTATGTGAAAATACATAAATACATTTATAATGAATGGTTAAAAACGTTAACGTCTTTTGTGTTGTCACGTACGATAAACGTGGAAGAATATATTAATGTGCGTAGAGTGGAAATGAAAATATCTTCCTTTGTAATAATATTTTTGGTTTAGTTTCTAGAAGGCTGTGTTGAGGCGCTGATTCTAATGCAGTTTCTAGTAACTTGCTTTCAGTGCCAAGGCTATGTTTCAATACCTTTTCATCTCACTATGTGGCTTTTCAATTTTACAACATGTTATTTACACCCAATTTCAGCGATTTTTACTCTTATTCTTTATTGCACACAAAATTAAAAGATATAACACACAAAAATTAAAAGATATAACATACAAAATTACAATATACTCGCATAGCTATGTGCAGATTTTTTTTTTCTTAAAGCAAACATTACTTTGAGAGATTTTCAGAAGAGGATATACGAGTACTTACGTGCACAAACAGTATTTATAGACTAAACCAAACTAAACTAACACCTACAATATAATATACGTAATGCATAAAATACCTATGTAGATTAACATACATATTAAATGCTATGTATGTATTGTATATACTATCATCATGTTGACAGGAAATGTTCTCTTATTCCTTTCTAGTCTCTTCTTAGTACTTTCTGTTAGTTAAGTATTTTATTTTATTATTTGGGAAATAAACGGTCACTCAGAGCTGTAGTTACCAAAAAAAAATTCCACATATTTGTTTTATAATCATCTAAAAAGGTCAGATGAATCAACTTGTATCGTGTATCCTTGTCGGTAAACTAAATAAAACAATAACAAATAATATTTCCCAAATCCAGCAGTCCCTAATAAAAATAAACGAAAATGTTGTATCCCCAGGGCCAGAGACCAGAGATAATGCTAAAACAGTAGAAATAAAGCCTGATTCAGACTAGATATTTTTTGCTCCGGACGGGGAATAAAAAATGTATAGAGCTACCCACAGGGGACATCACGATAAAATGTTAGGTCGAGAGCTGCGTGAAAAAGTAGCGAGCTGCATCGATGATTTAGAAAATTAAATAGCACTGGGTATTGTAGATTTGAGCTGGGTTTAATGCATTCGATGAATTATTCAGTAGTGTGTCTAAGACCATTTTATTCTAAAACATGTATGTAAACTAGAAAACTTGCTTTCAAATAAAAAAAAACGGCATTAAAATCGGTTCACCCGTTAAAAAAGTACGGTGCTACATATAGACACACATAGCGGTCAAACTTATAACACCCCTCTTTTTGCGTCGGGGTTAAAAATTATGGCTTTTGACCAAAGAAAATGGGCACAAACTGTTGACAATTTCGGTTAATAGGCTTTAATTATTATTGTTTTTAGACCGCAGTCCCTCTGTTCTCAAGTTCTGCAATAACCTTTTACGTAACCCGATCATAACTTTATCCTCTGTCTAGGTCAATTTACTTTTAATTGGAAACCCAAGGAGATGAAACAGTCTATATTCTCCATCCATCCAAGAACCCTTGAAGGAAATATTTCTAAGAAATCTGATATTCCTCAAGAATATTTACCTTGATTGAGATATAAAATGTCTTCACTATGGTCAGGTTCATATTATTATTTTCTTCTTGAATAACCAACAGAAAACGCTGTAAAATAATAATCCTATACTTGATATCTATTTAATAAGTTAAATACTATTATTTATCGCAAAAGTCGAAAATTATTTGTCTAAGAACTTATATATAATTACGTATGCGACAGACGCTTTCAACGAGTGTCGTTGTACGACGAGGATTTTCACCAGAATGATCTGAAACTTTCATGTCAATCCAATGAATTTTTTCATTGTCGTTAGTGCTATTTCACTTTGTCTTTAGCTCTCTGGTAACGGAAGTATAAAAAAAAACTTATACCTCATGTATAAGTTTACAACCCCGAGTTTAAACTTAATAAGATCCAGTCTACGTGGATGACGGCGCCATCTTACTTCTCCATGATTAAACGTCAGAACTACGTAGCATAGTGACACTAAATATCGCTGAGAGTCGTCTGCGAGTGTCATACACCTTGGAACGGCACTTGACATACACTTGTAGAGCAATTTTCGCTTACGACGGCAAAGACGGGTGGAATTGGATTCTGAGAAATTGAAATTGTTTGCGGAGAATTGAGAGAATCCTTTTCAACAACAGAAATGATAATGTGGAACAAAACGAGGATCTGTTTTAGAACCCTTGGAAATAAGCTTCCCCTAAGAATAGATGAAAACGGAGTTGTAAATTTGTTGAGGAAGAAAATCAATCAGTCACGTACTTAAATCTATTAAGACTCACGCCCTTTTCTCATGAAGGTAGGTAGAAACTACAGAACTCCACTTGCTGTGATCTATTTATAAATTTCAATTTCATACATAAGCAGATGTTGAAATGAACTCAACAAAGCGTATAAAACTAATCACATCCTTTGAGTAAGCTTTAAAAGGATGCTGTTTTCAAAGATTTAGAACGATTTAGAACGCGGGAGGATCAAAGAGGAAATAATATCTAAAGATTGTCCTGAACTATGATGTGTGCCAATTCAATCTTCCAGTTCCATATCAGAACCCTCTGATCTTTTATATTGACCTTTGATGTTATTGATATCTTTTACATACGAAATAAAATCGGCAGGAAATGAGAGCTTTGTGGCTATGACAGAATTTGGGAAATCCTACGATAAAGGTCTATAAAATTGGGTACAGGAAATTGAGTAGACTAACTAAGTTATAAGCCGAAATTATTATATTGTCGTCAGAATTCAGGTTATTGGAAAAACGACATTCAAAAGAGAGTAGCCGAGAAGCGAGACAAATTAATAAATAATTTGTTTATTTCTTGTCACGACGTCATACTACTCATAGTGGACAGGAATTACTTAATCTAATATATCAGAATTAAACAATTAGAGAGCCCTATGTCAATGAACTGCTGTAAGGTGCTGATGATCATTCTGAAATGACAACCAATTCTTTCATGTCACTCCATAAACAAACAAATGTATATAATGTAATGTAACAGATAAATGAATATACAATAAACAATTGGCACCTAAAATATAAAAACGAAATAAAAAAAGAATATAACAAATGGATTTAAAAGCGTTCCCTTTTACAAAATTCTACATTGTAAGTAACTTTATGTATTTACATAAAGATCTTTGGTAAGCGCCGATCCTAAAAACTCCGCATAATAAACTTCGATAATAAACTCCGAATCCATCGCAATTTTGCGCAGGATTCCGAAAAAATACTTCCACTCCATTACATTCCTTAAAATTCTCCTAAACACCCCAGAACCCAATATTCCTCCTTGCAAAGTTATACCAAGTTATATAGCTCATTGTACGCAATATGAACTCTTTTGTGTATCAAACGCTTTGTCGTTAAAGGTTGGATTTCAATGGTGAATTTCTAAACGGTAATAAGGTTTTAACAGACGAATGTATTTTGCTGAAACCTATAGAGATCAGGAAGCTAAAGGAGTTATTGATTTTCTTTCATTTGAGTCTAATTTGAGTAGCATCAATGAGCATAATATTAATTTGTGAGAGACTTGAATTGCTTTGAAAAATGGCGTCTTTTATTTTTAAGGTAAATAAAAGAACAGAAAAATAGACCCTGAATAAAGTAATATTCTATAAGCGATAATGATTTCGGTAAAGCTAAACAGAAAAACATATATCAATCCTGTTAAAAGCGCCCTAAAGTTTAAATAAAAATTGATTCAGTTATGGAAGATTGCTATATGCATAAATATGTAACCGCAACATCAAGGACTATCAATAATTAATTTCACTGGAAAATTCGGGTACAACGGCACGGGCGTTTCGACATTCAATTAAGATATGAACCGCAGACATGTTCATAATTAATGAGGTCTGAAAATGCAAACAGATCGTGACGTTTTCGATGAATTATTTGAAATAAAAAGCCAGAGAAACGAATCAATCCTTACTAGTATTATAGATACGAAAGTAACTCTGTCTGACTTTCTGTTTTACGCCTTGACGGATGAACAGATTTTGATGGCTTACAGATAACCATAACGTAGGTTAAGACAGGTTAGTTTTTATTCCAGTAAAACTTTCCCGTTCGACAATTTTCGTTAATTTCGACTTTCACCCGGGTGAAACTACCAATTGTGGATATACATATCATTGGCACTGTATACAACTTTTCAGCAATAAATATTTTTGTATCCCGCTTTTTATTTAATCTTAGATTAGAAAATTATCACAAACAATCTAAACCAGAATCTCCAATCTCATTAACCTTTACACCCCCAAAAGGTAGATTCCCATCTCAGTAATTACCATTTATCTTATAAATAAACGAGCGGCGTATAATTTTTCCGATACCAATTCTTTTGCGAAAAGTTTTAAGGTCAAAGGTGAAAGTCCTTCTAAACAAGATGGATTATTGAGGAGAGGCAATAAAGGCAGGCTTAACAGCTTCAAGAAAGCTTTCTTGGAGGGGAGGCTGTCCTTCATTGATGTTCATTAGAATAGTCATAGGTAGGTTTGATTCATTTGAAAATAAATATTTATTCGATTCAAGTATCGTTGATATCGATACTCTGTCAGTATTAATTCAAGTAGAGAATCGAGTGGTACTGGATTATTATGAGTAGTTTTAAATGCTATGGATCACAAATTCCCAATCCACAACTGAAACTAATATCCACTTTAGTAACTATGATAGTATTATGAAAACGACTGAACTAGATAAAGACGATGAAACAAGCGTCGAACCTAAATCGTTGAAAGACTTTGTAGAAATACAAAACGCTTTAGAAGCACTTGCCTAGGCCACCTGGACTCATTTAAATAAAAAGTTCGAGTTATAAGTTGGTAATACAGATAGAGAATAAAAAACAAGAAGGATAATAGTTGATAATAATAACCTCAAAGCAGAAGTCGAATCAAAACCATATCCCAATGATGCTATAAGTTTAGATGCTGATAAAAAACATGTACCGATAGTAATAAGACCCGATATTGATCTGTCATTTGTATCGAAGCCCTAGGGACAGATAGGTGCGCCATGTGAAGCAATTCTCGCTCAAATTGAAACGTTGATTGTATCGCGAGGCAATCGCTCCGGGATGATACTGCGAAATTGTACGTTCTATAGAAAAGAGTGTAGTGAAAAGAGATGTTGGAAGTGTTGATTGAATTTGTTAACAAGTCGGATTTTTTGGTGGCTTTTTTTTAAGTATTTCAAGTACACTATTTTGGTGTACATACCACGGCATGTGAGCGGTAGTTATTTGCGTATACAGATAGATATTAATCAATTGAAGACTGTATGTGTCATCATACTATCAGTTGAAAGACATTTATTGCTGGTCATAGTCGTCTTCCAAGCGTTACTGTTTGAACCGGTCCTGTGGTTCTCACACCCAGCAGATTTCATTCAATGTAATGACCACACAAAACCAATGGTATACAGGGTGGAAACTTTCAGCGTGGCAGTAAGGGGACTACACGAAGATAGTCTTAGGAGACTATCCATAATATTTCGTGAAATTTTGATCCACATACACAAATTTAAAAAAATATTACAGTTAGCAAGAAAATGGCCTTTATTCACAAAACATTTTATTGATGTCAATCAATCCTGTTTCTAATATTTATAAAAAACTTCTATGGGACCAACCCAGGTTGGAGTACTAAAAAAGTCAGAAATGACTAAAATCTTTTCCGGTTGTTTGTTTGTCCCTTAGAAGTTTTCCTTTCACGAAAAGTTCGCGTCATTTGGCAAAATATCCTGAAAGGTTGAAATAAACAGTAATGACGAGGACACTGATAAGAGTCCAAATTACCCTAGAAATTAGAATCCTTTGAATGAGCACACCTGTAGATAAGCCAAGGAAAATCCAGATAATCCTGTACTTAAACAAAGGCGATAACATTAAAATAATTCACATAGCTCCAGTTTTAAATATGACCTCACTTTTAGCTTGACTTTTAAATAATAACAAAGTTGCGAAGAGATTTTACTGACATAAAAATGTATGAGCTTATCCTTTTAAACAACCCCGAGGCAAAGTTGCTACATATTTTTTTAAAAGGCTATAAGAATTGCGTGTGTACGTTACAGGCTTCCCGCAATTCGTGGGACAACGTCTGAATAAATCCAAGAGTGGCTGAAAATATTTTTGGAAGGAAAGTGAAAAGAAGTAATTCGGGTTTGAGGTTTTGTGGTACTTCGAGGAGTATCGACCTTTGAGAAGCGTTTGATACGTTAGACCTTGTGAACCTTTTCTTTAGATTTTGTGGGTTTTCAGTTTAGGGAATTTTGTTATTGTGAAGTTCGGATCAACAACAGATTTTATGCGAAACACTCTTTTTTTTTGTTTTCAGTCTTTTATTATTATGTTAAACTAACTAGCTTATGCGTACACTTATCCTCACAAACTTTCGCATTTATAATATTAAATAGAATAGTAGGATATTAATTTCAAGTTGTGCACTATTTTCATGCTAAAATTAAAGTTAAAAAATCCAGAAAGCCCATCCAAAAAGAGCACATATTTCTAAAAGCATGCAGCAATTCTCTTTCACGGCAGTCAGCCTCAAGTGGAGTTGTCACAATTATACGACAGATGTCGCCTCGTTACTAGAAACCGGGTCACCCGTGAGAAGGCGCGGGCAAAGCGCATATCACCCTAGTGTCGACATATCTCTGGTACGTGGATTGATTTAACGATGTTAGGGCGGCAAAGCGTGTATTTTGCGGGGAATGTACGTATTGGTAGGTTGGTGTTGATTGAGAGGAATTGGAGCAATTTTACGTTTGCAGGAAAGGTCTGAGTTCAGGTTTATCAAAGGGAGAGATCGACGAAGCATGGTGTTGTAGTTTATGTTTTGGAATTGACTTAAGGAATGACATCACAAGGTGTGATTTCTGCAAGTTAACTTTCGGTAACTAGTTATTTTGCGTTTGGTTTCAGATAAGAAGTCTTCAGTAAAAAGCGTTTTTAATCCCAAACTGAGTGCCTAGGTAACCTTACCTTTACAAATAGATTTGAATTTGAATTGACTTATAAAATACCCCTTTTTTCCGGATGGGAAATCATCAAATGACCGTCCCGCTCTGCCCGCTCGGAAGGGAGTGTCAGACTTGTACTGACTAAAAAAACCCATCCATGTTTCTTCTTTGCCTTTTGTGTTCCAGGGCCGCGGTATCTCTTTCGAACAGTCCCGCAGCCCTGGCTAAAATACCCCTTAAAACCACATTGTTACACCAAGAAAAAAGGTCCAAATTACAAAATGATGAGCCAAACCCCTAAAATTTCTATGAACCGTTGTAATACCGGTAACGGTGTCGGGTGTCATATCCACCCTCATATTGCCCATAAGACTATTAAGTATTAACGTCTTTCAACAGGAGGGCGAAGGGGCTTCTTGTCCCAGATTTGTTAAACGATTTAACGTTAAAAATGGCTTAGAAATTGATACGTTTTTAAAATGAGTTTTATGGTTTCTGAATAAAATATTGTGTGGTTGAGTTGTAAGGAATAAGGTTATGGTTTTATTTGTACGTTACCTAGGTGGTTTGTATGTGTAAACTAGATCGAGAAAAGATTTTACACAATATTATAATTTCCAACGTGCTCTTTCCAAGAAGCAGATAGCTGTATCAGCTATCTTACTAATTGGTTTTTTTTTTGTATTCTATGCAGGGTTATTTGTAAAACACCAGTAACCTCTTAAGAGGCCATTGTATTCATCACTATGAACAACTTTTACTATGGGACCAACCTGAAATCGCGAAAAAAAAATCAGTTGTTCCCTACATTTTGACGAGTTAATCGATCATAAATGTAGGGAACAGCTGATACATATGATTTTTTTTCGCGAGGTTTCTGGTGTTTTACAAATAACCCTGTATATCATTTCACGATAAAAACGGGGCTTCAGTTGAAGAATTCCAAGTGATTCAGTTGAAGTCTCATATGCGAAACTTAATAATTCATGTACAAGGAATTGTTGCTTCAGGTTTACACACCAAAAACCTTATCATAATTATTCTTCAGAAAACTCTCGGGAAACGGGCTCACATACTCTTAGGGGACCCCCGAACAATTTATTTTTCTTAAGAGATATTTTCTTCTTTCCCCTTTTACAGAACCACAATTGATCTGCTTTATAGCTTTCAGTATCTCCGTCGAGAATCGTTCAAGTAGTAGATATAACCGCAGTTTTTGCAATTTGTGAGGCTGTAGGACCGTGTTGTCATATATCTTGTAAGATAAAGAAGTAAGAGGGTGGTTTATGTCGTTGTTATAGATGGCAAATCGTTTTGTGCGTCGGTTTGGTGAATTTTTGTCTGTGCGGCAGAAAATTGTGGATGCGCAAGTGGCACGCAAGCTTTATTGAGGTACTCCATCTAGATATCGTATTTGTCATAGTCATGAAAATGGGTAATATTTTTATCTTTGAAATTTATGGAGCTGAATTAGCTCACTTCGCTCTTCTTTAACTGACGTAAAAAAGAGAGAAGTCTATTCAATTCCTATGTGATTATTAAATAACTACCTATTAATATAATTATATATATAATATCTGTCAATCTTCTTTATCAGAAATTTGCTTTGGTGTCCCGTTTTCAGCTTGCACTTGTAGTTTGACAGTGACAGAACTTATGCTAAGCCAAAAGGTAGCTGGATGATGTGGCATAGCTTGGAAGAGGCCTATGTCCAGCAGTGGACTGCGGTAGGCGGAGTTGATTGAAAGCGAAGCTACTTTTATCAATCCCGGCCCTTCAGTAATTGAAGTAATAATAACCCAGATAATTAGTTACGTTGTGACCCATTATACAACAAAATGGGACAAAGACTAAACAAATCCTGCGTAGGTAAGACACGACACTCAATTGATTAGCTCGAATTGACGCCTTCTAAGTAATTGTTCCAGCCAGAAGAAAATTAATATCAGTTTGTTATGTAGTCCGGCTTATTGCTTCACAGAGGAATAGGTTTTTAATTTAAGGGAAATGCTTTAAGCCTTTAGGAGTAGCAGATGGGATTTAGTAAAGCGGTAATGTTTAAGAAATTTTCCTATTACGGTTTACCGATATAACAATCCATTTCAGTCGCTTCTACAGTGGTAATTCTCTATATTTTTGCATGCATTATATGTTTTACTTAGTCGTTGGTCTCAAATATATGTCATAAAACCGAGCCTTTTTTTTTTTTTTTTTTTTTTGGGGGGTGAGAAATCATCAAATGACTCCTCCCGCTCTGGGCGGAGCGGAAGGGAGTGTCAGACTCTTACTGACTAAAAAACACCCATGTTCCTTCATTGGCCCTTTATGTTCCAGGGCCGCGGTATCTCTTTCGAACAGTCCCGCAGCCCTGGCAGGCACCGGCCCTTGCGGGCCCCTCCCGTATGCTGACAACTCTTTGAGGCGCGCGTGGACCACGAACGCGCCGTCGACACGGCCTGCCCGTCGTCATACGACGGACGGACGGCGAGCTAGCCCATTACTCGCCGTCCACAGGCCCGCGCCTACGGTGGCCGAGAGCCATCACGGCGTGGCCCCCGACGCCCGGTGCTTCTCCCGCGGCGGCTGGGACGTGAGGAGGTTCTCTCCCTCTCACGTTCCGCCGCCTCCTTCGCTAGCATGACTGCTTCGCAAAAGGAGGCGACGGCTTCCCATTCCCTCTCGCCCCGGACCATGGCTTGAACCAGGGCCGGACGCGAGAGGTCGCCGCCGCCAATCGCCGCTACGAGGACACGGCGGTGCTCCTCCCAAGCGGAGCAGACCTCGACGGTGTGCTCCACCGTGTCCTCCGGTCGATCCTCGCAATTGTAGCACCAGGGCGTTTCCTCCCGCCCGATTCGGTGCAGATACCTCCCGAAGCACCCGTGTCCGGTGAGGACCTGCGTCAGGCGGAAGGTGAGGGCGCCGTGGCGCCTCCCTAGCCACTCCTCAAAGAGGGGACTTACCGCCACTATCGTGGCGTGCCCTGAACGGGGTTGCGATAGTCGCTCTCTCCATGTCGCCATGAGATCACGGCGGAGGTCTGTCCGCCGCGCGACAATATGCCGCGGCAGCGGAGTTACCCCCCGGCTCTGTACCTCCGCGCGCCACTCGTGCAGGCGCGCGAGGACTATGGCCTCCAGATCCCATGGCGGCAATCCGGCAAGGAGGCTCGCCGCCTCGCGGGAGATCGTGCGGTACCCACGGAATAAAACCGAGCCTTAGGCACTTATTTCAGCGACGACCACCACACCATATAAGTCGTATCCGTCTCCCAGAGGGCCACCCCTAGAAATGTGTCATTTAATCACCGAATGATAATATGCCTAGTTGGCAGATATAGGCACGTTATTTTTACCAACATTGACAAAGTTGGTAATCTATTTTTGATTCGGGTAAGGGCACCTGAGGTATTAAAAATCAACGAAATTCATACAAAATAAAAAATTCTACGTTCCTACCGCTTTCCACTTTCCACTTGCACGTCTCGAATATCATAAACTTTACGACTATCAGCAGTTCAGGACCGTCTGTTTTTACTGTCGGCATTACCGTCCACCTGCCACAGCAATACAAACTTTATGTCAACGTGTTACAGTGTCTTTTCGATTGGTACCGATTTAGTACCGAAGGTATATTGAAGAGTTGTTATCATTTTATCTGTTTCTATGAAAGTCTTGTATAAGTCCTGAAGTACTGATTTTAGTGCTGTTTTATTGTTTAAATAGGCTTAGGACAGGATTATTATAAAATACGGCCTAGTATCAGATCCAGACTAGAACTTTATATTTACTGTTCAAAGAAGTTTATAGGATTTTAAGTAACCCTAACTTACTTGTCTTTTGATATAATGGGCTCAACAAGACTCTTAACATAACATAACAGCAAATGGTTAAAATAGATAATTTATGTAGTGCCGAAGAGGACGTATATTACGGAGTTCCACAGGGGAGCGTTCTGGGTCCGCCAATGTTTTTAATTTATATAAACAACCTATGCAATATGCAGATCAATGGAGGGAAAATATTCTCATATGCAGACGACACTGCGGTTGTTTTTTCGGGAAACTCATGGAAACATCTGAAAACTGTAGCTGAACAGGGCCTGATTAAAATAGCTAGCTGGCTTGGAGCAAACCTTTTAACCCTTAACACCGACAAAACTAATTTTATTTGTTTTTCCCCAAGCCAAAGATCACAGCCTGGAACTGACTTTGGCATTACTATTCATTGTTGTCAAAATGAATCCCTCTATAACTGCAGCTGCCAGAATATAAAACAAGTCAGATCCACAAAATATCTAGGCATAATTGTTGACCAAAGACTTTCATGGCACCCTCACATGGAAATCCTCATGAAAAGGGTCAGGAAGCTCATTTGGGTCTTCAAAACTTTACGTCATGTTATGTCCGCGAAACTTATGAACAAAATACATATATGTAGCTCTGGCGCAATCCGTAATAACTTACTGCATTCCGATATGGGGTGGAGCTTCCAAAATGAAATTCCTCGACCTGGAAAGAGCTCAACGATCACTTATCAAGGTGATGTATTTTAAACCATATAGGTTTCCTACAACAGACCTCTATAAAGTCAGCAACTTGATTTCGATTAGAAAACTTTATGTTTTAAATGTGACCTTAACCCTGCATAAATGTCTTCCGTTTGACCCAGATACTCAGAGCAGAAGGCGCAGAGACATTGTGGCCTACTCTCCAGGGGTTCGATCAGCTTTCGCTAGACGTCAATATGTAACACAATCCACCTACATCTATAATAAACTAAACCTTAAGTGTGAAATATATCCCCTGCTGTTATACGAATGTAAAAAAACAGTGGGTGATTGGTTGAGATCTCTAACGTACGAAGAAACAGAAAACATTCTGATCAGGATAAGCTAACATTCTAACACTCACATACTTTCACACACACACACACACTCACACATACATACACAGATATAAACCCACACGTACACACAATCACACACGCACGCACAAACACAAACGCACGCACATTTAAATACGTGCACTCCAGTCTACAACATCGAAAGCTGCTTAATTCATTTATTTTTAATTTTTATTTTTTGTATTTTTTGTTTTTTTTCCTGTTTAGTAGCTCTAAAATACTAAAATATCATTGTAAGATACCATTTAAGGGAAGAGTGAGACAGCCCCGACACAAGTACTATTTTGTAACTTACTGGGGCTGCCTCAGTTTATGTATGACACAATGTTTGAGATAAAATAAATATTTTTGTATTTTTTGTATAACATAGCCGAATGGCGCTTGTTCTTCCTGCGATGAGGTTCTTCATTTGTTCTGGATCATACCTGGGAACCTTTTAGTTACGGAGATATTGGGGGTCGAAGTTTCAAACTTTTCATAATTTTTAATGTTAAAACTCTTCTTTACATTAATTACCTGTTACATTGACTTCTACCTCTTCTCTCCTCCCCTCTTCTTCTACTGATTTTTCACCCAAAAATGTCGTATCCCAGCGATATTTTTTGCGTAGACTTACTGATTTAGTTTGATGTACAGAATGCTCGGTTGACGGCTTCGTAAAGGGTTTGTTTAGGTACGGACCCAGACAGGCGCATTACTTTGTGTAATTTGTTTCATCACCCTTGCTGTCAAAAACGGTGAAGAAAAACATCGTGAGGAAACCGGCATGTCCTAGAACCAAAAATTCGAAGACATGTGACATCTACCAACCCGCACTGGGCCCGCGTGGTGGACTATAGTCCATTCCCTCTCATAGAGAGGAGGTCGTGTGACCCAGTAGTGGGAACATTATAGGCTGATTATGCTACGTATACCACAGGATTCTAAAATACTTAATTATCAGTATAGTAAAAAAAGTTTTCATAAAAACCAATGATCAAACCTTCTTGTATAGGAAAAAAATCATTGCCCTACAGTGGGACACTAATGGCTTGGTATTACGATCCTTATATAAAAAAGTAAATATTTACTTTATTCAACGCAATGTTAAGTGTTATACATAGGTACTTATTGCAGTTATGTGACAGAACGTCGTTTGTTAATAGGTAATACAATAACTATACTTTACTGGTCAATTGATAGGCTATAACATGTTATTACCAACATTCTTTCCTATTATTGAAGCTATTAAACAAAATATTGCGTGTCAATTGCATGTCATTCAACCCCTATTACCACTAAAGGGTAATTTTATTAATAAAAAAATAATGTTAATTGCAGAAATAATACAGGAGACAGGCTATAATTTATAAAACTGTGTGCAATTAAACAATGGAACTATCATTATTGTGTTCCGTATGATACACTCATTATCATCTGATTAGCCTTTCCCAACTATTTTGGGGTCGGCTTCCAGCCTTCAGGATGCAGCTGAATACCAGTATTTTACATGGACCGACTGCCTATCTGACCTCCACAACCCAGTTAGCGCTAGGTAATACGATACCCCTTGGTAAGACTGGTTGTTAGACTTTCGGCCACTGACTATCTGTAACGACTGTCAAAGATTTACAAATGACAGCCGGGACCAATGGTTTGACGTGCTTTCCGAGGCACGGAGGAAACTCTGTATGTAAAGGCTCTCCCAAATAGGCGCGTTATTATCGATCGATAAAACAGATATCGCAATAACGCATCCGGTGATGCGTTATTGCGATATCTGTTTTTACTACATTATGTATTAGGACGGCTACGAAGTTACACAATGCTGCGATAGTAACGACGAAATACAATGAAAATTAGATGCTTGCGTTCCTCCGTCCGATATTCCGAAATGAGTTCTTCTATTAAGTGTGTTCGCTTTGTTTCTCTTCTGTATTTTTATTTTTGTGTCCAATCCAGTGTTGCTCACATTAGTTTCCATTAAATGCGGTCTTCTGATTCGTTATTTTTTTTACACATGTAATTTTCTGAAAGATGTCTGTGATATAATTCCAAGCGCGTTTGCTTTGTTTTACTATTTTGTTGTGGTGATGTGACAAATCTCATTAGGGAAAATCCTGCCAAAAAAACAAACACGAAATAGAATTATCGGACGATAAAAACGCAGTTGTGTGCAAGGAATCGGGACGCATTATCGCAATAACGCATACGGTATTATCGACCGATAATAACGCGCTTGTGTGGGAGAGCCTTAATGGGTGGTACCCATCCACGGACCAACCTAGGTAAGCACGGCTTAACCTAAACATCGGCCCGAGCGGCTTCATGTAGAAGATTTTTCAAGTAAAAAAACGAACTGAAAACGCAGAAAAAATAAAAAAACTCCTGAAATGTCACAATGCAAAAAACTGTCCAGACTGTACCAATGAAAATTGAGCCTAACACATAACAAGCGGAACACAGACAATAAGCCTTCAAACGTAGCTATACACTAATAACCATCAGACAATAGCTTCTAAAAGTTAAGCCCCTTTGTCTGCTGATCCGACTATCAATGGCGGGTTTAGAGCCCACCTTTCAACGATGAAATTTTAATTGAAAAGAAAACTTTCCCTTTTTTGGTTTGAAGAGGATTTTGTGCAATGTGCAGTCTGTGCAATGTACAATGAACCTTTATGTAGATAGAATGATGTATCTAATTTATTTTATTAACCCAAAACTGATCGCGAGTGTAGACAGTAAACACAGAACCTCTTCCTCCTCCAGAATGTATACCTATCGCTCGTTTGCGACAAGGATGACATACTTAACTCAAAAGTTTAGATTTTTCCATGTTGTTTGTAGTTGATATAAAATTAACGAAAGTAAGTATTAAATTAAGTACCGAAATACGTAAAATAAACTTTTCATCTTTTGATAAAAGGTTTCAATGCAAAAAATATTGGCAATACAGTGAAAATATTTTCAACCGACTTCAAAAAAGGAGGAGAGGTTCTCAATTTGTCGGAATCTTTTTTTAATGTATGTTCACCGATTACTCGAAAACGCCTGATTCGATTTGGGTTTTTTTTGTATGTAGTGTATGCTCGCAAGTTGGTCCCATAGAAATATTGTCATGATCTGATCATGGATTTTGGAGATAAGGAACGGAACTCTGCAATAATTATAATAGACAGTAGATCTGTCGTGATTGCTGCAGTCGCTTGGATGTTTATTGTTTACATAACATCATAACAACATCACGCCTGTATGCTCTGAGGGGGCACTCAGATGTGTACAGTACACCCACATTTCGACAGTTAGGTATGTAAGTTCCATTTTATGGGGTATAAGCCTATTACCATGAAATGTATTGCTAACAATGTTAAATAAATTCATAGCAAATATTTGAATAGGATATTAAACTAAAAATGGAAAAAAAACCTTTTCGGTGACAAAAAAAAATATAAGTAAAGCAAACACCAAAAAACGCCAACTTCGTAAGCTAAAGTTATTTTTCACTTTTTTGTGTTATAAGACCTGCCTAGAAACGATACTCCTTGAGACATAAGTATTTAAAGAATATGTTTGTTTGTATTCCTAATTTTAATTTCTATTAAATTATGCATTTAGATCATGTGTACTCGATCAAGTAATCGTTTTCATTTTGTAAATTGTAATGTGACTTGTTGGTAATTCAAAATAGATCAATAAAATAAAAAGAAAACTCACCTTACCGCTTCCATAAAGTGATTAAAATAAAAAAGAAGAGGGGAGAAAAATCCTGAAATTACTCCAGTCTACTAAACCTGCTCGGGAAAATCGAGAAAATTACCATTTTATCGGCTTTACACGTAATAGTATTATCGTTAGGAAGGTAACAAAATTGTTGCCAATATTATAGAGGTAAACACGTGAGAACACGGTAGCGAGCAAATATACAAAATTGAACAAACATACAAACCTCTGAATTCCGCAGTTTAGTTGTTTCAAAGTTAGTTTGGAAAGCACTAATAGGTAATTAGATAAAATAAAGGAATGGACATGTAATTTCAAAATTTATTTGAGTTGATTGAGTATTTTAATTACATTTAGTTGTATTGAAAATAAAATAAACCTACATAAAACTTCTTTCTACAGCTGGTAGCATAATCATTATCATCATTTCAGCCGAAAGACGTTCACTGCTGGACATAGCCCTCCCCCAACTGTCACAACATTGACCGGTCCCGTGCGGTTCGCATCCAGCGGATTCCCGCAACCTTCACCAGGTCATCGGTCCACCTAGTGGGAGCCCTTTTAACCCAACGTCTTCCGGTTCGCGGTCACCACTCCAGAACTTTTCAACCCATTGGCTGTCTGTTAAGCGAGAAATGTACCCTGTCCACTGCCACTTAAGTAAAGGTAAGTATTGCCATAATCATCAGCTTAAAAGTAATACCCAATAGCACCTTGCTTGCTGACAGACAAATATTTATGGTATAAGCAACTATAGAGCAGTGGTTGCCCAGTAGTTGTGGGTTTTAACCCAGGCAAGTGCGTAAATATTTCATCACCAGTGCTCTTAACACCGTCATCATCATCATCATCTGCATAGCCTTCTCCCCACTATGTTAGGGTCAGCTTCCAGTCTAGCCAGATGCAGCTGAATACCATTTTACATGGAGCGCCTATCCGACCTCCACAACTCGGTTAGTACTTGGGTAATGATATACGCCGATACCCCTCGATAAGACTGGTTGTTCTCAAAACCGTAAAGGAAACAAAAAATCGAACACGAGATATCTAACAACATGCGCTGAGCTCGTGTGGTGGGTTTTGTGCAGGGCCCACTCCATTTCATAGAGAGGAGGCCAGATGTATGCACCTAATAGTACAACCACATTTTGGCCAGTTAGGGACTAAGTGAGGCTAAGTCCCATGTAATAAGGGGCGAGCCTATTGCCATCGACCGGGCACAAATTCAAATTCCGTGGTTGCTACTGAGAAATTCCTGAACGAAAAATCCCATTAACACTTTTTCCAACCCAAGAATCCAACCCAGGACCTCATGCTCAGCAGTTAGAACATCATAGGCTGAGAATGCTAAGCTGCGTTACGGGGAAAGCAGACACAGTTTATTTATGAACCCACCTACACCTCTCTACAAAGAGTCTACGCACTGCAATATCTAGACCTATAAATAAATAGTCACTAATGCCATCAGCCCCTGACGTCATTGCTATAAAGGTGAGACATCGTTCGAGGTTCTCTGTTACTAACAAAAGGGCTAGGGAGTTTACTGATGACGTCAGAAGGGAGACTGTCTAACGCAATCTCACTGACGTAATGTGAAACGACGCAAAAACCGACCCCTTTTGAAAGTACCTAATTTTAAACCGAAATTCTAGGTACAGTAGATGTCAAATGGTATTTAAAGGCTACCTAGTTGTTTATTTTCAGAATAGGTCAGGTACGAGACTTTATCTGCGTGCTAGGTTGAAAAGTACTACCATAATATGTTTTTCTCTATGTCTCAGGCTACCATCTGTTATATTCCAATTCGAATAGTTCTATGATTTAGGCCGGAATGGAAGTATGGATGCAATTATGGATAAAGGCGCTTTCTCCAAGGATTAGGTGCGCCTGCGAGATAAAGTGGGTCGATATCGCTCCTGCGTCTCGCTGCTCGTGCAATTAGTCAGGCGCTAGTTAGACTTCCCTGTACTTTGTGCAAGTGAGGCATGAATATTGATTTTAATTATTTTACGGTTAGAGGGTTTACTATGATTTAATAGTTGAGATAAATTTAAATAATTGAAATTACAGTGTACACTGCACGATACTGGGTAACATATTTAATTATGAGGAAAACTTTGTACTGCCGATACCTATCAATGTGTGTTGTGATTTCTTTAAGTGTTGATTTACATGTGTATTTAATTTTCAACCTTTTCATCTTCCTACATTGTGTTTTTTTATATTCATTCAGATTTGTTAAGTGGATATCAATTTACTTATTTCAGCATTAAGATACGAATTCTTTCCCTCGAAATAATATTATTTGCAATGAACGCCTACACGAATATAGATAGCAAACATTCCTAAATACAATATCTGCAAATTGACAGCAGTCCAGTAACAACTGCTCCTGTTACTGTTTTTCTTTCTACATAAAATATTTGTCTAGACTATTTAAGTCGCGAGTTAATAGGCTTCTTTTGGGTTAGCTCGTTCCATCGTCGACCTCATCTCTGTCCTCTGGGCTAGATTGAGGTCAAGAGTAGGCCCATCAAACATAAAAAAAAAAAAAAAAAAAAAAAAAAAAAAAAAAAAAAGACTCTAGCCAGTTCGGAGCTCACAAGAGCTCAAAGGTTTTACCATCCTGAACAAAATGCCTAGATATTACTGTTGTCGACTATTTTCTGAACGAATGTTTGTATAGACTGTCTGTCTCTATTTCTAGACGAAACGTTATTACATCGCCTGTTTGTCTTGCAGAAAAATATGTTTTCGATTTTAAAAGCAAAAGCTGTTGTAAATAATCTTTGGTATTCAAAACAAAGTTTTAGAAAAAGCTCTTTATGCAAACATCATAGAATCACTTTATGTAGTTCGCGACTTTGTCTGCGATCTAGGATGAAAAGTAGCGTATGTCCTTGTCCAGGACTATGGCCAGGCTATGTATCAGTCTCGTAACGATTGGTTCAGTGGTTTAAGCGGGTAAAGTATCTGTCAGGCACACAGTTACTTCCACATTTATCTTCTTCTTCCTGCCCTTGTTCCATTCTACTTGGGGTCGGCGCAATACGTTTTCTTCTTCCATTCTCCCCTTTCAGACGTCACGGCATCATTTACTCCTTTCTCTCTCATATCAGTGTTCAAACAATCCATCTATCTTTTCTTTGGCCTTCCTTTCACATTTATATTGTTTGGAAATGAATAAGACTACATAACAGTTAAACTCCAGCCTAGGTTTGAACACCAGATTCATTTAAATGGAAAATCACAAGACACGGTTTTAAAACACCCACCCTCAGGTTATAAAGGATAACGGGTCCTTTTGTTTTTAGGACGCCTAAAACGAAATTCAAAGCAAAAGGCTTTCAAATACCATTATTGTTTTGTAGTCTGATACTATTCAGGCTTTTCCCTCGCCAGACAAACATAAGCTTTCAAAATAACGTCGTTATCCCAAAAAAAAGCGAAAAATCCTATTTACCTTCTAAACAAAGGCACTTTAACCCTACCATACCGAATGTAACCCTTTTACAATAAAACCGAGAGCTGTGCCCATTAAAGCCGCTGGACTATTTATTGCCCACTGACAGTTTGTTTGTACCGAGCAATGTTATTAGATGTTCGCTCACTATTTAGAAGTAGCTAGGGTTAATTAAAGTTGGTTGTTAGTTTTACTGTTTTTTTTTACGAGAAATACCGGTTGATTTAATATCTCAAACAAAACCTTACACTGTGTATGAACTTAAGTACTTACCTAAATATCTTACAGATTTGATGCACTTTAAATAAGTTACAGCCGTTATGGGTAGTCAGTAACCTGACAACCACTCTTTCCAAGGGGTACCTTGATCCATGTAATACTGGTATTAAGCAGCGATCGGTTAGAAAACGTCGGCCTTTTTGAAAGAACTGAAATGCGGTGTGTTGATTTATTTTAATATTGACCCTACTACCTATAACCATTGTATAATGGGAATGGGTAGCAATTTGTTTTTGCCTTTAGGGAAGTCATCGTTATTCCTTAGTGAGGCATATTTTAAAAGCAAATAGGTATCATCAGAACTTATACAACGATAAATTACATTGTGACGTAGCCATACACAATGCACAGACCATTATGGAAACCACAAGAAGAGTTTCAGTATAAAAGCAGTAATTTCAATGCAATCTTCCATACGACGATCCTACCGTACGTTCAGTAAGCGGAAACACTCAGTCGGCCATTTTACGATCTCTGGCAAACATCCGTAAGACTGTATTATTATGTGGAATACTAAAACTAGGTGACTTCTGCATCTTCTAAAGTGAATTGGAATAGAACTAAATTCATCCTTGTATGTTTATTAAAAAGAAAAAATAAAAAGGCAAATTAAGAGATCAGACGACCATTTGCCGATATATGATTATTATCATTAAAATCACTGAAAATAAGTCTTGTGTTCATGAAAATATTGCCTACTTGTATAATCATCACTCGTAGACTATTTAGCAATAGACTTTTTAATATACAAAAGGCTACTGCCCATATTTCCTCTTGACTTAAATTACCTTATGTGTAAGTAAATAAAGTGTACCTAGGTCTGTAAAAACACCTTACATTATGAGTGCAGCTGCTTGAGACGCGCTGCAGGCGTTCGTGGTGCGAATGCCAACGTGTTATCTGCACCTCGTCTTGGAAGAAGACTTTTTGCCGCAAAGAGTGGTGTTCCATCGCATCCACGGGCAAGTGCCACTACGCACATTGACACAAGTGAAATGTTACTAACAAAATTTTAAGGATCTTTAGACTAACACAATTTGTATTTCATCATAATTATGTATGTTAGTCTGATTATATCTAAGGGCTAAAGTAGCCTGAAAATAAATGAATGTTATGTTATGATTTATATTGCAAATCCATATTTTATATATTGCCTTTTGTCAAACCCGATACGCAGTTTAAACATCCCTTTTCCAATAACACAATTAATATTCCGGTAATCGCGTGTCCGTATGTCAAAGAACGTCGTTCCCATACAATTACATTCTGCCCTTTATTGAGTTTTCGTGAATATAAATGAAGCAATCGCACGCTGTACGCGAGGATCGATATGCAAATTATATCATATTGAAATCTTAATAATAGAGCCGAATAAATGTTTGTGCGAGCAATTCGTGAAGAAAATAATTTAAAAATTGGAAACGTGTTCTGTTCGGAAAAAATGGCGTGTGTACATTACCATTGTGGTCTCATTATGTTTCAACGTCTCTTTCAAATCAAATCAAGCAATCAATCAAGGTCTGCATCGAAAGTAATAGAAATCATGGAGGGGACCCTTTGCCCAGCAGTGGAATAATGCAATCAGCAACCATGGAGTTTCTTGCCGGTTCTTTTCCATAGGAAACGACCAACCCGAACCGTGCACCTTTTTGTCGACGTTTTATATGTGCCCATGTAGGCCTTTGATAAAATATATTGATTTTAAATCACAGTCTTTACTTGGATTAAAAGGTGTACCCCACTTACATAAAGCAAACAATATTGTTTGTTTAAACCATAACCCATACAAACTATGAGCACAGAACCCTAAAACATCAAACATGAAAACTTCAACACCATACATTCAAATATTATTCTAAAGCCACCATAACATATTACTCTAAAACCCCCAATCCCCCCTCTACGTAAAGGTACAAAGTTCATCCTAGGTCCCCCAAACGCTGGGCCCGCCCAACCCCACCCCACTTAGGGAGGGGCTGAAACCTAGGCAATATAGATTCGTTAACATGAAATACAGCTGAAAATTGAACTTGCGAGCGCTTTCAGGATTCTGCTTCATATTGATGTTTTGACTAAAAGCTACATTTCAATTGAAAATAACTACCTATGTTTGTATGTTGGTGGTTTACCTATGTGTATATATAGCCGTTGTGGGGGTGAAATGAAACTTGGGCGCATTGCGTTTTATTGATGTTATTTTTTGGTTATTGTTTTTCGTACTGAATTATTTGATCATAGAATATGAAGGTTTAAATTTTGTTTAAGGCTTAATAACATTGTGTGTTAATGTAAAAAAAGAGGAACTCTCTGATATTTTTGCCATGACCCCCCTGCTTAATTTGGGGTTAACTTAATCAACATCTCCTTGTCCTTGTCCCAAATGACTTGGGGACGGCGCAACATATCTTTCCCCTCTATTCTCCATTGACAACCGGCGGCATGCTATTATATACTCCTTCTTTCATAATTATCACTCCTCACAAAATTCATCAATATTTTCTTTGAGCTTCCAGCTCTCTCTAATTACCTCAATAACATTAATACACTGCATTTGCAGGTGTAATGCAGCCAACCAACCATCGAATCACCTCAACAATCCTATCAAAAAACCATCTCTCAGTAAAACACATTTAATTTCACTAATTAACATCACATAAGCCTCTATTCCCCGGGACCTGCGTCCCGGAACCCGGGACCCCAGACGCAGAACCCTCGGCCCATCTGGCACTATCAATCAGACGCAAGCCTTTCAAATCTCGACGTTCACTCCAAGTTAATCCAGTAAGGGCTGCAATCAGTTCCCTCTTCATCCCCTCCTACCCTTAGGGAGGGGGGTGGAGTGAAAGTTTTACAATTAAAAAGATTATTTAATCCGTTAGGGTATGAAGGGATTGGGATGTGCTTTGAGTGGTGCTAATGTACGAGATAGAGGTCGGGAACTCGATTTAACTATACTATGGACAATTTCGTTACAATTCGTAGGTGCTTGCTACAATCTTGTTTGTTCCTTTGACTTTTCATTTTGAATGTCTTGTAACGTCTGGTAGCCCAAGTAACCTTATTTTTCGTTTAGTCAGTTATAGTACTAACATCTTAACATTTTGAAATATTCCTTTAAAAAAATAATATAAAAAAGAATAAATTGAAAAATATAAGTAGCCGTAGTAGTAAATAGTAGCCGTAGTAATATCGAGATCAGGGTCCAAGCTGCCGGCGGTCAGGTCTCCAGAGAAAGGAACCTCCTAATAATACGAGCCGTGACCTTATTTATTATTAGGATTGCGATTAGATAAATATTTTTCTGTTAATGACAAAATACTCGGATCAACTACACTTTGTAAGGTATTGTTTATTATTTTGTGAAACTTTACTGTGTTAAATATATAAACAGTCTAATTAATGACTCGATCATGATCTGTCTCGTCAGGTTGTGTTGAAATTTAATTTGAACAAAAGCTCCGCTTTTCGAGAACGAATTTTAAGACCTACAGTCTTCTTCTTCTTATCGTATCGATGTTCCTTCCATATTACACGGTTTCGGCCCAGTAGGTGGCCACGTTTATTGCAGCGGCAGAGGAGCTATTCAGGTTGTCAAGAGTGCAGGTGAACGGACATCTGGGACACTCCAGCAGGTGGGGCATAGTTTGACCGGAGCGCCGCACTCGCATTCGGTGTTGGAGGAACCAATAATACCCCATTTTGCCAGATTTTGTTTGCAGCGGCCTACTTGGGTACTTAATCGATTCAAAGCTTTCCAGACAGGCTACTGTATTTCTCTGCCGGGAGCCAGGTGTTCTTGGGGCTTTAAGAAGTCGTGGTAGTGGACACATCTCTTGCCATAGCTTGCTCCGTACTTTAGGTGGCCTGTCTTGGATTGCCTGAGTCGAGCGTAGGAAGCTTTTGTGGCTAAGTATACCTACAGTCGAACAGCAAGTAATTTTATTTTACATTACGCAGAGCCAATAACTAGAGGTCCGCATATATTTCGCTACAAAATAAAATAAAGTAACATTTTCAATAACTTTATGTGAAAGGCAGAAAATTTTCATTTCAGTATCGATTCTCGCTCGCGATGAGTTCAAAATGAAATCTGCATACGATTTTTAGATAGGTACGTAAGTGATAAGCGTTAGCGGGCGACGGAAAAGTAGGAAAGTAAAATAAAAGAGTGATAAGTATTGCCGTGTTTTATCTTCAAGGTAACGATCAGATATGGTGATGGCTCAATGCTCTTTCGAGATTGAATATTTACCTAAGGGAATAAATTTTATAATCCATAATTCCTGTTCGTGTCTAGCCATTTGTACGTCTATTACTAAGCACTGGATTGCCCTTATTAAAGACTTTTAATTCTGCCAATGAAGGATTTTTGGTAATGCTAAATATTTTTTATTTTATTTCCAAGAGAGCAAAAGAAAACTTTTTAGAAGAGGAAGCAAGCATAGACGCTAGAAGGTAAGCATCAATGCATTACGCCTTTGACTTGCACTACATAACGTTCTCAATTCACGCGGGCGTATAAATCCGTCTATTCAAAACTATATTGACTGCAAATTCATATGGAAATCATATTTCCTAGACGCGGGTCAAAGGAAGGCTTCAAGATTCATGGTAGCCTTTCATAAGGGCTTATGAATCAGAGATATTAAAGAAATTCTTGGATGTCTAACGTATTAAACTGGTAAATTTTATTTGACGTTTAAAAATAAAATGCGAACTCTTTTCTTAGTAACATTATAAAGAAATATGAAGCTTGTATTCCTTTTCTGACGAGAATTTTCTTCTGAAATGTTTCTATCAACAAACCAGTGCAATTTTAATGAGAATTTTCTAGTTTATTTTACGCTATTTTTTTTCTACCAATTTTTTGTTTAAAATAGAGTGGCTAAGTGATAACTAGACGGCCTGCACAATGTTTTTTTTTTCACGTCTTGCTTTGGGTACAAATCGAAGCCGCCGATTTCCAATTCGGGCCAATTCGGGCCTGTAATTCGAAGGGTTTGGCAGAGGTAACCTATATGTTGACTTTTCACTTTTTTTGCTTGCTTACTTACTATGTTCCGTTTTTCAATCGCTGAACAAAATCTGTGAAACTGTTTGCGTTTACCACAGTTTTAGGAATGATTAAGTTTTGTTCATTGTTTTTATAACACAGTTGTTTCAGCACTCCAGCTTTACCCATCAAAATATTTCTCCCATAAACAAACACTTAGCCATCACATGTATAACAGAATTTACCTCGACTCGTAACGACATACGAGTACATACTCGTACACACACCAGTACCTACATATGAACATAGTAACAAGTACGTGTGTTGCATACTCTGATGGACTGGAAATTGGATTGCGCTTCACTCGCAGCGAGCAAATAATTTTATATGGTTAATGTAACATTTGTTATAAAAGTGTAGGCTGTAGTGACACCGTTTTATAGGTTAACATATAATATGTCTGTACATTTTTCAGGTATTTTTTTTGCAATTATTGTCAAAAGTAGAACCGGGCTGTTGTTTTTGTAAACTAGCTTATAGCTGGACTTCAGTAACTGCCCTGCGGGGTCGTACTACCGCGATAAAAAGTATTATATGTGTTACCCAGGCTATGAAGTAGTTGTGTGCCAAATTTTATTCAAATCCATTCAGAAGTTTTTGCGTGAAAGAGTAACAAACATCCATCCTTAAATCCGCAGTTCCTCACAAGCCTTCGCATTTATAATAGTAGTAATATGAGTTCGACTAACATTAAAGTCGTAAATAAGACCTTCTTTCGAACCTAAAATAAGTTGAAATTTCCCGAAAATCTTTTTAGTAAAGCTTTCGCAATGAAAAACGTATATCATCTCATACAACTGACAAAGCATCCTCAAGAAATAAGTTTTTCAACTGTCATGGCCACTAACATTATCATTAACACTAGAAACGGGAAATTTACCATGTTTACTGTTTGTTTTGAGTTCCTGATATTTCGGCGCTGTTACAAGCACCATGATCACGGATAAACCGAAGTTAGTGTGGGTCGGTGTTTATGAGCAGACAAATCGGTCTGGTCAAATCGGTCGGTCGGTCGGTTTTGAATATCGGGAACTCAAAACACACAGTAAACATGGTAAATATCCCACTTCTAGTGTTAATGATAATACGAGTATCATCCTCAAGAAGTGTCATAGACAGTCAGTTGTTGATAATACATAGTACACCGCATGTTATGACTCTGTTCCGTACAAATTCATTCAAGTTTTCCTTTCACTCAATCAATTGTTATAATTTAACGGTTACGCCTATTGTCATTCACAGATACCTTTCACTATATTGTTGATGGTCGACATTTTTGCTTTTATAACAAAGTCTTTATCAATATGTATTAACTGTCTCATCAACGCCAAGCCTAAACTCTTGGACCTAAAAATATTTTTTTACACTTCATCCTCGTCTCTCTAAGATGTAGACCAGAAATGGTGGGTGGATTTTTCGAAACAGGGGTTAGAGGCAAAATTGATTTAAAGAGTGTCCACGGAGTTTTTTGCCCATTCTGTTCCACAGAGATCTACGCTTTGGAATGGGCAACTTCAGTCGATTCGCAATTATTATGACTTGTGACTGAACTGTGTCATCCTTTTGATTTTGAAAATTCACAATGCCTGTGACTGGTCTATATTAAATAATAGCTTCAAACTTGAGTTTGCTAGCAAAATGCTAGTATACCAATTATTAAAGTTAGCAAATGAATGACTAATTAGAACACTATTCTAAACAAGCCCTACGTGTCCCTGTGATGGTCGTTGACATTGATACTCGGCGAGAACGTTGCACTCCACGCCAAAATTAACTGCGTCGGCGCACGCATTTAGATCGTCTAGATCCGTACGCGAAACTTAGGCGCTTGCTGTTTCTAATGTTGGTAGTGCATGTGACTATACGTGGGTTGGGGATTGAACTTAGATGTGTACTAAGAGTATTTATAATGCGTCTTTTTCGTGAAGGGCTTCTGAACTGAGATAGGTTTAAAGTACTGAGCCTGTCCCAATGTAAATAAATGGCTGAACGTTTTAAAACTAAGGACAGTGTTTGATCCTTTAGTCATTTTTCAGGTTAGTAGCTACTAAATGACTTCTGAATATTAGACATGCTTAGATAAGGAATTATGTCTGTCATTACTTTAATTCTTAAACACAGCGTTAACAAAAAAAACATTACCCTCCTTCTGGGTCAGTCGGGTTAAAAGCATCAGGCGTGGTACACACAGGTTCAAGCTCTGGTCGACCAGATTAATCACTATTTGATTCTCCCAGTCGGCAATACATACATTTGATTTGTTTCCCCAGGCATATAGGACGTGTGTACAGCCCCAACCAACCAGTATTACCATATAGACAATACTCAAACACCCTTCTATTTCCACACAAGTAACAGATAGACAGACAGATACAGAATATCGTCTAATCAAAGCTGATTGCGATCCCCTTCGCAAGCCTTCAAGTTAAACTAGGCTTACTGTGAACTACCAACACGTTCCAGAGAGTACCTACCAACATATTCCAGCGACTACTAAGACCAACATAAACATTCTAAACTACATTTGCAATTTAGTTTCTAAACATACCTAAATAAATATTGTGTGCTTTTGAAAAATCAACTTTAAAGTCCACGAAGTTTAGTGTTCAATTAGCGCATGCAACGACATAAAATAATTGCACGCATCAATAGCACTAGTCATTCTAAAATCAACTAACTAATCATTAACATATAGTTGAATTTTCTTCATAACATAAACTCGAAGCCAGGAATTGAACACGGAGACTATCTCGGAGAATCCTTTGTGATAATTTCATTATGGTAGGCAAGCTCAAGGTGTGTTGACAATTAATATGCTACGGGATACTGCGTCTGTTTCTCCGTAGAGACAATTCGATGCAATCCTCCTACCCAGATTACATCTGACATACCTATATACATACATACGAAGGTAGTACCTTGTGTGGTTCGATATTTACTTACATATATCAAAGGAATCCTTGTATGTAGTCAATGCATTTCTAGTTAACGGTAACTTTATATCTCTATCTCTAATTCGTGAAATCTTCGCTCAATAGGTAAATAAATTGATATAACTAAATAGCTTATTCCCGCGGCTTCGCTAGCGTGAAGTTCGGTAAATGTTCCACGGAATCATACTACCGGGGTAAAAAGTATCCTACATGTTAATTGTTAATGTTACTATCTGTGTGCTAAATATCCCATTACGGTCAGTAGTTTTTGCGTGAAAGAGTAACAAAAATCCATACATCCTCACAAACTTTCGCATTTATAATATTAGTAGGATTTATTAGTTTGTACTTATGATTGTGTGAGTAATGTTGTATTTATTATTGAATGATTTTTCTAATATTGTGGGCTATGTGGTACCAGAAATAAATGTTTTTTTATAAACAAAAGTTCAAAGATGAGTAATAATGTTAGTAAAGGGTCAAGACCTCAGTTAAGAAAGAAATATTTAATTTACTTAATAAAATTATCAACATGTAGGCATAGTGGAAATTCCTACCCGAATCTTTTTGCCCGCCTCTTTTAGCTATTTATGTTTGAAAATTAACGTTAAACTCTAAGTACTAAGTTTAAATTGCTTACTAAGCTGCTTCGTGAATAAACTTCTGTAATACACCAAAACTTCGTCTGCTCAAGTTGAAACTAATTCATCACATTTTAGAGATTAGCCTGAACATAGATAGACGCGAGAACTTGTATGTTCTGGTCTGTTCGCTTTGTTTCCCAAAAATATTGATCTTCAACTGAAACTTGAAGTACATATTTAGAGGAGAAAATTACTGACATAAGTATTTTACAATTGGGTAGCCACAGCACTTAACTATTCTACTTTATAGCAGTTATTTAAGTTCTTATTTTCCCTTAAACACTGATAGACGAAGGAACCGAGTTCCTGAAACATTCATTTTTCAGGCTTCAGCTATTTAAAGGTCCTATTTTTAACGTGCTTATTAAATTGTTCTGTAAAAGATTACTAACTGAGGACTTGATCAGGTTTTCTGAAGCCGGGTGTAGTAAAATCAGACGAAATTCCAAGCGACGAATTTTAACGGTAATTAGTTATTTCTTTGTTGCCTTGCGTGTTAGAAAATATTTTCACAAAAAGTCCCAAACTTGTTACGAATGTACTTTTACTATGCAGCGTAAAACACTGTGGGCCGACAGGATTTCGCTTGGTCAAAATCTTTATTAATTTCCCCAAAAATAGTAACTTATTTTAAATAGCGACCCGCCCTTGCTTCGAGCGCACATTTCGGGTCCAAAACTATGTCTAATGTAGCCTATATTTTAAGTTAAGCATCTAGCAGTAGAGCACTGCTTTCAAATGCAGTAGTTTTTGCGTGATGCGCGTACAAAAATACAGACAGAAAGACCGACAGACAAAAAATCTAAAAACTGTTGTTTTGGCTTTTGTGGCTCTAATAAAGACCCCCATATATTTTTTTTTTTAATATCTTCAATGTACAAACATCGGTCTGTTACAATTTTATATGTATAGAAGAAATGGATTATCCAAGTAAGGGTTTTCTAGAGTAAACCATAAATCTAAAGTAGGTTTCAGAGAGATAAGACTAGGGCTATGTTGTGGACGTTTTCGGATGTTTTATACTCGAATAAACCCTGTTTTCGGCTCTTATGTTCTTCAGAAGGATTTTGTGAAATCAAAGTGTAACTCATGAAAATATTGAATGTTGTGTGATTGCAATTAGCAACTGACGCTGCCAATACAAAAGTTGAGCTATTTAATTAACCAAAGCAAGGAACCACAAAGCCAATTAAAGAAATTTATCCACACATCAAACGCTAATCAACAATCATTAAAGTATAAGCCAATCATCCAGTAATTAGAGACAAAGGGAAGATTTATGCACTTACAACTAGTTATGCTAAACAAAATATAAAATATTAACTGCACAGTGTACCGGCTCATCGCTTCGCAAAAACTTAGCGTGTGCTCTAATTGGGTTTCAGAAAGCAGCAACAACGCTGGAACGTCATATTTTTTACAATATTGTTAGCTGCGTCTCCGATAGCTGCGTCCCCAACCTACACCCCTCCAGAGAGCCCGGACCATATGAACGAGCCTATATAAGTCAACGCGCAGCGTGGCCAAGGACTCATTCCCTTAATCGGCGGCGCCACTTACTAATTATTCCCCTTGATTTGTTCACTCGAATATTGTTGTAATTTTGTTACGTAAACTTATAACTTTTGTGTTTTAACTGTTAACTTGTGTCTTATTAGAATACATTTGTTGTCCTGATAGTTATTTCATTACATTTTCCTAAAATCAGAAGTGAGATCGTCTCTCGTTTTCCACTAAATTTAAATAAATAAATAAAATGTCGAATAATACTGGCCCCAAAAAAAGACGTAAACGTGAGTGCTCGCCTCCGCCGCCCGACCTAACTCATCTTAGACGCAATACTCAAAAGGGTCTCTGCCTTGGAGAGAAGCTCAGTTTCAGAACCACGATCGAGCTTGGAGCAGCAGCGCCCTACCATCACGGGCACGGCCAGCCCCCCCGCTGTCACGTGACCTGTCCCGACGCTACTGGCACCGGAGCCGATGCTGTCGCCCTCGCCTTCAACTTCGGCTGCAGGGGACGTCGCTGAGCGCCTCATCGATGCGCCAAGGAGCTTAAACCCGGTGAGATCAAACCATTATTACGTCTCTAACTTCGATCCTAATGTTCATGACGTCATAGCATGGTGTGACGAAGTTGCCCGCGCTAAGACACAAAATAGATGGGACGACAAAGAATGTCAGGCCCGTATCGGTTTGTGTCTGAAGGGTGAATCTCGCTCTTGGTTACGCGATTGGACCGAAACGGATCGTACTCGGTCTACCTTTAAATCACAGTTAAAATCACTTTGTCCACAACGTGTCGATGTTGCTAATATCCTTTAAGACGTCATGTGCACTGAGTCAGATAAATATTCCACATACGCGGAATACGCGCGCAAATCCTTGTTGCGTTTGCGTATCGTTAAAGGACTAAGTAATGATCTTTTGTGTGCAATCATTGTGCGTATTATTAAGGATCCGTAGAGTAAAACCGCAAATACGAACAGAAACAATGTAGAGTCCCATTTTAATCGAAATAATAGCTGTCGCGATAACGGTAGTAATAGGAACCGTAGTGCTACAGTGTTGGATAAAAAAAAAACTTTTAAGTGTTTTTCGTGCGGCGCTCATGGCCACACCAGTAAGGGCAACGCTTGTCACAAGCGATTTAAAAATAGTAACAGTTCAAACTCTAGCAAAGCCGTAAGTGATAATCAGAACACTGTTTCCAACTCAAATTCCGAGAACATGAGAAACTCTAAATGTAACTTTTGTAACAAAACGGGGCATAGGGAAGAAGAGTGTTTTATTAAACAGCGATCGGAGTCGCGCAATAAATCAAATGTAAATTTTTGTCGTGAAATTAAGGGTGATACGGCGAACCGTGACGTGACACCCGCAGTGCTGTGTGGTGTACCTACGGACGCCGGACGTCTTAATATTGACAGCGGCTTGTCTGTATCCCTCATATCGAACGAACTTCTAAAACATTTTTCTTGCCGCCTAAACCCTAATGCTCAGATGTTGCGCGGATTAGGTGGTCATGAGTTAAGATCGGATAGCTACGTCACTTTGCCAATTGAGTTCGATAATTTGACTTTAGAGGCAGACTTTCATGTAGTACCCGGAGGTTGTTTGAGTATACCGGTGATAATAGATACCGATGCTTTGAATCGCAGTGGCATTGCATACATTCGTACCGGCAATTGCCAGCATATCTGCGCCGACCATGCGTGTGTAAATAATATTACGGTGACAAGTACTTTGGGAGAACCATAAGCAATGGTCAGGTTAGGCCGAGCATATGGTTGCATGGCGAGAAGAGTGGACTCCCGAGTCCTGTGCTATGTTTTGATAGTAAGTAGACTTTATGTAACTGTTTAATGCTAAACGATGTTTTGTTCTACTTGTGTGGCATTGAGATGTGTCTCTGCCGGGACATGCTAACTGGGTGCCTCTGTCCATGTAAGACATGCGAACTGGGTGCCTCTGTCTGTATTACTTGTGTGGTGGCAGTGAGCGTAGCTCTGCCAGGACATGCGAACTGGGTGCCTCTGTCCATGTAAGACATGCGAACTGGGTGCCTCTGTCTGTATTACTTGTGTGGCATTGAGCGTAGCTCTGCCAGGACATTTAAATAAGACAAACCTGAGATTGTCTTTGGATATACGAATGGTGTAGGTATATCCTGCCGGTCAACTTAATGGACACCTGAGTGCTGTGTTGCATTGTTCGAAAGTAAGTTTTAGAGTATTCTAAATTAAAACTGTTCATGTGCTGATCTTTTCATCCACTTTTGTCGTACTTAAGACGGCGACGTTTAGCCACTTTGCTGACATTAATTTATGTTCGCATAAACATTCACTGATTATATTATCGTTGCATTTTATGCTTATCTGACTTGTGTTGGATAGAATTGTTATGTGAGTGGCTCCCCTTACAGGGTTATACGACGACGCATAAGCGCACGGCACTTATGGCTATGCGACAAGCGTCAAAATGCACTTGAGTCTAAAGTGTGCTCTTCATAAATTCACAACTCACCCGTGTGAAGCTTTTGTTAAGCTTATGAACCGATTTATTGTTATTGGTACTTGATCCAAGATCACGAACTGTGCTCGAGTGCTTGAGTGTAAGATCTTTGTTGATGTTTCTGGGACGTGAATTAAATCGCCTAAATAACGGGTTCTTTGTGAGCTTTAACCTATGCCTGTAGCTTTGCTCCTACCAGTTGGTAACAGTCGTGACCCAGGAAGTACCCGTGTGAGAGACATCGGGGCGTGAATGGCAAAGTACTGTGTAAAGCCCGAGGACAAGCTTTGTCATTTGGACCATGTGAGCCCATTGCAACTGCGCAATTGCATAAGGCTTTGTTTGGTGAATGGCACGTGAGCTCTTTGCTAGCCTATATGAGGCTTTTGAGTTCATGTGGCTATGGTTTTTGTTATCATGGTGAATTTGATATTACCTAAATAAGTATTAAGAAGCAATTCATATCTCATTAGCATTTGATCGATTAAACTCTTTCATCCAGCACATAAGTGAAAAACAAAAAAAAAGGAAGTTATCTGCTATCACATCTGATATTTTGATGCTCACTCTTGGTTTATGATGTGCAGGTTCTGATGATGAGCAGAATGAAGCAGCTCAACAGCCGAGCACCTCGTCGGCGACACTCAGAAATGCCGAGTCGGAGGTAGCTCCCGCTGACGACGCTCCGGTGGTTGCCGAGGCCTGCGAGGACGCCGGCACGTCAGGAGAGGCCGTGTTAGCTGCGTCTCCGATAGCTGCGTCCCCAACCTACACCCCTCCAGAGAGCCCGGACCATATGAACGAGCCTATATAAGTCAACGCGCAGCGTGGCCAAGGACTCATTCCCTTAATCGGCGGCGCCACTTACTAATTATTCCCCTTGATTTGTTCACTCGAATATTGTTGTAATTTTGTTACGTAAACTTATAACTTTTGTGTTTTAACTGTTAACTTGTGTCTTATTAGAATACATTTGTTGTCCTGATAGTTATTTCATTACATTTTCCTAAAAATATTATTACAAAAATTATTTCCAAGCGTTTTATAAACAACTGTGCGCTAAATAGTGGACAAAGTTGTTATTGATACTAAACGTTTATATTGATCGAAGTGTATTAAATTTTCAACTGAAATTAAGTTGATTAAATAAATAAACATTTTTTTAAAGTCACGCTTCTTGAATTAGGTGCTCAACATTAATTAAACAAATAAGCACAAATTCCAAAGCAATAAACAATTTTGCCGCAATGTCTCATGTGAAATTATATAATTTATTCTTATAGGAACCCGGGAACAAGAAAACCTATTACAATTTCAGAGACGTCACAATTTATGCGAAGTAAGTAAGACATAGCAGATGAAACGTATCAAAAGAGGCGGAATTGTAATTACATTTGTGTTTCAATTCAAATTACTTATATACAATTATTCTTGTTTGCTTCGTATGTACGACATAATTGTACGTAAGAAATGTTTTATTATGATACCAGTTCATAAGTAGGTGAGAATGAGATCTTATCACAACTGTAGACACTTCTAGCTTCGAGGTTTTGGTTTGGTGTTTTGTTTCAGTTGTTAATAAACAATAGTCTCATTATTCTTCTTAGCGTGTCAATGACCAATGTTGTTTGAAAATAAATTAAAGAAAAAGACTCATTATTTAGATTAAAGACAATTCTGACAAAACCAGACACTACTAACATCTTTTAAAGAGAGCAGGAAAAGTTATTACAATCGAAATTGCAAACAAATCATTCTGAATTAAGAGTAAACGACATAATTAGCAATTTGTCCATTTCAGAATTGTCATGGTTAGTGATGATGGATCTAAATGTTCAAATCGTTGATCAAGAACTGGATGATGAAGTAGCGTATGCAGTATGTGAGACTTTACGAGTGATAGTAACTCATCTTATTATTTATTACGAACATGACCACAATTAAGGATAGATAACTCGGAGTAGAAATGACCGGTGATGTTGAGCTCTAAGTGTGTAAGACGTAGAGGTGGAAAACTTTTTGTTGGTGCCACTGCCAGATGACGGGATTGCAGTGTTGATTAGAGAGAATTGGCTTACAATATGAGTAGTTAGAATTCGAGTAACCTGTGATACAGGTATTGCAATAGGTGGCACTTAGTACAGGAAGTTGAAGACCGTGATGTTGATAATCCTTATGATAATCTTTTAATTTTGTATGCAATATAGGATAAGAATATTCTTTTTTTTTTTGGAGTACTTATTGAAAGCTTATTCTTATTCTTTATTGCATACAAAATAACAAATTTGGATACAAATTGCAATAATATAGCTTATGTACAATGGCAAGCTAAGCTTAAGCTTAAGCTAGCTAGCTTTAAGCTTTTAATATTAAAGAAATAATGATTTCAATCTGTCTGCTTTAGTCAATTTGTTTACTTCCTATTTGATGTTTTTTTTTTAAATAAAAAAGCCTTGTTTGATTCTATTTTATTCCCCAACTCTCAAACCGAAACTATTTATACTACTTACGTCATCAGCAAAGTCACCTTCACTCCAACTCTCACCTTTCCCAACAGCTTAGCATTAACCAACGTACCTGTAACGAAACAAAACGCTATCATTAGCACGACTGATCGAATAAAAATCAATATAACGCAATAATTATGCACATGCACGAGAATCGAGATCTAATCGATTGTTGCATGCGCTGTCAAAATTGTCGTGAACAAGCGAACTGTGAACGATTGCTAACTCACATGTTAGGTTGGTAAGTGAAGGTTACGTTATGTTTTTTTTCGTGTGTAAAAGAATGTTGAATTTCAGTTTTAACTGTAGTTTTTCTAACTATTTCTATTTCTTATAAATAGTTTCCGCTTTCATTAAGAAATGCCCTATAAAGACAAAGAAATAAAAACTGCTAAAACGATTGGGTCCAAACATGTGTTGTTCAGATTGTAATAGCTGAGTATTACTCAGTTTTAGCATCGATTATAATCTTATTTCGTGTTTTCTTGCTAAAAATTTCGTGTTACGTTGCAAAAAGCATGCCTGTCGAACTTTTTTAATCAAAATTTACCTACAAAATATTCGCCAATACGTGGATCAATGGAAATACCGGGCGTGCCTGTATCTACTCGTATCAATTTTTTTTAGCGACAGTTTTTTGTTAAACATATTTTTCGTTCGAAAATACAAATATTGTGAAAAAGTTTGCTACCAATTTTTGTTCATGTTTTAATCCGAGCGTAACACTGTGCATTTTTGTATAAAATAATTATTTTTTGTTTGTGTTGATATTTGGAAGATTTGTAATAGAACGGTTTTTATATCCAATTGTTTCTTAGAGAACTCCAATTATAAAGCAATCAATCAGATAGGCTAGTTAATGAAGCGTAATAAACAGAAAAATGTCTATTTTACACGATATAATCATTGTAACGTGGCGACTAATTTCTTTTTTAATCCAGTTCTGTGTTGCGTCAATCGATGACGAACTTGAATCACACTAACCCAGTTATATCAATCATCGATCCACTTTCAGAGGAATTTAATTTTTCGCTTTTATTATTTATAGACGGTAATTTGTTATTGAAGATTGCAAAGAATTGTGATTTATTTTTACTAGAATATTAGTTTTGGATAAGTTATTAGATTTTAATATTACATCGAATAAGCAGAAAAAAGAGAAACTAATTTTTTTTCGAGTTATTCGTCAGTCAAACGGTAAGGTACTTTAGGTAAGTTCTTGTAATTTGTTTTAATGTTCAAATAGAAAAAATATCAATGAATGTTGATTTAATTGGCACATGTGCAAACTAGCATCAAACGTAATTCAAATCACACCAATGCGAAATATTCTATTTACAAATTCTCTCAGTAAATCACTAAAGGCAACTGCCCATCACAAAACGAGGCCCTTGAAGGAAAACAATCTCAATAGAGCTTCCAACTTCTAGTTCGAGCGAGATAGCAACAACTGGCACAATCATCTCGCTTTATCGTGACACGATCGGAAACTATCGGAGAACTTCGTGACAGAATCGTGAGGGAGGGAATTGATTTTAAATGGCGTTTTGTACCTGCTTATAACAGTTTTAGTTTTTTTTCCGTGATGGATTTTGTGAATGAGGTTTTTGAACTAGTTTATTTGTCGCCTATTTAAATTCAATAGTGATTGAAAGCATCTCGTTTTTTGTAGGTTTGTCTCAATACTTATTTACTTTTAATAAAAAGCCTTTCTGTCGGTCGTCCCACTAACGCATCAAGAAGAAATTATAAATGATTCTGCGCTAGTTAAATATAAACTCCGTAGACACAATTTTGTCCAAAAAATCTCATCAGTTTAAACACAGTGTAGTTAGTGTACTCGCACATAATTTGCTGTCTACAATATTAATATTCCGCTTGAGAGTTTGACAAAATTCTGAATACCTGTCAGAACATCAGAACTTTTCATAATTGAATTAAAAGTTACATTTTGTTAGGGATCGGTCCCGGGGATAAATTTTCAACGCAGCGTTGGAAAGCAGAGATCCCTGAAACTCATTAGGTGAAAAAGTAACGTATTTTTAAGCTCGTTTTATAGGTTTATGTTCGTGTTCAACTTTTGACGGCTACTGTCTGGCTTTGGTCTTGTTTTTGGCAGTTTTACAAAGTTCAAATTGATGATGTAGGTTTTTGCTATTTTTGTCTGACCTTGGGTTATTTTATCTTTGGTAATTTGGTGATCTTATCATCAGATTTCTCGTTTTTTCCGCAAACCAGGCCAGCAGAATTTTGTGTGTTCTCACTAGAATAGAAAACTATTCCCCTTTATTAGTATAACCAGTAGATATGGCAACTACATCCCCCTGTGTTCCCCATTGCTGGAGCACAGGTCTCCCCTCTGTGGGAAGGAGACACTAATGCATGTTAGTAGTCCTAATACGTGTTTATTTTGGTAACGTGGCTAAACGACATAAGAAAGAGTTACCACCTCAGCAATGGACACACTATCATAATAATATAAAGATCACGCTAGTAATCCCTAAAGGGTAAGGTAGTGGCATCCACATTCCGCGAGTTGTGCTGAACAATCCTCGTTAAAAAAACTGTTAGTCCAACATCTTCCATACCCTCCCTCACATTCTTGCCTAGTACGCTCCCGCAATAAACACCAGCGTCCAACAACAGGTCCATTTCACGCAGACAACAATAGCGATACGATCGCGACGTTTGCTTCCGAGGAGAAACAACAGCGCTTAAACAATAGTTAGGAAATAGCTACACAGACACAGCATTCGCAATAACATAGCTATTTATAAACCCGAGGAGATGTGTTTTAGTGACAGTGGGGAATGGGCCTTATGAATATGTCAGAAGAGCTGCGTTAAAAGGTATCAAGAGTGACAATCTAAGTCCGGTGAGCCATGAGTAGTCAATCCCGCGAGTAAATTGATGACTGACGTACCACGGCATGATCTATTTCTTCAATATTGCCAAAATGAAAGAAGAAGTAGGCTCATATCTGAGTTGGTCACCTTGTGAAAGTCTAATCCGTGTTTAAACTTCCCACACAGTCTTACGAAAACGAAATTAAAAAGACAAGTTTCGAGAAATTCTTGTTGGTTAGGTTAGAAGAAAATGCATATAATAAAAATAGTGGTCCGGATGAAAACGCCAAAATGACAAATATTTGCTGCAAAATAGTAATAATGAGAAAGTCGAAGATCAAGAACTCGAGAATAGAAAACTTGAATTAAAACTAACATCTTCTATCAATACTTTTAACATTTCCGAAGAAACTGCAACACTAAAAGAAATCTATAAATGTACCCACAGAGTGTAATAGATTTCTGTGAAACGAATATTTCTCAAAGAGTCCTTAGTTCGCTTGGATTTACCAGCTCAAAGGGGCTAGGTGGTGGGTGGTGGGCGATATCCTACGGTTTGTATTCAAGAGTACAGGATTATCACCGTGTAGTATTCTGTTCGTTGTATCTTGCTGGATTTTAGTAGCCATCTTGAAAAGGAGGTTTTATTTACAGAACTTACTATTTATGTTTATTTTTGTATTTTTATTTTTGAATTTAGCGTTGTTATCATATATCTTTGATATTTAGTTTTATTATAACATACTGTTTTTCTTATTGACACTTTAGTGATCTTTCATTAATTTTATAATGATTGCTTGGTTTTTAGGGTTCCGTACCCAAAGGGTAAAACGGGACCCTATTACTAAGACTTGGCTGTCTGTCTGTCTGTCTGTCTCCAGGCTGTATCTCATAAACCGTGATAGCTAGAAAGCTGACATTTTCACAAATGATGTAAGTATTACTATTGCCGCTATAACAACAAATACTAAAAATTAAAAAAAAAAATATTAAGGGGGGCTCCCATACAACAGATATGATTTTTTTGCCGTTTTTATAGATAATGGTACGGAACCCTTCGTGCGCGAGTCCGACTCGCACTTGGCCGGTTTTTTTTTTGTTAGCTTCTTTTCTGCACTCGGTGGATAAAAGCAAATTAAATTTTCCACTTGCTGCAATCTTGGAATTTATCTAATTCCTCTTGGATAATGTTAAATCAAACGAAAACGCGTTAAACCCAATTTTACATCCTCCTTGTTCAAAAGAAAGACAAAGAATAACTTTTCTCGTTTCATCTCCAAGCAAAGACGCCACCGGAATAGAAGCAAATTCTCTTTTATCTTCAACCTCATTAACAACAAAAGCATAATCATGAAACAAGTAATTGAGACCGTCTTATCTACCAAGATTCAAGGAACATTAGGTAATGTTTAGTAAGAAGTAGAAATAATATTCGTAACTCAAATAAAAAGAGATAAGCCCTTCTGATTCAATAATTTTCACGAAATCTGCTGCGTTCAGTAATGGAATCTGAGAATTATCGTTCACGGATGACTTAGTTTTTTTCGGGAAAAATATTAAACGTGAGCTTTTTAGGAATTAATGAGGTAATAGCAAAAAATTAACTTATTGGTATAATTTTTTAAGGATTGAACTACAAACTGCAGACAAAAATATAAGTGAGAACAAGATTTCACAGAACCGATAGATGCATTCAATGAAGACATGGACCATCATCATTACTGTATCAGACACATGATGTCATCTGCTGATCACAAGACTCCTAATGACAGAAATGATATAAAGGTAGAGGCGGATGACACAAATATTCCGTTCTTAGCTCTTAAGCTCTCTGCCCAGAACTAAACACATCAATGACGAGTGTTATAAGGCGCCAAAGTACGCAATAATTATACACATGAAATCTTATGTTCTCAGCTCAATAAGAAAATTACCAGAACTTTTCAAACAAGAACGCCTTTTACGCAGAATCCTAAAGTAAATTCTGGCACTTAAGGCTGTAAGTAGGAAATAATTGGGGCGTAAAGGCTCGTAGGAACCTTTCGCGATTGTATTAGGTAACCGTTAGTACTTGGTACTCTCTCGAAGTCTGTTTCAAAGTCAAGTAGTAAAACGTGTTGAAGTGGGGTTCCAGACGGTATTGGTTTTGTTTCATATGTAATAGATTGTAACTTTAGCTTTAGTTACTGTAGAAACAGTTAAGGAAACGTATGAAATATGGAATGTAAGAAATTATTGATGAACTATGTAAAACGTGTGTGAATAAGGAGAAGACGACGAATAGAGAAGTATGGAAGAAGAAGACATACTGTTCACCACAATTAAATTGAGATAAGTGCACAAGAATGAGTATAAAAAGCAAAAACCAACCAGGAGTGGGGCTAAGCAGTCTTCTCACAGAGATAAGGCATGTCCAAAAGTGGGAAAACTATAGACATTCTTATGCTGATAGCAAAATTAGTAAAATAACACATAATAATGGCATTACTAAATGCTCCTTCAGATGGAATTGGTCTTATCAAGTTCATAAGCTCCAACATAATGAAGCTCATCTTTCTTAATAACAGATAATTGAAAGAAATTAGTCTCATAATAGCACTTGTCTGAAAGTTATCTTTAGGTACTATAATAACATCGGAAAGAAGACAGAATAAAGAAATTATTTATACAAATAAATAAGCTTTTGATTATAAGAACTAAAAATTTTTTAAAGACCCCGCGTTCTAGCATTGTGAACATAAAAACTATAGTCCATAAGCCTTCAATACTCCAAAATATTTAGCTACGGCGTCAAATCAGACCATCTGACATATTGTCCCAAAAATGTACATGAATTAAGCGTACAGTTTGAGTCCGTAATTTGCAAATTGGCTGGTCCACAGTGACCTCGCAATCAGTCTCGACACACAGCCAAATATGGTCACTTTATGTCAAACAAACACGTTATTCGACGAGTAGTATGACCACGATTGATGACTTATGCAGGACATCGCGGATTTTTGGTTTTACAACGATTTATGGAGCTGAATTGACATGTGGCTAATTGTTCATATGCCCTTATTATAATGCAAATGGTTTGTAATATTAATAACTTGTTTAGTTTAATTGATTGATTTAATAACTTTGAAATAGGTTGTTTTACAATCGTAATATTATGCGTGCACATCTTGCTACATCGCTCTCACATAATGTACCATCTCAACATCAATGATGTTACCAAGGTTTTGTATTTTTATATTCTGATTTAAACGAGTGTCCATGGAGTTTCTTGCCCGTTCTTCTCCATAGAGATCTACGTTAGGGAATGGGCAACTACAGTACTTTCACAGTTTTTATGCCTTGTGACTGGGACTATAGCTACATTTCATTGTTGTCTTTGTTTCGACAATTCAAAAGTGCCTGTAACTGGCCTACTTGAAATAGATGCTTTGATTTAGATTTTTATTGATTTTGATGTGATTGGCAGTTGAATAATTATACAAGTGTTTTTCCAAATACTTCTAAGAAAAACTACGTACGGATATTTAAATAAAAATATACAAATTCACGCATATAAACATATTCTAATTAAGCTGTCATTTTAACATCTTCACAAACAGTTGAACTTCTTTACAAATCTCAAACATCAAATGTTTTCGTTACAGATAAACTTGTAAGACTAGTTGATAAAGAGTCATCGAAAAATCACAATCACTTACTACTGATGTGCGTGTTGTCGTGAAAAAGGTTATTATAAGAGTTGTCGCTATAAATAGTGTTAATTACTTCATCAGCGCCGACAATGGTGCTATTGTTCGGGTGAAGGAGACTGCGCTATTATTGCAGAGTATCTATTTATTTGCAAATGAGACTGGTTCGTTGTAGATTTGTAGGACTTTAATTGTTGACTTATAATGTTTTTTTTTTAATTATTTGGGCCATTTTTGAGACATTTCGGGATTACCCGTTGTTATAAAGACGTTCAAAAGATATTACTTATATTTCGTATCGATTTCACGCGTTTTCATTTCAATTTTGGAAATATTAATCACGTGATGAGCTTTTTAGCATTGTGACAGAAACCTCAAAGTGACTGTCACTTTTTTCCGTTGCCAAATTAAGGGTTAGTGTACCATATCGAGCTCTAAACACAAATAATACATTTTATTTGTCTCTAATAAATCATGAACTCCACTAATTCCTACCAGCTGTATTCATTACTACAAACATAACAAGACAAATTATTCCCTCCGGTTCCCAAATCCAACATAAAGCTGGTGACTTCACTACATTCGCAGAAACTGTACCATTACCTCATCGTGTTGAAGGAATTAACTTTATAACGCAATTTCTTCAATTGGAGAATATCTTGGATATTGTGTTTCTTGGTGAGCAAGACTTTGAATCAGAGCAGTATATGTAAATTTATTTTAACTATAAAAGTCATCTAGGAACTAATTGTTAGGTACTAAGAATTTGTCAGCATTCGCTTGATTTGATTAATAGGCCCTGATATAATAATGGAAGGCATTCCTGACCTCCAACATTTTGAAATAGATTTCATGGCACTTTTACTTTCTGCCGTTTGTGTGAACAGCTTCTTAATAATAAAACAATCATAGACAGTCATTTTATGGCCCATAAAATGACTGTCTATGATTGTTCTATTATTATGACAACCAGCATCCTAGTCATCAGCAGAAGAAAATAATGCCAATATAATTTATCTACCATCAGTTCTCTCAGTCAGACCAATGTTGGTATACCTACCTATTCCACGCAGATAATATATCCAGCAGTGAAAGCCTAGTGGTGTGACCGTCGGACTGCCAAGTCATAGGTCTCGAGTTCGAAACCAAGGCACGCACCTCTGTTTTTTCGGATTCATGTGCGTATCATATAATTATCACTTGCTTCGGTGAAGGAGAACATCGTGAGGAAACCAGCATGCCTGAGAGATATTTCTTGACGGCATGTAAAGCCGCAGAGGCCCAGGCGGCATAAAAACTCTGACACCAGGTTATATAGGCACTAACCACACGATTAAGAAAGAAAGAAGAATTATTGTATACCAACCTATCATTCTCTAAGAACCACATTTTTTTTGTAATAAATATAATGTACGGTGGAAAGACCCATCCATCTTCCACGTAATGATTCCATCCTTAAACACGCGTATCACATCTATATTTACTATCAATCCCGACCTATTTCTGCTAAATCTCAACCGTGTCCCGAATCTGCGCCATCATGGCGTCACCCCCGCGTCACAAAATGGCGCAGTCTACCGACTGACAGCTCAAAATTAGATTTGCGATAATTTGACGTCAGATTTGCCTCGTTGTTCTAGTGGTTGCAAGCGAGACTGCTGAGCATGAGGGTCTGGGTTCAATTCCTAGGTCGGGCAAAGTTTTATTGGGTTTTTCCATAAGAAAATTCTCAGTAGCAGTCCCGGAGACAAGAGAGGAGGGAAGTGTTATGCTCATTTTATTGCATTAGGCTCACCCCCTATTACATGCAACTTAAACATAAGTAACTGGCGGTCTGTTATTAAGGTTCAACTCTGCCTAAACCCTTGGGGATTACAGGCGTGATGTTTGATGATGCTTCACAGATGTACGACTATTTGAAACTTATATGTATTTTGGGACTGGCCCCGGTTATGACATTTGCATTAAATGCGAACATCCATGTATGGAGACAAAACTGCTTTTAATGCCAAGCTGTGGCAAATCTATTGGCATTATACAGGCGTTTTGGGGGTAAGGCGACCTATGACATAAACAAGATGCATATCTTGATTTGGCAAGGAATTTTACATTAAGAAACATTCCACTCACTGTCCCACAAAAATATAATTAGAATTGTCACATCCACCCCTCATCAAGGGACACATGGACACACAACAATCCTTTTATGTATTAAAACCTCTTTTAACTCAAAATAGATTGCAAATCTGATATATTCGAACACGACTGAAAGGACACGTAATCATTACTGTCAGTAACAGCGTTCCAAATGAGGAAGCTAGGCATGCATGCACCTTTTGTTAGCATTAATAAACTCATAAACCCTTTTAGGTTCACCTCCCCTCGTGTTTCTGCACTCGTCAATTATGTTAACAAGACTTGACCAGTCGTTAGGGTGGTTTAAACTGGCCAGATGGACGAAACCCCTTGAAAATTGCCCTTTAAAACTGCAACCCCTCTGCATGAGTCATGTTGCAAAGAGGGGTGAATAGGGTTTTTATTTCAGAGCTAACATTTTTGCCTTGTCTGGATTTTTTAGTTTGATGTATTTTGTATTGATTTCCTGTTGGTAGTCGGAGCGGATAAATTAAAGTTTCGTGAAGAAACAAACTTGTAATCTGTCTATACTGTTACTTCGTTGACTGATTGGTTTAAAATGTGTGATTTTCGACTTGGCTTAGTGTAATTTTATTTAAGTGCAAAATCCAATAAAATAGTAGTTAAACACACGCAGCAACAGAAACAAAAATAATATTGAAACAGGGAACAAAAATCACTGACCCACAATGCTTTAAGTCAAGCCTCTTAAAATAAGCCGTACATCGTACAACTACAAAAAGACAATCTGGAAAAAACCTGTACAACATCCATAAGACAGTTGATACAAAAATAACTGAGACTTGAATTGGCCTTGACCATCTCGTGTACCGAGATGACTGTATACTTTAGGCAATGAAGAGCAACAAATTCTCTTTTATTTCCGCTGGATTATGTCCCGTGTCTTTCTAAGAATGCTACTCTTTATCTTAGTGATTAATTTAAGGAATTCGGAAATGGTTAACTTTTAGACGTTTTTCTTCATTCCGCTTGATTTGATCCAACATTTTGTCTTAAATTGGGGTTAGAGCAATGTATGTAACACTGCAATATTACTTTGTGGCCAATTTTAGACTGCTGAAACAGTTAATGGTGTATTGTTTTCCTTTATAGTGTAAGATATATGATATCATCAACGTGATGAATAAATAGCACTTAGGCCTAAATCTGATACCAAGCGCACTCCAAAAAGTGTGATGATTCATCTGTTTCGTAATTAAACCCAGATTTAAGAATGAAAATGTAAGTCAGTGGGTTTTTATTAGATTGCTGTATAAAGTCTGTTCAAATTCATTTATTAGTGAGTGTGATTTTTGATGCATTTTACATGACATCTTAATAAAAAAATGCCAAAAGCTTGTTTTCTTCAAAAGCTTCTTTCATCATCTGTAAACAAAGTCGAAGACCCGGGCCAGGATGATGAGACAGACTAGACGTCTTCATGAGACTGGTCCACAACATCCAACAGTCACTTCCCCATATAATATTGTTTACCAATTTTTTAACTGAATCTCATCAACTTAAACGATTTTCTTACTTTCAACCCTGACCCATTCATTGTTGTTCTATCGTCCTCGTACCATCCACACACTGGCACAACTATTTCACCTCATAAGAAGATGTCGTGATGGTACATAATATTTGCACCTAATAGACGAATCGCGTGTGCCAAAGTTACAGACACCACACATCAATCGTTTAGAACACGGTCACCCAATTTGTTAGCAAATCGTTTAATATATTTGTAAGGTCAACATGTCTACCATACGAAGACTGACTCTCAAATATATACACAAATATAATAAATTAATCTAATCATCCTATTATAAAACAACTTGACTGAATGAAGCTTCTATCAAGTTACCTGCTAACAAGTCGACAATATTACATTAACTATAGCTTGGTTAGATCACGTTTTGAAAGATTATGTGGTTAACCAATGCAAATATGAATCATTTTACTAATATGCAAAAATTGGCATCTCTTAGCTGTAGTCTCGTATCTGTTTAGATAGTTACAGAGGAGATATTGTTTAGAAAACAATTTGATGTTATAAAAATATTGCATTGCACAGCAACGACACCTCTTCAGCCAATGGATTGATAATAAAGTAACTTAATAAGGCGGCAATTCTTAAAACATAAATTACAATATATTCGAAGCCACACATTACAATAGAATAGAAAACCATTCAATAAAAGTACCGAAACACGCACGTGGTAGGAATAATGATTTTATTGGTCGCATGCCATAATTGGATAGGTCAATGAGATAATGCGCACATAATAAGTTCACGAGTTTAATGTTTATGACTGCGAATTTTATTACGGCAGTTATTTCATCTTTACGAGGTCATTCGGATGACGTGGAGAATTTCTTATGGCTCACTCGTAGTGAAACACGTTGGATATTAAGATTTCAATTGATGAATCTAGCATTACATTCCATTATACCAATGCAATAAGGGACATAGAAATTTAGTAGCTTGGCACTTATATTCAGCCTTAGGTCAGGCCAGGACTTACAACAAGTTAAAATAACAAGCTACTTATGACTTGTTCCCACAATTATTGGATTTAAATAATTGTGGAAGCAAATGCACAGGAAAACACAAATAAAAAGATTAAAAAGCTCGTTCAACCAAACTTTATAAATGGAACCGAGGTCGAAGGCGTAGTTGCAGAAAGTTACACATGTAGCAACTAAGTTGCGTGCATCCCGGGAACTTGTCCGGGATTCAATATCCCGGGACTATGTCGAGCGAATTCCAATTGGAAAAGTTGTGCTTATTGCCTATCCCGGCTTCGAGTGGTCATCGGGAACTTGGCATTATACGGGTCGTAACTGTGGCGTTCGAGATACAGATACTGATGGGTCGAATTAAATTGAAGTATGACCAATAACTATGTTAGTTGTAAAGAGACGTATGTCTTATATTGGAATGCTCTCAAGGGAGGAAAAGAAAGATTAATTGCTTTCTGATTTGAATTTCGTTGATGGAGTATTTTTTTCCTTGCTGTATTTGATTTTTAATACACCCACAGAAAGTGATGAAATGCAGTAAAACGTAGATAGCTTAGAGGATTATTTAATCTTTATCAATATTAATGTTGTCTTAAATCAACTACAAAAGAGCAATCTATTTTAAATTTCAACCAAAAAAAATAACCCCACTTTTCAATTTACCAGCAAACATTACATTTGACGTATAATTATTTGAACTCTGGCTGTTCAACTGAAATATTTCGAACGCCAAACTGAAGTGGAGTAATTGGACATAATTTGTACAAAGGGTCCAGTTTCAGAATTAGTTAGAACAGATACCAACTAATTGGTGAAATTGGACCACAGTGACCAGTGCGTGTCAAAAACTGTGTATTCGATTTTTTGGTGGTAGCCCTGACCGGATTTTTCTCCACCAATTTTTCTTATGCCAGGAGGACATACATAAAACTATCATTGCAGTTTTCTCTAAAGTTAATAGTGAGATCAAAAGGACGTATCGTCATTGGCAATAAACTAATTATGTCGTATTCGTTCTAACATCAACATTCACGACAGCACTATAATGGATATGGCGTCCGCCTTTCACCAAATTGCACTTAGAATGTCAAATTTTATCACCACGAGACATCAAGTATCGAAAACAACAAACATCATTATAGAATGAAGGTCACGGAGCTGAGACGTGCGTGAGACACGACCACTTGATGAAGAGCCCTACGATTCAATTGATTGCTTCTTGTTTATATAGACGATGTTTTGATACCAGGGGGGAAGGAGTCTCTGATTATGCTGGTCGTTTTTATGCGAATGACTCAATGTTGAGTCAGAGCGCCAGCGCTTATGTTTGGGGCATTCCTGTATTGAAATTGGTTGCGATCGATTTTGAGAAGTTGTAAGGATTCCTTTACTTAAAGTAGTTTTAGTTTGTTTTTTGAGTTTCGATTGAATAAGTTTTATTTATAGGTAAAGTTGGATTTTCAGCAGCTTGGTTTTGAATGGATTCGGTTTTCTATTTTCAATCTTTAATTTAAATGTTTTTGTTTCGATTTTTAGTTCTCTTGACGATAACGTAACGCGTTAAAGTGTACTTAGGTACGTAAACTCTTTGCTGCCATCACTATTTTGTAATGTAACCATTATTCTTTACAAACAAGTTGCTAAAAGTTATGTTTACAAACTAATATTTATCACTCTATTAAAAACGGCTGGCACATTTCCGTAGTTGACAAAGCATGACATTTCTTACACATGCAGAAGCCGTCATATTCTTAAAAACGTCTCAACACGAAGGCAATTATTCTCTTTTACTGGCAATAATAGTACGTGTCGCGAGGTGACTAGGTACTCGGTAGAATGTTTATATCAGTATAATTACTACCAATTAGACGTAAATTCACGCCCTAACGATGACATCATTCGCACTGAGGGACGGTTGTGTAGGTAATGTTATGCTCGTTACATTTTGTTTTACACACGTAGGTTCATACTTTTATGGTGGAATTATAAAGGCGAAAGCGACTATCGGCTTTCATTAAGTTTTGCTGGTTTTTACTTAATTAACAAGACTAATTGCAGTTCTGTCAAAGAGTAAAGTCTTTACTTCTATCACCGATAACGTTAATAAAGGATCTCCACTAAGAATAAATTATATTGGCATATAGACCTACTTATTCAAATTATTACGGAATGCATTGTTAGCCATCACATTTTATTATATTTTACTTCTGGAAACATCTTACTGTTATTATTGATAGGTTCTTTAATTAAGACCATGATGATATTTTTTTATTTGACTCTTGCAGTTGCAATTATTTGCTATAAAATCAAAGCCATAAAATTTTCACAATTGATGTCACAAGCAAGTGACTAATGACCAACTTCATTAGCATACCCAACTAATTCTGAACCTAACCCCTTACAAACATGATTCATTGCCACATTAGTAGCCACACCACATAAACCTAATTGCCACTGTTTTACAACCAGTAGCCGTTGCGAAAACAACTGCAACGCGTTAGGTAAAAGAAAAAAAATACATTGGAAAGACTAGAAAACTTAGGTACACCAGAAACTAAGGCTAAGTTGTATAGTAGGTAGTGCTAATTGACAACAATTGTGAGTGCAGACTTTTAAGAATTTTGGGCAATACTCGAAAGTCGATGTCTGTTGTGTAAGTTGCAGTAGGTATTCATATTGATTGTTTGTGTGTAAAAGTGTGAGAACAATTTGCAGTTTACTACTGAACAGGTTTTGCAATAAAGGGCAAAGCTATAAATTAGTTGCTTTGTTTTGAAGATGGGATCCTATTGTATGAAACTTGATAGCCGTTTTTGATGAAAAATATACCAAAACCATAGAGAAAGTATCTATGTTTTATGTATTGAATTATTATTCATTAAGTCCACACAATAAACTCTCATTGCGAATATTATGAGATCTTAATTTATTTTCTCATTCAGATAAAATACTAGCTTAACACGACTCAACTATTTTTTGTTTAGATTCGCTAGACGGCGCTTGTTTTAAGACAATGCGAGATGGAACAAAAGAGTTGTGAATGAATGAACTGAATGATGAGTTCTTGCGCGAAAATAGCTTATCTGATTGTTATGCAACTTTTGGTATCGATTTATGCCGTTAATTTACACAGATACTTACGTTTGCTTATCTATAAAAGGAACTAACTGTACTTTTATTAAATAAATGTTATTACTCTGTATCCGATTTTTTAGCTGATATATTTTAGCTGTGTTAATGTTTGATGATGAACTGCATCAATGTTTGCATGCCAAAATGGTAGAATGTACAAGGATTCTTTAATAATGTAACCACCTTATTGTAATACCTACATTCCGAGCAAATAAATGACTATTCTATTCTATTCTATTCTATTCTATGAGATAAATTATTATGTATTTTTTTTTAATCTCGAAAATATTTTGAAAGTTAAAGTTATATACTTTTATCTAGAACCCTACGCAACACAAAAATTAAAATACACAATTCGACTTCAAAATAATCATAAAAGTTGCACAACCCAATTAAAAACAGAGATATTCAAAACCTGTTTCATTCCACGCATCACATGTCCGAAAAAGGCAGCGTATTTAAAAATAAAAAGGAACAATAACTGAAGACCTTGGCCGAGTAAAACGGAACGTTGACAGTTGCGACACACGACATGACAGAATGGAACGCTTTCATACATTTTAAATTTTAAATAAAGAATTGACAAATGTTTTATTTCAATTCAATCAATCGTTTATTTGACGGCTCATTTGATTCAATAAAAATAGTTCCAATTTGGTTTACAAATCCGGTTACAAACGGTTTGGGGTTTATCTGATAGAAACTTAGTTGTATAGTGTAGTGGGTAGTTACATAACAAAATCATGCCTGTAGTCCCCCATGGGTTAGGCAGAGGTGTACCTAAAAGTACACCCACGGTTCACCAGTTATGTTTAAGTCCTATGTTATAGGGAGCCTATTGCCATCAACCGGGCACAAATCCAGACTCCGTGGGTGCTACTGAGAAATTGATGAAATTCCTGATGGGAAAACCCAATAACAAACTGCCCGACCAGGGAATCAAATCCAGGACTTCATACTCAACACTCGCGCTTGCAACCACTGGACTAACGAGGCAGTTAGAAACGGGTAGCTAGAAACTATAAAATAATGCCTAACTACAAAAATATTAGTACCAGACTTGAATAACCGGAATTGAGTCGAACCAAGAACGTTATACTCGTAAATGCTTACAACCATTCAACTAATGACGTAAGTACTATAATACAGGATAAGTAACTGAAGTGTGTAATGGCCCACACTTCTATATATATGTTACGGCTAAAGATGGGTGTCAACATAAACTTAAGATTAGCCGGCTAAACTCCGACGTCAGGGGCACCCCGAGGTTCGGTTAGTTAGGTTCCTGTAAACCTTGCAGACAGAAATAGGAGCCCCGCGCAGCGGGGATCCGTCGACCTGCTGATGGAAACGCTAACCCTAGACGGTCGACGACAGGGGCACCCCGAGGTTCGGTTAGTTCGAAGTTTAGCCGGCTAATCTTAAGTTTATGTTGACACCCATCTTTAGCCGTAACATATATACTAGCTGTGCCCGGCATGCGTTGCAATGCATGTTTTCCTACCTACTACCCTACCTACCCTACCTACCCTAATTTTTTGTGAATCTAAACCATTCCCAGATCCCCTTGAACACACACAAAAAATTTCATCAAAATCGGTCCAGTCGTTTGAGAGAAGTTCAGTGACATACACACTCACAGAAGAATTATATATATAAAGATTACCCTCAATATTTAATAACGATTCAGTCGTATAAAATATTAATGAACTAGCTGTGCCCGGCATGCGTTGCAATGCATGTTTTCCTACCTACTACTTTCACTACCCTACCTATCTACCCTAACTACCTACCCTACCTACCTACCTACCTACCCTACCTACCCTACCTACCTACCCTACCCTACCTACCCTACCTACCCTACCTACCCTACCTACCCTACCTACCCTACCTACCTACCCTATCTACCCTACCTACCCTACCTACCTACGTACCTACCTACCCTACCTACCCTACCTACCTACCCTACCTACCTACCTACCCTACCTACACTACCTACCCTACCTACCTACCTACCCTACCTACCTACCCTACCTACCTACCTACCTACCTACCTACCTACCTACCCTACCTACCTACCTACCCTACCTACCTACCTACCCTACCTACCTACCTACCTACCCTACCTACCTACCTACCCTACCTACCTACCTACCCTACCTACCTACCTACCTACCTACCCTACAAATTGCAAATTGACTCTTTGACGTTAGGAACACACCTAAATTGCTTAGACAACAGTGAGTGATTATAATTTAATGTGAACTTTATTGAATAGCAATAAAGGTCAAATTGACTCTAGAAAACGTTTGTATGGGAAATAGAAAAGGGCTGTTTTTAGGGTTTTCCCGGAAATTATTCGATTTTTTCTCGCCTTTTAAACCTTCCCTAGACCTCCACGAACATTTCAAGACTAAGATAAGATAAATCCGTTCAGCCGTTCTCGAGTTTTAGTGAGACTAACGAACAGCAATTCATTTTTATATATATAGATAGATAATACAAAACTTTCATCTTTATTAGCGACATGAAACTGACAACTGACATAAAAATTAGTTGAAAGATAATTGTTATTAGAACACCATTATATAAAATGAAATCTACATTGTAATCAGGTTTAAACCTAACCTCTGAAAATCTAAGAGCTTCATCGTCATCATCAAAATCAAAATCAAAATATTTCATTTCACGTAAAGCCTATAAGGGCACTTATAAAACGTCAACAAAAAGGTGCACGGTTCGGGTTGGTCGTTTCCTATAAGAAACTCTATGGTTACTCTTTTATCATTAATTTCACCATTCTCCTTATCCCCATGTATCCGTCTTTTTCAAATATACCTACATACATACTCGTATGTCTTTTTCAAATTCAAATTCTTATTCATCATCTGCCTAGACTTTTCCCAAACCTACGTAGGGGTCGGCTTCCAGTCTAACCGAATGCAGCTGAGTACCAGTATTTTACATGGAGCGACTGCCTATCTGACCTCCGCAACCCAGCTAGCACTGGGTAATACGATACCCTTTGGTAAGACTGGTTATCAGACTTTCGAGCCACTGACTACCTTAGCAACTGTCAAAGATCTACAAATGACAGCCGGGACCACGGCTTAACGTGCTTTCCGAGGCACGGAGGAAACTCGGTATCGAATGGGTTGTCACCCATCCACGGACCAACCTAGGCAAGCGCGGCTTAACCTGAAGATCGACCCGAGCGATATTGAGGTTAATTCGAATTCTGATTCATTCAACATATTTATTTGTGACATATTCCATACATACACTATGTATTTGGCGTCATCATATGGGCCTCAGATCTAGTATTGACTTTTATAAAATGTTCACTTCTCGTGAAAAAGAAAATTATGAAACATGAATACATTTTAATAAATCCATTCTTCAACGGAATAAGCTCAGATTGTATCCAAGAAAAAGTTTGATTAGAAAATGCGGATGGAATATTAAGTACCTTCATCAATGTGATCAATATCTTCCATTATACGGAGTGGAAGGGACATTTATTTGACGCGCAAACGCTTACCACGTGTTCAGTACATCATACCAAATAGACTCATCCAAAAAACAGTTGTTTTGCTCTTTTGGAGGAAAAATTTCTGTGTGGGTGTGACACACCCACGTGTTTGGTATTTTGTACTAAACACGTGGCAACATTTTGTGCGTTGATGGGGATTCCACCCTGTTTGTGCTTTTGTAGGTAGGCATATAAATTTTGTTGGTATTCAATCATTGCTAGTACACAGTCGGTGGAAGAAACTGGATAGCCATGACTCAAACGCTAACAATGGAGAGATTTGGAAGATACTCAGTACTGGGTGGCCCAAGGTTGAAGAAGAATAAGTATACAGTATGTTTTGTTCAGGGGGTCTAAAATGGCCACTTTAGCAGAATCATAATAAGATAATAATATGAATTACGTTTAACACAAGGTGATAATTCTTACTTACGTCTACGACCATTTTAAGAATTTAATTATGATGCAACAAAGCAAGCAGTGAGCATAGTCTCTCACATTTTTATTAATATACGAATAATGTCCATGTCAAATTAAACAATATAATGAATGCTATGTATTACAAATTGGGGACAAAAGAAAGTCGATTGTAATCTTCATTTGTAAAACACCCAGATCTTGGATGAATTAGTAGGTACCTAGCTACCTAGCTGGACGTAATATAGAATCAATAAGATATGACTGACTAGAATGTCACTAATAAAGTAATAACGCGAGTAAAGTCGCTGCTAAAAGCTATAAAGCCGGACTAGGATTATAACAATCTAAAAAAATCCCTTTCAATTTCTTCAATGTCCTTTGAAAAGGGCCCAAATCTTCTTAATGACGACCCAAATGACTTCCAGTAACTCCGAATTTTATTAGATCTCTACTCATCAGCCAACTTCACCCTAGAAACATAAGTTGCTCGACATACACGCACGTCGTCGTCCGACATAAACGTATAGATAGATGCCGTCCCTGCGATCTCAGACGGCTGGCGACGACAGCGATCGATCCGCTGATAGCATGGCTGGCCGTCTGTCTGTCTGTAATGTTGCTGTACTGTTCTGTTCCTGGTTTGTTGTAGGTACAGGTATGGCTTGAATTTAGAATAGAGGGTTTTTTTATTTGAACTTGGAGACATTGAGATAATGGTAGGAAAAATGTAAAAGAAAGTATCCGAAATTATATCTCCAGATTTTTTTCACGGTCAAACAGTGATCTTTATTCTCCTCTTCGAAAACCAAAGATGCTATAGGTAACAAACTATGAAATTCATTTGTAAAAACTTGTAGAAGCAAAAACATATTATGCATCCAACTTCGTGCCGTATTTATAAGTACCCGACAATTGAAACCAAACAACAAAAACTAAAATTACAAACGCGTTTTACGATAGTACTAGCAGTAAACCATAAATTAGGTCAACAGTTTCGTCAAAAATGTACGTAATTATTAACTGAAAAAAGTCTTTTGGGCACGTTACATAGCGCCCTTCGGATTACGGGCTATAAGTCTGCAAACAGGCTATAAACAATAGCCGATGGGCTATTTGGGGCCATGATGCCGCCCGTGAAGCAGTCGTTATATGGGCTATTACAACTGTATGTTCAGATTTACAGATCTGTGAGGTTTTGTTGGGATTTTTGAACGTTTGTGGTACTGATATTTATGTTATTGTTAGCATACGCATAGCCTATTAAGCGTAGGCCACACCGCCAGCTAGGAGCGAGAGAGCCGGGCGAGGCATAGTTTCACCTCTTTTCATACTTTCGTCACCGCGAAGTACTGAGAGAAACGAAGTATGAAAAGAGGCTCACCCGGCTCGCTCGCTCGCTCGCTAGCTGGCGGTTGGCGCTTTATGTTTCCACCGCTCGCTGCAGCTAGCCCAGCCTCCTCTATGTGACAGCGAGAATGACCTGTCATCCACCACGCGTGCTCAGTGCGGATTGGTGTATGCCGCATGTTTACGACTTTTTGGTTCTATGACAATTAGGCCGAAAGTTCTGACTGAGAGCAATTTTCGCTGATGTTATTTGTAATCAAAAAGAGGGGGAGGCACCGCCATTGTAAACACTCTATTGTATTTTTTTGCGGTGTGCAATAAAGAGTTTTATCCTATCTTATCTGAAATTCGTTGAAATAAAAGCTTTTTATCGGGCAACCGCTATTCAAAATTAGGTATTGGTAAAAGTCCTACATTTATACAGAAGGTTTTTACTTTCAAAAATAAAGGGTGTTGCCTATAACAACGTCAAATAAAACAATCCGACTTGGGGTTGGCATGAATGGCCGACAACCCTAAAGTTTTGAAATATATTACAGGAATTAGCACTAGCTAGGTAATTAGGACGCCTATTACTGGAAACTACAATGTAAAGCTAATGAGAATATTCGCTAAGTACAACAGAACTTCCCGTAATAACTTGCAACCGGAATTGTGCCCCTTTTAGGGTTCCGTAATATTAATAATAAACATCGTACGTTATTGGTTAACAAAGCAAGCTGTTTCTTTCTTCCAATAAAATGGGAGGGTTATGAGAAAATAAGTGCGCGATAAATTATATTGAAATGATCATGCAATTATTTTATTGGATAGAGGCAACAAATATTGGAACTCTTTTCGAAAACCTTTTCGCAATATTTGGGTCAAGCAAGGAATAGACGGTTTCGTTGATTCTTCTCAGAGATGTCAAATAGGACACACCGACCTCGCCTGGTTCAAAAAATGTTCTTGTTGTGTAAAAGTGTTTGAACAACCTTCTTTGACTTCATGTGTAAAAATCATTTATCTTTTTCCAGTAAATGAACATAGAATAAAGCAGAAAATTACAGTTCTCCTCTGCATACCCTTCAACAAGTTTTAAACCACAAACATCTATTTAAAAGACAGCAAAAACGAAACCTGTTTTTGATCTAGACAGAAGACCGTAAAAATAAATTTATTGCAGCCCAGTTATCTATGAAACGGACGCCATATGCATCTGAATGCATTAAAATAAAATGTAAAATAGTTTGCAATGGAGACTGACGAATTGTCTGTGCTCGTAAAAATGTGCAAAAATCGACTCTTGCGTCACTTTAGCGGGCTGGATAGCTGTTAACTGTGGAACAAGTTATATGCTGATAGCGATTGCAAATGACTGAAAGGTAAAAGTTATAAGATAATTGTACTCCACTGCTGGCGATTGAATTGTTACTTATTGAACCTGTAACAAATAAATGTTTACATTTCCATTTTTCACATCCTATAATTAATAATTTTAAAAAATTCCAACAGACGAGAGAAATTGACATTATTGCTTGACAACAGCCAGTTGTGGCACGGGAAAGGCTGAACTTGTAACATTTTCGGCGATTAAACCAATGTTTTATGTCCTTTGATGTTGTATCAGTCGCAGTTTTACCCGGACGGCCTGTACCTCAAGAAAACAAATAAAAGTTCCTCCAAAATAATTTATTGCCAGTATAATCCTCAACCTTGAGAGTATAAAACTAAGTCATAAAATCGAACAAATCCGCTAATCGCTCGTAAATTCGGCCACGAAACGCGCGGAGATATGAATCACGCCGAATTTAAGCACTTATTCCGCTCCAAGGCCGCGCCATAGTTAAATGGTGTTCGCAGAGTACTGTTATATTACTTAAATGTTTTATAGTATATTTTATAATGGCACTTTTTAGGTAAAAAGAGTGTGACTGATCGATTTTTGTATGAATTAGTTGGTAGTCGTTGGTGGTCGGGTAGCAAGTTTTCTTCGTCTTCTTGTATGGTTTTATATTACTTAATTCTTCTATTTAATTCCGCCATTATCATCATTCAGAACCTTTGAAGTTCTAACTCATAAATCTGAATCTGTAGGTGCATTTCTGGAAAACGGGTTTAGGGAAATTGCCATTTATTCTAATATGTTTTTTGCGAATTTGGAATGTTACCTTACGTCATAGTTTTGATACCAGCTAGTAATACATTTTGAATGCTAGTAGTTTTCAAGAATGTTTCTGATACCAGTCAAATGTACTGTAGTCAAATGTATCCTCCTGCGACAATCAAGAGATCTTAAATTCTCACACGTTCTCAACGTTACACCGTGTGAAAATACTCCCCTGAGTCCTAACATAAGGAAGAACTATGAAATTATCTACATAAAAATTTTACGTCATCAAAAACACAGACACGTCTGTCTCACTGTCTCTGACAATCGTTTGAAGATAAAATGTTTAAATTAGTGAATTTACTGTGGTGTAATCGGGCCTCAATTCTGGAAAACCATAAAACCTAGAACACAAGCGTATAACTCCAGTTTCCAGCATCTTTCCTCACGACTTGCAAGTTTTTATCTCGGCGATATTTTCGTATTGTTTTCGTTTCGCACGTAACCGGCCGGCCTTGGTAACTCATCCGATGTTTGTTTGCAGAGAATAAGGCCAATGCAATAGATGGCAGTGTTTAGTATGCAGTTTTTAAGATGGTATTTTTTTCTCAATTTGATGCTGGGTTGATTCAAACTTTATTTGGTTGGAGTAAACTTGTGCTGTTTAGCTTACTGACAGTAAAAGGTCATCGAAGTTGTTGTATAATGTTCACGAAACATAAATGTTTACGGAATTACTACGTAATTAATTTTACAATTACTTACAAACACACGATTAGTCAGTCCATTCGTTTACATAAAGAGAAATTGACTAACAACAGTGAAAGCTCAAAAGACATATTGCGTCTAGATTTTTCAAAATGGCCGCCTACCATTTGCCATACCATTTGCCAGTTGACGTAATGTTGCGAGTTTATAAAAAAAAATTGTTACTTTTTTAATAGGCGGCCTGTTATAGTGTTTGTTTTGTCGCATTTTGGTAAATGGTTGTGATTTTAAAAGCACAGTGAGAGGAAAACCAAAGATTATACGTAAAGAAAAATATAGCGGACCGATTGACGATTGATTGAGTGGATGAAAAAAAAAACATGCTGCGATGACCATAAGCAAAATTGAACAAGGCCACAAAGATGACCAGGATTATAAAAATCCATAATCGAGGTTGTATAATCAAGCAACCTTAATAAGGCAAGGTATGTTTTCAATAATGTCTATTTTTAAAGATGCTGTTTCATATTTTTATTATAGTATTATGGTACACGTGTAATGAATGACCTAATTCAATAAAAAATATTAATAGTCATTTCATTCTGAGAGGAATCTTTCAGTGAAACATCTTTTAAAACTTCTATACGTATAATTTTTGCTCTGTTTGGATCAGCTGTTGAAAGAACCACATCATCATAATCATCATCCTATTCCCAATTACGTATGTTGGGGTCGACTTCGAGTCTAACCGGATGCAGCTGAATACCAGTATTATACGTATTATTTTCATGGTGAGACTGCCTATCTGACCTCCAAAACTCAGTTAGTACTGGGTAATCTTAACTAAACCGCGAAGATCAACCTGTTATTATTTAGCCAGGGTCCTCGTGAATATCCTGTTGTTAATAGAACAACATATGCCTGAATATTAGGTAATTCTTCTTCTTCTTATTGTCGATGTTCCTTCCATATTACACGGTTTCGGCCCAGTAGGTGGCCACGTTTATTGCAGCGGCAGAGGCGCTATTCAGTTCGTCAAGAGTGCAGGTGAACGGACATCTGGGACACTCCAGCAGGTGGGGCATAGTTTGATCCGGAGCGCCGCACTCGCACTCGGTGTTGGAGGAACCAATAATACCCCATTTTGCCAGATTATGTTTGCAGCGGCCTACTTGGGTACGCAATCGATTCAAAGCTTTCCAGACAGGCTACTGTAGTTCACTGGTACATTAGGTACCAGGGACTGACAACTGATCATTTGACCTTCATGGTCCAATTTCTAAGCAATACTGATATTGATCTTACATTACAAGAGCCCTAAGTTAGTCCTACGCGTCACATTTGGTTAGGAAGCTCGCGAGACTTCCTGTTCCCTACCAATTCGACGAGCAGAAAACCGAAGCCTAGCTCGGCAGCGACTCCAACTTCGCCAGGAATTACATTTGTCTCTTCTCCTAAAGAATGAAAGTGAGTCATTGTTTTGAATAATTTGCTCCATGATACAGTAATTATCTGTGTGAACTAGGTAATCTTCACTTGCAATAGCAAACGTAACACCTTGGTGTTATAATTGTCTTCAATTGTCGTGCATAATACCTAATTTTCTTTGAACTTTTAAATACAGTTTTTAATACAGAAATGAGAACTGTTTTGTAATAAGTAAGTGTTAAATTAGAAACTATAAAAGATTTTAATAGTTATAGATACAAAGCAAGCCAACCTGAAGGTAACACTACTTTGCCCGATTTCTTTACAAGAGCTACAGCGAAGCATAATCCTATGAAGTACTATAGGTACATACAACATAAATATGTACATAAACTCACAGCTTTTTCCCATGTCAAGTAAATTCCGTATTTCTAGCACATAAAATTACTTGAAAAAAAAGCAGATTGTAAAGAAAAGGTTTTGAACGCACTAGTTCTGATAATATGGAGTTTAGGGTTTCAACTAAAAAACCCATAAAATAAAATAATGTAGATTTCTGAACTATCTACCACAGTAACGCACTGGGAACCAATGGCCATATCTATGATAATCTATATGTCCAAGCGGAGGTCAGGTAGAAACCCACTTTAAAGCTGTACGCGTTTTATTGGCAGCATGGTCAGCTTGCACCAATTTGGCGTTTCAGTGAGGTACGGCCCTAAAACAAAATTTCTGGCGCATCCTCAAACTCAGTTTAATTCGCTTTCACAACACTAAATCACCACAACCAATAATGGACGGAAATGATCGAAAACGCGAACAAAGCACCATTTACCACAGCCGAGAAGTGAACCCGGAACACGCCGGTTGGCACCCCGCCAACAATAAGCATGCCAGACTGGGTCGTAACCACTTTTATGAGTTAAGACATAACGCCAGTTAACTGCGCTCATCGGCGTATGAAAAGTGGAACTGATCAAAAATTTTTACTACTTTTTTGGAAAATATTTTGTTTTAAAGGCTTTGTGACAATTTATGACATCAGCTATAGGGTGTATCGGGGTCATATACTTAAATATATTTGGGGGAACAATTTAAACATAAACTTTTCGTTATCGTTTGTCCTCTTCATCTTTATCGTGTGGTTAGTGCGTAACCTGGTGTCAAAAATTGTTTGTCAATCCAATATTTTTACTTTTCCATCATGTTAAGGCCCTCTGACCTTACACTACTAAGAAGCTCTTCCCTATCTTCCATTGGCTATCAAGCTCCATATAACTGGTAAACCAGGATGGGTTACGAGTGCTTTATGTTTAACTGGACTACACATCGTCACTGTTTTTGAAATGGGTATATATAATTGGCATTGAAACTGGTCATCATGTTTAGGCATTATACTGTATTGCATAGACATCCTCAGGCGTAAACGCTTTCGTGGTGATTTGTTTATTGGTTTTAATACCTCTGCTTTGGTTTTTTCAATCATCAAAATGATAGACGGTCAATGACAGAAGCTCATATTAACTCACATACATAAGAAAACAAAAATGATCCTGTTGTCCAACCCCTAATATCGACCATTCGCGGATTTTTATGTAAATTTTATAATTTAAATGGCTTGGCCAAAATGGTCTTCATTAGATTCCTTCATCACAAACTTTCCAATATTCACCATTTTTGTATCAGCACTAATTTCAGCTCAAACGTAACTTCAATCCGTTGCTCTCTAATCTCATAAAACGTCTTGAAAGCAACCACAGAGTTGCCACTGGCTGACTGCGAGTAAAACTAATCATTTAAATGGATTGCCGGCACTAGTGGCCACGTATTTATGTCGCTTCGAACAGAGCTGCAAAGTCGTGCGCTGTGTAACTTCACGCATAAAAGGGGTTACCAGTTACCTCAAAGTTTGAGGTTCACAAGCGACGTCTTACTTGGATTACGTACTTGAGTAAAGACTGTATCAAAGTTATGGAGGACCGAGTTACTTGATTGTAGTTCATTTAGTAATTCTATTGATGACTTTGTATTGTGAAAGTCACAGTTTTCACAGAATGTAAGGTAAAGTTTACTAATTTCTTCGGAAACGAGTAAGCACATATATTTTTAGGTGGAAAATTTCGTGAGGAAAGTTTTGAGTATGATTGTGGATAGGTATAACAGTAGAGGAAGACCAAAGAAAAGATGGATGGACTGTGTGAAGAATGATATGGCACGAAAAGAGGTCTCTTATGAGATGACGAGTAATAGAGAAGTATGGAAGAAGAAGACATGCTGCGCTGACCTCAAATAAATTGGGACAAGGGCAAGAGAATGATGATGGTTTTTAGGTGTAATTAAAATACCTAAATATTCTGTTTTCTATGGCACCCTGTAGATGTTAGTTAGAAAAAGAAGACATGGAACATTGACTTTGCGCATATTCAGGAGTCACTTTAGCGCCATATACTGTTAATTCAATTGGATAACAACTTCCTACTATTCATTTCGCCGAACAATACACAGTCTACACTTGTGACCTCAAATCAAAATCTAGGCAAACTTCAGCTCCAGCAAACTCCAAACAGTTCTATTCGGCAAATGACCGAGTCACTGTGCTGCAAGTTCGGCAAAACTAACCATTATTACAACTACTTCGGTTCTAACTTCGTGAGGCGGTCATTGCTCTATAACCTTGTGGTTTTTGCAAGCTGTATAGTTTGCAGCCTTCGAATAGCTACTTAGATAATGTCCACTGACAGGTATCGTCAAGCACTTGAAGGCTGAAAAACTGTAATTCTATGTTGCATAAGAAAAAAATACTTTTGATAGCACTGCTCGAGATCTGGTGCAATTGTGCGAAAAATATTTCCACGTAATATGACTGATTCTCAGATTCATTTTTAGAGGGTGCTTTCACCCTTTTGTTACTTAATTTACTATTCCTTTCTATTTATCTTCAATAAAACATCAAATATTTAGGTAGTCTATTCTGAAAATTGTTTTGTTTTAGTTAATTTTTGTTTCAGGCAGTGAAAATATATTTTTAGGGGCCCTATTACTAAGACTTCGCTGTCTGTCCGCCCGTCTGTCCGTCCGTCTGACTGTCACCAGGCTGTATCTCAAGAACCGCGATAGCTAGACAGTTGAAATTTTCACAAATTATGTATTTCTGTTGCCGCTATAACAAGAAATACTAAAAACAAAATAATATAAATATTAAGTGGGGCTCCCATACAACAGACATGATTTTTTGACGTTTTTAAAGATAATGGTACGGGACCCTTCGTGCGCGAAGCCCCACTCGCACTTGGCCGGTCTTTTGGTTATTTATAGTACACAATACTGTATTATGGTAATACCTTTTGTTAAATTACAATAACGCGACACTAATCCTATCATTTGTGTCAGCAGAAACCACACCCATATCCATATAAGGACGAATACAAAAACTTGCAAGTCATCGAGGGATGGAATTCGTGGGAAGTGACGCCTGGTATCCATTTGTCTTTCAGGAACATGTAAGTAAAGCCTCTGCGTCATTTTCTATGTAAAATGAGCAGTGCCGGCGTTAGGGGGGGGCGCGATGGGGCGACGGCCCAGGGCGACAAATTCTGGGGGGCGCCAAGGTCTGGAGTTGGAGTCTCTGGCCTCCCCTGGTGCAAACACTCAAAACTGTGCTCTACGCTCTGTGCATATGCATATTTTTTATTGAGATTTTTTTTAGATGGATTTTTTGTGGGTTTGTGGTCGAGGAGCGACTCTAAAGATATCTTTAGTTAGAGTCACAAAACTAACACTTGATATTGCTTCCCTCAAGTGGGCGCCACAATATTTTCGCCCGGGGTGTCAGTGGCCCTTACGCCGGCACTGAAAATGAGGCCGTTTTAGATATACATACGTAATAGGTAGGCTCTATTTGACGGTTGTTTATAATGCCTTATGAATTATTAGATGTTTGCTTGTTAATTACACGTTTGTTATTTGATAATTAGAGCTGAACATTTTTAATGCCTCAGTTTTGAGTATTTTTAAATAAGGTCATAACTTTTGACGAAAGCCTTCATTCATCCCTGAAAGTGCGCGCAATGCAGGGAGGTTCTGGGTTCGATTGGGTCGCCCAAAGTGTTATTGGGTTTTCCCATCGGAAATTTCTCAGTAGCAGCGACGAAGTCTGCATTTGTGCCCGGTTGACTGCAATAGCTTTGCCCCCTATTATGTGGGAATTAAACATAACTGGCGAAATGTGGGTGTACTAGGGTACAACTCTGCTTAACCCTATGGGAATTACAGGCGCGGTGTTGTTGTTGTATGTATGTTAAGTATTTAACTCTAAAACTTTTGTGGTGTCCCCCTACAGGGCAAAGGCATCCCCACTCTCTTTCCTAGTCTCTCTATTTAAAGCTACTAAGTATTATTATTGTTGATGGACTAGCTCATCATGCCCTCTCTACCTAAGCCTGTCGACCGCAATGTTATTTAAAATAATCTTTCAATAAAAACATCTAAATAAAAAACATTATAAACTAGCTACTTAAATAATGTTAAACTAGTTGTTTGCGGTTTAGACAAGCATTAGTAATCGTAGCGCAGACAGGTATAGCCAACCGCAAGTCCCCTTTACACATAAATTATTCAAAATGTTTTAACCGAGGGGTAAGCTGAGATACTAGCATAGTGACGTCATTCAACCCTTTCCCTGATGGCAGGGGTACAAATTGAGAATTTGTCAGGATTTTGCTGTTTTATATGCAACTAGCGACCCTGTGCTTCGTATTGCTTTTACGACTTGACAAAACATTGGTGGTGAAATGTGGGTGTACTATTACCTCTGTCTAACCCAACGAGGATTACAGGCGTGATGTTTATGTTATGTTAAAACATTGATTCGTTCTCTAAATGATAGTGGAAACTGCATTATAGGACATCTCGGTCGCGTCGTGTACGAACCGCTACTGAAATAGTAGAACTAGTAAGTGCTGTGACATTCTGGCAATTGGCAACTCATACATTTACTGACTATTTGAGTGTGTACCGTTTCATGTTACTTTTGAGTGGCGCTATGGACTCCTAAGGTAATTGTGTTCCTTTCCTGTTCCTACTATTTACGGTAGTGGCGAAGGTTCCATACAACTCGATTCCTACCGGAATATTAACCAGACTGCGGCAGAGCTTATTTTGTTGGGTGAACAACTGTCCAAAATCCATCAAAGATTGATACATCATGCTAAACAAGGCAATAAACAGTACATCAATCGAGTTATTTCATGGTCAATCTGATACGCAGTGTTATTGCTATGTGCGAAATTATTGCCTGCAGGTAGGGTTACCGTCAAAAATAAAGAAAAATCCTGACAAAAGCCGGACATTTTACTTTTTAATATTTTTTATTTCCTTGAGTAGGTATATTTCCTCATGTACTTATATTTTTGTGCTCTTATTAATTTTATGCGTCATGTTTAGCTCAAGTACATGTTTATTCCATTCTTTCTTCAGTAACAAGGCCAGTCAACTTCGAAAGAAGGCCCAAAACGCCGGACATGTCAGGACAAATCTGGACGAACGGTAACCCTACCTACACGGGTACACCGCGGCATCGAACGGGTTATGCGATATGAATTTATAATAATCGTCCCGCTTTAGAGAATAAAACTGAAAGTATTTAACGGTACATGATTACCATGATTGATTGGATTGCATTTTGAAGTAGAATGCCTGTTGATATTACTTTGAAAAGAACCTATTCAACTATCACTGAAAAATAGTCGTTCCCCACTTCTAGAATAAGCACATCTTGCTTGATTAAAGAAATAACAACACAGCTCTAACACTTGTATCTATAGTCAAGTTAAAGTAATTACTTGAGTTTAAGTAATTACCTATGCAACCTTTTTTATGCAATAGACAAGAATTTGAACGAAGTAGGTAATTATTATCGTCAAAGAAAGCAAAGCTAAGAATTCTAACTTGACAGTGCAAACATCAAGCAATTACTAAACTACAGATTAATAGTACATTTTGATATAAGTGGGGAAACTTTGTTATTACATTCGAGGCGGAATTAACACCCGAGCTGCAGGCGAGGGTGTTATGGAGCCGAGAACTGCAGTAACAAATCCCCACGCGTATCAAACGACGTTTTTCAATACTCTTTAGAAGAAATAAAATATTAAAACGGAAAGTATTTTTGTCAGGAATTATTAAGAAACTATGATTGAATTTGCTTTTTTTCCGCGCTTTCCTTTCGACAGGTTGACGAAGAAGCAAAGGTATATGATACCGCTAAACAGCCATATTTCTGAATTTAGAACACATGTTAATTTGTTCATAAAAGTAAATATTTGTTTTAAATAATCATGTTTATCTATGAAATTCTCTTTATAAACACAATTTAAATACTCAAAAAATATTTACGCCTTAAAGACGCATATCTCTTTGCCAAGATTAAAAAAAAAACAATCACCGCCCACTATAGTCCTTGAACCAATTTGGACTTAGTATAAGAATATCTGTGGAAATTTTTATTTCCGCACGTGTGCGGAAAAATATTAAAAATCAACGCGTGTGAAAAACATTGCATGTTGAACCTAATCGTAGTGCGTTAAGAACCAGTTTTCGAGAAAGTGTATTGAAAAAATCTTATTTTACATCATTATTATTACTCAAGTCATCACTTTGACTTGTTTATAGATACGGGTGTCAGTCTAGCTTTTCCCAACTATGTTAAGGTCGGCTTCCATTCTAAGGTGCAGCCCGTGCAGCATATGGAGCGAATGCTTATCTGACTACTACGACTCATTTACGGATTATCACGATACCGAAAAGGATTTACACGACGTCGTTGGAAGTTCTAACACCATATAAGTCAATTTTTGGCGGTTTGCTAGAGAATCGGAAGATGCGTTTGTGTCAGCCAATCACATCGTCTCATCTAGTTTGAAATGCAGACAAATTAAAAAATGGTTTGGTACTGTTACCTAGGCATAATTAAGCACTCTTTTCACTCTCCTGTAAAGTTGCTATTTTTGAATTTTACTGATATAGCAATCTATAATAAGCTACATAAAGTTCATAATCAATATTCGATACCACATTTCACAACCGATCATCATACAAACAAAAGAGCTTAAAAGCTCCGACCTAAGGTCGTCTGCACACGACTACAGTGCACTGTCGTCAATCACTTCACATATAGGCCAGCGAGATAAGACCAGTGCTGGCCTTGAAGCGGGCGAGTAAAAGTGCTTCAGCTGGTTTCGTATATGTATGTAGTTTTAAGATGTGTATAATAAATATCCCTGGACATTTCACACAGCACCATCTAGTCCCAAGCTAAGCAACCTAATGCTTGTGTTATGGTAACTAGATGGCTGATAAACTACATATATACATTTTTTTTTTTTTGTAAATACATACATATTATAGATAGAAAAACACCCAGACCCGGAACAACTACTTGTAGGTCATACAAATATTTGTTCCGTACGGGAATCGAACCCGCGACATGCAGCGCGGCAGTCAATCGCTTGACCACTGCGCCAACCGTGTCGTCAAAAAAGTATAGTAAAGTGTGGTAAATGTATGCTAAGATGCCGCCAATAGGACCATATTATTGAGTGATGTTATGGAAATATGGTTAACTTTTAAAACGATTTCAGATAAGAGGAGGTTCTCAATTCGACTGCGAGTTCTTTTTTTAAACAAATCATTTTGGGACTTGGTTGATGACCAACTTTATAAAAATCATATTTAATTACGTTTCGAGTGACTTTTGCACGTTTTAACGACGGCGAAACTTATTTGAATGCCTAAATAAAAGCTCGTTCTTATTTCCAGAACCTGCAAAGTATTAGCATTTGGAGAAACGCTCAAACCACAATAAAAATGTACCGATTTACAAGAAAACATCACAATTATTTACTCATTTAAATATCTCCACAGAAAGCTAAAACATTAACACAACACCTCATAATTTTCTCGCCGACAGAATTATCAAAAGAAATACCAGAATTCCAGGATTATCACCAATTTAGTGCAATGACGTCACTGCCAGAATCCTCGAAGGATTCCGTTGGACGAGTGCCAATGTTTGCAGACAGGCCAAAGAATCAAGATTGAATCACCACGGAGCTATTTTAATACTTCGCCGGAAATGACAAGATACATTGCGCGAGAGCAACAAAAAATATTGGTGTTGATTGATTGCCATGATGATGGGATCTGCACAAAAGGGCTATGAATTGATGTATGTTTCTTGTTACCCAATACCCAGTAACTAAGCTGTGGAGGTCTGACAGGCAGTCGCTCCATGTAAAATACTGGTATTCAGCTGTATCTGGTTAGACTGGAAGCCAACCCCAACATGGTTGAGAAAAGGCTAGGGCAGATGATGACGATTCAAACGCAAGGGTAGACCATGATGGTGTTGGTATCAAAACTGAAGGTCCCTACTCATTTAACGCGATTTTTTATATATTTGTATTTTTTAATTTTTTTATTACAAAATGGGCCTGTGCTTGACCTCGATCACGCCTGATGGAAAGCGATGGATGAGGTCTATGATGGAACGAGCGTGCCCAGAAGATGCCTGTTCACTATTGCTTTGAAGGCAGACGGGTTAAATGTAGGAGGGAACACAGATGCAATCAGAGAGAGAGATTTGCATAAGTCTAAACATAACAAAGTTGAATCACCATAATTATTAATTACAGAAAAGTTGATTGCAGTCTCTGAAAATGGTAGGTAATCGTGTGATCAAATATGTAAGTATAGATCAAAAATGCACTTTATTGCTTAAACATGGTAAAATCAGCCCATATTATTCCCACTGCTAGGACACCAGCCAAGTAGTAAGCCACTTTATTGGACCTATCTATAATACAGTTTCAATTCACTCTTGAACTAAAATATCTACCTAGTCAAAACAGCAATACAGTGTAATATTCGAATCAAAATTCAAATTGCGCCAGTCAATCCACGGCATGCGTTCAGAAACAAAATGTCAATAATAAAATTCTGCTTTACCCGCCACTGCAATGCAGGCGAATCTAATCTAGATTTAACTTACATTATAAAATGTACACGGTACTATATAAGCTGGTCAATTATTTTATACATAATCTACCTAAAATGAAAACACGTTTAAATATTTACGAGTGATAGACAGGAAAAGACGAAGAAAATCTTAATCCAATACTACTTAGTAACAATTCGGGCTGTCTCAAAATTTTTGAATGACTTTATTCCCAATGACTGCTCTATAATTCTTTGTAAATCTCTTTGGGTGGACTTTTTCTGAAAGGATTACAAAAACGTCAACGTCATTCCAACTTCTTCTCTTTTCAAATAATATCATCATCATCGCGCACCATAAAACAAAAGAAGACAACTATTTAAATATAGAAGCACTTAACCCGCCTATGAAACTCAAGTTTGACAGGCTTCATTGTACGGAATAATCTTTTTTGATTGACGAATATCCACGAATTTGCCCGAAGCCATACGACTGGCCTAATTGGCTTGAGGCTTTACCTTTTGATTAATGTTGTAACACTAAGCTGATCTAAAAATTATAGGATAGCAGGTCTAGAGGCCAATTTATATGTCAAGCACTTTGTAATACTTTAACAGGTCTACAAAAAGATTTCATCATTCATTCACTTGGCCCTTTGGCTGTTGTTGGCAGCCATGACGATGCTACTAAAAAATGGAAAATTTTTGAGTTCAAAAAGGTTGTGGATGACAGTCTGAATACTGACGATCCCTGTTTAGCGCATATATGACATTCATGATTGCGGGGGAAGGTGTGCTCTTTGTCAGGCATTATAAAATTATACCTACCTATTTTCTTATAGATAGTTGAAAAAAAATGCATCAAAATAAGAAAAGAAAAATAGACGATAGCTGATGAGATGTCAAATTCTTAGCTTTTAAAATCTCACATACGTACATGGCAGTACGTGGTGTTTTTACTATTTACTTGCCGTACTAAAGCCTAAGCCATCACTTTCTGCAATCAGTAACGCTATGATCGAATCAACAATGTATCTAATGTATTTGTTTTGACATTTAATGGAAAGGTTATGGTAGGCAAATGTCACAACTGTACATTTTTGTTGGACGGGTTCGTTGGCATTGCGAAATTGTAGAAAGTGGCTTTGTCTGTGACATTTTGTTCAAGAAAGGGAGTTGGGTGACAAGAGATTGGCGATGGCGCTTATGATCCTAGTAAAAGCGTGGTTAAACTGAGCAAAGCGGACTGCATTGCTGCAGATATACATACTTTGACTGACATTTCAATACATTACCTGTCAAACGCAGTCTGGCCCGCCCCCTAATCCACACCTTGATTTAATCAACTGACCGATTTTAATATTACGAATAGATGAATGGTTGATTTATCTATTCTTATGATCTCGTTTCCCACTTACTACCAAATAAAAATAGTCAAGGAATCTTTTAAAAAATTCGCTTTCTTCAGCGAGAGTGACGCGCCAACGGCGGCGGCGGCGCGGCGGTTCGATCTAAGTTATTATCTGGATGGCTCGTTAATACCTCAAGACTTATTACTTGAGCAATCTGACCGCTTATTTGTAGATTTAATTAAAATGATAGTGTTTTAAAGAATATTTTAATTGTGATTATGTTTTTTATATTTTTATTTTCGTCTAAGATATTTTGCGGTGATGGTCGTGACCACCGACGTTTGGCAACTAGTCGGCTTTTGTTTTACTCAGATAGATTTATTTATTCTATGAAAGTGTCAAAGCATGATGAGTCTCTTGGATTCTGCTCGTTGTGTGTGAGCCTTTAAATAGTTAGTGCTAACATGCAAACATTTTCGTACAGTAGAATGCTTTTGAGCCTTCCCGATGATGAAACTTAGGTGAGTCTCAAGATGTACCACTAATGGAGTTAAATGGCTACTATTTCACCTCGGTTTCTATTTGACCTTCTTCTTACTGCAGTAATAAAAGTTCTAAAAAAAGTATGCTATAAGACCAAAAACACTGCCTCCCAAATTGATACAGCTCAATTTGTAAGCTGCAATTTGCTCAAGTAATAACGGCTTTCTGGTCAATAACACATTGCTGGCTACCATTCAATGCAGTTACACGTCTAATAGAAATGTAATAAAAATTGAAAACTAGCTCATTGTTGTCTGAAAGTAGATGAAAGTAATAGTGCGACGGCGCATTCTTTTTGGTGTGCGCAGAAATGGTGTCTCATATCTATGTTTAATACTTCGGAATTTTGATCAAAGAAAAATGCATCGAGAGCCAGTTTCGTAGCAGCGCTACACGCGCAACCTATCCTTTCATTATTATTTATAGTACAACTTAACAGCAAACATGGATAACAGTAGCAGACTCTAAGCGCATTTCGATCGTTGTTCATCTTTAAAACAATGCTGAAAGGCAGATAAGCATGCACGTGGAAAAATAAGCGGTAGTTTTCACATTGAGGCGCTTACGCTATAAATTATGAAAAAAAAGGAATAACCGCCACTCGCATTAGTTTTTAATTAGAAAAATCCGATTTCCCCACACACTTTCTTCTACCGCTAAGCGAACAGCTAAGCACGACAAAAACCAAACACAACTTTATCAGATGGACCTGAAAAAATGATGCACTCTTATGAATACTTTGTAAGCTAATATTCTTTACGATCAAGTGTAGCTAGGGTTGCCATACGTCCGGATTTTTAGCTCAGTGTCCGAATTGCGGGAGTATTCTAAAACGTCTTTAATTTCCAAAATGGCAAAATTAAAACAGTTTATGATAAAATAAAAATATTATTAATGAAATCAACGCAGAAATCACCAATATTACTTATATATGTGGGTACATATATTAATATTTATTATTGATATTTCAATCACTCGGCAATGTTCGGCAATAAACCTTTCTCAATTAAAAACGTAGTTGTGAAAAAATCGCAGAATAAAATTATATCACAAAATTCAAAAGTCCGGTATATTCTTCAAATGTCCGGAATTTCCTCCGGAATTCTTATTTATCTGGGATCTGGGAACCCTAAGTGTAGCGGACACGAGTGACTAGCAAGCCTTAATTAGCTTTTTGTTTGCCATCGCTACATCGGGTGTCGAGGTCTATATGGTATTCAGACAATGGGGACTAACAATGGTGTTTGTGTGTAATTATTATGGGGATTTAAGGGGTCTGATTCTAGGTCAGACATGGTCGATTTTGGTGGGCATTGTGTTGTGTTTCGTCAAGAGGGAGAAAGATTGACATGAGTGATCTTTGTTTCAATTTTAAACTGTTGCAGGGAAAATATAACTGGTGTTACTATAATGAAATGCGTGTTATGTTCAATTGCGTCAGACTACAAACTCAACAGAAACAGTAGAGCGTGGAGATTTTTATTCAAAGACTCACAAAACGATTGTATGTAATTTGTTACTGTTAAACTGCATTTCTTGCGATATCAATTTAATTTCGAATTAAATGCAAATCCGGAAACTTGTTTGACCATCCCTGCTTACGCCCCAACGGATAAGAAGCATGAATGCGTAACGGGAATCAAGTCATCAAACAAGAGGCAACAATGAAGGACAGAAGATCCACTCGTAACAAAAGTCATGATTGAAATGCTCACTTGAAAAACAACTGAAAATCGAGCCCAAAATTAGAGAAAACTAATTTATAACAAAAAACGGCCTTTACGATTTGTTATACATATAACACTGCTAATAAATATGCTTAATGTCGTGAGGTAAGTTTTGAGTATGAATGTGGATGGGTATAAGAGTAGAGAAAGACCAAAGAAACGAGATCACAATGTTTTCTTATTACTGGTAGAGAATGCCTTGTGGCACTAAGTCCGCCTATGTACCACTGTTGTACATGAAGTTGAAATAAATAAACGATGGATGGACTGTGTGAAGGATGATATGTCAAGAAAGGAGGTGTCCGATGAGAAGACGAGTTATAGAGAAGTATGGAAGAAGTAGACATGCTGCACCTCCAAATAAATTAGGATAAGTGCAGGAGAATGATGACTTAATAATAAAAACGTAAATAGGAAGTAGATAGTTCTGTCTGGCAGGTGAGTCTGTCGCCGTTTCACGCCTTAACGTTTGAACGAGTTTCGATGTAACCTGGCCTGGAGATAATTTTTATAAAATCTAACTGGGTCACCAATATAATACCTAATTAACTTCCGAAATTCATGTCCTTTTGTCGTGGATTGCAAATTAACTGTACCTTCTGTCCCTGCTTATCGTACGGCACAAGGGAGCTGAGATGTAGCGTCTAATCATCCGTACCGGACACAGGTATTCATGGACGATTACTGCTGCATAGTAATTGTATTTGATGTGGTTACATTGTATCAGCTAAGTGGTTCGACACTATAGCTAGATTATATGCATATGCTAGTAGAAGCAGGTGTGTGCCGTCTCTTCCTCTTTGTGAATTCAGATGCAAAAAGTAAAAGAAAGCAAGATAATGCTAAGTTTATCTAATTTTGGTATAGCATAAGCATAATCAGCCTATAATATTCCCACTGCTGGGACACACGGCCTCCTTTCTAAGAGAGGAAATGGGCTATAATCCATCCAGTGCGGCTTGGTAGACGTCACATGTCTTCGAATTTTTTATTCTAGGACATGCCGGTTTCCTAACGATGTTTTCGTTCACCGTTTTTGAGAGCAGTGGTGATGAAATAAATTACACAAAGTAATAAAAAAAAAATAAAAAAAATAAATTGGCATTTATTTCAGGCAAGCACAACCCATAAACAAAGAAAAATAACATAATCAAACACAAAATAAAAACAAAATAAAAAAAATACAATAAAATCATAATAAAATAATCATAATCATAGTATAATAAAATAATCATAATCATAGTATAATAAAATAATCATAATCATAGTATAATAAAATAATCATAATCATAGTATAATAAAATAATCATAATCATAGTATAATAAAATTACAACAACAAAACAAAATCAATGCAATTACACACACAAACATAAAATTATAATTTTCGCTCCGGCATTGGTACAGCTACATGTCTGTTGGAACAATGCCGGATGAACGGGCAGTCTGACCTTCCCCCAATCATCGCCAAAACGGTATTGGAGCTGGCCCGAACTCTGCGCACTAGAGATGCGGCGCGCTTACGCATCGTCGCGTGAAAGCAGTCGGTATGCGCATCTGCGAACATAACCGAGGCGCTGCAGTATCGGGGCAACCCCATCACCGCCCTGAACGCATTATTGTATTGGACGCGGAGGGCGCTGTAGTTTCTTTTAGTGTAGTGCGCCCACAGACTGCACGAGTACAGCGATGTACAGTACGCTCTAAAGAGCGTAACCTTTACCTCGCCCGAGCACCGCGCAAATCTGCGGGCGACCATATTCGCTCTAACAGACAACGCCCTCCGCTCCCTTTCCATGTCTGCATGATCCTTAAGGTCGACAGTTAAAATATGCCCCAGGTATTTGAACTGACTTACCCTTTCTAGGGGAACACCATAGAGCCTGACAGGTGGTATGCTCACAGGACATTTCGCACTGGCGGCCTCAAAAATCATACACTGACTCTTTTTTACATTGTACAGTAAACCGTGGCCACACGCGTATTCCTCACAAGTCTTTATCAGCTTCCTCAGGCCGCAGACCGACGCACTCAGTAGCACCATGTCGTCCGCGTAACTGAGGTTATTGACACAGACGCCATCAATGTGGCAGCCGACATGTTGACTACTAAGCGCTGCGATCAGTTCGTTAACGTAAAGATTAAAAAGGGTTGGGGATGTTATCCCGCCCTGCCTGACTCCACACTCGAGCTGATACGGATCAGACATTGCTCCCAACCATCTGACACTATTGGTCTGGTGCGCATACCAGTACTGGAACACGCTGATGAGTTCCTGTGGCAAGTCTATGCTTTTCAGCTTGTCCCACAGCAGGTTATACCCCACAAGGTCAAAGGCCCTGGACAGATCGAGGAAGCACGCATACACGTGCGTCTTGCGATCAGTGTAGTATTTGACGGTCCGCTTCAGACACAATATTGCACTTTCCGTGGACAGCCGAGGACGAAATCCGAACTGGTTATCGTGTATTAACGCGTATTTATTCAACTGTGCGTTGAGCAAACCGTCAAAAACTTTTGCAATAACAGTGGCTAGAGAAATAGGCCTATAGTTACTCTTTTCGCTCAGGTCTCCCGTTTTATTTTTCACTATAGGCACCACCACTGTTTTCATAAAATCCGCAGGTAGGTAGGAATGGCTCACACACAGCGAGTAGAACATAGCCAGAACCCTAGCGATATGAGGCCCGGCACGCTTCAGGTGCTCAACACTGAGACCATCGTGTCCCGGGGACTTGCCTCCTGACATATCTCTTATGGTCTTCGAAACGTCTTTTGCCAGAAAACTAACTCCCACTATTTGACTGTTCATGTCAGCACCTGGCACCGCTGCCACCGGGTCCAACAGAGACTTCACAGTGAAATAGTCTTTAAAAAGATTCGCTATCTCTTTGGGATCATTCACACCATCGACGATAACAGGGAGGCCAGGTCGTACATTCAATTTACTGGTACTCTTCCAGAAGCCGCGAAAATCCCCTTTGCTGTATTTCACAGCAAGAGCGTCCATCTTTATTTGGTCCTGATGATTTTGGCACCATTTCAACCGCGACTTGAATACACTTCTACTATCGCACATCTCTTTGTAAAGTAAACCAGACTTAGGCTTACCAGACATTACCCAATCATTAAACTTAGATCTGGCCTCCCTGTGAGCTCCGCTGACGTGTTTGTTCCATCCCGCTATGTGCGGGCCACCCCCACCCTCCCTCGCGCTTCCCCGACTCGTCAAAGCCGCCGCATCACCGAGAGCAGTCACAATGTCAGAATAAAGCCTATCCAGAACACGCCTGTGGCCACGGTCTCCACAAAAACTATCAGCACAGTTTAAACACTCAGAGGGAAAGTCTATCAATTTTAGTCTATTATGACACTCTTTGGTATACATAGTGACTTGATCTTTACTCTTTACCCCCCATATCACGTCTTTATTTACATTATCTATTCTAGATGAGATCTTAGGATTTATTAAATTTAAGTTACACTCAATTATAAGTGGAAAATGATCAGACCACCGAGTATCATAAATAACATTTACATTCACAACAGTCTGCCTTGCCGCTTGAGTTGTAACACAGTGATCAAGCCAGCTGCCCGTCCCGTGCGCGTCACTTATAAAAGTAAAAGTATCAGATTCCAACCCCAGTATATCGACATCTACACATGACCATAAATGGTCATTACATGTATGAACAAGTTCACTGTAGAACAACTCACCCGGGTTTGCATTGAAGTCGCCTAAAATAAACACAGACTCAATTCCACACTCGTCAACAATAGCGCTCACCTCACTTAAACAATCTGTAAAATCCTGTAGATTGTCGACAGAATTTGTTGGCAAATATACACTTATCACTATTACTGATCTATCACTTGTAGTAATCTTAATTGCACAAATTCGTGAATTATCACAAGACAACACTGAGACCTGCTGGAACATGCTACAGCGCCATAACAAAGCGACACCGCCGAAGGGGCGCCCCCGCAAGATGCCCGCAGACGTATCAACCGCCGATGTCGCTGTATACCCAAAATCGCTGTCAATCGTGCCGATATAAGGTATATCATGTGGTAATAACCAGGTTTCCTGCAGACATACCACGTCGCAAGTTCGGCACAGGTCCCTGACGTCATCAATGGAGCGCTTCACATTTTTACAGTTGAATGTGGCAAAGCGGTATGGGCCATTATCCATTATTTAGTCTGTTTAAGCCGTCAGCGTCAGAAAGACGCGCATCTTTCGTGTTTCTGTGTTTGAAGCTCACAAAACGTCGAAATATGACACCTTCAGGCCATAAAGTTTCATTCATGTACCTCGGTAGATTAGATTCTAATATAAAAAATTTGAATGCTTTGTGTCCACGATCAAATTTCATATTTATTCTTTCTAGAGACACTGTTTCCTGTGTTTTATTATAAATATGTTTTATTATATCGCTTTCTGTCGCAGATATATGCACATTCGTAATAAACATAGGAATTTTCCTATCTGCTGCCCGGAATGTGCATTCTAAATCTTTGGCTACACCCGACTTGCCCACATATCGATACTTTGTTGTTTTTTTGCTATATGTCACTGTCTGCCATCCTTCATTATTAGTATTTTCATTTGTCAAGTTGTCTCTTTTGCTCAACTGTCGCTCTGATTCACGCCGCCTTGCCACATAACTATAGCCGGCCTTATCAGTAGCAGTCAGCTGATCCACTACATGTGTTGACAATCTCGGTGCATCTGATGACATCACAGCCGTGCTCGCCACGGAACAGGTCTCGGCACTCAGCGCCTGCCTGCGTTCGAACCCATGACTTACTGTTCGTAAGTCGGGGTCGCCACCACTGGGCCACCGCTGTTCTCAATTTCGGCATAAACTATGTATAATAAGTGTGTGAGAACAAGACGAAGATCAAGTTTCACAGTCGACTGATGATTTTTACTAAATAAAACCTTTCTTGTACCCTTGCCAATAACAAAGGCAGCCCAAAACTTCTTTAAGTTTTTCAATAGCCATGAAACTAAAAAAGTGTATACGCCTCACCGACAATAAGGAAAATATGTGGAAAAACGATAAACACGGTTTTATAAATATATAAATGGTGCATAAATCAAGAAAATAGCTTTATATTATATTATGAAACCAACAGATTAATATTGATCCATTTTACGGTGAGCACATCAGGCTATAATTTTCTATTTTTTCATTATTATCCGCAGTAGGTAATTGTTAAACACATATTAATTAACTGTTTTACCGTAGTTACGTACCTGAGGTCTTGTACCTGAGACATTCATGAAACTGGCCTAGATAAATTTATTGACACCGCTACGAATCGACGTTCAATTTTTAAGGAACAAAATATATTTTTATAACTATAAAAATTAATACTTATGTAACTTTCTGGGTGTCCGGCCACATTGTATAAATGTAAATACTTTTCCGAATCTTCAAAATTGTGTAAATAATCATTGCAAACCCATCTTAGATCTTAACTAAAGGAAAGGAAAATCAAGACAACATGAAATTCACAGAGGACCTATAAATCAAACCGGTAAGTTTACAACCGTCCCACTAGATGGCGTTAAACTCAAGGAATACGATTCTTCCTTGCTCCCAATTTAGCTTGCGGTCACCGATCCTGTACCTACTCTGTATGACGTCATATGGTCATAAACCCTAATGGGTAATAGTTTGAGTAATCGCGGTGTTAGGTTCGATTCTCGGGTAATGTAGGTACATGTAATAATTGGTAATTTGCATAATGTGTGCGGCAAAATCAATACCTACTAGCATTAGAAATGCGTACGTTACTCTGTCTGTGGCCATTTCACGCCTTAGTGGCAAAAAAGACTGCAATGGAATTGCCACACACACAGGTATACCTGAGTTGGCCAGAGGATGCTTTTTATCCCGACAGTACGACCATTACAGGACTCGCCGCGGGCATAAGCTAGTATTAAATATGACTTAAATTAATAAGAACCTACATTAATAGTTCAATTTGTATGAATCAAGTAGCCACAATTATAAAAATATGAGTCAATAGAAATAATTGCATTCATATAACCTCATTTAATTCAAATCAGGTTTTAAACAATAATAATTGTATTATTAATTTGTTGTATTATAATTGATTGCAATTAGTCCGATAAAGAAATAAATAAGTGATCTAGTTTATAATTATTTCTGTGATCAATATGAAGCTTCTCGCTTATGGTTTCAATAGAATTCTTCGTAGGTAGGTATCTGCTTATACATAGTTATTGGCATGTCGCAACTTCGCAAGTAAGATTAATGCCCGGAATACAATATTTGTATGCCATAGTTGGTTATGCTTAAGTGTTTAAGAACAAGGGAGTGCCCGTGACGTTTTTGGTACAACCTTTAAAAAAAGCATAAGCATAATCAGCCTATAATGTTCCCACTGCTGGGACACACGGCCTCCTCTCTATGAGAGGGAATGGGCTATAATCCACCACGCGGGCCCAGTGCAGGTTGGTAGATGTCACTTCGAATTTTTGGTTTGGTTTTAGGACATGCCGGTTTCCTCACGATGTTTTCCTTCGCCGTTTTTTAGAGCAATAGTGATGAAATAAATTACACATAGTAATGCGCCTGTCTGACTTCAAACCCACGACTTACTGCTCGCAAGTCGGGGCCGCCATCACTGGTAAACCGTTGCTCTCAAAGAAAAGAATAATTAAACATTTAGTGACTGCTTCGCACGGGTGCAATGGCAACATAATTTGATACACCGAGATTTCTGTGCAATAGTTAAATATGAATGTGCTGGTAAACAATCCGGTTCTAAAATATGGTGAAAACCGAATCAAAATCAATCCAAAACGGGTTTTATCGACGGAAGAATCGACAAAATAACAGAATATTTTGTCGATTTTACCGTCCTACGGTGCGGTACGGTACGGTGCCGGTGTCCTACCCGTTTCTACGGTGGTCATGATACGCGTGTAGTTCGATTTTTTTAAATTAAATTATATTATTTAGAGACACAAACATGGATAAAGTAAATTATAAAAAAATAAACTATCCCAAAATATAACTGTCCCAAAACAAAACTCAACACCGCGATAAAACCTCTTTAGTTTTTAATTATAAAACAAAACCTAACTAACACCCAAACAATACTAATCACTTGGCGACTTCATATAACGGCAACCGAACCAATGAAAACCGCGGGTTCGGACCTAATTGCCCCCTATAAGTTATATAAGGAAGCGGGCGCTGCTTCCGGCGCGCGCGCAACGTGATTCATACTAGTGTAACTGTGAGTGATGGTAGACTGAGACGGTTTGAAGGTCAATGCGAGGGTTTAGTGGAACTGTTTGTGATCAAAGTTTTTTTCCGTCAGAAGGACTCCCATGACGTAAATGGAGGTTCGAATAACGCAATTATTATGTAATTTAGATAATGGTCATTATTCGATATCGGCGCTCAAAAGTCAGCACAAATCGTATCTCAGAGAGATTACTAACTAAACGATACGCTATCACAACTGATGATAAGTAAACATAAAAATGTATCATTCACTGAAAATGTGGGTCATAATGAATGAGCAACAACTAGTGTGAACATGAAGCAAAATTGCGGAGTATGAGCCAAAACTAGAAATTCTGATAATTTTCTTTGATTTTTTAGTCCAGCAAATATAATGTAAAATAACAGAAAACAGGAATCTTTAGATTTGCAATAAATATAAAATACCTTTATTTACTCTCGTCACAAAGGTTCACATATAGTATAGGTATAATAGATATTTGTCAGATCCGGTCATTGGTACGGACTTAAAATGAATCGCAAGTACGCCAGTGGTGGCATCACGCGACCTAGTTACAAGTCTACTCTCACCACTGCGTATTTCTACAGAGCCCTGATGTTTACAGCTCGGAGGTGACGACGATAGTGGAAGGTCAGATCGCAGCGCAGTTGAGATGTCCTGGAACTGTACCCCGATTCATTGTGCCCGTGTTAAGTTGTAATTTCAAGTAATTTGATAGTTTAATATAGTGTATCGCACCCAGTGTATTTTCATTGCACGAAACCCACGTACCTTCTTCTGCCCACGTGATGTACGATTCTACCGGAATAAATCCTGACAACCCGACATATTTATTAATGTGAGTATTACATTTTAACTAAATCTATAATATACTATGTTCCTTTGTGAGAGACTGGCTTCCTTATTAAAATACCCTGTGTGACGGATCCCCAGAATAATTGTCATATGATCACGAACACTAGTATAGTAGAACATGGCTCTTTTAGTACGTGGCCTTAACAGGTACTATGTACTGCCGTCATCTTATTTTTTAAATATTACTTCCACGGAACATTTTGCAAATATTTACTAACAACGCCTTCATCTCAACGTTAGTTAGCAGGGCTGACAGGGTGTAGTGAGAAATAATTTATCAATCAGCAATGTCTCTGAAGGCTGAATTTTAATGGATGGAGAGGAAACCCAAAGAAAAGATGGATGGATTGGGTGAGGAATGATAATGAAAGAGAAAGGTTTATAATTAAGATGCCGTGAAATCTCATAAGGGAGAATAGATGAAGCCGACCCCAAGTAGAACGGCACAAGGGCAGAAAGATGAGCTATTTTGATTTTTGATGCATCCAAAAATTATATAATAGAGCTATCCTTCCAATTATAATTTCCAAATGACATCACTTTTATTATGACAGCGATGTGATAAATTGCAGATTACAGAACAGACTTCTTATCATGATGTAATGTTTACAATTTGGAAGGTCATTGTCGAGACATTTCCGGTTTATTCAAACTTAGTGTTAATATGCAACGCATGGATTCGCCAAATGTGTGTCATTAAGCTAAATAAAACATGGATATAAACTTACAATGGCGAATATAATGCTAAATATGTTTGTTATTTGAGCAATTCAAAAAAATTGTTAAAATTGATCGATTAGCTGTTATTGATACCTACCTAACAACAGTGTAAGTTTCAATTTTTTTTAAATAATTAATCTCATTTCTTTTAGTTATACCAGTCCACAGGCCAGCAGGTTACATGCTGCATTATGAATTATTATATGTTTTTTGGTGTTCTTTTTAACCTTTTAAAACACCAACATCACTTTCTACTACTACTTTATCATCTTAAACAAAACTTATATGTATAATAATATGCAGAAACGCCTTTAGTCTATTCGTATTTGTATTCCCTGAGTTCAAGAGATGAGCTAAGTGCTACACCGACACCGTCATCATCATCAACTTATACATAATTCAACAGTAAAATAATCGTTATTTTTATTTCTACATAAGCAAGTATGTAAGTTGCAATGTGACATAAAAATCAGACGTGACTAATCGCACGTGTCTTTTCGCACTTAGGTAAATATTTAATTAGCACAGAAATAGATGTGGGGTAACTGTTTATTTTTTAAAGACTTCTTGGCTTATTGACCTATTAGCTGCAAAGGCCGTTAGAGTATTTGAAGATATTGGCTTAAGATTAGTTCAAGTTACATTACAATAATGTGAGCTATCTACGACCAATCTAGAACGTTAAGTCATGATTTTGAAATCTGGCAAGAGGAGCTGTGCAGCTGATGTTGCAATATTAATAAAATTACTTCATATTTTGTACGAACTAAACAGAATTACATATTTAATATCAATATCACTGGCTAAAAAAGAGGATGGTTTTAGAGATGGCCTCTTTAGTAAGAGATTCATGGAAGAAGAGGACAGTTAGAACATGCTGTGCCGAATGGGGATAATCATCACTATCGTGCAAAAGATACCATTAATTTAATGTTTTACGTCGGGTGTTTGTAAAATGAACCATAGCATAACCAGCTTTGACCTTCAAGGAACTTTGACCTCTCTCTTTCTTATCCTTTCAATTATTTTTTAGATACACTCGGTCACTAATAAGTCTAGACATTAAAAATATTTCTATCTAATCTAGTAACAAATCAAAATCCAGTATTACAGTCGTACATCATCGTACAAACGACGATGAGAAGTAGGTTGTCTCCGACAATAAGCGAGCAACACAACATTATGCATTGTTGTCAGCTGTAGACCCAACAAGCCACAGGTTGGTAACAAGTGGTTTCGAATGACGGCGCCTCTTGCAGCTTTCTAGGGTATTACTTAACTGTAGTTTGTCTGTTCGATAGTTATATTGGTATGATATCTTGACACATTGCATTGCTGGTTGCATTTTCATGTATTTGCTAAATTAATGACTATTGAGAGTTTATTTGTAGTCTCCAAAAACAAAGCTTAAATAAGTGTAGTCTGGTGTTAAGGACGTTTAAATTTGCTTTACTTAATCAACAATGTTTTGGCTACGTGTGATAATGACACAGTTATTTGTAAGTGTTAAGTTCTACAGCATTTGTTGCTAATGACGATCAACCTTGAAAGCAAATGGTTGATATACTGTAGGAACCGAACCAAGAGTTGACATAAATGAAGAGACATCTGGATTAAAAATATGAACTGAACTAGAAGAGCCGCGTCAGAAACAAATTGTAAAAGACGTCATCAAAAACACTGAAACGAGTAAACGCTTGATAAAGATGAGGTAATAGATCCACTAACTGAAATTGGCATATTTCATCATTTTAATCCATTACTTGTAGCAACACATTTCCAACGTCCAATTTCCGCTTAAGAAACCCAGGTTTTCACGGCAATAAATTGAAATTATCCAGAAAATGACAAATAAATGGTGAGCATAAACATCCCGTGTCGATATTCATAACAGTAATATTTATTATGGGCTCTTAAGATTTTATCGTCGTTTCAGAATCCATTTTAGCGCCGGGAACTACGTTTCCGATATTACTTCTTATTGCTGTAATGGAGTTTCTGGGAGTTTCTTCTGTCTTATTGTATTACTCATTCTTTATTCAATTAGATTTTTTAATGGGATTGTAGTATAGACCGTTTTGCTGTTTTGTTTTCCATGATACCTAATTATGTGATGAATCAACTCGTTCTATCTGTTACTTACACGGATGATTTTTAACGATTAAAGAAAATGTTCCTCGTGTACTTAAAATATCAGCGTTTAATGATAAAAACATAAAGATATGCCGTATAACTAAGTCATAAAATAAACGACTTTTTGTAAAGCCTATTTTAATGTTATTAATCTAAAAACTTGCACTTACTCGTTAGTGATAATATATTTCAACTGTAGTTTAACTTTGACACGCAAGCATCGCGTGCTAGTGTTACCTCACTAAAGATTTATGGTTAATGTTGCCAACTGCGAAAATGGTAAAAATGAGTTTGCGCTTGGAAGGTCGAATGGGACAATACTTAGAAGAGTTTAAGCTATACTTTTAGCAAAACTTCATTGTACAGAAATACAGAATTGCTGTAATAGTGCCTGGAATCATAATTCTATGTTGAAATACGTTTATGGCTTGCTGTAAATGGCTCGGGTTTGTAATAAATGACTGGCTAAGGCAACTAACTAATAACTTACAAAGAGTTACTTTGTACATAACAAAGAAGAAAAACAAATAAGTACTAAAAACAGAATTTGTACTGACATTTGAGTCATTTCTATTACAAGACTTGATAAATCTCAATAAACAAATACAAAACTAAATTCAGGATTCAGGAAAACCTCTGTAAATAATCTGCGCCCCTTTGAATAATTCACTATCAATGCGATTATATCATTAAAATAGAATAAACGACCATAAACTCCAATTGTGTATCACAATTTTCTAACAACGGGCATTTGAAATTCCGTATCCCGGTCATAAATATTATCTGACTTAGTATCTATTCTACTTCTTCAATTGTGTTCAAACGGCTATTATCCTATTCTCTAATTTCTATATCGTAGAATCCGGTATTTTAATAGTAAATCATATTTACCGGTAACGGTAATATTCCCATTGTTTCTCTCATCCGGTATTCGAGAATTACCGCGACGGCATTTAACCTCGACTTCGTGACCTTCGGTTGTGACCTTGACCTTATTAATGTCTTCAATATCCGGTTTAATGTTAATTAAAAGCCATGTGGTTGTGTAATTGATAACGGTTGGGGTAATCCTGGGATTTATGTCTGGGGTGCAGGTAATACAAAAAAGGAATATTTTTTAAGTTATTTCTAAAGGATTATGCTTTTTTCTGGAAATGTTACTGTTTCCAATAAGGTTAGTTTTTTCTGCTTACTGCTAGGTGTCACATTTTGCTAATTAGGGTTCCGTACCCAAAGGGTAAAACGGGACTCTATTACTAAGCCTCCGCTGTCTGTTTGTCTGTCTGTCTGTCTCCAGGCTGTATCTCATAAACCGTGATAGCTAGAAAGCTGAAAATTTCACAAATGATGTATTTCCGTTCCCGCTATAACAACAAATACTAAAAATTAAAAAAAATATTAAGGGGGGTACAATAAACGTGTTTTTTTCGTATTTTTTATAGATAATGGTATGGAACCCTACGTGCGCGAGCCCGACTCGCACTTAGCCGGTTTTTAAATTGTATTTTCTGTTCAGAGGTTTTTACAAAAGAGTCAATCGCTATCAAAGCGTTTGTATTCTTACTACGACTTGATCCAACAGAATTGACAAGAATTTTACATCAACGTTTTTATAGAATATCTCTAGAATGTGTCTTTGTTTACTTGTAGTCTTCATTGAATTAAGGTGACTTGTTCTACTATAACTTACGTTTCATAGATTCTTTCACCATTTTATAAATCTTATTCTGATTTATATTATCTTTATCTTACCCTTCTTTTTCTATCAGCTGTTCGTCTTCGAATGCTAAATTAAATTGTTCAGTATTCGTTCAAAGGTTCAATGTTTCTAAAAACATGCTCAGTCAGCTAAAATTAACGATGTTCTAAAGCTGAGCTTTCAATCCTGAATGCGCTTTCATTTCATTGAACCAACTTAGTTCAAGCTTTTGATTATTCAAGCAAATTGAAGTGAATATTAATTAAATGTACACAGAAAATAACACGTTTTCGTATTATTTGAACTTAATTGGAAAATTTTAATTTGATATGTTGATGACAAAATAACAGCGGTTACTTGTTAGGGTGTAGGTACTCGTAGTTAATGTTTTCGCTTTTTTAGTTAATCCCTAGAGTTTTTATATAAATATGGATGACACGCATGTTTTGCTATTTAGACTGTATTATATTGAACTAAAGTTTTAGAAAGTCCAAGGGCCCAGCTTTTCGTAGACCGTATTTTTACAACGACTATGAGTAGGATCAATCTTGCTGAAAGGTTTTCACATATGGCTTCCGGTAGCTGATGTCAATCCAATATATTCTTGACTTTTACCATCATCGATGTACAACACAACATCAATTGGTCTTAGCCCTCTAGTATATTTGAATTTTTGTGGTAAGATCTGTGTGAATCATATCTTAAAGAATTTAAAAGGCAGAAATGTCATTCTGACTGTAGCTATGACACTCATTTTCTAGCACATGGTTAGTTTTGGACAGAAGAGTCATGAAAATGAAATGTACTTCTCTACTGGGGCTTGGGATGATTCAAACACTAGAATAATAGCAATTTTCTGTGCTGACAATTTTAAACGAAAATAAACGTTTTAAAGACGACAGAACCTTAATAGTCATAAAATTATATACTAACATGCATTCGTTGAATGAATTATAGAAGAAGAGTGAAATTATATTCACAATGCTTCACTCCGTATCCTAGAATACAGTTTTAATCAAAATCTAATTTACTCTCTTTTATATGATACTAAAACATTCAGTGATCGTAGTGATCTTATATAGCCGAAACACAGTAGAAGAAGAGTTGCAGTAGTGCAGACCAATATGGAAAATGATGGACATTGAGAAAATCGTAGAAGAGGTAAAGCATTTAGACTTCGCTGACTAGGGAAGCATAGCAGAAAAAGGAGATGGATGGATGGACTCAGCAGCGGGTTTAACAAGGCTGCCAATGATGACGGATGACCTTATCGTATGTAGTTTAGGAGAACCCTAAGAAAATGAAGACGAAAATATCAGTTTCGTCGCAAATCTCAAGTATCCATAGATGATACTGAGCAACTACTAAAAATAATGAAACTATCTCGAATACTCTAGTCGATAACAGATCTAGAATCGTTACAAAACGGAGACGCGCGCGCCGATAGCCGCGGTATGTGACGGACATAATTATAGTCTTACTTGCATGCTTTCTTTTTGCATCGTTCGCTTAGGACTTGCAGACAGATCGCTTTGTTTAAACGGTTCGAGAGATGAGTTTGAATAAGTATGGTACATGCTGTTTCAACTGGTAGATATAATATTTGATTGTGTGCGACAGAAAGAAAGGTATTTTCGGTTTTCTACAACGACTTGGTCGGGAATTCAGGTTAACCTGATGGATATTCTGTAGAAATCTTAAATCATGTCGTAGAATATCAACTTGTTATATACATAATGGTGAAAGGAATATTTGTACCTATGTTACTTTTAACGATGAGTTTGTGCATTCAGTTGCAAATTCGAAAGATCGTTTTCCACTTATGTTTCGCATAAATCTTTATTTGAAAGTAGCCTGGCTAAAAATTTAGGTTTGTTCCCGTTCAGTTACACCATGTTGTGTTACACTGTTACCCATTGGGAGAAAATATCCCGACAAGTAACACTGTAACTCAATGCCACGTTTTTATTCCCATTAATTAAAATTGTACCTAACTCAACAAAACGCTGTATTCCCGTAAGTAATTTAACATACCATCTTCGAATCTACTTTCTAAATGTCATCTCTTAGGTCTTGGGTCGGTGCGGCATGTTTTATTTCTCCATACGTCTTCTACTTTTCAAGGGGCGTAGCGAGTTAACAGGCTTCTTTTGGGTTAGCTCGTTCCATCGTCGACCTCATCTTTGTATCCATTTAATATAAAAAAGTCGTCATCTGATTTCTAAGTATCTATATTGAGATCAAATTCTGGAGTTGGTAAATGCAAATGAATTTAAATACTACATTCAAATGTGTGAAGGAAATGACGTTAATTAAATCAATAATTTTATTGAGATTCTAATCTTCATAGGTGGGTAAGGAACCTGTTATGAACAATGTCAAAATAATTAACTAAGGCAATAATTTGATGCTGATCCGATACGTCAAGCCGTAATATATTGAGATCATGAAGTCGCACGACTGTATCCGACGCACACGCGATTTGACCACCTAGGTTTATAATCTTGCCGACATCGTTATAGTTGATAGATACCTTAGCGAGTTAGAAAAAAATGGCTGACGAGGTAGATTTAGGAACCTATTTAAGTAATTTATGAGAACTACTATTACATTTAAAATCGAATAGAGCCTTTTCTTCATGGGGGGTGGGCGTGGCGCCAGAGTAAAAAGATTATCTAAGAGGTCAGCATGGGCGCTTCTTCATCAACGGTTCAGCCTTTTTCGGTCGGGTGCCATGTAGCGACGGCCTGACCTCCACAAACTAGTTACTGGGGACTTCTTGGTAAGACTGGTTGTAATCTTTCTATTAACAACGTGTCAGCAGGAACGCTGGTTTCAATGGCTTGAGCCATCTAACAATCCGTGACGATTGTCATACAAATTCGTTTACTACATTATCGTACTCATGCCAAAATAAACCAATCAAGTATTTTTAAGTAATTACGTCACGGAAAAAAGGTGGGTGTGTAAGTGAACGCAAATTGATGAGTTTTTTGAAGTTATCCTACTGGTTTTAAAGTTAAATCATCGCTTGCATCATACGTCAATGCTTGTCTATAAAACCGGATTTATTTTTGGCTGTTATTTGTGTTTCTGCGATAATTAATATCTCTATTGTTTTGCTGTTTTCAGCAACATAGTGGATTCTAGGCATAAGGTGAAACATGTGATTACTAAGTTACTTTTGAATGTCATTTGTACGTCCGCTTGTTCTCTTTTTTTTACTATTTATTTTCAAAAAGCATCGAAGGTATTTAGTCGCATTTTACATTATTCTTATTGTTTAAGATATTTCTTGAAAAAAATGATAGTCTTTGTTCTTCGTCGTTTGATCATTCGCACGTGCTTAACTGATGTCACCATTCACACTCATTTGCTTGCCCCGTCTTATCATCTATGCTATGATTTAGACAGTTTCTGGTTTACAAGTGCTATCCTTCCTTTTATCGTAGTTATACCGATAGGAAGTCAAGGCGCAAATCGTTGAATATTGAAAATAAAACTAACATTACCCATTTTCCTTTTACTACAGAAATAAACCCACCAAGTACAACTATTTAACTCATTTAGGCCCAAACAAAAGCCAAACTATTGAAAATCAAAGAAAACAGAAACGCCACTAAAACGGCGCAGCTCCTAAAACTAAAACGGCACAACTATGAACACGATAAAACGTAGGATAATGTAATAATATAGTGAATTCGAGCGTCCGCTCTTGGATTATTTTCACAGAGCGTGGCGTAAGTCGTAATCTCATAAATGGCGCCCATCCCTCGACCTTACTTGAGAGGCTTCGGTTATACGCCGGCGTTGTATCCACGTATCAAAATCTCCGAAATTGAGAACTTGGTAAGTGATATTCTTCGTTTATTTTATGCTGTTTCTTATACCTTCATTGTTTTTTCCTTAGGGCCTAGATAATTGGCAAACAATTTCGAAGCGTTTCGTGTGCCTACAATTATTTTCAACATGATTGACAAAGGCTCGGCTAGGCAGTAGCTTATGGCAATCCAATACATGTATGAGATTTCCATCGGCTCTTTGTCAATTCAATACATTTCTGACTTTGCCATTGCCACGTCACTTTGTACCGCGCTCAGGAAAACTGTACTGAAATGGAGCTGTAGGTTGCGATGTTCTACTGTTTCACCGATTATAATTAACACTAGAAACTGGATATTTACCATGTCCACTGTTTGTTAGTGTGTGCTTGCAACAGCGCCGAAATATCGGGAACTCAAAACAAAGAGTGGACATGGTAAATATCCCGTTTCTAGTGTTAATTATAATGTTAGTGACCATGACAGTTTAAAAACTTGTTTCCCCGATTGTTTATTTGATAATTCAACTAAATCATTATGTGCTAAATAAACTTGCTCGGCTTGCGTCGAATTTTTTCGTTTAATTTGCAGTATATTTGCATTCCTTGTATTATATCTATCTGGTTCATGCAAGTCCGAAAATATTACTGTTGATGTATTTTTGAAAAAGTTGACGAAGCAAGTATAAATGTGATGACTGTAGTAATTTTTAATAACTGTTGAGTATATTTTTTGTTCGTGTGTGTTCATCAGATATTGGTAGTTATTTTCCTATATTTTCTTACTAAATCCGAATAGTTTTGTACAGTCAGATCATCTTACAAGGGATCAGCTAAGTAAATAAAATAATAATTTAACCTTTTGAACGCCATTGTCACATATATGTGACAAGTTAGCACGTGCCGTGTCAACCGCAACCGCCAACGACACAAATATGTGACAAAAAGTGTGCACTGTAACATGAAGTAAAAAAATAAATAATTTTGGAATCCCTATTCTTTTTGTAGGTATTTGCAGTGAATTGTGGCTTGGCGTGGAGGGCACGCGCGTGCGTTTATGCTCTGGCGTTCCAAAGGTTAATGTTTCAATAACTACAAGAGTTAACGCGGGACAAAAATATTATTATCGAATTCTGATGTTAATGCAATTGTTTTACATCGAAATGTATCTTGTACTTTACTGATTATTTATTTATAACCTAATTGTTGATAAAACAAAGCCGAATACATTTATGATAAATACCCAGTTTTCTTTTCATTATTTCTCTCTCATCATCTGCTTAGCCTTTTGCCAATTATGTTGGGGTCGGCTCCTAGCCTCAGCAGCTGAATACCATTTTACATTGAGGAGCAGTCTATCTGACCTCCATAAAACCTCCAAGACTGTTCTCCGACTCCTCATTTTAATTAAACTATGAATGAAAACACGTAGAAGAGTTAGAGTTGCATTGCATCACCTAATTATCACAAGCTGTGTTATCAATCGTTATCATTATGTCATGCTAGATAACGCTGTGGTATATCTGTGCTAAATTCTTTACTGTCTCGTGCGAATTCGTTTGGACGGCCTTGAGATTTTCAGATTATGACTTGCAAAATTGCACATAGATATATCGATAGATTTAGATTCTATCACTGCCGAATTTATTTTAGGATGTGTATAGAATACGCTTTTCGTTTGTCCAAATGACCGAGTTGGCTTTCTAATATTCGGAATGGATTTTGATACGGTCTGCACCAGAATTTAAAGTACATATTTGTTCCAGAAGATTTACTGTATAACCCTTGAGTAACTTAGATATCACAAAGAAATCTCGTTATTTCGTCAAGTTCTAAATATCGTGTGAAAACTTTTTTTACTAAACATAAAATAGTTTTTGAAACTGTGTCCATCCGATATTTATTCTGTGTTTTCTTGGTAGAATATAGCCCTAAAACAGAAACCCTCTTTCGAAACAAAGTTGCTCTTATCTCGTCATAATAATATACGGGTATGGCCATCACTCTTTCGTGTTAGTAACGTCAAGCATAAGGGATGGCCTTATCTCACCACTGCTACGAAATACTAGTTCTTTCATCTCTTTTATGTCTATTTCTTTGTCTCTTTCTAGAGAAACGACATTTTCCGAACATTTTTCTTTTGTCGGAAATTCTCTTTTTAAGTTGACATAATCAGTGTCCTTTCTAACCCTTTGTAATCCATTGGTTAATATCATGCGTTTCCAAGCCTCGGAATGGATTATTAGCCACCCCTTGGATCCATTGCGGTTAACGTTGGCTAAGTCATAAAATCTGAGAGAATATAAGGGTTTCGGAAAGGTAAAGGGAGGTGGAGGCGGAATTTAGAATATAACTTATGTAGTTATGTTTTCGAGACTTGCAAGTTGCATCGGCTAAATGTTTGCCCAATAAAATTGTAGGTACGCTATCCTTTTGTTATTTCCGGAAAACCATTTAAACAACCGGAAAAGTCGCCGGCTAAGTAAAATAAACCATTATGTAGCTAAAACACGTGTCTTTCAGTTAAAGAAGCAAACACACTCGTAATACTTAATAATTTAGTCATGATTTCAATGAAGTACCCACTTGAATAGGTATCAAGAATGCGTGGCACTGGTGACACCACTCTACAACTGCTCCAATCAAAATCAATAGATGTTAATACAATTATTAACAAGTCAACTATTTATAATAAAGCGTTTCAGTAGCAAGAAGTAATTTTATTATTATTCTATAGATGTTTCATATTTCTGATAATCCTTAATAATTTTTGATCCTTTTACCATTACGTTTTATAAACAAATGGTCCTTTCATGACCGGTGTCAATTCATAAACGATACAAACGATACCAATTTATTCTTTATACGTAGCGTTGTTACTTATTTATGAAAATATTTTGTGCTTGTACAAGAACTATGAGCAAGCAATCATTGTTAGAGGTAAGTTATTGCCAAAGTTTCCTAAACTAAACAGATTCATTCCCATAAAATCATGAATGTATCATAAATGTCTAATAATCCCGGGATTACATAAACACATAAGTTTCAATGTTTACAATAACAACAAGATTCAAGAAATGCTTTACGCATACAAAAGAGAATGCTATATTTTATAATAAAGGACAACTTACAATACTTTACGTAATATTGTTATATTTGAACATAAACTATGTTGGTACCTATTGTGCTTAATACTATTTTATAAAGTACCAGCTTTTGCCGACGGCTTTGCTCTTATAGAGATCGGAAATAATCTACTAGATCGGATATAATTCTGGGATAAAAAGTATCTTATGACTTAACCATAGTCATGGACTACATGTGTGCTGAATTTCATCAAAACCCGTTAAGCCAGGAGAAGGTAAGTAAAAGGCAGACAGACTCAACTTATATAAACTATTGAGGTAGGTTACGAAAGCCCGCATATTTCTCCGCGCATGCTCCAAAAATGGGACCATAGCCGCTTAGGTTGTTTGCGAAATACGATTACCTAGCCTCTGTAATTTTCAGTTAAAAACCGACTTATTATCAAATAGGTATTACTTGTCCAAAAGCTGACTTCATTATCAGCTATCTAAATACACTTATTTTGTACAGTATTGACTTTTTTGGTTCAAATAGAAAAAACTATTACTCAGACTACTGATAGATTAAATGTGTCAATTTATTTAAACCAAAGTCAGTTAATATTTCATGCGGTAAAACGCCACAGTGCACGTTTAGTGTGAATTATGCATAATGTCACAAATGCGGAAGAAAAATCGTTTGTAGAAACCGCAAGTGCAGTTTAAGCCTTATAAAATGTTAGTAGTTTTAAGTCAAAATTCCGATAACATTGAGATTATTTTGCGCAATCAGAAATTGTTTATTTATTTTTGTGATAATGTTGATATGCGAATTTTATCTACCCTGCATCTTTTTGTTATCTTTTGCGTAACTTGATTGATTCTTTAGTTTGGTATTTTCAAAATCTTTAGTAATATCATTAATCATATTGTAGTACAATATTAAATTATACCTTATGAATTTATGACAAATATTGCCGTTTTCTGTAAAGTGTGAAAGAAGAATTGTTTGAATACTGAAAATCAATACAGTTGCTACAATACCGTAAACAAATGTGAAGTTTTACGCCCTATGACTATCTTCTTCATAAGCCTAAAATATCCTTTGTATAAAGTTCCATTGGTCCATTTCACAAAAAAAAAAATTTGGTCCTTAGATCCTTTTTCCTTTATTAACTTTAATATGACTTCTTTAGCTCCCTTTTATAATGCGGATGACAGCTGGTTGACCTCTGCAACCCTAAGGCATTGTGTTGACCTTTCCGTCGGCAAAAAACAGCTGCCCAACTTCCGCCGGCAAAAAACAGCTGATAGACTATTTTTCTTTTTACCTCATCAGGATCAGTCAGAAAATTGCGGCTAAGATTGACACCTGTTCAAATATAGAACAGAAGAAATAATTTTATACGTCAATGTACTGACATAAGTCCTTATTGACCAAAAATGGCACAAAAATGTTTGTCATTTTATGATCAAAAAACTGTTTCAGCAATCCGATTCTTCGCCGTTTTTTATTTCCTCGAAATTGAATGTTTTGAATCATATGTTTCAAGATAATTTTCACCTTATCGGCCGCCGGTATCTTGTAGTACGATTTTGTAAAATGCGTAACACAGGATTTTTGCAATGTTAAATAAGTACTTAGTTACAAATCTTTCTGGGGAATGATTGACTCAATTGTATTGATTAGAGCCGGCTCTAAGCAGAAAGCAAAGTTTAAATTGTTTTTCTTTTACCGCATATTGCGTTATTGCGGTATATTTAAAGTTTTTACGGTAACATTAGTCTCATTTAAAATATTCAGTAATTCAGATTAAGTAATCATACTTTATTTTTGTTAATTTACTACTTAAATAAAATTTCAACAACCGGCATTTCTCCGTTATTATAAATCAAGCTTGTTTATGATGTAGTAATTGATACTATAGTTTTATTGTAGACTTAGTTCATACATCAGAAAAAATAAAGTAAAAGTATTACGTAATATAAATAATGTCCTGCGGTGTGCTTGCCGCAGTCCTTTCATTTAATTATTTATCGACCTAATAGTTCGTAGCCCAAACTACGTCAACGGTGACGTAACAGGAAAAACGGACAACGCCGGTAAACGAAACCTTCATCTACATAATTACCGCATTACATCACATTTCTCCAAATTTTACACCAACATTACTTTTTACTCGCCCCGCGATATCCCGAAAAAGACACAAAATAACCACGTTGTTTACGTAAAAAACAAACACACGGAAAACATCGGAACTATAATTTTTCATCGGAAAGAATCAATGGAGAAAGTGCGTGTTGTGATGCTAAAAAAATAACGTTTCTAATTCCACAACAGACGCTCGCCGGCAAATTGAATTTTCTCCCAATTTGACAGCTGTCACATTGACAGTTCCAATTTTTTCGTGAGCAAAGACGACAAAGTGTTCAGCTTACCTTTAACAAGCCGCTGCAGAATAATCTCCTTGTGCTCGTGAGTGTGGGGCTCCCCGATCACCGCGAGCAAATAACATCCCGTGAGAGGGCTCGGTGGGGGCACAGAGGCGGAAACCTCCGTCCCCAGAGACAAGGACCTGTCCTCGTCGTGGTCCATCGCCGACGGCGGCGCCGGCGCGACTGCCGACGGTTCGCCCAGGGCTAGCGTATGAATCGACCGCTCGGCACGAGAACTCCGATCGGAATGGATTGAAACGGCTTGCGAGGTAGACACCGGCGCGCGCAACGCTCCGGCATCGACCGCGGGATGTGCGCGACACGCAGACGCGTCGGCGACTCGACTCAACCCCAAAGCCGTCTTTTCGTTCTAACATAACATTTCTTTTATATGAAAGATAGAGATGGAATATGTCGTAGGGCGTATACAGAAGCCGCTGGAGGTTTTTCAGCGCACACGTGATCTGCATTGCGTCTAAACAACCCGGCTAAATAACCTCGGACCGGTGGCTCAGCTGTTCAACAGAATGCCATGGTTGTTACAATCGATAATGATATAATCGGAATGACTTGACATTATGGCGTTTGGTCAGTTTATTTTAAAGAAGGCTCTATTATTAGCCGTTAGTGGAGGCTCGGCTCTAGGGTTCTGGGGCTCCGGCAATATGTCTGCGCAGGACTGCAGTGACATGTCCCATTTGTTTTCCTGACATTTATCACTTTCCTACAGCCAGCTTGATTGTTAGCGGACTTAACAGGGTTGTTTAATTTTTTACATTATTTTTTTCATTTTCCGCATTAGTCTTATGCTGGTTCGGCTTCTTATGAAAATTAGAATGTTTCCCTTCTTCTGACTTTTATTTAAGGCTTGTTTTTGAGTGGGGTAATTTTTTATGACATTTATTTTAAAAAAATGTATATTATCGTTTCAGAATCTCTATTCTATTATAATTTATTGCTTTTACGTGTGTAAAATTTTATTAGGGTATTAAATTAGACGATAGTATTTGTTTATTTTAGACATTAATATTACAACAACTTACCTTTTGGAAATTATATACATTGGTACAGAATTTTCATACAAATTAGTCCGTTGATAGTAACTTATGCGTGTCTAAATTAATTAATCAGACCTAATTTTTACTTAAGTTTGGGAGTAGCCTATTTTACAAGTGTCTAGGTAACTTACTTTTAACAGAAATAACCTAATTTGAAATTGGTCCTTAGGTACTTATTTTCGTAATTAAATTAATGATCCATTTGCCTGGAGTTGTGATAGTACAGGTTTAAATTCTACCTCTGTAACTAATAATATTATTCCGTGTTTTTTTTTAATGGCAATAGTTATTGAGGTTAGACAACTTCAGAAGCAAACAATAAACAGACTCTATAATTTAAGACCCGCCAGTCACAGATCACTATTGTAATCCTGGAAGGGTAAGCAGAGGTGTACTGGAGGGTGTCTGGTAATTAGTTAACGATACTTAAACTTGTGATTCTACTTATCATTGGTGTTAACCTACAACGAAATAATGAATGAAACATTTGATTTTAGTACCTACACCGGAATTCTGCTAGTTATGTTTATCCATGAGTGTTTTATTGCCATCAACCGGACGCAAATCTAGCCTCCAGTCTTTATAAATAATGTATGCATATAAATAAATAACACGTTTTGCAAGTAAGTCCTTCATCAATGAGACCATCACTACACCGCTGCAAGCCGGCACTATTCAGAAGATGCAACATAAATATCTTGACTCATACTTTCACTATCGGCGCCGGCGCATTGAATCATCACCGTATTGTTCCGACTGCTCTGATTGCCTACATACGGAGAAAATGCTATGTTGTTAATCAATGTAGTTAGCTGTGAACGGGACGGGTTTTGTTTACCTTGAACAAGTTAAACTGTCTACTGCAATATACATAGTATCTCCTAATGTTGCTGTGTCCGAAAGGGTCCATGTTGATCTTTTACTTTGTTACACCAACTATGTAATACAAGTATGGAATGCAATAAAGACTTGAGCATTGAGTATACAGGGTGGAAGCACGCTGACGCGACGCACAAACGGTTACCAAGTCTTCATTCGGAACCCCCATAGAAATAGAACATAGAAATTTTTCATCGGGAACCTAAAAAAAACCAGCTGTTTCCTACAAAAGTGCAATACCTACACGTCAAAATGTATTAAAAAGCATTTTTTTTAAACTGGGGGCACAGAAATAGTTCAGAAATTTGTAGTGAATGCGTGTTACCGTTTGTGCGTCGGTTTCCCTTCCCTTCTACCCTGTGTGAAAATAATATCTTAGAGTGGAATATTAGTAGCATTTATATGGAGGTGTCAGTGTCCGAAGCCGAGTCCGTAATTTGTCCATACCATACCGGTTTAACCAAACCTTGACCAAACCTTGACCTTGACTTTGAAAAGTCTCAATAAACAGCAGTACGAACTTACTGGAGGAAATTCACGACAGGGTGTGTGTTTTGTATGGGACATATTTCAGATTCTACGGATGCACAACTGATTCTTTCTAGTTGTAGTTACGATCACATAATTCGTGAGATACATGGCCACAAATACACATACACACCCCATGCGCACACTAAACTAAATTATTTTTTGTTTTTGATTTTGAATTTTAAGTTTCATTGTAATTTTAATTTGAACTTTGAAGTTGATTTAAAGGAGATTGACCAAAACCAGTCTTGAAAAGTTGCATGTATGAAAACCAAATTAATATACAAATTATTTTCTTATTTTTTACAAGCTTTTCACTTCAGGAATTTTATTTTCGTATCCGGAATTATGATTTTAAGATAAACAGTAAATTAACGATTGCTAGGTACATTTCCGTATAGTCATGATGGACGTTTCGTTCTCTTCATTTGTACGAGTTACGTTAGTAGGTATGACACACAAATCACATCACAAAAATGATATTAAACTCATAAATAGCTAAATAATATCATAATCATAACGTAGGTACTGTATATGTATTTCATAGTTCCGTTGTGAAAATATTTATTTTTGTGTTTCGTCTCACGCAGATGCAACTGTCAAGGCAGATGACAGACGTACCGGTAGGGATGATGACTGACTGAAGTTGTTTCATTTCGATAATGTCACATCAACGCTGCGAGGCCATAAAAAGCACGATTATTCGTTATTCACGATAATTCACGTTTTTTTTTCAATTAGCAGCTGTTCTCTTATTTTGTTTTTAACTATCTTTGTTGTTTTGTACCTACATGATTGATCTGTGGTCATTTTATAAGTTGCGAGTAGTTTAGACTATCTGTTTAGGTTATCTTCGAATTTGTTTAATTACTTTAAAACTCGGATACTTGTGTGAAAATGAACACTTTTATTTAATAGTATTTAAAGCGTAGTCTATAATAAATAAAGATTTATTGTGTTTCAACTTAAGACGGATTTCCATACATTGTTGATCATGATCCTTTGATGTTAATTTTATTTTGATTCTTATTTTACTTGTGATTTTGATTTTAAACGGATTTTCATTTAATGTTGATATTAATATGTATTTAAATTTAATTTAGATTTTCACTTTAATTTCTATCAAATTTTTTGTTAAATTTCTCACTTATGTATTGTTAATGTAAACTGGAAGTGCGGAAGTACCTAATACAATCAATTTTTTTGCTTAAAAGGTACTTCCTATCATTGTACTGTTATTAACATGTCTTAGAAATAAAAGTAGTTGTGTACGTTATTTTTGAGTTAACGTGCTGAATATATTTCGCACAATTTCGACAGTGACAAAAACATGAAATATATAAAAGAACATAGGTTTATTTTAACCTAGTTAGATAGTCTTAAAGAAAACAGAGACATTATATTTAAAATAACTGTTGTCATATTTTTCTTTCCTGGTCTAACGTATTCTGGTCCTTAGCTACAAAAGGACCACCTATTCCTTCGGAAAACCAGTAAATGATTAACATAATCATTTACTTGTTTTTTATGTCATTCATAATAATTTTTCTGTAGCATAGTTATATGCGGGGACCCATGTTCAACAGTGGACAGTTACGAGCTGAAATGATTAATGATACAGCCAGAGATGCTGTCGTTCCATATAATTTGGCAACACTTTACGAAGTACAGCTTGACGATATTGAACTTGATCATTTTCACCAAATTTTTACCAAAACTGTTTGCAGGACTCGCAGTCATTTTGGTGTATTTTAAAATCCGAATATATTTAACGGTTCGGATCTAAATACATTCTATAGTATTATTTCAGATTTAACCATTATTGATTATTTTATTTAGTTGGTGGCAGTAGGCTCGCCCCCTATTACATGGGACTTTAAAAAAACATAACTGGCAAAATGAGGGTGGACCTACACCTCCGAATAACCCTTTTGCGATTAAGGCGAGTTGATTGTATGATTATTTTAATCAGAATTGTAAAGTAATTCAATTAAGTAAGTAAATTCTTAATCAACTAACTAACTTTCTTTCTCTAGATAACTAAAATAAGCAATTTAATTTTAATTACTTGAAAGTTTTACAATTTCTTCAACAAATTGTCCATTTTGTAGGTAACTAAAGTTACTTAAAAGCTAATCTGTTCAAAAACTAGTATTTTCATTCGATTAAGTAACTAATTACTGAGAAAAAGTACTAGGCAGAAATGTATATAGTACCTATCTACTTTAAATTTTTTCATGATAATACTGCCACTGAAATTCAGCAGGCTCTCGAGTATTCGATGCTAAGTGATTGAATTATAAGTACTCTACTTGTTAGCACTTTAATTTAAATTAAATTAATATAGTAATACACCATTATACGGTTATGATACATTCGTTAGAAGTAGTCAAAAGCCTGAAAGTCTGCCCAGTCTTATAAAAGGTATTGTTTTAACTAGTAACTGGGTTGTATAGGTCTGATATGCATGCGCCATGTAAAATACTAGTATTCAGCTGCCTCCAGTTAGTCAGTTAGTCTGAAAGCTAACCTCAATACTGCTGGGAAAAGGCTAGACAGATGTGTCCTGATACTTCCACAATATTTGAACTAAGTCACCACTAAAATATTGATCAACACGAATCCTAATCATTTGAAACTCACTGATAATATTAGTTAACAAAAGCCACTATTTCGTACCTACATTTTCTATATTAAAGCCAAAATATTCGTTAGCATAGTAGACCCATTCATCTTTGGGGCCGCTTAACCGAAAAACAGCTTCAACGCAATTTACATAACCAAAGGACCAGTTACGCATTAGGACCAAATTCTACAATCTCGTAACGGTTAATCCTTTCGAGATTACTTACCCATGCTACGATTGGTTAGGAACGGTAATAGTATACATACTAATATTATAAATATGAAATTTACGCGTCTGTTTGTTACCATTTCACACAATAAAGGCTTAAAATAAATCCATCGATTTCGTTGAAATTTGGCACGTGGACCATCATTTGGCATAGGATCTAGGATGTTCTTTATCTCCGTGGTTTGACTTTGATACTGTCTTTATGTCGTAGCAGTAAGGACGGCTCTTGTAACTGTATTGACGTACGTATGACAGTACTACATCGCATTATTGTGTGTCTTCAGTCGGTCGTGCGTGTCCTGACGTGTCCTTAGGAAAAGTATAACATGTTGGGACGCAGTATTTTTACTTTTTTTACGGGACTAATACATGGGTGTGTTGTAGTGTTTTATTCTGCGAAGGATGAGTAAATATTGGTTGACATGTATTGAGCACACACAAATTAAGTTTTTGTTTAAAAAAAATGCGCGTTGCATAGCAATCAATTGTACTATTTCCACTAACTTGAAAGCAATAGCTACTTGGTACACTAGCTTAAATTCAATTAAATCTAAAAGTATCTTTGCATATTGTCATTGACTACTAAGGAGAATCATAACACGATACGACCAGATTTTCTTAAATAACTGTCTCAAAGGACCAAAAACCATAAGGATTAACTGTAACACCAGTACTTATTTATTACTGCCTCGTTGGTCATGTAGTCATCAGTGCTTCTTTGGTCTTAGATTCGATACCCAGGTCGGCCAAAGTGCTATTGGGTATAACCATCAGAATTTTTCAATCAATCAATCAATCAACTTTAGTTTCTTACCATAAACATAAATTATTTTACATTGGTCAGATTCGACAATGATGCACAATTCAGGTAAGTATATATTGTGGGAGACTGGTGCTTATGCAAGGCATGTGGCCTGTGTTTCAGGACACCAGGATCCCACCCCTTTACATTTAATAACAGCATAAAGCCTGAGTTTGTACCGAGCCTTTGGCCATCAAGTGGGCAGTAGGCACTTGATGGTAATAAGCTCGCCCCCATTACATGGGGCTTGATATAACTGGTGAAATGTGGGTGTACAATTATAGGTACATCTCTGCCTAACCAGTCGGGGAATTACCAGCGTGATATTACGTTTTATGAACACTATCCAGCACTATGCAGCACTTATAATTCGGGCCACACTACTTATCAGTGCCGTTGTAATTCGCGAGTGCATCATTAAGTATACTTGATAACGTTATGATAATAATCTCCGTAATAAGAGTAAGTGACGTCATGTACACGGCTATTTATGTACCGGAAAGTCACCTTTTTAGTTATGCTCATACTATCATTTTGAAGGGCATAAACAGCATTTGAGAAAAAATCAAAGTACTGATGTATTCGATAGTTAAAATTAAAAATTAAATTAAAAAGTTTTTATTGTTTCTCATACAATTGTTTTACAGCACAAAATTGAGGCAGCCCCGGTAAGTTATAAGGATACTTGGATATGGTATTTTATATTATCTAAAAGATTTATCGAATCATGTTAAACGATCATAATATAAGGCATAGAGCCACGACCCGTATCGCACCCAAAATTAGTTTAAGCTAGATTAGCTGAAGTCCAGACCGATCAATATCAGACTAAGCTGATCAAGGACAATCGCAAAACCTGTATCAGTTCCCAATGCTCGTCTTCACTAAGACAACGCGACACCTAAAGACCCTTCCTCACCAGAGCATTCCCCTGTAATGTAACAATCCAAGATTCGATCTTGAACGTTCGGTTACAAATAGACGTTCTCAGTGAGGGGAGCCTGTAATGTAACAATCCAAGATTCGATTTTGTATAGAAACGAGTCATTCTTACAAATTGTATCATAACAGGTAATGCTCGGTTACCTTTACTCACTGATGTGATGCTCGAATCTGAACTGTCACCTTAGTAGCGGGTGCTCCCAGATGTTCGAAGAATGCAGTAATATTAATATAGTATTTAAGCATAATTGATTGATTTTGATTTTGCTTTGTGAGAACTAGCATTACTCTTTATCACATAGAACATCAGTAGGTAGAGCATTCACATTATTACAAAATATTGTAGTTTAAAAAAACTAAAAATCAAGAGCACTTGCTTAAGAGTGACGTCATTTTATTTTTGTGTTTTCTCAGCAAACCCTTTCATACGATGCACATATAATGCAAATGAATAAAAATTAACTAGCCCGCTATCATTGGAGGTCCGCCATATTGAATTAAGAATGACGTCACTTAGCTAACCATGCATTGTCATCTAAACTAACATGTGTGCAAATTTCAGCTCAATCGGAAACCAAATCGGGAAGTGGGTCAAATTTAACTTCTAAGATTTTTTTTACATAGTTAGTAAGTTACAGGAGAAACTAATAAAAGCGTGTTATAAAACGAAATACCTTATAATATTAGCATAATCCTCTCTTAGTGAAATTATTGGTGATCGTCAATTGTCTTTAGTAAACAGCGACGCACCTTCTTGCTTCGTCCTCAAAGGCATTCACAACCTTTTGCAGATTTTTGCACTTTTGTAAGCCATTCATCACCATCCACCATTGTCCTAACCAGATAACCGATCTCCTGCCAATTCACCAACGAGTTATATCAGACTATTTATTGAACGCTTACTTATCTGCCCATAACTTGCTGAACCTCCAGGATTGTTGGCTGGACGCCAGTTCATCTGTTATGCTGACCTATAAACAGTTCTGTACAGCCAGTGTTTTGGTAAGTCATCTCCAGTTCGATGACTTTTAGTTGGCCGGGTCAAGATTTTGTCGTTGAAGTTGTATGGAAGATTAGTTGTATTTGTGTTAAGAGATCTCTGAAGATGTGGTTTGAAAACATGTTATGTGATTATGTGGGTAGTTTGTGATGTTGTTGGTCGGTAATGGGATTGTGATGATAAGTATTCTGATTAATAGTTCTGCATTAATATTTCTGATAAATTTCACTATGTTATAGGGTTTGTTTATTAACATAGCTCAGTTGCAAACAAAATAGCTTCTAGCGACAAATTGCTAACATCGAATTTCGACAGATATGTACAGTGCCGACGCATCAGTCAGAGTCCAGTGTCCGCAGTCGATACGCAACTTGCCTGTTTTGAACAGTTTGGAACCTGACTGCAACATATGAAATGCTAGGCATGACATAATTTCGTCTTAATTAGATAACACATTGAAGTGAAAGGTTGATTCGGGGTGATCCTGCATATCACTTGGTTTTTCCTGTTTCGGACTTAATTTGAAGACACGAAAACTGAGACCCTGGCAAATATGGACTTTCCGTAAGATTCAGGACGTCAACTCGTGGCCAACCCCAGGAAGCCAACCACGAGCCGCTGCGTCGATGAAGCCGATAATCTTTAACTATTAGATCTTTCCGTAGGCGTATAATAAGCGATGAAAAGATTAGTGCAGGTTAATCTGCGGCACAGACGTACAAGGTTGCTTGTAATAAAATAATAGGTACCCACGCATTAAAGGATTTGGAAATAAATACAGACGAATGTTCATTACAAGAGACCACTAATTAAACATAAACGTATATGCCACTGTTCACTGTGGTGATTCTATTCTTTGGTAAATTAACAGATCGGCTATCAAAGTATATCGTATTTCAACAACACCATTCAACGGGATTGTCTTAAAGTTTCGATAGCTACTGACCTAGTCATGTCTACCCCTACTCTTGCCAATCATTTTGGACTTTCCCATCATCATTATTGTTGATAGAATGTTAGTCTATCTATGTTGTAGGACTCTTATTATTTCCTCTTTCTCTTAGTTATTTTTTCCTCTGCCGTGATTATATTTTAATTTTACTTTTTTTTTAAAGCAAAAAGCAAAAGTGAAATCAAAATAGAACGAAATCTTAGAACGTTTTACATCAGTTATTTCGTACAAAACCATATCACAGACCAACTGAAAGCGACAGCATGATAAATACGACCTTTTTACCTAACAGAAACCTCAAACCTCACTGATACCAACTTTAATATCACTTAGCGTCACAAAAAGGGCGTAAATACGGGCATGACCATTAACGCGGTTTGGTCGCAAAAACTTGGCTTCTATTACACGGTCGTGTGACACTTGGAGACCACCGTCGACGCCTCTAATCCTGTCTGTGACATGTCGGCAAAAAATATCTAGCAGCAGAACTATTAAGGTCGCAAACACTTGATAGGGTAGTACCATGAGTTTGGGAAGCCGTGAGATGGTCGTACAAGTGAGTTTTGAGTGTAAAAATTATTTGGATGAAAATTTTGACAAAATCTCGGATAAGTAGATCAGACTGGCAGTGGCTGAACTTTACCCCAGAAAATGCACAACTTGCTCGCTCGAAAATCTCAATCATTTTGGAACTGTTCTAAATTTAATGTTTCACGGAAATAATACGATGTGGAGCCCTGACTCAGCCAGAAGGCGACGAGGTAGACCTCGCAGGATATGGCGGGACAAGCTGGACAAGACCAACGACCACATTGACCCTGGATCGAAGAATTTGGAGTTCATGGGGAGAGGTCTTGGCCCAGCAGTGGGGTGACACAGGCTAACAATAACAGTAACGGAAATAAAGTTTGATATTATGTGTAGCTTTTGCACACGGCTTCGCCCATATTAAGGTTGGAAATTACCCCTCGGGAATGTACTACCGGAATAAATTAAAAGTATCCTAAGTCCTCACTTAGGACTTAGCTTATCCGTATGTAAAACCAAATTCGTTTAGGGTAGAGAAGAAAACAGGCAATCAGATAGACAGAGTTACTTTCGCATTTTTACATAGGTAACATTATTAAACAGTGTGTAAGCGGTCCCTTCACTTAGTAGCTGCGAAAAAATTATTACTGCTGGGAAACGACTTTTTTTTTTGTGGTGAAAAGTTACGTTTTACGGTAGGACTCAATGTAACGTACTCAAAACATAGTGCTGTTAGATGCTTTGAATAGTAAAGGGATCATATAGGTATTTAAAGAAAAGATAAAACATTAAAAACTTGTATTTAAAGAGGAACTTATGAAAAAGTTGAAACTATGACCTCCGATATGTAGAAGTAACTAAGGTTCCCAGGACTATGTTCCAGAACAAAAACAAATATCGCAATGGAGGAGAACAAGTGCCTTTCGGCTTCGTTGAGGGTCTTTCTACACCCATTGAAGTATAGATAATTTTACAACCGGGAAGATCATAATTAAAAAACCCTAAACAAATATAGTGTCTACGTGTTATTCCAATCTAGATTCATGGACGAATAATTTCATGTTAAAAGGACTTGGGTACCGTGCTGGTTAGACTGATACGGACACATTGTGACACTGACAGATACTGTACTGAAGTCTCTGTCAGTGTCCGCTGCCGGTCTGCAATTTGTTCGCAGACATTTAACAAGTCTAATCCAAATCATGAGCACATATAGCTAAAGTATAATGGTATATGCTGATTGACCAATGAAGTAAGAAAGGTTAGGCGTAGCGTTGGTACTCGTCGTCCATATATGTAGGTAAACTCATATACTTCACAAGAAGCCCCAAGATATAAAGACGGGCGCCTAGTACATTAACCAACCATGCGTGCAGCCTCAGAGCTACGAGTATTACTATAGGTTGAAGGGGTAGATATCTACTTTCCTGTTTTCTGTTTTCGTGAAGCCTGAATCTTTGAAATCAAAACTTTATCTTTATTTTCTTTATACGAGAAACATGGCAGTAAATATAAACTGTGCAGTAAATTTTCAAATTTTCTATCGGTCATTTGGTATTATTGTATGAGGAAAGGTGGTCTGATTTGTGGATCTAAACAATGTTTTTAAAATGACGTAAGAAGCACAGCACCGGGCAATGAAGCGATGCTTGGGGCAGGTCAATGTTTATCAGTGAGCGTTTTTCGGCTGATAATATGATGTTTCTTTTAAAATCACTCAAAGTATTTTTTTTCTGGAAAACAATAAACACTGTTTAAAACACGCTACAAAATGCAAAGTACTGTAACATCAACGGTACGTTTACCCGAAAAACAGACAAAGCCGAAGCCAAAACCTAGCTTATCCATAAAACTATCATGAATTAGGCGCTCAAGCTAGAAGTAGGGCTTCTAATGCAAGCCGCTCCTAATTCAATCGGAACCAATCGACCTAGCTCCGAGTTTAGCGCTAATAGTAACACATAGGTACAAACAGACACTTCCAGGTCACCGCTCGACGTACAGACAGCAAAAGAGTTCGGTATACAGGCAATTTCTGATATACTCCTTGGCAATCCAAAAGTGCGTGTAAATGTTTTAATTGAAATAAATTATTTTTTATTTTAAGAATATGAATAAGCTTCCAGTGCTGTCGATTAAAACTCCAATGTATTTTAGTTAAAGCTAGGCAGGCGACGACGATGCTATCTTTTTTCCTGTAACAAAACGAGAAAGTGAAAATCTTTGAAAACAATAATATTTATTAAGTACACTACGAACCAACCACCATAAAAGATTACTTACTTTATTAGTACAAACTAAATTATTTTTTGTTGGTTTTTAAATTAACTAATCTTTTATGGTGGTTGGTTCATAGTAAATGTATATAAGATTATGAAATATGTATAATAAGAGACCAGCTATTAAAATTTTTATCGAGTTTGTTTATAACTTTTTTTAAACTTAAGACACACTTAGAAATTGATTACCAAAACTCAATTACTTAGCACAAGCACAATAGGTATTATTTGTTAAAAGTAGGTAGTGCAACTGCCTGTACACTAATTTATTTCACTGACTGTACTGCCTAGCTATTTCGAACTAGCGTGTCGCGAATACCGAGTACATTGACTTCTAACTATTAATGCTAACTGAAATAACTATAAACTATCATTTAATTGGAAACTATGGGTATTGTTTCCGATAATCGAGAATGTATTTCACCTTAAAACTGGTTTTGGGAAAGAAGATGGGTAGGAGTTTGACGCTCGGCAACATTAGTATTAAAATCTGTCAATTCTATACCAGGACATCACGCTTGTACTTCTCCAAAGGGTCTAGCAAAGGTATCGCATTTTGCCAATTATGTTTAAGTCCCATGTAATTAATCCGTCCCGTTAATTCCATAACGAGATTTATTAGTTTATTACCGATCGTCGTTCAATAATATGGGCTTACGAGTGAAATATTGTGTAGTTTAATTTTATATAATTAACACAAGGTGTAAACAGAACTTTCACAAAGCTGACATCCTGTACATCAAACTAAGTAACTCTACCCAAATTAGTGCTTGGAAAACGACTCTTGGGGTGAAAATTCACGTTTTACGGTAGAACTCAATGTAACGCACTCAAAACATTGTGCTGATGGATGCATTGAATTTTACGGGGGTCATGGAGGTATATAAAGTAAAATTATAACATTAAAAACCAGCCAAGTGCGAGTCGGACTCGCGCACGAAGGGTTCCGTACCATTATCTATAAAAACGGCAAAAAAATGATATTAGTTGTATGGGAGCCCCCCTTAATATTTTTTTTTAATTTTTAGTATTTCTTGTTATAGCGGCAATAGTAATACATCATTTGTGAAAATTTCAGCTTTCTAGCTATCACGGTTTATGAGATACAGCCTGGAGACAGACAGACAGACAGGCAGACAGCGGAGTCTTAGTAATAGGGTCCCGTTTTACCCTTTGGCTACGGAACCCTAAAAACTTGTATTAAAAAAAAACAATTGAAAAAGTTTCCACTTTTCGACATGTTTTTTTTTTTTAATACAAGTTTGACCCCCAAAATCTCCGGAACTAGAAGGTTCCCAGGGATTGTGTAGAACAAAAAAAATACCACAATGAGGGGAGAACAAGTACCTATCGGCTTCGTTAAGGGTATTTTTACACCCATTATATCTAAGCAGAGCTCTTCCCAAATAGTGAAAAACAAGCATGGATGCAAAAACATACAACATACTAATGATTTCAAACAATTGCCCAATTCCAGTTAACCTCACTAAGTAACTTAAAACTTTCTCACAGAAAAGCTATGGTAATTCAACCAACCAAAGACAATTCAAGAAGTTAGGAAACATCTCGTTTTTAACATAAAATCATGCCAACTTTCACTCTTGTCATTATCCATCAGATAAGTCTATCTTTTAACTTTACCAAAGTAGATTAAAATTCTTGTCAGTTCTCGTTACTCCAGCATCCCGCTGTGGCAGCGACTTGTGAAAATTTACAAGTACTTGTCACAATGCCGCTGAGACGCAGACATCTTGAATCTTATTAATGTCACTGAAAACTAGAAACTAGGTAGTTATTAAAATGTGAAGACGTGCTAATTAAAGAATGTAAGGTAGTCATTGTGGTGTATGGGCGTTGGGTTAGGTTAGCTAAAACTTCATTTTAGCTTGTTATAATATAATGGAAAAGTAAATCTCCTAATTATAATGGATACTTCTACACCTGGTAAAGTTGGATTTCGTTTCAAGAACCCTTACCGGCTAACTTTAGGAAAATGAATCATTCGATTATTCAAGAAAGATTCTTATGCCCCTGGCTGGAGGCCTTCCATTCAAGGCATCCACAGGACTTGCCCGGTTAAGCAGTAGCCAACCTCCTAGGTTGAACTGCGAGATGCCCTTCCAAAAAAAAAAAAAGAAGAAAGATTCTTATTTGGATTCTTGAGGTTATTTGAACATTGGTATTCTGTGAAACTTGGTGGTGGTTTAAAAAAATACGAAGAAAAGATGAACTGCCATGTTTGTGCGTCAAACCAAACATCATAATGCGCAGAACATAGTGAATATTTTCAACCAGACGAAACTCCCGCACTATGTAATTTTACCAACGCAAACTTTTAAAAATGGAGCTCGTGGCCTAATAATAACAGCCGCTCGGGTCGATCTTCAGGTTAAGCCGCGCTTACCTAGGTTGATTCCTGGATGGGTGTCCATCCATTACAAACCTAGTTTCCTCCGTGCCTCGGAAAGCACGCTAAGTCGTTGGTCCCAGCTGTCATTTGTAGATCTTTGAGAGTCGTCACAGGTAGTCAGCCCGAAATTCTGTCCACCAGATATCGTACGAGTATTATCCAGTACCAACTGGGTTGTGGAGGTCAGGCAGGCAGTCACTCCATGTAAAATACTGGTATTCAGCTGCATCCGGTTAAACTGGAAGCCGACCCCGACATAGTGAGGAAAAGGCTAGGCAGATGATAATAATATTTAAAAAAAAAAAGTAGAAATACTTCAGGCACACCTGCAGAAAATAACTGACCCATTTCGATTCACCTCCAATCAACACCCAACTGCATTTCTGATCACAATTAATTTAAATATTGGAAAAAGTCAATTTAAATCTGTTTGATAATTCTCCCGCGCTGTCATCCGAATAATGAACGACCATAGATAGCAGATCGCATATTTTCATCGGCTTTACTCATAGACAGATAATGGTATAGACAAGGCACTAAAATTAATAACAATGACACAAGGACCCAGGTGCGGTCAAACCGACCGGATCGAACTCCAGTTACCTGATTATGGCAAATAATATACTAAACACATCCGCACCGAATTTAACCCTGGACCTCATGCTGAGCAGTCGCAATTGCTATCACTAGACCAATGATGCAGTCTGTCTTGAAAATGTACTGAAGTATCTGTCAAAGTCCAATGTCCGCAACCAGTCCGCTATCCGGAAAGGTTTTTTTCCGGTTGCTCTTTTGACTGAAACTTTATATGATCTAGTAATGCAGGTAAGAGTAAACGAGATCTACATTTTCCATCTCTTTCGCGTATCCAAAAGGATCATTCGATGGGAAAACAAAATGACTGTCTCGGTACGATTTCTATGAAAAGTATTACTAAACCCGAGTTTAGATAGTACCAGATTATAATACTGTCTAAGACTATCACTATAGTTGAACATGGCTGTTTTGGTGCGTGGCCCTAAATGGAACTAAAGCCGCCATCTTGTTTTTTCCAGAAACCATTTTACAAATAAATATCTGAAGTTCAGGGCAGCCGCTACTGCTGACCGCCTTTCGGATGCGATCAACAGAGCCACTCAAGATCTAAAAGAATCATGCAGCACTGTATCTCCTTTATTTATATAGTATACGCAGCAAACAGCGTCTATAGCATCGTCAATCAACGGCACAACTATTTATCTTTATAATCTGTGGTGCCACAGATAATTAAACACGCGTTACGGCTGAGCGAGCGACGCGAATATGGAAATCTGCGCCAGTGAGTGTAATGGTGCCTCTACAAGTTTGCCTAACGAGATTGGTATTGCGGTAGGCCCTCAGTCGGTAGGGTTGGATTAGCGAGAGAAAATTGATTTCCTTCCTACCGTTCACCGTTTTTTCTGGAAAGAAAAGGTTCCATTCCATCCCAGTGGATTTTGTAAGACGGGCGAAGATACATTTTGTAGTTAAAATTGTTTCCAGTAACCAAGGGATTTGCTTTTCAACTGATGGGAAAGACATTTATTCTTCCCAGTTCCACATTTGCTACCGTATAGTCGTGTGAAAGATGCGTTATACTCACGTATGCAAGCTACAGTTTTTTAAGAAAATGGATAGAGTATGCTATCAGCTGAATATCATCAATTGGCGTGCTGCGGATTATTTTTATTTTGTTGTTAGTTTTACGTGGGAGAAAATATTTTAGTGAAAGTACCTAGGTACATAGTAACTCTGTCTTTGTGTTAGCTTTTACCACGGTCGGCCGAACGGATTGCAGTAATGTTGGTAATCAGGTAGATACAAAAGTATCCTATGAAAGAAGAAGAAAGAAATAAAATACATTTATTTGGCACAGGCCAGCGCACACAGTAAAAAAAAAAGAAAACCAAAATAAAAGTTTTAATGAAAAAAAAAAACCCTGAGGAGCCTGTTTGCTCCACGGCTACGCCACATACGAGTAGGCCCAGTTGAGCAAAATGCCGGGCAACTAGTGCCTGGTTTTCAACTAGACCTGGACGAATGGGGTTACAAACGTGCAACATGTTGTTTGGTGATACTTTTTGTTCCGGTAGTACGTAATAGGTTGTGATAGGTTTTGTCCTCAACTCTGGTGAAGCCGCAGGAAATGGTAGTAGAAAATACTTTAAAATGTAAATAAATATAATGATAAAACAAAATTGTCAATTATCATATTTTCCTTTTGTTTTTCAGTTAGTTTGTGTCAATCAATCTTAAGTTTTTATATTAAGTAAGTTTTAACAGTAGACTCTTTTTTTAGGTCAATTTATACAGTTACAGTAAGCACTGTCTAAGCTTCCACATTCAGATCTATGTAACCGGATAAAACCTCAACCCCTGTCATACAGGCCGTCCTAGTTCAGGAGTTGAGACCACATTGATGTAATGTTTATTGAAGTTATAGAATTAATAAACTTATTATTATTATATAACTACCGACCCGCCCCGGCTTCGCACGGGTGCATGTATTTATTATACCTATAAACCTTCCTCTTCAATCAGTCTATCTATTAAAAAAAACCGCATCAAAATCCGTAGCGTAGTTTTAAAGATTTAAGCATACATAGGGATATAGGGACAGAGAAAGCGACTTTGTTTTATACTATGTAGTTATTCATGCGCAAAGTAAATGATCCATCCCAGTCAAAAACTAAATTGACTGAAGTATTAGGGTAGCGCCATAATTATGTAGTCGCACGGAATCGCCGTGACAGAAACTTAGCGGGAGTGGACACGGCAACATCGACGATGCGGTCGGCAACACGGTCTGTTTTTCACAAATGACGGTTCCGGGCGACAGAAAAGCAGACGAGCATGGAAAAGGTGCGATTCCATGCGAGGTTCAACCCTTAGACAGTCACGTGTACGCTGCACGCGGTCAAACACCGATCTTGGGAGGTAAATTTATGGTCGGTGGTTACTGTCTGTTGGTGGCTTACGAGCAGTCTGCGGTTATCGGTGTGGTTACTGAAACCGCTCTGACTATTGACTATTTGGTATCTGACGTAATGAGGTTAATCCAATATTGTTACAAACCATTTATTTTATAGTAAACAATAGGTGTATTCAGACGAAGTAATGGAATTGCTTTTTAATTTTTTTACAATTGATACAAGTTGTATAAAATCGTGCTTTCATTTCTTAAAAGTATTTGTGCCAACAAAAATAAAGATACCACTTATAGCGTAAATATTCTGCAACAACCAATCAACAAACCTTAATAAACCAAATATGTGCCCAATTTCTAAATGATGTGGCCGCTGACCATCCAATACACATTCATACACATCCATACACACCACTCTCATCCGTAAACATTCAACAATCAAATTATTGCATACATTTGATTTCGCCTCATCATCCACGGTTTGCGAGCTCAATTCGATAAGTATGTTACAGTCACAGTGAATAAATAGCTATTATACATAATGACTGGTTACTATAAATAATGACTAAGTTGTCAAGACAATGTGGTAAATTAATCACTTTATCCGGATATTATATAAAACAGCAAGTAAAAAGTTAGTCAAAGTAACAAATACAGTCAAAAAAGTCTGTCCGATGTGGCCAGAATTAAAAATTGTACATGGCAAGTACCAAGGCATAGAGAAGATGCTTTGTACTCTCGATAAAAAGAAGCAAGACTTTGGAGATATCAGAAAATTTGTTAGACAATCTCTAAAAGAAGAGAGAAGAGTGAAAGGCGAGTGGAATGAAAGGAGAGTGGAGAGTAGAAAAATGGAAGGCTATGGGGGAGGCAACAATAAAGGCTAGGAAAAAAAAAAGCAAGTCGATAAAATGTTAGCTCTATCTTCGGTAAAAAATCCCGCGGCTCATACAGGTGATAAAGTAGTGGTAAAAATTCCTGATGTAGACCGTGCTAAAGCCGATTATAGAAACATAATAGCTGTAATAATTTCTCAGGAGTCAAAAGGAATGTATTATAAGTTAGGCACTAAGCATGGGATTTTAAATCAAGTTTACGATAGGAATCAGTTGAATGTCTGCAAAGCAAAAATTATTACAGTTGATATTGTTTCTCAAGACGAATTTACCATCCGAGAATGTACAAAAAAAAGAGTCGCATCTTGGCGGCCAAAGATTTCAGCATTGCAACTTTACTGGCGAATGCTATTTCTAATAGATGCAAAAGTAAAACGTTAAACCTCTTGTGTAACTCAAAATGTGACAAGAGCCTTACTTGTAAAAATAATTTAATATTATTTTATTTCATCATCGTAAAAACTACCATCATGCTAAGTTGAGCACCTAAAAAAAAATTGCAATGACTCTAATATTTTATAATAAAAATAACAACAATTGTTGCTACTCATATTTTAATTATGCTTAAAGCAAATTGAAATAAACATTTATTATCTTCACCTATACTTGTTTTATTATTTTATCCAGATTTTCCAAGATATTATATAGAATATCGAGTTAATGTGATTAATTCTGTGTCAATTATCACTTTGCCTGAGATGAGTAGATATTATACATAATGGCTGGACTGTATAGATAATATCCGAATTTATTACTTTCGCTGTAGCATGTATAATATTATACTCGAATACTCATTTGAAAATTCGCGCCTCTCGCATTGGATATGAATTAATTATTATCGATTTGAACGCTTTATTGGGGTGAGAATATTTGTCGCTGTTGTGTTTGTTTTGATAGTATTTTGTTTTATTTTCGTAAAAAGAAGTTTTGTTTGAAGAGAATGGTAACTGCAGCATTATTTAAATGCATTTTATGAGTTCACACCACTGAGTAAACATACTTACGGGTCAACATCATTCTCATGCCCTTATCCCAATTTATTTGGGGTCGGCGCAGCGTGTCTTCTTCATCAATGCTTCTCTATTAGTCGTCAACTCAACAGTCACCTCCTTCTAGCCATATCATCCTTCACACGTTCATCCATCGTTTTTAAGATCTTCCTCTACTCTTATGGCCCCATTCATACTCAACATTTTCCTCACTACATTTTCTTCATTCGTCCGCATCACATGTCCATATAACCGATTACCACACAACTTACGGTAATTGGTGTAAAAAAGTATAATAATAAGTCAATCTCGTTGTATAAACGCTGTACGCAGTAGACACGAAAGACCTGAAAGCAAGTGCTTCTTGCCTGCCTTCTTTGTAATGCTTTTACTTCCATCTTCCGCACGCAAAATATGCGCATTGGACGTGGAGTTGCGGACACCAGCCCGTTATACAATACTTCCATCTTGCTAGTTTTTTATTTATTTTATAAACTACGCTGTTAAAGGAGCTCTGTTTCAGACAGAAGTAGGTTAATGCATATCAACTCTTGCTTAAAGCAGTGATAGCCTAGTGGTGTGACCGTCGGACCTTCAAGTTATAGGTCTCAGGTTCAAACCTAAGACACGCACCACTGATTTTTGGATTCATGTGCGTATTGTATAATTATCACTTGTTTCGGTGAAGGAAAATATCATGAGGAAGCCAGCTTGCCTGAGAGATATTTCTCGACGGCATGTAAAGCCAAGTCAGAGGCCCATAAAGGCAATAAAAACTCTAGCCTCTCCAGGCACTAACCACACGAGAAAGAAAGAAGAGCTCTTGTAGGAACAACACAATAGTTTAGCTAAAAGACACATAATCCAAGTTTTTCTCCTAAAAGCATTGAAAAATTTACAAACCTCTGCCGCAGTTTCTATGTACATCAATTTGGATCTACCTAAAATACGTTGCGTCACTTCAAGTAATACAAATGCAGCATTTGTGTCCCAGGGTTGCATAACCTTCTTGAACTTAAACAATTTCATACATTTTACTTTTTCACAATTTCAGTACCTTCTTTGTTGTGTATATTTCCCCGGGGAATGCATTCATCGCGTAGAGAGTACTTTGTTTGGTCAACCGAAGGGTTAATGTGACATTTTGCAGGTTAAACATCTGTCACTTTATAGTTGTTTTTTTTAAAGAGTTTGTTATCGTCCTTCGTACCGTTGCTAAGAAGTGTTGTATCTCTGGTTTGAGGATACGTTCACAGCTAGAATAATGGGCAAATGAGACGTAGTTATCTCAACTTTGCCACTTATGTTGAAAGACGTGGAATTATACTTTAGAATTTAAGACGTAAGTGGTAGATTTAGCCGTCACTGTTGTCTATGTCTATCATAATCAGCCTATAATGTTCTCACTGCTGGGAAACAGGCCTTCCTTCTGTGAGAAGGAGTAGGGCTGAAGCCCTCCATCAAGCAGACTCAGTGCGGGTTGGCGGATGTTACATGGCTTCGAATTTTACATTCTAATACATTTTCCAGCCTCACGAAATTTTTATCAAGTGGTGAACCAAATTATTTTTTGGCAATTATTTTAATCAGATTAGTCTAGTTTACCTAAAGCTACCAGATTAGTCTAGTTTACCTAAAATACCTACACGGTCAAATTGTATGGAACAAAAATACCGATGAAAAATTTCTATGTGGGAGGTTCAGAATCATGTACTCAATACGTGGTAACCGTTTTAGCGTCCCTTCCACCTTGCATATTTAAACTTTTCTCAAACAGCATTTTATACAAAAACCACAACACTAAAGTTATCAACCGATCATTCATTCGGCGTTTCTTACGTAGCCATCGCTATGACACCACGGTTCAAGGTAAGACAACACCGCAGACCGTAAAATTGCTGACAAAAACTACCTGCCGAGGTGCCGACCGAAAACAAATAGAAATCGGTCCCTTTTGAAGAAGGCATTTAATAAAGGACCGTCCCTGCCTGGTGTTCTTACAACTTTATAGGAAAATAGGCTTCGCACGCGGATTTGTCCGCCGGAAATTGAAATGGGAAGGTTTTACCGGGGTAAAATGGATTCTATGTTACCAAGGTCATGGTGTACTTGTGTGCCGAATGTAAAAAGGACAGACGAGTTACTTTCGCATTAAAAGGAAAAACAAATAAACTGTCGAAACTGTGCGTTGATTGATCCGATATACCGCAAATATATAAAATATCACTTCTATATTAAAACATCGGGAAATGTAAACGCTTAGCAATCAAAACGCAAAATGAAACCCACTAACATTACCTAGAAAATCTTACTTCTCTGACATAATAACTCCGACCTCTACCGACCTCTGAAATAAGAAACAAACCCAAAAACAGTAAGAGAAATATAAATTACAACCAAAAACAAACTAGAAACAATCGTTCCCATATAAAGAGCCCAATTAACTTCCACCGCGCCAAGTCGCCATTCCGAGCGCCTTCCAAATTTGAATTTGTATGAACCATAGATTATAAAATAAAACAGATAGTCCATTCACAGATTATTATCCTAGCTATCCAACCTGAGGTTTGATAGGTTACCCTGAACATAAAATTATATTTTTACACAAATCTCAGTTATGGTATCTTAAGAACTAGTGATAAATAAACTTTGAAAGGACAGTACAGAAATATCGAGATCGCTGTACAATAACAGCATTCCAAACAGGAACCTTATTACAACGAGAATAAAGACTATGACTTTAACAGATGTCAAGTCAGAGGTAAAATAAATTCGAATAGACTGTATGACCAAACCGGTTGTTTGGCTGTTTCATACAGGAAGAACTTCTGGTGACAACGGAAACCGGAAACAACTATGGGCTCGAATATGCGAGTGTACGATACTAGGGAAGCCATTTTTGGCATTTTTCGGTGGCGAAATAACATGTCTGTTGTTTGCTACAAAAGGTTTTAGTCAAATATGTTATGATCACGGGCTATTGAGTACCATAAAATGCAAATAAATTGTTCATTTACTCGTTTAATAGTATTCAATAATAATTTAAACCTAAACATTTACCATCAGTTGATGATACGCAATAAAAATAAGACCAAATAAAAATAACCATCACGAAAACCAACACCAATTTTCATTTACAAAAATCAAAGCTCCGTCAGATCTCTTCAGTTCCTTATCTAAGACACATAACCCGACCGATTTACGAAGGTAGCCGTATTCCTCCGGCAGTAATGGGCAGTGCGTGCTAGCGGCCGCGGTCGCGATCGATCGCCCGTCGCAGTGCGGCAACACGCGATTTCCTCAACAGCTGATTTCCAAACACGCTCATTGGCCGGCTTATGGCCCACCGCCATTATAATGCAATTTGTGGTGTGTTCTTTTTTTTAATTTTTCACCGTGCGGATTTGACGTGTTCGATTTTAGAATTCAACTTTTTTTTACGTATCACATTTTATCAAGGAGAGTACTAGTAGTACATACCGGACTGCGGACACCGGCCTGCGGAAACCAAACTTTGACGGATAATTTACTGAAATATCCGTCAAAGTCCAGATCCGGTGGGTTTGATCGCACCTTTAACCATGGAACTAATAAGTACTAAATACAAAAGACAATTATAACTTTAAGAGGCTTCTTCCTAACGCTGTTTGCTAAATATATCTTGGCAAGCGCGGTGACCAACTAAACGCGTTAAGGCAGATGAATGCTTGCATTTAGTAAATTTTGTTGCCCATTTAAATTAACTTAATCCACGTGACACTTATGTATAAAATATTTCAAAACTATTATTTTGACGACTCCTGACCTATAATAAAAAAGTTGTCCAAACTATGTATAAAATTCTGACAGGTTTAATGCATTTGAAAAAACCTTCGTTCACACTGCTAACTGCGTTTTAAAAATATATGAAAAAAAAGAGAAAATGCGTTTTTCATCAAAACTCGCTTGCAACGGAATTCTAAAGAAGTGAAATGTGTTTTTCAACGTGGTTTTATTTCAATGCGTCGCTCACAATTTTTCCTCCACAAACACTTTCATTTGTACACTAGAATTCTGTTTCACGTGAGTTTTTAGTCACACTAATCATGGATAGAAACATTCTTCATCATTATAAATCGTTTCATTAACCCGGTTTGCAGTGTCATTTTTCCTTGATTTAAATATCTGCAGATATGTGTACAGGTACTCGTAACTCTAAAAATAAGCTAAATAGTTTAAAACAGACACATTCTGTTTAGCATCACCCTAGTAGAGTTTATTTACCTAAACTTTAAAAAAAAGTAAGTAACATGTGGATATAAAAACATTAATAATAATAATCCTCCCTATGAAATCCCGGATTGATTTTCAAGTTCCGAAATGAAGCTGTTAAATTAGAGGGATGTATTGTATAACACACATGTCACTTCTTTCAAGTTTAGTCAAATAAACTCTGATATTCTGATCTCTGCTAATGATGCTATTATATGATGGACTAGCTGTTGCTCGCGACCTTCGTTCGCGTGAAATTATTGTATAAAAAATATAACTGCCCTTTATAATCGGATTTTATTACCAAAAAATTTCAAAGGTTTTAATTTCACGGAACCCTAATTATTTTTCGTAAAATAGAAGTAGCTTAAGTTACTCCTTATTACATCAGCCAGTGAAAGTTCCGTCAAAATCGGTCGAGCCGTTCCAGAGATCAGACAGTCAGACAGACAAATATTGTAAAAAATGTAATTTTGTTATATGTACCGTATATTATTCATATGCATGTAGTAAAACGCAGTTATTTTAATATTACAAACAGACACTTCAATTTTATTTATTTGTATAGAATACAGATAAGTCAGAATCAAGAACTCAAAAATGTAAGGAAGTATTGAAAGTCGTTGAGCAATGCGAACCTCTTTTAAAACACAGTCTCTTGTCTACACTCTAATTTACTTCTATAAAATTAACTCTAATTTACCACGAGGTAAATCTGTCTCCTACATTAGAAGCTTATAACTTATCCAGGTCCAACGCAGATGTAGTGCGTAGCAGGTAATGTCGTGAGAGTTAATGCAATAAATGGTGTGAAAAGGTTAATGGGTCTCGTTAATTTATAGTTGGTATTTTTTGTGGAAGTATGTAGTATTTTTGTGGTTAGTAGGCTGGAAAACCTACTGATGTTGGCTCTTATAGTAACAAAGGTATTGGAGCAAAAAAAGTATTGCGTGCTTGTCCTACCAGCTAACGTACACTCTAAAGCAGAACACAGCTGTTTGCCAGCAGAAACTGGTGTCAATGTAGTGAAGCGCCAGGGTAGCATGCAAAATTCAGATTTTCTTACGTTTTTTGCAATTTGTCGTACAGTATCAAGCTGCATTTTGAACAAAATATGTATACAATTCAATTCAATTCAAAACATTTTTTTCAGACTTTTCGGTCCATAGAGTGTTAGTAGAACATCAAGATGACTTAAAACTATGTTAGTAATTACACAAATACAACAAATAAGAGAAAAAGGCGCCAGTCAGCCTACAATATGTGCAGCCCAATCCAATGCCTCCGTTATATTGGACCCGCAGGGCACTGACGGTTCGCCGCGTGTAGCTAGTCCACAAACTACACGTATAAAAAGACTGGCAGTATGCCCTAAATAATGTCCTCTTTACCGCATAAGAACATCGGGAAAATTTTCGTGCCAGCATATTACAACGAATCGTCAGCGACCTGCGTCCCCTCTCCATGTCTGCTTCATCGGTCAGGTCCTCATTTACTACATGACCTAGGTACACAAATTGAGTAACTCTATATATTTAGTGCCTCCCCTGCTAGTATACCTACGTATGTATTTTTAGAATCATTTCAATCATCAATGTTACCGAAAGAAGATAATAAAAAAAATGTATTTCGCGGACTTCCCTGGCGGTTCCTCCTTTATAAAGCACCATCATCAATTCATCATCATCTATCTCCCAACTACATCAGTAGTGCATCTAACGAATCTAGCTGAATATCAGTATTCACATGTAGTGACTACATATCTGACCTCCACAACCCTAACTCGGCAATGCTATACCCCCTTACAGGTTTTTTCATGCACCATACGGAGTCTGAATTTGTGTTTGGTTGAATGGGACTTAAACATAACTGACGAAGTGTCGGTGCACTATTAGGTACACCTCTGCCTAACCCTACAGCCGTGATGTTATGAGTACTTATGAATACTTTAAAACCAGTAACAAAATAAGTTCTTGTTCATTTCTGAAAATTACTTTGTGACATCAATTGCCCGTTGGGTACAGGAGACAAACACTTCCATTTTTTACCAATAACCGCTCCAATTTGAACCCCAATCCAGGGGTACCTAACCCTAAAACACTAATGACATCACCCACTAGAGACCTACCTACTTCACACAACCGCGCCACTTTTTATCCCCTCAGGCAAAGTCCCTCAGAATAAATGATAACGCTTCCTATTCAACTTAACGACTACCAGTAAGTGTATGGAACATTAAGGATTATTTACAGGACTTTGACTTCACACATATTCACGTAAATCTAGAAGTAAGAGCTTTTGGAACTAATGTTGTGTCTTATCAGCATTCTGCCCGGAAAAAGACAATTGGCTACCTCTCTGTTTTCCCAGCATCAATAAACGTTCATGTTAATTAAAACTCTACTTCAGCTGAACTACTAAACCATTGTTGCTATCGGGACGAGGATTTTTTTAAATTAACAAGTGAGTTCTTGAGGCAACTGGCTATATAAATCTTCGACATTTTAAATAGCAGCCATATTACCGTCCGGATTTTGGAACATAGGTATTACTAGCTGTTGTCCGGGACTTTTGTTCGCGAGAAATTATTATTATTAAAAAACTACTTCCTTTTTTTAATCGGATTTTGTTACCAATTTCAAGGGTTTTATTTTTTTTGCACGGAACCTTCATTATTTTTCTAAAATAAAATTAGCCTATTTTAGATCTTATAACATCTGCTATCTGCCAATAAAGTCTCGTCAAGATCGGTCTAACCGTTTCGGAGATTAACCGTAACAAACAAACAGACAGGCAGACAAAAATTGAAAAAAATGTGGTTTGTTCTATTTTATATATATTTTCATACGCAATCAGTAAAAAGCTGATGTTTTGATTTTACAAACAGAAACTTCAATTTTATTTATTTTTATAGATCACGTAAGTTACTGAGTACCTAATACCTTACCTTACCTTACGGTACCTAAGCTATGTACTATTTTTTCTGTTCCTTTCTTCTTTTCTGTATTTAGTGTGTACATAAACTGTTAAATAAATAAATGAATAAATACCTATTGGTAAACCTGGTTGTCAGACTTTCAGGCTTGAGAGAGACAATCCGTAACAACTGTTTGTCTACAAAATAATAACAGCCGGGACCAATGGTTTAACGAGTTTTCAACGACGAGCACAGCGGGGCTCGGAATGTAATGAATGGTCACCCAAACCGGACAGGGCTCTGCAAGCTTTGCTAAACCTTGAAGATTGACCCTTACATATATTATTATTTAGCCACGGGCCCCTCTACTTTATTATCACATTATCAAGTTTCTTACACCAATTTACCTCAGCCGAAAAGTTTAAAGCAAATTGAACGATGAGCTAAACGCTGCTAACTCGATACGTACGCACCATTAGCCAGCCGTCTCCCTCCATTGAGCTTCGTAGCGTGAGGAACGGGCTTTCTTGTAATAATAGGCTTAAAATTGTTGGTGTGCGATACTTAATTATATGAAAATATTGCACGATTATGTTTAGTGTGAAAAACAGTAAAGGAAAACATTCTGAGGATACAGGCGTGTCCTAGAACGACGGACGTACGGAAGGAGGACTATGTCATTAATTGTAAAACCTATAGTATATATTGGTTTTAAGGACACATCGATCTCATTTTCGAAATAACTAAACAAGTAGCTCATGCTTAAGACCTAATCCTCTGTAAATTTGCTTTCCTCTTTAATTTAGAACGCAGAATTGGCTTTTATCTTTTTTACAAATATTTACTACGCAAGATACTCATACCTAATACGAATTTTCTGCGTCAGGTTGTTACTCTAAAAATGACTTATTTTTTTATTGTGTATTAATTAAAGAACAAAAACAAAATATAAACAGAAACATCACAAAAACCTCAATAGGTTTGTCCGAATATTGAAACACTTTTAAGCAATCTTAATGCTTTTTTTTTTTTTTGGAGGGTGGGAAATCATCAAATGACCCCTCCCGCTCTGGGCGGAGCGGAAGGGAGTGTCAGACTCTTACTGACTAAAAACCACCCATGTTCCTTCTTTGGCCCTTTATGTTCCAGGGCCGCGGTATCTCTTTCGAACAGTCCCGCAGCCCTGGCAAGCAATCTTAATGTAGCAAATAATCATTGTTAATTATGGTTAACATATAGTTTATAACAAATTGTGAGGTAGTTCGTAAATAATAACTAAGAAAGATAAAAAACAACGACAGCGCGGGTAAGGCGACGATATTATCGTCGTTGCCACGTATTTCTATACACTCTCTTAGAGGCCGTCTCCACGAGCGAGAGAATCGCGGCGATATTATCCCATACAAATACGTAATATCGTCGCGATTCTCTCGCTCGTGGAGACAGCCCCTTAGACATCGCGTCGATGCTAATTACTGATTGAATGAAATTTAAACAGGATGATGCATTTTCAGAGACAGTCAAAGAATAGTTTATTTATTTTTATAATTACTATTTGTTATTTCCGATTGAATTTTACAATACTTGCCATCTCTGATCTAGTTTGTGTTATCGATCTGATAGAAAATAAAAGATTCAATACAATCAACTTGTCATAGATAGAATACCTATGGATTAGGTTTAATAATTTCACCGAGTTCACTGGTAGTCGCAGATTGCAATAATTGGAAAGCCGCAATCGGATGACCATTGTTTTACATTTCCGAAACCAAGTGCAATATAGGTAATTTAAATCACAATTCTAACCTGACTGTACACCGAAACTGCATAGGCTAGAGATGGTTTTTTTTTTTAAATAAGCAGTGGCACTTCACATCCTGGCTTTTAAGAAGCCATACATACATATATTAACGCCTTTTTCCCATAGGAATCGGCAGAACCTACCAAACGCCATCGACATTCATATCTCTAGTCATAAACGATTAATGAAAAATAAATAATCCTCAATTTCTGAACACAGCGTTGAAATAGAGCAAAATCGTTACAAACATTTTTCCTCTTTCAATCACTATTTTAAGATGCCTACATTCAATTAGGGTGCGACCTAACAACAAGCTCCCTAAATCATAATTAACTGTACTATCCCTACGAACCGACGAGATTTTCCTTTTGCGAATTACTTAGACGCGCCTAGCCTCTTCTATCGGGTCCAACTTATAAGAGAAAAGCACAAAATATGTTTATTTTAGTAATCATTTCATGTTTAATATAACATGATAATAACGTAAACTCACAAGCACTTCTCGAAACAAACTTAAAAGTACCCACAATATCATGGGTTTCCATACATTTAGAATGAAAACACAACATCGCTATTGTCAACATTTAGATATAATATCATAACGTTTACGCCTGTTTAATCCGAAGTGTTAGGCAGTTGTGTAACCATAGGACACCCTCGTTTCACCAGTTATGTTTAGGTCCAATGTATTATAGGGTAACCCAGTTGCGATCAACCGGATTCAGATCTAGACTCTGGGCTACTACTAAGAAATTCCTGAACTTTAAGTGTGGGAATGAAACACTTGTAAAAAAAAAAGATCATCAAATAATACTCATTCATCTCCCTAGTCTTTTTCCAGCTATGTTGTGGTCGGCTTAGTCTAACCGGATGCAGAGCTGAATTCCAGTATTTTACATGGAGCGATGCTGCCTATCTCGCCTCCACAACCCAGTTAGTACTGGGTAATACGATACCCCTTGGTAAGACTGGTTGTCAAAATTTCAGGCCACTGACTACCTGTAACGCCACAGATCAAAGATCTATAAATGACAGCCGGGGCCAACGGCTTATCGTGCTTTCCGAGGCACGGAGGAAACTCGGTGTGTTATGGGTGGTCACCCATCCACGAACCAACCTATCCAAGCATGGCTTACTCTAGAGATCGACCTTAGCGGCTGTTATTTCACGAGCTCCGATCATCAAAGAACTCTTAGATTAGGATATTCTAAAATGCTTAATTAATTACAGCTTACCCTTAAAAAATTGGAACATGATCTTACGCTTCTGAAACGGACCACGCCACTTTGCCCGAGGAAAATTTAGCACTCAAGATGACTAGAGAGCGTATGTACAGCAGGCAAGCAGAACATTATCATATTAAATATTAATAGAACCATTTTCAGATACCTTGCACAAACCTAGCCTAGCCAACTGGTTATGACTTCATACTGTACTTCAATCTTGAACTTTTTACCGGAAAAGTTTTAAAACTTCTGCTTATTTTTGCTCAGTATGTTGGTTGGAATATGTGAATTTGAGGAGATTATTTTAAGTTGTTTGGCAGTTATGTAATAAAATGTTATTTATTGGTCTGTATATAATGTTCTCAGTGTGCTTGAGGGTAATAATGCCGTTATATTTCTAGGCAGGGATTTGAAAGCTCCATTACCACTATTTCCTTACCACATTATTAGCCTTTTCGGTCAATGGAGGGACAAGGGCAGGAAGTTGATGATGACGTCTGAGGTACACTTCTAATTATTTTGTTTATTATTATTTATTTATATTAAAAAATGGTAGGTAATCTTATAAACTAAGCCCCACAAAACCGTAGTAATGGTTTGACTGTGGGGTCAGCGAGTCTCTACTACACGTACTTAAACCAAATATTATTTTTTATGTAGCACGCTTACACATTTCTAGATAATATTTTTTTTATTTTTTTTTAAAGCTATTTTTACTCGTTTCACTTCTTATGTCTGCCGGCAGACTGTTCAATAGATATGGTATTCTTTTATTCAGGGTTCTGTCACCAAAGTAGTTAGTGACTCTGGGTACATTGAATCTGCCAGCAGCCATAGATCAATACGTACGTACGTACGTAGTTAATATTTTACGGTGTAAATCCTTTAGGTCCGATTCCAATTTAAAATCATAGACTTTAAAGTCTTAGCAGATTCTATACTGTTACCTTTTGTTTTGGTCTGTCAGCCAGCAATGGAGCGCAGTATCGTAGGAGCTAAACTCACGGATTGCATAAGGAACTCGATACTGCGTTCCAAAATTCAAATCACTGCTGTTGATCACTGCTGCCAACCTTAAACGGAATTGGCTGGCCACATCTCGCCGGACGAGCTATGGGTTAAAATAACCGCACAGTGGGTCCCAAATAGCAGTAAACGCAACGCGGCAGGCCCAGAAAGAGATGGTAAGACGAACTCGACTCATTTCTCAAAGATTGGTCAAAGTAGCTGTAGATGGAGACAAGTGGAAGGAGCGAAGAAAGACGTTAGCCCTGCAGTGAGACACAAAATGGCTGACAAATAATAAATGAATACCTTTAATGACTCTCAAGGAGGTAGTTCACTTCTTTAATTTAGACGAAATAACGAGCAGCAAACTGATGCCTCCTATCTTTTTTCACGCTTAAAATATTCATGCATAAAGCGCTGCCTAAGGAGGGAGCTAATTTACACTTCATTTCATTAGTTTACAGCGTAATATCCCAACAATTTTGTATCCCTAGATACAGCTTGTAAAACAGGCTGCCGGCTGTCGAGGGTCCGCTAAACTTTTAACCCCGCTTGTTTTACGAGCTCATCCGAAATCGGTTGGGATAAGTACTTACAACTCGTCAATATTTACGTTAACATATAAGGTAGACTTGTTTTTGTTGAGAATATAACATGAAGAGTTATTTCATGGCGGATTAACAAAATAAATTGGAATATTTATGCTTGTTTGCATTTTGAAGAAGGTTAGCATGTTGGATCTATAGGTGAAGGACCTTGGTTTACTAAAATAAGAAATGTTTGGCTATAATTGCGACTTGCTTAAGTTTAAAGTAGACATTTTAAAGCTAAACATGGTGTACACAGACCCTTCACGGAGCCGTTAAACAAGCATTCTCTACATCAAACTAAGTGACTTTAGGTAAAAATTATTGCTGGAAAACTTTTTGAGGTGATAAACCACGTTTTACGGTCGGACTCAATGTAACGAACTCAAAACATTGGGCTGGTGGATACATTGAGTGATACGGGGGTCAGGCAGGTATTTAAAGTAAAGTTACTCGTATATAACATCAAAAACTTGTAAAAAAGTTTGAACTTTGACCCCCAATATATCCGTAACTAAAAGCTTCCCAGGTATGGTCTAAACAAAAAAAAAAAGATCACAATGACGGGGAGAACACGTGCCTTTTGGCTTCGTTAAGGGTACTTTTACACCTATTATAAACAAGTTAGATACTTGACATCTTGATAAAACCAAATATCAACTATTTAAAAAAAAACAAGGCGCATAATATAGTGCATGTAGTGCTCTTCTTTAAGTAATGGGGCACTTAGACTTAAGTTTGAAATGTTTTACTATCTATGTAATAGTGTACTCATTGTTGAAGAGCCAAATAAAATAAATAAACAAGTTTTATCACAATTGATTTAGTATTTTTATATAACTGCTGCCACATATTTCTATTAGCGTTTTCGCCTATAACTTCTTATTGAAAGAAAATATAACAACTTAGACTTTACCCTCGATCCAAAACCCTCGTGGATATCGATTTGAAACTTTACTTAATCAAAAATGTATGTTTACCCAACTAACCCAGAATACATAATATATTTCTACGACATTCATATGTTACAAAATAGACCTTGAAAATTACGTTAAAATCTAGACCAAACTGTAACCTAGGCACGTCTATATGCTAGGGTCTTCAGATCATATCAGCGGGATTAATTAACTTGAATTCAAAATGGCGGCCCGTCTCACGCCTTACAGGGTCATAATGTAACCGCAATATACTCATAACGCGCCCAAATGTTAGAACTTTACTGACCTTGTGTAAGTAGCTTTAAAGTCATTTAGGAGGTATATTGTTTAGCCATCTGTGTATTTTGACTTAGGCAGCACCTCAGTTTCTAAGGCTGGCAATGATAAGAATGTTCTTATTCGTCGTTTCAGCTGAATTGAGTTGAATTAATCTATTGATATTCTAGTCAACGCTGCAGCTACAAGTGTAAGCAAAGTTCTCAGCTCTAAGCACTAAGTAGGTTAATCTAAGTTAAGCGATGAATAGCGATGACGCGCTTGCTCCGAGATTGCATTAGGGATTTGTAGCTATGCAGATTTTTCTACTTAATCAGTCCTTGTGAGTTGATTAGTCTTTGTGAGAGCAAAAGGAGAGATTAATCTGATAGAATAATCTTTTTAGGGTTCCTTGTTGACTAAGGAACCCTAAAAACGAATAAACCCTAATGACAGCGCACACCGAAATAACATGACACTGAATTACATAGACAGTAATATTACCGTGTAACTGTGTCACTCTCCTAATTAGGAATTGTCTGGTCTAATGAATTAGGTATCGCCTGAGGCCCTAGTTTCTAGATCTAGGAACAGATTTCAGAAACTCTAAAAGGAAGATTGCGCTAATTACATTATCTTTTGGTTTTTGAGAGATTTCTTTGAGTAAGACGACTTCCTACTGACTTTGTTCTTGCTTGAAAATCGAGTTCTTTTTTACGGCGTACTGCAACTTTCAATATGTATGTTCGACAATGTTTTTTACAAAGAAATTAATTTATAAAAGACTAACTTATGCCCGCGGCTTTACCCACGTTCGATTATTGTCCCACGGATCCCACATACTACCGGGAAAAAAGTATCCAGTTTATAAACTATCTGTGTGCAAAATTTAATCCAAATCCGTTCAGTAGTTTCTGCGTGAAAGAGTAACTAACCATCCATTCTCACATTTCGCATTTATAATATTAGTAGGATAATAGGAAGAATCGAACAGAATCAGAATCCATTTATTTGCCATGAAAGTGGGTACAAAATAAGGTGTAAACATCGAATATGACATAGACATCTACACATATGATGAGGAAATTGATAATAATATTTTTTTCGGATAAAGTTGTTTCGGAAACTCATAGATCTAACAATAGATCGGTCTCGATGCTTCTCAAAAGTAATAATCAAAGTAGCAACTAATTACAAACTAGTTAATAGCATGTTAGAAAGTCGCATCGTGTAGGGATCTTCCATACAACATAAATTCCATTCCAGCTATTAGTTACATTTTACTTTTGAGTAGCGTCGTAGACAAATAGTTTCTAATAGGCCCAGATAAATTGGAAAAATTCCACGTTATTCAACTTTCCAATCACTTGAACCAATAACTCTTCTTCAAATTCACACCCAAATTCAACTCAAACTTAATTGAGAACTCGTAACTTACAAACTAAATCAAGATAACTCTAACTTTATACCCGACATGTTAAGTTCAACAGTTTATGTTGTAATATTCTAGGTTTAGCGACTAATGTGATTAATTTGCGGGGGCGCGGTAGCTACGTACATCCCTTGTTAACTAGGTCACGGGTACTTAAAGGGATATTGATGTCATCATCTGCCTAGCCTTTTCCCAACTATGTTGGGGTCGGCTTCCAGTCTAACCGGATGCAGCTGAATACCAGTGTTTTACATGGAGCGACTGCCTATCTGCCCTCCACAACCCAGCTAGCACTGGGTAACACGATACCCTTTGGTAAGACTGGTTGTCAGACTTTCGAGCCACTGACTACCTTAACGAAATAACGACTGTCAAAGATCTACAAATGACAGCCGGGACCAACGGCTTAACGTGCTTTCCGAGGCACGGTGGAAACTCCGTATGTAATGAGTGGTCACCCATCCACGGACCAACCTAGGTAAGCACGGCTTAACCTAAAGATCGACCCGAGTGGCTGTTCTTATTTAACCACGAGCTCCTCCGATGTGACATCAATTATTATTATTTTAGTTACGGTGTACTTTATCAGTGACGATATGTACTTACGGAGGTCCGCTGTGCAGCCTGCTGAATAATTTGTAACCGTATTTTTTTGCACGCAATCCTAATTTTTTTTCTAAAATAGAAGTAGCCTAAGTTACTCCTTACATCATCTGCCAGTAAAAATCCCTTTAAAATCGGTCCAGCCGTTTTGGAGATTAGCCGGAACGAACAGACAGCCAAATATCTAAAACAAAGATTTTTTGTTATAAGTACCGTGTATACTTTCATAATTCAGTAACAAGCTGTTATTTTGAAATTACAAACAGACACTTCAATTTTATTTATTTGTATAGATTTATCGATGGACGGCATCAATTTCCCAGTTACGTTTCCACTTAAAACGTCAAACAGTGAAAGTCCCTTGTGCTGTATGTAATTTCCCTGAATAAACCCTTTTGTCCTTCCCAACAAGCAACAATTTTTATACAACGATGTTTTTTACTATCCGTACTCCTTGTTAGCTTAACATTTGCCTGCTGACGGTACAGTTGAAGTAAATATCAACATTTGTTATGTAAACTGTACCTTTTTTGTCGTGCACTTTATTAAATTAATTTTTCTTCTCTCTTTGAGCTTTTTATAGAACGTTGATGAAACTTGACTCGTTTTACAAGGTTTAAAAGTGTAATTTATATTCTTCAGAAACGAGCGTTGTAAAAATGTGGCTTAAAAGCGTTATTACAGTCCCATCGTTAAATATGGTTAGCTGAAGTTCGCTTCGACTCAGTTAGCTCATTACACCGCGTCCTAACCAAAGCAATCGATAAGCCTTATAGCCATGTATATCCCACAGCTGGGCAAAGGCCTACCCCATATCCTTCTAGGTACACTTCTCCTGCGCCACCTCAAAGCCTTCAGCACATTACAGACGAAGGCAAAAAGGTTACCGGCTCAAATGGTATTGGGCAGGTAACGTGAGCTGCATGCATAAGAACCGCTGGGCAAAGGTCTTCACACGATGGGTGCCGATGGGAGGATGGACGGCGCCGCCGAGGCCGGCCAAGAAAGAGGTGAAAAAATGTGTCATATTGAATTGTATTTTGAAATTGTGTCACATTACGATCACGTGTTCATGCGACGATCGCTTTGGTTAGGATGCTGCTCAACTGTCACGTTGAAACAAATTACAATACGATGACCGTCTTTATCATTAAAATTAATATATTAAAACGACTAATCCAGTGCTTATCTCATTCAACGGATTCCCCCGGCCTCCACCAGCTCCTCAGTTTATCTTGTCACCAGTACAACCATACTCACTTTAACCGGTGTATATTTCACCTCCCTGTCCCCACCCTAACCTCACCTGAAGTAAATATCTGACCCAGCCACGAACCCGGTCAGTACTGCGGTTAACCGCTTTACCATTACGGATTCCTCCCGCGCCTCCTTATTGCATACCAATGAGTTTATTATCCAAAGACGTGCTTTACTATTCTTATAAATAAATAGAAGCAGTTTAACCGCATCGTTGGTCAAGCGGTTAGAGGAATCTTTTGGTCATGCAAGTTGTATTTAAATGGCTATTCTAAATGACAAATATACATTATTTTGTTATTAATTTTGGTAATTAGTATACAGTCTGTATATATTATATACAGACTACAAATAGAACTAGAATAAAGATGAAAAGAAGACTAAAAAAAGTACCTATATATACAACGACGACAATAGGACCGATACTGCCACTTTTTAAGCCCTCCAAAAATACGATTTGTCAAACTCTTCAAAATAGGCTTCTGTCTCGTCGATAACCTCCTCGTTTGAGCTGTTTCAATTGCCGATGGTCACTGCCATATAATAATGAATCCAGGTTTCATCAAAGATGACGACTCGACGCAAATACAGCTGGGAATTTCGCGTAATGAGGTCCAAGCATTGCTTCGGCAGTGTTAGTCATATCCGTTTGTTGTCTGCCGCCGTGAGCAATCGCGGCATCCATCGTGCCGACAGCTTTCTTACACTTAACTAATTCTGTAAGACATTGATTGCCGTTCCGTATGCCTATGGCCTTTGCTACTTCGTGCACTTTAGTTCGTAGATCAGTGAGAATCATATTGTGGACCTTTTTAACAATTTCCTCGGTAACCACCTCTGCCGACTGGCAAGACCGTTCATCGCCAAAAACAGATGTACGACCACGTTTAAATTACCTAATATCTAACGGTTGTCATAGAAGGTGAAGGGTCCCCATAGACAGCATCCAACTTAATTTTTTTTCTTAAGTCATTTTTTTTCTATCAAATAATAAAAAGCGGATTACGGATCCATATTGCTCTTTTTCCATTTTTTCGAAGAACACAAATCATTGGAGAATACAATTGAAGCCAAATGAAAACTAATGTCTAGTATAAGTAAAATAATAGTATAATTAAACTAATGTGTAGTAAGGAGGCTGTATACGATAGTAATGTCAAGTTCTTTTAGCAACGACACCTGTCTGTAATCACGGGTACTTATTGATCGTCCAAGGTTATGCCTCATCAAAAGCACGTCTTTCAAGTTTCATTCAGCTGCTACCATCGACCCTGCGAAGATAAAGAAACACCACTGTTGTGAAATGGTCATCATGATGTAGGTAACGTAAACTGCTTTACGTGAGAAAACAAAATACCCATTTTTTTATGCTGATTGAAGTAGTTATGACACTGTGTTCTCCAGAAGTCAATGTTTCTACATTCCCCTTTGCTTTTATTCCTTTTGGCCAGAATGTGTCGTTTGGGACTTGTAAATTGCAGTACTTGGGTACCTGCTGTGGTTTCATTGTTCTCCTGTGAATATTATCTCACGTAACAGGTCCTAACCTACATAATGGTTTGTGTTAGGCACAGTAACATCAAAATGCTCTGTGGTATAAAGGGATTTCATTTTGAAAATAACGGATGACAGTCATAGACATGTTATTATGAAAATTATATGTTGATTGGCATGTATCCCCAAGTGGCATATTTTAAATATATTTGGTTTGTTCACGTAGTTGTAAATAATAGCGGTCCCCATTCTGTATATTCTCTAAAGATAATGCAGGTACCCTCTATAATATAACGTAGATCAATTACAGTTCATAATCGCATGCTAAACGATAACCCACGTCCCGGTGTATCCAGCCCATTATACTGTAACTAACACTATTCCTGCATATAAACTATGTACATAATCCTCGTATTATTCTAGTGCTTACCTGCTAGGTGTGACGTATGAAGGCTGTAGCAACCTGAGCCCGCTAAGAGCTACGGCGTAGCGAAGCTACGCGCTACGAGGTTGACGTAACGCTCTCTAGGAATAATTGCAAGCCACTGCAAGCGCTCTTATTGCGTTATTATGACATTTTACGAATGTTTAACTTTATGGGGTATGCAATATAAATAGTTATAACGAGATTAATTTTAGTAGCAGATTTTGAGATAAAAGTTTAAACTTTTTTTGTTTTAGAAAATAGTCTGCAAGAAGCAGATCACAGGGTTTTTTGCCTTCTACCACCTCTCTCTCTCTCTCTCTTCTGTTTTTTGTTCTATTTAAGATATCTACTACTAATATATACCTATATAATAAAAGTCAATATTTTTACATGAAACGACTGTACCTATAGTACTGCAAAGTTCAGTCACATATTTGCAAGCCTAAAAAGCATAGTAAGGATGGCAGTATCCCTTTTAAATGCAAATAAAAGTATAAATAAGAATAAATGCCAATCAGAAAGCCTATTCACAATCCGTAAACGTCCGTCTATTACTAATTGAAAATAACCTCAACAAAGCCCGCAAAACGAGTTAACATCAGAACCAAAATACACAATTCGCCTTTCCTACTTCAAATAACCATACAAATTTTATTACGTTTTCTTCGGCTTTCAAGTTTGCTAACTTGAATGGTTTCACAATCAAATACTGGGAGTATTGGCGAGGGGTTGTGCAAGCCAGTGGACTGTGCTCCCTTTGACGTCGAGTTTATATGGAAAATGTTTGTATTCAAAGAAGGAGAAACTTTTGTATCGTTCAAAATGCTTCAAAATCAAAATGCTTTGTAACAATTTATATTGTCATTAGGACTGCCCCATTGGTTTAGTGGTCGCAAGCGTAACTGCTGAGCATGAGGTCCTGGGTTCGATTTCCAGGTCGGGCAAAGTGTTATTGGGTTTTTCCATCAGGAATTTCTCAGTAGCAGCCTTGGAGTCTGGAATTGTGCCCGGATGATGGCAATAAGCTCGCCACCCCAATTGCATGGGACTTAAAAACAAAACTGACGAAATTTCGGTGTAGGTTCTTGTTAGGTAAACCTCTGCCTCACCCTACCGCGATTACAGGCGTTAATATTACTAGCTTTTAAATGTACCACCAATTAATTAATCAATCGTTGAGGAGGGTTACTTCTTAAGTAAGTATAAGATCCCTTGACCAAATAATTAGAACAATGGATTCCCCTAAGTAATGCTCGATTGAATAAACCTCTCTTAATCAAGGACTACTTACTATTAATTTAATTCCGATAAGTGCGAAATGGTTATGTGAACTTCCTAGTATTGACGTTAAGTATAGTATAAAGCTTACACATATATAGGGTGACTGATAATAAGTAACCGATATTTAAACACGTGATTGTACTCATGATAATAAACAACAGTCCCAAAGAAATATTTTTTTTATACTCAAGCAATGTTATCACAATAACACAAAAGCCGTATGAAATTCGCACGCGCGCCTGTGACCTAACAGCTGTTAGCCACGTGACGCCGTTCTGCCTCTGTCATTACTAACGTACCGAGCAACAATGGGTAGCGATAACAGGTGCGAGCGCGCGAATTGCGTACGGCTATTGTGTTATTGTGATAACATTAAATGAGTATACAAAAATGTTTCTTTGAGAAAGTTGTTTGTTATCGTATGAGTCCAATCACGTGTTTAAGTATCGGTATAAGTGTTTAAGTATCACTAATTACCACTCACCCTATACACCATTATTTTTAGGTCGTTCTGGAGCCGAATACCATGAACTCGATCATCGAACTCGAAACGATTGGGACTATTTTTTTTCAAAAAATAACAATAAAAAAAAACACTAAAGAATAAATTTAATGTTTTTTTTTGTGAAATAATGAGAATCGATCGATGGATGAATTTTTCAATGGGTATCGTTCGCATGTACCTATTGCCGATCGTGGATACGTTTTACACACACATATGCATTTGAGTTATCATTATTTAAAAAAAAAAACATTAAATTTATTCTTTCGTGTTTTTTTTATTGTTATTTTTTTTTTAAATAGTCCCAATCGTTTCGAGTTCGATGATCGAGTTCATGGTATTCGGCTCCAGAACGACCTAAAAATAATGGTGTATACAAACTAGCTTTTACACAAACACACTCGAGGTGGGACATTATCCCACCGAAATGTGGGTAGGAACTGCCGAAATAAAAAGTATGTTTCGTCCTAATACAGGCCATCGGATAACTATACACTAAACTTAATTTAAATCCGTTCACCCGTGAAAAGGTAACAGACAGACAGATTGGCAGCCAGACAGGCACGCAGAGATAGGCACGCAGACAGACAGGCAGACATACAGGCAGACAGAAAGACATATAGACATACAGACAGTCAGGCAGCCAGACAAGCACGCAGACAGATTGGCAGGCAGACAGACAGGCAGACTTACAGGCAGACAGACAGACATATAGACAGACAGTCAGGCAGGAAAACAGACAGACAGGCAGCCAGACAAGCACGCAGACAGATAGGCAGGAAAACAGACAGACAGATAGACAGACAAACAGACAGGCCAGCAGAAAGACAGACTGGCAGACCGACAGGCACACATACGGACAGACAATAGGCAGACTGAATTACTTTCGCCACAGTTCAATTTATGAAGACAATCTCTCTATTGAAACCGGTATATCTTACTAGACCATACCAGCCTCAACATTTCGTCCTTGAAATATCATACTTTTAATACGCCGGCTACACCGGTACACTTGTTTCGTCAGTGTGGAGTGTCTCTAATGTGTTTGCCGTGGTCGGGTGTCGCCGCGCCGGCTGCCGGCTCCCACGTCTGACAGGGGCCTTACTTCGTGAAGCTCTCGGGTAATATTATAAGTCTGGGCTAGGATTTCAATTCGTTTACCTTACGCAACAAACATTGAAAGATCGTAGCATATAGTTAAGCGACGATCTCAGTTCTTTTATATATTTACATATTAATTGAAGAAACGACTGGCAAAGAAATCTTACTAAACTTCATAGGCCTACTGAGAGTGGAGAAGTACTTTTATCGCGATTTTTATTTAAGAAATTCTTGTTTTTTTTTTCATTTCAGAACTCCGCTATCCTTGAAAACTTGTAAGAAGTTTGTTTAAAGGCAATATAATGTTACGAGAAGCGTAATAAAGTTAAAACTTTACCATATTCGCGTTGTTATAGCTTATTAAGACAGCTCCCATCGGTACTGTAGGGACTAAGGGTAGATTCGATAAAACAAATTCACATTTTACTCTTTAATAAAAAGGGATTTAATCGCAAAATAACACTTAGGTACTGAAGTTGGTCGAATGGCCAGTAACTCCAGTACCGCAGCAGTTAACAGATGAAAGTGGTTAGAATATTATAGGGTTATAATATTCTATATATTATTATGTATGTATTATGTAGGTATAGGGTTATAAATATAACCTTCCAAAGTTGTTATGATCGTTAAGATTATAACATTGATACCTTAAATCTCAGAAATGAAAATGATGATGATGTTTCTTTAGATAATTTTGTCCCATAAAATACATTTTTGTGGTGATGCTAGATATTCAAATCAAATCAAATAGTTTATTTCGAACGATGTCCATGTGGGTTAGTAGTGAGTACTTAAGAAACTATGTTAGTACAACTTTAATTCAATATTATTTTATTTTATACAATTTTAATACATCAATTTAATCTAACGTAATATAATTTATACTCAAAAACTTAACTACTACAGAAAACATTATTATACACACGCTCTAAAGAAAAATACCTACTACGTAAGATTGCCACACTAGTTTAAGTATCTTTCCTCAGCACCGGGCCCGCAACTATGTCTACGGGACCAGTGCATCAGATATTGATTTACTCAGGTCTTCAGGTCTCAGGTCTTGTCTTTGGTTGGTTGTTGTTTATATTATTTATTAATATGTGGCTGCCATTTTGAAAATTAAAAAAAAATGAAAAAGTTAGGCGGCCAAAATGATCACTATATTATGATCGCAATGGTTTCAGCCAGCTAAACAAAGACCATACACACACCGTGATCGACATAACATGATCCTAAGCCCATAATTCTCCGATATATGCGTGGCCACGACGCAAAACTGTTGGTTTGCGAAAATTCCTACGTGTGCCGTTATTGGGCGTCTATCCTGGCGCCGGCAGATTTATGGCAACCCTTCCGAGCGGCCGGAGATAGGTAACACGAAGGTGCTTACGGGCATCGTTACGTCTGGCTGAAGTGCTCAAATATTGGTCTAATTTTCTAAGAAACTCTGAAATAACTGAGTGCTGGAAATGCCTGCCTGACTAGACAAAAAGTAGCCATCGCTTTAAAAGTTTCGTTTTACAACCAATTTTAAAACTTTTCGTTAGTTTATGTTAATCGCAAACATTCTTAACTTTCTATCATGGTTGTCGTTCTGCAATGTTTTTGTCCAGATTCTCAGGATGGCAAAATGACAACAGATTGTCACTTCACTTAAACCGATTTCTATGAAATAAGCCATATATTTTAGTGATAATATTTAGAGACACAACTCAACACTACGAAACTATCAACTACGACACCAGTTTGTTATTTGCTCACCGATTTTCTTTCGAAACTCATTTTTTTTAAAACATCGACTAGCTAATCCATCTGAAACAGAATTCAATATTCATTCAAGCAATAAACAAGCTTTATCGACACAAATCTCTCTTACGAAGAAGTTTATATTACCAAAATCAAAATATATAGGCCATAAAGAAAATCTAGTTCCAAATTGAAAACTATCTGAAGCTATGTTCTAATGTTGAATAAAAAAACTATCGAGGCATAGAGTTTTAAACGTAAACTTTTTTGTTGGTTTTTCGTTAGTTCTGCAGAAATGTGTAAATCTCGTGTTGCCGTGCAATTAAAACTTTAGGATTTTGGAAAAACACTAGGAGATTAAAACTCAAAAAAACTCAAAGCATTTATTTCAATTAGACCATTACAGGCACTTTTGAAAGTCAAAAACAAAAAAGCTAAGCTACAGTCACATTCACAAGGCATAATAACTTGCGAAAGTACTGTAGTTGCACATTCCTTTTTCATACTGTGTTGCGACGAATTTGGCAGTTGTCCAAGTAACATAGTAGAGTTAGTTCAATCAATACGTGCGGTGCTTTGAGTAACTTTTATCCAAAGAGTTGTATCTAATTTTGACTCGGTATTCTATGAAAATATTATCAATAATTAGATTAATCTGAATCAGAAATAGGTGTGTTCAGTTATCATTTTTTTTATTTTTTGGTAATCTTTAAAAGCAGCCTAATCAAATGGATTTAAACTAATAAAGACTAAACTCAGAATAGGTACTCGTAAAACAATATGAACCAAGTACAAACCACTTTATGTGCGTGACTTTAGATCAGTCATAGCTCAGTACAATACTGAAACCATAGCTAGGCGACGCTCCTTGGTATTGTGGCCGGTGTATGGCCGCACTGTAAAAAGAGTGACTGCACACCATTGCATTGGCATGAGTCGATCACGTATCAGAACATTTATCACACTAAGTTCCTCACAACGTCGAATTGCGTCGTCCGAAAAGAGGTAAATGACGTCTTACAGTAATGAGCATAAAACTTCCTAACCTTTCGGAAAATGACGCATAGTTTTTTTTGTTATATTAAAATACAACTGTCTCCTAGTCACATGCCACATTGCCTAAACCCCTCATCTCTGTACAACATGGGGGTGAAGTTGGCTCTCTGCCGCGCCACGGAGTCTAGCCGTAACGACGTCTATGCGTCTCTTGTGCAACTCTTCCTGCATGAAATCATTTACACTAAATGAGGGACTATGTGTGTGTGTTTGTGTGTGTTAGGAAGAGGGTGTGTGTTTGTTAGGGGCAAAGGGTAAAGGGTAAAGGTACGTATGCTGTGGTAGACAAAAGTTATTAGTACACACATTAACGACCAAAGTCTTGCTAGCTTGTTATTTACTTACTTCTGCCTATGGCACTCTGCAATACAGTACCTTTCCTTCAGTGAAAGAATCTTCGAAATTGCATAGGTAGTTTCGGAGATTACATTCTGCACCAGAACTTACAAACTTCACCTCTTGACAATTATAGTGTAAACTCCACTCCATCCACGGGTAACAAGGAAACTAGTATGCCAAAAGCAGCTAGACAAATTATTATTAATCATCACATCGACCGCAAGGCGTTCACTGCTGGGCATAGGCCTCCCCGAGCGTCGCCACACTGACAGGTCCTGTGCTACATATAACCAACCATATTACAAATGAATACCTTACACCATTTAAGTCAAAAGAAATTACTGAAACAAAACAAGCGTTACGTTTTAAAAGAATTCATCATTCCCGACATTTCTTATAAGCGGATCTCACAATAATCACGAAGTAAGGGTAAGTGAGCATAGAAGAGAGAGATACTACATCAATATCAATAACTCCAAATAACGATTAACTAGACACACTTTTCTATATAGGAAATAAAAGATAATATGAACAAAATATCCGTTTATCCAGTCTACTTAATTTCAAAACCACAGTCCTTCGACCCGGATAGAGTAAATAATGGTGTTTCTACTAAACTTATCACTTAAACTAATCAAACTACACAATCTTGTAGCAATCTAGTTACTTTGAAAGTTAGGGACACTAGCCAGAGGCCACTTGGCATTCTCTTCGGATTCCTATAAAAAGATCACCGAAGAACACAAAAATTTACATTTAGGTACTTCAGTTGGCAGAAGATTCGACTTAACGTGAAATAGGGTCAATAAAAGCTTGACATAATGTATGAGTATCAGACTGAACTTAAACTTGTTTATATAAACATAACATATCCTTCGATCACGAAACTAAAAGTTTAAGGAACATAGAAAGAAAGATAAGATTTTATAGTTTCAAATCTTGAGATTTGAAACTGATATAAAATCTTCTTGTTTATATAAAAATCTCATGTCACGGTGTTTGTGGTTGCACTCCTCCAAAACGGCTCGACCTACTTTATGATTTTTTTTATGTATATTTGGTAAGTATAGGTATAGTAGCATAGGTCGTAAAGTATATTTCACACCGCTAATTTCACGCGGATGACAGGTCGCGAGGCATAGCTATTCTGTGCTATTGGTTGTCGGCAATTGACAACTACTACATAAGACTTTTTAACGATAACCTTTTTTTCTAAGCGATGCGATTCCTTGCTAAGGTCAACCTAAGTTCGGAGTCCGTTTTTAGGGCTCCGTAACCGAAGGGTCCATCTCACACTTGAGATTTGCAGATGACATCGTCATACTGACTTGCAACAGATGCTGGATGGCCTAGTTGATTATTCAATACGCATTGGTCTCAGGGTGAACTTGGAGAAAACCCAGGTTATGTTCAACGAACACGTCACCCCAGGACCTATTGTTGTCAATGGCGGTTCTCTCGAGGTTGTTCTAGAATATGTTTACCTCGGGCAAACTCTTCAGTTTGGTAAGAACAACCTTGAGAGGGAGGCTTATAGAAGAATCCAACTGAGCTGGGTAGAATTTCGGAAGCTTCGCCGGGTCTTCTCGTCGTGTATTCCACAGAGCCTAAAGACTAAGGTCTTCAATCAGTGCGTCCTGCCTGTTATAACTTAAGGGGTTTTTATTTCACCTTAGCCAAGACCACACATGTCCTGGTTGATGTTTCGTGGAAGATTTTCAGCTGATGAAAGGGATGACTGGGTTAGGAAAGCGCTAAAGTCATCACTTTGACCAAGTCCCCTATTTCCACAATCAACTAGCTGTTCCAACTGTAAGTCATCATCTGCCTAGCCTTTTCCCAACTATGTTGGGATCGGCTTCCAGTCTAATCTGATGCAGCTGAATACCAGTATTTTAGCGACTGCCTATCTGACCTCCACAACTCAGTTAGTACTGGGTAATACGATATCCCTTGGTAAGACTGGTTGTTAGACTTTCGGGCCACTGACTACCTGTAACGACTGTCAAAGATCTACAATTGACAGCCGGGACCAACGGCTTAACGTGCTTTCCGAGGCACGAAGGAAACTTGGTATGTGCGGGGTGGTCACCCTCCACGGACCAACCTAGGCAAGCGCGGCTTAACCTGAAGATTGACCCCGAGGGGCTGTTATTATTTAGTCACGAGCTCCTCTGTTCCAACTGTAAGTTAGGCATAAGTAAAAATGGAGGGTTCGGTTCAAGGTCCGGTCGCTGCAGTGAACTACACACCACTAACGTATTCCTAGTGTGTGGGTTCAAAGTACTGCCTTGCAGTAGGGTTACGTCATATATGGGGGAACTATTAGCTTGCGACTGGAAAAAAAAAGCTGTTTGTTTTCCTGCAGTTTTTGATTGCATACGGGTGTCTAAAGCTTCGGTACCTGATGGCTAGGTGTTTAAATTCGACAATACATTTAAGACGACTTTACAAATATAAAACTTGTAATATTTCGAGTTAGAGCTATTTTTGGTTCCTGTTTCCGTACTCTAGAAGTTGGCAACGTCAAGAATTGCAATATACCAAATAGCAAATTTAAAAAAAAAAATGTTATATTTTTCATCAATTAATTAAAATTACTTAATTCAATCATAGTATCAAATATCGCTCTGTTTCATAGTAAAATATCGATGCAATAGGTTGCATTGAATTAAAAATATTGCAATTCATAATCAACATTTAGCTACTTATATACGACGCGCGACGTGGCCAACATTTATACGGCTTTCTTGTATCGACAAGACTTGTTTTGAAAAGAGATCATGATATTCTTACCTCGGTGGGCATAATTAACCACCGCCTCGCGTCAGATCAAGCGGTGGTCAACGATAGAGCACACTTCCCTGCGAACATTTTCAAGGGCTCTGAATACTCATCTGCCTGTCTTTTCCCAACTTTATTGGCTACGGCTTCCAGTCTAACCGGGTGTTGCTGCATACTAGTATTTTACATGTAGCGACTGCCTATCTGACCTCCACAACCCAGTAAGTACTGGGTAATACGATACCCCTTGGTAAGACTGGTTGTCAGACTTTCGGCCCACTGACTTCCTAACTTCCTAACGCAACGACTGTCAAAGATTTACAATTGACAGCTAGAGCCGGGACCAACGGCTTAACGTGCGTAACCTAAACATCGACTCGAGCGACTGTTATCATTTAGCCACGAGCTCCTCTCCCTCGACCCTTGGCCCTAAACACTGAGTAAATTATTATCTCAGGACTTGAAGACTCCCATGTTACTGCTATCAAAAACACAGACCTGGGCATGGAGGTTCTCCCTTTTTTTTTGTATGCAAGTCATCAAAAATTAACCCTCCCGCTCTGGGTGGAGCGGAAGGGAGTGTCAGACTTTACTAACTAAAACCCATCCATGTTCCTTCTTTGCCCTTTGTATTCCAGAGCCGCGGTATCTCTTTCGAACAGTCCCGCAATGGAGGTTTCCCTTTACGTTATGTTTTTGTTTACTTATGTCAATGCACAACCAAAACAGCTACACCATAACCATATCCAACACAACAAACAGTGCGGTAACATGCGACAGTAACTGCATCAACTATCAAGTAAAGCAACAAATTGTTTGGTCAACCATACTCTGGGAACGTTTACAAATTGTTGCCGCTTCGTTAAATTCAACTGGGAGAGTATAACTGTGTTCTAACGGCCCTGTGTCTTGGTTTCAGTCAAGTGATAACATTTTTCTCGAGTCATTTGTTTTGTTGCGTAAGAAGAAAGAGCTAAGAATGTCTGAAACGAAGTAAGTAAGTTCTAAACTTCGGTTTAAAAAAAACCTACAGAACAGAGAATAGTTTGGTTGCATAATTACGATAGAATATTGTATTATTCGTGGTATTGGAATCAAGAATAATAAATAGCTTGACTAAGGACCCATTAATATGAATGATAATAATTATTCGTGGTGCTAGGCAACTGGTCTTATACCAGTTGTAAACGTCCCTTTGTGCTTATTGACCTTGTTCTCTTTGTCTCCTGCTGACATGAAAGGAAGTGGAAATGTATTTCCTACAGCTTCCGCTATTATTTTCTGATTAATTTCGTTGCAGGATCCAAGACAGCTAAATTGTTTCTCTGGGGCTTCGTCGAAGTTCATTGTCTAGGCGCTTTTCTGGTGGTTCCCACTGTTGATTCAGGCTTTCGGGAGTTGCAGTGGTTTGGGAATACTGTGGCGGACTTGTCAAATACTTACGATAGATATTTGATGGTGAGAAATAGAGTTTATAAGGTAAATGATGCATAACATCTTTGTTGTAAATACGTTGCAGTTTGAACCTCATCAAATCAAAAAACGGAATTCGCTACAAAGTTCGATACAACTTTGTGTTTGATTTTATTATAAAAGTAGATATTCTTATACCTTGACAAACCTATGGCAAAAGGCAATTAAAAGTGCAGAAATTAGATCAACGGAGAATCATAGCACAAAATATTGCCAACTTCTATTCCTATATAGTTATAGACCAGTTGTTGCGATAATAATTTGATAGCAAACAATTCTACGTACCCAATTAAGCAACAAGCTTCATTACACACTAGTCCCCAGCCCAGATAAGCCTAGTCCATACAAATTCGCATCTCAGCCCTAGATAATGCTGTCCGCAACGCGCTGGTCACGATCGGGGCAGTGCTGCGCTTACCGCTTGGCCACGACCTATTCACTCAAGCGGCACGCGTGTAACCACAGCGACTGCACAGAAAACAAACGAAAAATTTGCTTACAGCATGCCACGAGTAATCGCGAAGGGCGACACAGGGGAAACAAGAACACCACGCGCGTGTCTCTTGCCGTAAATCGTAAAACCTGAGGTCGTGAACGGAGCTTGCTAGTCAACAATGAAATGTTAATAACTACAGATCGTCTACTATGTGTATTGTTTAATGTATTGATATAAGTTGTAGGCGAGATTGTAATTAAGACCTTGATGCTGTGGTCTAAATGGAATGAAAAAATAGTTCTGAATTAGCGATCCTCGCGATCATTTGTTCGGCGCAACGCGACGCGATGTCGCGCTCTTTTTCGCCGAATAAAATAAAGCGTATTTTGAGGGACGGTCACAAGTTAAAGACCCGTATTAGGACACTGTCTGATTCTGAGTGACATGTAATAAAATATTCTAGGTCAATCCTATTTGATCGTCTTCTTTTCTGATATTAATGTAATTACAAGTAGCTGATTAGATTTTCATTGATGCGGCAATCGTGTGCTATCCCAGGGTCTGCTATTTCGCTAACGAACAATATTGGTTATATCCTAAAAATTTACCGGTTTTGGGATTGGACTGATTTTCTGGCTGACTAGTGTAATTGTTAGCCATCGAGCGATTGTTTTTCAGAAATACCGTTTGATTGATTTCGGTGTTCATGTTAAATACATGACACGCTTTTATGAAAATGTAGCAAATATCGCAGAAAATGTAACAACTACTGCAAATCATACAAACATAACACGAAGCCTGTAATCCCAGAGGGAAGGGTTAAGCAGAGGTGTACAGTCAAGAGCACCACTTACATACACTTTTCTAAATATAAAAGCAATTTTCGCGAGATTGTAACATCAAAATACGAGTTCCAAAATCAAAATAGAATCAATCATTTAATCAGAATAGTAGGAGAAAAATACTGTTAAAAGTTATTAAGTGTTTAGGTATATATTGGTGCTTGTGACTGTACTATTATATAGTACAGTATATTCACTGAACTATATTCACCCACATTTCGACTCCTATGTTTGAACACCACAAAATATTTTAATTTTCTACTGCAAATCTTCGTGCAGAAATCTACAGAGTAGAGTAAACTATTATAATTTAAATAATACAAAAGACACAACACCGTCGCATAAAGTAAATTCTCCGTAAAAATTAAATAAGCAATTCTACGACGTCCAAATATTAATCAGAGTTGGAAACTTACGTTCCTCGCTAGATTACCTGACTACTACATTTTAACGTGCAGCAGAAAATACTGAACGAATCCTGTATTGTATATCTCTGTCATACTCATAAATGGTCGGTAGTTCTAGAAAATACTGGCTGTTTTCATAAAACAAGTTTATTTTTCGTGATTACGAGGACTTTGTTTTACACGACTGTAGGAAGCTTTGTGATTTTGGTTGTTAGCTTGTGAATTGCAAAAAGAAAGCTGATGGGATTGGTCCTTGCTAAAAAGCATGAGTTAGAAGATATTATTAGGATATAAATTCCTTACAATGATTACAAACTAAGAATCCGGGATGAGATTTATTACATTTTATATATCACCAATCAGAACATTATCTTAAAAATCGACTTAGTTCAGAACAAAGATCTTCTCTGTAACTAAGGCTCTAGACAGACGGACTGCATTTCAACTGCAATCCAACTGCAAATTTGCAGTGTGCAGTTCACACGACTGCACGCCGACTGCAATTGGACCGCACGGTTGGTTTGCAGTTCTATTGCAGTCGTGTCAACTGCATTCAAACTGCATCCGAACTGCAAATTTGCAGTTGGATTGCAGTTGAAATGCAGTCCGTCTGTCTAGAGCCTTAGAACCGCCTCCATTGCACTCAAAATATTTGTGAGTCGGCAAGGGGTAGCGGAGACTGACCAAGGAGCGCCGGACAAGTATTTAATCGGTTATGACTATGACGCAAAACACGATTCGCATTTTTTTTTTTATGTGTGGGGCCTACTCTTGACCTCAATCTAGTCCTGAGGACAGAGATGAGGACGACGATGGAACGAGCTAACCCAAAAGAAGCCTATTAACTCGCGACTTAAATAGATTGGGGTCATATGAATTTGGGAACACCGACGAAGGCAGGGAATTCCATTCCTTGGCTGTGCGCATAATAAACGATGTAGCAAAGCGCTTCGTGCGAATGTGTGGAACATCGACAAGGAATGGGTGATATCCCGCAGTACGTCTGGACTCCCGATGAAAGAAGCGAGATGGTGGAATGATCTCGTGGAGCTCTTGGGCACACTCACAAAATATACAAAAGATTTCGCAAAGTCCGAAAGATGGACGTATAATCAGTCAAACTTTCTGCAAATTAAACTTTTTATTTCAACATAATGTTTTGTCAGTCGGGCGTTCTGCATCAAGACCATAGCATCGCCACTCTTAAAGGCTAATGCCCCCGGAGCCGGTAATGAACCTTTCCATTACCGAAATTCTTTAGCTGCATAAGCTAAAGTTTCAGCTGAAACTCGTCGTGGCATCGCTTCGCAGGTTGGCAATGTGGCATCCATGTCGCCGCTTCGTTTAGCGTTAAGTAAACTACGTCGGTGCCAAAAGGTAGAACTGAAACTATGCCGCAGTATTCCTCATACTATGTAGAACGAAACTTTGTCGGTGGGTTAATGTATTAATGTTTTTATAGCTGTAACTTTGTAGTGTCGATCTACTTATTGCAGTTATTTCTTACTTCATTGCTTTAAAATATTAAATTTTATGACTATAAACACGGTTTGAAGCTTTCACGGTTTATACTAAATTTACACTGTCACTAACGGGATACCTTCCGTGATTTTCAACTATTGTAAGGTCCCGATATTTCGACGCTGTTGCAAACGCCGTAATCGCGGGATGACTTTTTCGCCAACCCGCAGTGGCTGGTGGCCCCGTGGTGGATTACGGCTCACTTCCTCTCACGGAGAAGAGACCTATGTCCCACAAGTGGGACCATTATAGGCTGTTAATGCTTTTGACTGTTCATGCCCGTCGTATCGATTTTTGAGCGTTCAAATTGCACCGAAACGGTTTGGCAATTTGCATCGAGGGCGGTGTTAATCAATTCGCTTATCTTTCCAGTTTCAGATTATTTAAAGATGCCCAGTAAATAACTTCGTTCCTTAGATCCCGGTTGTCCCAGTACTTTTCACTATTAGTTAGAAGCTCGAAAATCTTTCACCCGAATTGGCTATTGCCCAACAGCTTGGTGTGCCTACATACATGGTACTCCGTGTGTTAAATATAGTTATTTATTTTATTTAAAAAAAACTCACAGCTGTGTTAAAATCGTTACTATTTTAAATCGTAATTAGTTTTAGTCAGATTGACTTGTCAATATGTCTCGGGATCGAGTAGTGTGAAATTAATAAAGGGAGGCCCTAGACCCGCAGTACGAAGTAGGGACAACACAGGCAGTGGGCAACATAATTAATAATAAATTTTACACGAATGTAGGTGCGTCTGCCCTGGGAACACCTGTCGCGTTTATCATCAAACATTTTACAAACCTATTTGAGACGGAGCGTGAACCCACGTGACAATTACAGTGAAATAGATGAGCAGTTCAAACAGCAGGCTTGTCTGACACCTAATAACCTAAATATTGCGTCCCAGGCGAGCGGTGTGGCGCTGGCTTTATACGGCGCTCGCGTGATACGACGCCATATCAAATCAAATACTGTTGTGGGGCTAGGAGAAGAGCGACAAAGTGGACATGTGCATTAACGAATTAGTTCAAAACAAAGAAGGGATTGTACCATTTGAAACTTTTATTGCAACAAGAACCCGACTACTGAAAAAAGTAAAATCGACTCCTCCTATTGTTGAAGTCGGTTGAAATGTAATCTATGCTACCCGGGCCATAATAACGAATCGATTGACACCTTATTAATCAAAATCGGATGAATACTTTAGGCGCTACAGGAAACATACGTAAATATAAATATACATACATAGACTGCTAAAATCATAACCCTTCCTTTTGGCTTCACCGTTGTCGGGTAAAAACCGTTCATGCGCCTCACTGAGCTTCTGTGCGGTTTTCTGCTTTCTTCAAGTTGATCTAAAAGAAACACTAGGAATAGTGGTGACAAGTTTCAGCTAAGCCGTTGACGTTAAGCTGTCAGTTGACGTTAAGCTGTCAGTTGACGTTAAGCTGTCAGTTGACGTTAAGCTGTCAGTTGTCACTACCTTTAAAATTTTACTAGGATAATGACCTGGGGGTCTAAAATGGCCGCTTTAGCAGAATCTTATTATGAATAATATGAATTACGTTTAAATTCGTAAAATTATCATGCTAAAGCGGCCATTTTAAACCCCCTGTTCCGGTACAACTTCAAAAAGAAGCAAAAAGAAGCGTTTAAAAGTGCACATTATTGTTGCTGATTCAAACAAATATTTGGCTTGGTTTTATACTATTTGCTGCCTACCTGCTAACTTAGCAACTATTTATGTATTTACCTCCGACTTCGGAGCCCTACACTCTAGCGTCCACTAGCAATACGACCAGCAGCGTCCGTTACCATGAACTCTGACCTTATGGCCGCAACCTGCCAGTATTCGCCACATCCACCCCAGTTATAATGAATTACGTAATCACATCGATTTGTTACTCAAAACGTGTAATTTACTTTACTTTTTGGGTTATTTTGATTTAGGGCACTCGATCAAATTCTTAGCACGTGAAGTTCCTGACGTTTCGTGAAATAATAAGTGTAGTTGCTTTTCACAGAAGCTGGCCTTTCTTTTTTTCGTGTGGTTAGTGCCCAACCTGGTATTAATACCGGCCATGGGCCTCTTACTTCCAGGGCTGCGGGACTGTTCGAAAGAGATACCGCGGCCCTGGAACATAAAGGGCAAAAGAAGGAACATGGATGGTTTTTAGTCAGTAAAAGTCTGCATTTGATGATTTCCCAACCCAACAAAAAAAAAAACGGTTTCTTACTTGGCTTTACATGCCGTCGAGAAATATCCTTTAGGCATGCTGGTTTGATTTCCTCAAGATGTTTCCCTTCACCGAAGCAAGTGATAATTATACAAGACGCTCATGTATTCGAAAAATCAGAACAGCGTCAAAATTACAAGTCTTAGGTTCGAACTTGAGACCTATGACTTGGCAGTCCGACGGTCACATCACTGCCTATATACAGAAGCTGGTCTCACAGTCTGGAGGCAAAAATTCTTTCAATGGGAAATACCAACCAACGACAAAATCAACGACCAGTGGTCCACATTAGCATTTGATCGGAAGAACTGGAATTCATGGGGAGAAACCCTTGCCTAGTGGCAATGACGCTGGTTAACTGTCCACTGTAACAGTAACCAATATGTTCGTAAAATATCCTTTAAATTATAATTTGATAAGCATGGAAGCGATGGAAATACTCGTATATACACATACAGCCCACTTATGGCGGTTTAAAACGCCAGTCGAACTAGCAGGCTGAAAACAGAAAACGTAGCGCAGGCAATTTAGCAACCTAGTCCAACAGCATGCTGCGATTAGATCTACTGCATTGTATAGATATTTCATTTAATATTAACTATATACTGGATAGGGATAAGTGGAAAGAGGGAAGGGAGGCGTTTGCCCAGCAGTGGGACATAACTGTCTGATAACTATAATAAATTATACCCTGTAGAGGAGCTCGTGGTTAAATAATAACAGCCGCTCGGGTCAATCTTAAGGTTAAGCCGCGCTTGCCTAGGTTGGTCTGTGGATGGGTGACAACCCCATTACATACCGAGTTTCCTCCGTGCCTGGGAAAGTACGTCAAGCCGTTGGTCCCGGCTGTCATTTATAGATCTTTAACAGTCGTTACAGGTAGTCAGTGGCTCGACGGTCTGACAACCAGTCTTACCAAGGTTTATCGTATTACCCAGTACTAACTGAGTTGTGGAGGTCAGATAGGCAGTCGCTCCATGTCAAATAGCAGTATTCAGCTGCATCCGGTTAGACTGAACGCGGACCCCAACATAGTTGGGAAAAAGCTAGGCAGATGATGAATTAACTATACCACAGCTTTCTCATTATTAGCACGGAAACTCAAAGAAAAACAAACTAACAAAACCTATTTTAATAAACAATAGAACACCTTTTAACAAAACTCTATAATATTTACTTTAATAATTTATTTAAGACTTGTACAAAGAAAAGTTAATCCATTAAAGTCGTTATTATTTCAATGAAAACAGTACAGTGAAGTCTGGGTTTGCCAGAGGCTTTAAAAAGGCTATTTATAAAAGTTTTATTACCCACAATACGACAGGAAAGGCATTTAAAATGAGCTGGAAGATATATTTTCTAGAGAAATGAGGTTTTCTTCACCTTGAGTGCATTTTATATTTGTGATACTGACAGCATTAAATATAATATTTGCCTCTCATTTTCTCACGGCAGAGAAACTAGGTACTCTTAGGGTTCCGTACCTCAGTCGGCAAATACGGAACCCTTATAGGATCACTTTTTTGTCCGTCTGTCTGTCTGTCCGTCGACCCTTTTTCTCAGGAACGCGTGGAGGTATCAAACTGAAATAAATATCAAATACTCAAGACTAATAGGAGCAATGAAAAAAACATCTTCTAAGTCAACGCGATCAAAAGATATGATATGATATAAAAAAAAAGTTATATATCTTTCTGGTATTGTCATTACAGAAACTGAACTTTTATTTAAGAATTATGAGTATGGTATCTGAACTGCCTCATTCGTTGGTCTAGTTGTAAACCACTACTACTAATCTTAAATTCAAAAATAATAATAAAATAATATGATTTTAATTTTTTCTTAAATTGTTGACATTCTGAGAATATTTATTGATCGACTTGCTTTGATTTTTGTAATTTTAATTAATGTATTGTTATAATTTTATATACTTAATTCAGGTATTTATTGCAAGTTATTAACTGAATTTAATTTAAATTGATAATAATATTTGTACGCCAAATGGCAAAAAATAGAGCACATACGAAAATGTAACATCTCACACACTCTGTAATTACCTGTGTTGACAAATAAACATTCTGATTCTAATTCAAGTCTTGGTTTCGCTTGCCAGTTTGGGTAAAGTGTTATTCGGTTTTCTCATCATGAATTTCTGAACATGTCACTGCGCAATTTGAGTTCGTAATCTGCTTGGACGAGGCAAAAGGATCGTAGCTGGTGACGTTCTGTGGTTTCTGCCTACCCCCATGGGAAATGGGCGTGAGCTTATGTATGTGTGTGTGTCATCATCATCATCATATCAGCCCGGAATCACCCATTGCTGGGTATAGGCCTCCCCTTTCTTCTTCCACACTTCCCTGTTCTGTGCGTCCCTTATCCAGGTGTTTCCCGCGACAAAGCCTTGCTCCAACGGCCAACTCCGCGTCTAGCCAGATGTCCTGCCCAGGTCCACTTGAGGCGCACCGCCCGGTCGCCGACGTCGTTGACTTTCGTTCGACGGCGGATTTCGGTGTGTACACACACACCGAAATCCGAAAAAGTCGGCACAAAATGTCAACACTCAAAATCTCATAACAATATCATTAACACTAGAAACGGGATATTTACCATGTCCACTGTTTGTTTTGAGTTCCCGTTGATATCCCGTGTCTAGTGTTCATGATAATGTTAGTCACCATGACAGTTTAAAAACTTATATCTCATAACAATCTTTCAATTTATTCAGTAAACGTTGTAGCAACAACAAAATATTGGAAAACCATTTCTGTCCCCGATATCGATTCTAGCCCATTAGCAATCCACAAGCGTCATAAAATGAATTATAGCTGTTCGCCGATCCGCCATTTTTTCGCAAACCATAAATTTTCTTTATCGCGTTTTTAGGGTTTGGGATGCAAGTTTTTTCGGCGATTAATTAATATTAAAGCGATTTGGCAGGGCGATAAAGAAAGTTGGGGAAAATGGGAGTTGTTTTAAAGATAACTGAGACAAAGCCACCTTAGACTGTGCTTCATTTACGTCGCCCTTAAGACCGGGGATTTGTAGAGCCTGACATTGAACTTGTGTAACTGCAACTAAGGAAAGATTATTTGTTTGGAAAAAACTGTTTTGGACACGCGTGGTGAATAACAGCATTTACAGCCCACTCCTTCTGACAAAAGTGGCCTGTGTCCTAACAATTGAACACCACACAACATGACACGCTTAAAATGCTTATGAATTAGTATGCTTTGTTTTGTATCTGTGGCTACCAGGTACTGGTATCTTTCAAGCTAGATATTTTACACAGCCAGGTACTGAATCTGACTTTTACAAATATTGAGAGACCGCAACTTACGCTGTACAGTCGCCCTTTCAATCTCTAGCCAAATACTACCCGTATTTGGCTAGAGATCCTCTCAAATCTTTACAAATAAATAAAATAGAAGTGTCTGTTTGTAATTTCAAAATAACACATTACTGAATGCATATGAAAGTACGAGTATATACAGTTCTCATAACAAAAAAAAAACTTTTTTTTTTGATCTTTCTGTCTGTATGTTTGTTCTCAAATTTCAAGTTAATCTCCAAAAGAGCTGGACCGATTTTAACGAAACTTTTACTGGCAGATAGCCGATGTTATAACTGTGTAACTTAGACTTACTTTTCTTTTGGAAAAAGGGTTGGGGTTCCGTGCAAAAAAATGAAAACCCTTGAAGTTGTTAACAAAATCTGATTCAAATAGGGAAGTAATACAATTATAATCATTTTACGCGGACGAAAGTCGCGGGCTACAACTAGTAAATGAAAGAAAATAATAAAAAAAAAAATAATGAAGAAACAAATGAATGAAAAAAAAAATGAATAAGAAAAAATGAAGAATAAAAAAAATGAAATGAATGAAACGAAAATGAAAAATGATGAATGTTGATGTATGATGAATGTTGAATATGTAATGAAGTTATAGATCAAACATACTCCAAACTCTTAACAGTATCAATTCTGTTCCTGGATGTCACAGTAATTAAAGTCCACAGTTAATTTGAGAGGCTTAACGAACGCGACCTACTTTTCACTTGTTCAACATTTAACGCCTTTAAATATAGCTATTGTTAACTCCTATCAAGTTTATTTTCTGTATCAAGAGAAGATATTGTTGCAAGTTTGTTAACAAACTGTTGTTTCTATGGATATTGTGATTAAAGTTTTGTATAACTGTCGATTCGTCTTGTAAACCGCCTATCTTTGCTGTCACGCAGTTAGTTAAAATGGTTTTTTTTTCAGTGTTAGAAACTACAAGAGCTCTTCCTTATTTATTAATTAGCTCCGATTAAGCTCAATTAAAATTTCGTACAATTTTAAGAAAGTTATAGCCGTGATATAGGTATATGCTTAGGGATATGGCTACATCCCAGAAGATAGGATTTATAAATGTCTTACTAAACTGATTTAGTGAAATAACTATGAAAAACATTTTACTGCCTAATGATCACCAAAGTGAAAACCCCATTTTAATGTGTTTTATAACCAGAAATGTTGCTATCCTATTAAAACAAATGACTCCAAACTATGGCGTAGTCGACGTAGCGCCGCTACACGGGGCTTCTATTTCTGTCTGCTGGTTTTACAGTAAGTTACTAGACAGCGAGTGAAGCGAGCAAACTAAGACCCCGCCATCCCCTTCGTGTTAGGTCACTTCGAACGTAACCTGTCCGTGTCGGGGTGCCCCAAGTCGCGAGCTCGTTGCGCTCGCTCTTGCATCAAATATAGTACTTATAATTATTTCACAAGATTAGTTTAGAAAGGTAGTTATAAATCTTATCTTCCGAGATATAGCTATTTCACGGCTATAACTATCTTACTGCGACATATACGCACCGTCCCTAAATGATTTGAAATAACGGCTGGTGAATTATCGCCACCTTTAGCCAAGACCTCACAAAGGGCAAATGCGATTGAAAATATTCTCTGAAATCTAACTTAACAAATTTTACATAAGGAACCCTATTCCACATAGTTACATACATATAAATAGCTTGAACCTTCTGCATCATTTATAATTTTGACAATAAACTACAAATTACACACACATTGTAAGTCGCGTCTTATTTCTATGATTTACGAGCGAAAGCCCGGTTTATTTCATTTTGTACGGGTCCTTTCTCGCCCAAGTTGTAAAAGCCATCTGTTGACAACAATTGTTGTTGTTATTTAGAAGAAAAAAAACGTTAATATTGCGCTGTCTAACTATTGAATTGTTTTCTAGCTTATTGAAAAGATCTCGTTATAATGTAACAAATTAGCAAAATTAACAAATTAGCCAAATTAATAAATTAGCAAAACTAATTAAAGGGCCTCAGCAGTGGGACACTTCAAAGGCAAACAAGAAAATCCTTCATTTCATAGTTTCTGACCATTTAGTACTTCTCTCTAAAATATACCTTCATGCCATGTAAATGATGAATTATAAGCATACCAGCATCAAACTCGTGCCTGCTCGTTATTAGGGAAATACCTGGAAGTACAACACTGAAGTATGTTCCACAAGTTTATTATGAGCTCAACTTTGACGTCAAAACACTCGTAACGTGACCTTGTCATATTATATTGATATATAAATTGAAAGACAAATAATGTCTGCGTACTTATGTCCATCTACATCTATGATGTTCAAGACTAGTAATGTTACCTCTGTCTGCTACCAGGGCCGGTAGTCTCGACATAGATACCGACACTGTCGCAAACTTTCGATCGCTTAATAATAACGGAAAAAATCGGTTGCAATAATGTTGCTTGCGAGAAATGCAAGTCTGAACATTCAAGATGCGTTTCTCGCAAGCATCGTTATTGCAACCGAATTTTTTCGTTCTTATTAAGCGATCGAAAATTTGCGACAATGTCGGTATCTATGTCGAGACTGCCGACCCAGGTAGCGTTTCTGTATTAGTCTGATCGGAATAGGTGCCGATGTTATTACATTCACACATTTCAGCTTCGTCTATAGGGGTAGGTAGTAGAGGTAGTGAACCAGCGATACCTTTCTTTTTTTTTTTTTTTTGGTGGGTGGGAAATCATCAAATAACCCTCCCCCCGCCCTGGGCGGAGCGGAAGGGAGTGTCAGACTCTTACTGACTAAAAACCACCCATGTTCCTTCATTGGCCCTTTATTTTCCAGGGCCGCGGTATCTCTTTCGAACAGTCCCGCAGCCCTGGCAGGCACCGGCCCTTGCGGGCCCAACCAGCGATACCTACGGTAGCAATTGGAGATGCCTTATGTAGGCGATGGCTTCGATAAAATTGTCTTAGGTGGCACCAACCTTACCGAATTTCTGTCATGGTGGTCTATTTCTGCGGTTACTAGCCAGTAACCATCGCCGCAATATATATTATAGCCCACAAGTACATGCCCATGTGCGCCACTTACTATCGCGTAAAGTAAAACTTTATCTATTCATATTATCAAGTTATAGGCACTGATAGCCTAATGGTGTACCGTCAGACTTCCGAGTCATAGGTCTCAAGTTCAAACCCAAGACACACCTCTGAATTTTCGGATTCATGTGCGTATTGTATAATTTTCACTTACTTTGGTGAAGGAAAAAATCGTGAGGAAACCAGCATGCCTGAGAGATATTTCTCGACGGCATGTAAAGCCAAGTCAGAGGCCCATGGGTGGCATAAAAACTCTGACACCAGGTTAGGCACTAACCACACAAAAAGAAAGAAAGATCAAGCGACGATAATGCATAATCGTAGTTTCAAAAACTCTTTAAAATCTAAAAACTGAGCTACACTACCAAATCCTTACATTTATAAACGCCTGGTACTCCCAAATCTATAAAATAAAACTATGAAAGTGCACAAAGCGAGGGTAGGTAGAGGAAACCTGCTGAATACTTGATGTGATACCTCAAGAGAGCTGGCGAGAGCTCGGCTTACATTTCCAGAAATATTACTGAGTTAATACAGGAAGATATATTACAATGTTATTCATTGTACCTTGAGGAAGCAAGGTAAATGATGAACAAGTTCAAAGTAGACTTTGTTAAATGTCACTTCTGAAACTTTTAAGTGTCAGGTAATTGAGAGTTCAAATAGTAAACTATGGTTGAGATTACCACTGAACTTTGACAACCAGTCTTACCAAGGATATCGTATTACCCAGTGGACCAACTGGGTTGTGGGGGTCAGATAGGCAGTCGCTCCATGTAAAATATTGGTATTCAGCTGCATCCGGTTAGACTGGGAGCCGACCCCAAGATAGTTGGGAAAAGGCTAGGCAAATGATGAATGGTTGAGATTACCACTGGGTTTCGGGGTAGTATCAAGGTAGTTTTGAAAATACAGGGACAGGCGTTATGTCTTTGCATTAAAAAAGTCGCATTAAGGTAAACATATAATTTGCTTTATATCTTTACAACTATAGAACTCAAAATACCCCTGAGAACCCCTACACGCCAACGTCAGGCACATTTCTTAATAGCATAACCTAGAAAACATAATTATTACTCAAGTTCTAGCTTCACAAACAACATCAAATGGTTTCAGGAAACAACAGTCAAACAAGTTAATTACTGGAAAACATACATACATAATTATGTTTTAATTAATTGTTAATTAAACACAATTGTGGAGTTAGCGAAGTGAAGACGAGATTCCAGAAAATTCTTAGAAGATGATGAGTCTAGGTCTAATTAATGTAATATTCTGAGAATTTAATGTCGTATTTTCTCGTAGTCAAGTGCACAGTTAATTTCCACTCAAGTGTGTCTACACTTGAGTGGAAATTAAGTGTAGTAGATGAAAATATAAATATCAATAATATATTTAAAAACAATGAAATAAGCTGTACCTTTGTACTCTTCTATCTTAATGTAATGTCCTGTTAAGGTGAATGCTCCAACCAGCCCGCGAAATTCAAAATTTCTTGCGTTTTTTGCAATTTGCAGGCCAGTGCTAGGTTGTATGTTGATTAAAATATTATTCGCGGCTGTAAGACGTATGTAGTTACAGAATTATAATCATCAAAATCACCAATACAACCCTCCAAGTTCATAAAGGCGTAGGAACCAAAAAAAAACAGAAAAAGTCATTCCTACAGCTTTATGAACTTAGAGCGTTTTATTGATGATTTTGATGATTATAATTCTGTAACTACATATGTCTTACAGCCGCGAATAATATTTTAATCAACATACAACCTAGCACTGGCCTGCAAATTGCAAAAAACGCAAGAAATTTTGAATTTCGCGGGCTGGTTGGAGCATTCACCTTAAGTATTTTGTATGTACATAAATAAATAAATATATTAATATTATGCAATGGGTATTTATAATCACACCAAGGAATACAAGGGTCATACCGACAGATAGTTTTGATGGTTCCTTCCCACTGCCGTCTGAAGGTTGAAGGTCACCTGTATGTGCGAACGAAAGGCTAAGGAAATGTGTACGTAATACGGCTTGTGAAACCGCTTTAAATAATTGCCCAAGTAACACATATAAAAAATGTGATTTTATAAAGCGAACCGCTTACAATTTAACATACTTTAAAGGTCTCTGGCGGGGGTTTTCTACCACACAAAGTATCTGGCAGTGGAGGTGGAGATTCATCATCCTTATGTAATATCAAAAAATCACGCTTTACAACTTTGTTACCTGATATCTGCCAAATCCACCACGACACACGTTTCGTAATATCCAATTGATCTTTTGATTCTTCCGCAGAAAAAAAACAGCTTTTATCAAATGACGAAGATCTGGCGTTCATGGGATCTTGGTCCATTTGCACAGACTTACTAACCAGGCGTGTCACTGCGGTCTATCAAAGCGATTGAGTAGCTTTCCTTCTTCAGCTTCATTGTAACATAATTTGAAGTGTATCCATAAGGATCAGAGAGCAGCGGTGGCCCAGTGGTGGCGGCCCCGACTTACGAACAGTAAGTCGTGGGTTCGAACCTAGGCAGGCGCATTACTTTGTGTAATTTATTTTATCACCACTGCTCTCAAAAACGGTGAAGGAAAACATCGTAAGGAAACCGGCATGTCCTAGAACCAAAAATTCGAAGGCATGTGACATCTACCAACCCGCACTGGGCCCGCGTGGTGGATTATAGCCCATTCCCTCTCTAGAGAGGGCCGTGTGTCCCAGCAGTGGGAACATTAAAGACTGATTATGCTATGCTATGCTTATGCCGTAAGGATAGGTGGCTGATGGAAACAACTGTTCATTCCCAAGTTCCTTTTATTAATGTCCAATTATAACATACGAATCATATTGCTAACTTAAATTACTTAGTTACTAGAAGATAAAGATAAAAGATAAAGATATATTTATTTTGTAAAACATGAGTAGGTAGGTATGTATAAGTACACTATACCAGGTCTTATAAATGAAAGAAAGTGGCTACATGTCTTGCCATATAGGAATGGCGTACAAAAATATGTTTGTTTTAAAAAAATAGGGTAAATTCAATTAACATAAAATTAAAAAAGAAAACAATGACTTAGACAATATAAAATTAAAAAAGAAAAACAATGGCTTAGAAAAAAAATGGCTTATTAAGTAGAGTAAACTTAACAGACTAAAAAATAGAACTTGTAACCTAAAACATTAAATTTAAATGAAATGTCGTAACTAATTTAATTGTCGATGCATTGGTTTTTATTCGTTTAAAAATTCCGTTAAGCTGTAGTAGCATTTGGCTAGAAGATTTTTTTTAAGCTGTAGTTTAAAGAGTCTAGTTGGTAACTGCTTAATAAGATTGGGGATTATAATATAGATAATTGGTGCTAAATAGAAAATTCTTTTATGCATCAGTGCCGTGCTCGGCCTAACTATTTCTATTCTAGCCTGAGATTGTCACGACGACTGCGGATGGTAACTTCTGACATTTTTTTAAATAAATTAGGATTCGCTTTAACAAAATTAGCTACTTCATATATAAACAAGGAAGGCAAACTTAAAATATTATGGTTAATAAAAAAAGGTTTGCAGCTATCGGTAACTTTTAGACCGAACATTGCCCTAATGCACCTTCTTTGGGACTTAAATATTATTTCTTTATTGACAGAGTTTCCCCAGAATTAGATTAGAATATTAATGCTTTTCTTGCGAATCGTGACATGTTATTGGACCGACGACTGTCTTAATGGAGATCAGCAAAGGCATGTCCTTACAAATTAAAAACTATTAGTATTTGAGATAACCAGCTAACTTATAAGACGAAATGGTGATCAATGTGTGTTTTTTAAATGACAAGACTTAATTTTCGAAAGTCATTAAAACAAGAACTGACTCCCAACCAAACTTAAGGCACTAAAACTATCAAGAGCAACATTTTTAATCTCATACAGCTGTAAACCTCAGCATTAACTGTGATAGCTGCGAGAGCGCTTCTAGACCATTACTTGCGAAGTATTGGAGTAGTGACTGCAAGTACACTGTTGTAATGTGACTCAGAGCACTACGGACGTGTATTGTCGATAATATGTGCTCGCTTATATTCTTTGTCGATTGGATGCCTATTGTATCTTGGAGTTGTTAGACATCTGAAGAGGTTTACAATTAAACTGGGTGGGAGGGACACCGACGCCCTAAGATGAAAAAAAACTATGTGGGGGGTATTCAGATTGGTGTACTGAATACGTAGTAACCGTTCATCATTATCAATCTCTTGCTCTTGCCCCAATCCATTTGGGATCGGCGCAGCATGTCTTCTTCTTCCATACTTCCCTATTACTCGTCATCTCATCAGAAACCTCCTTTCGTGCCATATCATTCTTCACACAGTCGATCCATCTTTTCTTTGGTCTTCCTCTACTGTCATACCCATCTACAATCATACTCAAAACTTTCCTTACGACATTTTCCACCTAAAATATATGTGCTTATTCGTTACCGAAGAAGTTAGTAAACTTTACCTTACATTCTGTAAAAACTGTGACTTTCACAATACAAAGTCATCAATATAATTACTAAATGAACTACAATCAAATAACTACAAGTAACTTGTCCATAACTTTGATACAGTCTTTACTCAAGTACGTAATCTCACGACATTTTCTTCATTCCTTATTTCATCCTATGGAGTATCACTAGCTAATTTTTAATTTATTTATTTATTTTATTTGGCTCTTCAACAATGAGTACACTATTACATAGATAGTAAAACATTTCAAGCTTAAGTCTAAGTGCCCCATTACTTAAAGAAGAGCACTACATGCACAATATTATGCGCCTAAATAGCTAATTAAACAGTGAAAAAAAGAATAAAAATACAAATATAAAATGAAAACAACAACAGTATCGATAACATTAAGTTAAAAAAAAAAAAAAATTTTGCAAATTTCATTTAAACAATTTCCTGAGAGTAGGCACAGATGTATGGTATAAGTCGATGTCTTCATCGTGTTCTTTGTAAACAGCATACATTCTATTTAGTGAGCAATGTTGCCTTAGATTTGTATTGCATTTGAATTTATTTGACCTCAATAAGATTGAGATACTAAACTAATACCTACATAAAAACACACAATTGGATTAATAGAAGGCAGGCTTGAGCTTGATTTTATTACAGGAGCACTTACCTTTTACAGACTACATACACCATCTAAATAGTGCTACGCCGTAGCCACAAAGTAACACGGTGCGTAGCACAGCGACCCGTACAAAGCTACGGCCGGCAGAGTCCAGCCTATGTAATCAGAGGTTAAGTGAAACCGCTACAAACACAACGGATGGCGCAATCGCCAAAACGCAATCGATTTGCAATTTGTTCCGGAGTTTTGACTAAATCTTAACAGAGGGATGAGTCTAAATAAAACCTAAAACTTCAAATGTGTTCAGTAAGTTTTTTTTTTTAAACTTTGCCCCACACTAGGAATTTCTCCTGTATCGTGGGTTCATTTACAAACATTTAAACTCACATACACAAACAGCCAGACCCGGAACAACTATCTGTAGGCCATACAAATATTTGTTCCGTGCGGGGATCGAACCCGCGACACGCAACTCAGCAGTCAATCGCTCAGCCACTGCGCCAACCGTGCCGTCAAGTAGTAAGGACTCCTAGTAAAAAGTCTAAGCAGATGTATGAGAAGTCAAAATCCTACAAGTAACGTATTTTCGGCGAATGAAGAATGTCGAATAAATCGCAAGTTTCGTAAATTAAGTTGTACGCAAAAGTTTACCTCTATTTTGATCAAAGTCGGGATCTCATGCACATGTAAGTTTTTCACATAAATCTTCAGAATAGTTCCTAGTTCGTACCCATGGAACGATTGCGGAACGTCTCACACGATGCCTTACAAGTTTTGACTTCAAAAACTCATTAAGAAATGTAAAGAGGTTCAGTATCGGGTTTTTAGTATGTTTGTGTGTACATGATTGATGATTGATAGAAAGATAAAGTAATTGTAATTCCCATTATGTATGATTAGGTGCTAATAAAATTCAAATTCGTGTTAGTTTGAAGAATATTTAGCATTTAATTTATAAATGTCAAAGTTTTAAATTGTATTTAGTGGCTCAAGACCTTCAGCCTCCTTACATGTAATTGACGTGAAAATAACACGAACAGATTTTAGTGTAGAAAATTTTGTATATTTACTTAAACATAACTGGCGAAATGTGGGTGTACTATTAATTAGGTACACCTCTGCCTAAGCCTTCTGGGATTACAGGCGTGATGTTATGTTATGCACTACATTTCACTGCAGGCCGGTACTGTCAAAGTGATTTTGGTTTTCCCATCTGGGGGTCTAAAATGGCCGCTTTAGCAGAATCATAATAGGATATTAATATGAATTACGTTTAAATTCTTAAAATGGTCATAGACGTACCTACTATTAAGAATTGTCACCTTTTGACCATTTTACAGAAGCCCAGGAGCCAGGGTTCGTGCGCGGCTGATATAAGATTGCCCCCTATTACATCATCTGCCTAACATTTTTCTCAGCTATGTTGGGGTCGGCTTCCAGTCTAACCGGTTGAAACTGAATACTCTGTTTTTTCCATTCGACACTCATTAAATCGACATCGCCATCTCGTTTTTCTCTCTAATGAACCGAGGTCCGGTAAATCCGCAAGCCGACACCTTGACAAAGGGATCCGGTACCGACACACGTGTTATCTATTACCTCTCAAAGGTCAGCCGCCATGGGGGGAGAAGGGAGACACAAAAGACATCGATTCTTTGTACTGGTGGTGACAGAAGTCTGTAATATATTCTAGGAAACAGTGTTGGAGCTAATGTTCCGTGTAAGTTTCCCAAAAGTTACTTTCTTAGTTTATATTTTGTTCTTTTTATTCTGATAAAGAATAAACTTGTTAATTTGTTGAATACTTGAGTGCTTTTTGTACGTTATCATCTACCTAGCTTTTCCCAATACGTGTGGGTAATAAATTCATGATAAAAGCATCGGACTAGCAGACGTACTGCGGCGTACCATCCACACTTGGTTGATATCCCGACTAGTCGTACTCGGCGCTTCTCCTCCACGTTTATCATGCGCACAGCCAAGGTGTGGAACTCTCTGCCGGCTTCTGTGTTCCCTCCCACATATAACCCGTCTGCCTTCAAAGCAAGAGTGAACAGGCATCTTCTGGGCACGCTCGTTTCATCATAGACCTCATCCATCGCTTTCCACCAGGCGTGATCGAGGTCAAGAACAGGCCCATTTTGTAATAAAAAAAAAAAAAAAAAAAAACGTTTTCGTAAAATATTTAATATTGCCACATGATCCGCCTATTCAATCGTTATTTAATAGTGAAGCACTGTTTTATTATTAATACAAAAATGTAATTTATTTTGCATGAATTTTATACAAAAATGTGGTATATAGGATCTCATATATGAAATAAAACTAGCTACTATTCCGTAGTGGAACTTTCCTTTTAATATTTTCCAGTTAAACCAACAAAATAGGTATGTTTTAAAAGTTAAAGTGGGTTGTGTTACCGATGATACTACGCCATGGTGCGGGTGCGGTCATGGTGGTTGGTATAGTTTCAACCTTCAGCCTGGGGTTGAATAACATTCGTGAGACAAATAGATATAAATAGAGGTAGGTTTTTAAATAAATTGGTGTAATATTGTGCAATGATTTACGTAATATTAAAAGGACGGTATTTGTTTTGGGATTGTGGAATTCTGAGTGTGGATTGGAGGAGTGGAGATTGGATTAAAGGAAGATAAATAAAGCAGAAATATGGAAAACCTCTTCAGAAAATTAAAAAAAAAACTATTTAGTTTAGATGTTAACAAATTGCTAGAAGACAATGAAAATTGAATAAAATGAGGTGTTCTACACTTAAGTTAGTATTCACTTGTAATGAAAGGAGTGTAATAAAATTAATATTTAATTATTTATTTCTGCAAATTACATTAAAAACAGTGCTTCAGTCGTTGTAATTAAATCCTTACTTACACAAACAGCAGAAATAAACAACACAAAATACACAAAACGGGCATTTACTTTACCATAAGGAATACAGACCATTGACCCCCTTTCAGAGGTCATAACAAAACAAAATCCCTGCACTTCCTTCACGAAGGAAAGGTTGCCTTACGTCCGTGCCCTTTACAACCTCTACCCTACGACCCAGTTCAGCGGCCGTTCACCTCGCAAGGTCGCCAGCTGATCGATGACGGCATGCCGCCACCCTTCATGCGTAGTGCTACCTAGGTATACAGCCCTTTACAGTAATTTCACCACTGAAAATAGCATGCCAACAGCAACTTTATTGTTATAAAAATAAAGATCATTCATTGCTGTATTTTTGTACCAAATTCTTATGAATGTTCTCAACTTTTTTTAATGCTATTTTGACAGACTTGACAGAGGCAGCAACTAGTGCAGCTTTTATGACTTTATCAGGAGGGCGCTGTTAGTATACAGTTGTAAAATTGTACGGGGCTCTATTGAAAAAAAAAAATAAGATGGCGGCACTCGTTTCGATTTAAGGCGCGCCAAAGCACCCTCTCCAGGAGCAACTCAACAACAACCTTATCAGAACAAGAATAAAGTTCACTGTGATTTTAAAAAAGATTCAAACTCAGTAGCAAACTATTAAAGGACTGAACCTACCTATTTGCCTTCAACACCTTCGTTGATTTGGAATGGTGATAAAAAATGGTGGAATTATAAATACTATAATGACGGTTATGTAATAGGTGGTCTGGTTTTGAAGGTGGTCTAATATTAGGTGCTGCCAAGCGGAATGTTCTAGATCGAAATAATTTGTCATGAAAGTAGGGTGTGCCTATTTTGGAAATGTGAGTGGTAAATGGATATTTCCCATGGGTGATCAAGTTAGCTCGGCTAATGATGTGTCATTTTTAATTTTCTAGTTTAGTCTGGTTTAAAATGGCTTTAACATAGCTGAAATCATTATTTAGATATTATAGATTAGGTAATGGTAGGGGTTTATGAAGATATCAACCCTAAGTGCATTGATCGTTTGACAAACGACATAATTCATGGATATGTGACGAGTTTAAAATATTAGGATAGGACAAATAACAAAAAAAACCATTCACTAAAACAAATATGGAAGAAAATCCTTCCTAATTTAAACTTTATCCGCGAATCGTGACAATTCATTCGAACCCGGCCCAACGTCAAACAAACAAGCAATAACGTTGCGATAACCGTAAAATTCCGATAAAAACCGTTCTTTACTCTTTAGTACGCAACCAAACGGTTTGTATTCCAGTGTTGCTAGTATTAACGAATTACATTTATCTAATGTTCGGGGTTTGGCGCTATTAGGTCGCTCGGTGGACTCGCTTCCTAGTTTTGAGTGTTAAAATGGAGGAATCTACATATTTAGTGTAGACTTTAGTGCTGACCCTGTGTGTAAATCTACTGAACTAAGATTTTTTATAAATAAAATTGAAGTACCTATGTTTCAATCTCTACTTCAGGCAAAGCTACATAAGTTCTAGGTTTCGACAAATTACCTGAATTCAAAATTTACACCCGAAATAAAAATATTAGAAAATGAAAATATGTATATGTGTATGTGTATGTGTGTGTATGTGTATCTAACAGATTTTCTTTTGGTGCTAACTAAACGGAAATTGCGTCTGTCTTGTGAAAAAATTTCGACAATCTTTATTAGGACTAGCTGTTACCCGCGACTTCGTTCGCGTGGAAATTTTGTATGTATGTGAGAGACTGCCTCGTTGGTCGCAAGTGCGACTATTAAACATGAGGACCTGTATTTAAAAAAAATGTTTATTTTAATTACATAAAGCTATATCGCACATGATTTAGAGATCACCTTTTGAGCAAGGCGATGCTTGTGTGACTCCGCTCTTCCACTTAAAATTAAACAATGTATGCAATTGAAAAAAATACAATACAATAGTGTTATTGGGTTATTCCATCAGGAATTTCAGGAATCTGGATTTGTACCCAGTTGGTGGAAATAGGCTCGGCCCCTATCACATGGGAGCTCAACATAACTGGCGAAATGTGGGTGTACGATTGGGTACACTTCTGCCTAAACCTTTGGGGATTATATGGCGTGATGTGTGAGAACTGACTGGCTGATTAAAATGTGATAATGTGGGTGATGACTACAAAAAGAAGTCCCAAACAAAATTAAAAACCGTTTATTTTAGCGCTATACAACTTTATTTTCAAAGTGAACCATCACACGCCTTGTTGGGCACTATTTATTCTAATACCGTTTTGAATACAACATTAAATGACTTAATATTTTCCGCAAGCACGTGCAAATTTTGGGCACTGAACAACCAACACATAATTGACCGTCTGAAAAGCATGGAGTGCACAATTAATTGTCGGTCACTTTTATGGTTTGGCCCTGGGATCTATTGATCGTCGTTACAAAAACCAATTTTAAGGGAAATTGTAACCTCTTAAATTGAAATGGCAAGTTATTTGAAATGTGGGCATGCGGGGAATTAAAACGCTCTGTCTTTTAGCAGCTCCGTTTTTATAATGTTACTGCCCAGCTCTGTGATACGAAGCCTGGTGCCGTTGGTTGCATCAAGGTTTCGCATCACCAGAACTGGAACGCCAACTTTAAGCTCCACGCCTCGCCTTTTAACTCCACGGAGTTTAGAAATTCAACGGGGTAGGCAGTACTATCGTCATTAGCCATCACAGTGTCTAGTGTGTCAGTGTTCTGTCGTCATAAGACGGTCGGACGGCGAGCTAGCCCATTACTCACCGTCCACAGGGTCTAAAGCAGCCGAACGACGCCACCCATCAGCGCCTGGTTGCCGCGGATATCCTGCAAGGTGCGGTTCAACGCCTCTAATGCAGCATGCATTAGAGGCGTTGAACCGCAGCTGCGACATTGTGCACTCGTCCTATAGGCTTAACTTCCACAGCTGCAAAAGGACTCCCCCGTTTTTGGTGATGTTGCATGTTGGGGTATATTCGCTTGCAAGATTCAGCGGCAATTTGAAAATTGAATGTGCAGTCCGGCCACCCTTAAGCAAAGTTGCATCAATGCCCGACGAAGTCACAACCACAGTTATGTGACGGTACGGTTTGCGCAGTGGCTGAGCAATTGACTGCGGCGCTGCACACACACAACGTCGTGGATTTTATCAAATTTTAATTTTGTTTTAATTTTTAGAGATTTTTATTCATAATGGGTTGTACGTAGTACTTATTACTTCCATGCAAAGAGTAAACACAAAAGGAAAAATAAAACCAAATTCATTATCAGCCATTCCGACTACACTTCGACTAAAACCTATTTTTTTACATAATAAATAATTAAAATCGCGTATGAGGTTACTAACTAAATTTTAAACATTAATATCTTTTGCGTCTGTTGGTCGATTTTGATGAAATAAACACTAAATGTTACTCGGAACAATGCTTCTTATGTTTCAATATTTCGATTTTGAATATAATGAGGGGTTTTTACGTGATGCGCGCACAAACATACAGACAAACCGACAAACCGACAAACAGACAAACCGACAAACAGACAAAAATTCTAAAAATGATAGAAATGGGTTCTGTTAGTGCTCCTTTAACACCCCTACTACTTTTTTTCTAAATATTTTCAATGTACAGAAACGCCACGTCTACAGATTTATTATATGTATAGATAGAATGAAATACCTAACTCCCTCAAGGCCTGTCCAAACTTTACTGAAAATAAACCGTTAGAAATTATAAAAACTTCACAAAGTTTAAGAAGAATGATGATGTAGATAATGCAACTCTACTCTTAAGAAATTTTAATTGAAACCTTTAAGTAACTCCGTGGGTAGTGAACTGTAAAGAAAACGCTAAGTTTCTAAGTAACTGCTTATCATTATACGTCTCACTGTCACGATTCTTCTGAAAATCGTTTGAAAAGAAAATTAAAGATAATAAAACTCTTTTTTAAGGATTTTTCCGGCTTTTGTCTTTAAGCATTGGGCCTGTAGTTGAATGGAATTAGAAGTGTTTTAAATGAGGGCACAGTGTTGAGTTGTAAACTTGCTACCTAGTAGAATATGCGAGTTTCTGAGACGTACCTATAACATCATAATCATGACTATTTTAATTGATTGATACCTTGGCTAGTATTTAGTGTATAGCTGTGACTTTTTCGAATACTTGAATCTGAGTGAGATTCAAGTATTCGAAAAAGTCACAGCTATATATAAGGTGTAAAAAAATTAACTGCAAGAACTTCGTCCACATACTCGTCATCGAAAAACAAACACATTACAAAAAAAAATTTTTTTTTTGAGCACTTTCTATATTTTCACATTAATAAAACAATTTAGTATCATATTTTTTGTGCACTGTACGCAGGGCTGCGGGAGGGAATAGTAGCGGGCGGCGGGGGTACGACGCTCGCGCGCGGTATTGGAGCGAGCCGTTAGCGCAGCCCTGCGTACAGTGCACAAAAAAATATGATAGTAAATTGTTATTAATGTGAAAATATAGAAAGTGCTCAAAAAAAAAATTTTTTTTTGTAATGTGTTTGTTTTTCGATGTCGAGTATGTGGACGAAGTTCTTGCAGTTAATTTTTTTACACCTTATATAATTGGAATTTTGCTGTGAACCGGTGTCTACAGTCCAAATATAATTGGTGTTAATGAGGATAACTCTCAGGTCTTTTGACCAAGAAAAAATCATGAGGAAAGGGTCTTCATGCCAGAAAGATAGCTAACTAAGGCACAAAAACACTTTACCACACTCACATTTTTACGACAAAAGCGCTTACAAAACTGTACTTGCCTCCAATACTGAAGTTTATGTTGTTTTCTTACGCCATCTCAGGTGGGATGCTGTTTAATATTCCTGAAAATGCGCATAAAACTTTACGATAATGTTCGGGACACAATGAATACTTATTCTGTGATTATGTATTGCCTGGGTAAAAAGTTTGTGTACATTTTGTCAACAAATTCTTTGCTCAATGTATCATACAACTTTCGAGTTTGAATTGTGACGGGAGCTATAACGCCACATACATCATCATCTGCCTAGCCTTTTCCCAACTATGTTGGGGTCGGCGTCCAGTTCAACCAGATGCAGCTAAATACCATTATTTTACATGGAGCGACTGCTATCTGACCTCCACTACCTAGTTAGTACTGGATAAAACGATACGCCTTGGTCAGACTGGTTGTCAGACTTTCAGGAAACTGACAAACTACGCAATATACCCGACGTTACGCAAAATCCTGCATCGCGCAAGTAGATTATTTTGCTAGATTAACAGATAACACTCATCACTCACTCACTCACTCTCTCTCTAACTGGGTTGTGGAGGTCCGACAGGCAGTCGCTCCATGTAAAATACTGGTATTCAGCTGCATCCGGTTAGACTGGAAGCCGACCCCAACATAGTTGGGAAAAGGCTAGGCAGATGATGATGAACAGATAACACTCATCTGTTCGGAGGATCCTACTTTGTCTATGGAGCATGAGGAACTTCCCACCATATTCCTCTATAGATTGTTATCAAAATATTGCGATATTCTGAACGCGTTTCCGGTACCTATGACCACCTGCAATCCGTAATATATGGCCAATACGTTGCTGACCTTAGTTGGGAAGCAGCATGTGTCGGAGATTTCCCTTCCAATCATATCTTACAAACCGGGACAAAGCAGCTCTATTTTGGACTGTTTAATGAAACTGATACCATAACCCCTGGCCACAAGCTATACGTATCTTGCGTCAGCAACTGTGGATTAAACATTGGTTGAAATCAATCTGTTAATGTCATTTTATACTTCAAAATAGCTAGACCTCGTTGTTCAATAAGCTTTGACTGACCTTCTCCATTGCTTAGAACATGCCATAAGTCACCGCTACAAGACGGTACTCACACGACAGAAACAAAAGACATAAGATTCGCGCGTGTAGTTTGACTCTTGACGCAATTCGCGTCGCAGGTCGCATTGACTGAGTTTTATGATCGAGGCTTAAAAGGTAAGACTTAAAAGGCTCTTTAAGCGTGGTACAAAGTAAAGGTAGGAAAACTTCTCCCAGATTCTAAACCACACAACAGAAGTCAGGGTTAGTACCGCAAGTCTGTATACATAAAACGTCACAATCCCCAGCGGTTCAAGCTACAATACACAAGGTAGATATTTGAACGGTGGCAAGCTTCAACGAGTTTATTTTATATCTGATTCTGAACGGAAAGCTTAGGAGCCACGTACGAATCTATTCCTTTTTTATTATTTCCTACAAAATACAAACGCCGCGGCGGAGCTTGTTCGGAACCAAATTTTATCTGTGTGTTTAGGTAAACCATTATTTTTCTATCAGAACTGTTTGGGATGTCTTGGTCTGAGTGTTTCTTATTCAAAGATTAGATAAGTCGCTTACTGAAACATCTAAAAACCGAGTCATGCCTTTTCTGACGTACGTCTTCTGTGCTAATAACAGCCTTCAACGACGATCAATTGATACTTCTGCACGACGATCGTTGGCTACCGCAACAGCAAAACCGCCCCCATAGACTACTATATATGATATACTTCTACTAACCGCCCCAATCGCTATGACAGTTTGCGCTATTGAGTCTATATTTATTCTGCAAAAAAGAGCCATCAGAGCCATATATAATCTTCGTAGGCGCGATTCTCTAAGGGAACTGTTTAAGGAAATCAAAATCATGACGGTACATTGTCAATACATCTACGAAAACATAATGTACGTTAGAAAAAATCTACATCTTTTTAATAAAAGAGGTGACAGACACAATTACAGTACGAGAACTAGAGACCAATTAGTTCAGCCGGGCTTCAGACTCGCTAAAGTAGACTCATCTTTCATGGGGTACTGTTTAAGATGCTATAATAAAATTCCACAAAGTATTCTTGAACTGAATGAGACGAAATTTAAATCATGCATTAAACGCACACTATGTAAGCAAGCATATTACAAGTTGGACGATTATATCTCTGATAAAAATGCTTGGCTAAATGCCGGTCCTGCTCCACATGGACAGGGGCGCATAAACTGATTAATGGATAGCATTAAATAGTATTGTTGGAGCTGCTGAAGATTGTACAACTATCTTTGCATTGTATAGATTCAATTTCTTTTGGTATTATATAACCGCATAGCCCATATTATGTGAGTACTATGTAATAGAAAGCTATCCTTCGTTGGAAACCTACGTCATTTTTTTTTTTTTTTTGACTTGAATTTGCCCTGGCGGTTAAGTGTATGTCATGCTCACTCAAATGTCTCGCTGATGGTGGCGCGTGTGTCGGATCAGTTAGTTCCCTTCAAAATGGTTGAGTTGAATGGTGCTGATACATGCGTCATGTTCGTGAACGGGCGCTGTCAGTTGTGACTGGTCATCTCTTGGTTGCCACGGCTTATTTGAATTAATTATTTTATTTTTTGAATTGTTCTTTTCCTTGTTTTTACTATGGACACTTTTAACGTGCACATCTTGCTACATCGCTCTCACATAATGTACCATCTAAACATGAATGATGTAACCAAGGTTTTGTAAAAATATTCTGATTTAAAAGAGTGTCCATGGAGTTTCTTGCCCGTTCTTCTCCATAGAGATCTACGTTAGGGAATGGGCAACTACAGTACTTTCACAGTTTTTATGCCTTGTTACTGGGACTGTAGCTAAATTTCATTGTTGTCTTTGTTTCGACAGTTTAAAAGTGCCTGTAACGGGCCTACTTGAAATAAATGCTTTGATTTTGATTTTACAGACACAGTGACACTTTTGGAGATGGTGACATAGTGGAGCAAACCAGTAGTTCTGCCAAGGTATTTTTTGGTTTGACAAATTCGGAAAAATCATTTCGAAGTTTGGTCTTTGGGTTGGTTTTACCTAAGTCAAACCGCAGCGGCATTGTCGATTAAGGTCATTGTCAATCGCAACGCCGCCGCGCCGCTGAAGTTTGCAGTATGCCGTTAGACCGTTGCATTCAGAAATTTTACCTTTCGGTAGCTCGTGACAGTGTGACAGTCTTAATTAGAGCAAGGAGGTACATTAAAAAGTCTATATTTGGTAATACATTTTTAAGGCCAAAATAGAGCAGTGTAATAAACGCAAAATCGGCCAGTTCCATGCATAGCCTAAAATAGAACTTATGTGGGTGTAGTAATATAGCACTGGAATCACTTTGTAGATTAATGACCGCAGGGCACCGTGCGATGTTATGTTATGATATAATTTACAATACCTGTCTAAAATTAGATTTTGCTATTTGATCAGTGGCATATCCGGCAGTCCGACTTTTTTGGCAGATGGAAATATTTCCGATTTCTTTTTTAACCTAGTGATAAAGGGGGCTGCCCATAAGTTCCCATGTTTTTTTGTGTCGATTGACTATCACTAAAATGTGGTCTGACAAGTAAGGCTGAACAGCTCAGTCATTTGCCTCGTTTAAATCCTGGAATTGTCAAGTGGTTATGCTTAATGGGCACGAAATAAGATTAGACAGGACCTGTGAAGGGGCTGCGAACTGGTGTGATACTGGCAGGTTACGTTAACTGAATAAGTTACCTCTGGCGACTATCATACGTGGTTATGTACACCATAAAGTATAGACTGACTATTAATTATGTTGACGAGGCTTATTAGTAGGAGCTCCCTTGCTAAAAGCATGTTATAATTAATAATTAATATCCAATTATTATTTTACTATTGGTTTAGGTATATATGTTGAAAATCTAACAGTATGCTAAAAACGCTTTATAAATTTGCCATAGATTTGCTATATCCGCGTCCAATGAAATTTTGAGACCAACCCTTTGCATCAAAAATCTTTTAACCAAAAGAAAAACAAGAAATCTCAAGAGATAGGTACATGTTGTAGTTTGACAATACATATGTATTTACTATCAGAATCTGTCTATTTTCTTAGGCACAAGGACACATTATTATTCGTACGGACCTGTTTTCTCGATAAACGAAACATGAATTTATTTCTTCTTTCATAATATAAATATGGCAAGGCTGTTTTTTTCACAGAGCACGGAGTCACAACGCCGACCGCCGCTACAGTGCTACTTGGTTATTTTTCTCCGTGGCCACAGTCGGAACTAAAACAGCCATCTTACGTACATACATACATAAACTCAAGCTATTTGCCCATGGGGGTAGGCAGAAACCACAAACCACCACCTACTACGAGTACAATTTCCAGAGACAATTTCACAAATGTTTACCTACAGCGAACTCCTGACAGTGTCATTTAAACGCCAAAAGAATAATTGTCTCTGTGTTATACTGGAAATGAATAGCTTGATGTGTTGCCGTGTGCCGACAGGCATTGTTAATATTATCCATACAAAAACCAAGCTGGTGACAACCGCAATCGCGCTTGGCACTTTCCTAAAGAAACTGACGGTTTTGAAAATGGTCCGTGTAAGCAGTTGTAAGCTCAATATTATGTATATTCAACGCCACAAATTATATCAGTACTTCCGCGGACCGCCTCTAGTTGCTGTTGGTGCGACGTTTCTGTGCTCTGTGGTTTGAAGTCAACCGTAAAGATTTCATAGCATTTGTATAGCTGAGATATGTTTTTAGTTCTTTGTTTTTAGTTTTTAGTTCTTCTTTGTTTTATTTACATTAAAATAAAATCATGCTTAGGTTGGTCGGAAAAAATAAAATATTTATTTAACACACGTATCAGTTTCGTTCTTTTTATGCATATATTTTATTATCTTGAGGAGCTCGTGGCTAAATAAGAACAGCCGCTCGGATCGATCTTTAGGTTAAGCCGTGCTTACCTAGGTTGGTCCGTGGATGGGTGACCACCCATTACATACCGAGTTTCCTCCGTGCCTCGGAAAGCACGTTAAGCCGTTGGTCCCGGCTGTCATTTGTAGATCTTTGACAGTCGTTACAGGTAGTCAGTGGCCCGAAAGTCTGACAACCAGTCTTACCAAGGGGTATCGTATTACCTAGCACTAACTGGGTTGTGGAGGTCCGACAGGCAGTCGCTCCATGTAAAATATTGGTATTCAGCTGCATCCGGTTAGACTGGAAGCCGACCCCAACATAGTTGGGAAATGGCTAGGCAGATGATGATGATTTTATTATCTTGAAAAAAAAGCTGAAACGTATAGGTATCTACCTAGGTACTTACGTGTGAAACCAGTGATCACTGATTGCCTGGTTTTTTTTTATTTTTATCTTAAACATAGACACAAAAACAGAGAGGTACAGTCGACAGCGCATCAAGTTACCACAAACTGACAAATCTTCTCATTCGATTTTGAACTTAACCGTCAACATTTTACGGATTAAAATCATTTGGAGAAAGGAGAAAGAGCACTTTTAGTATCACTTTTTGACGCGTATGGCCATTTGAGTTAATGCATAATTCATAATATTATTTTAATCGATTTTTGACTTAAATTCATTGAAATTATTGGTGGGGTTTCTATTTTCATTTTAATTAGTATTTAATACAATAAATACGTAATTTCTTCCAATATAGTGAAGCGACTCCATTTTCAATTATAATCGATCGATTAAACAGTAACATAAATCGTGGAACAACAAAATAATCTACATTTGCAACTAAAAAGTGTTTATAGTTGTCATTATTATTATTCTTTAATTATGTTACTATTTTTTCATTAAAAAGCAATTTCTAGGCAAAAATAAACCAATTAAGATATAATTGATTATGTTATGACGCCGTAGTCTATTGTTGTGTCACAACACTATTCGATGAAATGTCAAACAAATTGATGTTTCTGTTTAGGCGATTAACACACGGCACCGCGCACCGCCGCGGTTGGCGGTGAAGCGGATCTCATGTCGCATTGACCTCTATTAAATCCGTCGATGCCTAACACACGTACACCGCCTGACCGCGCGTTCGAGCGGTGCTCTCACCGCCACCGCCCCTCCGCGCAGCCGGCCGCGCGGAGGGGCGGTGCATCACACACGGGGCGCCGCATTACCGCTCGAATCATCGTGTGTGCAGGATGTTTTGCAATTTAGAAATGTATTTTGATGTTGAAAAGGTTATTTTAGGAGATTGAAAGTCGCTCTGCTATATGGGACATGAAAAGCACACAATATAGTGATAGAGTCCTTAAAATGAAACAATGGGAAGAAATTGTCCTATTTAGAGTTCTGCTTCGTAAAAATGTATGAACCCAATATCTTCTTTTTTTTTCTTTTTACACCATAAAAGCCAGATTATTGCCACCACTTCAGCGTCCATTCTTGCAGTGTCTGTGATCAAACTGGTCAAATCCGCGTTAAATCCAACCGCGCTGACAGGCGTGTAAACCGCCTTACCGCGCGGGGTGCCGCTACGAAATCCGCTTTACCGCCACCGCCCTCCGCGGCGGTGCGCGGTGCCGTGTGATAAGCGCCTAAGCCGAGAATGTTGTTTTTAGCTTTTCTCTGCTAACAAATATAAAATCGTGTCGCGTTGAGTTTTAGGATTCCTCCACGTCTCAATTTGACTCTTTTTGTGCGTGTACTGCGAAGTGAATTGTTAGAACGTTTTTACGTCCACGGTGATTTGTTCTAGACTTAAAACATGTTGCGCTGTATGAATTGTTCTCTTTTATTGGCACACCCGCTGCCTATTAGACGCCAAACCAGAGAGGCAACGGATTCCATGGTCAATATTTTACGTAATTGGATTTCTCCTACCGCGGTAAGTAATCTATTCCATAACTATCATTTCCTTTCGAATAGTAAAATACCTTCATAGCGAATATTATTATTATTTAAAAATAACGTTCAGAAAATAATGTTTTCACATTATTAATAGTAGATTATCTACGTATGGATTATTCACGTAACAGCTACAGAGTACTTATGAACTGTAAAATATGCACATTTACCAACACTAATAGATAGTTGACTCGCCAACGCACCACCGCACAGGCCGACAGTCCGACAACGACTGGCCCCCACCACCCGGAGCGGTTCTTATAACCGAGCGACGTGCGCGCCCGAGGCAACGTCACAATACTACATACACTACATCCCTTCCTTGTTTCAACCAGAAATATTAATAAGACATTTAGTTTATTATTTTTTATATTATTTTTTTAATAATAATTTATTGACATTTCTGGCATATTTTTTTTTTTTTGATTCATTTTTATCTTCTTCTATGTTTATGTCTCCTGCCACAGGTATATTGTCATGATATTGGAGTTTCAAAAATAATTCTGCAGGAGTTTTACCTGTAAAACTATACATACATACATATATACATAGCCAAATACTCTAACAAAGCTTCTTGACAGTTTTTTAGGATCCACATTTTTTTTTATCGCTTTTGAATGTCGCGGTTGTTACGTTCGACTTCTCCGTTCTGTTGAGGCCAGTATGGTACCGTATTATGCAAAACTATATTTCTTTCAGTATAGAATTTTTTTTTTTAATCCTCGCTGCAGAACTGTCTACCAGTATCAGCTGTTATCGTCATTGGGTTACCAAGTCTGCTAAGAATCTCTTTTAGAGTTTTTATTATGTCTGCACTGGTAATTTTACGACAAATCTTCATTTCCTTGTATCGACTGAAATAATCGACGATTATCAATATGAGACAAGACATGAATTGTGATACTCAAATAGGGAGTGGAAACTGTCTCTCCTAAATACAGATTGCTCAGCAATCTAGCTAGGAGAGCAGCGATATACTCAGAAATTAGTTGTACCTACCACATGTAACTATTAATGCATAGGTACTTTGTAAGGCCCCTCATGTACTACAAAACCTTTATGTACCTAAATAAATTATTATTATAATATGTAATTGCTGCTTGGTAAAGGGCTCAAAAATCAATACATGTATCTACCCAAGGTTCGCATGGTAACGCCTGTCGCTTCAATGGGTTTGGAGAATTTGGACCTGAAACTAACGTACAGCCTTTGCAGCATTTGACAAAGTTCTCAGTTTCTTTGTCAAATCTAGGCTACCATACTTTGGTTCTTAGTCTCGTCTTCATTCATTAGGACTATTCCTGGGTGCCCTTCGTGAGCAGCTGTCAGAACCTGACTGCACATTTTTACCATAACAGTTCTAGTTCCTCTCAATAAAACTCCGTCGTAAAAGCATAATTAATTACCTCTTCATCCCATTTGTTTTTTATACAGGCCTTCCCTTACTTTCAATATTTGCTTGTCTTGCTTTGATGGCTCCATACGAGTAATTTCTTCCAGTGATACTGCTATTGGCCTGCTTGCTTCAACAAGTTGGTGTATATGGTTTTCCGACTTGTCCTCAGACGTTTTATTTAATTTATACAATCTTGATAAACTTTCTGCTATATTTTCTTTGCCAGGCTATTACTTTAAATGTATATGCTTGAAGGTGTAGTATCCACCTTGCTATCCCTGCGCATGGTTTTGATTTAGGACCGAATATAACCTCGAGTGGTTTATGGTCGGTCACTAATTCAAACTCTTTCCCAAAAAGAAAAACATACAAATGTTCCACAGCCCAGACCAGAGCTATGGCTTCTTTTTCTGTCTGGCAATATCGTCTGTGTCCGGTGACCATACGCTATAATGCGAGGTCCATGATCATTAATTTAACTAATACTCCTCCTAGTCCGAGGGGATCGTAGCAAAATAATAACAGCCGCTCAGATCGATCTTCAAGTAAAGCCGTGCCTGCTGTTAGTCTGTGCTAGTTTGGTCTGTGGATGGGTGACCCATTACACATGCCGAGTTACCTCCGTGTCTCGGAAAACACGTTAAGCCGTTGGTCCCAGCTGTCTTCCTGTGGTATGGGGATCCTTCTTAATGGTTGAGAAATTGATGGTACTTCCTCATCGATTGGTACCTCCACTAAACATCCTTGAACTTCGGAAATTCTGTTTTAGTGTCCATTTGGTCGATTTTTAATCCGATTTTAAGTACACGCATAGCATGGCAGTTTCTTTCCCAGCAGATCTCTAGTTCCATCAGCGATGACGTAAAAAGTTAATTTTCTGATCTATCTGCCATTTTTATATTTGCATCAAATGATCCAGGTCAAGGGAACTCTTACTACCATAACCATAAAAAGTCTTATTGCAACTGAATGTAATATTATCCCAGGTAAATATTGTCCCAGGTTTTGTTTGTAATCAAGTTGCGTTTACTAACATTTTAACCTTCATTCTGCCAGTATGGCAATCTAACATACGGTCATCATCGATTTTGAACACATATTGTACGATTGCGGACTCTGTTTGATCTAGCTGATTTGTATAGTTTCTTTTGTTATCTCTTTTCATTTTTTATTTTATTTTCGCTTTGTTTGTTGCTGTTTCCCTCATATTTCCTTTTATTCATTCTGTCTCGTGTCATTGCCCTGCAGAATTGTCTAAAATGTCCCTTAGCCCACATTTGTGGCAATCTTTTTCTTTTGCTGGGCATTTGCCGTCTTGAGACGCGTGTCCTGCGCTCCCACATCCTGTTTTTCTTTTCAACATCTTATCATTATTTTATTTTCCGTTATTTCTGTTTTCATATTCTTTACTCTGTTTATCTTTTCAGTTGATGTGCTGCTTTTCTCGAATTCTTCTATTTGTCGACTTACAACTGCAAGAGTATTTGCTTCAACAATTATATTTGTTAGTTGAATTCTCTTTCTAAGCTCTTTAGAGGAACAATTTTCTGTAATTTGATAGATTATTTGATCGTCTTTGTCCATAAACTGACATTTGTCTGCTTGTTGGTTAAGCCGTAATAGGAATTTTTCAAAGTTTTCATTTGCCTCATGTTTGATCAATCGAAAAAGGTGACGTTCATAGATCTTACTTTGTTCGGGTAGAAAGTATGCATCAAGTTTGGCAATAGCCACTCCGAAGATATCCACTCCATCTGCTGGTGATAAATTTTAATCTGGTATATTATAGAACATTTCCTGCAATTCTAGTCCACCAAAATGTAGCAGCGAAGCACGTTTCTTCTCAGTACTCTCGATGCCAGCAGCTTCCAGGTAGATCAAAAGCGCCTGCTTCCAGCGGTACCATCTCATTCCTTCTGATGAAGGTTCCCCCTCACAATCAAATTTCTCTAACGTGAGATGAGAACTCATATTGTTATTAATTACCTGGAACCAATAAATAAAGGGTTTGCACTAACTGGCAAAGTTTGTCAATTAAATGACCAGTATGTACATAAAAAGTACCACCACTGCTGCCCTATTTTTCCTTTGATAACTGTCATTTTTATGACCAGTAGGTATATTCTACTGCTATTATTGTAATTATCTAATGACTTGTCAATTTAATGACCAGTAGGTATTTTCTACTGCTATTATTGTAATTATCTAATGACATGTCAATTTAATGACCAGTAGGTATACTCTACTCCTATTTTTGTCATCCTCTAATGACTTGTCAATTTAATGACCAGTAGGTATATTCTACTGCTATTATTGTCATTCTTTGATGACTTGTCAATTTAATGACCAGTAGGTATACTCTACTGTTATTATTGTCATCCTCTAATGACTTGTCAATTTAATGACCAGTAGGTATACTCTACTGATATCACTGTCATTCTCTGATGACTTGTCAATGTAATGACCAGTACGTATACTCTACTGATATCACTGTCATTCTCTGATGACTTGTCAATTTAATGACCAGTAGGTATACTCTACTGATATCACTGTCATTCTCTGATGACTTGTCAATTTAATGACCAGTAGGTATACTCTACTGATATCACTGGCATTCCCTGATGACTTGTCAATTTAATGACCAGTAGAAATGTTCTACTGCTTTTTGATTTATTCTTTTAGAACTAATCATGTAACAGAAATCAAATAACTAAGCACGAGGTCCTGGGTTCAACTTCCAGGTAGGTAGGTAGCTAGTGTCACTGAGTTTCTCAATCATGAACCTCCCAATAACAGACCGGAATTTGAACTAGCATCCGGTTAATGGCAACAGGCATGCTCCACGTAATTGGTGAAACGTGGTTGCATCACACATCTCTGCCTACCCCTTTTGGGGAACATAGGCGTGATGTTTTGTTTATGATAGATAATTAAATCAATATGTGTTTTCCATAACCTTAATGTTTTTTAAGCAGATTTTCTTTTTATAATAGTTCTCAAATCATTTCAACACCTTTTGTTCAGGATAGTTGCAGCACTGATGACAATATTTAGTCTTTTATAATATTTTCTTGCCTTTGTATAGATTATTTTTAACAATTGTTTGTGAATGTGTGAACAGTGTACAATACAAATACAAATAGTTTATTTTCTTTCACAAGGTTTGTACTACATAGCTAGTGACAGAAGTGTAGGCCTTGTAGATTCCTAGAGGTGTGTTTACTTTTGTTAACCTCTTATCTTGTTTTCCGTTTTTTGTGTAGTAAGCAACGACTTATTGTCGGGCCTATGCTGTCCCCCCATACTTAAGTACGAATGCTGTAACATGATAATATTGTAAAACCAAATGATTTTAAAAGAGAACCCATGGAGTTTCTTGCCAGTTCTTCTCCATAGGAAACGACCAACCCGGAACCGTGCACCTTTCTGTCGATGTTTTATAAGTGCCCATGTAGGCCTATGTGGAATAAAATATTTTGATTTTGATTTAACAACCAAGATAGTATTTAAATAGTTGCAAAACAATACATTAACAAACCACTTTTTGTTTCAGCCTTTTAATAATATTTTATTTACAGTTAATATTTCTAATGAAACATTCTTATTCAAATTCAATTCAGTTAAATTATTTTAGCTGTAAAAAGTCTATAATTACTTTTTTACAACTCTTTTCGTATGCACAGACAGAAGACTTACTTGTTGTCTGCAAGTAAATTGCTGACACACTGTTTTTTTATTTTTATTTGATGTATGTTTTAATTTCAGTACTTTACTTTTCATTGAACGTTAATTTATTTATTTTAAGTAGATATTTATGCACCTTGTGGCCTGAAACATAGGTTCAACCTAGTTCAGGCAATAATCAACTGTGCTCTATTTTATTTGTTAAGATATTTCATTGTAAATGTACCTCTTTTTATAAATAAACGATTATTATATATTCTAACGTAATATTCATAATTTGACTTTTAAAATGAAAGAATATTTCGTATATTTCTCCACGAAATACAATTCTTAATTATTCTAATAATAAAATTTAAGAACTCACGGCTTTTCTCCCCTTTTTTTTCACCTCGTCGCCAATGTAAAATATGCACATTTACCAACACTAATAGATAGTTGACTCGCCAACGCACCACCGCACAGGCCGACAGTCCGACAACGACTGGCCCCCACCACCCGGAGCGGTTCTTATAACCGAGCGACGTGCGCGCCCGAGGCAACGTCACAATACTACATACACTACATGAACATAAAAATACACTTTATATTGAGCAATGAATACTTAGTAGAACAATTTTTATTATTTTCAGGTATCAGAAGATGATTTCATATGTCAGGAATGTTACATTATACTTGAAAGAGAATCTGGCAACTACTTAAGAGGCACTATTCCTACACAAACCTTTGGACACCAGCAAGTGTGCTTAAGCTGTGGAACATCAGTGTTAAGAGCTCGGACTCACATAGTACCACTTAATAGCCCTGAACGGAATTTAATTTTATCACATACACCTTCTCAACAGGTAAATAACGCAAGTTATCTTTGTAACTCAAGTTATAAATTAATAAGGCAAGGAATCAATGAGCAGGCAACTTATTCTTCCTCCTACCTGCTTTCAGAAATATAGTAGTAATAGTTAACTATCACCCTAATTATAACCGAAATCACTCTAATCTAATTATATTAAAATTCTGCAAGAGGAAATACATTGCTGGATGCTTATGTACTTTTTCATAACTATTTTTAGCATCATAGCACAAGCACATAGAATTTATATAAATAAAAATACTCCGAAAACCAGGAACACTACTCGTGACTATTATTCTCATTCCATGTAGAATTTAAATACATAGTGGTATTTTATAAATAGGTATATATATATATTGATTTCAGGTTCACCGTCTTGAAAGAGTTTGTTTACGCTGATGGACTAATGCATACAGAAGTGTAAGAAGATATGCTGAGCTTGATCAAAGTACTAGCTTTACAGAGTGAGTCTGCTATTGAAACCATTGGGAATCTGGAAATTCCTTCATCTTCCAGCAGCAATGTTGTGGAAATATCTACGAGTCGGGTATCTGTACCCACACCTCCACCACTACCACCATCAGCACTGCTTAACCCACCATCGCAAGCTATTGTGCGTAGTCCAAGAATTACTTCACGCATCTACAAACGTGCTGCTGCTTCTTCGCGGCATTGTATTTTTAGTGAATGCTACAGTGATGAGCGTTTAGTAGTACCATCAGCAATGAAAGAAATGTTATTGTTGCATTATAGATTGTATGTGCCACGTAGTGCCCGAATATGTAGTCATCATTTATATAATGGGGCTTGGAACGAGTTATCTTTTCATAATAATGATTTCACAGGAATGCAAATGGATGACATGGTGTTAATTATGGAAAGGGGTGGTCGCAGACAGTTTGATTTTTCAAATATTAGAGAGCTGGATCCGCACCTATGTCATTATTGGTTAGGTATGAATGCAGATAGCTTCCATCAATTATTACTCCATATACCTCAATTGGCTCAAGTAGCTCCATGTGCAAGTACTGCATTGAGTATAATACTTGTCAAGTTACGAACCGGTGACAGTAATGAACGGTTGTCATCACTATTTAGTCTTTCAAGGCGAACTTTGGAGAGATATAATATGTCCCATGCTAGGAACTGTTTAACTGAAACATTTGTTCCTCTTTACTTAGGATTAGGTCATATGTCAATTCAAGATGTGGCAGCTAGAAATAAAATAATCCTAGAAGGTTTGTTTGGAAATCCTGAAATGTCTGCAAACAATAAACCAGCAATAACTATATGTGATGGTACATATATATATATATGTGCAAAGTAGTAGCAACTACTCGTACCAAAAAAAGACATACAGTCTACACAAATTAAATAATTTGGTAAAACCTTTTTTAATAGTATGCTGTGATGGTTACATTTTGCAGTCACTTGGTCCCTTCCCAGCAACCGAAAATGATGCTAATATAATGTCAAAAGAATTTTATAGTGAAAGGAGTCCATTGAGAACTTACTTTAGGCCTAATGATATTTTTGTATTAGATAGGGGCTTCAGAGATGTACTGGGTGAATTGCAGAAGTATGGATATAAAGCACACATGCCCGAATCACTTTTAGAAGGTGAACATCAACTTACCACAGAGCAGGCTAATCGTTCTAGGTGTGTTACAATGTGTCGATGGGTGGTTGAGGTTGTCAACGGTCGTATAAAAAGAGATTTTAAGTTGTTTCGACAAGAATACTTTAACCGCGCATCGACACATGTCATCTCATGACAGATTTTAATATAGCGTGTGCATTATTAAATAAATATCATACACCTATACAAGATCGACCAGATGCCCGCCAATTATTGGAACTAGCTTTAGCTAAAATAAATAATACAAATCATTTAGGTACTTTCATAAGGAACGAAAATATTAACAGACGGAGAACGATTTTTAGACGTATAGATGCTGAGTATCCACATTTAAATACTTTTCCTAAGTTATCCCTACATGATTTAATAATGATAGCATTAGGTACGTATCAAATCAAACAGTCACGCTCGTATTACGGAGAGCATGTCCGTAACGAAGGGAAATATGAAATTGAAGTGGCCATTGATATAGAGGATGAACTGCCATTGGTACTGGGAACGGACAAAATATATCTCATAAGAGGCAGGATTAGATCTCGGCATATTGGCAATAAGGTTTATTATGCATATATTTTAGTTAATAGTCACATCACCAACCGTGTATCAGATATTGCTGGTTATTATTGTAATTGTTTAGTGGGCAACCGAACAGTAGGCTGCTGTGTTCATGTGATGACCGTTCTGTGGTATCTCAGTTGGGCACGCTACCATTCTATAATAATGCTCCTGCTCAATTTTTAGATGACATGTTTTATGAACATGTTAATTATGACGAGGAAGAGGCTGAATAAATATATTTTTTATTTAATTGAGATTTTTATTTCTTCCACTACCTTACTATATTCTTATTTTATTTATGATACACTATTTACCACCTCTGGTGTTGTGGTTCACCCACTTGTTTGCGCAGAGGTCCCGGGTTCGATCCCGGCGTACATGCTCGTTTTAGTTAGTGGTAGGGCTGGTTTTAAGTCCACCTGGCTAGCTACCACCGTCTAATCAAAATCTACCGTCATAACAATTTAAAACGTTTTCCAACAGTAAAAGGTAAGATAGCCAGTCCCTCTGTGGTTGGATACCATGAAGTGTGCTGCCATCTTCAGCCTTATCATTGCTCACCATCAGGCGAGATGAACGTCAATTTCAGGCTATTCCCCGTTGTTAATAAAAAGAAAACAATGTGAAAGTAACTATTAATTAATTAAAGGGTAAGTTGTGTTGTTGATTTACACTTCACAGATAAATTGTTAGAAATGTTGTTTTTCTGAGAAGATTTCTAGACCAATGTGTTTAAATATCTTAAATAATGAACATAGGTAATACTCAATTAATATGTAAAAAAATAATGTAAAATATTTGCCAGTTAATAGCGTTTCAAAATGAATTGTTTTGAGATGTAACATAACCTCAATAGGTTCTCAACTTATGTTTTTTTTTTCAAAAACCCCACAATATTTAATTTGAATTTAACTTTGTTTTAAAGTATGACACTAGCACTTTTTTGTGTCTAATTTTCATTACTATACTGTGTCAAAAGATGCGCAACCAAGTGCCATAGTAACTTGCTCAATCTCCTTTGACAGTTTGTGGTAACTTGCTGTGCTGGCGACTGTACCTACTTAGGGTTTACTGCCACATAGTTTTTCAAGTATTCGTGACATACCTACCTGAAGAGGCAGACCTAAGCTAAGACGGATGAGTATCGTTTGCGAACACTTGAAACGTTGCCAACTGACTGGCGGAGGTATATCAGGTGCCAGAGCAGGTCAAATTGGAAGCAATAAAGTCTGAAGAGAACCTCTTTCCAGTCGGAATGGTTAAAAAAGAAAGTTCCACAACTCCCAGATTATGTTAATCGAATCACCCAGTGTCGTCGGTGTTTTACAGCAGGTACATACGAAACCAAAAAGGTAGAAATTGAGAGTCTGAATTATCCTCTATACCACTTTTACTGTTTGTCTGAACCCAGCAAAGAATACCTCCAAGTTTTACTAAGAAAATTGCAAGAAATTGGTAATTTTAAACTGATGCCTTACCCACACTGAAACTTTGGAAAATGCTCATTTCAGCGAGGTACAATTTCCATGAAATATTCCCGTTGAAATGTTCTAATTATGTATTGGCGGTCCTGGAAATAATTTGAATAATTCCTTCCATTATAAGACTTTAGGCAGGTCCACTTAACATAAAACCTACATCAATATCTAACTTAAACATAATTAAAGTGATTTCCTTTGTCCAATTACACAAAAGGCCAAACTTTACTGCTTAACTATATTCTCTATTATAACTTTCATACGTTTTCATTTAGCATCCGAAACGAATGTCCTTTTTGGAGCATCGCCAAAGCACTGACGCCGCTGTGTCCCGGTCCGGATTATAACACAAAACACACAGAAACTGGGCAGAATTAAGTTATAATCGGCGCGTTGAACAAATGTTTATGTATGAAACTTGTAGATATGAACAAGGGATAGTTAAAAAGCTGCAGTTCATTGTTGGACATGTACAAGCATTAGACTCATGTTTAGTGATATACTTAGTAGAATTTATGGTAACGAAATCTTTTTAATTCTGTGTTTTAATTACAATTATTATTATTGACCAATCACGCCACTGTAGATGGTTATAATTTCATGAAGGTACTTTGAACTGTAATGATAATGGGACATAATAAATTATGGTTTATTAACATAATTAAGGCTTTGAAAATATAAAGTAGTGTCTTTAAAAATCTTTTAAAATTAGATAGGATTTTTATTTGTTGTTACTTTATTGTTAAACATGTAACTTTTTCTTCTAGGGTGGGTTAAAAATACTTGATAAAGCTGGTTTAAGGTGTAAGCGTCAGTCGTCGAAATTCTAATTTTCTTACGTTTTTTGCAATTTGCAGGTCCGTGTCAGATTGTATGTTGATGAAAAATGAGTCGCGCAAGTAACACGTATGTAGTTACAGAACTATACCCATTTAAATCAACAAATCAAAATACAACTCTCTAAGTTCATTTAACCCCATTCAATAACTATTTCATGAAAAGTCTTCAATGCGGTTAAATGAACTTAGAGGGTTGTATTGATAATTTTATAATTCTATAACTATATACTTACGTGTTACTTGCGCGACAAAATTTTCATCAACATATAACCTGATACTGAACTACAAATTGCAAAAACGTAAGAAAATTTGAATTTCGCGGGCTACCCTGACGGTTCCACCAAAAACATGAGCAAAAAAAGTTGAATTAATGTAAATTTTGTAACGCTGTCAGCGTTACAAAATTTATGATCATAATAAAACAAAAGAAACAGTTAAAAAACCGATATTTACCGATAAAATAATACTGTTCGAACAAAATGTAGGCAAGTTGAAACCTTAGGTTGAGTCAGCAAATTATATACTTTTCGCGATCGTCTGGCTAGCTTCCAATGACAAGAGCTGGCGGCTAGAGGCATGTAGCCAATATTTTTAGCGCCTACAAGATATACTTCAAAATTAAAGTGGAAGAGGTCAACGTGAAGTTGTACCTACTACATTTTTGCCAGCGAAAAGAAATTCTAGCTATAATTTATTATTTTAAGTGAGAGATCACAATCAGGCTCACCTTGAGGTTTATCTAAATAGGTATTAAATAATAACTCTTGTAACTGACTTTTACTGGTGGCTTTAGTTCCCCAAATTTGCCATAAGCACACATTAGTTGCGTGACCAGTGGAAGGTCAGTTTACCAAATCTAATTGTTTGAATAATCACGTTTTATTTTTGGAGTATCTAAGTAGGTACAACGGTGTTACTGCCCTAACCTAACCAAAGTCGCTTGAGTAACGGAGCTGTATTGAAAGACGAATGCCTGATTCAAAAAACGATCCAACTTGTTAGCAAGAATGTTGGACAAGAAGCAGTAACAGGCATTAACTGGCTCTGAGGAATGGATCTGATGGCGCACGCTTGACTGGATTTACCTTACTTTAGTAGTAAATCCAGTCAAGCGTAGTAGTACAGTCAGAGCCCTGCATTTCTTGACCCATCTTCCTCTCTTCTGGTTTGTAAGATGGATCGCGTGCAGGGCACTGACTGTACTATGAGCGAACCTCTTCAAAAATATCATAACCATACGTTCAGCACTACAATATGACAGTCTTGTTAGCAATTACCTCCTAAAAGTAGACTTAGGCATTTCATTAATACGAAAGAATCTAAATAACACCTAATGATGTGCCATATTCTGCAAAATTAAACCAGACGTGCCATTAGCGCCAAACAATAAAGTATTAACGAAGATTCCAACTTTCGCTGCAATTAAAAACTAATCAGTCAATTTCCAAGAACTTGGAATGCCGACACAAACTCGTATCAGTAACGCCATCTATGAATCAACGCTGAAGTTGCACTATTTACTTTGTAATGTGGGGCAATTTTACTGTTTTGTAAAACTTGGGGGGCAATTTAGAGTATTTTATACCTACTATATAAATTATTTCTTTAGTAACTCAGGAAGGCGGTTAATATGTAATAACTAGGTACCTTTAGGTATAAAACAAAACAGTGGCAATCAGATTGAATAATTTCGAACAGGAGAGTATCCAGTAGGTACTCAATACATAATAATTTCCGGAAAAATTCGTTAAAGGTTGTCATATAACAATTGTTTTACTAAAAACTATCTATCTATGTTGGTAGATATTATCTTTCTACCTACTAGGTACCATCACTACCATCGACATGCACGTTGCTTAGATTTTCAAACTTTATATTTTTTTCCTAAGCCAATATTGTCCCACTCCTGGGCAAAGGCCTAGCCATATCCGATTCGGTTATCGGTTTTCTCCGACCAACCTCTTGCAACAAACGACTCTAAGTCGTCACACCAGCATTTTCTAGGCCTTCTTCGGCGACCTTTACAAATAAAATAAAAAACTCCTGACAGAAAAATTGCCCTTTCGCTAGACTGTCTAGAGTGCTCAAAAGCAATCAATACAATTTATGACTACCGTAAAGTTTTCCATTCGTTAGCATTGTATTATCAACTTGAATAGATATCTACAAAAAAAGAAGTAGGTATTGAATGTTCGCAGTGCGCAGGTCTTAAAGCCACATTAGTGTTCAGTCAGGTGGCAGACCATCTCTAGTTCATCACTCACAACTATTTTTAGATCTCTAATTAAGAGGAAAGTTTTGGTAGCACTTCGGCTGAAACTGCGTAGGTATTCGGTCACTGTGGTTCGGCATATAGTATCCTAATTCAATTTATTTAGGTGGACGCTTACGCTTCCATGGTGGATAATTGCGAAGCGTAAATATATATTTGAGAAAAAATATGCTGCTAGTCTATGTTTCAGATCCAGTTTAGAGTAAACTGGATCTGAAACATAGACTAGCTCAAATTGAAAAACTTATTTAATAATGCACATGCAGTATCCCGAATTTAAATGCAGAATAAGTCATAAAATATCAGCTGCTTGGTAATCAAGTTTTATCATCTCGTAAAAGTTGATTGAACGGAAAGATTGCAGTTAAACTTCTGGCAACATATTTTGGCATAGTGCAGTATGTCAAACATAAAAACTATTCAGTACTAATGGGTAGTGAAACTAAGTATCCTTGGTATCCTTTTTAGAGTTATGCTTAGAAACGCCGGATATGAAAGTGCATAGTTTTACAGTGCCGCATTGTTGTTTTGGCGCTTGAATGACATTGACAGGAGGACGCTGTTGGTAAACATTTTTAAATTCTCCATGGAAAAACGCGGCCAAAAAGTCCATGTGCAACTACATATAATATTAAGCTTTATCTCAACCAATTTCAGCAATGAGAAGTTATTCACTATTCTACATTCAAATATTTTAATTCCTTCGAACGGTATGCATAGGTTGCATAGATTGCCTCCATATTTCTCGTTAAAACATTTTTATTCGAGAAACTAGTCGGTTTTGTTGGGTACAGCGGTTACCAACCGCATAGCAGTAAGCCAATGACCTCATGAAAATACCTACTGCATGGTGGAAGGCATGCAGTTGCAATAAAATTTATTGTTCCACCGCATTACCGACAAATATTATCTAGCAATTATCGAGCATCACTTTCCATAATGCAATGTTATCGCAAGCAAAAGCGCCAGGTCAGAATTATTTTTTTTCGGAAATATAATGGTTGTATACGTATTCATGTTCACCAATTGAATGATTTCATGAAATCAAGACTTTTACAACACTTGACATTAAGCGATTTTTTCTAACCTGACCTTCCCCTTTATCAGTAAAATAAAATAATTCAAATAAATAAAATTGAAGTGTCTGTTTGTAATATCAAAATAACAGCTTTTTATCATATTTTTACGGTACTTCTAACAATAATTCATTTTATTTTTAATTTTCGTCTTTCTGTCTATTTGTTCCGGGCTAATGTCCGAAACGGCTGGACCGATTTTGGCGGGACTTTTACTGGCAGATAGCTGATATTATAAGTCTAACTTAGGCTACTTTTATTTTAGAAAAATAATTAGGGATCCGTGCAAAAAATATAAAACCCTTGAAATTGTTAACAAAATCAGATTCAAAAAGGAAAGTAATTTTTTTAATAACAATTTCACGCGAATGTCGCGGGATAGTTATGTAAATAAAGTAATACAGCTGAACTCATTGTGAAATAGAAATGACATGGTTATAGCAATGACCCCTTTGCAATTTAAACAATACTATTAGTGCTTGTATTTGCTTATTTACTGCAATAGTCAGTACATAACTGAAATGTCAGGCAATAATCAAATTAATAGTTACCAGTTCTTGTTTTCAGGACATAAACCTCTTGGAATAGAAGTATGGGGTCGTGAGCTGCTTGGGTTTCCTTACTGCAGTATTTCCCTTAATTGTTGTTTTTGATAATTAAAAATTGATATTTATACAATTGTCTTCCAGATTGACTATTTAAAACATGCTTTATACATTTTTATGTTTTTATTTAACTTGCCTTGTTAATTAGTGTGTAGGTATTGGTCAAATCTTGCAACTGAATTTCAAACCAGTTTCCCCCAATCGATTGAGCTGAAATTTTGCACACACCTTTCTTTCTGGTGACAATACATTTTTATGATACACATGGCTTGATCTTGAAGCCAGAATCGCCTAGGCTTGTAAAAACTTTTCAACGGTTAATAGCACGCACACAAAACTTTGTATACGCGTGTAACGTTGATAAATAAACCAAATTCATTTTAATAAAAGTTGTTTTTAAAAAGAAAAAAGTTTAATTTATTTACAACTAAAAGTAGCAGTTGCCTTGCTTCTTCAACAAATTAACAGTAGGCCCAAACCACCCAGTTTCTGAAATCGTAATATGTGTATGCCTGATTTAAAAAAAAAAGGCATACACATATATTTAGGTGTATACCTGTAACAAAGTTTGCCATTTCTCTTATTCCCTTCGCAATACGTATTTCCTGCATCACGTTTAAAAGATTGTTGCACCTGAGCCGGTCGCGGTGCAACTCTGTGCCGGCTTACAGGTAGAGCTCGAGGCTAAAGTTCTTACTGAACAATTGGTTTAAACATTTCTTCCGATACTCTGTAGTTTCCTCTGGGAGTGGGATGACAACAGTTTAAGTGGTCATTACATTAAGTGTATTTAGGGTTGTCCTGCGTCCGGATTTGTCTGGACTTGTCCGGCTTTTTAGCTCTCTGTCCGGACTTTTTTGGCATCGTCGCGAGGTAAGGAAAGGAAAGCAGACCGGATTTATTTTGACAGATATTTCAGTAGGTATCTGTCAAAATCGGACTGTGGAGTCCGCTTGGTATTCGCAGTCAGTGATTTGTCTGTACTTTTCGAATGTAGGGGATATTAAAGGGAAAATTAAGATTAAAAAGTAAAGAACCTGTTAGTACTTAAACTTTTCGAAAAAGGTCCGACTTTATTAAAGACTTTTAAATTTTGAAATGGTAACCCTACTACACTGTTCTTGGAGAGTCGGAGCTGCTATTAGCGCAATGTTCATAGCTAAACTGAAAAGCTCCCCTGAATAAAAACGTTTGTGAGGGTCTGTAAGGGATTAAATTGTGTACAAGTGCTGTTTTCTACTCCAGATTCACTCGCACAACGTAGAAACTCCTAAGCTACCTATCAGTTTCAATTATTGTTTTGCATGTCATTGCAGTCGCAGTCTTGTTATTTTCAACAATCAATCAACTAACGATACCGCAGTCCACTGCTGGATATATGCCTCTCTCAACACCCGGTCCATGCTTCCAGATCTAGTCGGCCCTACACTTCTTTTTAGGGTCATCAGTCCAGCTAGCTGAGGTGCATGCAAAAAACTCACTCATGCATCTAACACTCGGCTTCCGACAAGCTCAGTATGAACAAAACTGTAACTATTCACGCAGCGCACGATATGGAAGCTCTCAAGATGCAAGACTTCCGGATGCTCACAAACTCACAAAAATTGTCCTCTCTTTATAGATTTGATTGGCCGTTAACACAGTCAGACATCACATTTAAAGATTTTCAGGCTTTAAGTTTCTGAAAACCCATTTTCCAAAAATCCGAAACAAAAACCAATAATTATATTATACAACATATCTAGGTACCTATAGGTAAAATGAATCCTGAACTATAGATAGTGGAAGCCCGACGCCGACGCCCGGTACAAACCCACCACTTATGCTAAGAAGCCTTCCTTGGAACGTCAAGATTGCACGTTCACTTCTCGAATGTCAGATTATGTAAATGATGACAAAGCGAAATGCATTCTCATGATAACATTATATTCTGATTTTGTGAGCACTTCCACAATAATACCTAGGTACTGCTGAATATTTATTTACTCCAGTATCTCAGTAAAGTTAAACATTCAACTAAAGCGAACTGATTTAAACGGAGATGTTTTATTTTTATTTGTTGTGGTGCCGTGAGGTCTCTGGTCATGAATACAAAACAACTTGCACATCTTAATAAAAACTGTAAAATTATTAGTAGATATATTAGGAAACAGTTTATTTGCTTTGCTATTTTGTCCAAATTATAGATAAGAACACATACTAGGTACCTACTACAATGAAGAATACTTCGAGTGGAACATGGCTATCACAAAATACGACGTGATTCTGCTTCAGCAGGCAATCTATCGTATCGGTAGGTACCTATGTATGAATGTAGATATATCTAATTTTCCTCCAGAAATATGAATTTAGAATTCTATGCTGTTTGAATGCCGCAAAGAGGTAGAAATCTCTAAATTATACAAGGAAAGTAAAATATGTTAAAAAAACCCTGTGCGATCCGAAAGGGGCATATATGTATACCATTGATAATACGAAATAAAATAAGAAACATAAAATATTCGTGACTGTAAAATATTAAACAAATTACTTTAAAATGCGTGATTTTTGTCCCTTTCCACCATTTGCCTAAATTCTAACAAACTTTTAGTACATGACAACACTAACTTCGGCATATAAGTACCAGTACCGTAGACAGAGAATGCTATAGACTAATTGATATGTTTTGTCGCATTCACACAAGAAAAAGAACAACTTATGCCGATGTCGTGTAAAGAAATGAAACAGAACGATAACATTTTTTGTTTCATCGAGCGTGCCACGTTTTTTCAAGGTCAGCACACTAGTTTGCTAAACAAAGTTTGACAGCTGACGTGCAGCTAGCCATCGTCTACCTTTAAAATACAGTTTTTACGTGTTATATGTTAAGTAATTTATGTTATATTTTGTTTTGAACAATTAAGACTTACTATTTCAACCATTTATACAAAAAAATGGTGTGGTGTAGCGTTAAAGGGTGTAAAAGTGATAGTGGAACGAAAATCCCAGGATTGTCTTTTCATTCGTAAGTATGCCACTCTTTATCTGTTCTAGGCATTCAGTAACATTTTATTATGTTCATATATTGTGTATAATGTACGCTAGACGTATGATTCATCCTTAAAAAGCACAAAAATAACAATTATTATTCAATTATAAATTCTAACCTAAAAACGTTGGTGTTGCCAACTTTTCTATAAATTATTACCCACTATTATGGGAAATAATAATGTGATGGCTTCTGCAGTGAGTATTAATTAAATATCTGAAATATTTAATGACTTTTTGCAGTTTCCCTGAACCTGATAATTTACGTCAGAATTGGATTGTAGCTACAGGACGAACAGATTGGACACCAAAACCGTCATCAAAAAGGACAATGACCAAAGTTGGTACCAAAAAGTCTCGCGCCTCAAAACCAAAATATTATAGTAATTAGTTTCATATTTTTTTACGGCATTACGCGTCGGGGATTTGATTTTTGAACTGGAAATATACGGAACGTCATATAAAGGGAGTAAAACAATATTCGTACTTTTAAACTCGAAAAGTTTCGAGTTTAAAAGTACGAATATTGTTTTACTCCCTTTATATGACGTTCCGTTTCAACTGAATATAAATGACGTTCCGTTTCAATTGAACAAACCCTTGTCTGTCGAGCGGACTCTAAAATTAATTACAATTAAGTAAGATCAGTACACCAAATCGATTTAGTTTGGTTTATTGCTATTTGCAACAAAATAGATTTTCTCAGCCTAAAGATTTTGATTTATCGATTACATCCCTAAATCCCGACTAGTTTATAGCACTTACTATACTCTATGGTTTATAGTTATCTTATCTGTGGCATCTGACATTTGTACTGTACTGACTGACTATTGGCAATGTAAAGGTCTAAAATAAAATCGAGTTTCAGTCAAGCATACTGTGGATGTTACTTTAACTCGTAATTCTTACTAATATTAGTGTATTACGCTGTTTTTAGAGCAATAATGTAATGTATGTGTGTTAAAATACGTCGTTGGTAGCGTCGAAAAAATAGACCTACTTTTTAGGTTAGTTTCGATTTTATAAAATAACTCTGAAACGCGGGTTTTTTTTTCAAAAATAATTTTTGTAGGAGTTAATACGATCAGTGTAGTCTATAAAAAACAAGGTTTGATTTTGATGCAGCATGGTACGGGATTCCATACTTCCATGAGCATTCTCTTTTGCAGCAAACATTTTGAGAATTAAAAAGAAGAATATAAGTTAATTAGAAAGAAGAATTCATAAATAATCATTTTGAAAGTCAACCTTTTATTGGAAACCACAAAGTTTTACTTATTAAGGCAATTGCCATGCACTATTTTGAACTGCGTATACATCACGCAACAAAAGGATTTGAACCTAAGCAAAAAATTAGAAACATACGAAGCTTGTTTTATTTAAAGGACAATAATGTGTTAAATCAATAAAAGCTTATTAAAAATAAACATGTTCTATTATTTACCCACAAACCCAGAACCTACTATCACATCAGAAATGGCAGTAATTTAGAACCACATCATCATCATCCATCGTCACTCCTGCCCTCATCGCAATTAATTTGAGTTCGGCAGCATGTCTTCTCCGCATCGCATGCCTTTGCGTACCGATGGTAACGGATATGTCATTGGCATATTCAGGCTTTGTCTTACGTACTAATTTCCAATTCTCATAAATTGTGGGGTAAATTTTTCCTCACCCGGTAACCCTAAATTCGTGACGTATTTATTTTTTGTCTCTTTTTGCGACACGCTTTGGCGGTGTCTATAGGATACTCTGTCTACGACCAGTACCTATGTTCGATTGTCAAAATAAATTGTTTTTATGACGTCACTACCCGAGAAGCGACCGGAGTGTCCCCTATGTTGCCATGTACGTTCCCCATTTTAGTACATTTTCTTTCATTTTCGTCGACATCTAAAAAGGAATATAAAAAATCTAATCTGGATACCTTCATGGATCGGACAGGATTTTTTTAACATATTATTGTATACATGAGCTAAGTGTAGACCAGGTACCTAATTCTTCTAGTTCTTAGCGTGTCGATGGCAATCTTAACTGTGTTAGCCCGGAACTGAGCTACTCGTTTAACGATTTCGGTAGCTTCCATCAGTTCCTGCAGCCTACAAACAAAAGGACACGCACGGCACGATATTAATTGTCCCATTGTTCGTGGAACAGCACCACATTTACAATTTAGGTACCTAATTAATTTAGATGAAGTTAATTTGGATCACTGTGATCTATCATGTCATTGAAAGAAATTCGGTACCTATAACTTTTTAATAAATGTTGCAAATTGATCTACATTTCTGCCATTTTTAGCAATTAAAAAATAATGGATTACATTTATCTTGACTATAATTATCAAATAGGAATTTATACAGTTATAAAATATCGAATTTTTAAACATTCGCTTTATTCATAATTTCATTTTACGTAAAAACTTAATTACCGGTTTTCCAAAAACCGATAAAACCTACCAAAAATGTTGATGTTTGTGGTAAAACCTGGCAACACCAATGACAGCCAGCTTTCCGTCAGCGTAATATAGTATTTTCTAAAACTTATCGAAAATAAAGAGTTATTATTATATTTTTAGAGTTTATACATAGTGTATTTTTATATTAAGACTACAATAACATGTTTAGTTAGTGTACAAATCGTTAACGTGTCATTAAAAGTGGATGTGAATGTTCGAACTCCATACTACAATGAAAGATGTCTTATTATTGGTGTGTGTACAGTCGAACAAAACGAAAGTGACTAGTTGACCGTGTGTTAAACGGTGCTTATTGAAACATTCGACTGGCATTAAAATGGCGCAGACGGTAAGACGAGCGATTGAGGGGAGATACCCGTCCTGCTACATCCCCAGTAGGATAAAAGAGAGGAGAGCTAAAGCTAGAGCATTAAGGTAAATATTGCTTTTCTCAGGGCATTGGCACTACACAGCCACGCCAGGTGCTTTGCTTTTTTGTTTTCGTGTTGTTTTTCAATCGATTTTGCGAGGATAGCAAAGTAAACATACATTCAAGATCACAGTGGGGAATTAATTAATTGCTCTGACACTGCACTATGAAACTTTAATGGTTGTGTTATTGATCGTTATTTCTTTATTGTTTTTTTCTTTAATAATGGTAGAATGTAATCTATTGTGGGAATTGAGTATTTAACTTCTGAATAATACAACTTAATTGTATGATTATAATCTTTCAATCTCATCATTGAAAAACATACATACGTAATGTCATAAATAAAAAAGTATAGTTAGTAAATTTTTTAGCATATACCATATAAATTTATCACAAATACCAACAATAACCGCATTACTTGACCTACTTTGCTGTTGTGTTTTCAGGTTAGAGCAGCAAAGAAAACCGGACAAGCCCGAAGATTTTGTGTGCTACTCGGACAGTGATAGTGAGGAGGAAACACCTACGCAACAACATAAGATATTGTCAACATCTTACAACTTTGTTGACTATGTACGGTCAAGGGAAATGCAAACCGCTGAGGTATTAATTTCAAGTTTTTTTATAATATTAGGTTTTTCAATGTATAGTGTTAAACAAAACAATTTAATTATACCTCTTCTATATTAAAGTGATAATCATCCACCAGTTCATCAAACCAGTAATCCCCTAAAGCCTAAGGGTTAGGCAGAGGTGTATTAGAACATCCACATTTTGCCATATGTATGATAAACGAGTTAGTATAAAAAAAAAATACATCAAAAGATTAATTTATATCAATTTATTTAAACTTCATGTACAATAGTGGTACATAAGCGGACTTAATGCCACAAGGCATTCTCTACCAGTCAACCTTAGGGTTAAATAAGAAAACATTGTGATAGGGTACAAAACCACACCACTGGTCCACTTGGCTACTTATCAAGTAGTTTAGGTTTCACACTGGGATTCCCTGTGTTGTGCGATCTATAATAATATAATTGGCTCAAATTTTAGTTAGTATATAATTATCTATACTGCAAACCAGCATTCTCTGCTAGTCAATATTTCTTAATGACATACTGTCCACAAACAATGGGTCATTTAGCAACCTTTTCATGAGTGCTCTGATAATGCACATTACTACCACTAACCACCATTAGATACCACTAATACTGTTTAAATCTGGACTGGAATAAGTATTGAATTCACTACCTATATGAAACCAGCAGGCCTGAGAGATATTTCTCGATGGCATGTAAAGTCAAGTTAGAGTCCCATGGGTGGCACAAAGACTCTGACACCAGATTTGGCACTAACCACAAGAAAAAGAAAAAACTAACAATATGCTGTGCATATCTATGTATAGCTACTGGTAGCATAAAATCTAATATAGTAGAGATAGCAATGAATATGCCAGAAAGAACCCAGCCACATGCGCCAACATCGCAACAAGAAAATACTGAGTGGAACTGAAACACATGGGTTACCAGTTATTCTGTACATCATTCTGAACCCTGCCACATAGAAATTATTCATTGGTATTTTTTTAAATCTGCTGTTTCCTCCAAAAGTGCAATACGTACACGGTTAACATGTATGTAGTACAGCCTGTATCTACCATCCTGTATAAGCATGGATTAAACCAATGGAATGTGTAATTGAGTTAAATGAAGTACATAATCTCAGATATAGGTCCTTTCTTCGTGATTGCAACATTGTTGTATGTTTACTTAACTTGTAATCATGACAGTGTCAAAACATTTGCATCATGCATCCATACCCATATTGTAAATGCGACTGTAACTCTGTCAGTCTATATTACCTTTTCTCCCTTTATGTTGAACGGATTTTAATGAAATTTGGCACACGGGTAGACCATGAGCTGGGTTAGAACATATTAAGATACTTTTTATACCGGTTGTAAGTTCTGAAAAATATGCAAGCAAAGCCGCAGGCAAAACCTAGTATGCTATTATCTTATCTTGCTGCATTTGGCTCTGATGCCCTTGACTTTGTTAGGTACCTGGTATTTTTAATATTACAAGATTATATGCATTTATCATATTTTTTTTTTTGGATTTTAATGCATTTATGTGCTTACGAAGCACATAAATGGATGCAATTAGTCTAAATTCGGGGCAAAAATAAGTCAGTAAATCAACACCTAAAATTTCCTTTTAGGCTGTCTATGAAAACAATGTAGTGGAGGCAAAACAACACACCTTGAATCAGCATTAAAAACTCCTTTTAGGAAAACCTATGACACACTTTATAACTTACATATTATTATAGGCATTGATTCCTGTTAAGTACTACAATTCAATTGTAAAACATATAGTAAGTTATCTAAGTATTTGCAAATACCCCAGAAGATCGTACATAAAATAATAACAGCTTATTTTTTCGTTCTTGGATTTTTGTTTAACCCTGTCTATTCATCGCCAGCCTTGGGGAGTAAACTTCACAACATGCAGCTAGTTTTAGCAGATAAAATATTTCGTAGACTAGAAATCTTTGAAAACTGTTAGTTTTTCTCTTCCTTTCCCACTTAATAGAGATAATCAACTGCAAAATAACGAAAAACTTATTTTTTTCCAGCCTCGCTCAGTGGAACCATCCTACGCTACGCGACACATGCTCACCCACGACATGTTCCGGGAGACCCCCATCAACCTGGGCAACATGAACAAAGTGTTCTGCTCTCAGTGGCTCTCGGACAGACAGGTCGTGTTCGGCACTAAGTGTAACAAGGTATGAGACTAAGAACCTAGTTAATTTAATTACCTTTTCAACACTTGAGTGCAACAGAGGACGACTTGAAGAATAAAATTGAAGTGTCTGTTTGTAATATCAAAATAACAGCTTTTTTCTAAATGCATACGAAGGTATACATATAACGGCACTTATAAAACATATAAAACACATTTTCTTCTATTTTTGTCTGTCTGTCTGTTTGTTCCGATAAAATAACAACCAAGATTCATTTAAGCCTCTGACATTAAAGGTAGGTATTCTGAAAAAAAAAAATGTATACTTATAACAACATTGCCAATCAATTTTAATTTTAGTGAATTATGACTTTAATAATAATTAGAAACCCAAATGTTTGCATGTCACATTATTATGAATCTGGATTATTTATGCCAAGACCGAATTTGTATGAATACTTTTTAGCAAATTAATTGATTTGATTTTCACTTATTCTGAGCCCTGCAATATTGCTTTTCTTCTTCTTGATAGCCTAAAAGCTGTTGTTCTCTTTTTCCACCTCTCAACTTAGAAAGCAGATAATTTCCTTCAATTTCTGTTCCATGTTGACATGCATGATGACAGCGAAAAGGTAACATAACATAAATTATCATAAACTGTGCCATCGAACCCAAAGAATGTCTCGGTCTAGTCTCCGCTGAGATTGGCCGCCTTGCCCAAAATTCTGTCTGGAGGGCTATTCAGCTCCAATTCGTTTGATTAAGGCACTATAATATAGTTTGTGGTCGCAGCTGATGGTGTACGACGTCCGGCGGCGCACGCTGGACGCGATCCCGACGCTGCGGCCGCGCGCGCCCTGGGCCGGCGCCGACCATCAGACCGGGATACATGCGCTGCAGATCAACCCTTCTAGGTACGATTCATAAATACTCTTCTTCTTTACTTTCTTGAAATATTCCGAGTGTCCAAATATTCAAAAAAAAATCCTAACAAATATCTATCATGTTATCACGTGTATCGAGTTCCGTCTATTACTTTAATTTAACCTTACATTTAATTAATCTGATGTTACTTTGATAACATGAGAATTTGATTAGGATTTCAAACTATATCTTTTTCGTGGCGCTAGATAATAAAGACTTTTATGACCAAGTGTATATTTTTTTTGTTGCAGGACATTACTAGCGACTGGCGCGCGTAACTCATGCGAGCTGGCGATATACAGCCTACCTACCTTAGACCCCGTCTGTGTGGGTGAGGCGCATAAAGACTGGGTGAGAACTTTACTTTCCTACTTGCACCACGTATCACTAAATACAAGCAAACTGCACTAAACATACGGGGTGGAAGGGACACCGACTCGAAAACGGTTACCAAGTATTCAGCACTTACATCATTCTGCACCCCCCTTCCACCCCATATTTAAAACATCATTCTGTCTGTGCTTTTAAATCAGAATGATATTTTAAAATAGTTAACATATATCTTGTGTATAGTGATTGACTTGTGGTGCAAAAACCCTATTGTAATCTAGAACATTCGCTTTCTTAGTTCATACAAAATCATTTCGCCTTGTGAAAATCGGCTAGTACCGCAAAAAATTAAGCGCAAAATTTCCAGGCAACTAGCAGACGACGCAGGTTTTCAACTGTACTTGAAGTTAATCAGTTTAGAGGGTTCACTCCGTCCCATCCTTAAATAATAGTTTGGTGTCCCAGATCCTGGACATGTGCTGGCTGGACGACGAGTTCGTGGTGACCGGGTCGCGCGACTCCAAGCTGGCGCTGTGGAGGGCCCCGGCCGCGCCGCCCACGCAGACCATGCACCACTACGTGGCGCCCGTGTGTGTCAAGGAGTGCCGCTCAGGTGTGTACGCAGTAGTTTTAATTCTTCAGAAGAAGTACCTAGATATTTCAGATTGATTAAACCATAATAAAAAAAAACAACACAATACAGCAACTTTAGGCCAATCGCGACGTTTGTAACGTAATCGAAGAACTCTGATCAGCAACAGGCTAATGCAACATGGTTTTCGAGCAGACCGTTTTACAGATAACACAGAGCTTAATATCATTTAGGTTAATTCATGGATCGAAAAAATAAATGTCAGTCTATTTCTTTATCTGGTACAAGCCTTTGACACTGTCTCTGTTCTCCGCCTTGTGCAAAAACTTGAAGACCGCGATATTAAAGACGTTCTACTAGCACTACTGACTGATTACCTAAAAAACAGAAAACCATCTGTAAAAATTAGAGAACACGTTAGTGTTGAACTAACGTTCGAATTAGGGGTGCCGTAGGGCAGTATACTGGGTCCCACTCTTTTTCTCTGCTATATAAATTTTCTATTTGCAAAGTAATCTATATACTATTCACCACAAAGATATCTTAGGAGAAAGATATCCGGACTTATAATACGTAAGTATTAGCATTAATTTCGAGTTGGTTTCAGTTAAATAAATAAAGCTTTTGTATTTTAGTATCTAAACATAAACAGTATCGTAAGAACGCAAAAAAAGTTTAAGTTAATCACTGTACTTGTTACTCCTGTGAAGTCTTAAAAAATAAAACTATCTTCCAAATATTAACTATTTTCAAAAACGTGTACTCAGGTCAGAAAGTCCGCGCGTTGACATTTAACCAGCGCTGGCGCGAGATAGCTGCGCTCACACTGAACGGCTACATCCACGTGTTCAACGCGGAGACCTTCCGTCAGACGCTCTCCCGGAAGCTGCCCTCGTGCCAGGACCTCGTCTGTTTAGCTACCCAGGTGCGTTGTTTTTGAGCCTATTGTTGAGCTTTTCGACCATTACTGTTCCCTTTTATGTTCACGCAACACTTTTTTCTTTCACCTGTTTATCCAAATACTCACAAACATGTTTGGTTAGGAAAGCGGCGTGTACGCAATCGGCTGCAAGTCCTACACCCTCCTGCTAGACTGTCGCACGCTGCAGTCGGTCAAGAAGATCACTTCGCGGTACAACGGCTGCGGCATCCGCTCTGCCAGCTTTAGAGGCAACATGCTCACCATCGGCACTGGCCTGGGTAAGTTGGTCACAGTGACAAGTATACACTACGTCACAACTACTAGACTGTTGTTATAAGATCACTTCGCGGTACAACAGCTACGGCATCCGCGCTGCCAGCTGGCATGAGACCCTGGGTAAGTACAAGCTTGCGGGAATACTTACATTCTTGTGGTGACATCTATACCGCCACATATGAACTACAACTGACGTCACAGAAATTCTACATCCTGCAAGCAAAATTGTTCGTGCGCTTAACTTTCGTGCAATAATATCCGTCGGGCCCACCACACACGACATCAATCTAGTTGGGAGATCCTCCCGTTTCAATGGAGGATATGGAACTTTTCGCCCTGTCCCTCATTTCTATTATCTCATGGACCAAGTCCATCCAATCACCCAATTTGATCTAGGAATAAAAATTGCCTAATTTTAACATGTTTTTTTTTTCTTTCTTGGCCAGGTCTACTAATGTTCTACGACCTGCGCGCGGGCAAATACTTAGAGAGTAATATTCATTCTACCAAAACGGTCACACTCAAGGCTTCCAGAGGCTATGTGGTGAGTTCAACAAGGTTCTGTTCTTATAATTATCATCTTATCAATAAATATACTTTCAGCATTATTTAAAAGAATCTGATTGTTTTTTTGAAGTGGCGCCAGTGACTAAAAAGATAAGTTTTGAGTATGACTGTGAATGGCTCAGTGGGTGAAGACCAAAGAAACGATTGATTGACTGTGTGAAAGATGATATGGCTAGAAAAGGGATGACTCATAAGATGTCGAACTATGGAGAAGTATGGAAGAAGACTTGCTGGGCCGATCCCAAATAAATAAGAATAAGAGCAATGATGATGAAGGTTATCGTGCTTTTAGTAGAATTTGCACCATGCACAGTCAAGGAAATGCAACAGATGGAAACATTACAGCAACTTTTAAAAGAAAAACAGTTGCTTTTATAGACAGTTCAAGTTAATAGATAATTTGCACAACCGTCCTCTGATCCATTTTCTTCTAATTTCAATTAACCTTCGTTTCTTTCCAGTTCCCCGATGAAGAAGCCGACGGCTTCAACCAAGTGAAGCACGTCCCCGCGATATACACGCACTGCTACGACGACAGCGGGACGCGGATCTTCACAGCCGGCGGCCCGCTGCCCGCTCCGCTTATAGGGAACTACGCCGGTCTATGGCAATAGCCAGACATCCAGGAAACGTCATCATCATCAGGGGGCTACAAATGATCTAGCCTGTGGCAGTAGTCAATGAAGGGCTAACGGGAGTAATTTCGGCTTGACTGATGTGGATCGGTGCTTGAATGTCAATATCAAACAACTCAATATATCTCAGTCCTCAGCTGGACCTACGCCCAAGCTGCACCACTACACTGTCACACGCGTCGCATCCAGTCTGACCCAAAGACCTAAGGTTGGACCAACGGGTCCATCGAACTGAAGGACTCGTTTTACTGCCTTACTGGCTGCAATTAAATGGGAAAATAATACTACCAACAGTTATTTCAATAACTCAAATGTCATCGGTAATTATTATTTTTTAAAACTGCCCTAGTAGCAATGCTACCATTCGCCAAAAATGCTATATGGCTAGCTTTACCCTGAGTTTTAATATAAGCGATCGTCGCGTTTATGTTAGTCATTTGTTTGGAAAACAGGAAAGCGCCCTCTGTCGGTGCCCGTGCGTGCGCGTGCGCCACCTCCCGTACCTTGGTGCGTGTTCGCGCGACGTTCGCTCAGGACAGGACGCGGTCTTAGACAAAAGCATGAAAAGTGCTGGTAAAATATACAAAACACTCGAATAAGACATTGATTATAACTTGGTTACAATCATTTTTTCGGTTGAAAACCCGAACATAGAATAATCCAGTTGGACGCTTTAAAGAGGTTTTAACATGACGTGATACATAGACAAATTATTTTGGTAACAACAGCTAAAATAATTATTCGCGATCATGTATCAATAATAAGGACTTAGTTATTTTTCTACTTTGGTCTACAATATTTTCGGGTTATATCGTGTATACACACAAATAACTGGCGAAATGCGAGTGAGATAAACACTTCTTCCAATCCTTTCGAGGAAAACTTGCGTGATGTTATGTTTACATGAAGACGAACGACAGAAAATGGTTACCAATCTAGGACAAGGTATAAAATTGGTTAATAAATTGACACGCGATTTAACTATCTGTGGTAAATTTAATGATGTTTGATGTAATGTTCCTCAAGACATTTGATTTTAGTAGTCTTCGAGGAAACCTGAGTTCCCATGTAAATTTAACGCTTTATAAATCAACCAAGACAGTTAGGCAACTGGGTCAAATGCAGTCTAAATGATGTTCAGTCGCCTAACTCACTTGGTTGGGTTAGTAACTATTAGTGAAAAAATCTTCAGGCTAGCTTAGTATTTATAGTAAAATTTAATAAAAATGTTTTATCGTTCACAAGTGTACGGAATTGTGTGATTGACATAGCAATAATAAGAGGAAAGAAAAGTGCAAAATTATAAGAAAGAAAAGATAAATTGACGGGTTCTGGAGTGCAATAGAAAAGATCAACTTAAAAGATTACAGAGGGTTTAAAAAGAAATGTTCATACTTTCACAATTTGTGTCCCGCGGGTTAACAGTAAAGTTAGTAAAAAATAAATATGCAGGACAGATACATCCAATATTACATACTTCTTTATAAACGCTCTGTGGGTAGGTTTTAAAATATGTAGACCTATTTGAGATCCCTGCTACAATTAAGGGCGAATTCCACCATATGAACTGAACGTGATTGCCATGGTATGGTGATTAGATAGCAGTTCAATGGTGAAATTGGCCCTAAATGAAAAAGATTTGCCGCGGTAAATAGTTTATAAATTCTCAAATTTATCGTCACAAAAATGTTTAAAAGGAATTTAAAAATTGAATGGAATAAAAGTAATTTACCGTGGTAAATCTAATGGCTGGATATAGTGTCCTACAGTAATTGATTTTGTTTTTGTTGCCAAGAATATAAATAATAAACAGAAATAACTAAACTAAGAGTCAGTAGGCCAATACAAATGGTACCTATAACGCGCGTTTTTACTAACAGGAAGCGACACCCGAATTAGTGCCTAAATATTTATTGCAAGAAAATCCAACAGTGTCCTTATAAGATAGCATTCATGTTAGGACACCACAATCCGCCTCTTGTAAGCGAAAATGGGCTAAAGTATTCCATTCAAAAAAGCAAGTTCATTGTTTATTTTCTTGGCTACAAAACAGAATCGTTTGCAGATTGGTCGAGGTGCGACTCGGTTCTGGTAATGCCTTGTAATCTTATCTTCCAACAAAAAGAGCCTACTATAATAGTGTTACTTCGCGATTCAATACCGCATTTACCTCAGTAATGTTGTAGACGAAACGGGACGCTTATGTCTAAAACTGTATATAATTTAGATATATACTTTTGTTGTACTATTACTTCATTCATGTATACATAATTTTCATAAAAATGTAAATTCGTTTTTAGTCTGAACAACTTAGTTCAAAATTAGGTCGTCACAGTCATTCATTCATTCAGTCATTTTAACTTTAATGTTTCAGTATGCTTTTAGGACTATTTATATTTTAGTAAGTCGTCCCGTTTTCATTGATACATAGTTACAAACTATTCATAGTGAGTATGTCTTGGAATGGGCCCCACATTGCTTATTTCTTGAAAAACGAAAAGACGGCGTTTTAGTGCAATCGATGTGGTGGAAATTCGAGATGCCGTGTGGAACATTGAGCTGCTTAGATTTTGAACATTCGGCGTTTAACCGAACGTCGCAAGTCCAACATCGCGTTCAATTTTCCTACCGCATAATTTTCTACCGTCGCAATTTTATGGGGCCTAAAGACTTAAGTACTGGGCATAGAATAATTAGTTAATTACTAATATGCGATATCCAACATATTAATGTATATTTGATGGACTGTGTGTCCGTGTGTTTTTACATTATATAATTTCTTACTAAATAATCCATAACAGTGGAAATTGTGACGAGTAAAAGACTTGAGTATGCTGATTATTGTGTTTTATTGAATCTATGATACTTCCTGGTAAAAAAAAAACAATTCTACCACTTGGCAGACCATCGAGACTTCCTATTTGCTTACACAAGCCTTCAAGCCAAACCGCATCAAAATCTGTGGCGTACCCTACAACCACCCGGCCATACAAACGGCGCCAATTTTTTTTAAATGTAAATAATAATAAACAACGTCCGACTTGACACGCAACGTTGTCGACATGTATCATGTGAACTCTGCTATCATTGCGCCGATAGTCGATACAGCCAATGACTTGAAGGCCTCGAGGAACATCTTTCGAGTTTCTCGCTTGGAGTTACATATTGGCCTGATTCAGAAAGCAGTACTTCTCAATATGGCTCGCATTGCGAGGTTCCTATCACTGGAGCCCTAACCACCGGCAGCTTGGACCCTGCTCCAGACACCGCGGGCCACTTTTTGTTGTTTAATGCTTATTAAAGAAATATAAATGTCTAAAATGTGTCTGCAAAATGAATGAAGAGAATAATACGCTCTGCACTCGACTCTGTTGAGCGCAGAACCAAGAGGCTCATTGGTAACGATAGGCTGGTGGGTACAAAGCTTCATAGCCTGGCCCACCGGCGCAAGGTTGCATGTCTGTCGGTCTTTTACAGGCTGTACTTCGGTGAGCGTGCCCAAGAGCTCCACGAGATCATTCCACCATCTCCCTTCTTCCATCGGGAGTCCAGAACTCCAGACGTACTGCGGGTTATCACGCATTCCTTGTCGATGTTCCACACATTCGCACGAAGCGCTCGTTTATTATGCGCACAGCCAGGGAGTGGAATTCCCTGCCTTCGTCGGTGTTCCCAAGTTCATATGACCCCAATCTATTTAAGTCGCGAGTTAATAGGCTTCTTTTGGGTTAGCTCGTTCCATCGTCGACCTCATCTCTGTCCTCAAGACTAGATTGAGGTCAAGAGTAGGCCAATTAAACATAAAAAAAATAATACCTCGTAAAAGCATCCTTTATTTATTAAAAAGCATGCAGGCATCATACACAAAATGCAAATAAATATTAGATTACGTTTATATTCCAAATACTGGTTCTTTTTAAAAAGCACATTCATTCAAGCAGGATCGTCAGTCCTTGGGGCTGGAGGGACCCATCCTATGGGCAGGCCAGTTCCTTCACTACTTATGTAGCAGTCCCACTGTGATCTAGAAAAAACAAACAAAAAAATAAGTTTGTAATATTAGTCGGTTTAAAACTTTTGATTGACTACTTTTTTGTCCATAACAGAACCAGGTAGGTATTAAAGAAAAATAATTTTTTAACACGCCATGTGCGACGTGGCATTACATAATGGCATTGTTTTCGCAACTTAGAAATATTTCCTTTTACCTGGGCCACCTCACACTATCATCAATTTATAGCGTAATGATTGAATTGGTTATGTAGCTTTTCAGCGACACTGAAAAACTTTGCGATGGGTTCATCAGTCTTAACCTACGCATCATCACCAGTGATATTAAGCTGATTACTTACCTGACACCAACAAATCTAGCGACATCGCCTCCAAAGTCAACTTGCGGCAGTGATCCGCCGAAAAGTGTTTCGCGCCACTTGGCCAAGTTGGAAGCTACGTTTTGCTCCGTATGAGCTTGCAGTGTGTTCAGCTGCCAGTCCTCCTTCAGTTGAGCTCGAAGTTCGCCTTCTTCCTTCTCATAGAGCATTAGTTTCCGTGCCCACAGGGATTTCAGTTTGTCTGAAAATTGGAAAGCTATGATAGAGGTACTATTGTTTAATGGCATAGTAAACCACAAATAAGCCAATCCACCAACAACACTACAGAAGAAATACATTTTTGGCAACTCACTTAAAACCCAATGTAAAATCTCCTGACATATTGGAAGACTAATAAAGAATTTATTATCTGTAAATTAGTAACAGCATCCTAATCCTAACACACTAATTCATCTGCCCAGTGGTGTTTAGGTTCGGACTCCACCAAAGCAGAGTAGAGAAGAGACATGCGGAAACCGACCAATCAATGATTGAAATATACATATTGTCAGTCGTCTCAGCTGTGATTGGTTACTTCTTTCTACTGTAGCTAATGCTATTATATTTTAAATTGATTCATGATTTTCTCTGTAAGGGTTAAACTAAGGTGCTTACCAATATGCGAGTTAAAAGCAGTAGCTTCTGTATCAGAAACACACTCCCCTCGGCCTGTGGCTGTGTTCTGTCGAGCTTTGCGCAGATTCATCACTGCATCGAGTTTTGTTAGACATTTCTTTGCATCAATTTTCTTGCGGAGAACTTCTTTCAGCACCACATCAGCTTGGAGCTTTTCTTCAGCTTCCTGGAATATTTAAAAGATCAGTTAATAATAGTTGATATTCATAATTTTTAACATGAAATAAATGAAAGTTAAACTTATAATGAAATGTTATATGTATGTATAAAAAGATAGTTTTATAGTGAAAGTTATATTTACCTGTTTTGCTTTATAAATATCATCTTTTATTTTCTGCAAGTTCTCATCAATCTTCCTAGATCTCTCCTTCGACTCTTTAATTCTCTCCTCTTTCTCTCTTTTCTTCTCCAAGCGAAGTCTTTTTAAACGCAACCTCTTTGCTGACCTTTTCGCTAAAAGCTTCCGCTGCATGTCCATGCGTGGACCACTGATAACAGATAGTGCTTTACTTATGAGAGCTTTATTTTCTTCCACTTGCTTCATGTGGGAACTCCATTCTTCTTCAGTTAGTGTATTTATGTTTTCTGTTAAGTGCTTCTCTTTATCACACAAGTCAGTGAAAAGTAAAAGCATATTTTGTATTTCTTCACGGACTCCTGATATTGTTGGACGTTTGACACTGATCTGTGTAAGTTCTTTGACAGGTATTTTACTGTCAAATGTTGAAAGGAAGTCTTGATCTGCCTTTTCTCTTTTAACTGCAGGGGTAGCGGAAGGAATGAAGAATGGGGGAGGCTGAGGTGGGGGTGGGACAAAGTGATGGGGAGTTAATGGTTCACCAGAATGATGCAGCTGTGGTACAAAAGGTGGTGGGACGGAGAAATAATGTGGAGGCTGTTCTGGCAACATACAATGTGGGGGAGGCAGATGAGGTGGTGCGGGCCGTACTAAATATTTAGGCAAATGTTGGAATGTAGAATTATTTCCACGTAAATTATTATAAAAATTAGGATTATAAGACATGATTGATGTAATTTTAAAATTAATAGAAAAAGAATGTATTAAATTATAAAGCCACAGTGGTTTCGGGGAGCTGACTCTCAGCGTCTTTAAGTACTTGCTCAGCAGCAATGTAATCTGCGTTCTCTTTGAGATCTTGTTCAGTTTCTAATGTAGATTTGAGATCACCGAATGCCTTCACCAGTCTGTGGAAAATAAAAGATAAAAAGGGTAATTTATGGTCTTTTTTTGAAATCCATAGATTCACAAGAAAAGACAATAAGAATTAAAATATGTGTGAATATTATTTTAGAAACAAACATACAAGTGTCTGTTAATATGGTTCACATATAACATCATTATTATATTTATCATGGTATGGGGTGGAAGGGACACCGACGCGAAAACGGTTACATGTATTCATGCATGTACTACATAACAAAGTAGAAGAATTAAAACAAAAAACTTAGATATAATGACAAGGCAAGCTAATTTTAAAATGACTCATATTGAAGGTAAAAAAATTACAAATATTTAGGTAGTATGTAGTGATGCATGTAACAAAAGATCATAAACATGATTCATCACGCTTCAATGAGTAAGGACGCCAACAAAGAACAGATGTCGCGCGCAACGGATCCTAACCTCCATGCGCACCTGTGGTTTTACTTATAAAATGCGATGGAACTACGCAGAGAAAGTCATCGGAATACCAATTTATGAGGAGTTCTAGGTATCAATAGTAAATTTTAGAGCTCAACTCACCGTCTTTGACAATCTGGGACCATCATTAGCGACTCCTGCAAGACTTCCTCCTGCTTTCGGATATCATGCTCGTCCTGACCCTCGTCCTTCAACCTCTGTACTCTATTCTTCTGCTGCTCTGCTTCCTTTTCGTACACAACTTTCTCCTTGGCTATGCGTTTTACAACGCCCGTCTTTATTTTTATTTGACGAATTCTGGGATCTGCCATGTTCAAAGCTCGCCTATTGTTTTTTGTGTGTCAAACTCAAATGACAGCTGCGTGAAGGCAACTCGTTTTTATTGCGCATGAACTTGGCAATAAAAGGGTGCGTTCCAACGAAATAACTGTTACAATCTTGAACATCATGAAATTTAATATCTGCCTACCCGCAGACATTTCGTGATATTCAAGAAGAAGAAGTTTCCTGCAGCAAGAAAACCTCATTTTATATTATACACTTCTCATCAAAAAAATCGAAACACCTCGCAGTTTATGATTTGATAAGGATTATCAGAAAAATGTGTATATTTAGGAATAAATGTAAAATGTCATTTAATAGTGAGTAGTATGAGGTTTTTAAATCCTAATGTTATTGTTCTAAATTCAAATTAAGTCTTCATAGGTTTCGTATTTTGTATAATGAGTAATTTTTACCCTGTATGGAATATGAAGGAAATGGGTAAAACAACACGCGTAAATGAAAAAAAAATGTAAGAAACGTTTATTTAATAACTTGTATTCCCTCCGCGAGCTCTTATTACTGCTTCCATACGGTTCTTCATCGATCTGAGAGTCACGATCACATGTTGTGGTATATTATCCCATTCCTCTTGGATTGCATTTTGCAGCTGGCTAAGTGTTTCTGGGGCTGGATCTCTTGCTCGAATTCGTCTCTTTAATTCATCCCATAGATGTTCAATGGGATTCATGTCCGGGCTTCTTGCTGGCCATACCATAATGGAGATACCGACTTCGGTAAGATAATCTCGTACGACGCCCGCGGTGTGAGCTCTAGCATTGTCGTGCATGAATATGAAGTCGTTGCCAATAAAATGTGCATAGGGCATCACATGAGGTTCAAGACACTGTTCGATGTACCGATGAGAGTTTAGTGCAGGCAGCCGTGGCCCAGACACAAAGGCAAGTTCTGTCTTACCGTCGGCGCTGATTCCTCCCCAAACCGTCCACGAACCGCCACCATAGCTGACCTTTTCTTCAATGCAGCATTGTGCAAAGCGTTCTCCATCTCTTCTGTAGACCTTGTTCCTTCCGTCGTTACCATACAGCATAATTTTACACTCATCAGAAAACAGTACTTTGCTCCACTGAAGGTATGACCAAGTTAGGTGCTCGCGTGCAAAGTTAAGGCGCGCTCTTCGATGGTCTGCAGTTAATTTCGGCCCATTCGCTGGCTTATGCGGTGCCAATCCGCGTTCCTTCAACCTTCTTCTTATTGTAGAGTCACTTACAGCTACTCTTCGTACAACGCGAAGCTGCTGCTGCAGTTGAAAAGCGTTAAGGCGTCGATTTCGTAAAGAAGTTGTTACAATAAATCGATCATCTCGCTCAGAAGTGACCCGATTCCTGCCAGATGCAATCTTGCAGCCACAACACGCTGACTAAGTCCAGAATCCAGCAATGCCACCACTTGGGCGGCTTCTGCGGGCGAAGTATCCATATGTTTTAGAAAAAAAAGTTTTTTCAGACGTCCCAAAGTCACAGTAAATGAAATAAGAAACAAAAAGTTTAAAGACAAGCGCTAATTTTTAGTTTTTAAACGAGAAACGTACTCCAACCCTAAATACACATTTGTCTCAAAACAGTGATTAATTTCATTTATAGGATAAACAAATTAAATTCTAATTTCGAATTTTGATTTTTTTCTTCTTACTGTAATGACCAAACTGCCAGCTACACAATAATGTTTTTTTTTTCATGGAATTAATTCTCTTTTGTAAAAAATTAGGACAAAAACAATAAAAACGAAAGTGTTTCGATTTTTTTGATGAGAAGTGTATTAGGCTATGAAGAAAACGCAAAAGTTTGTATGAGCCACAGATATAGATAGACATAGATAACGCAAAAGCAACTACTTCGCGTGCCCAGCTTATGATGCAGAATCATAAGCGGCCACTTTCGCGCTCAGTCGCATCGGTGTGGCCGCGCTAGTCGGACGTCAGTTAAAAAACTTAAAATGGTTAATTGTGCTGTTATAAATTGTAAAAACAGTTCAAATCTGGTGAGAAAAAATAAAGTAAACGTTTCCTTTCATCGGTCAGTCATTTTGTGATTAATATTATGCGTAATTAATTTTAAAATCAATTATTTTGAATCTAATACGCACAGTAATATCTGGTAATACTAAATTTGAGAAAAACATAGGTCGTCAAAAGTAAGATGCATATTCGTATTACATTGGCGCTTTTACTTGGAGCAGTTGATGCGATGTTTTGTTTTAACAGATGATGGATATCGAAACAAGTGATACTATCGTATATCGCTTCGGTTTCGTAGTACAGGCGCTTTTATCATTTTTCTGTCCATTTTAGCGATTAGTGCTGTTCATGCTATGCAACACCAATCGATTCTCAAGAATCGATTTTGGAAGCAGAGGAATGATTTTGTATTTTATAGGTACTTAATATATAGACAATTTTAATAAATAATCGTAATGTTTCGTGATTATTTTAGTTTTCCACATGAACCCAATTTGAAAGAAAAATGGATTGAGGCGACGGGAAATAAAGATTGGTTCCCAACAAAGCATAGCACTATATGTTCAATACATTTTGAGGAAGCAAGCTTTGTTGAAGGGAAAAAGCAACGAATATTGACAAAAGAAGCATATCCGACTATTGATCTACTGAAGATCATAAGTATCATAACTGATGAAGTTAGTTAATTGATAAGTCTATGCACCTACTACTAAGATGATTAGGTATTTTTTTTTCTCTGTTTATCTCATTCCTCTGTATATCTCATGCCTGTGTCTGTCTCATTACTCTGTCTCAAAATCGATTAATAAATCGATTTAAACAATTCTAATAATTCTTTACCATACACAATTACTCAATAACTATTTATTGAGTAATTATGTACAGTAAAGAATACTATTATTCGTACAGTAATTGAGAAATGGTATATACAAAGGCGAACTTTATTCAAAATTGAGTTTTCACCCAGCAAATCTTTGAGTGAGAGAAAGAGAAGAAAAAGGGTAGAATCCCGTTGCTTTTTGTAAACACTAGAATTACATTGAATATAAGGTGTTTCAATCGAATATTATTTTACGTGTTTATACTGATAAACTTGAAATTATGGCAAATGTATCCAAAAACTAGCACGTTGACGGAACGCGAGCGCTCGAGCACGCATCCTCTCCCTACGAAAACTCTCAACGTACTGCTGGGCAGTGCTGGGCTGGGTGAGCGCTGGCGCTAGGCGGGGTGTGGGGCGAGACGGGTGAAGCACGCGGCTAATCTTTAAATCGATTTGATTTTCCCATCACTAAATAGTGCTTGTGACGTCATAGTAGGTAGTCAAAAAATGGCACGCTTGGTTTTCATACAGATCGTGATACTTGCGTTATCTATGTCTATCTATATCTGTGGTATGAGCTATGTGTACATATTTTTGTAATTTCATCACGCTTCTTCTTCTACGTGTCGCTGGCACGACTGTATTTATACATAAGTATGTTGTCAGCCCACAACTATTTCTCACGCTGAAACGGTTGGATGGATTTGCACGAAGTTTAGCACTCAGGTAATCTCGACAGCGTGTGTTTTACAGAATATTCGACGGGATGTAAACCCAAGTCAGAGGTACAAAGGCGGCATATAAATCTGACATGGTTAGGCACTAACCACACGAAAAATAAAGAAAGAACTGAGTTAGAAGATAATAGACAGAAAGTCAGGAATTGAATGGAAAAGTTAGCTAGTTTACTCAAACGAAGGAGTAAGAAAATAGTAAGTAGGTATATTTTGGATTTGTTCATTCATTCATTGAATTGAAATACACAATACCTAATTACACAATATGTACGCAGTCTGCACTAAAAGTATCGGGAATGGAATATTTCCACTGTTCCTGTCATATTAAAATCTTTTTAATTGAAAACTCCTTGGTTTTAAAAATCGAATACCATTTATTTATTTAAAAAAAAGATTCTCGGTCTTATCACAAGGTTTTGTCAAACTTGTTTAGTCGTTGAGAAAATGGAATTGACTCGAGAAAATTCAAGAGCGATGATTTATTATGACTTTCGAAGTGGTTTAACACAAAAACAGTGTGTTGACCGGATGATTTCTGCATTTGGTGATGAAGCCCCATCCAAAACCACAATTTATCGCTGGTTTGCTGAATTTCAACGTGGACGTGTCAAGCTCAGTGATGATCCTCGTCAAGGTCGTCCAAAAACTGCAGTCACCCAAGAAAACGTTGATGCTGTCCGTAAGCTGATTGAGGAAGATCGACATGTGACATACCGCGAAATTCAGGCAACTTCAGACATTGGCATGAGTCAAATACAAATAATCTTGCATGAACAATTAGGTGTAAAAAAGTTGTTTTCCCGATGGATATCGCATTCGCTCTGTGAAGAGCAAAAAGTGGCTCGCGTTACTTGGTGCGTCAGAACTCTCGAAAGATTCCACGCAGGATCCTCAAATGCTGTATACAACATTGTATCAGGTGACGAATCCTGGATATACCAAGACCCCAACTTCCGAATGGAATGGTTGCTTCAATGATTGGTTCCATCGTATGGATAAAAGGTGTCAAATTTCGCGGAGAATACTTCGAAAAGCAATAAATACATTTTTAAATAGTAATGTTGTGTCACTTCCTTGATTCCCGAAATTTTCAGTGCCGCCCTCGTATATAACAGAGTCGCTCTCGCTGTCTGTACGCTTAATTAGATGCTCAAACTATGCAACGGATTTTAATCAGTTTTCAGCAATAGATAGAGTTAATCAAGAGGAAGGTTTTTAAGCATAATTATGTATTGCACCCGTGCGAAGCCGGGCGGGTCGCTTGTATGATACATGAAATAAAATACATTACATAAATATTACTTACAAACAAGACACTTGAGTGATGTTACACTTTGTCTCTTCTTATCACAAAATCTGAGATAAGGTATTGTCGCTGAGGATGACTTGCGTCCTTGATATCTAATTCTAAAGGAAAACAAAATTTATACAAGTATCAGTTTCAATAAAAGAAAATGGGTACAGGTTGAACTAAAAACTTATGAAAAATAAAACATTTTAGAAATTACATAGATGACGAAGAATAATCGGGAAATAGTTACTTTAGAGAATAAATTGGTCATTAGGTATCATCATTTCAACGCGTGTATACGCTTAAATACAATAACCGTGCAAATACCATAACTTAATTGGTAGTTACGTGTTTGTTCCGTTTAGGGTTGAAACACTAGGGTCATGGGGCTTGCCCACCGACTCTTCACGTGACCAGAGAGCAGCCCCGGATCTAGGGGGGGGCAAGCCGGGGCCTACGCCCCGGGCGGCAAGTTCAGAGGGCGGCCAAATTCACACTTTACAGACGAATGGACAACTCATCATTTAGTTAACTTTGACCACGGAATAAATAATAGTACAAGTACAGAAATTTCATGGCCATATCAACTCGACCGATACCCAGAGCGCGGAGTGAGATGTGCTGCACGAACATTTATTATTCGCGAGGAGCGTAGGCTAGGCATACTAGGCATAGTTCAAACTACGCGCCCGCTCGCCCGCAGGAATCGCAGATCGCGGCAGATGGTCGGCGAAACATGTTGCTGTCCTGCCCTATTAAATAATTTGCCAGAAAGAGAGATAGTGGAAGCCTTAGAAGAAGTTAAGCAAACTTCTCGTGCTCCTGAAGCTAAGTACGAGGCCGGTCATCTCTTAACTGCTATAAAGGATTTTTTTATTCTTAATTTAACTACATATTTGGGCGAATATTCTGCGCGAAATCAATCGAGTGAATATAGAAATTCAGAAAGTAGATATTATTATCCTTGCCCGTTCCGTCGCACTAATGGATGGTCTGCTCAAAACTTTGCAAAAAATGAGACAAAATCCAATGGAATATTGGATAAAAGAGGCTGGAGAAGTTGCTGAAAAAAGTGGTGTTGACCCTATTTTGCAAAACAAACGAATTCCGAAACGTAAAAAACATTTCGATGAGATGTGTGAAGACGAATTAGGGCGTGGACCCATGTCTACGGTGCGGCGCCGTTTACCGTGCAACGGTACGGCATCGCCGCCGGCGGATGGCGCAGCGCCGTGCCGCACCACGGTAAAGCGAACGGTGCGCCGTCCATTGCCCCTCAGTCGATCGAATCAACTGCGAAATATCGACTGAAAGGGGCAATGGATGGCGCACCGTTCGCGGTACCGTGGTGCGGACGGCGCCGCGCCATCCGCCGGCGGCGGTGTCGTACCGTTGCACGGCAAACGGCGCCGCACCGTAGACATGGGCCCTTACAATCATTCCAACCTGTTCAACTATTTTCTAAAGAAATAATAATGGTATTTGATCGAATCATATCAGAAATTAAAAAGAGGTTTGATTGTGCTACTATGCTGAATTTGAATTTTGCTTTTCTTAGTGGTACTAATATTTTGAAAATGTCAATTGTAGAACTGCAAAAGTATGAAGCAGTTCTGGCTCGAAAATACGAGCGAGATTAAGCGCCGTTGAATTCTGCCAGGAACTTTACGTTTTTAAAGAGCAAGCTCCACTTTTCTTTGGTGATATAGAAAAGGCTAACGGTTTCTATCTCTTGCAACAGATCTATGCGCATGATTTGCAGGATGCTTTTCCTAATATTTGTATTGCCCTGCGCATTTACTCTACGCTTCCTACTACATCCGCAAGCTGTGAGCGAAGTTTTAGCAAACTAAAACTAATTAAAAATTATTTGCGATCTTCTATGAGCCAGGAACGCTTATCGAGTCTTGCAATCTTAGGGGCCATCTCCACGAGCGAGAGAATCGCGGCGATATTACGTATTTGTATGGCATAATATCGCTGCGATTCTCTCGCTCGCGGAGACGGCCTCTAAGAGAGTGTATGGAAATACGTGGCACGAACGATAATATCGTCGCGATTCTCTTGCTCGTGGAGACAGCCCCTTAGCGATAGAAAATCGAATTGCAAACGAGTTAAATTATGACAAGGTCATAGATTTAAATAATATATTTGATTTTTATTTTTATTAAACATATTTTTATTTTAAATCCTATCCTGTACTTTGTATAAAATATATATCCTACACGTTTATGTCTATATATCTGTAAATAAATAGGCTTAACACAGAAAGAACAGCGATGGATGCATTATTTCCGGAAGACCTATGTAGGCTATGTCCTAATTTCAATCAATTAGTGGCTTTGATGGCTGAAATTATATGGATGATAAAGGTAAAAATAAATATAAGTGGGCGGGGGCGGCATTTTTCAGTTTTTGCCCCGCCTAAAAAAAATTGAAGATCCGGGGCTGCCAGAGAGTTGGCCTTTTTTTGACCAAAGAATCACACATTACCACATTGGATGGCAATGCCAGCTTTCTGGGCACTGTTCCCGGTGACAGCGATGCGGATGAATTTTATGGTTATTAAAAGGGGAGCTCTTTCTTAAAGGATCGGCCTACAATCGCATTAGATCACGAAAAATGGAAGAAGGGAAGGAAGGCCCCGCAGTGCCACAATATAGACTTAAACAAAATAATAATAATTATTATTATAAGTGTATGTCCCTTTCAATTAATATTATTCATCAACACATTTAGCAACATCCTTTATGACAAACGCATGCTGTGTAAACCATAGGTACCTATAGGGGATTTGATCTCATCGTTTATCTGACAAGTCTCTCGATCCGTACAGATAATGCCCCTAGATACAGCTTGATCAGGCTAATAAATATATTTTACTCTGACATATTTTCGTTAGTACCACTTAACAAGATGAAGGTGATACTCCTGTTGGCAGGTAGGATATTTTTTGTTGTTTAGTCCTAATAATAATAATAAATAACAGCCTGTAGCTGTAGGTTATAACTGTCTCGAATATTGCTTGTATGTTGTACATGTTTAAGAATATTCTATTCTGTTCTTCACGACATTTCCCTTCAGTGATGTCCAAGATAAAACTTAGAAAGTCCAAGTGCATTGATTAAGACACATTGGCACCTGCCCAGAATCCTTAACCTAGTGCATGAAAGGAGCGCCCTTAAACACGGGGCCATAACGCTATGTGCCCGCTGCAGGCTAGGACTCAGGCGTGCTCTCTGTGAATTGACCATACGAAATGTGAGTTATTGTTAAATATTCGTGCGCCTGCACGTCTCCCACAAGTAACGGTCCACCTTCCATCTTCTGTCGCATGCTGTGTCACCTGTGCACGTGAAGACTTTAGGAGTGCGTCAGTAAGCGGAGTTCAGGTAGCTGAATTTTGGGACAAACATTATTTGACAAGCGTTATTTGAACTTTTTGCGATACGCTAAGAAGAATAATATATCAAATATATACTTAACGGCCACTATTTTCATAGATATCCATATTGGCCAATACTGTTCGTGACAGCTATTCTGCCTGATTTATTAAGTGTAGAGGTGCATTTAAGTTTTACCCAATTTATAAGCTAATATGTTCGTTTACAGGAGTGACGGTGGCGCTTTGCGCTGTGCCCAACACCCAGCAGGCACGCAAACTCCACGCTCATAAGAATGACGACGGCAGCTTCTTCTTGAGCAATGAAGGACGTAAGTTATACTTCGTAGAAAACTTCGTCTTTTTTAAAGTGGGTACCGAAATAAGAAGGTTTTTAGATCAAAGCAAGCTAGATAATCTTGAGGTTTTTTGGCGATTCTTACTGTACGCTTAACATAGTAACTTGTTTTTCGATTTGTAGTTGGTCGCATCCACACTGATGTTGCTATAAGTAGAGCAAAATTTTCACTTGTAAATATTTATCTACAAAAAAGCACTTCATTTCGGTGTGGAAGCACCTTAATGATCACATTCTCGTCTGGATACATCTCATCTTTCAATGAAAACAGTGAAATTATCTCACTTTTAAATAATTAATAAATAATTCAGAAGTAATATTCCATTTAGAATTTTGCTAGTTAAGCTCTTATCAAAATATCCATTCAATTCAATTATTTATTGTATATCACATGTGTTTTACAAGATCTTAAAAATAATAATTAAGTTCACAAGGACCCTTGTCGGGCACAACAATTTATACAATATTGATAGTAGCATTTTTAAAATAATCAACATTAATTAAAATTCATAAATTAATTTAAATAAGTAAATAATTTCACAGGATAAAGTAGAGAAATAAAATGTCGAATAAAATAAAATTATAGTCAAATACATCATTTGTCATTAAAATAATAATCAAAAACAAAATGTCAATAAAATAAAATACAATCATGAGAAAATAATAATCAAATACAAAATGTCAATAAAATAAAAATTATAGTCCAATACATCATGTCATTAAATTAATAGGCAAAATATAATCATGAGAAAATAATAATCATATACAAAATGTCAATAAAATAAAAAACAAAATTCAATAAATAAGTCTGTAGTTCAATCAACTTTTAAGTCATCATTAAAAAAATCAATGAATAATTATTATAGCAATTTATTGTCAATTAATAGGTTTCTGACTCGTTTTATAAATATTTTGTCATTCTCTTCCATTCTAATGTTATTAGGAATTTTGTTATATATTTTTATTGATGTAACGTGAGGGCTAGTGCTGTGTAATTTTAGCTTTGATTGGGGTATTACGAGCGTGCTTGCGAATCTTGAACGCGGTGCATATCGGCGAGGCTGGTCAGAGACTTTAATAAAGAAGTTGGGATACTGTCTCACAAATTTACCAGAATATAAATCGATGTCAGAGTTATAATGCCCAGTTTCTTAAAATGTGGTCTACAACTTTCGTCGTTTTCAATATGGACCAATATCCTAACACATTTTTTCTGTAAGATAAACAACTCGTTGATATCAACACTATTTCTCCAAAGAATTATACCATACTTAAGTATGCAAAAGCGTAGTAAGTGGATAAGGCAGTTCTTATATCTGTTGATTTTTTAAGCTCGCGTAGTGCATATATAAAACTAGATAGCTTTGATTGAATTTTTTGTATGTGTGCTTTCCACGTCATATGAATATCTAGGTCCAGACCTAAAAAGGTAAACGTAATCAAATAAAAAAAATCTACACATTCCACTCTGATACCATCAAACGTAAAATTGATATCTAGGGTTTTTTTTATAAGGCCTAAATTGCATTATTTTGGTTTTTAAGAAGTTTATTTCTAGGTTATGACCTAGAAATAAACTTCTTGAAAATCTTTCATCCAATTTTGTATAGTAAACATGATATTATTTAAAGTGTCATGTAGGCGTTGAGAGTCATTACAAGAAGTCATTATCGAGATGTCATCAGCGAACAGTACGCATGATTCCGTCATAATTTTGGGGAGATCGTTGATATTTAATAAATCAAGAATAATAAACACCCACAACATCTTCCACGACATCTCCATTTCTACCTTTCAAAATGTATAATCCAACTTTGCATGCCACCAGCTACCGGTTCTCATTACTTGGGCCACATAGGCCGTAATGCGGCCGTCCAAGACAGCCGGGTGAATTTCAACATGGAGGCCACCGGGGAGGCCTGGCGAGGCGGCTTCAAGGTCAGCATCACCTGGTCTGGACCCAGCGATGTGGTGTTCCAGGACTGCATCGATTTTGGTAAGCAACCTATATCCATATAATTATGTCATATCTATTCAGATCATTTAGTGAAGTTTTAAAACTAAGTACCAAAAAAGTTGAAGTTTAAGTGGTACTGCTCAGCATTACTTAAACAAATCTGGCGAAAGGTCCCCCCTTTCGCCAAATCATACACCCATATGATTTATATACGTATTACAGTGTGATTTTATAATTTAAAAAAGGCAAAGAAAGACAAAGAATTGTGTAGCAGTCTTAATTTGCAAGAATATTTTTTGCACTCTCCAAGACAACTTTTTCGGAGCACTTGAGTATCGGTATCTTTCGCGAGCTATTACTCTTGTACTTATCTAGAAATATTCTATAGAATCAACCATCATAATAAGCTTATCACAGTTGATAAAAGTAAAAGCGAAGTACCTGTCAATGTTTGTTATCATCAGAATCTCATCGAAGTGAATTGGTAGTTCAATATGAGAGTTACAGAATAAAATTTTGACCAGCACAGTTTTGTGTACTAAATTTTAAGATGAAGCTATGGCTAAGTTTACTAACAATAGCACTCTTTGCCAGGTGCTAGCCAATGGTTCGCCGGCCCCGAACAGAAAGAACAATACTGGCCCATCCAAAATTCTAAACTCAAGAAGTACTCCATCGTGTCAAAAGAAGAAGACAACGCGGCCGTCAGCGAGCGCTACTGGCTGAACTCCGATGGCATGTACCTCTACGTGGCTCCCGAAGTTCCACTCTTCGTCGACTACCACAATATTTTGGACAACCATCTCTGTCTGATCGCTGAGGTCTCCGACCCTTACAGCACACAGCGCAAAGAAAACATCCTTAAATACGAACTCTGGTTCTTTGACAACCCTAAGGTCGCTCACCAACATGCCGTTGAGACGTATCTTGGCAAACCCTCTGGCATCCCTGACTACAGAATGATCCAGTACCCTATCTGGTCCACCTGGGCGCGATACTCGAGAGAAATCGACCAGGACTCGCTCTGGTCTTTCGCCAATGAGATTAAAGACAGTGGTTTCCCCAACGCTCAGTTTGAAATCGACGATCTTTGGGAAGTCTGCTACGGTTCACTGTTTGTGGACGTGAGGAAGCTTCCTGACTTGAAGCAATTGGTTCAGGACATCAAGGGTCTTGGCTTCAGGGTCGCTATTTGGGTGCATCCCTTCATCAACAAGGACTGTGAGCCCTGGTACTCTGAAGCTCTAGGAAACGGGTGAGTGAGGAACTTAACTTAACTTAACTATGTACTTGTTTATGTTTTAAATATATTCACATCCAGCAAGCCCTGTTCATGATGTTCCTGCCCTTATCCCAATTCATATTAGGTCGGAGCAGCTTGTCTTCTTTTTCCATAATTCTCTATTAGTCGACATCTCAGTAATTACCTTTATTTTCTAGCTATATCATCATTCACAAATTCTAATACTTCATTCCATAATTTCTTTGGTCTTCCACTACTTTTACAACCGTCCTCATTCATACTATGCCTGTTATAAGAACTAATACGAAATTGACTTGATTGATTGTTTTCGTCTTACCCCTTCCCTCTCTAGCTACCTGGTCCTGAACGAACAGGGCAGCCCCGACTCGAGCTGGTGGAACAACAACGGCTCCGTACCCGGCTACATCGACTTTACCAACCCTGACGCAGCCAACTGGTTCTCCGAGAGAGTCCAAAACATCATTGACACTTACGACATTGACACTATCAAGTTTGATGCTGGAGAGTCTAGCTGGTCACCTCAGGTAATTTGATGAAGTTCTTTTATATTGATGAAAGAAAAATCAACATGCTCGTTTCTTACGTGCATTGTTACTTCCTATTTTTTTACTTTTACCTTCTAATCACGAAACTGACAAGTTAGTGAAGCAGATTAAATGGTTTGGTCATGGTGCCCAATGGTTCAGAAAATTTCAAAGATAATTTTATATCAAGAGCTAACAGTCTCGATGTCTCCTACCGTAGTCAGTGTCAATATAACTTCAGTGTAGTAAAGCTAAACAGGACGCTTAACTACATAATATCACGCCTGTAATCCCCGAAGAATTAGGCAGAGGTGTACCTAATTATTTCAGTGTGGGCATACTGAAGTAATTATTCAAATAAAACCGCTTTATGCGGGAGTGGTATACGTTCTTAACTTTATTAAATCCCTCTGAGTATACAGGGTGGCGATTTAGTTACATGCATCGTTCAAGGAGGTGAGTCTACCTCGTTATATTAAAAAACTTTCCCAAAAAACCTATACAACAGCGGTTTCGATGCCCTGCCAGGGCTGCGGGACTGTTCGAAAGAGATACCGCGGCCCTGGAACATAAAGGGCCAATGAAGGAACATGGGTGGTTTTTAGTCAGTAAGAGTCTGACACTCCCTTCCGCTCCGCCCAGAGCGGGAGGAGTCATTTGATGATTTCCCACCCTCCAAAAAAAAAAAAAAGAAAGCGGTTTCGATGCAATGCATGCAACATTTATTTTAGTTTCATGACTTGCAAATGACGTTCTTTGGGAAAGTTGTTTATTATGACGGGTAGACTCACCTCCTTGAACGATTCAGATAACTATATCGCCCACCTGTATTTAGCACATTCGCCCAGAGATATAACCATTCCTTCTTCTACAGATCCCAGTACAGAAAGGCCTAGACATCAACCTGCACCCCGGACACATCGTGGAGGCTTACGTGCGCACCGTTGCCAAGTTCGGACCCGCCGTTGAAGTCAGATCCGGAATGAGGTGAGAACTTACGTCTCATTCAGAATTGCACCATAAGTGCAAAAACGGTGAACTGATAGGTACTGTCATTGCCCGTTAAAAGTGGTTAAATGTTAACTGCTATGTTGCTATTTCACAAACTATGGGACACATGTTATCATATCCTGCGTGCCTTGATGACTGCACACTACTGGAATTTTCGCTAGTGATAGCGCTAATCATTCTATGCAGACTCTTATAGATTGGCATCGACTCGCTAAGAAGAAGAAAACTGCGCTTTGGTACCGACCAGGGTTGTTGCGAACATCAGCATCAGCATCAGCATCCGCTGAACTTCAGCATCATTTTCAACATCAGCTTCAGCATCAGCATCCGCATTGATCGATGCTGATTATTAATGCTGAAGTTCGAGTCCTGACATGACCGCAGAGGTGGCGGGACTTATATCACAAGTAGTTTTTGTTTGCAAGCTTTGACCAATCAAAGGGTCTACCGCGGGGGAATTGCGATTGCAAACAAACACAAATTTGTCTCATTACGTTATTGCGCGTTAAAGTTTTGATTTTTTTTCGTAAACTGTTTAGTGTTGTGTGACAAATTGATAATATAATGCCGCCCCTGTTGAAAAGTGGAATATGGACGTATTTTAAATTAAGGAGTCAAGAACTGCAAGCTGCAACTTATATAACAAGGATTATTCACGCAAAGGGCGTACAAATACCTAACTTAAAAATCTTCTAGGAACAGACTTGAAGCTGAAAAGCAGCACAGCTACTTTTTTTAAAATACAACTTGCCTTTTTAAATACAACTTGCCTTTGATCTAATATCAATTAAACGAAAGATAGCAGTGTTTGCACTAGGTAGTCTAGGTACTTAATTACTAATCTAGTACTAATTATTACTAAACTACTGTTTGATTATATTTTTATTAAAATTCCCAAAATTATTGAAACAATCTTTTATATCAGATGTATTTTGTTTTTTGTACTTTTTTCCTGTTTTTTTTTAGAAAATAATTAAAATCAGCATCAGCATCAGCATCCGCTGATGTCAATGATAAAAGATCAGCATCAGCATCAGCATCCGCTGATGTGAAAAAAATATGCATCAGCAACAACCCTGGTACCGACGAAGATTTGATAGTGTTCGTGGCTACGCTCGCGTTTAGGTCGAAAATAATTCCACGAAGCATAATGTAGCTTCGTATTAGTGAAAGAATTTGTGGAACGGGATCAGAAGTTCTGATAATTATCCCCTTTATCCAAACCTACAAATTTGACATCTTTAAAATTAATACTAGTATAGATTTCAAAACTTGCTTTTATTCCTATCACTCATCTAACCACCCTCACTTCTAGGACCCAAGACCTTCCCATCTTCGTCCGCATGGTAGACAAGGACACTCTCTGGGACTTCGACAACGGCTTGGAGACTTTGATCACCACCCTCCTGTCAATGAACCTGAACGGGTACACCCTGGTGCTGCCCGACATGATTGGAGGCAACGGATACAATGAGAAGCCTAGCAAGGAGCTATTCATCAGGTGGCTCCAAGCTAACGTGTTCATGCCGGCGCTCCAGTACTCCTTCGTACCTTGGGATCATGATGATGAGGTAGGTGCTTCAAAACAGTAAGATTCAAGATCTTGTATATTGAAATGATCTATAGACAGGTTATGTGTAGCGTGAGAATATGATTTGAAGATCTAAATGATCGTAATATTACCCAGTGTGCGGGGTGCAAGGTCGTAGGTAATATTAAAGCACTGTTTGGATTTGGTTTTAAAAGTTTATTAAAGGCTCTTCAAGTTGAATGTTAAATGTCTTACACTAAAATGTTATGTTAAATGTTTTATAGTAAAATGTTATGTTAAATGTTATGAATGCACCCGGTCCGTTTGATGCCTGGTAATGCATTGATGTTAAAGTATGAATAAAATTGTCACTTAGATAATACAAGCAGGTACAATGATTGTTGTAAACTGCTGCGTTAGCAAGTGTTCGGTTGCTTAGACCGAACATATTCCGGGGCGGCAAAGATGCAGTTGAGATGAGTTGATGATAGTACAATCATGTTAGTTAAGATGATAGTAACCTAATGTTAGTGGTGATTCTTAAGATAATAAGAAACAATAGCGTTTAGAGAAGCACTTAAGATATAACCTTAATGTCTCTAGCTTTTGTTTAAGATTGGCGAACACGCTTTATTTTGTTTGTTAACCACGCACACTTGCACTGCACTTTGAGCACTTGGCTGACGGTCAGCTTTGTTATGTAGTCGCGCACAAGCACTAGCACTCGCGTCGTTAACACTTTGCAACTCGATGTCTGGGGAGATAAGCACGCGTCGCATGCGGCGTCGTCGCCACCGCCACAGGAGCACGGCCGTGCCCGCAGCCGCCACCAGCACGAGGATGTAGCTAACCACGTAGTGATGGATGTCATGTGGTGACAACATCTCATCTAGTTCTACGTCGCTGTTTCTCATCTGCTTGATTTGTTTGTAGATTTTGAGCAAGTCGTCATCTACTTCGTCCTCCTCAGTTTGGTTATCGTGGGCCTTCTCCATCGGTAGGCTCACATTGATAATGTTGTTTAGTTGGTCAATCTTGGGTACGTAAATATTTGACTGAATCGTCATGTTGTTGTCAAATTTTGTGTTTGCATGCAAGGTGAAATCTTGCCCTTTGATAACACAACCTTGTCCGAGGTATATTAATCCTGCTTGGTTGAGTTGTTCGACTGTGATATGCTCTCCACAAATTATTTTAATGGAATAGTTGTTGCAGCAGTGATATTAATGCTCAGAAGGATTGTTCAACGGTACCCACATGTTTGAACATAAAGTTTGTTCAACTTTACATTGGTTAGTCTCATGATTAAGGTTGCAGTAATTGTTGTCACTGCCTAGATGGTAAACAGGCTTCTTTAGCAAGCACATGTACGTCTCTTCCTGAGTGAGACATGTTGAAAGCTCATCGTTGTTTATTGGTATGTATGAGTCCTTTTTTAGATTCACTGCCATGTATTGTGATTTTGGCACAATGCTTGTCATATTCTTACCGAATTGTTTGGGAATCGGTATCACTCTGTATAATTTGTATCGATCTCTGCTGATTAATGGGAATGTTATTTGGAATATGAAATATTTTTCAGTGGTCCGTGCTTTTATATGCAATAGATGATACAGTTTTCTCACATCAGTTTGATCTACAGGTAGCATTACATCATCCGTAAGTTGGCCAGCAATGACGTTGAGTTCTTGTTGTAGTTGTTTAGGCGTTAATAAATGTATGTTGAACTGACCATGGCGAATGTCCGTCAAAGTGTCCAGTAAAGTATCTTGATTCCCCCTTAATGTTTGGAGCAAAGTACTTGCAGTCAATGCAGTTACGATCTGTCCTTGTACTGCACTTATGTTACTCATTGCTAGTTGTACTCCATTTGTTAATTTGTCCAATGTATCTAAATGTTGATTTATAGTTTTATGTTGCTTATGGATAATCCTTTCAGTTCGTTTTAGAATATTGTATTCCGACTCTACAACAGATGTTTGATTTTTCCATAATTTAGCCAAATGGTTTTGATTTCGCTTTATGAGTTCGATGTCCTTAGTGTATTGTTCGGCGAAACGCTCATCCAATACTCCGAAGAGATAATTCGCCGCGTAACCTAACCCATTGATAAGCCCACGACGCTGTCTGGAGTGTGCGATGAATTGTTGTGTCAGCAGGAGCGTGTTGTAGTATCTTAGTTCGAGGAACTCGTGCTGTAGTTGTGGCACTATCATGTTACAAACACCGCTGTTTATATTAGTACATGTGTTATCTAAATGAGTTAATAGTTTTTCTAGCGCTGTCGTGCCCTCCCAGTAGGGTGACATATCGTAATAGACGACTAAAGTCCATTTGTCACGGATGAGATTCATTTTGGCCACAGGATCAAAATATAAGGACTGATTATTCCTTAATTTTGTAATGTTATACATCATGCCATGCGCAGTGTTGATTGCGATTGACATAAATAATGTTAATGCTAGAGCCAAAGAAATGAAGTTGACATGGCCTAGTCTTACAGGCAGTGCCCTTTTTCTTGTTTTGTTCTCTGTTTGTTTTTCTTCTGTTTTATGTTCTTGTTCACTTGTTTCCGGCGAATTAATAGGTAATAGGGAAAGCTTTATGATAGGTCTCTTCACGATTCCATTTTTGGTTTTTAATGATACCACCCGTACAAGTCCGTCTCTGCCCGGGTGGACATCGATCACTCTTCCCATAGCCCATTTTCCGGCAGGTATGTTGTTTTCTTGAATGACGACCAAATCGCCTGTTTTCAAGTTTTGTTGTGGTTTCAGCCATTTACTTCTCGCTGTTAGTTGACTTAGATATTCTGACTTCCACCTTCTCCAAATGTCTTCGGATAGCTTCTGTGTTAAATGCCAACGTGTCCTGGCATCCCTTTCTGTTTCAATAACTGTTAATCCTGTGCGTCCTGTTAAAAAGTGTGCCGGTGTTAAAAAGTCGAGATCTTCTATGTTTTCTGTTATGGAGCACAGAGGTCTAGTGTTCAAGCAAGCCTCAAGTTGAGCAAGAATAGTCGAGTATTCCTCAAATGTGAGTCTCTGTTCCCCAATTACACGCTTAAGGTGGAACTTAAGGCTTCTCACAGCTCTCTCCCATAAGCCTCCGGCACTCGGCCATGATGGTGCGTTAAAGTGCCATTCCATTTTCATTTCGGTTACTTCTGCCAAGAAACTATCGTGAAAAATTTGTTGTAATTGTTGGTATTCATTCTCCAAAATATTGTTGGCACCAACGAAATTAGTTCCTTGGTCGCTGTAAAGATGTCGTGGAGCTCCTCGTCTAGCTGCCATCCTCTTCAACGCAGCCAAAAAGGCAGAGCTTGTTAAGTCCGAGACTAGCTCCAAGTGCACGGCTTTAGTGACCATGCAAATGAAAACCGCCGCGTAACCTTTAGTTGTTTTAACTCCACGTCCTTTGTTTGCTTTAATTTCCACAAACCCCGTGTAATCGACGCCTGTGTGGTAGAAGGGTGGAGCGGGGTTGCATCGCTCCTCGGGAAGATCGCCCATTAGTTGATACTGTCTTCCTGATTCATGTTTTCGGCAAGTCACGCATTTTCGTATCTGCTTCTTGGTAGCATTGTTCCCACTCGTTATCCAATAGTAATGACGTAGTTTGGCGAGGGTCACACGTGGTCCGCCGTGAAATGTTAATTGATGTGCTTCATCGATGAGAATCTCCGCCAACCGACACTTATGTGGTATGATTATCGGATGCCGCATCTCCTCACTTATGTTAGCGTTCTTCAATCGCCCACCAACACGTAACATTCCGTTGTGATCAATGAAGGGATCTAATTTTAATAATTCGCTTTTTAAGCCAACGCTACCATGTTGGCGTATTTTTTCTATTTCCGTCGCAAATTCCTTATTTTGCACATGTTTTATAATAATTGTTTTAGCTTTGCGCAACTCTTGTAATGTGAGATAGCTCGGCAAATGTTTACGGCAACGTGCAAGTTTTATCGCTCGGTATATCCATGCTAATATACGTGTTATTTTCTTTATACTGTTGTATTTTTCTAAGAGGTGATCGATGATATTTAGGCAATCTTGCACGATGTTCACTTGTTCTTTGACTGTTTTGACCTCCTCGTTGAAGATAAATATTTGTTTTTCAGTTTCATCTTTTGGAGTCCATGTTTTTAGCCATTGGGGGCCTTGCCACCACAATGTATGTTGTATCAACTGCGACGCTAATATCCCACGGCTGGCACAATCCGCTGGATTATCCGTTGATTTTACATAACGCCAGCAGTCAGGAGGCATTGTTTCTGTGAGTTTGACAATCCTATTTGCGACGAACGCCTTCCAACGGTTAGGCTCACCCTGTATCCAGCTGAGTGTCACCTTCGAATCCGTCCATCCAAATATTTCTAGTCTATTTGTTAAGGCATGTTGTATTTTATTTATTAGTTTAGAGAGTAGGTATGCGCCACTAAGTTCCAATTTTGGCAACGTAAGGGCTTTCTTATGCGGCACGAGTTTTGATTTTGCAGCGATGAGTATTACGTCCGATTGATGTTTTATGCGCGCATAAACTACGCATGCATATGCCTTTATGGATGCGTCACAGAAGCCATGAATTTCGATGATGTCATCACTGTTGTTCTTCAACCATCTCGGTACCTCGCAGCTTTTTATGTTGTGTAGGTCTGCTTTTATTTTGGCCCAATCGTTGAAGACGTCATCGGACACTTCCTCATCCCAATGTAAATTGTTTTCCCATAGTTTTTGGAACAATAATTTTAGTGTTGTTGATAATGGCGTTAACCAGCCTAACGGATCGAATAGTTTCGATATTTCCGATAGTAGGTTGCGTTTTGTTGGCCTTGAAGACTGTTTAGAAAAATCGCAACGAAAGAAGAATTTATCCGTGTTTGTGTTCCAACACAGACCCAGTGTTTTCGAGGTTGCCTCCGATTTCGAGTTGAATACAATGTTTGTGTCTGGATTTTGATGACTTGGTATGTCTTTGATTAATGTTGGTTCGTTGGAGGCCCATTTACGCAAGTTAAAACCTCCTGAATGTAGTAAAGTCATCAAATCTGTAATGAGTTTCTTACCCTGTTCAATAGAATGACACCCATGTACAAGGTCATCCATGTAGAAATCTTTTTCTAACACCTGAGCCGCGTCAGGATGATTTTTCTGTTCGTCTGCTGCTAATTTCTTCAGCGTCATTAGAGCTAAAAATGGAGCCGCCTTTGTTCCATATGTTACTGTTGTGAGTTGATAAGATTGTATAGGACTTTGAGCATTGTTGCGCCAAATTATTTTTTGTAGAGGTTGATCCAATTCATTTACTTGGATCTGCCTATACATCTTCTCGATGTCTGCTGTATAAGCGTATTGGTATTGCCTCCACTTTAGCAATAATAGTTGCAGATCTTGTTGAAGGTTGGGTCCTTTATGCATCGAATCGTTTAGGCTAAATCCTGAAGATGTTATCGCAGATGCGTTAAAAACAACCCTGTATTTTGTTGTAGTGGATTCCTCTCGTAGCACACCGTGGTGAGGTAAGTAGCACTCCGGTGTTATGTTACTTTGCAAAGCTAGCTTCATATGTTTTAATTGTAAATATTCATCCATGAACATTTTGTAATGTAGGGCTAGCGTCTCGTGTTTCTGAAATTTGCGCTCCAAATTTCGGAATTGAGCTAAAGCCATTAGTTTTGAGGAACCCAACTTGTTTTCTATGTTTTCCTTTAACGGTAGCCTGACTTCGTAGCGCCCGTTTTGTTTCCTAATTGTGGTATTTAAGTAAAATGTTATGCATTTCTGATCCTCGACAGATAGGTTGGACTGTTCTGTTATGTCCTCTATTTCCCAGAATTTATGCATTTCTTCCAAGTTGTGTAGAACTACATTACATTGGAAAGTTTTTGTTGAGCCTCCACACAATATCCACCCCAGGTGAGTTTGCTGAGCGATAGGCTGTGTTGTGTTAGTCCCCTTGATGATTCCCTCCATGATAATGTTAGCGTAGACTTCGGCTCCGAGTAGCAAGTCAACTGGCCTACTAACAAAATACTCCGGATCCGCCAAGGTAATGTTATCTGTGAATGACCATGAAGGCTTCGAAAATGTTTGGTTGGGGAGATTTTTAAGTAGATTGTTCATAATCATGGCCTCTGTTGTAAAAGTGTAGTCACTGTTTATAGACTTGCATGTTATGTGAACTAACCCTTTACAGTTGTTCTCTTTTGCGCCTACTCCTAGAACAATCCCTTTGCATTTTTGGCGTTTTACCTTCAATAACTGAGCCGCTTTTTCGGTTATTAAAGATATCTGCGAACCCTGGTCGATAAGAGCACGCATGTTGTGATAAGTCCCGTCGGCTGCCATAACCTTCACGAGAGCAGTTGTAAGCAGAATCTCTGCATTACCGTCCTGTGATGCATTAGAGACTCTGATTGTTGGTTCAGTATGTTTAGAAACTTGAGAGCCCGTCGGCCTTACAAAAGCGTCATGTAATATTGTGCTATGGTTAGCTGCACATTTGCGGCATCGTTTTGTTGACGTGCACTGGTTGCCATTATGGCTAAATAAACAATTAATGCACACCTGCAATTTTTGCGTAATTGCAAGCTTTTGTTCAGTGGGCATTTCCAAGAAAGTTTTGCAATTGTAGAGGCCATGTTCGCCACTGCAATGTGGACATTTGAACTTCGACACGTGTAGTGTCTTTTTCAAGGTTCCGTTGTTCCCACTGTTGTTATGTTTCTTGAAACCTGTTGAGGAATGTTGTTGGTTGTTAGGCCCTTTTTGTTGAGGGCTGTCTGGTTTGCGACGAGCTGACTCCAAACTGACGAATTTGGTCTCCAGGAAATCCATAAATTCTTGAAGTACTGGTAGCTCCCGCGAATTTTTTAAAGACTCTATGTAGTCGGTATACGTGTCAGAGTCTAGTTTTTGGGATAGGATGTGTACCACCATAGGATCCCATGATGTTGTATCAATGTCTAAATTTCGGACAGCATTCAGACATTCTAATGTTATGTCATGCAGTTTTTTGATTTGTTGTAAGGACTGCTGTTGCATGTTGGGCAATCCTAGTAGAATGTTCATGTGAGAAGAGAATATAGCCCTCTTGTTGTTGTATCTATGATGCAGAATATCCCAGCATATGGAATAGTTATCTGCGCTGATTGGTAAATGTTGGATGAGCCGTTCAGCTTCCCCTTTGACTTTTCCTTTTAAAAACTGCATTTTTTGGGCACTTGAAATCGACGGATTGTTATGTATTGCTTCTTGAAACAAATCTTTGAAGCTCGTCCACTGGTTATAGTTACCGCTGAAAACGGGTATTTCTAGTGTAGGTGTAGTTTTTTCCCTATGAGCCACTGACCACATTTTAGTATTAATCGCCTTCTTCAGGCTGTTGTATTGTTTTTCATGACTCAAGAATGTTTCTTCATACTCTCCATTTTCTTCGCCTAATTCAGAATCGATTTCCCAATGCAGAGTATCGACTGCTATCCACCTAGATTGCAGTGTTTTGAGGACGTCTTCAAATTCCCATTTGTCGGTAATAAGTTCCAAGTTAATGTTAGAGACCGTTCTTCGGAAAGCCTTAAAATTAGCTACCTGCTTGCGAAGCATTTCGTCGAGTTTGCTGTTTGTACCCTGATTTACCATCCAAGCACGACGGGCTTCTTGGCCCAACTCCGAAGGTTGACCATCTTCTCCCGACTGCTGTTCCTCTGCAGACTCCTGTTCATCACTTTTAGATGGAGTTTCCAGCAGTTGTTGATGCAGCTGGTTGATCAGCGTTTTGACAGCTTGGTACGACTTGTTTGTTTTCTCATACTCCTGTTTCGTAAAGTATGCATGTGACTTACTTACTACTGTTGAAAGGCGATCGTGGTTAACTTGATACTCCTTCCAGTATTCTTCTAAAGTGTTCAAACACTTTTTCAAGTATTCGAAGGTTCGTCTTGGGATACCGGTCTTCTTCAAATTAACCCCAATCTTTTCGATGTTGATGGCGAGCGTCAGTTGAACGTCGTAAAGCTCAGCCATTTCGCCCGTTGTTTAAGAACGTAAAATCTCCCAAGGTGTAGAAAATAATGGAAAGATCTTACTTGAAGTCTGCTGTTATACCACTGTTGATGTTCTCCTTGGAGCGTAATCCAGTCACCAAACAGTTCAAAATACCACCTTAGTCCACAACACACCAAACTGTTGTATACGCAACACTCGCGATTACTTTCGGAAACGCGCGCGATCCGGCTCGAAGGACCAATATGTGCGGGGTGCAAGGTCGTAGGTAATATTAAAGCACTGTTTGGATTTGGTTTTAAAAGTTTATTAAAGGCTCTTCAAGTTGAATGTTAAATGTCTTACACTAAAATGTTATGTTAAATGTTTTATAGTAAAATGTTATGTTAAATGTTATGAATGCACCCGGTCCGTTTGATGCCTGGTAATGCATTGATGTTAAAGTATGAATAAAATTGTCACTTAGATAATACAAGCAGGTACAATGATTGTTGTAAACTGCTGCGTTAGCAAGTGTTCGGTTGCTTAGACCGAACACCCAGGTACATCTCGTAGCTTTGAATTTGAAATGAGATGATCACCTCATCTGGAGATCTTAGATTAAAATACTGTGAATTTAATATACAGGGTGTTTGGCGCATGGACCGACACAATTTTTCCAGGGATTTGGGAGGTTATTAGCTAGGTTCTACCCATACACCCTTTGTCCCAAATGTCACGGTTGGTTACATATGGTTTTTTTTGTTTAAATGAAAAAAATGCCCAAAATGTTTCCTTTAATTCGAAATAACTTTTTTGTTTGTGGGCGTAGTGGCACAAAACAAATTTTGTTGCATTCTCCAAAGTCTTTTAAATCTAAAAACATCTTTGTTTTATACAACTGGTTTCAAGAAAATTCCTTACAAGCTTCCAAAGTAATTTTTTTTGTTTAATGAATGAAATTTTACAACTTCTAAATTAATTATAAAAAAAATAAAAGTCATTTTGAACTTAGCTTTATTTTAAAAAGTTCTTTAGTTGATACCCTTTCTAACGGTATGCTACATGTCATAGAAATTATTCATTATGTAGTCAAAATACTAGTTAGGAGAGTCAGAGTTAAGAAAAGACTTTTTAAGGTTATTTTGTTTTTAATAAACTAAAGTTATAAAAAGGAGGCAAAACACCGAAAGAGGTGGAAAGTAATGGGGGAGGCCTTTTCCCAGCAGTGGGACAGAATAGGCTAGTTAAAAAAAAGTTATAAATCTTGTTCAAATTGACCTCCTCCATTTCGTATGCATGCACGACATCTGTTTCTTATTTCAACTGTCGTTGTACGTAGTCGCATTTCTTCTTTCATAGTTTGAAACACACCATCCCTTTTTTAATGTAACAAAAAACCCGTTTTAACCTATTTCAATTTTCAATGACTAGTTATTTCGTTAAGTAAAGATACTTAATAAATTTTTAGTCGTTTGATTTTCTTTGTTTCACAAGTTATTTATTCATGTTTGAATTTCTTTTTCCAGAAAAACAAAAATCTTTTGCGGTATTGTTAGTATCTCAAGGATTTTTTTTTGTTTTAGGGATCGAAGATGGTGATAATGCTAGACGGCTAGATTTCTGCAGATTTATACTGCATACAGACGTCGAAGATGGCAACTTCTTGAAAAGAATTTTGTGGACCGATGAATCAAATTTTAGCCGTGAGAGAATAGTGAATCTCCACAATCTTCACCACTGGAGTCACAAAGACCAAAATCCTCGCGTTAAAAGGCAGAGTTCTTTTCAAAGAAAGTTCAGTGTCAACGTTTGGGCTGGTGTTATTGGACGCAATCTCATCGGCCTACATTTTTTGCCAGAAAGGTTGAATGGAGACATTTATTTAATTTTTTTAATCAATGATTTACCCGAACTTGTTGTGCCTGTTTTGGTTCTGACACTGAACTTTCTTTGAAAAGAACTCTGCCTTTTAACGCGAGGATTTTGGTCTCTGTGACTCCAGTGGTGAAGATTGTGGAGATTCACTATTCCCTCACGGCTAAAATTTGATTCATCGGTCCACAAAATTCTTTTCAAGAAGTTGCCATCTTCGACATCTGTATGCAGTATAAATCTGCAGAAATCTAGCCGTCTAGCATTATCACCATCTTCGATCCCTAAAACAAAAAAAATCCTTGAGATACTAACAATAAGTACCGCAAAAGATTTTTGTTTTTCTGGAAATAACTTAAAAGAAATTCAAACATGAATAAATAACTTGTGAAACAAAGAAAATCAAACGACTAAAAATTTATTAAGTATCTTTACTTGACGAAATAACTAGTCATTGAAAATTGAAATAGGTTAAAACGGGTTTTTTGTTACATTAAAAAAGGGCTGGTGTGTTTCAAACTATGAAAGAAGAAATGCGACTACGTACAACGACAGTTGAAATAAGAAACAGATGTCGTGCATGCATACGAAATGGAGGAGGTCAATTTGAACAAGATTTATAACTTTTTTTTAACTAGCCTTTTCTGTCCCACTGCTGGGCAAAGGCCTCCCCCATTACTTTTTACCTCTCCCGGTGTTTCGCCTCCTTTTTATAACTTTAGTTTATTAAAAACAAAATAACCTTAAAAAGTCTTTTCTTAACTCTGACTCTCCTAACTAGTATTTTGACTACATAATGAATAATTTCTATGACATGTAGCATACCGTTAGAAAGGGTATCAACTAAAAAACTTTTTAAAATAAAGCTAAGTTCAAAATGACTTTTACTTTTTTTTATAATTAATTTAGAAGTTGTAAAATTTCATTCATTAAACAAAAAAATTTACTTTGGAAGCTTGTAAGGAATTTTCTTGAAACCAGTTGTATAAAACAAAGATGTTTTTAGATTTAAAAGACTTTGGAGAATGCAACAAAATTTGTTTTGTGCCACTACGCCCACAAACAAAAAAGTTATTTCGAATTAAAGGAAACATTTTGGGCATTTTTTTCATTTAAACAAAAAAAAACATATGTAACCAACCGTGACATTTGGGACAAAGGGTGTATGGGTAGAACCTAGCTAATGACCTCCCAAATCCCTGGAAAAATTGTGTCGGTCCATGCGCCAAACACCCTGTATATTATGTAGACTGCTCTGAAAAAAGAAAATAGCGAATAATCGGTTCCGAATTTTGGATGAAAATGTGGGGTAGGCATTTCTTTCAACTTCAAAAGCCTTTTGGTTGACAGGGTGGCGTTTTGTTGTTTCTGCCTACCCTCATGGTAAAAAAGAGGGGTTGTAGTACCAAGTTCACTGACGGTCTACCTCTTTTCACCCTTATCCCCTAAATAATAAGGTTGAACATAAAATAGGCATTTTGCATGTGTCGTTTTCAACGTTCCACTTATTCCTCCAGACCGTAGAGATCAGCCGTAAATACACCAACCTGCACGCCGACTACGCGGACGAGATCGTAGATGCTATGAAGAAGTCGGTGGAGTATGGCGCGCCCGTCAACCCGCCCATCTGGTGGCTCGACCCTCACGACCAGGACGCTTTCGCTATTGCTGACGGTAAGATTAAAGATTAATTTGCTTCTATATAGCCTAGCAAAGAATTTCAATATCATCTTTACACATGATAAATAGACCAGTCTTAAGACTGTTCTTATTGCGTGGAGAGGTGGAGATATGGTCTTCATATAAAAAAGTACGACATGAAGACATTTCAACTTTATGAAATCTTATGAAAATATGGAGAAGAAGATTTCCCCTAAATGTTTGTTTGCCTGCAATATGAATCCTGCTAGGACAGGACAGCCTTACGCGGTTTTCTTAAAGTCGATCGTGGTGGAGCAGCAGTGGCCCAGTGGTGGCGGCCCCGACTTACGAACAGTAAGTCGTGGGTTCGAACCCAGGCGCATTACTTTGTGTAATTTATTTCATCAGCACTGCTCTCAAAAACGGTGAAGGAAAACATCGTGAGGAAACCGGCATGTCCTAGAACCAAAAATTCGAAGACATGTGACATCTACCAACCCGCACAGTGCCCGCGTGGTTTATTATAGCCCACTCCCTTTCATAGAGAGGAGGCCGTGCGCCCCAGCAGTGGGGACATTATAGGCTGATTATACGGTCGCCGGTCGTGGTTTCAAACCTAGGCAGGCTCTTACGGTGAAGAAAAATACCCTTCACCGTTTTGAGAGCTGTGGTCATAATTCCTCGTGACGGAACCGACATGTTCAAGAACAAAGTTCGAAGTCATGTGGCATCGCAGTTCCCACCTACCCAGACCAGGCCCGCGTCGTAGATTAAGAAAACCTTCTCTTACAGACTTATTATGCTTAAGGATCTCCTCATCATCATCATCATCATCCACAGCCCGATTTCACCCACTGCTGGGTATAGGCCTCTCTTTGCTTGTGCCAAGCTCCACGCTCCTGTGCCAGCCTCATCCAGGATATTCCCGCAATGGCGACAATGTCGTCTGCCCATCTCGACGCCGGACGACCAACACTCCTCTTTCCATTTCTTGGACGCCACTCGGTCACAGCTTTACTCCACCTGCCATCACCGCGCCTGGCTAGGTGTCCTGCCCAACTCCATTTGAGTTCCATAACGCGATTTCCAATATCGAAAACCTTCGTGCGTCTCCGGATTTCGACGTTTGGAACTCGGTCTATTAGTTTTATGCCGAGCATGGGACGTTCCATGGCTCTTTGTGCTACTCTGAGTCTGTACACAGCCTCCTGTGTGAGCGTCCACGTCTCAGCACCTCAGATGGATCTCCTCAAATGTTATTAAATCCATACCATACATGAATACCTACATAACTAATTCTCTTCTCTTCTTTCAGAATTCCTTCTCGGTGAGAACATCCTAGCCGCACCAGTGGTGAAGCCAGGCGCAGTCACCCGCGACGTGTACCTCCCCCGGGGCACCTGGAAAGATGGCAACACTGGCAACCTCATCGCGGGCCCAGTGTGGCTGAAGGACTACCCCGCGCCGCTCGATGTGTTGCCATACTTCATTCGTCAACTCACATAAATTGTGTTTGCGTAATACTCGAATGTTGTGTTAATAAATTATTATTGTTAAGTTTTATTGAATTTTAACCGGTGTTTTTTGTTTATTACCTAAAATATCATAATGGTCCAAGAACTCTTGTAGTTTGAAACTTCATTGTTCGGGTCTTCGGGTGCCCATAAATTTTGCAAACAAAAATGAAAGATGACGAGTGTTCAATAGATTCTTCACGAATCTTTTAACACCTTCCCTGCGGCTACGCTAGATTAATACTTACTTCCAGTGCTGTACAAGTCACATACTTCCCGTATCAAGAATGCCTGATACGTCGTACTATTTTCTCGTACGTAATCTTGACTTTAAACCATCACAGAGACATGGAAAGTCTACAGATTTTTTTTTTGTTGTACTAATCAATAGGTTACATCCTTGTGTATATAGCTGCAGTCGCACGGGGTTTTAAGCAATATCTTAAAAGTTACAGGTATTTTGGAAAAGGTTGATATTACGGGAAAATACTTGTCGTGGCGCATGCAACAGTCACATTGCTAGGGATGGGGTGTAACAAGTAACATATTTTTCTGTTTCAGATTTATTATTGTTTATTCAGATCGTACACAATCAACGAAAACTATTTTTTAACAAAAGTAATAATTAATTATGTTAACAAAAACAGTAACTTCTTATTTTATATTATTATTTATTTTACTAATGGTCATACACAATCAGCAAAAACCATTTTTAACAAAAATAATAAGTAATTAGCTATGTTAATGTTAACATTTTAACAAAAACAGTAAATCTTTATTTTATATTATTATTTATTTTAGGTGCTTATAAAAGCTAAATTAAAAAAAAAAATCTGATTGAATTATCACAATTATTTATTCTACTCGATAATTTAGTCAACAAAAAAAAACGCTAGTTGTGCTTCAGATATTTATGAATTAAAAAATATAAGATCGCGTTCTGTAAAAACGTGTTTACTGGGCACAACACTACGGCTAACTGAGGGCCGCGCGCGCGCACGTTCAGTGCGGTACGGGGTTTAGGATACGGCCAAATAGTTCCCGTATCGCACTATTGTAAAATAATTACCTTTCTGTGCGTTACGAAAAAATAATTCGCGTACATTTTTATTCGTAAATTTTAATATACTTCAAGCAAGGACACCGGCAATACAGGTCTCTTTTTTACTTGTACGAATACTTGAAGTAATCACCCCCGCACGGAGTGCAAAACAAGGACAACTAGCTGCCGCACAGAGCGAAGCTCAATTACAACCAAATACTTCCCGTAACGCACTGAATGTGTTAATCTGGAAATAGTACATTTTGATATAGGTAAGTGGGGAAACTATGTCATTGCATTCGAAGCGGAATTAACATCCAAGCTGCAGGTGAGGGTGTTATGGAGCCAAAGACTATATCCTCTATGTATGGAGCCGAGAACTGCAGTAACAAATCCCCACGCATATCAAACGACATTTTTCAATACACTTTCGAAGAAATAACATATTAGAATGGAAAGTATTTTTGTCAGGAATTATTAAGAAACTATGATTTAATTTGCTTTTTTTCCGCGTTTTGCTTCCGCCAGGTTGAAGAAGAAACAAAGGTATGATGCCGCTAAACAGCCTAATATGAAAACTAGAAAAATCAAATATTTTTGAAATTAGAAATAAATGTTAATTTGTTCATAAATGTATTTTTTTTTTAAATAACCATGTTTATCTATGATAAGTATTCTATTTATAAACACAATTTAAATACTCAAAAAATATTTACGCCGTAAAGACGCATATCTCTTTGTCAAGATTAAAAAAAAACAATCAACGCCGTCTATAGTCATTGAACCCATTTGTACTTACTTACTTAGTAGGTATAGGTATAGTTATCTGTGGAAATTTTTATATCCGCACGTGTGCGGAAAAATATTAAAAATCCACGTGATTGAAATTACATTGCATGTTGCACCAAATCGTAGTGTGCTATGAACGAGTTCTCGAGAAAGTGTATTTAAAAATATGAAATATATCAAGCTGTATGGTTCTTTTGGCGAGTTGAGCAAACCATCTTGTTTTTTTTTTTTAAATGAGCAAATGCAAACACCACAAATCACTTAAATGTTTACCAACAGCGTACTCCTAACAAAGAATAAGAATCATACCGCACTATGTTATCAGCTGCGTCCAGTTTTAACACGCAAGCTAACAACTCTCAAAACGAATTGACCAATATCATAACAAGCATTACGCCTGTAATTCCCAAAGGGATACACAGAAGTGTATCAATATTTCACCCACATTTCGCCAGTTATAATTTAGTCATTGAGTAGGTGATGAGATTATTGCCATCAACAAGTCCAGTGCCAGTCCTGACTTCGTTCTGCTACTGAGAAATTCCTGTTGGAAAAACTCAATAAATAAGGGATATTATAAATTGCATATCAAATAAATAATCGCCTATCAATAGGTACATACTCATCATTTATATTCTTTTTTACATCAGTTAAATTTATTTTTGTACAAAAATACTACATACATATCATAAATACTGACTGCACAGCAAATTTTTGCTGACAGAAACCCTAACCCTAGACGGTCAATGTCAGGGGCACCCCGAGGTTCGGTTAGTTAGGTTCCTGTAAACCCTGCAGACAGAAATAGGAGCCCCGTGCAGCGGGGATCCGTCGACCTGCTGACGGAAACGCTAACCCTAGACGGTCGACGTCAGGGGCACCCTGAGGTTCGGTTAGTTAGGTTCCTGTAAACCTTGCAGACAGAAATAGGAGCCCCGCGCAGCGGGGATCCGTCGACCTGCTGACGGAAACGCTAACCCTAGACGGTCGACGTCAGGGGCACCCCCAGTATAATGTGCATTAAGATTATTAGCTGTGCATTGATGAAAAATCTTTTGCTATTTTGAGTTGAATATTTTGCTGTGCAATCAGTAATTTTGATGAGAATTTGGAATCTTAATTATTGCATCTAGAAAAAGGATATTTTTTGATTTGCGTTAAAATACTGCCCAATAAATAATACTTTACCCGACCTGAGAATCGAACCCGGTTTTTTTTTTCCGAAAAGTTATTCTGAAAATTGCTCTGCATGTTCATCTTTCTTAAGGTTCTTCTATGATAGGACTTTATTAAAGGATCTCAAAGTTCACTTTGTTATGTATTTCTCCTGATCATCAGGCAAGAAACAGTAGCGCCGGCCGTCTGAAACCGAACATCTTAAAAAATGCCACCTAACGAAACAGTCAAATTCTTTATCCTGCTTTATACTCGTAGAAGGCATACCTATTGCTCGAATCGATAAAGTGATACCTAATTCACTCTCACGCAGTGGCCATGTCCAAACTCTAAAAAACCCGGCGACTCAGATTAGGACAGAACTTGAAATAAGATAAAATAGATAAGAAACAGCGAAAGAAAATATAGCGGCAATGAATGATGATAATTATCTAGAACAAACAATAACACCTAATCTCGATAAAAGATGTATCAGCCTTACGATGGCAATGACAATATAGCACCAGCTACAACTGCTACAAGTGTCAACTAAACATCACGCCTAATGCCTATAGTTCTCGCAAGGTCGGGTAGAGGTGCAGAGCGTAGATTTAACAATAATGAACAAAAATTAACAATAATGAAAATCTAGACTCCGGAATAAGAGAAATAAACTGAGGAAATTCTAGTTAGAAACTCCCAATATTACTTTGCCTGGGAATCGAACGCAAGACCTTATGCTCGGCAGTAGCACAAGTACTTCCGACCAACAAGGCAGTCAAAGTCAATCCCTTACCATTTAAAATTATCAAGCAACAATCATTTAGAAATTTAATTTCTTCATAAACTAACTGTTATTACAATTAAAAATCATTTAATAAACTTAAATAAATAAACTAACAACAAACTAAAAGGGTAACAAAAAACTCTTCCTCAACGCTGTCAGCTGGTACTTAATGTGCTCAAGATACTGACGGCGGCGGCGGCGTTGCCACGTTGCCAATCATAATTTTTGGATAATTTTAAATGGTGAGTGATTAGTCGTTCATCACGGTTTCCCTCCTTAATTCAATTGTTGTCTCTTCATAGGTACTAGATAATCAGCTACAAGATGCCTCACCTTGATTAATTACTTTAAATTAAAATCAACCAACCCAATCAACATCGATGAAAATAAAATTGACACACAAGATTAAAAATTGTGTCTAGAGGAATAAAAAAACAAGTTTACTTTTTGAAACAAGACCATAAAAATAATATAAAAATCATCTTGTTAATCTGAGAGATGATTCGAGCTCGCCAAGAGCAAGCGATAGTGGTGTAAGATGTGAAGATATCAAGATATCGATGTAGATAATGTCAGGAAAACCGACAGTCGATAGCTATTGGTGGACGGCGATGGCGGCTCTGAAGGCGTTTTTATGTAAGTTTAAAAAAACCTTATGTAATCGATACAGTAATTTAATTATTCAGTTATCAAAAACGGAACGGTACGAACAGAAAACACGGTCTTGTGGTTACAAGACCGTGTTTTCCTAACAAAAGTTGAGACACCCAAAGAATATGGAGAGAGATGAGAATGCATTATCGCATGTCCCATGGCTCTGCTCTTACTTACTTTTCACTTTTGACGGTGCGGTTGACGCAGTGGCTGAGCGATTGCCTGTTGCGCTGCGTGTCGCCAGTTCAGTAAGGCCTACAGGAAGTTGTTCCGGGTCTAGCTGTTTGTGTATGTGAATTTAAATGATTATAAACGCACCCACGGTACAGGAGAAATTCCTAGTGTGCAACGTTTAAAAAGAAAAAACTTTCCCAATACAAACTTGAAGAATATATATCTAAGGTCCCTAATTCCCATTACATTCAAAACACGAGTGACACCTTAATGAATACCAAAATATTCTGGCAGTTCGAATTTCAACTCTCAGTGCTGAGCCGAACATTGTATATACAACAGTGCGATTGTATTTATGTATTCATTTAGTTATTAGAACAATCATAACACTTAGATGAATGTAAAAGATATGCATTCAATTACATTCTTAAAATATGGGTAGTAGGGGGAAGATAACACTGACGTCACAAGTGTCAGTACTTAGTCGCTTAATTGTGCAAAAACGTAAACAATTGACTGGCGCGTTGGTCTAGACGTCTAGTGATCTTATGTGCTGAGCCTGGAGTCCCGGGTTTGATGCCCTGGTGCTATTATTGGAGTTTTTCTATTAGGATTTTTTTCAGTAGCTACTCAGAATTTAGATTTGTACCCGAAACGGCTCGTTACCTATTACTTAGTTACAATAGTACTCACCCTTCATCCCTCCCTGTGTTCTGGTCCGCGTTCCGTGAGCCGGCGCCCAGGTAATAAAACTGAATCATAATTTGTGAATTATGGACACACTCCGCACTCTGCTTACAACCACATTTTGGCAGCTACTTATAATCCTCTTTTCTCTTGTACCTATCCTAGCAATCACTGGTAATTGTGATGGTAATTGTGGTGATGCTGTAGATCTCAAACAGCTAAACATAGCTGTGACTGGGTTGAAAATAGCAGTAACCAACAAAACCAACATTAAAAGCCAATTTCCCTTTTCCAGTGTTGCTATCCCTCGGTGCGCGGGCGCACACGGCGACTGTGACGGAGACACCGAGCGTACGCGCCGATGACGTCACGCTCACTCTAGTGCCCATCCTCACTGGAGGGTTCCAACTTGTGCTTATTGATGGTAAGTACAACAAAACAACAGCAGAAGAACAAATGACAATCGTTTCCTATTCTGCGAAGACCTTCAACGGATTGATATACACTTAAGCTTAGTTACACCAATACATTTTTGTGTTCCCATTATTACTATCGCTAATAGAATCTCTGTCTCGGCCGCCAGGTCCTTCATTGGATAGAAAGAGCAGGGTCGCTTGTAACTTACCTTTACCTCATTACTTTCACAAGGTACACATACTCTTCAAACGGGAACTTCGCAACCCTGCTTGGCCAAATGGGGGTACTTGGTGTATAATATAATACGATCCACTTTATGTGGAGGGCACATATAGAGCGGAAATGGAGTGTGCCTTTGAATCTGCAACATTCTGCTCAAAGTCAAAAGTAGCTCGCATCACGCTCGATGTGTCGTCCCTTGCGAATAACGAAATATTAAAACAATTTACATACTACTATCACTTTGGAGGTCCTATGATGAAATTACAACGCGGAACGTCCATGTCACAAGTTTTTTCCAACATACCATGCAATTTAAGTACCAATTTAATCAACAACAACAAAATATATTCTAATTTACGCAAATTACAGGACTATACTAAACGGATAAGAACAAGACGTGGTGCTAAATACAATTTATTGCTCTCATCCTTACAGTAACGACACATTGTCTGTGGCTATCATGATAGCGATTAATGGTTTTATTTCTAAGATCCGCTGGACCTGGAAAATCACTGAGAGGATCTTGCTATATGGCCTTAGATTTCTGCCTAACTAACTTAAGCAACTGATATTATTTGGACTAAACTTATACTATACTTCCTCTGTATCTGGAAAAACCGGTCGAAAACATGACGGGACTCCTTTCGACCAGAAATCATTAGAAGATGCGTGAGATCCTGGGTGCGATGCCGAAATGATAGTGTTATTGGGTTTTTCTATGAATATCCTAATAGTAGCCTATAGTCCAGATATGAACCAGGATAGTGACAATAGTCAAAAAACAACTGTGCGAAATATGAATGACTAAATATCTATGCCAGAGCCTTATAGTATGTTATGAATTTGACCTTTTAACCTTAACTCCTTTTACAGAAAATGAGCGCGAAGTCCTCGGCCAGATTGGCCGCACACTGGTCTCCCCCTTCACAACTGAGGACATAGAAGGAGGGTTGCTAGTCAGGGTCGGGAACGTCAACTTGACCATACACACCCTGTATGATACGCGCACTCAGGCCAGAGGCATCAAGTTCAGTTGGGAGGCTGACCAGAACACCAGGTTGGAGGACTGTATCGATTTTGGTAAGTTCTAGATTTTAGTTAGTGATTCGAACAGGTACAGTATGATTGATTGTGTGTCAATATGTTAAATCTTGAGACACCACTTATCTGATTATTCATGTTGCTGACAACTTTATCTCCCAATATTATGCAAACAAATACAATGAGTCATCCTATTGCGTTATGGAAACGTTAGCTCACACTCATAGGTGCTTACGATCTTATGTAACGAAATTGTAATTCTTGTTCTAGGTTCAAAACACTGGTACGCGGGCCCCATGCAAGTAGACCAACTGTACCCGATAGAAACAGCCACACAAGTCTACAGACCTAGCTACATCCAAGAAGCTGACAATGGCGCAATCATGGAGAGATACTGGCTAAACTCAGGCGGAGGATACGTCATTGTGCACGACAAAGTCCCCCTCTTTGTTGATTACAAGAATATTCTAAACAATCATCTGTGCTTTGGAGCGCAGTTAGCTGATCCGTACACCGCGAACAGACCCCGCACACTTTTAGCTTACGATCTCTGGTTCCTGCCAAATGTGAAGGAAGCCCACAAGCATGCTGTAGCGAACTATCTGGGCAAGCCGTCAGGAACTCCAGACTACCTAATGGTTAAGCACCCAATCTGGTCTACATGGGCACAGTATTCCAGAGAAATTAACACTACAAAGCTTCTCGATTTCGCTGAGCAGATCAGGGACAACGGCTTTAACAATTCTCAATTTGAGATTGATGATCAATGGGAGACGTGCTATGGCTCTCTAGTAGTGAATGAAGAGAAGTTACCAGATTTCAACCAAACTGTGCAGGATCTGAAGGCGATGGGATACCGCGTCACGATTTGGACGCATCCGTTCATTAATAGGAACTGTGAGCCTTGGTATTCCGAGGCACTAGAAAATGGGTTAGTAAACAGGAGGCGTTTGTAAAAAGAAATGATTCAATTATTATTTTTGCATTGACCTGAAACTTGGATGGACCTAGCGCACTACGCGGCCACGACCACGACTTGTCGCATGTGCAGCCGCTATCTTGAACAAAACTGTTCGGACGCGACTGGTTTTACGACCAAACTTTCTTAATGGTCGAAGCTTCTGCGGCCAAAAGTCGTGGTCGTGGCCGTGTAGCGCTCGAGGTCCATAAAGCTCTTTTATTGCTTGTTTCACTACTTAGCAAAAGATTCTTTATGTTTTTCTTTAAAAATTATTACCTAACGACAGATAATTCTTCTCCAGGTACTTCGTAATAGACCAGGATAACAACAGCACCACCTCATGGTGGAACAACAATGGAACGGTTGCAGGGTATATCGACTTCACCAACCCTAGGGCCGCCAACTGGTACGCCGACCGACTGAGAGCAGTGCTCGACGCCTATGGCATTGATAGTGTGAAGTTTGATGCGGGGGAGGCTAGCTTCGCACCTGAGGTGAGGGTTAAAAGGTCTTCAAATCATCCTTCTTCTGCTCTTATCCCAATATATTTAGGGTCCGCGTAGCATGTCTTCTTCTTCCATACTTCTCCATCAGTCGTTATTTCAGTAGTCTAGCTATTATTATGTTTCACATATCCTGTACATCGTTTCTTTGTCCTACCCCTAATCTTAGAGCACACACACCTCCATATTCATACTCAAAACTTGCCTCACGACATTTTCCTTATTCCTCCGCACCACATGCCCATATTGTGACAACCGTCCTTTAACATTTATCGTTCAATTCCTTTAATCACATTCTATAAGCTCCTGAATCCTAAGAAGGTACACAACTCGAGTCGATAACGAACACGAGTGCGCTAAGTATCACGAATTGATACTTGTAATCACGTTTCAAAGAGCCTCCTTGCGTATCCCTGTAACGATACAAGTGGACAATAGGTTGTTAGTACAGTAGATACCTACTGAACTTTAAATCAGCCGGGTAATGTGTGCCACACAATCCCAATGCGATTTAATTAGAAAAACAATTTAGCAACATTCATTGCGTTATTTAACTTGTCAAGAAGAAGAATTCTTCAAACATACGAAGCAATGTATTACCAAATTCCTTCAAAAAACTTCGGATTGTGATAGATAGTGTGTTACGCATTTGGGGTACAGACTCAATAGCTGGCTTTAATGAATTATTCTCGTGCAATAGTCATGAGTATAATTAATATAATTGTAATATATTTTATTTCAGATTGCCATTCAAACAGGTGACATTGAGCTTCAGCCCCACCATCTTGTACAACAGTACGCTAGAGTTTGTGCCGAATTCGGAGACATGATCGAAGTCAGGGCTGGCTTCAGGTAACATGACACTAAATCCCAAAGCACATTTATAACCACTGCACAGTGTCGGCATCACCTCACCGCAATTTTAATATCTGATCGACGCCGATGCCGTAACGGTTGATCTCGTGTTGCGCTTGCTTACTATGCGTTGACCTTTAAAAAATCTCAACCACTATTGTATCTTTATCAGTAGATTTTCCATTCAAAAAATAAGCGCCATCATCTGCTGGACTAGGTCAAGCCCGCACTGTAATAGCCGCGCTACGGGGAATGTCTATATGCGTTCTTTTTTCACACGTTTATAGCTTGAACAATACACACTTCGTTAGTTGTTAACGTCACCGCTTACTGAGACCTACTCACCGCTTCTAGAACGCACACATTAGAGATTTCACGTCATGATAGAAATGGAGAGACATGAAGACTATATGACCAGAATTCCAAAATTCTGGTCAATTGAAGTTAAAATTCAGTCAGTACAGTTGAAAGTCATTTATTCAAATTAGGCTGAAAAATCTGCATTTTTGGACGTCAAAATTTACAAGAGACAGTTTCCCAAAATGCCCGCCCTTCACCATAAGACAATGAGCGATTTTCATAAAGTGACATCTCTGAGCGTGGCAGTTAATTCTGTATCATTCATTATATTATTTTGAGAAAACCAACAGGATCCCGAACCAACAATTCGAAGAGATGTTACCAATCCAGACTAGGCACTCCCTTCTATATCGAGAAGGCCTGTATACCGGAAGTGGGAACCTGATCATGCTTATGCTTATATAATTTTTCAGAACCCAAGACCTCCCCATCTACGTGCGCATGGTAGACCGTGACTCCATCTGGGGCCTCAACAACGGGCTCGCCACCATCATCACGACGACTTTCCAGATGAACCTGAACGGCTACCCGTTCGTGCTGCCCGATATGATCGGGGGCAACGGCTACAATCTTGATCATGAGCAGGCTGACCTGCCCACTAAGGAGCTGTTTATTCGATGGGTGCAAGCTAATACCTTCTTGCCGGTCATGCAGTATTCTTTCGCGCCTTGGAACTTTGATGAAGAGGTAAGCACTTTACATAGAGTGTTACCATAACATCATGCCTGTATTCCGCCAAGGTATATACAGCCACATTTTGCCAGTCATTATTGCCGTAAATAGTGCACAAATCAGATTCCAGTCTGCTACCCGGAAACATCCTGATGGAGAAAACTTATAACATTTAGCAAGACCTGGGAATTCACCTCAAACCTCACGCGCACCTGGGGTCTTAAGACCAAAGAGGTGGTCAAGCATCATTATTCCCGTGCAGTTCATTGGCACCAGTAAAAATCAGTGCATGTTGCAACTCATCATCTGCCTATCCTCTTCATACTAAGGGGTCGGTTTCCAGTTTAACCAGATTCAGCTGAATACCTGTATTTAACAGCTCACATAACCCAGTTACTGTGTAACATTACTGGATAACCCATGGTAAGACTGACTGATATCAGGATTTTGCCCTACCAAGAATTCAGCAAGTAACCAAGTTCGTAAATTAAACCATTTGCAATTTACACAGGATGATTAACAATAGAATTGAACCTGCGTCGGTATCATTATGATATTACGTTGATCGCTTGTGTCGCAGCCAATCATAATGAATTATCCGCACGAAGATATCGCAGGATCAAGTTTCACAACTATCTGTTTATAAACTGTCATGTAATTAGAAGTCTACTTTATATAATTTATCACTTCATTAAATCAGAACAAATGAATGGTAAATGGTTGTAATATTATTCCAAAGAAAGAAAGTATAAAGGTATAGTAAGATTAGTAAGCAACAGAAGAACTAGTTAAGACTCGTAGGTATATTTGAACATCAGAAATATTAAATGAAAGTTTGCAAATATTTAAGTAGAGATAACTTTGAAGACTTTTGATAGTTATCAATTTTGGGCTGGCGGAAAAAGATAATTTCGACCGTCCGAATCTAATGACCCGTCCTATTTTAATTTGACCCATCCTATTTTGATTTAACCTAAGAACAAAAATACTAAACGCAACCTGCTTAATTTTCCTAGACAGTAAACATAAGCAAGAAGTACACGGACCTCCACGCCGACTACGCAGACGTGATTTTCCAAGCGATGGAGAAAGCAGTCGCCGATGGTACTCCGGTCAACACCCCGCTCTGGTGGATAGATCCTACCGACGAAGAGGCTCTCGAGATTTGGGACGGTAAGACATAAATCTATCATATCATAGCTAAGCAGAATTGTCCACCTATTATGGTAATTCAAAGGACCTTCACAGTAGCTTTTGAAATTCTGATGTAGCAAAACATTTAACTTTTTCGTGAACAATTGACACACTCGACAATTTAAACGGAGACTTACGATCGTTACAAACCATATAATTAATAATGATTAATTATCAAAAACTGCAATTTGAGATCAAAATAGAATTTGAGTTTAAAATTGAACTACCACAAGGTTTGATCCTAGGTCCGCTCCAATTTTCACTTTTTGCTACACTGCGTTGCCACATTTAAATGATGTGATAAGATACTTAATTCCCTATTCCTTTTCAGAATACCTCCTCGCTGAAACCGTACTAGTAGCTCCAGTACTCACAGAAGGAGCTAGGACCCGCGACATCTACCTTCCTGTCGGTACCTGGTACGAGGAAGGGGATGAAGACAGGGTCGTCGAGGGTCCCGTCTGGCTCAGGAACTACCCGGCGCCCATAAACGTGCTGCCGTACTTCGTGCTAGACAAAACGAAGACGGCAGCTTCAACTGTATCTCTTTACACTTCTGCCATCCTAGTACTTTTAGGGTTGATCGCTAATGTTATCAGAGTGTTATAAGTTCTGTTTTTTTTTTAGTGTAAATAAATAAATGTTTTCATTGTATTTTCATGTATTTGTTATTTATTAATTGGATGTACTACTGAGACACACTCTTTGAAAGTCACACGAGGCCCACAACCGTAGCAACCATATAAGCCAATAAATTAATCATCATCAGCCTATTCAGCCAAATACAGTATTTATAAAACCATGGTTAGACCTGCTGTCTTGTATGGATCAGAATATTGGACCACAAAAGGAATGAATGAAAGGCAAAATTTGCATGTGGCTGAGCTAAGAATGCTAAGGAGGATGTGTGGTGTAACGCGAATGGATAAAAATATAAAATAAGGAATGAGTACTTATGAGGAAGTATGAAAGTGGCGCCGCCGCCGGTGACTAAAAAGTTTTGTGGTAATCGGTTATCGTGGTATGACTATCAGTACCAACCAATTGACTTTGTTTGTGACACTTAATCTCTTTAACTCTTTCAGTCTTAGTGGTTAGCGTTACACAGATTACATTATTACGACAAGTGGTGCAATCAGCGATGCTGCTATACTAAGTTAAATGTTAATTACACAAAGTCTCGTATGAAACCTAGGCTTTATTTAAAGAAAAACAAATCTTACAATGCGACTGCAGTACTATTAACCTCAAGCTTTTAACGAGAAAAACCTTAAATAATTCTCGAATTCGTTTCTTTACCTTTGCGTACCTACTACCTTTACACTAAAGAGATCAGGAGCCTGCAGTCCCTATCACTGGAAGCTCTGGAAGGGTACTTGAGCGGCATTTCTTACTTGGGATTTTACCCCATACGGTTAGGCAGAGGTGTAATCGTACAATCACATTTCACCAGTTATGTTCCAGTCCCATATGTAATAGGCAGCGAGCCTTTTGCCAACAACCGGGTACGAATCCTGACTCCGTGGCTGCTTCTGAGAAATTCCTGATGGAAACACCCAATAGCACTTTGCCCGACTCGGGAATCGAAACCAGGACCTCATGCTCAGCAACAGATCCGACCACTCAACCAACGTGGCGGATTTTACCAGGTACATTCCTTATTTAAGCACCCAATTTCAACCAACGCCTAGCTATACAAAGTAAGTATTGGGCAAAACAAACCATTTCAGTTGCCTGGTTCTCTTAGATGGATGTCAAAAGATGTGTTCCCTACCTACAATTTTATGTTACACCAAATAGGAAAAGCATCAAGAAATTCATCCACAACCGTCTCTACTGAAGACGATCCCAAAAAACAAAACAGCAAAAAAGCATTGCAAGCATTGCCAAATAAAACATAGTGCTAATCCGAAAAGATGCCAACCAAAAACAAACTATTCACATGACTTGAATCACATGAAGAGCCGATGTTTACAGGACTGTTCATTTTAAAAGCATGCATTAACTAATGAAAATACTCAGGTTACCTATAGCCATTTTGTTTTTATTAGATAAACACGAGTGGTCTGTGAAGGGCCTGCTTCACGCCCTGGAGTGGTGCCGATATGTTTATGTTTCTACATTGATATTTAGTAGCCTTGGTTTTGACAGACAGTCGAGTTTGATCTGCCGCCATGATGGCCACACGGTTCTGTAAGTCACTTTCTTTTTAATTTATTCATTTATTTTAAGGAGTCTAATACATAGAAGCTTTACAACCCCAAGAAACGCTCTATTTTAGAAGCCAAATGATTTGTTGAATTGATCATTCATCAAAAACGTGGTATTTCTGGCTAAAAATTGATTTACCCACTTGTTATTTCATTATCCTTTCGGTCGTCCAGTCTTTCAGAGCGCGATTGCCTGAAAATCTAGATATTAAGTGGGGTTCCTTCTTTTAGACTGTTCGTTGTTACTTCCTAGGCATCAGAAATGTCAATAAATGCGAACGCATCTAAAAAAAAATAGCTATTTTTACCCAACTACGCCGTAGGTATGTATGTTCATCTGTTTCCGCAGAACTTCTAAGCTTCGTAACATAATGCGACAAATAAGGTATCGTTAGAAACGTCTTGATCGTCCACGGGATAGAGGCTATGCGACGTCACACTAAATTCAATATGGCGCCCTCTTGAGAACCTAACAAGACATAAATTGAAAAAAGAAGTAGATTTACAGAGCGTGATTTTAACATACATAGTCGGAGTTTAGTTCCTAAACACTTGTCAATAGATAAAATGCAAACTGGTGCTGATAGAAGTGATTTCAAGCCTAAGACCATCTTTCTATCAAGAAGGCTTCTTTCAGCCAAGGTCAAAGTTAACTAATTTTTACTCAAACAGTGGTTTTTGCCGCGGTCGTGACGTGCTCTCTGTCCATCGACGTGACCATCCTCGACATTGGCGGCTCAAACGCGCGATTGGTGGACAACCCCACTGGTGCTGGATTCAACATCGTATTAAAAAGAGGCAAGTTTCAATTTGTTTTTTTAAACTTCATACTGATACTGTTAGCCTACTGCGTCATCCCACTGCTGGGCAAAGGCCTCTACCATGACTTCCAGTTGTTTCTAAACTTCATAATTATTGTTATTCTTTTATCTATACACTAGCATTTTCCTGCGGTTTCGCCTGCGTGGAGGGCGAAACTTATCCCACAGGAATATACAGGGTGGAAAGGACACCGACGCTAAAACGGTAACCATGTATTCATTACATCATTCTGAACCCATCCACATAGAAATTTTTCGTCGGTTTATAAAAAAAATAGCTGTTTCCTACAAAACTGCAATACCTACACGGTCAAAATATATGCCACAGCTGATTTTTTTAAAAATTGCCGATGAAAATGTTCAGACTTCAGAATGATGTACTGAATACGTGGTAACCGTTTTTGCGTCGTAGTCCCTTACCTACACCCTGTATTACCGGAATAAAAGGTATCATTTATGTCTGAACCCAGGTTTTGGTCTACGTCCAGGGCTGCGGGACTGTTCGAAAGAGATACCGCGGCATTGGAACACAAAGGGCAAAAGAAGGAACAAGGATGGGAATTAGTCAGTAAAAGTCTGACACTCCCTTCCGCACCACCCAGAGCGAGAGGAGTCATTTGATGATTTCCCATCCCAAAAAAAAAAATTTTTGGTCTACCTGTGATCCATTGAACCCTTTTTTCTTGGTTTTGTCTACCTGTGATACATTCAACCTGTAAATTAAAGTAGAGGTGAATATGAAATAACCTTTATCTAAAACCAAATCAATATTGGCTTTGGAATTGATACGGCCAGTCGGCCACCCCACATCGTTTTAAACTTCAGTATTCTCAATGGACTGGTTTCATATCATATGAATCTTCAGCTGTGGTTGCTTATGCCTTTCAAGGTCTCTTTCAAGAATGAACCAACTTCTATCGCCTCTTGGCTGATGAGAATTAAGAAGTTCTAACTAATCTGCGTCGCCGATTTCGTTTTCAAACATGTCAACAATATGTTATGTGATTTCAGAATAGTAACTCTGACACACACATACGAGTAGTTTAGATTGCATTACAACTTCATAATTTGTAACGAATTTTCCAATGGTTCTAGTCAATTTAGAATCAACTTAATTCACATAAACGTAAAGTTCTTATTTGTCTAAGTAGAAATAACGTCAGTAAGAAGCAATAATTTGAACTGACCTTAACTGTGAATGCGTACTGGCGACCTATCCATATTTGCATGCTGTCCAGTGTAAATTGATGACCATGTATTACTATTCCTGGCATTTGCTGGGTGTGTGCCGAACTCGGCCTGACAAGTGATTTCATTTATCAGCAGCAGTCTTGTTATTTAAAATAAAAGTCCATAATGTCATTCTGTGATTTGTATTAAAAGTACACAGAATATAATGTACTAGCGACCCGCCCCGGCTTCGCACGGGTGCATGTGTTATACATAAAAACCTTCCTCTTGAATCACTCTATCTATTAAAAAAAACCGCATCAAAATCCGTTGCGTAGTTTTAAAGATTTAAGCGGTCAAAGGGAAATAGGGACAGAAAAGCGACTTTGTTTTATAATATGTAGTGATTAAATATGTTGCCTGATGAGATAAAACATTTCTACTAACATTAGAGATATAGAAATAGAGATTTGAACATGTTTTATGCGAACCAGTGTGAACGTACAGTAAGACTTATTTCATGTCTGCAGGAACCAATACAGCAGAGATCATCGCCTGGATTGGTAAAACACTGCCAGCTCCATCATCTTCTACAACAACAGGCGGCACAACCGTCCTCCAATTCTCCAGCTTGAACACCACACTGACTATCAGCAGTGCAGCCGCCGTCGGAGCCAGTAATGGGCAAGTTATCAGCTTAGCCTGGAACGCACCGAGAGAAATTCAGCTTATGGACTGTGTTAATTATGGTGAGACGATACATTGATGAATTGTCATATGGGTAGAAGGTGGGAATTGTACACGATACTTGGACGTATGTACATCACCCGAATATACTGTACAGTACCAAAAATTCTTTTTTCGATAGTTTATTTACTTTCACGTCTTGGTTCCGGAAACGAATTTGTATGAGTCTACCCTTCCACAGGCTCACACAACTGGTACGGTGGTCCTCAGCAGAAACGGCAGTACTGGCCGATCCAAAAGTTGAACTTTACTGAATATTCGTACGTCACAAAGGAAGCAGACAACTGCGGCGTCGCTGAACGATACTGGCTAAACTCCGCCGGAGTCTTCTACTTCTTCGGCAAAAGGGTCCCCCTCTTCGTAGATGCAGGGCACATCGTCAGTAACGCTGCTTGCTTCATCGCAAAAGTTGCAGCACCGTATTCAAGTGAGAGAGCAATAAACAGTCTCTCTTACGACATTGTTATTTTCGAAGACGTCAGGAAAGCTCACGAGTATGCAATAGAAAAGTACTTTGGCAGACCTTCAGGATACCCAGACGAACTAATGATTAAATCTCCTATTTGGTCAACTTGGGCCAGATATAAGAGAGATGTGAATCATGAACTGGTATTGAGGTTTGCTGACGAAATCATTAATCACGGTTTCCCGAACAGTCAATTTGAGCTGGATGATTTGTGGGAGATATGTTATGGCTCTTTGACTGTGAACACAACCAGGTTCCCAAGTATGAAGAACACAATTGCCACTTTGAGACAGAAGGGCTTTCGGACGACGATGTGGGCTCATCCGTTCTTGAATAAAGGATGCGAGCCTTGGTATTCAAACGCTAAGGCACTAGGGTAAGTCGATATTTTTTTTTCAAATAAGCATGTCATCATCATCTGCCTATCGTTTTCCCAACTATTTTGGGATCGGCTCCCAGTCTAACCGGATGCAGCTGAATACTAGTATTTTACATGGAGCAACTGCCTATCTGTCCTCCACAATCCATTTAGTTCAATAAGCAAAGTACGATTACGAAATTTTTGACTCACTGTACTTTTTTTTTATTACAAAATGGGCCTGCTCTTGACCTCGATCACGCCTGGTGGAAAGTGATGGATGAAGTCTATGATGAAACGAGCGTGCGCAGAAAATGCCTGTTCACTCTTGTTTTGAAGGCAGACGGGTTAAATGTGGGAGGGAACACAGAGAGTTCCACACTTTGGTTGTGCGGATAATAAACGTGGAGGAGAAGCGCTGAGTATGAATTATCGGGATATCAACCAAGTGTGGATGGTACGCCGCAGTACGTCGTCGTACGCCGCAGTACGTCGTCTGCTAGTCCGGTGGTAAAAGGGTCATGGTAGGATCAGATCGTGGAACTCCTGCGCACACTCTCCGAAGTACAGTCTGTAGAAGACCGACAAGCAGGCGACGTTACGCCGATGAGCTAAGCTGTGAAGCGTAGCTACCAACGTCTCGTCGCCTATGAGCCTTTCCTTTCCTTTTACTTTCAATAATAATCCAATTTTCTCTGGCACTAGCTACGTAGTATCTGCAGAGGACGGTAATGTGGAGTCCCATTGGTGGAACGACAACGGTACTACCACCGCATACATCGACTTTACCAAGGAAGCTGTTCGGAGGTGGTACATGACAAGGCTGATCAGATTGCAGAGCGAAACTGGTGTCGACGCATATAAATTTGACGGCGGAGAGACTAGTTGGTCGCCTTCGGTAAGTTATTGAACCTGTGTTCACAAATGATGTTTGGCTAGAAAATGTAACCTGTATGTGGCAGCTGCAACTAGACAGAATAAAAAAATCGATGCTCTCGATCACGGCACCTGCACTTTTGAGGACATATATAAAAAAACCGCAGATACCGCGTTCAACCTGGACATCTACTTGGCATAAGTTATTCGATAAGATATGTAGATGCGAATGGAGGATAAGCTAAAAGGCAAAGTCTTACTCGTATCTCCATATGAAAATGAAACAATTTTTGAAATAATCAAACGTGGACCCGTTTGATTATTTCAAAAATTGTTTCATGTCCACGTTTCGCCTTCACTTTATGATGCAAAACCCATCTTGTTCTTCAGATTCCAGTTTTACAAGGGGACATATATGAGAAGCCGAACGTCATAACATCAGACTATGTCAGAACTGTTGCAGCGTTTGGTAACCTCGTCGAAGTTAGAGTAGGATTTGGGTAAGTCAATCTTTACTTTTGTATCAGCTTATTTAATGCTGGATATAGGTCGTTTCACGTTGACAACTAGATAAACGGCTGGGGTGCATCGAAAGAAACTCCACGAATCCAGTATTTCAGTACATCTGGCACATTTTGATCATTGACTGTTCATGCCAAGACGAACCTAGGTATTACTGCATTTACGGTTACCATTTCATAAAGCCAGAATTCACTCGATGAACCAAAAATGTCTTGATATCGTATCGTATGTATTTTCTGCAGAACCCAAGACCTCCCGATCTTCGTCCGCATGATTGACAAGGACTCCTTCTGGAATTTCGAGAACGGTCTCCCAACCCTCATCACAACGATGTTCCAAATGAACATCAATGGATACCCGCTGGTGCTGCCCGACATGATCGGAGGGAACGGATACGATGGGGCTCCAAGTTCCGAGCTGTTCATCAGGTGGCTCCAAGCTAATGTCTTCATGCCTAGCCTGCAGTTCTCTTATGTACCTTGGGATTATGACAATGACGTGAGTATTGCTTTGCATCTATATTTTAATAATCTGCTTTAACACCTACGTCCGTGTGAAGTAAATCCTTAGGTGGATGGACAGTTTCAATACTTACTCAAAACCACAGAGCATTACAAACCGATTCAAGCGAGTAAACAGTGACTACCGATAACTACACACAACACAAAACGATGACGGCTTTGAAGGCATTCCGTGCCTTTGACGCATTTTTGACGCCACGAAAATCATCGATATTGCAGTCTCCAATCGCAACTGGCGTAGCTACTCTGTGCGCTATGTTCAAACTCTTGCTGAAAATAACACCCATTGTCAATCAATAGCAAACAGCAAAATCTGCGGGTTTTAAAGCTGAGTTTAGTTTTCTTTTTTCAATTATATACTTTCTTTCTAAAGGCCTTGATTAAAAGGCGTTACTTAGAGCACGTATTTTGGCTTTCATTTATATCTGTCTGTGTCCCACAACTGTCAAATACAATATTGAGATTGTAACATAACAAACGTGCTATTATATTGTTTTTTATATTACTAGCGGCTCGTCCCGGCTTTGCACGGATGCCTATGTTACTCAGGGTGAATGTAGCTTTCCAATGGTGCAAGAATTTTTGAAATGGGCTCAGTAGTTTTTGAGTTTATTCATTACAAACACACAAAAATATTTTTTTCCTCTTTATAATATTAGTGTAGAAGTGTACACTTTATGGTATTTATTAGAAGGGATTATTACCAGATATACCTTGGCCCTAGTGTGCTAGTGGATTATTCATTGACTTCCTGTTCTTGTATTTGACAGACCATCGCCATAAGCAAGACTTTTGTAACTCTCCACGAGACGTATACTCCTCAAATCATCGCAGCCTGCAAGAAAGCTGTCGCCGATGGGTCTCCAGTCAACATGCCCATCTGGTGGATCTCACCCAACGATACCACGGCTCATGGCATTTGGGATGGTAAGTAATATACATATACTAGCTTCCGCCCGCGACTTCGTCCGCGTGGAATAGTTACTTTGGGCTAACATGACTGCCCGGCTTTGCACATTGTGCGCGCAGTACCCGATCATTATTTTGCTGTGATTTTATTTTAAAACTGCGACAGCTCCTAAGATATTCACTTAAATCGAAAGATGTCAGGGGCAATTTTGTTTTAAATGAAATACTTGTTATGAGTAACGTATTTATTTGGATAAGGATTAATATCATGTCTATAAAAACACCTCCGTAAATAATGCATTATTTTAGAACAAATTTGGTTAGCATAAAAAAGGTTATAGTGAGCTAACCTTAAAAGATAGACATATGCTGTCGCGGATTTTTTTTTAGAACTTTTAAAGAGGAATAATTCTGTGATACATGATTTTTGCGAAACTTTAACCGTTTACGCAGCGCACGCAGCGGAAGCTCTCAATAGGGAAAAAATATCCCCCGATTTTGAAACATTCTTCATTAGTGCTCCGCTCCTATTGGTCTTAGCGTGATGATATATAGCCTATAGCCTTTCTCGATAAATGGGCTATCTATCACTGAAAGAATTGTTCAAATCGGGATAGCAGTTCCTGAGATTAGCGCGTTCAAACAAACAAACAAACAAACAAACTCTTCAGCTTTATAATATTATTATAGTATAGATATAAAGACCCCATTAAAATAGATGGACAAATTTTAACACAGCGTTCAGTACGTCTAACCAAAGATATCTAAGCAAAAAAAATGTTTTTTTTATTTTGACCTAAAATAATAAATTGCGGGCACTCTAGAATAAACACATCCACAAAACAGTCAAAACAAACTTATCTTCCGTTAGATTCAAGATTATAGCATCAATATTGTCTATTTAAAATTTGAGTTTAATAAAGATTCCGTTCTTCCAGAGTACCTCCTCGGCGAGACGATCCTGGTAGCTCCTGTGGTGACAGAGGGCGCCAGGAGTCGCGACATCTACCTTCCGAAGGGCACCTGGTGGGAACAGGGTGACTCCAGCAAGGTCGTCATAGGCCCCACCACGCTAACCAACTACCCTGCACCACTTAACGTGCTGCCATTCTTCGTTAATAGCAGTTATGCTCCTGTGTTTTCTGCTATACTAGTGTTTGCGGCAGTTATTGTTAATATTCTTCATTAGAGGCCATATGGCTGCTACTGGATTGCCAGAAGAATCCATTAGGAGCCTAAGCGCTAAAAAGCAGAAATAGAACCTAATTAGGTAATTTGTAATATCATCATCATCATCATCCTGGACGATTAACAATTTAATTGGGTTCGGCGCAGCTTGTCTTCTTATTTCAGACTTTTAAAATAAAATTGGGTAACTTAAGTAAGTTGTAAATTATTATTTAATAATAATAAAAAAAGCATTTCAATTTAAGGTGTCTTATGTTAAGAATCGGTTGACTTATTAATAAAACTTTCCTATTCGAATTCATTGTATTTTTCAATTGTCTCTTTATTTTAGGGCAAGCCTCGAACATTCAAAAACCTATAAAAGGAGTATTATGGCCACTCTCACTCACAGAGAGGAAGCCAGCCTGTGTCCCACCAGTGGGAACCGTTATATGCTGATTACACTTATGCTAGAGCAGGCTGTGCTGACGCAAAGGAGGTGTAACTGTTCTATGGCTTTACAGAGATGCAGAATCTCATAATTCTCATATCAGATGTAAAGTTTTTGCTCGTTAAACGTTTTCAATGTGTCAAAGAACAATTTAGCGGTTTCCGTTGAGATACATCTATATGCATTTTATGATAATTCTACAGCGATTAACTGTTAATTTATCGTTCATCACGCACTTATAGAGGGAGGTAATTGTTGTATTTACTTATGAGGAGGATGGTGTGTAATGTTAGATACGTATTAATATTTTTACACTGTGTTTAAGCCCAGTTATTCATGATTCAAAAAAGTTGCGCAACATGCAGTATCTCCAAGACACGAGTCAAAATATAAATCAAGACTCAAAAGTTAAGTTAGGCTCCGAGAGTCAGCATTTAACGTCGAAATTACAAAAGACATAACATAATGTAATCCCCGAAGGGGTAGGCAAAGGTAGGGTTAGGTACCTAATATGAAGTACACCCACATTTCGCCAGTCATGTTAAGTACCATGTAATATGAGGCGAGTTTATTGCCATCAACCGTGCACAAATCCAGATTCCGTGACTGCTACTGAGAAATTCCTAATGGAAAAATCCAATGACATTTATTCACAGCTGCGCGCGAGGTCCTACTCGAAGACCACCCGAAGTAGGTACCAGACTCCTGAGAAATACTCGGGCAAGGGCTCGCCCTCGATAACATGAGACTCAGACGTTACTGGTGAGGATTATTAGTACTCCTCTACTTACTTCTTCGGGGACTACAGGCGTGATGTTATATAACCAAGTATCCTCGCTAAACCAGGATCCACAACCCAAGGACCTTTATCTAAACATGATCTTAAACGGATCTCCGAAGCTATCAGATTAAGAAAACTTAGAAACATGCAAATGTGATGGAAATGAGCGGAGATTACTGATTGTTATTGTTGGGCGGTAATAGCCGTGTGGACACAGTGCGACAGTGATGTGTGCCTTAATAACCGACTGCTTGTCTCACTGGACCAGTCGACCTGTGTACTGCCGCCGAGATGGGCGTCTACTTGTGCTGTAAGTACCTATGTTCCATTTCATTTCCAAATTGTTTTAATTTCATTTAAAGAATTATCGAGGCATTTTAGAATGACTAGGAATATTGATATGTAAAATTCATAAAAATGTAAGTTGAACTTTACATTGTTTGAAACTTTTAACAGTACTGCAAACTAAACTTTATATTATTGAGCATTAACGTTATTTTTCTTATGCAATTGCAATTTAAATTTCAAGCGCGCAACATACATTAGGTAATATCAATCAACTGTGAATCAAGTTAAAATAGTAAAACAGTACCACCACATTAGATCTGTTGTTTAAAATGGATGTACTTATTTTGTTTTTGTGACTTCCTTTTGCCATTCAATGTCATTTTACTTACTTTAATTTCAAGAAAACGATTCAGTAACCGTCAGTGTTCCCGCGTGTAATGATTATACGTAAATTATTTAAGTTTCAACTTTATAGCAAGCGGAAGTTTTACAAAATACGCTCGCATGAAATAAATATCAAGTTAACCGAGCACAGAAGACTATTCTAACAGTCTCTTAAACAAACAAATGATTAATTGAACCGTAAGTAAATAATTGCTGTAAGAAACCTTACCCTTTGAATTTGTTTCGGCGTTTCTTCTAAGAGATGGCGAGACAGGATCCCGACGCAGTAGAAACTGGAAATCTTGCACAGGTTTAAGCAAAACCTACTGGTATTTCAGTAGGTTTTGCTTAAACCTGTGCTAATATCACAGTGATGTTTATTCCAGGAACCGATTAATTGGGTTAAAAGGTTAACCGGTTAGACCTATACCCCATATGCTTGATTAACCATTATACATTAACTCTTATAATATAGGTATGGGTTAACCATAAAGATATTGCTGATTAACCAGAATGGAAGAGACAAAGCACCAAGCGCGGGATAATTCCGTCACTTAAAAAAATGAACTTTGTGCGTGAGCCGGTTATTATATGCTGGTTAACCCTATAATGCGTGTTAACCTTTACTCTAGGGTTTTTCATTTAACCCTAAAAAATAGCCGATTAGGTAAAACCCCTGTGCGGGTAACCTTTTCGGTCCCTGGTTTATTCTCGTTATGAAAACCGGCCAAGAGTGAGTCGTACTTGCACGCACATAGAGTTCCGTAGCCCCAAACAATATAATAAAAATATTTTTAAGGCTCATACCGGCAAAACTAAATTTGTTTTTCATAGAATATTAATAAAAACAAAGTTACTGCTGCAGTTTGATGAAAAAATCCCTTATCTCAAAAACTAAACATCAAATCTTATTCAAACCAATTTTATTTGACAGTTTTTTTTTGCTCTACAATCTTACATTTGTCCAGCATTTTCCTACTCTTACTTTCGAAATTAGAGGGGAGGACACACAATTTACCACTTTGGAAGTGTCTATCTTTCAAACAATTGACTTTGAGAAAAAATGGATTTTAGATCAATGTCATTTTCAAAAACCTATCTATAGACATCCCGCAAGAAGGGTTCAATGAAAAAAATAATAAGTTTCAGTTTCATATCTAGGGGAACTCTTTTATTTTTGTATAAAAATCATAAAGCGGTTTCAACTTTGTAGTCCTAATAGTTTCGGAATAAAGTAGCCGTGACATACGGACTGACAGACAGACATGACGATCTAAGAGTTCCGTTTTTTGCCATTTGGCTACGGGACCCTAAAAAGGCTGTTGTTGGATTGTTACTGTTAAAGATAGCAGTGAAAGACCTACAATTTCAAAATCCGTGTCTATGAAAACAAAACGATTTAGTTCCAAGAGGCGAGCGTATTACTTTAATGACATAAAGCTTAACCACTCTATACATGGGAAAACATTAATTATATTGTCACAATAATTACAAGTTGACAATGGCGCAAAAAATGAACTCATTACAGATCGCCTCACGCAACTATACTCAAACATATTATTAAAATCGATTGATAAACATGTTTCTTATTATTTAAGAAATACTTTTCCTATAGAAATTACTAAGAAAAAGAATAATTGTTTTACATGTGGCATTGAAGTTGTTTTTTTTTTCAGCATGAAAATTACTTTAGCGGTCCACACGACTACCTACATATAAAGGTAGTCAAATTAAGAGGTGCCTGTTATCTGGGTCATGTGAATGTAACTCTTTCTTTTGTCAAAATCGATTCGAGGTTGTTTAATATGCAACACACAGACACAGTTTATTTCGCATATCTATCAAGTTTAGTTTTCGTTATTCAGACACACAATCGCCAAATTCAAACCTTCCCTCGCTTAGGGAAGGTGTGAAATTAAGTGCAGGTCTTTCACAGACCCCTGTCCCCACACCACTTCCCCTTTTCTTCTTTGAGGAGTACTGAACACAGACGACAATATTTTGATACAATTTCACGACTACTCACAGTTGTATTCATCGCGCTGCTTGGGTGTGCGCACTCCATCAACATCTGCATCCTGGACTCGCCCAACGTTAAGGCAGAGATTGAGAACAACCCCTTGGGAGGATTCAATGTTATTTTGGACAGAAGTAAGTATCACTTTTTTTTCCTGTCACACTCCTGTGTAAAGACCTCCCTCCACTCTTTCCATTTCTCGCGAACCCGTGCGTCCTAATGGTCATACCATTGCCCAATCAATTCTGTGTTTGCCTTATCTCGTCATTGCCATATCTTTATATTTACATAGCAATTTAACATGATTCCTTTCTCCAGAGGGCCTATCCGAAGTGATAGCCGTGGTGGGCCGCCGCACTGGTGCCATCAAAGACGTGGTACAAGATGGTGACGTGGTGATCCAGTTCGCCAACGACACTACTGTCAGGATCAGCAGCGAGGAGATCGTGGGCGACCGGCACGGATACATCATCACCTTCACTTGGGAGGCACCTAAAGGGGTCGGGCTGGAGGACTGTGTCAATCTTGGTAAGGAAGCCAGGAAATATTTTTGGATTTTTTATTTAAACTGGAATCGTTGCTAAGGTATCGTACCTTTGAAACCAAGGCAAGTTACCAACGATTTATGGCAGTTATAAAGGTTTAAAATCTAATTAAGTATGTAATTCTCATCATCATGATCATCTTCCTGTCCTTATCCCATGAATATTATTAATACATAATACCTTATATGCACAATTAGGTCTTGTGTAGATAAGAAAGGAAAAATAAGGAAGTCAAGTATCATATCAAGGAATCATTAGTCTTTAAAATAATTTGCAACAGCCAAAAATACTAAGTTTATTTTCATAACCACATAAATGTGTTCTTGTAGGTTCAAACCACTGGTACGGCGGGCCACAACAGAAGCGTCAGTACTGGCCAATAGAACGCCTGGTCCTCCCGAACTACTCCTACGTTACCAAGGAGGCCGACAACTGCGGCGTGGCTGAGCCCTACTGGCTCAACTCCGAAGGCATCTTCTACTACTTCGACAAAAAGGTCCCCTTGTTCGTAGACCAGAACGACTTAGAAAAGAACGCAGCGTGCTTCATAGCACAGATAAAATCCCCATACTCCAGCAAAAGAGCCAAAACTGAACTGATTTACGCGATAGGAATCTTCGAAGATGTAAGAAAGGCCCATGAGTATGCTGTTGAAAAGTACTTGGAGAAGCCGACAGGGATTCCTGATGAAAGAATGATTACATACCCGGTTTGGTCAACTTGGGCGAGGTATAAGAGAGATGTGAACCATAACACGGTACTGCAATTTGCTGATGAAATCACCAGTCACGGGTTCCCTAACAGTCAGCTCGAGATAGACGACCTTTGGGAAACCTGCTACGGGTCACAGACGGTGGATCTCGGAAGGTTCCCGAACATGAGGAATACGATGGATATTTTGAGGGTGAAGGGTTATAGAGTGACGTTGTGGACGCATCCGTTTATCAATAAAGGATGCGAGCCTTGGTATTCTGAAGCTAAAGTCAAAGGGTAAGTTTGAAATAAAATACAAATTCACAACCAGTTCCACCCGCCAATACGGCGGATCGACTCGGTCAAAACATTATGGAACAATTGCGAATGCGGCTTCAGACACGGACACCCTACATATACTTACTGAAGTATCTATCAGTATTCAGTGTTCGCTGCCGGTTCGCTATTGTTACCAGTTTCGCTGATCCCTGTGAAGTGAAGTTTCTGTCAAAGTCATCAATCGTCATACAATTTAAAACAAGTCCAGCTCTTTTCCTTTCTAGCTACCTGGTAGCCTCAGAATACGGCTCAGTGGAGACTAGCTGGTGGAATGACAACGAGACGACCACGTCTTACATCGACTTCACCAAACCTGCTGCGAGGCAGTGGTACCTAAACAGACTGCATCTCCTCAAGAACACCTCGGGAGTCGACAGTTTCAAGTTCGATGGCGGAGAGTCCAGCTGGTCGCCACAAGTGAGGGTTATATTTTATTATTTTTGGACACAATAGCTTTGACTACCTCGTCGGTCTAGTTCCCTTAAGCACTGGTGATGAGCACGAGGTCTTGAGTTTAATTTTAATGGGTTGTCGATTTTTTTTATTATGAAACCAAATTCACGTTACCAGCCTAGAGTCCAGATGTGTGCCCGGTTGATGGCAATACGCTCGCCCCATATAACCTAACCCTTCAGGGATTACAGGTATCAAATTATGTTTAGCCTTAATCCCGTTTTTTGTGACAATTATATATATAACGTTTTATCGAGCTGCTGTACTTTTAGCTACTTAAGTTTCTGTTTCCAATACAATTGATCCCGACGCTATTTAATGTTGTAGATCCCAGTCTTACAAGGAGACATCAGAGACCAGCCGGGAGTGATATCAGCTGACTATGTGAGGTCAGTCGCGCAATTCGGACCCCTCGTGGAAGTCAGGGTTGGATACAGGTATGATTGCCGTACAAGTTAATTCTTTTCTCGACAACGGTGTGTAGTTGCATATTTTGTGATAGTAAAAATATGTGCCAGTCGGCTAGGTTGCAAAGCTGAAGCCCAAAGTGCGACGGCAGTTATCGTAATGTCACATGATATGGAGCCTGTTTAAATGTGTATGAATATATTATAATAATATCTTGGGACAACCAACACACCGCCATCTGATCCTAAACTAGGCAGAGCCTGTACTATGGCAACCAGACAACTGATAAACATACTTATATATTTATTTCTAAATATCGGTATCGAATTGTCCGTAGTACGAGTAAATCATCTGCCATTATCTCATTTTATTTAGGGTCGGCGTAGCTTGTCTTCTCCTACCATACTTTTCTTTTACTTGTCATCTCACCAGTCACCTTAATTCTTTTTAGCCATATTATCCTTCACACAGTCCATCCATCGTTTCTTTGGTCTTCCTAACTCTTATAGCCATTGCAAATATTGAACAGAAATATCCTCTTTCTTAATCCAAGAACCAGTTAATCACACAGTTATTTTGTCTCCAGAACCCAAGACCTGCCTGTCTTCATTCGCATGATAGACAAGGACACCTACTGGACTTTCGAGAACGGTCTTCCGACCCTCATCACGACGTTGCTGCAGATGAACATGAACGGATACCCGTTGGTGCTGCCCGACATGATCGGGGGCAACGGGTACAATGAGCCCCCGACCAAGGAGCTGTTCATAAGATGGCTCCAGGCAAACACCTTCATGCCGAGCATGCAGTTCTCTTATGTGCCGTGGGAGTTTGACAATGAAGTAAGTCTATCTACTAGTATATCTTCTTCTATATACTGGGTGTAAAAAGACCCTTAACGAAGCCGCAAGGCACTTCTTCTCGACTATACCTGGACCTACTGGGAAAATACTTCCACTAATGAGAAGCTACATTATCCCCGAGTGTCACAGGTTTTATACAGGACTATAACGTGACCGAAATCACAGACAAAACCTAGTTTTTGATATACTTTGAAGGACTACTGAAATCAGAACGAACTTTTTCAACAATTGACTGATAAAACCATTCTCCCCATCATCAGACGGTGGCTATAAGCAAGAAGTACGTCGACCTGCACGCTCAGTATGCGCCGGCTATCATCGCGGCGTGCAAGCGTGCGGTCACTCACGGAGCGCCGGTCAACCCGCCCGTCTGGTGGATAGCGCCCAATGATACTGAGGCGCATGATATTTCTGATGGTAAGTCCAATTTGTACTTTATAATTTATAAAATAAGTGCAAGCTTTCAAGAGAATGTTACACAATTCGCTCAAAAATGCCCAGACTGGCTGCCGCCTGCTTAGACTCACATGTCCCGCATTCGTGAGGTCTTATCCGTCAATTTTGGCTGGCTAATAGAAGTCTAGGCCGGGCAGCATTTATTTTAAAGGATTTCCCAAGAACAATCAGCAGACGCAGAGGACAAACTAAACATCGAAATACATCTAAATCCTGCATCGCGCAAGTCATTCGCGACTTAAGACATATAGAAGAACCGGACGAACCACGACCGGAAGAACAACTGTCGGGCAGTAGCCCACCAGACTTATCACCCGTCTGGTCGGAGGATGGTTCTTCATACCCCCAAATCAGCATCATCAGTCTCCTGTCCTTACGGCCATTTATTTGAGGTCCAGCAAGTCTTCCTATTTCACTGTATCCTGATTTAACTTAGTTAACTAAATGTTTGCGTGACGCTTATAATTAGCGGTTCAATCAACGTACAATGAACAGTTGCGGCATTGTGAGGAATTATTATAATCAAGCATAATCGATCAAGGGAGCATCAGTAAAGTAATTGCGGTACCTACCTTCATTTTTTTTTTTTTACAATTATTATCGTTTTGTTTGTGACGTTTTCAATGAAACAAACTAGTAGTATAAGTGTCATAAGGTTCGGCTACATGCTTAATCTTATCTGCACCAATTCTTGTTTGTACAAGCAAACATATGCGGTCAGATGGCAAAACGGTATACCGCACAAATGGCTAGCACAAAACGATAGTTTGCACTAAATTGATTTGCACAATTAAGCATATATACATAAAGACGGTATCGGTACAATATAAATGCTTTTTGCGCATGCAAGTCGTTATCGTGAGGACGTCATACAGTATTGGTGTCAATTTTTGCACAAACCGTTTGCGCATGTAAGTCGCTATGTGTAGACACCATGCTGTTTTTGCGCCAATTTTTGTACAAACACCAGCACAACAAGCTACTACAATCTATCTAATTTCATTAATAGATTTTCAACTTTATCTCTAAAGCATTAGGTTCAAGGTTGGTTAGGAAAATCTGACAGTTTTGGGTAGGTTGACCTGCTGGCGGCTGTACAAACTGTTTGCGCATGCAAGATTCAGCGTGTAGCCGAACCTTAACCTCATCGGCAATGATAGCTTTCAGTTCCAATATTGAAATACATACAAAGCCATGATATGTAGTCTAGGCAAATGTATGTAGACAGGTATTTGAGTTAAAACAAATACATTCTCATGTATTTTTTTCCTTCCATAATCCGTTCTATGCATCTCATCTTACGGTCTACATATTTAAAAAAAAAATGTGGTCGTCACGGGACACCCGACAGATGTGGCACAACATATCGCTTGCTGTCACGGCATGCGGGTCGGCCTTACCCCCAAGGCGCACCCAACAGATGTTTCACATCAAAATTGAATTGTTATTTATGAATTGTGTTACGTAAATGTTGCTTTTCCGTCCCCAGAATACCTCCTCGGCGAGAACATTCTAGTAGCCCCGGTAATAGAGCGTGGCGCTCGCGAGCGGGACGTGTACCTGCCGGCGGGCAGCTGGCTGCAGCAGGGGGACCCCGCGCGACCGGTGCGCGGCGGGGACTGGATACGGAACTACCCCGCGCCGCTCGACACTCTGCCCTATTTTGTTAAAGTTCAATAATTCTGAAGTTGTAAGAGCATCTTTTTTCTGTGGCGGAAATCGGAACTAATCACCGCCATCTTTTCAATACAATTCCACAATAGCGCCTTCTTGTCTACGTTTTTTGAAAGACAATTTATGTAACATTCTAAACTTTAATTCAAAATGTGATGATACAACATAATAACCGGCTTGTCGTAAATGACACAGTACAGTTTCATAGGGTTGTCTTATTTTATTTAAGTTTAATAATATTTAAGTTCTACAGGCAATTTCAAACACACGCGTCACCAATTTAATCAATAATAATAATTGTCAAGTTGAACAAGCATCCTTTGGCGTGTGGCAAGACTGTTCACCAAAATATAATTATAGCTTATACTTTAATTCAGAATCTGAAACTTGTAACAACAAATTCAATGTCTTACATGACAATGTTCAAATTCCATTTCAGCATAGAATTAGTTCGTCTTTCTAAAATAAACTTAGAACACATAGTTAAGCTAGATAGTTGAATAAATGCCTATGGAATGTAAATTAATTATATGAATAGAAGTACGCACAATATTTCAATTATTTAATGTCTTCGTAGTCCACCGAAACACGTACAAAGCAGTGTTCAGCCGTGAACATATAGTTACAGCCCGCGCCAAACTTTGTGGCCGCCCCGAAACTAGGCTCATTGTATTGCGCAGAACACAAAATGTACTACTCGCGACTATATTCAAGGCGGTCACAAAGTTTGGCGCGGGCTGTACACGCGCCAACAACAGCATCACAGCGTCAGCATTAAGAGCGACATACATTCGTTCCACGCGCCGGCAACACCAGCACACCTAACAATTATTAAATATTATTTAATAATTATACCTAGTAAATAGTTTTTTAGCCTGAATACAAACATAGTGTTATTTATTCTAAAGTTTTGTTTTATTGCTTAACCCATTGATCTATTTAAAGTTTTTTTTTAACTACACTTAATTTTATGATGTGCCTCAGGTTGGCTGGACAAATCTTCAAAATAGGTTGCATTTAACTAGGTCAATAGGTCACTTTATGTGACGGCTAAACACCCTTATTTCAGAATTTGTGACGCTACAGAATCTTAGATAATCGATCGAAAACGTGTCCAGCCATCTTGAAAAACCACTTTTCGCTGGTCTCTCAATCTCGGTAACGGAAGTGATTTTGACGACTTTTTGCATATCAACGGGCGTCACATAAATTTGTGACGGGCACCGAGCTAAAAGTTTTGTGATAAGTACAGTGGTTTAGTAGAAAAATGCAAAAATCTGTGTCCAGCCATCTTGAATTTACGTATAAAACTTATGGCTGGCACTTCCGAATCTCAATAACGGGGGCGTTTTCGAATATGGTTCCTTTACTAATACTTGGTGACGCAATGTGTGACAGTAATAACGTTTGATTTATGGCGTCACATGTAAGGGTTTACGAGAAATCAATAAAAACTTAATGTCCAGCCAACCTGAGTTCAAGATGGCTGGACACATGTATCTCCACTGCCTGATGATCTACGACCTTCGAAATGTGTTCAAAATGTTGTGACGGGGACGATAATGATAACCTGAAATTGTGACGGAGAAACTTTGCGTAGTTTCAAAGATATTGACCATTTAAATTTTCCCATACAAACATCCATTAATATTGTGAGGTGACCATAAATTTACATAAATAAAGGTTTTCTTTTTAATCGATTAATTGGCCGGTAGCATCCACGCCTGCTTTGTATTTGATTTTGATTCTGAGATCTGATTCTTCATAGTAATAAAAGAAATAATTGTGAACCTAATTAAGGTTTGTCTTATTGAGACATATACGAAGGATGATTTAAGTACAGGCGTCTTTGAAATGACGAAACACAAACTTGACAAACTTTTTGCTAATACTTTAATTGATGACCCAGCAGAGGATACAATTTCTCTTTTTAATGACTACGATGAGATTAGTGACGACAATACATTTTTACATTGGTTCAATGAACAGGTGAGTAAAGAAAAAGAAAATGTCGCTAAATGTGAACCCGGTAATGTAGATAACCATTTGTACTTTCCCATGTTTATAGCCCTACTCAAAAGACTTTTGAATAAATTGCCACTGTGGTCAAACGTAATGTGTCCTATTTAAAAAAATGAGAATAAAGCTCCGTCTTCTTCTGTTGCGGAAGATTATTTTAAGACCTTAAAAAAATTAATATTTCGAACTAAATTAACTCGACTCGACACCGACTAGATAATTTTATTATGACTCATACAGAATTTTTAGATGAGGAACTTAAATTAGCAATGAGTAATTTAATATTGGACGCAAATAAAACTAAAAAAAATATCTCAAGAAAAAAACGCTGTATAAGTACAAATAAATAAATGTGATTTTATTTACAGCAAACATTATTTTTTCATTTAAATACCTTCAGAGCATTAGTTTAGTTCTCCTGACATAATATATACCTACTAAAAATAATAGATATCTGCACGTAAATAATCAATAACATTTAAAAATTACACCCCCACCCCCCCTTCATCACTTCTACATTTTTGTCTTCTATTGATTTAAATATCTACAGTTGTTCGTATTAGTATCACCAATACACGGATTTTCGTCCATTGAAGAAAACACCTTAAAATATACTTGTCCTACATAAAACCTACAATATTGGTTACCCTACTGCAGTGTTTGTATGGGAAAATTTAAATGGTCAATATCTTTGAAACTACGCAAAGTTTCTCCGTCACAATTTCAGGTTATCATTATCGTCCCCGTCACAACATTTTGAACACATTTCGAAGGTCGTAGATCATCAGGCAGTGGAGATACAGGTGTCCAGCCATCTTGAACTCAGGTTGGCTGGACATTAAGTTTTTATTGATTTCTCGTAAACCCTTACATGTGACGCCATAAATCAAACGTTATTACTGTCACACATTGCGTCACCAAGTATTAGTAAAGGAACCATATTCGAAAACGCCCGCGTTATTGAGATTCGGAAGTGCCAGCCATAAGTTTTATACGTAAATTCAAGATGGCTGGACACAGATTTTTGCATTTTTCTACTAAACCACTGTACTTATCACAAAACTTTTAGCTCGGTGCCCGTCACAAATTTATGTGACGCCCGTTGATATGCAAAAAGTCGTCAAAATCACTTCCGTTACCGAGATTGAGAGACCAGCGAAAAGTGGTTTTTCAAGATGGCTGGACACGTTTTCGATCGATTATCTAAGATTCTGTAGCGTCACAAATTCTGAAATAAGGGTGTTTAGCCGTCACATAAAGTGACCTATTGACCTAGTTAAATGCAAGCTATTTTGAAGATTTGTCCAGCCAATCTGAGTCACATATTTTATGTCACTTGTATGTATTTAACCTATAAAAATTACCATCGTTCGTGGAACCGTTTTACTGTACTTTTTGAAACTTTTATTCAAATCGATATTCGAAAAATTATGCACTTTATTGCACTAATCATTAAGTGTTTCAATTTCATCATGAAATACTCTGCTCTATTGGCTATCTTTGACGTGTGCTGATACCAAAGAGAAAATTGATTTATTAAACGTTCAAAAAAGGTCTAATACAATACTTTGGTGGATAAGATCATGATTATCCTACCTTTTTCCGATTTATTTGTGGCCGGCGGCGTAGCATATCTTCAACCATTTTTATTTATTAGTCGTCACCCCCTTTCCAGCCATCTCATCTTTCACACAGTTCATCTACCATAACTTTTTTCTTTGCTTTTCAATTTAATGATTTTCGACGGCACGGTTGGCGCAGTGGCTGAGCGATTGACTGCTGCGTTGCGTGTCGCGGGTTCGATCCCCGCACGGAACAAATATTTGTATGGCCTACAGATAGTTGTTCCGGGTCTGGCTGTTTGTGTATGTGAGTTTAAATGTTTGTAAATGCACCCACGATACAGGAGAAATTCATAGTGTGGGGAAAAGTTTTTAAAAAAAAAGAAAAGAAAAAAAAGGAATGTCATCATAAAATGGTCGGCTTTGACACAGAGAGTAATGAGAAAACGATAGCGGGACTTTGTGAAGGACTACTTAACCTCTATAGTCCTCTCTACTCTTCTCTCTCCGAGGTTTTCTCTAGCCAATCTCTCATAAACGTCTCTAGGTCGTCACGCCAGCTTCTAGGCCTGTCTAGGACTATTAATAATTGAAAAACCATCCTTATTTTACTTAAAATAAATCTTTATTTCTTGTACTTAAGACATAATTTCAATTAACAGTAATATCTCTGACAAGCCCTTCGCCTAATATCCTGAAGTCTTCCACTAATGCTTCGATGTTCACTTTGTATTTCGTTTCACCCTTTGAAGTGTATGGCTTGAGTGCGTTCGCGTTAATCAACTGAAAAAGAATGAAAAAATCAAAGACATTGTATGAATGCTCGTTGTTGGTCGCGGTTGCGGGTACTCTCAACGCATCGTATATTTATGTGCCATATTTCATCTACATCGGATAAGCCGTTTATATTGATTACAGTGACAAATAAACATGACATAAATTCACGCCTGTAATCCTCGAAGGGTTAGGCAGAATTATACCTACACTGAACTACACGCACATTTCACCAGTTATGTTTAAGTTCCATGTAATAGGGGGCGAGCCTATTGCCATTAACCGGGCACAAGTCCAGACTCCCGTGGCTGCCACTGAGAAAATTTCTGATGGAAAAATCCAATAACGCGGGGCATAGGGAATTCAACTTCGTACCTCATACTCTAGTCATAGTCATAGTCTACAAACGATACAGTCAATACTTTTATATTTTTTTATAATTAAGATTTCAGGCTCTAAAATTAAGTTTCCACAAAGTTCAGTAAACAAAAATAAAATAACTTATACTACGATAGCACATCATTATAAGAACAAACAAAAAAAACCATTCTGTACTTGCCAGGTTTTGAACCCGCAACTTGATAGTGCTTCCGCACCACAAAACACAAAATTCATAAATGTTATCCGATTAAAATCTTTAAAGTTTTAAAAACTAAGTTCAGTTTCCATTTAAAATTGTATTCTAAAATCAAGTTCAGCAGATTGACGAAATAAATATTTTAGCCCACGAGTGAAACTAAACAATTGATCTATGCCTATCTAACTGATGACTATGACATACCTGAAACTCTCTGTCGTCATTGATATCTGGTTTCCACAGTACAGCGATCACTTCTCCGCCGTATAGATCATGGAAGAACAGGGCGAAGTCGCCGTACGCACTCTGAAATCACAATGATAAAACATAAATTATATAAAAATCAATTTACTTGTAGAAAGCGAGTAGAAAGTTCCTCATCCATAGAAAGGAGGATCCTCCAACGAGAAGGGTGTGGTGTTTCGTGGGCTACTGCCCGACGGCTGTTGTCGTGCAGTAGTATATGTTACCAGTCACACCCGGTAGCAGGCCAAAGTAGTTTGTCCGAGGCCAAAGTTACCAGTGCTCATCACAACACTAAAAAAAAACCAGCTGTTCCATACATTTTGACCGTGTAGGTATTGCACTTTTGTAAAAAAACAGCTGTTTTTTATTTAATAACCGATGAACAATTTCTATATGGAGGGGCTCAGAATGATGTACTGAATACGTGGTAACCGTTTTCGCGTCGGTGTCTATTCCACCCAGTATACGATAGATCGTAGGGCACAACTGTGTGAAAGTTGATATGGCTCGAAAGGAGGTGTCTGATGAGATAGAGTAATAGAGAAGTATGGAACAGGAAGACATACTGCGCCAACCTCAAATTAATTGGGGCAAATGATCGTCGGGCATAACGATAAAATAGGTACTACATGGTTTAGATTAGGTTCGAATTGCGGACCACAACGGTAAACCAGTAACCGCCGACAACCCCTTTATGAAGCATCTACTCACCCTCAACTCGTCCAAGTAGTTGACAACCGGGTGGAACTCAACGACGGGTATGATGTCCTCGCTGAGCTTGTCCGGCAGGCGCTGCAGCCGCGCGCGACTGTCCACGCGCTCGCACGAGTGCGGCACCAGGGCGGGCTGCAGGCGGATGACGACGTTGTAGCCCGCGTACGACGGGATGAACATGCCCTGGACAAAAATGAAAAGCTTAATGTAATATAAAATTACATTAAATAAAATAAATAATATAATATAAAATAAAATAAATAATATATAAAATAAAATAAATAATATAATATAAATTAAAATAAAATGAAAAAAAAGATGAAGGAAGAAAGGAGAAGAGTGAATGATAAAGTGATTGAATGAATGAGGTAAAATCAATAGAGATATTGCATTTGTATGAGGGTCACACATAATTAGAATTTTATTGAAAAAAAAAAACATCTAACATTTAAACACAAAAATCAGAGTAAAACTTTATTGTCTGCCCTCAATTATAGCAGTTATCAGCAGCAGCAGCAGCAGTTGCAGTTGTTGTGTGTGTTGTGTGTTTTAGTGTTAGTAGTGTTAGTTATCTACTATAGTTTTACACTAAGGACCAAAGGCCTCTTCAATCGCATGCAATTAAACTCGATCCTTAATTAATTAAGCCTATCTGAGTCACAGCTGGGGGTCTAAAATGGCCGCTTTAGCAGAATCATAATAGGATAATAATATGAATTTAATAAATATTCATAATGGTAGGTACGTCTATGACCATTTTAAGAATTTAAACGTATTATTATGATTCTGCTAAAGCGGCCATTTTAGACCCCCTGGGCTTAAGACTTTTCAAGTGGTGTGTTGTGAGTTGTTGTTGTGTTGTTCTCAAGTTGCGAGACCGCAACCGTTCCTCCACCTTCCGCAACCTTGGTGTCTATCATACACATACTGCTCACCTGACGACGCTTTATCACCACCGAGCACAGGGCAGCAATGACGGTGTGAAGTAATTATTTTAGTATTATTTTAGTGATGTCATTACCAGTATATTCTCCTTATGTCCCACCAAGAGAGCGTCACCGACGTACTTGACCGCACTGGCCGCCAGTACTCGCGCGCGCGCCAGCACGTGAGCGGACGGGGCAGTGCGGCTCCAGGCGGACGGCGCGGGGCCGTCGTACGCGGTCACGATGCGCACGCAAGGGGCACAGTCTGGCTCGGCTGCGAACTTTTGCTCCAGTTGGGTTATTTCTTCGTCTGAAATGAGAGTAAAAAGTTTTTGTGTGCTGTGATGCTAGTCGTGAGTTTTAAACTGATCACGATAAGTTTTGGAATAGACCTGACTAGGGCCGACTAGTCAGAGTTGTTGTGACCAGGATCGATTAATGTCCGTCCAGTTTCAGTGTAGTCGCGACTAGTTTCAACACATTCTTGAAACAATTTTAGGCTCTTAATATTCATTCTGAGGATGGACGGCGCCGACGAGGCCAGCCTAGAAAGAGGTAGTGATCTGGACGCGCATCACGAAGGCTAGTACGAGGTGGCGTAGGAGAAGACTACCTCGAAGGATATAGGGGATGCCTTTCCTCAGCAGTGGGACAAACAAAGTTACTAAAAAAAACATTTTACTACAAAACAATAACACAAACACTCACGCGACATATCCTCGTTGAAATCCAGCACAATCATATCTCTTGTCCAATCAAATTCCACTAACAACTTCAACACCCTCACAAACCCGATAGTGGGCGATGCTGGCGGTTGTGTTGGCTCGGAGTGCATGTACACAGTGGCCACCATTAACTCTGCGACGGTGTCGGGGAAGTGAGGGGGGGAGAGGAGGTGGGCAGATAGCCAGCGTTTGAAGAGACAGACTGTGGGTCCGAAGGATGGATGCTTTTGGTGTAGGCTGTGGAAGAAAATAGAAGATTATGATATAAGAAGCCTGATGTGATTTCATTTTGGCAAAATGACGTACAAACATTCTTTTTTTTATAAAAAAAAAACGCACCCACGATGCAGAAAAATTCCTAGTGTCACCCACACTAGGAATTTTTCCTGCATCGTGGGTGCGTTTACAAACATTTAAACTCAGATACACCAACAGCCAGACCTGGAACAACAACCTGAGGCCATACAAATATTTGTTCCGTTCGGGAATCGAACCCGCGACACTCAGCGCAGCAGTCAATCGCTCAGTCACTGCGCCAACCGCGTCGTCTAACTTTATTTCACAGGGGACGAATTCACAAAAAAAATCTTAGCTAAATGAATATGATTTTTTAATAAGAAAAATATAGATTTTCAAAAAACTATTTGTGTTTGTTAAAGCACAATTCTACCTGTATTGTTTAGAGAACCAAAATTTCACATAGTACCCGTTAGTAGCGCTGTACCTTCTTCTGTCGGCAAACAGCGTCGCTGTGTTCCAGTCTAAGGGTATCGGTTCCGATTGAGTCACAACTTTATAAGATACTTCAGCATTGCCCCAGACATGGCAACACAGCAACGATGCATTTGAAGTTTCAGATATGATCGCATTTAGAGCTACTTGTCTACAAGCAGCTCTAAATGCGATCATATCTGGACATCATATGGGATCATATCATAACACATCAAAAATGGGACTGGTGTATAATAAATATAACTCACCCATGCAGCGCCCCCCTCAACCGCGGCATAAGCACAGTGTCACACTGCAAACGAACACTCTCTTCACTCTCCCTATACTTCACAACGCCTCTCTCTATCTCCCTCTTTAATAGCGTTATCTCTTTCGGATGTGCGATCTCTAGCCGAAACACCAGACCGTTCTTCAGTACGTCGATGTGGGTAGCGTAGACTTGGGTCGGTATAGAGTATTGTTTTGTTAGGCGTTCTGCTATTTGAAGGTGGAAGGCGGCTTTAAGGCATCTGAAGGCGTGGATGTCGCCTGGCCATTTGCCGCTATATCCTGGAAGATATTTGTATGAAATTTTTAATTTATTTTTTCACGTCGTTTTGGGAAGTGACCACATTTATCGCCTTGAGCTGGTAAAAGTTATAATGTCAATGCAATAAAAGCTAAAAAGACGTCATTCGCCTCGTTTCGGCGCGAACTACGCGACTCGACACCGCATCCAACTAAACGCGACAAATGTGGTGAAACATGATCAGTTCAAGTCGATCATCGATAAGAACGTCCACTTCCTTATGTAGATTTTTCAACTATGTTGTAATCAAAATCCATCCTTAAAATACAGCAGTAATAATATTAACAAAAAACGTCTTTATTCGAGGAAATGGCATTACTTCGGCCTTAAGTTTAAGAGTTGCGCCTCATCTAGCAGGATGGCATTTTTCCATGGTGCGAGCGTGCTGCCGAACGCATCGTCGAAGCTGCCGCGTGCGATAGCACTCCCATTATGTTTCTCGCTCTAGCTAATGACGGTTCTGAGCGACGGGAAAGGAAAGGAGCATGGAAAATTCAAAGATGAGGCTCAACACTTAGTTAAGATCAGTGGTAAGCAAAGTCAATTAAAAAATAAAGTTATTATTATATCATAGTGGACAACAAGCTTGATAACTAACATAAGATTGTGTTGTGTTTTAACCTGCGTAGAATTTATTATTTTTCTTCCTAAGTAAATGAAACAAGTCATAAACTCACCAAGCTCCAGTATAGCTTTGCACACCGGTGTATACTCGGGCAGCGAGGCCAGCCCGTCGCGCTGCATGTCCTTCACCAGACAGGTGCTGGCGCGCTGCCAGGGGCCGTGCGGGGCCGCGCGGGGCAGCGCGGGGAGGGGGGCGCTGTAGCTGAAGATAGGGGACACACCTGGGAAGGAACATATTTTTTTTAGATGTCGACACCTGGTCGCCAAATAGTTTTAAAAGTCATATCATCTGTCTAGCCTTTTTCCAACTATGTTGGGGTCGGCTTCTGATCCAACTGCGACTGCCTATCTGAACCTCCACAACCCATAGTTGCTGGGTAACACATTCCCCTTGGTATTATTGGTTGGTTGTCCGTCTTTCGGGCTTTCAACTACCCGTAACGACTGCCAAAGTAGCAAAATGATGTAACGTGCTTTCCCAGGCCGGAAGGGTTCTTTGTATGTAATGGTTTGGTCACCAATCCACAGACCGACCTAGGCAAATGTTGCATAACCTAGAAGCGACCCGTGTGGCTGTTATTTAGCTCGAGCCACTGCTACTCACCATACACTGCACTAATGTCGAGCGGCAGTTGTACCAGCTGCCTCAAGTCGCGTCGCAGTGCATCGAACGCTTGCAGTGCGGTCAGTGAACTGTCCTCAACGTACAGTACTCGCTCACTGGCCCACTGCTTGCGGGCGAGTACGCTGTCCAGCTGGTCCGATATGTGGAACAGCTCTGATGGGTTTATGTCTGTGGAAGATGGGGTTTTTGTGAGTAATCCAGTCCATCCAAACACAAGGAAATCTATAGGGATATTGTAACGATGTAAGATAACGAAATGTGCGAGTGACGCAGGAAATATTTAGTTGGGGATTTTTGCTTCTTTTTCTTTCGTGTCGTTCGTTTCGTGGTTTGACCTATTATTTGGGGATATTGTTGGAGCCCAGTAGTTTGTTTCGTATCATCTTGCTCTCCAGTTTTATGACAACGCATACCACATACGTAAGCCCTTAACACAGTAGGACATCAACAACAAAAACTTGTTCACTTACCAAACTTCAACTTCATGAGATAGTCTATGATCTGCTTTGTAACAGTACGTCTTTCAGTCATGCTCTCTCCCTCCCACACACACGTCTCCGTTATAGACCCGTCCTGGAACCGACGGAGCTCTGACTTGTCACCCCAGAAGGCTCTGCAAAGAAAGATTACCTTGTACACGTACTATATTTACTAAGCGTCAAGCGCGAAAGGAACACAACGGATATAATGTCTTCCTTTTTCCGCAAGGGACGACCCCAGGCTCAGGTGATAACTCTCGCTCGTACTACGAGTTCACTGACGGTCGACCACTTTTCAACCTTATTTCTTAGGTCATAAGGGTGAAAAGTGGCAGACCGTCAGTGAACTCGGTAGAACAGAAGCCAGCACATCAAGCTACCCGAAACTGTCAAACCCAATCAACCTTGAACCTAATCCTTAAGCGATGAAGTTGAAAATCTATTAAAGAAATTTGCAGATTGTAATAGCTTTATGTGCTAGTATTTGCAACTTGTTTCACCGAATGAATTCACACGTGCGAAATTCAACCTTTCCTGACGAGGTCTTTGCAATGTGGCCTAGAAAAAAGAGGGTATAAGGACTGGTCAAAAAATAACTTACCTAAATTCTTCTGCTTCTGGTAAATTGGCAGGGGGTCCCTTCTCTACTACATTTATTGAATTTTCTAGGTTCAATACAAATCCAAAGGATAATTTTTCTTCAGACCTGCAATGTATTGGTATACTTAGTATTGACCATTGCCAAAGCAATTAAGAATACTACGTATAGAAACGATATCAGGCGTAGATATTATACGCCCCTATCGACCATTCAGGGGATCTAAAATGGCCGCTTTAGCAGAATCATAATAGGATAATAATATGAATTACGTTTAAATTCGTAAAATGGTCACAAGGTGACAATTCATAATAGTAGGTATACTAGGTATGTCTATGACCATAGCAGACCAGAGCAGAAGTTTTGCTGTTCTATGAGGCAATATTACTTTTTTATGCCTTGTCTATTTTGCTTTTTTTATCTTTGCCAATATCTAGAACTATATTCACTCACCCACTCCTAGCCTTGTCCAAACTCTTCTTGACCGGCCAGGAGAAGTCATCCTCAACTAACTGCTGAATCAGATCCACTCTATTGCCCAGCCCTTTAGTCAAGAGGGTGAGTAAGACGTCAGTGACAAGTGACAGCTGTTCTATGCCGTGGTTAACTTGCGACTCCTTCGGCGTTTTGGAGAGCACTAACTTTTTGACCTGTTTGAGATTTTTGAATCTGAAAAGAGATATATATAATTAAATACTCTAAAATCTATGTAGCACTATATTCTATAGTTCCGCACCAGAGACTAATTGTCGCCCCTTGATATGGTGGCAAGTGACCACTTTAGCTTATAAGTACATAGAAAATACTAAGCAGAGGGTGAGGGTCTGGATGTACTATTAGGTACACCTCTGCCTAACCCTTCTGGGATTACAGTTCCTTCTGGTGTTATGTTCCTAAGGAGAATCAAAATAAACATTTGATTTTCAATCAATTTTAAGATATAATTTCAAAGAGCTGTGGATTTTGTGATTAATAAATAAATAAATAAGTCTGGTTGGTGTCCTAGGCCCATGGATAGTAAACTATCATTGAAGCACAGAATAGATTTCTATAACAATCGTTTTATTTTTAGTCAACCCTACTTTTGTAATTACTGGACAGACGTTTTACCAAAAAATAAGTTTTGGACCTGTTTGAACAACAAAGTAAAGGGCACAACAAGCAATAGGCTTTGATCAATGTTGATGGATAGAGAGGGAAAAAACCAAGGAAACGGATGGATGGATTTTGTGAGCAATGATATGAAAGAAAAAGGAGTAAACGATAGTGTGACGGTTGACAGGGGCGAATGGAAGAAAAAAAAGCGTGTTGCGCCGACCTCAAGTAACATGGGACAAGGGCAGGAAGATAATGATGTATCAAATTTAATAATTACGAAATCAACATACCTCAAAATATGATCAAACTGCATCAAAGGCTCTATTGATACCATAAACAGAGGCAAAAAGCTATTAATCTTTCCATTGTCCAACATATCAACAGCCAATGCACATTCCCTCTTCAACGCATTGTAAGTGCCTCTACACATCTGGCAACAAATGTTGTAGTAGCCAGTCTTGTCTATGAAGACAACAGGAAAGTGTTTGTGGAAGACTTCTAGAGATGGTGATGTATCTGTGCCTTTATGTAGAGATATGCCTTGCTTGTCTATGTCTGATGTTTCTGTAAAGAGGTTGAATTGATTATAGACTTTGTTTATTCATTGTGAGAGAGAAAAGATAAATGATAAGCATGAAAATGGTACACATTAGCCCCTTTATTAATAACTATAGAGTAAGTGTACATCAGGGGATGTAAGGGGGCACACCTACCATCTCAGTGCCCCAAGTCAACCTCACCTGCTCGTGGTGCATCCTGCTGAACAACAAACGAGGCTCTGACGACCGTTAAATGGCGGTATAACCATTTCGAAATAAATGTCACAGCTAAATGGTGCAGACTAGCGACGGGCAGCAGCGTCGCTAGTGCGAGGAGCTGTGATCTGCGATCGCCAACCCGCATGCCCAGCGTGGCGATTATGGGCAAATCCCTTCTATGGCAAGTCATAATCAACCACGGCCCCCAGTTCCCGGCGGCCTTGCTATCCCTGATTTTGGCGGCGGTCACGGTAACGGCAAGGTAGGGGGTGCTAAGAATCCCCGGGTTACGAATGGCCGCCAAACCCAACTGACCTTGGCGACGTATAATGGACGCACGTTACGGCTCGACGAACACCTGGTGCAGCTGGAGGAAGAACTCGAAAGAGTAAGGTGGCACATTCTTGGGTTGAGTGAAGTCCGAAGAGAGGGGGAGGACACAATAACCCTTGAATCGGGCCACCTAATGTACTTTCGAGAGGGAGACCAGCTATCCCAAGGCGGAGTCGGGTTCCTGGTACACAAGTCCCTTTGTGACAACGTGGTAGAAGTGTCTAGTGTGTCGAACAGGGTAGCGTACCTCATAGTGAAGCTAACTGAGAGGTATAGCCTCAAGGTTGTTCAGGTGTACGCACCGACTTCGGCACATCCGGACGACGTGGTGGAGGAAATGTTTGAGGACATCTCCAAGGCCTTGCACTCCACTACTAAGGCCCACTACAACGTTGTCATGGGGGATTTTAACGCTAAAGTGGGAGTACAGAATTGCAGTGAATCGGTAGTAGGATCCTACGGGTTTGGCAGCAGAAATCATAGGGGGCAAATGCTTGTCAACTTCCTTGAAAAGGAGGGGCTTTTCGTGATGAATTCCTTCTTTAAGAAACAGCCCCAAAGGAAGTGGACATGGCGAAGCCCCGACACTATGACGAAAAATGAGATTGATTTCATCATAACGGATAAAAAGCATATAGTTAGAGATGTTTCGGTGATCAACAGGTTCAACACCGGTAGCGATCACAGACTTGTTCGAGGCACTCTGAATATTGATTTCAAGCTGGAGCGAACCCGTTTGATGAAGTCTAGGCTCCGTCCAAATATGCTCCAAACCATGCTAGGGTCTGAAGCGTTCCAGTCAGACCTGGAGAACCGATTCGCGGCCGTGGAAACCACAAATGACGTTGACCAGGCGCTCGAACAAATGGTGGAAATCCTCAGGGAGGAAGGGACGCGTTTTTGTAAAATGCGGCGTAAGGGCAGGAAGTCCAAACTTTCGGAGGAGACTCTGGAGCTTATGACGGAACGACGTGAAAACCTACCCGTCACTTCGTCAGAACTACAGGCACTCAATAAAAGAATCAGAAAATTGGTACGACGCGACCTTCGATGCTCCAACACACGCTCAATAGAAAAAGCGATTGAGCAAAATCGGGGGTCGAAAGTGTTCGTCCAATCACTTGGGAGGAGCCACCTGACGAAGTTGACCAAATCTAGTGGGGATATCGTCGTTTCGAAGTCGGAGATTCTTTCGGAAGTCGAAAACTTCTACGGCCAGTTGTACGCATCGCATGCATCGCGACCTGATCCCGAAAATGAGGATTCCAGAGCCACTTTAACCCGCCATTTCACAGAAGACCTGCCAGAAGTCAGCCAAGACGAAATTGAGGCGGCTCTTAGACAGCTTAAGAATGGAAAGGCCCCTGGTGAGGATGGGATAACGACTGAGCTCCTGAAAGCGGGAGGACGTCCTGTTTTAAGGGAGCTTCGGGAGCTTTTCAACTCGGTCCTGTTCTCTGGGAGAACTCCAGAAGCGTGGAGAAGGAGTGTGGTCGTTCTTTTCTTTAAAAAGGGGAACAAGACCCTACTAAAGAATTACAGACCCATTTCGCTCCTTAGCCACGTGTATAAGCTGTTCTCAAGAGTCGTCACAAATCGTCTAGCGCGAAGGCTCGACGACTTCCAGCCACCGGAGCAGGCCGGGTTCCGAGGAGGATATAGCACCATAGACCACATCCACACAGTGCGGCAGATCATACAGAAGTCCGAAGAGTATAATCGGCCGCTGTGTCTTGCATTTGTGGACTATGAGAAGGCTTTTGACTCTGTCGAAACCTGGTCAGTTCTGGAGTCTCTGCAGCGATGCCAAGTCGACTGGCGATACATCCAAGTGTTGAGAAACCTTTATGAGAACGCCACAATGACCGTCCAAACTCAAAATCAGCAAACGGAGCATATCTCATTGCGTCGGGGGGTAAGACAAGGGGACGTAATTTCCCCGAAATTGTTCACCAACGCACTGGAGGATGTGTTCAAGACGCTGAAATGGGAAGGACGTGGCATTAATATCAACGGCGAGTACATCTCACACTTGAGATTTGCAGATGACATCGTCATACTGGCTGAATCGCTGCACGACTTGCAGCAGATGCTGGATGGCCTAGTTGATTCTTCTATACGCATTGGTCTCAGGGTGAACTTGGACAAAACCCAGGTTATGTTCAACGAACACGTCACCCCAGGACCTATTGTTGTCAATGGCGGTCCTCTCGAGGTTGTTCGAGAATATGTGTACCTCGGGCAAACTCTGCAGTTTGGTAAGAACCACTTGGAGAGGGAGGCTAATAGAAGAATTCAGCTGGGCTGGGCAGCATTTGGGAAGCTTCGCCGGGTCTTCTCGTCGCGTATTCCACAGAGCCTAAAGACTAAGGTCTTCAATCAGTGCGTCCTGCCTGTTATGACTTACGGAGCCGAAACGTGGACACTGTCGGTACGGCTAGTCCATAAATTTAAGGTCGCTCAGCGAGCTATGGAACGGGCTATGCTTGGAGTTTCTCTGAGGGATCGCATTCGGAACGAGGTGATTCGACAGAGAACCAGAGTTGCCGACATAGCCCACAAAATAAGTAAGCTGAAGTGGCAATGGGCCGGTCATATTAGCCGTAGGACCGATAACCGTTGGGGTAGACGTGTTCTTGAGTGGAGACCGCGAATCGGCAAACGTAAGGTGGGACGCCCTCAGGCTCGGTGGAGTGACGATCTTCGCGGGGTGGCTGGTAGCAACTGGATGAGAGTTGCTGAGAATCGAGTTGAATGGCGTGCGATGGAGGAGGCCTATGTCCAGCAGTGGACTGCTATAGGCTGATGATGATGATGATGAAGTGTACATCCAATATACTGTTACATAAATCATACATTATTTGAATCATCAGTTTGTACTCTATGTTTATTAATAAGAAGTATAATTAATTGGTAGTCTGAAAGCTAAGATGCTCATCACAGATATTTAATTGCAAAAATATGATAGTAAAAACTTACTGAGTGCTATCCAAATATTCCTCACAATTTGATAACTGCTCATAATATTGTTGACCCTCTTTGTCTGCACATAATACGCAACCAACAGAGCAACAACATGTCCGGACACTTTCAAATTCCTTTGTCGTAACCAGATCTTCAATAATGTAACTGCTTGCTTCAAATTCTCACTGTTTTGCAAGGTTTCATTCAGAAATTCTTGATTGACAGATGCAGTTAAGTCTGATAAGACACTGCTGTTGTAGTAAGGTGTTGGGGGACCAGCTTCGGTATTACTTTCTGAGTTTTTGTTAAACAACCATGCTTCTCTCAAGTTGTTGCGTTCAGGACTAAAGCGGTGTAGCTTATATGCATCAGTTTCGCATACCAAGTTTATACGGACTGATAAATGGTTGCCAAGCTTGCCTGCAGGCTTGAAGTCTAGAATAGGTTTAGTTTCAGAGCCATTGGTGTATGAATAATGTAATTCTTCAACTAATTCATGTTTAGACAAATGTGCTGCAATAAAAGCTAAATATGCTGCCCTTTTCTTATGATATCTGTAGTTTACAGAGTCATTCTTGGTGTATGTTTCACTTGGAACTGTTATTTGTAAGTCTACTCTCAGTTTCGAGTTGATTGCACACCCCAACGCATATGACCCAACAATTTCAACATCAGAGAATTTGTGAAACTTAAAAACACACTTTATTTTACTTAACTGTTCACTCACAGGTAATTTTACTTTGAGTTTTTTGGAAAGAGTATGTTCAGACAAATCGTATTCCGTACCATCTTCGGGTATAGACAGTAAGTGAGTTTTTAAGTCTTTGAAAAACTGAAGGAACCTTTTCTCAGTTTTCTCTTTTAATTTCACTTCTTCGATTATTTCATCCACTTGTAAACGGAACAGATTAGAATTGAACAAGGTTTCTGTTTCCTGTAGTCTGTTTAATTCGTTTACTGTTGGCTGACGGTATAAACTTTTGGTTCTTACGCGTTTTGGCACATCTTTATTTTCGCCTTCGGCCGGGCGTTTTCCATTTTCATTGATAGCTTGAACCTCTCCATCCTCTTCAGAAATAGTTGGTTTTGCGTCCTAAAACGGTATATCACAATTGATAACACAGTCTTTGTTAAAAATGGGCGAAACTTATACCAATATGCACCGACACACAATTTTTTAATTTGTGTGTTCATTTTTTTCGAAATGTACCAAAATTACTAAACCCTGTGGGGTTATTAGGACGAAATTATATTTAAGTAACTTACCCGCTTCACCATGTTCGATAATTCACTTACAATACATAGAAAAAAAGCAAAACTATTGTTATGGATGAGGTTAGAAAAGTATAAACAACGTGCGCACTGCGCAACTTGCTGTTGCCTTCTGTCAAACTCAATTTTGGCATTGACACTCGCCAGATTTGACAGTCGCGGTCCGTTTCACGTAATTTACCCTCGACATAAAAAAAATATATTTTTATCTTAAAACCTTAAAACTGCCGGGTTATTTTGTATTTGTGAAAATCATAGTACGCACGGCGACCAATCAAGCTAAAATGGAAAATCCGTTTAAGCGGATCTCTCGTTGCACGGGAAATCTATAGAGGCCATGTTAAACTGGAAATGAATGAATACCTTGATATGTCGCCGTGTATACGAAATACCAAACATTACTGTTAACTTACATAGTTGGGCAGAAAGCCAATTCAGACAAGTAGATTGCGTTCAATGTAGATCCCGGTCCATAAATAAATTATTAATGAGGATAGGAACGTTACGATAGCAAAGTTAGAAGTCTAGAAATAAATCCCTAACCTTTGGAATCTACATAGAACCGTCCTTTTTTTGGATTCAGTAATCTTGATCGAAGTATTTTGTGTAGAACGTAGAATCTCAGAAACATAACATCATCCTATTTGCTTCAAAAAGTACTAAAGTAAAAGTAGCTAGGTACATATTTTCACATATAATAAAAATTTTGATTTCGGCTCTCTGGTATTCCGAATTCGAGGCATTCGTCTCATCCCGCAACTTTCAGGCCAAGCTGCCGCTGAGAAAAAACTTTAGCGTCTGGGAATCGAACCCAAGAAAAAATTAGAAACCTAGCAGTCCTGGTAGTCTCTCAGTAGGTATCCCCGTTACCACCCCTAGGCGACATTGAAACGAAACTTCTGAACAGAACATTATCACACGTTGTAGTATCATCAACTCTCGGCGCTGAGCATTGTTAAGGCCAGTGCACATCGAGGACGGCAGGCAGAGCGTTTTATTTTTACCCAACGTAAATTCATATAGATAGTGACAAAAAGATACAGATTCCAATATTTAGAGATCGACCCCGAGGCATCAAAGGGGATATCCCTTCGCGGCATTGAAGAATGCGCTAGAGGATGCCGCGACAGGATGCGAGGAATGGTAACGGTACGTTGCAAGAGCATGCTTAGAGCCGTAAAGGAATGCGACGGCAAGCAGGACGCCAAGGCATTCGACGGCTTAGCGGGCGAGTCTCGGTAGCTGCTGGCATGCTGTACCAAAATCCCCTGCCCTGCCGTAACTGGTGTACGCTGGTCCTCGACATGCCGCGGGATATCTCGGAAGCTGCCGGCAAGCGACGTTAACTAATAAGCCGCTGAAATCATCAGTGTGCCATAGTCGGTGGAAAAATGTCCTGCCTGCTATCCCCGGTGTGCGGTGGCATTTACGGTGATCAGTTACTTTACTACCTACTCGTTGTAAATACTTACGCTAAAATAGAGGTGCCGACTCGTAGTCACACCAGTATGCCAAACAGGTTTTTTTTCTCGTTTGTCACACCACTGATTTTTCCACATCATGTATACGATAATTGCTAGTGTAGGTACGAGTCTGCAAGGGAACCGAGGACTAGAAGAGTGGCCTCACAGCTCCCGACACTCCTATTTCTTTACGGAATCGTCTAAAACGTTAAAATAGTTCTTATCAGAACTGCTTGACAGAAACCCTAACCCTAGACGGTCGACGTCAGGGGCACCCCGAGGTTCGGTTAGTTTAGGTTCCTGTAAACCCTGCAGACAGAAATAGGAATCCCAAATGTCATAGTAGGACGAACAGGGAGGCCCACGAGGGAGACCAGTTTCAGTAATAATAGGAGGTCAGGCAGTGTTAGGGTCAGCTCACACCGAGACGCGACGCGACGCGACGATACTGGAAGAGGCCAGTGATTTCGTGCTGCGCCGCGAGACGCATCGCAACGTCGCGAGGCGCATAGTAAAATCGTTGGCAACACGACGCCTCGCTGCGCAGCGAGACGCCGCGCGGCGCAGCGGAACGTGTCTACATTCGCCACGAATTCTTCTATTTCTCCATAAATTATGCACCCAAATACTCCTGTGTGATGTCTTCTTTTTAATTTTATTTTGGTATTCTTCTTCCTCTTCCTCTTCTGCAAGAAGTCCGATTATAACAAGATCCCAGTCTATCATTATAATTTCACTCAAGCACTCGACCGAACTGCATAAATTCTACACGAAGTTTGGACGGAAATAGTAGAGACAAGTCGTCACAGCAGCCCCGGCTGCGCCTCGCGGCTTCGTGAGGCGCAGCGCCGGTCTTGCACGCTGCGCGTACTGGCGATGCAGCGCTGCGTCGCCCTACGCCGCGAGGCATCACGAGGCGCAGCGCTGCATGGGGCAACGTACTCTAAATTCTCACAATGAAATGTGTATCTTTTCGTGTAGAAAATAAAGTTGTATTTTGAGTCGCTCTTTTAAAGTGTATGCGCAGCGTCGCGTCTCGGTGTGAGCTGACCCTTAAAGTAAAATGTACGATGTCGTGGATTTTATCAAATTTTAATTTTTAAACTTTTTAGAGGTTTTCGTCGTCGGGTTGTAAACTAAGTAGTAGAACTAGTACAGCACTACTTAGGAATAAATGGTGTAAGTAGAAAAATCAGTGGTGTGACTACGAGAAAAAAAATCCTGTTTGTCATACTGGTGTGACTACGAGTCGGCAAGAAGGTAAAATTGTTACAAAAGAGCGAGTTGTACAGACGCCAGCACATCAAGCTACCCGAAACTGTCAAATTTTGCCAATCAACGTTGAACCTAATCAAAGAGACGTAATATTTGAATGTCTTTGAACCTAATGCTTTATTTAGCGATAAAGTTGAAAATCTATTAAAATGTGCCTCAGGTTGGCTGGACAAATCTTCAAAATAGCTTGCATTTAACTAGGTCAATAGGTCACTTTATGTGACGGCTAATCACCCTTATTTCAGAATTTGTGACGCTACAGAATCTTAGATAATCGATCGAGAACGTGTCCAGCCATCTTGAAAAACCACTTTTCGCCGGTCTCTCAATCTCGGTAACGGAAGTGATTTTGACGACTTTTTGCATATCAACGGGCGTCACATAAATTTGTGACGGGCACCGAGCTAAAAGTTTTGTGATAAGTACAGTGGTTTAGTAGAAAAATGCAAAAATCTGTGTCCAGCCATCTTGAATTTACGTAAAAGACTTATGGCTGGCACTTCCGAATCTCAATAACGGGGGCGTTTTCGAATATGGTTCCTTTACTAATACTTGGTGACGCAATGTGTGACAGTAATAACGTTTGATTTATGGCGTCACATGTAAGGGTTTACGAGAAATTAATAAAAACTTAATGTCCAGCCAACCTGAGTTCAAGATGGCTGGACACCTGTATCTCCACTGCCTGATGATCTACGACCTTCGAAATGTGTTCAAAATGTTGTGACGGGGACGATAATGATAACCTGAAATTGTGACGGAGAAACTTTGCGTAGTTTCAAAGATATTGATCATTTAAATTTCCCCATACAAACACTGCAGTAGGGTAACCAATATTGTAGGTTTTATGTAGGACAAGTATATTTTAAGGTGTTTTCTTTAATGGACGAAAATCCGTATATTGGTGATACTAATACGAACAACTGTAGATATTTAAATCAATAGAAGACAAGAATGTAGAAGTGAGGAAGGGGGGGGGGGGGTGTAATTTTTAAATGTTATTGATTATTTACGTGCAGATATCTATTCTTTTTTTAGTAGGTATATATTATGTCAGGAGAACTAAACTAATGCTCTGAAGGTATTTAAATGAAAAAATAATGTTTGCTGTAAATAAAATCACATTTACTTATTTGTACTTATACAGCGTATCAAATGGCGAAAATGACGATGATCAACTCGCATTTGCACTTCCGTAACCCTCGCCTTGTACCACAACGTTGTTTGTCCTAAGGCCGCGTACCGGACGACGGCGGGTGCGGGCGCGGCGGCGGGCGATCACGCGTGTAAACTGCCCCCTAGCCAAGTTGCAAACGATAAACGTGAACGCTTAGTAATCTCCAATAGATTTTCAACTTTATACCTAAGAGGATAAAGTTGAAAATCTATTAAAGACTACTGAGCGTTAGCAACCGGAACGAACGAAAACGCTATGTAATCTTCAATAGATTTTCAACTTTATATCCAATAGGCGACAATAACAAGTATGTATTTACATAATTATAACCATAAGAATCATCATACATATCTATAAGTTATTTGTTTCCGCGGACGAAAAAAATAACTGCAAAAAACTCAAGAAAAATTGAATTTCGCGGGCTACCACGAAAATGTCGGAGGACAAACTATACTGCCATGATATCTGATGTTGGTGTCGCCATCTATTGCTTAAAGTTGGTACTACTAGGACAACTGGTCGAATCTTAAATCTTATAAATTAGGTTGTCTTACCGCAGATTAATTAATAGTTACTAGTACTCTGATTAGTTAGTGATAACACTTCTAAAAGTACATACACTGCCGGCTGTCGAGTTTAGTTCTCATTTTCAGTAACATAAGATAATGAACTAAACGCGAAATACAAGTGGGCTCTCTCTTGCAGCGCTGGTGGTCAATTATTATTTTGAATTAACACATACTTACTCTTTTCACTGCAGGAAAACCTTTTATTCCCACAGGGAAATCAAATACAAAGCAGGCGTGGATGCTACCGGCCAATTAATCGATTAAAAAGAAATCCTTTATTTATGTAAAATTATGGTCACCTCACAATATTAATGGATGTTTGTATGGGAAAATTTAAATGGTCAATATCTTTGGAACTACGCAAAGTTTCTCCGTCACAATTTCAGGTTATCATTATCGTCCCCGTCATAACATTTTGAACACATTTCGAAGGTCGTAGATCATCAGGCAGTGGAGATACAGGTGTCCAGCCATCTTGAACTCAGGTTGGCTGGACATTAAGTTTTTATTAATTTCTCGTAAACCCTTACATGTGACGCCATAAATCAAACGTTATTACTGTCACACATTGCGTCACCAAGTATTAGTAAAGGAACCATATTCGAAAACGCCCCCGTTATTGAGATTCGGAAGTGCCAGCCATAAGTCTTTTACGTAAATTCAAGATGGCTGGACACAGATTTTTGCATTTTTCTACTAAACCACTGTACTTATCACAAAACTTTTAGCTCGGTGCCCGTCACAAATTTATGTGACGCCCGTTGATATGCAAAAAGTCGTCAAAATCACTTCCGTTACCGAGATTGAGAGACCGGCGAAAAGTGGTTTTTCAAGATGGCTGGACACGTTCTCGATCGATTATCTAAGATTCTGTAGCGTCACAAATTCTGAAATAAGGGTGTTTAGCCGTCACATAAAGTGACCTATTGACCTAGTTAAATGCAAGCTATTTTGGAGATTTGTCCAGCCAACCTGAGGCACATCTATTAGTTTAGACAGATTGTAGTAGCTTGATGTGCTGACGTCTGTACTTGGATCAAGAGGTGCAAGCTCGGAGACGTGAAGCACCTGAAGTTTAAAGGGGACACCCCTTTTAATTTCGGGTGCTTCAAGTTGATAAATAAAACTAAAGTGAAAAAATTCAAAGATTTATTTTTTTTAAAGTGCTTTTGGGTGTTTTTTTTTACCTTTTGATGATATTAGAGATGGCAGACGAAATTAACCAGATATAAATCGTCAAAATAAATATGTTAATGTCGTGTTGGCATCTACTACGGTATCCATGCAAAGTTGAATCAGCCGGATACTTTATAATAATAAAAAATAATATTTACAATACCTATAAGTTTGGTAACAGTGCTCTCAATTATAACGAAATAAATACTATGATTGCATAGCAATACTGTATGTAAAACTATTTGTTGAAATCGACTACTTATCTAAGGATACAGTAAGCTTTGGTGGCGCTCCTGTTAATTTACAAAACACAATTAGATTGTATTTAGGCCCTATTTTTAAGATGGTAAAGGAACTATGTTCATACAGCCTAGTTGAACTTAGAGATGATGGCGTTGGTGAACTCGCTGCACTTCCCGTTGCCGCCGAGGTCCCCGGTGAGGTGCTTCCCGTCGCGCAGCACCTCGTACACGGCGCTCTGGATGCGCTCGGCGTGCTCGCTCAGCTTCAGGTGACGTAACATCATGATGGCCGACAGCAGCAGCGCCGTGGGGTTGGCGAGGTCCTTGCCCGCGATGTCCGGCGCAGTGCCGTGCACCTGCGGACGTTCAGGGATTGTATTAAAATAGAGGCTTAGGATGAATGCGCGAAGTAAACAATACGAAGTCTAAATTAGAAAAGGTTAAATAATACTTACAATTACTATGTTAGTAAGGTTATCACTGAATTTAAACAAAAAAACTTGCGAGTAAAATTAGTACAGGATTGACCACACTTATCGAAGCAGGATCTGGTAGAACCGATCAGAGAGAGCTTTTATATCTATGCAATAAAATAAAAGTAACAAAATATACTTCATTCGCCTCGAATGCGAGAAATGTAATACGTGATCGAGTCAAGTCGATTCCTCGTCGTTAAGTGTGGTCACTCTTCAACCTTCAGTGCCGGGAACCTACCTGGTGTGTTCCCTTAAATCGCACTTGCGATGCCGGGAACCCACCTGGAGGGTCCACTCCACACTCGCAGTATGTATGGGGGGATGGCACATGTGCGACATGAAATGGGGGTGGAATCGAATTTGATCATCGTTGCGACACCAAATGAGAGACGACACAACTATAAACATCAAGGTTAAACAGCAACGCACAAACGGTTACCACATGTTCAGTACATCATTTCGAACCGTAGTAACCGTTTGTGTGTCAATATGCGTTCCATCCTGTATAATCCGAATTTTGTAGAATTCGTCCTCCTGGACCTCGACGACTTACGTTAATATAAATGTTTTATTAAAACGAAGGCAAAAAACCCACTTATTTTTGTTAATGCATTTATTTATTAGGCTACTTATTTACATAAATTAACTAAACAGCTAAGCTTAAAATAATACAATGATTAAACAAAATCATGTTCTCACAGCATGTGTGTACTTGGTCTAAAACAAATCACTAGCTTAGTAATTGTAATGTATGGTAGGAATCCTACTTCTTAACCTACCTGCCGTTCGGTCCTGAACCAGAGCGCAATGTCCTGTACATCCATAGAAAATCACGAGGCTACAAATGTGTTAAGCTATGGCAGTGAAAAATGTATTATTGATTACACGTAAGCATTTAGCGTTACGTTCAAGTAACTTATAAAATCCGTGTGTAACAATCCATGTATTGTCTAGTGCTTAAAATTAGCTGAAATACTTGAAATATCACGAAACAATCTTATCTAAACATAGTTTCTCACGAATAAATGAAAGAGTACACAAACTGTTAACATTATCATCTACAATTTTGTTGTTTCTTTCATTATATTTTCATCTCATTACTTTATTAAACTCGTTAGTAATATTGTACACTTTAGGGAGTAAACACACATTAACGTGGAATCTGCTTGAGCCGATCAGTAACAGCTTTGTGTCCATGCCAATAAGTGTGCTTACTCCTTTATAGTCAGATTCGATCCGACCTAGTTGTAAGATAAAATATTTTAAATCGCGACACACAAAATAAATGTCCTAATGTCTAACCTAATAATTATGGCAATGCAAGGAACTGCCTTGATTTATTTTTATTTAACTGGGAATCTTACATAACATGGGGAATAAATAGCTTTAAACTAGCAACACTTTGAACTTAGACCACCTAGGCCTTGAATCACAAAACAACTAGAAAACCCATAATCTCACTCTCACTGTATCAAATTGTAAATTGAACTAAAATACTGAAAATAAAACAGCCGATTATATCACAACTATCTCCGTCTTATTATAAAACTTCCGTTAGTACCAGGTTTAAACCAAGACTAAAAGGTCTAGGTTTGTTACGGTACTAACGTTAATTCTGTCATTCGTATTACAAATCGTAGACCAACAAAGGACTACTTAATACCAAAGATAGTCCATGGTCTAAACATTATACACAGATTATAAGCAACAAAATATTGAAACTATTCAATCATTCGTTCAGCGTTCTATGCGCCGTTCCTTTTTACAAAATGTTGTTACGTAATTGAAAGAAAAAATATTCTATAAATTGCTATTTGTAGTGGTAAAATATAAAGTTTTGCTATTTAAAGGTAGTTAAATAATCCGACTTTTAATTTTTTGAATGATGCGTTCACAATTTAATTGTTCTGGCTTGGATCATCTATCGAGATAACACGTATAACGAAGTGAACTTGACAGCGCGCGTAATTCGAGTAATGTTATCGAAATGTTTATGTTACATTACAACTTAAAAGCAAACTAGATGTCCGGTTTCACATCAAGATTAATAATCTAAATAAAGGCACAGTTCGTTCTTTATTTGGTTTGGTGGTTTTTGTGGTGAGATAGTGTGTGCATCGTTTTAAGAAAATGAAACAACCCAAGGAAAAAAGGGGTGTTAATTGGACTCCAGAAGAAAAGGTTAGTGATAACGGACATGTTAGATTACGTAGGTACACACAAATCTTCACGTAGTAAATCGACAATCCTTTCGCCGAAACGTTTACTAAATCTATATTTATACCGAAAATCTTCGTCAGGTAACCCAAATGGATTTCGTCGTTGACGAACTCTGTTAGGCCCCGGGCACTCTCAAGTGTATCCAACAACTCCAGATCTTCCAAATCAACTATATCAATCACGTCAATATCCATTTTTGGTTAAAATCACAAAATAATAATTTCCGAAAGCTAACCTCAAAATTAAGAATTTGACGTGTAACAATTTAGTACCATAGTTAAACTAGGGGTCACGATGGTCTAACTTTGGTACCATAGATAGTTCTAGGACTAGCGATAAACTTCTTTTTGTAATAACGTTTATTCAAGTTCATGGTTTAAACCTAGTACTAAACCCGGTACTTTTTTAAAACCACGTTTTATAATAAGAGGGTAAATGTTCTTGCTGGCATAACAATCTTACTACCATAGATATATTGTCTTATCACTAGTTTCAATAAAATACTAAAGAAAAAAAGTTTAAAATTGATTCACACACTTGTAATAGTGTAAAAAATGCAATATTTGCACATTTATTGGAGCGTAAAAACTTCCTGCTAAAAAAACTGCAGTGGTAACTTATAGTTCATAAAAATTAACTAACACAATCTAAGTGGTTATGGCCTAAATGTTTATAAGCACGCGAACAAGCCCAAAATTCACTCTTTCTAGATCTTTCTCGGTCTTGTTGATGACATAGAAATACATTTCCTAGCAAAATCTCATCTTGGAACTGTACGATTCATATTCGCAAAAATCATCAGTAATGGTACAACTAAGCGGCACTCGGCGGTAGCTATAATTATGGAATAGACAACATAAGGTAACGCAGCCAGCCATCTACGGAAGCGTTTAATTGAATTACATAGAAACCAGTCGCGTTCATACGGTCTGTCAAATGGTTCGTTTACAGCAAGCGAAAAAATCTTCGCGCGCTTTTTTGACGTCACTGAAAAAGGATTTGGCTCACACATCCTCGAACACGGGCGAAGAGACGCTTTATGACTGCGTCGAATTTTAGCAATACTGATACAGTCCTTTATTCAGGGACATCAAAAAAGTGCGCGAGGTTTTTTTTTCCCTCAGAATTGTAACTTGTAAATAAAATAAACGAGCAGATCTATATTCTACAAAACGGTATGTTCATAAATAGTGAAATAAATTACAATGTTTAACTACATACTTCTTTGGCAGTTGCGCCCACACTTGCATTGGTCATCACGAGCCGCGTGGCACGTACATGAGCGTGAACGCACATGTTGTGCGAGAGACCACAAACTTTAGCACGTGTATTAAGCGAGAATGTAGTCTATTCGCATCCTCGTCGATGGTGCGACCTATGACGTTTTTCGAGTGGCAGTGGTGGATTCAAAACTTAAATAGTATGGCGTCTATCTTGTTAGGTTCGCCGTCGCCACTGTTGTAACAGTCGTGTGGCACTCGTGCGCAGTGCGGCGCCCGTTACACCGGTTTGTGAGTAGGTCGACTGAGATAGTCAATAAAATTAGGATTATTATAATTTGTCCCACTAGTGGAACTGTGATTTTTTAGATGCTTGTACTTAGTTCATTTTAAAGATTGAGCAGATACAAAGCTCATTTTAAGCCCAAAAACCGCTTTCCGTCATTAGTTTGCTTGACTGTGCATTTAAGCTTATTGTAGCTACTTGTATTCAGTTGGCAAAGTATATAAGTCTCCTGAATAAAATCGGCTCTAATAATTTTGCCACTATCTCAGTCGACCAACTCGACGCTTACTACTAAGTAGGTCAACAATTTGATCTAATAATTGAACTAACTTCCATCTCCCAACAGTGGCTTTGATCATAATTTTGATACAGGACTAGTTTGTAAATATTGTTAAAAAAAAAACTCATACAGAAAAAACTTTCGAACAGTAAAGAAAAAAATATAAACAAAAAAGTGTAAAAGTACATGTATAACCTGAAGTCGAATCTATACTGTACAGTCGAGGAAATTATTTTGTAAGCTAATAGACACACTACGTCAACTGATAGAGTTATACGCGCTGATTTGGGTGTCAATTTGCTCAACCATTAATTTCCCTGACGGTATCTAGTCCTTAACAAAACATGATGATTCCATACCTCCATTCAAGGCTGGTCTAAATACTTAATAATCTCCGCGGTGTATTCGGAACATTTGCTCTTTCCTCCTAGATCTCCGGTTAAAACCCTACTCTCCTGAAGTACCCTGAAGCAGGCACGCTCTATCTTGTCGGCGTGCTGGTACAGCTTCAAGTGACGCAGCATCATGACCGCGGACAGCAGCAGGGCGGTCGGGTTGGCCAGGTCTTGGCCGGCGATGCTGGGCGCTGTGCCGTGGACCTAGAACATATATGGAAGGTTATTATGGTGTTGAGAGCAATATAAAGTTGCAACTGGATTGCGGTCGATGGATAAGGATCAGGCCAAAACATCGATAGTCGATGGTACACGTTGTGATGACCTTCGTATATGACAAGGTGCTAAAAGTATAGCTTCGAAGGCAAACACCCCAATCGTCATGCAAAACTGCAGCTACACAAGAACAGAGAAGCCAGTCAAATCGCTACAGTTCGTCCTTGCGTTTGACGCCGCTTCGCCACTGGTATATGTGGTAGCAATTACGGTTGGGTGGCCTTCGAAACGGACTAATAAGTTTTCCGTAAGTCCACCGTAACGCATTGAATCGATCAGAACGACAGTTGTCATCGATCGACCGCAATCTAGTTGCACCAAAATCGGGATTAGTTCCATAGAAATGCATTATTAGAAAACATAAGTTATTATAATGTTAGTAAGGGATGTTTTTCAATGTGAGAAAGAAGGCGTTCTTGCTTAGAGCATTCAGTTAACGGAACATCCAAGATTCAATATCACTAATGCTCATTTTCATTAAAACTAAGAAACACCCAAAAAGATGCTATTGGATTTTCAACGCTTCAGTCCAGTGCTTGAGTTGAAATTGTGCGTTTTTATTCAGGCACACATTTAAGTGCTACCTAGTGTTGGTGAAAACGGGCATCGAATATAGTTGTACAGGAAAACAGTTCATATAACAATTTGAATACAGTATTCCAGTCTTTCTCCATAATTCAACTTTTTTATAGTTATCAAACACAGATTTCCCAGCAGAAGTATGCGCTTCGGCAATTATCGTTCATCTCCGGAAATACGAACGCACTGAAATTTAATAAACTACGAAGGAGGTATTTATTTGGCGCGACGATTGTGTACTAATTACAGTCAGTAGAGTACTGATAACACGAAAATTACTCAGCCGCATATATTTTCTGGTTTAAATGGAACGGGTAGATCCAGACATTTCAAAGTCAGAATCTTTAAAACTCTGAAAAAAAAAAATCGAGACCAAAAAATGTGTGGACAGTTTTAGTAATTTTGCAAACATCTCACGACTAGCAATACCATGCATCAATCATGAATGAAATGTAGAAAAATAAATTAATCGTCGTTACAGAAAAAAACAACGATAAGTACATAGTATACACTGTAGTGGCATTCTCTGCGTAATAAAGGCATTACTTAGAAATCTTTGAAAGCTCTTTGCAAGTTACAATTTTGTGTAGTAGTACAATATGTTTAAAAATTACGAGGGGTTGCTACAAACATACAGATCAGCATGATTCGAGCAAAGCCGGGGGGATAAAACGAATTTATGTACGTGCACGCTAGGTAAAAAGCCGCTTGGCTTAGCACGAATAGTGTCGAACAGACCCGAACGTGATTCAGAATATGTGTATTGTGTAGTCAATGCGTCCGCTTATCGTTCCACAAATACTGTTAAACAATACTGCTAACGCGAGTAAGTGTGTTAGTCCGTGACATTTGTGAAACAAAATTGCAGTCAAAACTCTTAACCAGTCAAAACTACTTTTAACTAGCAAAATCAGTCAAAAGTAGTTTTAACCGTATGCTTTCGACAATACTACTTTTGACTGAAATAACAGTTCAACTTTTAACCGCAAAGTTGCAGTCAAAAGCACTATTAACCAATGATTTACTTTTGACCAACCTGTTCAGTCAAAATTAGTTTTGCCTATTTTATTCAGTTAAAAGTACTTTTGACTGGTTAAGAGTTTTGACTGCAACATATATAATAGGTGCAAAAGTAACCTTAACGAAGCCGAAAGAAACTTGCTCTCCCAGTCATTGCGATAACTTTGTTTTTCATTAAAACACTATGAAAAACAAATTTAGTTTTGCTGTTGAATGTAATACAATACAACATACCTATGAATGAACCTTCATTGCGATCATTTTTTTGTTTTAGACTTCTAGTGCCGGAGATATTGGGGGTCAAAGTTCCAAATTTTTCACAAGTTTTTAATGTTATAACTTTACTTTAAATATCCCCCGTACTATTCAATGCATCCATCAGCACAATGTTTTGAGTGCGTTACATTGAATGCTACCGTAAAACGTGATTTTTCACTCCAAATTAAAAGTAAAACGTGTTTTCCTAGCAATAATTTTTGCGTAGTTACTTATTTTGATGTACATGCTTGGTTGATGGCTTCATGAAGGGTTCGTTTACACCTTGGGCCTTGTTTGTATTATTATAAACATCAGGCACACATGCAACAATGCCAGCATCAAGTAAACATTCACAATTAGTGAGAGCAAAACATTATGTATTTTAGACATTCATATTTTATTAGTTCACATATATTTTTTATTAGGTTAAAAAAAAAACATTAATGAGTAACGGTTCATTTTTTAAATCGCCATGCGGTTATTGCCAGACCAAAAAAAACATTTTTTTTTAGAACATGGAACCCACACCTGTTAGTTCAAACTCAATAATTTGAAACAACTTATCTTTCCACGTTTTTTTTAAATCATAAACCGATATCACTGATTTTCATTGAATGAACTTTTACATAAAATCCCTGTCTGATGCATCAAGGTTATTTTCTGTGAATACAGATAAAAATATTCAAGAGCAAACGTATTGGAACAAAAGCCGTTTCCCCGAAAACAGTAAAAATTACAAACTTTCATCCCCTATTTAATGTGAAAACGCAAGGGTAGCCCGCGACATTTAAATTTTCTTACGTTTTTTGCAATTTCATTTCATCAACATACGACCTGGGGTCCAATTCTGCTATTACAATAGACGACAATAGTGTCAGAATGGTCTGTCATTGATTTCATAATTGTTGATTTTGACAAGTTTTGACAAGTCAAAATCAACAATTATGATATCAATGACAGACCATTCTAATGGTAATTCTAATGGTCTGTCATTGATTTCATAATTATTGTTGATTTTGACAAGTTTTGACAAGTCAAAATCAACAATTATGAAATCAATGACAGACCATTCTGACACTATCGTAATAGCAGAATTGGGCCCCTGGCACTTAGCTACCAATTGCAAAATATGTAAGAAAATTTGAATTTCGCGGGCTACCTGGTTCTTTCACCTTAATAACTTCCTTAGGGGATGAATTTCAAAAAATCTTTCCTTACTGTTCACTTTCGGTATCTACGGAATTTCATTTTTGCAAGTTGTTACGTTTCCGTACCAACTGAATTTAACCCGTTTTAGAGTTTAGGCTGTTGTCTATCAGTAAATGAATGAATTTAATATTTTTATGAAGTAGCGATGCTTTATTTATGTCGGACAGAGATTTTATAAGATACTTTGTCTTGTGTTTCACTCCACTATAAATCACGGCAATATTTTAAACAATTCAACTAATTGTTCGATCAGCTACAATTGTTTCCTTTGCCAACACAGAAACAGTGTATTTGCTTTATGGAGTAAAATTTTATATGAACTCTATTTCGACAGCTTCTTCTATTTTATTTTCTCTTTTGCTATTATCAACACGGTAATCGATTTTGAGGGTTATCGACCAAGACGTAAAATGGACAATTTGCCTTTCGACTGCGACACTGAATTTTGTTCGTCTATCCTTTTTGTAAGATTGGAAAGCTTCTTTGTTGCTAAGACGATATGGAGCAGACTTAAGTTGTTTTCTGCAATTTTTTCCATAGCTTAATAGTTTTATTCAACGTAAGACATTAAATGCCTGGTTTGAAAAATGAACAGCTTCATAAAAGCGTGCTTTTATTTAGGCATTAATTTAAAAAACGGTCGATGAGAGATATGTAAATAAAGATCTTAAGCAACAAAAACACTTATCCATCAAACATAATATGAAATATCAATTGTTTTACAAAAACTGTTTTTTTTAAAATTCAAAGTAACAATCCCCGAAACATTTTCAATCTTCCTTCTGTACACCGTATCTTTTTTCCCGTCTTTCTTCAGTTAGTTCAATATTTAAGAAAAAATACTCACGGATTCGAAAAGCGCGCCGTTCTTGCCGATGTTGCCCGAAGGCGTGAGGCCCAGGCCTCCGACCAGACCCGAACACAAATCGGACATGATGTCACCGTACAAATTGGGCATCACCTGGAAGTTAACACGAAAACATGTAAAAATAAATAAAAATCGGGAAATCAGAAAACCGAAAGTCCGACAAACACTCTTTCTAAGGAGTTTATTGTTACCAGTAACCGGGTTTTGGAGGTTAAATAGACAGTCGCTCCGTACAAATTACTGGTATTCAGCTGCATCTGGCTACTCTGCAAGCTGACCCCAACATATAGTACGGGTCGTCCATCCCGAACATACCAGAGATCCTTAATGCCTCGGAGAGCACGTTAACCTTTTGACCGCCATTGTCACATATACGTGACAAGGACACAAATTTGTGTCGTTTGGCGTTCGGGCACGCGCTTGTGCCCGAACGCCAAACGACACCAATTTGTGAAAAAATAGTAGGTGAAATTGTGGCTTGGCGTGGACGGCACGCGCGTGCCTTTGCTATGGTGTTCAAAAGGTTAAGAGAGAGAGAGAATCATATTTTAATCAACATACAATCTGACAGTGACCTGCAAATTGCAAAAAACGTAAGACAATTTTGAATTTGGCGGGTTTCAGTTGTTGATCTGGTATTATTTACTTGTGCATACTGTTACATCATCATCCCACCACTGGACAAAAGCCTCTGACTTTTGGCCTCAGAAACTTCGACCAGGATGAAACTTGGTCGCAGGGCCGGCCGTCCGACCAGTTGTGTGCAAGATAGCGGCCGGTCATGCGACAAGTCGTGGTCAGGGAGCCACCTCGGCTTGAGCTACAATCTACACGCACGCTAACACATTATTCCGTTACTTCTGGTGGTGTTCCTTCTATGTGGGTACTATGTGTCATGTTATCGTGTCAAGTACTCAAATGTTTAAATCTATTCTTCTGTCTATGAACTTACCAGCACGTCGAAGAGGGCGGGATCCTGTACCATGTTGAGGCACACGGTGTCGAGGTAGCGCTCCTCGAACTTGATGTCGGGGTATTTGTTGGCCACGTCGCGGCAACACCGCAGGAACAGACCGTCAGACATACGCCTGGAATTAAAATAGGAGATCTTATGACATACGTCTTTATATCAGAAAGCTAATTCCGATAGTAAATGTATTTTTTTTAAACCTTGTCGCAATTTCATCATCATCTGCCTAGCCTTGTCCCAACTATTTTGGGGTCGGCTTCAAGTCCAACCGGATGTAGCCGAATACCAGTATTTTACGTGGAACTACCGCCTATCTAACCCCCACAACCCAGTTAGTTCTGGGTAATACGATACCCTTTGGTAAGACTGGTTGTCAGACTTCCGGGTCACTGACTACCAGTAACGACTGTCAAAGATCTAATTTATCCACGTTTTATCTCAGTGATATGAATATAAATGCCAAAAACTTATCAAATATAGAACACCTCTGTACCCTGCATAATTGCATATTCTATTTACCTATATCTCGCAACGAAGCATCATCGACGGGAGCTTCGAGAACATAAAACAATTAAATACACTGTGTGAAAAGTAAATTGACACCGTTTGTTTACCTTCACGTGACATACCGCTGAGTGTAACATTGTGGCACTTGAACATTCCTTTAATGGAGTGCTAGATTAAGTTACATTAGCTGTTAACATGCAATGGAAATATATTACTGTTCTAATGTAAATTTTAACTTTAATGTCAATAAAGTAAGTTAATTTTAGAATGACAACATTTCTTAAGTGTGTTACTAAATAATTAATTTATTTAAAAATACACTCTCTGCAACTTATTATTCACGTGTATTGTAAGATGGTCGTGGATGAAATCGCGGACTATTTACGAAAACCGCAGATTGGATAAATGTGATATGCCACCAAAATCAAGGGACATAATCTGCCGGGCGGCCGGGCCACAATAGAATATACAATGGCATGTACATATTATACGTAAAGGACGCAATTCAGCTATAGTAAACGCCAAAAAGAGTTTGTCGAGTTTAAACCAACTAGGTAAGTGGAATCATTTTTATTTTTACATTATTATTTTTACTTTTTCCCCAAAGTTAATTACCCAACCAAATAAAAAGTGTAGGTACCCCTAATGTCACAGTACACTATTTTCTTTAACCCAGTTATTATAAATTTAAGGCTATTTTGCTTAGGAGGAGGCTCCAAACATGTTTAAATGTACTATTATGATAATTGAGACAATATTTTTTTCTTCTGTTTCGTAAGGCGAATGAAAGCCCAAGACGTGAAGTAAATGCTTCGAGCCAGACAAACAAACCAATACTGCTGTGGATCAGTGCCGATCCGATCACATCTAGCATCCCTCATTGCCAGGATTGTGGTAACTTTTGAAAAGCCATTTATTAAGAACTGAATTTAAACGGCACCGATTGTCCTCCAATACTCACATAATGTTAGCCTTGTGTACAGCCGTGACCTTCTTCCTCTTGTTCTCCCTGGCGAACACGAAGGCGAAATCTGCGACCCTCATGGAGGCCTCCTCCGTGATCAGCTTGATGGACTGCACCACGCCGTCAACAATCTCGTGCTCGATGCCGGAGTACTCGCCCTCGGTATTCTCTCGGACTGTCACTACGTCTACGTTGTCGTATAGAGTTTTGATGCTGCAACAAAATGGAAGAGTGTTTACTTTTTTGTCTCAGAGTATCGTTGTATTCTATTTTGAAGAAGACCTAAGGATAAATGGAGAACAAGTTAAGTTTAAGCGTAAGATGACACACCCACAGGTTAGGTGGAGCGACGGTCTCCAGAGATGCATGCCAGTTGCCGATAATCGAGCTGAGTAGCGTGCAATTGAAGAGGCCTATGTCCAACAATGGACTGCTATAGGCTGATGATGAGGTCAAGATTTGTCGATTTTGCATCGTGTCAAAAATATTTAAGATTCTACAACGCTCATAAAGTCATAATCCACCAGTTGTTTAAGAGGGATATAACCAACAGACCATTGTAATTAATAGTCCTAAGAATACTTAATAGTTGTAAGCTAAACCTGCAGATAAATAGTTGGAAGTAGCCTTTTGTCAAAACAAAATAGGTAATCGGTTCATAGTAGTAGTGCAAGAATAGTTCGATCCAACACGCAAGGCGAGCTTCTCCGAGTTATGCGTACCTTGGCAGAAGGCCAGACGTTGTAACGCACCGATGATGACAAATGAATTGAACTTTTTGGACTGCACGAGCACAATAACATCGAAATGTGGGTGCCAAAGGAGAAAATTCGACAATTGACGCAATGGAAAGCCTAAGCGAAGATGGCGAGACCAATTAGACCCTTTGGTAGACTGAACCATGGCATCGGGCAGCTGCGAGTAGTGAACATAATGGAGGACTTTGTCTAGCAGTGAGACACTATGAAAACGCATGTAATTAACGATAAAATATGCACAACTAGCACTTTGCCCGCGACTTCGTCGAAAATTGTGATAACTCGGCTAATATGCATGACATAAATATAATTGATAGCATATAGAACCCACGAACAATGTAGCTTTCTGCCAGTGAAAGAATTTTAGAATTGGATCATTAGTTCTGGAGATAACCCCCTACATACAAACAAATTTTATGTCTTTATAATATTAGTACAGATTATATTCAAAGGCGCCTACATATTATTTTGTTCGGTTTGACGACCGTTATTGTCGCTCAATACTTATTGCTCCATACGACACTGTCAGTTTTGTACAGATTATTTCCTTCCTTCATTTTTCTAACAATTATTTACATTTTTAAGTATTTTTGTAAACAATTTTTTTTTTTAACATTTAGAAATATAGTAGCCCACCGGCATCGGGTGCAGGGTCCGAGCTACCGGTGGCCAGTGCTCTTCAGAGAGGAACATCCTAACAATACGCGCCTTGTCCAGAAGAACGGCTATCTGAATCAAGCCCTTGATCCAGCTGCCCAACGAGAGCCTCCATACAGATTATTATTATGAGCCTGGTGTGTCACACTGCAGGCTTTGCCCTGCAGTGTGCCTCCCTTCCCTCTTTCCATTGATCTCTGTCTATGGCTATTTGGGCCCAATCCTTTTGGTAAGAGCCAGATTGCTCAATTTTATCTATCATTCTGTCGCCTGCAGTTTAAAATTGATTGATCAACAAAAATTAACTACAGTGGCGATCATCAATATGGGAGTAAATCTGTAGGCGTCTTAATAACACCTGAATAACTATGTTATTCAAACAAAAATCTTAGGAATATTTTCCTTTCTTAAACTGAATAGATGTCCTTGTAAATGTCTCTATCATTAACAATGACAAAATTATACATGTGATAATTAGGTACCAACTAGCACAGAAAATTACTGTTATTTTGTTCATGCCAATTGTATGACTACGTGGTGGAGAACTTTATCTATTGTATTAAGTGAGTGAGGCTAATCTTCCAATGAGGAAAATAATACCTGTTTCTGAATATAGAGGAAAAGTCGCTTAAAAACCAACATCTAGACAAAAATCATACTTAGTTTCATACGATAGTTACTCTGTCTGTCACACTCAGTCTCAGTTACCGTTTGACGCCTAACAGGGGGTCTAAAATGGCCGCTTTAGCAGAATCATAATAGGATAATAATATGAATTACGTTTAAATTCGTAAAATATGATTCTGCTAAAGCGGCCATTTTAGACCCCCCCGATGAACAGATTTGGATCATGATATTTGGCATACTGATACATAATGACCCGGGATAAGACATAGGATAGTTTTTGTGCTGGTTGTAAGTTCCTGTAGGATAATTTCCACCTCCATGAGCGTAAAAGCTAGTATTATTATGCCCAAACATAATTTGCATTAATATCATTTAATTTAGATGCATAGTAACAAAGACGGTGTATTGAACTGGCGCTATCACGAGATGACTTTTTTGTCACACAGCCTTGGAATTTGAAGCTACTGGCGATGGCGCTATGACTCAACATAACATTATCATTACTTACCTGATATTTCGGCGCTGTTACTATCATAGTGCTTGCAACAGCGCCGAAATAACGGGAACTCAAAACAAACAGTAAACATAGTAAATCGGCGCTTCTCCTCCATGTTTATTATGCGCACAGCCAAGGTGTGGAACTCTCTGCCGGCATCTGTGTTCCCTCCCACATATAACCCGTCTGCCTTCAAAGCAAGAGTGAACAGGCATCTTCTGGCCACGCTCGTTTCATCATAGACCTCATCCGTCGCTTTACACTAGGCGTGATCGAGGTCAAGAGCAGGCCCATTTTGTAATAAAAATAAATAAAATAAAAAATCCCGTTCTCAGTGTTACTGATGATGTTGCAGTGTTAGTGACCATGTCCGTTGAAAAATTTATATCAACATATTATCATTGTTTGCAAACCATACCGAATAAGAAGTGTTATAATTATGGTATCGATTCAAAGGCTAAAGCATAATCAGGCTAGGCTAGAACGTTTTTTTTTTGTACGTGGCTTGCGTTAGGCGGCAACTCGCCTGATGTGAAGCGATAACGCGGGTGATAAAAGGGTGGACTGCGCTTACCTAGAAAAAACTTGTTCTTATTTTGGGACCACTTCTCTGTGAGAGCGAGTGGGCCGTAATCCACCACGCAAGGGGCTGTTGGGTGTCATGTCTTCGATTTTTTGGGGCTTGGTGGGTTTACAGATGTCACGTTATGACTTCGAATTTTTGGTTTCAGAACATGATTGTGGTAAAGGCAAAGAATGTGACTAACAAAACACGTTCTCGTGAATATGTAAGTTATACACTGTACAGTGCACATCTTGCTAAATCGTTCTCAACATGAAAGGTATAACCAAGATTTTGTAACAGTACTCTGATTTAAAAGAGTGTCCATGGAGTTCCTTGCCCGTTCTTCTCCATAGAGATCTATGCTTTGGAATGGGCAATTACAGTACTTTCACAGTTTGTATGCCTTGTGACTGGGACTGTAGCTACATTTCACTGTTCTTTGTTTCGACAGTTCAAAAGTACCTGTAACTGGCCTACTTGAAATAAATGCTTTGTTTTTGACAATCTCTTCATTCTTGCAACTGTCGGTCGAAAATAAAGTACTTACTGCTTTTTATTTCGGTCCCTTCAATTAGCCATTGACAGCATCAGAAAATCACAGCAAAAACATTTTGGACGATCATATAACAATTATCAGTTTCAGGCTCTAAACCTTGAACACGAATTCACGCATGGAAGCCATTGACATTGTCTGATTACGTTGAGATATCGCTATCGGTACGTGCTAAGTGAAACGTTATATCTTTACGATATGTCCGTCAACCTTCAAAGGAACAGGCAGGTGAAATGGTATTTTCTGAGTACGCTTGTTTAGCTGTAGATTTTTTCTATTGCTTTCCACCAGGCTAGAGATCTGAGATTTATGAGCGCCATGAGCGGGCGTTTGACGAAATTCATTGGTAGTTTCAGTAGGTAGTAGCGCCACGCCTCCTCGATTTTTTAGTCGTCGAAATAAGGAGGTCAGGTGGACCAATCTGGTAGTAGGAGACGGATTACTTGTGTTTTCTGACATAATTTGGGACTGGGGAGTCATAAAGCTCTCGAAATTGTACTTGCTGGAAATCGCCAATTTATTTCGAATAATTTTATTTATTTCTAGTTATGATATTTTCGTCAGTAAGCTATTATAGTAGTACAGTAATTTTTAATCAACGTACATCAATGCCACAATTTTTTAATTTCGCAAGCTTGCTCTACGCACGATTATAATATTGTTGGTAATTTCTGATTAAGATTATGAAGGGCAACAGTAGACTTTTGCCCTACATTTATTCAGACGAACTATATCAACACATAAATCACATACCTAATTGATTCTAATCTAAAAAATACAAACATGCAATAACACCCAATCTAGACGTGTAATCAACACGCAGATTGCAATAAAAACCTGATTGCATTTAAAATCCGTATCAAAACAATTACATTCAAATAACACAACCAGAATATTCCGGCTTTATTGTTATCAACACGTGCTAAATATTTTATCAATAAGCTATTAACCTTTTGATTTAAATCACTGAATTATGACCCTTGTGTTTTTGCAGTGGGTCACATTAATTTGGTAGCATTTTTCATAGTGTTTACTTACGGCTCATTTCTACTATAACCATCATCATCTGCCTAGCCTTTTCCCAACTATGTTGGGGTCGGCTTCCAGTCTAACCGGATGCAGCTGAATACCAGTATTTTACATGGAGCGACTGCCTGTCAGACCTCCACAACCCAGTTAGTGCTAGGTAATACGATACCCCTTGGTAAGACTGGTTGTCAGACTTTCGGGCCACTGACTACCTGTAACGACTGTCAAAGATCCACAAATGACAGCCGGAACCAACGGCTTAACGTGCTTTCCGAGGCACGGAGGAAACTCGGTATGTAATGGGTGGTCACCCATCCACGGACCAACCTAGGTAAGCACGGCTTAACCTAAAGATCGATCCGAGCGGCTGTTCTTATTTAGCCACGAGCTCCTATATATATTTCTACTATAACCAGTTCTGATTAACTTTCCTGGTATATTATTTATTGTTGTTGTTTTCAAACATGTAAAAAATACATAAGTATTCGTGGAATACAAGTTTAAGTCCAGTTTATGCTAGACATTTTAGTCAGTCCGGAATCAACTTAATTTCAATCAACATAAAGCTAATATTCGTTCAGCTGGAAATAATATCAATTGGAAACAAATATTTCAATAGAAAAGTCTATTAATAGTAATGTTCCAATTTTAAACTGATCTAGAATATAATAAGACATTCGATTTTAACAAAATTATTATTTTTATTGGTTTTATTTTTTGCAAAAAATAAAACCGACTTCAAAATCACAAAAAAGTGAAAAATAATTTTAGCTTCAGAAGTCGGTGACTTTAGTTTGTTTGATTCAGTTTTTTTGGCACCGACTTCTGAAGCTAAAATTATTTTTCACTTTTTTGTGATTTTGAAGTCGGTTTTATTTTTTGCAAAAAAGTTTTTTTTATTTTTTCATTTTTAGTTGCAATATCCTATACAAACTTTTTCTATGCGTTCATTTTACATTGTAAACCATACATTTCATGGTAATAGGCTTATTCTTACTTCCTTACTAATATTATAAATGCGAAAGTAACTCCACAACAACAAACAAGTAACAGACTTCAGAGTCAAATGCTCATAAAATAAAAACTAATGGGCCTACCTGAATCAAATTTTTATGGGACCAATTCGAAACTATTCCGCATCAAACAAAAAAAGAATTACGTAAATCGGTTCAGAAACTTCGGCGTAATCGGTGTACATACATAAAAAAAAAAAAAAAAATACCGGCCGAATTGAGAACCTCCTCCTTTTTTTGAAGTCGGTTAAAAAACAAAAATTTTACAACATAGATTGATTTCTGTTTAACAATAAATTGATTGGCCATAAAACCAGTTTTATGTTGTTTCTAGTGGTTTTAATAGGCATCGCTTGGCTGACTATGCAAACATTGACATTTAGCACCTTATTATGTTGTCATAGAGCTTATTGGTGTTAAACAAATATTTTGGCGCCTCTTTAATGTTAACATAGCAAATTTACATCTAACAGCTAATAGCTACGCAGGAAACTGTACCAGTTTAAGAAAAAGTAATAAAAATTTCCTTCGATCAACAGTTGCTATTGTTGATCGAAGAAAATTTCGTTTTGATTTTTTTCAGTGGAAGTTTTGTTAGTGTTATAGGTCTTCAGCTTGAGACGGCGGCAAAGGTAGCTGCGCGGTGCAGGGGGGAGGGGGACTGAGCGACACATCACCACAACCCTCCCGCATCATGCAGCTACCTCAGGCGGTTTACTTTCTAAGCCGGTCTGAGAGTAGCCCGAAACTAACTGAACCTTATTGACTATTATTTTCGGATTCATGAGTATTAAAAACACATGGGGAGTAGAGACAACAATTGTCTTTCATTATTAGTTCGGGCCCCTAACAAATCTTATGTCGATCGTAATCGTGTAGTTAGTGCCTAACCTGGTGTCAGAGTTTGTATGCCGCCCATGGGGCTCTGACTTGGCTTTGACACCGTCAAGAAATATCTCTCAAACATGCTGCTTTCCTCACGATGTTTTCCTTCACCGAAGCAAGTGATAATTATACTACACGCACATGAATATGAAAAATCAGAGGTGCGTGTCATGGCATGGGTTCGAACTCGAGACCTATGACTTGGCAGTCCGACGGTCACACTACTAGGCTATCACTGCTAGGTCGGTCGGTGATACGGATTAAAAAAGGCTCATTACTTCGGCATAAAACAGGGGTTTCGTTCTTAGAGATTGGACCTCCAGGCAAGGCCTCAGTTAAATAGTATGCTTGTAGTCCTATCAACATTGAGACATTGAGCGTAAAGCGTACACGAATTCCAATATTTACAAGATTGTATACGTAGAACATAATATCATGTTAAGTTACTACCTAGATACTTAAGATATCAGTAGCTGTCAGTATTTAACGATAATAACAATAATTGAGTTGCCATCTGACCTCCGTTAGATTGCAATTACTGATATCTATAATGTCTAATACGTGTTGAAAACACATCACGTAGTGGCCATCTACGTAGAGCTCAATAGAACTGAAAGGCGTTAAGTAAGATACACCTGCTTAGACTTTTATCAACTAGCTGTTGCCCGCAACCTTCGTTAGCGTGAAATTATTGTAAAAAAAATATTACTTCCCTTTATGATTCGAATTTTGTTACCAATAGTTTTAATTTTTTTTGCAAGGAAACCTAATTCCTATTCTAAAATTAAAGTAACCTTAGTTACTCCTTATAACATCAGCTATCTGTCAGTCAAAGTCCCGTCAAAATCGGTCCAGCCGTTTCGGATATTAGCCGGAACAAACAGACAGACAGAAATCAATTGATAAATGTCAGTTTTTGTTATAATGTATTTTCATTCAGTAAAAAGCTGTTATTTTGATGTTTCAAACAGACACTTAAATTTTATTTATTTGTATAGATGTATAGACACAATAGAGAGACCAGTATATCCTTATAGCTAGGTGGTGAAATTATATTTGAGAGTAAAATATACTGGATTCGGCAAATTTCCCTTATCAACAACAGATAAATGGGCACTCCATACATCAATTCAAACCACTTATGTAAATAAACCACAGTTATAAATTGTCGACATTTTATCGTAAAACAACTCATGTGATTGAAAACAATTTGTAACACGTAGATAAGATTTCAACACAGACTGAATTCGTAATAACCGGAACTTTTTCAAAAGTATCTCTATCTGTCACCTTTTCACACTTAACGGCTGATTATATTTCCATGTAATTTGGCACTCAGGTAGACCATGAGACCTGGTTTAGGACATAGGATATTTTAAATCCCGGTAGTATGTTCCTATCGAAAATTTTCGATAACAGCGCGGGCGAAATCGACGACGGATCAATACTAGTTGTATTGATTAATCGATGCTAATCAATTATCTTGAATTACTACAAAAACCAGGTCCCATTTAATGGTATCTCAAATAATTTTGCGCTTATCGGCTTATCTTTGGATCATATTGTTTCATAATTGGGACGGTAATTTGATTAAGGTTTGATAGTGGCTTCAGCGGGTAACCTCGACCGTGCGAGGTATTGTGCATAATGTCACCTTAGGATGTGAAATGTATTCTTTTATGAATGTTACATGTTTAACATGGTGTACATAATAATGAATATTCTATTCTATAGGCGGTTGATTTGTTTAGATACCGTTTATCCGTACTTTATGGTGCATTTGTCTTTCTCGTTGATCGTATGCTTGCAAGCGCGACTGTCAAACACGGGGCCGTCATGGTTTACGATCCCTAGAACGTCATTTTGTTATAGGGGTTTTGTTCAGAGGGTCGTCTGTGAAGGGATCTTAATTTTTCTTTATTTCTAACTAAAACGATTTGATACTGATGTTATCGATATTACTTTCAGATCGGCGTATCGGCGGCCTTACGCATAAAATGCAGCACCATTTAGAATCGATTTGATTCTTTCAATACGCTCGTGGTAACAAAGAGTGTGAAGAATGAAATATGCATTGACAAGTCATAGCGCCGTCCGATCGAGGTGAACGTCTTATATAGGGTTTGTCTTGGCAGGACGCCAGGTTATACAAATGTAAGTTGGCAGTTATAATCCTACGAATATCTACAACTAAAGGGTCACTCGGGCTGGCGTTTTCGGGGACTGTACTTATCCCTTGTAATTATTGACGTTTATAATAATTTTGCCCAGTGATCCTCAACTTTGGACTACCATCACATCTCATCAAGTCATCACACAAAGGATTGCCCATCAATTAACGAATTAACACATCAGCATGGCATAATAGGTGTGCTTGTGTACTTCTCCAATTAAGGGTTCCCTAAAAAGGCCACAACAAACAAATTATTTAATAACTTTATTATTTCTATCCCAATGTGACAGTACCTACATTTTTAAGTGAACGCAGAACCACAGCCTTAGCCTTGGCGACTTGGATGCAGTGCAGCAGTGACTTGTGGCGCAGGTTGCTGCTGATGAGCGCGGAGACGGCGCCGACCTTGGCAATGCCCAGTCATGATTGATATGCGACGCGACATAGGGTCATTTCGCCTGTTCGCGTCCATCACCCTATTCGCGTCCATTTTTCGGACCTCCCTATAACAATTCTCGAAAATAGGTATATTAACACACTAAATCACCGAAAACTCGTTACCGCCAATACCTCATCGTATAAGAGGCGCATACACATAGACTAAAGTTCTGTGTGCCCAATCAATCATGTGTAAAAAAAATAGTTAGTCTCCGTTCTTCAACAAAGAAGCGCGGACGAGCGGAATGTCGGCAAAAAAATAGTGTGCAGGGGCGCGTTCGACGGTAATTATTTTATTGTTTTATGCGTATTTTAGAATACACAGCTGTTTCTAGACATAAAGCATGAAAAAAGGAGCAATATTAATTATGTATTTACTTGTTTTTTTTAAAGTTAACAGTTAAAATAAGGTGGACGCGAATTACTACACCGAATTTATAAAACTTCCACTTTGCGACCACAATGGACGCGAACTCGTCTATTTATGATTTAGTTAGTGTTTATTTTTATGTGATTAAATTATGAAAGGGAATTTGTTTTTATTTTTTATTTATGTACTAATATCATGCAATCATAATGAGCAATTTGCGTCCACATTATTATGATTGTAGAAAAAGATACAAATATCGTTCATCACATGTGGAGTTGTGGACGCAAACTATACCTACAGGGAAATACTATTGTACCAAATTGCGTCCATTTTCTCATTAAATACAAATAATAGCGTTAATATTTTTTTTTAACTTATTTGTAAAAATGATTTAATATGTATTAATTTTATTCATTATTTCTCTTATTTAATACATTTTTAATTATTTTAAAAAACAAAAGTAAACAAAACATTTAAAATATAAAAAATAGATGCCCCATCGGCATCAGGAACAAGGTCCAGGCAGGGTGGTCAGGGCTCCAGGGAAAGGAACCGTCTCACAATGCGTGCCGTGCCGCGCAATGAGAGCCTCCTTCTGCTCCTCCTCGACCAACACCTTAGGCACCAACCGCCAAGAGGTCTACATCAGGTCCATGTAGGGCCCGGAAAAAGCGTCCGTGTAGCTCCTTGCTCTGCCATACCTCCCTACGGTCATTAGTATTCAATATCACAGGTTTGCGCCAGTTCTCGTTACCCAAGGAGAGCGGGGTGAGGCCCTTGTCCACTGAGACCACATCTCGGTGCATCCCCACGTCGGTTTCGAGAAAGTATTCCCTGAGACTGCATACCTAACGGTTGTGCAAGGTCTTAGCATTTAAGAAGCCACGACCTCCGCACTTCCGCGGGATATACAGTCTCATCACCGATGATCTTGGGTGATGCATCCGGTTTGCTGTCAATAGTGTGCGGACCCTCCTATCCAGGGCGTCAAGTTCCGTCTGATTCCATTTGAGTATGCCGAAAGAATACATCAAAACCGGCATGACCCAACCATTAAAGGCGCGCACTTTGTTTCCGCCTGATAAAAGACTGTTTAACACTTTATTCAGGCGACCAAAGAAGCGCTCCTTCTATGATTGTTTCATGTCAGCAGCATTGATGCCAAATGCTTCCGACATACCCAAATACTTGTAGGTCTCGGTTGAGGAGAGGGATCTAAGGAATATGGAATCCGAGAGTTGAGTTCCCAAATAACTATATTCTTGAATAAAGAATCTGTTGAAAATATAATTTTTCTTTAAATTATGTTAAAAATATCACCCCTACATTCCTTTTCTTAGGTGGTGGACGCAAAATGGTCTATGGGTGGACGCAATTTAGATTTTTTGGACGCAAACTGGGTAAAACGCGTATTTTTGAAGTTTGTCTATTTATAAAAAAAACACAAGTAGTTTCGAACAAAACTGAAAGCGAACCCTATAGTAGACTATATAATGAACACATTACACAACTTTTTCATTGAAACTAGTGCTGGAACATTTTTATCTTCTCCTTCAAACTTGCCAACTGCACTAAATGGACGCGAACAGGCGAAATGACCCTATAGTGCGTAAAGTTGCGCTTGTGTGAGGAGTAGATACCAAGTAATATTGTATACCAAACAATATAATAAACCACCAGGAAGTGGTAAAGGTCGGCTGTTTTGGGGACTGTCTTACGTAATTTTTGACTACAAAAAGTGCTGATTATCAGTCTAATTTGAATAAATGACTTTGGATTTTGACTATTGTCAATATAGGTATCTAAACACTAGCGGTTCGTCCCGGCTTTGGACGGGTGTCTATGTTACTCAGCGTGAATGTAGCTTTCCAATGGTGAAAGAATTTTTGAAATCGGCACAGTTGTTTTTGAGTTTATTCATTACAAACATACACACACACAAAAATACAAATTTTTCCTCTTTATAATATTAGTGTAGGTATCTAAACAAATAAATAAAATTGAAGCTTCTGTTTGTAATCTCAAAATAGCAGCTTACTAAATGCATATTGGGCACTACAGTACAGAATAATGCAAAATGGGAATCTTGTGTAAAACGTGGTTAAGCATGATTGGAAGGAAACACAACCTTCAAAATTAGAATGGTTGTGGCTTTGCTAATTGTCATAAAGTATAAATATTAATTGCAGCAACTGCACTTGTAAACCGATTCCCCCTATCATGTACCTTGAAAGATCGTCTAGACTCGTTATCAGCGGCCATTATCATTGACCCACAAAGTGTCAGGTTTAACACACGCGAGACGTTTCTTGTATTTTGGTTTACTGCACTTCTGTGATCCCGGAAAACTATAATTAACAGTTAAAATGCAAAACAAAAACCATATGAATAAGCATAATCAGTCATATTTCCTGTTGGGACAAAGGCCTCCTACCACACGGGCTCACAGTGCAGGTTGGTGGATGTCACACATGTCCTTGGACCTTGTGGTTCTAGGGCAGTTTCCTCATGACATTTTCCCTAACCGTTTTTTAAGAACACTGATGAATAAAGAGAATGCGTTAGTAAGAGAGTGCCTGCCTGGGGTCGAGCACAAGGGTCGGGCTCCACCGAAACGGACACGAGGGGAGAGGAGATGTGTTGTAAACCACCAATTTCGTTATTTACAGTTCTTGCCTCCGCTTAACTTTAGTGGAAACGGTTGAACAGAGAGGAGATGTTTCATATTTGTTCAACGCCAAGCAGTGCGAGAAGAGACGTAAGCGTGTACAACGGTCGCTAAACTGGGCTTAAGCATTTCCTCTCCGCTTCGCAGGTCTCCGGTTTGGTGGACTCTGGGCTAGACCTACAACTCGGTAAGTAGCAGCCATTCACCATCACCAATATGCTTTGCTACGTGCTACACAATATGCTTTGTTCTTAAATAATGTATTAAATTTAAATTAACTTCTATTCTCAATGTTATCAAGTTAAGTCATGTTTCTTTAATTTGTATTAGGTACACTATGTGCTGTGCATGTGTAATATTAGTTACACATTGCAACGTAATTTTCCTTTAAGTTAAATGGTTCTTGATTCTTCTTTCTGCAGATCAAAAATACTACTTGTATTTTAATCTTTTAGTTTTTCCTGGTAACCTAAATATAAGCATTGCACAAAACAACAAATGCAGTTTTCTGCAGTTTTGTCACAAATTATCCTGTCTGAGTCATCCAGTAAATACTAAGAAACAGTGACTGAATTAACTCAGTCATTTCCATGAATTACTCATTTGACATTTTATAAAAGTGGCTATTGCCCCCGGTTTCTTCTTATTTATCTCACATGCAAACATAATAGTGGTATACAGGCTAAAATCCTATGCCTTAATCATCAAATTACCCCTCCCTCCCGCTCCCGCTCTGGGCGGAGCGGAAGGGAGTGTCAGACTTTTACTGACTAAAACCCATCCATGTTCCTTCCCTTCCCTTTGTGTTCCAGAGCCGCGGTATCTCTTTCGAACAGTCCCGCAGCCCCGGCAGGCATCAGCCCTTGCCATGAACCCTTCTATTTTGCTGACATCTCTCTGAGGCGCGCGTGCAACACGAACGCGCCGTCGACACAGCCTGTCGTCATAAGACGGACGGACGGTGACCTAGCCCATTACTCACCGTCCACAGGCCCGCGCTTACGGTGGCCGGGAGCCACCACGTGGTCCCCGACGCCCGGGGCGTCTCCCGCGGCGACTGGGACGTAAGGCTCCCTCCCTCTCACGTTCCGCCACCTCCTTCGCTAGCATAACTGCATCGTAAAAGCAGGTGACGGCTCGTTCGGGACCATAGATTGAACCAGGTCCCCGTCACGAATCGCCGCTACGAGGACACGGCGGTGCTCTGCCCAAGCGAAGCAGACCTCCACGGTGTGCTCCACCGTGGCCTCTGGGCGATCTCCGCAATGGTAACACCCGGGCGTTTCCTCCCGCCTGATTCGGTGCAGGTACCTCCCGAAACAACCGTGTCCGGTGAGGACCTGCGTCAGGCGGAAGGTGAGGGCGCCGTGACGCCCCTCCAGCCACTCCTCAAAGAGGGGACTTATCGGCACTATTGTGGTGTGCCCAGCATGGGGTTGCGACAGTCGCTCACTGTCGCAACCCCATGTGTCTATGTCGCCATGAGAAAAATCCTATGCCTTACAGTCTATTTCTGGGATAAATTTCATCCAAGCCTTTATGGTGTAAAAAGGTAAGAGACAGAGGAACTTTCGTAGCTATAATGTTAGAATGGATGTGAAATAAAATAAAGAAATACATACCCTTCCATACTTTTGCAAGGCCTGACGTTAGCGTACAAGTCGAACTCCTTACGCAGAGCCAAGTTAAGGGACCGGTAGCCCTTGCCGATCGGGGTCATCAAGGGACCCTTAAGACCGATCTTGTTAGCATTAACTGAGTCAATGGCTTTCTGTGGGATACCCATCTTGCCATCTGGGCCCTAGAATAGAATTATTCAGTTAGTTCATGTACTGAAAAATAGTTAGATTTTTGTAAGAGGTTGTGAAGTGTTGGCAAAGATGAATGTTTTTCTTCTAACAATCTTACAAACCTAAAAAGAAACCATATGAGCTATAATACTTTCAGTACCAAATCACAGGAGACGGGAACTTCTGCCATTTTAATTTTTGTTCAATGTTCAATTATATTGATGCAAGCTATTGATTAATGTAGGTTTTAAAGATGACCGCTATTTCTAAAATAAAATGGCGCTAGTTAGGTAAGCCACGCTTCATGAAAAAATATTCCAAGTTCAACCAGTTTTATAAAACCTATAACTGCATCGGTCTCACAGATGGATGATGACAGATTTGCCTAACGCGGTCATGTGTGCTAGTTGCACAGATACTTTTCATCCGGAAATTATCACAGCAACTAATCATACAGCTAACAGGAAGTAAAAATGCCATCATTGATTATAAAAAAAAAAAAACACTAAAGCATGTTTTATCAGTCTCACAAAACAATGCGCAGGTATACAAAGGTTAATGGGACTATTGCTAGAATTTGGAGCTGTCAGCATCTTAATGGTAATATCACATAGGTTCTGAACTTGAATAATAACAGAGCAATTTATTATTTGTGTGTGTAGTTTATTAACACTGCTGCAAACTGAAAATATCTAGCTCAACAAGGATATTACTTATGTAACCCAAAACCTACACTTAATAGTATGAGCCAATTCAATTAATTGCTAGATGAATTTTCATACATGCATCACTAATGCATAAAATAGTATGTTTAGCATTATACAGACACAAAGGATTGATGTGTTTCTGCCAATTGTTTGAAAATTATAGAATATCTGATGAAATTGTTATTTTTTCTTTTGTTTGATGATTGATGTTTAGCACTAAACATGACTGGCATTAAGAATATGAAATAAACAATTCCTCCTTAGATCACAGCCCAAACACAACATTAAGAACAATGATTATTGTTAATGTTTCCGCCACCTTACAGAATTATACATTGTTTACAATGATAAAAATATATAACATTGTTTATGTATTTTTAAAGGATCCTCGTCTTGCAGGATGTCATACTTTTTAACACACTACCAACATGCCAATACACTTAGATTTAATTACATTGTAATACAAAGACGGGGCTTACCCGAACAGCAGTGACGTCGACCTCATCCCACTCGATGGGGACTTTCGCGGCCTCGAAGATCTTCTGCACAGCGACCGTGATCTCAGGACCGATACCGTGGCCGGGGATCAGCGTCACCTTGCGCACTCCAGAGCTGTACTGCGCAGCCCCGCTCCGGCTCACAGGCACCTGAACACCACCAGCAAATACCAGTCACATAACCTCAAACACATCACCAACTAATCACAAAAAAAAATGTATGTAACCTCATCTTTCCCTCCCCTATTCACCCCAGTACCATTGCTCGCACCCGGCTCCAACCATTTCAGCAGCGAACCCAATACTTTACTCTCACGAAAAGGTTCCAAAAGCACTTTTATGTAATTCTTCGACATAACTATAATACTACGTCTATTTTTGGATGAAGATAATTGTAACACAGCAAACTACTTAAGCTTTATGTTATGAGGGTCCATGCAAAAGGACTTTACGTTAGTTATTATGTAACACTTCTATAAACTTACAATTTTCCTGATAATTCTTGCTGCCATTTCTCTAATTTTTGCTAATTCGACAAGTGATAACTCCGCGGCGAAGGGCGGAGGGGGAGGAAGTTGCAGCGCGGTAACTACGCATGACCGGAAACAGCTATCAAGGACATTCCAAATGTCTCACGACAATTTAATTTCTTAAATTGAAACGTTATCATTCTTTTTAATATGCAATAATAACAAATAAGCCATGAAATACTATTTACATTAAATAATCTGGTATTGAAAAATACAAGAAAATAAATAAATGGATTGAAATAAGTGTGGCAACATTGATACGCATCTTTGTTAATTTGTCTAAAATGTCATTATTTTGAAGGTGTGCTCCAAATTTCCAAAAAGAGCATAAGACACGTTATTTGTAACAAGTAGTTTTCTATGCCGTATTGAAATATTTCAACAGGAAGTCTCTAATACTGGCAGCACTTAGTTCCTCATGTCAAAGTCTAAAAGACACTGCATCAATACTGGTTTGGTTGCCAAAAGTTTTTTTAGGGATGTCAAAGTTTGTTTTTTATTTTAATCGATTTTGGAATCCGAAAGTACTGAATCGATTAATTTCCGCATCTATCAGAAAAGATGCATTAAACGAAAGTCTTAATTCTTTAGTTTCAAGTTTTAAATGTAGAAGCATGCCCGCGTCGGTAATACTTTTTCTTGAAAGAATTACAAACACGAATGCAGCCTCATGAACTTTCGCATTAATTTATAATACATATTATTAGGATATTAGAAGTAGGATTACGATAATATTGCGGCTGTATTCTAGCTACGTAGATTGCATCTGGAAATTGTCCCTTTTAAATGTATTATTTCATCAATGAAATTATAGAAAATCATACAAGTCGGTCAAATCAAGCAATCCATCTAGTCTAGGCTTAAGCGTGGCCTAATCTCAAATATTATTTCACACTGAAGCATAGAGAAATAAACCGCTGAACACATCAAATTGCAATATTTAACAAGATTATAATTTAATTTATTCGATGATCAAAAAGATTAAAAGACTACATTCATTTGACCATCACTAGTGCTGAAAGACCAATCCAACCAATGTTGACTTGTCAATATTATTGTGAGTGATTATTATTTTTTCGAATGAAACTGAATCAAACAGGAAGCGTAATTGTTAAAAATGTTGTGGTTTTCTTTTTGATACGTCTTTTAGACACATTGTAATCATTAATTGATAGGTGTGAAAGTAGGTCGCTAAAATGGATCAACCCCTTTCAATGAAATTGGCTTCAATGGGCCTTATATCTCAAAGCAAATTGAAAGAAATCCTATTGGTGTGCGGTGATAAAAAAGATCTCATTATAGATCCTACACTAATCAAACCATTAGAGAGGATTTGCGGTGTAAACTGGCTACGGTATGTTCATGATTTTTTATTTACTACAATTTGCATTTTCACAAACTTGTTTTCAAAAAATTAAATCCGGTACAATTCTAATATTATCTTTCCATTCAATTTTCCAGACAACATGGCATTGACAAAATATACAAAATGGACCCTCAACTTGGGAGCACAGCCAACACAAATCGAGTGTACTTCATACCAGCCTGCATTTTGAAATACAAATGTGTCCTGGACCAGATCGCATCAGTACTCAGCCAGAACCCTTCCCTGGCAGACCTGAAATGCTTCCACATCATCATAGTACCAAAAGTATTAACAACATACAACTCCATGCTCGAAAGTAAGGGATTATATGGCATAGTGAAGCTCCATACATTTTCATGGGAGCTCATGGCTTTGGATGAGCAGCTCCTCAGTTTAGAACTACCATTTCTCTTCAAGCAACTATTTGTGGAACAAAACCATTCATTACTGTCAAGTATATCCATGTCTTTGTGGAGTCTGTTCCACGTTACTGGCAGGCCTAAAACAATTTTCTCTGTGGGCAAACTGTCAGCTAGTGTACTGGACATGTTAGAGATCTACAATGAAACTTATGCCAGAGATTTTCTTGACTCACATAGTTCTAAAGAAATTGGAGCTTTGATTGTTATAGACAGGAACCAAGACTATGCATCAAGTCTACTTACCCCTGCAACTTACAGTGGCCTACTTAGTGAACTGTTCAATATAAATTGTGGACACCTAGACTTGAATGTAAAAGAGACAAAAGTAAAGAAAGGCAAACTGAACTTTGGTGTTGAGGAGGAAGGTGCAGTTTCGAAAAACACTACTATGACATTAGATAGTTCAATAGATACTTTATATGGAGAAATTAAACACAGACATTTCTCTGAAGTCTTAAGTGTGTTAAGTTCTAAAGCAAAGCTTTTGAAGAATGAGGATATAAAAGCATTAGGTATACAAGAAATTAAGCACTTTGTGGCAACTAAGTTGCAACAAGTATCTCTATTCAAACAGAATCTAGTCAACCATGTACTTGCTTGCGAGACTATCATATCAGAAATGAGCAACAAGTTTGAAAACTTGAAATTAGCAGAGACTGAGATGTTGAACAATAGGAACAAGAAGTCAAACTTCTCATTTGTTGATGAAAACTTTGGGACGGACATCCATATTTATAATAGTTTGCGTCTCATGTGTTTGTTGAGCTTAACTCAGTCATTAACTTACGAAGAATACAATGCTTTAGTCAGCAAATATTTACTTGCTTTTGGTTACAAATATTTGTATGTTTTCAACAACCTGTGCAATGCTGGGTTGCTAGTCCAGCCATCAAGTCTAAAACTATCTCTAAACATCTCAAATCTTGGGAATCTCAGTGATAGGCTGCCAAAATGGCAGAATGAGTTTCAGAGTACTGCAAATAAGTTGAAACAGCTCCCATCACAACCTGACAAGGTTGGTAAAACATCACCCAGTTATGTGTTCCATGGTGGCTATGTACCTTTAGTTGCAGTAGCTTGCAATGCTCTACTAACATCTGATACATTTGCTGATGCTCTGTCCAAACTATCTGCTATCACCGATTTGAGAGTAGGTGGTACTATTCTGGATAGATTCAAAGATGGAATGGAAACTTTAAACGTGAAGCTATCCAATTTAAAAGGCCAGAGTGATTTAGAATTTGGTTGTAAAGATGTAAGGAGTTTGGCTAAAGTTTTGAAGAGTGAACCAAATAAAGGAGGTTGCTTTCCTCTGAAACCTAAGACTGTGTTGGTGTATGTGGTTGGAGGTGTGAACTATGCAGAGGTTGCAGCTTGTGATGTTGTTCAGACTAATACTGGAAGTAAAATATATGTGGCTAGTGACTGTTTATCTAGTGGGGCTGATTTGATGGCTGCTAATACTTGAGATAAGGAATATGAAATTTGGAAATTAATTGGTTAAAGGATACAAGTTTATTGGGCTGTTGTTTCAAACCGACAGACCTGTCATTTCGTCATTGGCAGACAATCTTTTTAAATACTGTTTTAGCTTTACAATTTAAAAAAAAAACCAACTATAATGTAAAAGAATCTACTGTGTTGCGCCGCCCCTAGTTACATGAGACAAGCACAGGAAGATGAATCTGTTATATTGAATAACCACTTGTATGCAGAGTATATGGACACAATTAAAAAGCCATTGTGTCTCGTGTAGATCTACATTCCGGCACACGAAAGGGTAAAGTAGCAGATGTTATTGTAATTACTATTTCCATCTTTTTCTTATACAAATTATATTACTCTCCCTCAAAGGAGATTCGATCTGAGGCAGGTTTGATTTGCAAGTGCAGTTATTTATGTAATCCATAGTTTTTACTTACACTAGCCATAATGGGCTAATTCTTAGCCATTGTGCAGTGGTAGTCTAATAAAATGTGTCATACATAATATTGTTGTTAGATTTAAGGAAATGAAAATCTCATTTATACTAAAATAGCTTTTTTATTATATTTCATGAACACTTATAATACCTATTTTATCACAGAATATTGTTCGTCCATTTCCACAGTGTAAACCAATTATATGTAAAAAAAAAACTTGAAAATGGAAATATTTACTAGATTAAGTCGTCCAAACATAATATTTCGTCAATAAATATGATAAACACGAGACCTTTTGTTATATGTAGTATTTTTTTTTTATCCTGGCAAGAAAAGTTTTTTAAATCTTTTATTCATAACGACTTTTCCAATACAAAGAATGATTAAATATTTAAAAATATTGATACAAAATTGAATAATTTCTTTCGTAAAAGGGCTAATAAGTCAATTAGTCTATAACAACCAGAGACGCTTTGACTACAGGGACTAAACTCATTTTGATGTGGAGAAACCCTCAAGGATACCTTCCAAGATCTGGATAACACGAAAAGTTATGGTCACACTTTCACAGACAACAATATCGATCCACACCGCATTACTGCAACTAACGGACTTCACAAGACAGCATTTTGAACTGTAGATACTTAATGTGAATCTCATGGACCCCATATTTATGTACTCAATTGGAATGCTAACAAGCATCGAAAAGTCTACTTCCGTTCCTACACAAATAACTGCATGTTCTTACTAATTCATTAAATTAATAATATAACCATATTGTGCGAGAGGGATCATTCTTTCATAAATCAATTGGTAATGAAAAATAAACTTTATGTCCAATGTATAAAGTTTTTTATTTACTTTTGAATTTGAAAGAAAGTACTCCAAATGTATTTAAGCTCCTTGGTAAAAGTTTACTCTAAAACTGCGTCTACGTTAGGCGAGCCGAACACGAGCGGTGCACGAACAGACGCTAGATGGACTTCGAAGCTTCGGCCGAGCACTCCCGCCAAGGGAATTTACGCAGCGTAATAAAAATGTCATTGCAGTCCATTTTCTCTACGAGTTTAGTCCCTAACCCCGCTAACTACTATAGTTTAGCGGCGTGGAACGAGTGCGGCCTATTTCCTCCAGTACTGCGCGAATTTGTGGAACTGCTCGACCAGCACCGCCATGACGGCTGTTACCGACATGTCCAGGAGATTCTGCAGGTAGTGCACTGCTTCCTCGTCGCCAAGGTCCAGCCTGGAAGAAGATAGATGGTATTACTCAAAAAAGGGTTATACCTAAACAAATAAATAAAATTTAAGTGTCTGTTTGTGATATCAAAATAACAGCTTTTTACTAAATGCATGTGAAAATATATACGCTACTGATAACAAAAACACATTTTTTTCAATTTTTGTCTGTCTGTTTGTTCCGGCTAATCTCAAAAACGGGTGGACCGATTTTGGCGGGACTTTCACTGGCAGATAGCTGATGTTATAAGTTCGAACATAGGTTACTTTTATTTTATAAAATTAATTAGAGTTCCGTACAAAAAAATTAAAACCCTTGAAGTTGTTATCAAAATTCGATTTAAAAAAGGAAGTAATATTTTTTATAATAAACAGACAGACAGGCAAAAACTGCAAAACAAATGGTTTGTTTTAAAATTTTATTTATTTGTATAAATACTTCTTTAGTCAATTTTCGTCAGTCCGTAAGTTTCGTAGTTCAAGTGTAAAGATGTGAATGAATTCCGCAGAATTTTCAGAATACTGCTGCATCTTAACACATCCTCGAGCCCAAGTCAGAATTAAATTGAGTGAATCACAACAATAATTGGCAAATCAACGTAAAGATTTCATGTACTGTCTACATACCTCAACTTGTCTTGCACTTTCTTGACAGCCTTGTCGGGTTCTAGCGCGATGTCGGGTACTGAAGCGTCCACCATCAGCGAGAACAGATTCAGCATCAAGTTTGCATGTCTGTAAATAGATAAAGATTTGTGTGAGAGAGAAAGTGAGATCCGTATAGCACAAACAGAGCGAGCCCAACAATCGTTTGGTCGTGTTGATTATAAGTCAGACTGGATGCAGCTGTATTTCTCCTCCTTTGTCTTTGTTTGTTGTTCCACCACAAGCCAGTTACTGTATACCACTTGGTAAGACTGGTTGTCAGACTTATGGGCTTTTGAGTATACGTAAAAACTGTCAAAGATCTACAAATGGCAGCCAGCATCTATTTCTTAGCGAGATTGTTTTGCTTTGGTCTCGGTATGTAATGGATAGCTACCCATCTACGGACCGACCTTGGCGAGAGTTTCTTAACCTTGAAGATCGATCGGCTATAAATTATTTAGCCACGAGCCCATCCCACGATTAACCTCGAGCGATTAGTATAACATACCTCCTCAAATGTAGGAAGGCGGTATAGCACTGCTTGCGGAACTCATGGTACAGTTCCGAGTGCACGCCGCCCATGGCCTCCACCATCTCCTTGCTGAGCTTCATGGGAGGAGGGAGAGGCTTGGGGTCGCGGCCCAGGATGTAGCCGAAGTCGATGTGGAACAGTGCGCCGGATTGAGTCAGGAGGAGATTGTCTAGGTGACGGTCGCCGACACCTGGAAAGAGGAGCCTTGTTAGAGATATACTTTACCAGAACAATACATTACAAATAGAAAATTTAAAACTAAATAAAGAACTCGTCGTTCTTGTTAGAGAAAACTTAACACGTCTTTGACTAGGGGGTTTACTATGACGTCTTAAAGCAGGAGTAATTCCAGTGTGGGAAAGAAACAGAGCTATACAGGTCGTCTAGCGTCATTTCTTTCCCACACTGGAATTACCCCTGCTTTACGTCATGGTAGGCTAGTTGGGCTTTCAAAATTTAACACCGAAAAACCTGAGCCGGTTGCAGACCAAGAGCATATAACTCAGGTATTTACCATAGATTGCTGTCTGCTCATAACTATGAAATACTACTTCAGTTATGCGAGCTAAGCTAAACGTACTGAGCTTAGTTCTTGGTCTACAATGGCTTTGAAATGGCAATATTAAACGGGAGAAAGAAACACCTTTGTGTGAATAAATAGGAAAACTTCGTGGCATAATATGTCCAGAATACTTGGTTGACGGATTCGTTTACACACCTTGAATTATATGCAAAATTAAAGAAAAAATAGTAACAAAATCTTACTTACCGAGTAAATAAGTAATAACACAATACCCAGCACAGCTCCTAATATATGTATCCATAGTTTCAGGCTTAATTCCATAGGGGGCGCCCTCACAAGGATTATACTTGCGGAAGAAATTCTGTATACTACCCTCCGTAGCTAACGCTTCTGCTACCGTCACAGAATCTACAAACTGTAGGAAACCATGTTTTGAACTTGTTGCTAGGACCTTGTACGGAGTCAATTTTAAATCTAAGTTTTCTCTTCTTAATAATTTGTCCATTAAAGTTATCATTTGTAGGATAAGCTGGTCTTGGCGTAAGTCGTCTCCATGTTTGAATATCGCTTCGTATTCAATTCCTTCGGTTGTCAGGAAAGTCAGTTTTGAAGGCATTAAGGCTGATTTGAATAGAGATGCTTTTTTGGCGACGATTCCTGAAAGAGAGAAGAAAACGTATAGGTCAGATACCAGGTAGTTACAAGAAAATAATTTTGGCGAAGTTTCTAACATCACCAAGACAAGACAAAAACAAGACAAAAATCTCTCTCTTCTCTCTCCTTTGAGAGAGAGAGGGGTGGGGGGAGGCAAAGGAGGAAAGGAGAAGTTTCTAGACCCGTTACTTGGGGCTGGACAATTAGCAATTCATGACTACTTTTGTTAGATTGGGTCTTACCTGTTAAAACAAATGTATGTGTTAATAAATAAAATAAATAAACAGTTCCAAGTTAGTAACGTAAGTTCACGGCTTTCTCCAAAAGAGTCGGCAGATATGTATTGGCTGCATATCGCCTGATATTCAATTAGTTCCATAAATAAGGCTGCAAGCCTGTTGCTGTCAAGTGTTACTGTGCTTTGCCCAACCAGAGGATCGAATCCAGGATTCTATGCTCAGCAGTCATATAAGCGAAGACGAACATAGTTGGAACGCCCGCTTATTTCCCACTCTATTCAATTCTCTATCCAAATTATTAAAATTAAAAATAGTGAAATGAAAACAAAACACAAACCTTTAATAGTAACATTGGGGTCCAACGGGAAGGGCATGGGCTCGAAGTTGGTAAAGTTAAACTTGAAGGCGTCGGGATCGGCCAGCAGCTGCTGCAGTCGCTCGGCCTTCTTGTTCCTGTTGCCGCTCTCTCGAGTCACCGTCTTCACTAGCTTCACGAGCTTGTCGATGAACACCTGTTGCCGCGCCAGGAACGAGCGAGTGCGCTGGTGGTCGGTGTTGCCTGCCGAGAAAAACGTTTTATTAGACAACGAGGCCATCCGTAATTTACATGATTTTTCAAGCAGGTGTTGACTGTGCTTGATACAGCAGCAAATAAAGGGGGAAACGCCAGGGTAGCCCGCGCAAAATATCTTACGTTTACATTAAATATGTTACGTACGTTTTTTGCTAATTGCAGGTCAGTGTCAAGTTGTATGTTGATTTAAATATGATTCGCGACCGTAACACATATGGAAAAATTATTTATTTATGAACTGTGGAAGACTTACAGCTAAAGAAAACAGAATAAAAATAGTGAGTGTGGTTGAGTGCCAATTACAAGTCTTCACTTCTAAAAGATTGATTATATTATTATTACCCGCACTGGGCCCGCGTGGTGTATTATAGCCCATTCCCTCTCATAGATTATTATTACCCGCACTGGGCCCGCGTGGTGTATTATAGCCCATTCCCTCTCATAGAATATTATTACCCGCACTGGGCCCGCGTGGTGTATTATAGCCCATTCCCTCTCATAGAATATTATTACCCGCACTGGGCCCGCGTGGTGTATTATAGCCCATTCCCTCTCATAGAATATTATTACCCGCACTGGGCCCGCGTGGTGTATTATAGCCCATTCCCTCTCATAGAATATTATTACCCGCACTGGGCCCGCGTGGTGTATTATAGCCTATTCCCTCTCATAGAATATTATTACCCGCACTGGGCCCGCGTGGTGTATTATAGCCCATTCCCTCTCATAGAATATTATTACCCGCACTGGGCCCGCGTGGTGTATTATAGCCCATTCCCTCTCATAGAGAGGTGGCTTGTGTCCCAGCAGTGGGCATATTATAGGCTGATGCTATGCTTATGCCCATTTCATGAAGTTGAATTTCGCGGGCTACTGAGACTTGTTCATTTACTAGACTCGTTTATTACGTATTGCAACGTATACGTTTATCAGGCCCAACCCAACGGATCCACGTTCCTCTGTTTTAAACCTTATTGCCTGATAGATCGAGAAGTTTCTGGGAAAAATTGCAACAGCTCTGTTAGATCTCATTATTGGTTTGTATTTCCGAGGTAGACGATGATTCACGAAGCGCATACTTTTCCATGGAGACTAGCAGCAGTCACAGGGTCTGGATTAGCGGTTGATGGCAATAGGCTTGCCCTTTATTACATTGGACTTAAACATGTCGGGCGAAATGTGGGTAAACTATTAGAAGATTACCGTGATGTGAACAGAACAGTATAAATTCTGTCATCTAAGGTTTTCACGTAAATATCTATGTAGGTTTTGTTAGATTTCCTTTGAAAGTTAGCTTTGTTTAGGTGGCACCATCTGCTGTTTCAGTTTTGAGTAATATACCCTATTGAAACGTTATGAAGCAGTTACTTGCAGGTCAGTAGCTACATACCCTTGGCCAGCCGATGGCTGAAGGTCCTCATGACGGCGAGGTACATGCCCCTGGCCGCATGGTCGCGGCCTCCCTCCTGGTCCTCGCACTCGATGAGCAGGTACCAGTACAGGTAGTTGGCTACCACGCTGTTGTTGCAGGCGCGGGAGATGAGGAACGAAGCCAGGGAGAGCCGCTCTTCTGTTGGGTCGGGGGTTTCGCTGCGGGAAGAAAAAGAAATGAGTATTGAATTCGAGTGTAACATGTTTTACTGCTGGACGAGCATTCGAGTGACACGCGTTTTGTAACAGCAACTGAAGAAAATAATTGAAGGAGTAAGAAAGAAGTGGGCAGAGTGGGAAAGAGATGGCGCTAGACGTCCTCTATAGCGCCGTCTTTTTCCCACACTGGAGTGACATTAAAACACTATTGCTTTAAGACGTCATGGTAACCCTCTGAGGTCGAAGCGTTACGGTTTGAATGTCCGGTAATAAAGGTGAGGTTTACGATATTAGCGCACGCGTATTTTTTTATTAAGAGAAACAGCAAACAGTTACATTATGAAAACTTAAAACTAGTATAATAATACTTGCACTTTGCTAATAATGTAACCCACAACAATGTCCACGGGTTATCATAATAATATGAACAAAAAAAAAACAATAATCGCCAGGGGTGAAAAAAAAAGTAAAAAATAATAAAATAAAAGAAAGATGACAAAAAAGACAACAAACAGGACAGATTTAAAACATTTGAAGATTACATGTATATATTTTTCGGAGTCGCAAGCGCGCCAGTGGTGACATCACGACAAGATTACCCACCGCTGCGTGCTGTGACAGAGCCCTGACGTCTGCACTGCACGCGGCAGCGGACGCAGGAGTGTCAGGTCGCGAGTGAACACGTCTTGGAACTGTTCCCCGATTCATTGCGCCCCGTGTTATTGTGTTATTTTGTAATGCCAAGTACTTTGTTAGTTTAATAGAAACAGTGTATCGCACCCAGTGTATTTTCATTGCACGAAACCTATCTGCTGCCCACATGATGTACGTGCCTAACGGAATAAATCCAGACAACCCGACATATTTATTAATTTTAAAGAGGTATTTGTAGTCTTCTTCTTTCTTTGTCGTGTGGTTAGTGCCTAACCTGGTGTAGTTTTTATGCCGCCCAAAGGCCTCTGACTTAGCTTTACATGCCGTCAAGCGACATTGAGACCTATGACTGGCAGTCCGATAGTCACACCACAATATATCACTGCTCTAGTGGGATTTTTTCAAGCTTCAGCCAAACTTGACGTCATTACCTGAAGGGGTTGTTGTTGTCAGCGTTGCTGTTGTTGTTGTTGTTGACAGTGACGCTGTTCTCTAAGGCAGCGGGAGCTTCCTCTACTGTCGCGTCGGTAGAGCGACGACTTGTCATAGATGATGTCATTTCACTTGCTGTGAGAACTGGAAGAATAAAACAAAAATAATGTAAAATTAGCAATAGAGTCTCTAATGTTGATGTGACATGAGGTCCATATACAGTCGCCAGCGCATCAAGTTACTACTAACTGTCAAAAATTCTCTTTCGATTTTAAACTTAACCAACAACATTTTATGGTTTAAAATCATTTGGAGAAATTTGACAGTTTGTGGTAACTAACTTTATGTGCTAGCGATATTAATTCTTACCTGACGCCGATAGCAGACTAGCTTGACTGCCTCTATCTCCACTTTGCATGAGGCGACTTTCACGAGACTCCAACTCAGCAGTACTGGGGTCCTTACCGCACACGCGAGCGTATTCTGAAAACAATGAAAATAAATTGAGACTAGAATTTCTTTGTTCCAAAACGCAAATTGCCGACGCGGCTTATAAAGCTGCGAGACTAAAATAGGACTGGGCAGGCCATGTCTACCGGATGGATGCACAGCTGTGGGCCTGCACATGTCAAGACTGGAGCCCTGAGACAGCTAGTCGGGGTCGCGGCAGACCGAGGAGAAGATGGCGGGACGCCTTGGATGGCTTCCTCGTGAATTGGCGAGAAGAAGCACACCATAGTAGTAGTAGTATATAGTAGGAATGGGGTGAGGAGTGGGACAATACGGACTAACTAAAAAAATATTCAAAAATCTTCCAGCTTTTCTATCGGTATCAAAGCTAGCGATGTTAGCACATGTTTGAAGTAAATTGTCTTTACAAGAACATCTTTGAATCAGCATATTAAACCGATATCAGACCTTTTGAATATCAGAATGTAAAAGATGCGAATGAGAGACAAACATGGACAGAATGTCAAGCGTGTGGTATTGAGTATATAAAATCTTACCGTCATGTATGTCCATAAAATCTTCATACTTGAGTGCTTGAACTAATTGCAGAAGGTACAACAATAAATCATCATCAGGAGCCTGCTTGAGACGGGAGATCGCGTACCTGGAATAGTTAATATTAGTTTAAATTACTACACGTTAGAATTATTTATGTGATAAAAGCTATTAAATTGTCGGGAAACATGTGTATTGGTATTAATAGACAAAAAAGGGAGGAAGTGGGTTATAATAATAATTATTGTATATAGCCTCGAGCAACACCTGAGGAGGGTCTCGCTGGGCAGCTTGATCAAGCGCTTGATTCAGAAGGCAGTTCCTCTGGACACGGCGCGTATTGTTAGGAGGTTCCTCTCTCAAGAGCCCTGACCACCGGTAGCTCGGACCCTGTTTTCGTGGACTGCTATTTTTTTATATTTTTTAAATGTTTTTTTATTATTTTTGTTACTAAAATATTTAAAAATGTAAATACTATGTTAGAAAAATGAATAAAGGAATTTTTGATATTAACTTTTTTTTTTATTCTGATAAAAACATCAAATTGAAGGGTGAGTGAGAAATCAAAGTAAAGGCGGTTGGTGAGGCATAAAGTGAAGAAATATGGAAGAAGACAGAAATATAAAGAAAACAAATAGTACGCCGGGTCAAAGTAATAGTAAACAAAAACCTAGAAACTTACAGTTGTAAAAGAACAACTGTCTTAAATAAATCATACGTACTTTCTGACAGCGGGATGTGTGAATTTGGGGGTCAACAACTCGAGCGCATCTTCTACGTCCATCGGCGCCCACTGCTTCATCATAGACAGCGCCTGCCGCACCTCGCCTGGGAGGGACAACCATACAATATTATTTACATATTAAATAGGTACTCACGCCTGTTCTCCTGGAGGCAGGTAGATAATATAGGTACTATGCCGCGTGCTTTATTGTTTAGGTAAAAATTTGGGAAGGCCTAGCTGGGACTCTTAAAATTTTTAGGGTTCCGTACCCAAAGGGTAAAACAGGACCCTATTACTAAGACTCCGCTGTCTGTCCGTCTGTCACCACACTGTATCTCATGAACCGTGAGACAGTTGAAATTTTCACAAATAAAAATTAATTAAATAAATAATTAATTTCCTTTATTCATTATTTTTCTTATTTAATACATTTTTAAATATTTTAAAAAACAAAAGTAAACAAAACATTTAAAAATATAAAAAATAGATGCCCCATCGGCATCAGGAACAAGGTCCAGGCTGCCGGTGGTCAGGGCTCAAATTTTTTTTTTTTTATAAATATAATACGGCAAAATATGCCGTAAATATTTTTTTATTCTGTTTAATAGTATTTGTTGTTATAACAAATACTAATAAACATAATAAAAAAAATATTTAAGCGGGGCTCCCAGCCAGACAACATACCTACATGATTTTTTATGCCGTTTTTATAGATAATGGTACGGAACCCTTCGTGCGCGAGTTAGACTCGCATTGGGCCGGTTTTTTTATTCTGTATCTTATCTTGAACCATGGTTAGCTTGGGTCGTTTCATATTGTTGTAGGCCGAGCACAATTATTACTAGTTGCATAATTTAACACCTGCATGAAGTTAATTTGCGTTCATTAGTTTGTTTCAGGTGTATGAATAGTTTCAATTTATAAATGAATGCTGCCACCTGAATAAATAAATGATTCATTAATACCTACTAATAAGCAAGTGTATTTTTAATATATAAGCTCAATTTTACTAAAATCAATAAGTTTATGGTTTGGATTTAACATTGCCTGCAAATAGGCCATCGTCATTCGTTAAGGTTGAAAACCTCTAAGGGATTTTAAGCTGAGGCGGTAGTGGGCTGGCAATGTGTATCGAAGGACCGATGGCTGATGGAGCAAAAGAGTCCTGAAGTGGAGACCGCGTATCAGCAAGAGCTAGACGGACTCATCTTCTGCCTAGCCTTTTCCCAACTATGTAGGGGTCGGCTTTCAGTCTAACCGCCAGCTGAATACCAGTATTTTACATGGAGCGACTGCCTATCTGACCCCCAAAACCCAGTTAGTACTGGGTAATACGATACCTCTTGGTAAGATTGGTTGTCAGAGTTTCGGGCCACTGACTACCTGTACCGACTGTCAAGGATCTACAAATAACAGCCAGGACCAACGGCTCGCTGCGGAAGAGATACCGCGGCCCTGGAACACAAAGGGCAAAAGAAGGAACATGGATGGGTTTTAGTCAGTAAAAGTCTGACACTCCCTTCCGCTCCGCCTAGACTGGGAGCAGCCATTTGATGATTTCCCATACCAAAAAAAAAATGAACCAACGGCTCAAAGTGCTTTCCGAGGCACGGAGGAAGCGCTGGATGAACTGGGGATCTATAAAAGGCATCTGGACGGTAGATATTGGGTTGTTGTGGTGCAGCTCGGGAGAGACCTCTGCCCAGCGGATTGCAATAGGCTGAGTTGTTAAGATTTCACAAAGAAAACGTTATTACCAAACGCTAATAACATCATACTTAAATGTCTGCCACACATCAATATGTTGTCTTTTGCTTGCATACGTGTTTATACATAATTCCTACATGATAATAACTATGCGTTTTTATTTAACCCGTTTATAACCTAATTCTAATATTTTCCTTCCAAAAACACTAACTCTCGTGATACATACAAAATAAAAAAACGAACGTTATTAAATTAACGTTGTAAGACTATGGAACCCTATATTGCAGTGCGTGGCCCGACACGCACTTATTTTTGTTTAATAATAACCGACGAACATTTTCTATTTGGGAGGGTTCAGAGTGATGTACTAAATACGTGGTAACCGTTTTCGCGTCGGTGTCTCTTTCCCCCCTTATGTTAGATAATAAACAAAGTATACATACCTTTAAATCGCATCATTCTTGTATGTTTACTGATAGCAATAGTACACATTTTTATATCACTTAATCAATTATTTTCATTTATGAATAAACAGTGTTTAGTCAACCGTCTTAACTCTCGACTGATATAGTTAATACCAATATGTTTATATCAATGTAACCTTGAGTTGAGCACGACAGTCGTATCTAAACTAACCGTTACTGAGACGAAAGTAAAGTAACTTTTTATGCGTAATTAGTGAAATATAGCTTATACTCGTACAAACATACACCCACAATCACATCGCCAGTCAAGTCCCATGTTATAGGGGGCGAGCCAATAGCCATCAACCGGACATAAATCATGACTCCGAGCTACTACTGAGAGATTCCCGATGGGCATAACCTAATAAAGCTTTGCCCGACCTGGGAATCGAACCCAGGTCCTATTTCTCAACAGTCGCACTTGCGACCACTAGATTAACGAGGCAGTTAAACATGTAGAATGTTAACTGGTTACGTAACATAACGTAATTCCTGACACTTTACCCTTCAAAAAAAAAAAAGAAAAAACATAAATCCAGTAACTCATGCTCAGCAGTCGCGCTCGCGGCAGGTAGACTGATAAACAGTTTTCAAAATTGTAAACTATTTACCAGTTTACCTACCTTGTTTTGAGTCAACAATATTTTTGTTGACGTTTTCAACCAATGAAACCAACATTATCGAAGCGTAATAATAAAAAAACAGGTTACGTGATGTGATTGGTTGTTGATTATTCATTCAACCAATGAGAGTAGATAGCTGCGCTTGGTAATTTGTTGGCTAATGTTTATGTTGATCTTTGGTGTAGAAACCCGGCCTTAATTGGTATCAGCAGTCAGTAGTATGACTACGAGAATAAAACTGATAAGAGTTTTTTTTTATAAGAACGAAACATTAATGATAGTATTTCTACAAACAGAGTGCGTGACCCGGATTAAATATCAGTTTGCCAAACATATTTTTACGATACGGGAACAAGAACAACACCTAGTTCTCTTTGCATGGAAAGCGAGAGGACTTCTGAAATTGTTTGTTCTTAAAAACCATGTTTTCAAACGAGAGACTTGTCAGAAAGTTACAATAAACATGGGCACCGTGTAATATTCACACTATGGCATAGTCGATGGCCGATAAGCTGTGAGTATCAGAATAGCAATTTTTTGTATTTAAAGGTAAAAAACCGGCCAAGTGCGAGTCGGACTCGCGCACGAAGGGTTCCGTACCATTATCTATAAAAACGGCAAAAAAATCATATCTGTTGTATGGAAGCCCCCCTTAATATTTTTTTTTAATTTTTAGTATTTGTTGTTATAGCGGCAATAGTAATACATCATTTGTGAAAATTTCAGCTTTCTAGCTATCACGGTTTATGAGATACAGCCTGGAGACAGACATACAGACAGACAGACAGACAGCGAAGTCTTAGTAATAGGGTCCTATTTTACCCTTTGGGTACGGGACCCTAAAAACCAAATCAACAACAAGATTATGTGGGCTCAGGTACTCACAAACATATTTCGGTAATATCCTCAGTTCAGTCCCAATTTGTTCCTTCATTTTGAACCAATAAGAGATAACCTAATTGGGCAGAAGAATGGTAATGATGATTTCGAACCAACACAATATTTCACAAAACTTATTCACAATCGGAGCACAATGTCGAAAAAATCTGATGAGTTGAGGACTCTTCCTTTGTCTTGAGTCGGTTAAAAACTTCTTTACCAACTACATAGTACACGTGTATCTCTGATGCCATTTCACCACAACTAACTTAACTTAGGTAAGTACTTAACGAGTTTATTCACAAACTCGTTGCGTTAAATCCACGTGTAGTTAAGTTATTTCGAAGGTAAACAAGTTAAAGTTGTTTTAACGAACAAAATATGTTAATTAATTCTTGCAGTTAATGTTACCAAAGTTCGATGACTGTTCAAGCTGATTTGGACTTTATTGATTGTAGGTAATGTGTGTTTTGTTTTGTCTTATGTAAGGAGTAATACCTTTTCGTTTGGTAGAAGATAACACAAAGAATTTTTGTACCAATGCATTTTATTAATAAAGGTGTTCATTTACTTTTTAAAAGTTGTTTTAAGTACTGACTTTCCTTATGTCTTGGGTGTTTTACCGGTTTTTAGGATTTCGTATCTCAAAAGGAAAAAACAGAGCCCTTAGAGGATCACTCTGTCGTCCGTCCGTCCGTCCCTCTGTCTGTCTGTCAATCTTTATCGAAATTAAAACCATATATAACTATGTACTCTATAGGTACGAGTATATATAGGGTACTTCCCGTTGACCTAGAATCATGAAATTTGGCAAGAAGCATTGTCTTATAGCACAAGTAAAGCGTAAATCTGAAAACCGTAAAGTAGTTTAATAACAAAATACGGTGTGCGAGTCCAGCTCGCACTTGGCCGGTTTTTTTTTAATTGCTTGCGCCTAACACATATTAGGTCAAAGCGGGGATCGAACTGGTGAGATGTTGTAGAAAGATTAACATCCAACCAATGCGCTATAAATAGGGTTGCCAGATGGAAAGAATAAAATATCAGAAAATTTTAAAAAGTCGGGATTTTTGTCGGGACAATTAAATATTACAAATTAAAATATTACTTTTTTATTAAAATGAATTACAAGAAGAGACAGCTTCGAGACATTTCGTATTTTGTCGGGACTCATATGAAATGTCGAGACAATCCAGACGAATCCCGACCATCCGGCAACCCTGGCGATACATTATGTCACTCAATTTTCTTTAACGTATTTCTAATCATTTAGGGACATACACTTTAAATGCCTTTAAAAACTTCATGAAGCAACAAAAAAACTTATCGGTATTCGGGGATTTCTTTCAAGCATGTTGGGGGTCAACATTTGACATCATAACTCATTGTAAAAGAAAAGGGTCCCTGTTCAAACTTCGGTTTCTCTATGTTGTAAAAAATGTTGATTAGAAAAATGTTGACATCTTATTAAAGAGCAGCGGATGTTGAATAACGAGAATATTATCTCATAAAACACGTTACGTCACAGAGGAAGTTTATTTGGGATGATGTGGTAAAAAATAATTAGAAGCTAATAAATACCGATGGTTATCACGAAGACTATGCGACACCTAAAGGAAAACGCACAAATATCAGAGCCGAAGGAAGCGAAAGAGCCGATAGTTCCGAATTTTAGAATTACTTGTGTGTTGTGAAATCCTATGAAACCTCGTACATTTATCCGCGCCGAATCGGACGAATAGAAAACGTTATAGCGCATGATGGAACGTTTCGTACGGCGCGGAAAAGTGTGTGTTTTCCTTTAATGAATGCCTGCACTGCACTGTTAGAATTTCGATTCTCAGCGCTCTCAGTCGAGCGTGTAAAATTCAACGGAGCTCTTTTACTTCTATGCATTAATTTAGGTTTTGCCTTGTGCTAGCAGAAACGAGCATTAGAGTTACATTATTGAGGTTTGCCTGGTATATGGTTGAAATAATTAGACTTTACTATTAATGGCGTCCAAGAACTTGCAATAGAAATGTGGGACGTCCGGCGGCGAGATGGACAAACGACATTGTTGTCATCGGGGGTAACCAAGCAAAGAGCGGCCTATACCCAGCAGTGGGTGTATTCAGGCTGTGTATGATGATTAGTATTCAAATCATCCATCAAATCTGACCTCCCCAAAACATTGGCAGAGAAATTTACTATTTTTAAACGTGTTGTAGATATCCTGTCTCGTTTATTCTATAAATATACGTACCGGCAAAGAGAAGCACAGCTCAACTACACCATTACAAGTTACTCTACGAAAAACAAATATTAAGTCGAGGAAGATTTACTCGATAAGGGGAAATCCTTTGATAAGGAAAAACTGTTCAATAATAATAGTGGACTGCATAGTAATTAATAGCATGAATATGCAGGTACCTGATCCTAGACACAGATCCATTAATATTCTTGTTTTGGCTTGTTTCTATTTTTTTTAAATATTTTTAAAACCGTTGATGTTCGTAGGTATGTGAGTTGTATTTACTTAAATCTTATTAACATTTTGACCGTCAGAGCATAAACACACGCGCGTGCCCTCCACGTCAAGCCACAATTTCACCTACCATTTTGTCACATATATGGTGTACAGAGAACGCGCTTGCTTGTCACGTATATGTGACTATGGCGGTCAAAAGGTCAAGGTCAGGCGAGTCAGGATTTCAGAAGCCGTTTCGAGATGAGTCTTTCGTCACACAACCTGAACCTGTCTTTATGATAGGTATCAAAAAAATTAACATACCTGGCCTGTTCCAGTTGACGCATTCCAAAAACTTCGTGAGCGCTCTGCGGTGCGATGACAAATAGAATCTGAAAGAGAAATGTGATTTAATTTTTTTAACTTTAAAGAGTCTAGACAGATAGCCAGTCGAAGTTCAAAGACTTTTTAAACACCTTATAATAATAATCATAAATAATAATATCTTGGGACAACCAACACACCGCCATCTGATTCCAAACTAGGCAGAGCCTGTACTATGTAGCTCCATTATTTCGTTTTTTTTTTGTTGCCTGTACTAACTGTCTTCCGCAAAGGCCTCCCCAATAAAAAAAAACATACAACATTATATCAATATTTATTATATATTACAATTCGGACCTTAGTTTTAGGTCAATAGAGGAAGCTTCTGTTACACCATGCATGACCTGATGCTCATCAGTTTTATCCTACATTGATTGCGTCTGATTTTGATAACTATACATAGATATGTATATTTAGGACGCCTATTTACTTCAATATAAAATACGTGTTTACCTGAATTTCCATAGTAAGTCTTGGTCGGTGGCAGTGAGCGGTCGTGCAGGGGGAGCGGCTACTAGCGCAGACAGCTGATCGCGTTCGGCCGCGGTCGGCTTCGCGTCGCGTCCGGAAACTCCTGAGCGGAGCGAGCGAGCGAGGCGGTGCTGTTTGCTTTCTACTAGGTTTTCCTGGTGAAAAGACACAAATAGTTAGTTTTCTATTATTAAAGGACGAAGAGATAAAAGATTTGGTGTGAAGGTCGAGGGAGTTTAAAGATTTGGTATGAAAATCGAGGGAGTCCTATGTCCAGAATTACCCTTTGCTCTGGATATAGGACTCCTCCGATTATGAATGACCACACTTATCGATGTAGGATCGGCTTGAGCCAGCCAGAAAGACCGTTATGTCCACGCAATAAAAGCGAATGGATCAACGTGGTGTCGAGCGTTTTGGCTTTTGAATTCAAAATTCAAAGCATTTATTTAAATTAGACCATTACGGCACTTTTGTATGTCAAAAAAAAAACACTAAAAGAAGCGAAGCTACATCTCTATGGAGAAGAATGGACAAGAAACTCCATGGACACTCTTTTAAATCAAAAATATTGTTACAAAATCTTGGTTACATCATCATCCTAAGATTATACATATATCTGAGAACGATGTAGAAAAACGAGCAAAGTAAGAGTGTCCAGAGTAAAAGATAAAATCAACAATTTAAAAATAAAGTAATTAAAATAAACCGTGGCAGCTAAGAGACGATCAGTCCCAACTGACATCGCCCGTCCACGAACATGGCGCATGTATCAGCCCCCATTCAGCTCAACCATATTGAAGGGAACTAAATGACCCGACACACCCGCCACCATCAGCGAGACATTGATGATAAATAAGGATGATTTTTCACCTTGTTTTATTCTCGCCCACTACAACTCTTGTAAGCCGAAATTTACAAAATATCTATCACTTGGAAGAGCCAGTTCCAAGGAATTCATTTAACCGGAGAAAAATTATCAGTCAATCATGTTTCCCAGAAACTGGTTTGTGGAGGTCAGATCGGCGCGGCGGTGAAACTTTACTCACTTGCATGTTTGGATATGTCGAACTTGATTCGGTATCAAGAGCTCCTCACACTGTGGTATCTCGAGTCAAACTAGTCGGGGCATACCTAATACCTACATGGATACCCGAAATAGTCCAAAACATTTTTATTGGAGTTTTGAAAAACTGATTCTTCTGAGATCTTTGAATTGAAGCAGACGGGAACTGACGTAAATAGGAGAACGTGTTCAATTAACATGAGCATGAAACTGTAGCTATACAGGAAAAAAACTGTATAGTTTCAACTACCAACTAGGAATGTGGTAGTCGAGGTAAGGTGAAGATTAATCTAAACCTGTTATTGGCAGTCTGATTGAATGTTATTGATGCAGCTGCAGCAATAAGCAATAATTTAATCAAATCAAGTAATTTATTCGCATAATATGGGTAGATAGATGGTACATAACAATTATAATTTACAATTATAATTTTGCGGATCTGTGGCAGTTTCCGTGTCACCTACTATGTACTACCGAGTTTGCTGACGGTCGACCACGTTTCAACCTTATTACTTAAAGCATAAGGGTGACTAACTAACATCTGCAAACCAGAGACATCGCATTGTGGAGACAAAACTAAAACGTCTGATATAAAGGGTGTAACAAGACCCTTAACGAAGCCGAAAGGCACTTGTTCTCCCCGTCATTACGATCATTTTTTTTTCTAGACCATATCTGGGAACCTTCTACTTACGGAGATATTGGTGGTCAAAGTTCCAACTTTTTCATGTTTTTTTTTTATAAACATGTTTTTAATGTAAGATTTTTACTTTAAACACCTCCACGACCCCCGTACTATTCAATCCATCCTCCAACACAATATTTTGAGTGCGTTACATTGGGGTCCTACCGTAACGTGATTTTTTACACCAAAAAAAATCCTTTTCTTATCCAAAGTTCCAACTTTTGCCCAAGTTTTTTTTTTTATTAAAAATTTTTAGAACTTTACTTCAAATACCTCCACGACCCCCGTATTATTCAATCCATCCATCAGCAAAATGTTTTGAGTGCGTTACATTGAGTGCTACCATGAAACGTGATTTTTTACCCCAAAAAAAAGTCGTTTCCCAGCAATCCTTTTTGCGTAAAATTACATAATTTGATGTACAGAATGCTTGGTTGACGGCTTCGTGAAGGGGGTCCGTTTACACCTTGTGTAGTGTATTGGCAGTACCTATGTTCCCGTACAAGTAAGCCAGCTCTTAGTTAAACAAAATCAGAGTTAAGTAGAAGCTTGCACCTTGAAGGCAACCTTCATAAGGTCGAGTTTGCGTTGATTCACATACCTGTAAGATCTCATAGTCGGGCACGGTGACGATCTCAGCCTGAGCTCTGAACTGGTACATCTCATCGCCGTCTTGTTCGTAGTACACTACTGCATGCTGTAACAAGACAGAAGATGAAAAATCTATTCATACACGTTCGAAAGTTACCTTGTGGTTACTACAACTAAACCTCCGAGCAAATAAAAATAATAAAATTATTTTGTAAAATGGATTCATGTGTAAAAAAAGAATCTTACATTATAGATAAGTAATACTGATGTTCGAACCTCCCACCCTGTTAGCACTTTATCAAAGTGTTACTTAATAACAAAATTGGACAACCAATGAGCACTCAACTGTATAACATATTTGTAAAATACAGGGTTGAAGTTACACAGACTCTAAAACAGTTACCTACCACGTATTTAGTACATCGTTCTCACATAATTTTATGTATAATCTCAACATGAATGATGTGACCAAGATTTTGTAACAATATTTTGATTTAAACGAGTGTCCATAGAGTTTCTTGCCCAATCTTCTCCATAGAGATCTACGCTTTGGAATGTGCAACTACGTACTCTCTCAAGTTATTATGCCTTGTGGTTGGGACTGTAGCTTCGCTTCTTTTTGTTTTTTTTTTGACATTCAAAGGTGCCGTAATGGTCTAATTGAAATAAATGCTTTGAGTTTGAGTTTGAATTCTGAACCCGCCAACTGGTAATTTTTTTTTTTAAATCCGCTTTTCCATACATTTTGTGGTGGGGGATTTACTGAATACCTGGTAATCGTTTCAGCGTCGATGCCCCTCCCACCTTGTATAGCAAAACAAAGACGTTAGTTATCACACAAGTCCTTCAAAAATGTTATTTCTTAAAACCTTGTTTTTATAATTATGATACGCGCCATACTATTACCTTTGATTAAGAAATACTCGTGTAGAGATCATTGACAGGTGTCATATGATAATACTCTTATTTTTAGTAAAAATTGTAAAAGAAAGAAAGAAAAAATATTTATAAAAAATGTATATATAAAAAAAATATTAAAAAAAAAAATATTAAAAGGTCAATGCACATAGACTACGTCATATGGGCGACTAGTTTTTTTTAGTGTCGACAAAGACGTGTCCACACAATATGTCAGCAAGCAGCCTTGTCTAGCAAGTCAGACAAGGATGTTTTAAGTGAACTTAATTAATAAAATTGTTTCTTTTTTGTGTTTTGTTTTAAAAGATAATGTGCTTTAAATTCAAAGTCCATTAAAATTGCTTCCATTAGCCATTTGAATATAGATAAAAAACCGGCCAAGTGCGAGTCGGACTCGCGCACGAAGGGTTCCGTACCATTATCTATAAAAACGGCAAAAAAATCATATCTGTTGTATGGGAGCCCCCCTTAATATTTTTTTTTTAATTTTTAGTATTTGTTGTTATAGCGGCAATAGTAATACATCATTTGTGAAAATTTCAGCTTTCTAGCTATCACGGTTTATGAGATACAGCCTGGAGACAGACAGACAGACAGACAGCGAAGTCTTAGTAATAAAAAAAAAAGGCACCGAGGGTAAAAAGACCATAAAAGCCGTTCGTTCAGCTCGAATTGTGCCGAACCTGTCGGAGCATGATTTAGCGATGGGAGATGGCAGTGGCCCGAAAGTCTCTGACAACCAGCGTTACGGGGTATCGTATTACCCTGTACTAACTAGTTTGTGGAGGTCAGAATGTCAGATAGGCAGTCGCTTGAGGAGCTCGTGGCTAAAATAAGAACAGCCGCTCGGTGCTTGCCTAGGTTGGTCCGTGGATGGGTGACCACCCATTACATAACGAGTTTCCTCCGTGCCTCGGAAAGCACGTTAAGCCGTTGGTCCCGGCTGTCATATGTAGATCTTTGACAGTCGTTACAGGTAGGCAGTGACCCGAAATTCTGACAACCAGTCTTACCAAGGGGTATCGTATTACCTAGCGCTAACTGGGTTGTGGAGGTCAGATAGGCAGTCGCTACATGAAAAATACTGGTACATATTGAAATGCATCCGGTTAGACTGGAAGCCGACCCCAACTTAGTTGGGAAAAGGCTAGGCAGACGGCACTAGCTATATGAATGGTGCCGAATATGCGTTGTGGTTGCTTCGAGTCAGCTTCGTTATTCAATAGTACTGTTTAATACTGGGTAAGATTTTTCCATATTTAGCATTATTCTCGTTTTTTATTTTTATTATTTACTAGCTGTTGCCCGCGACTTCGTTCGCGTGGAAATTTTGTATGTATGTGAGAGACTGCCTCGTTGGTCGAGTGACTCGAGTGGTCGCAAGTACGACTATTAAGCATGAGGTCCTGTGTTAAATTTATTTTTTATTTTAATTACATAAAGCTATATCGCACATTATTTAGAGATCCTTTTGAGCAAGGCGATGCTTGTGTGACTCCGCTCTTCCACTTAACATTAAACAATGTATGCAATTGAAAAAAATACTATAAAAGTGTTATTGGGTTATTCCATCAGGAAATTTGCAATAGCAGCCACGGAATCTGGATTTGTACCCAGTTGGTGGAAATAGGCTCGGCCCCTATCACATGGGAGTTCAACATAACTGGCGAAATGTGGCTGTACGATTAGGTACACTTCTGCCTAAACCTTTGGGGATTACATGGAGTGATGTGTGAGAACTGACTGGCTGATCAAAATGTGATAATGTGGGTGATGACTACAAAAAGAAGTCCCTAACAAAATTAAAAACCGTTTATTTTAGCGCTATACAACTTTATTTTCAAAGTGAACCATCACACGCCTTGTTGGGCACTATTTATTCTAGTATCGTTTTGTATACAGCATTAAATGACTTATTATTTTCCGCAAGCACGTGCAAATTTTGGGCACTGAACAATCAACACATAATTGACCGTCTGAAAAGCATGGAGTGCACAATTGAATGCCGGTCACTTTTGCACGGTTTTTTGGTTTGGCCCTGGGATCTGTTGATCGGTTGCATCAAGGTTTCGCATCACCAGAACTGGAACGACAACTTTAAGCTCCAGCTGATGGGACGCCTCGCCTTTTAACTCCACGAAGTTGAGAAATTCAATGGGGTAGGCAGTACTATCATCATTAGCCATCAGTGTCTATTGTGTCAGTGTTCTGTCGTCATAAGACGGTCGGACGGCGAGCTAGCCCATTACTCACCGTCCACAGGGTCTAAAGCGGCCGAACGACGCCACCCATCAGCGCCTGGTTGCCGCGGATGTCCTGCAAGCTGCGGTACAACGCCTCTAATGCATGCTTCTGCGACATTGTGCACTCGTATATATAGGCTTAACTTCCACTGCTGCAAAAAGACTCCCTCGTTTTTGGTGATGTTGCATGTTGGAGTATCTTCGCTTGCAAGATTCAGCAGCAATTTGAAAATTGAATGTGCAGTCCGGCCACCCTTAAGCAAAGTTGCATCAATGCCCGACGAAGTCACAACCACAGTTATGTGACGGCACGGTTTGCGCAGTGGCTGAGCAATTGACTGCGGCGCTGCACACACGCAACGTCGTCGTGGATTTTATCAAATTTTAATTTTGTTTTAATTTTTTTAATTTTTAGATTTTTTTTCGTAATGGGGTACCTACACGTAGTACTTATTACTTCCATGCAAAGAGTAAACACAAAAGGAAAAATAAAACCAAATTCATTATCAGCCATTCCGACTACACTTCGACTAAAACCTATTTACATAAATAATTAAAATTATCATAGAAATCGCGTGTTGAGATTACTAACTAAAAGAGAATGCTCATGGAAGTATGGAATCCCGTACCATGCTGCATCAAAATCAAACCTTGTTTTTTATAGACTACACTGATCGTATTAACTCCTACAAAAATTATTTTTGAAAAAAAAACCCGCGTTTCAGAGTTATTTTATAAAATCGAAACTAACCTAAAAAGTAGGTCTATTTTTTCGACGCTACCAACGACGTATTTTAACACACATACATTACATTATTGCTCTAAAAACAGCGTAATACACTAATATTAGTAAGAATTACGAGTTAAAGTAACATCCACAGTATGCTTGACTGAAACTCGATTTTATTTTAGACCTTTACATTGCCAATAGTCAGTCAGTACAGTACAAATGTCAGATGCCACAGATAAGATAACTATAAACCATAGAGTATAGTAAGTGCTATAAACTAGTCGGGATTTAGGGATGTAATCGATAAATCAAAATCTTTAGGCTGAGAAAATCTATTTTGTTGCAAATAGCAATAAACCAAACTAAATCGATTTGGTGTACTGATCTTACTTAATTGTAATTAATTTTAGAGTCCGCTCGACAGACAAGGGTTTGTTCAATTGAAACGGAACGTCATTTATATTCAGTTGAAACGGAACGTCATATAAAGGGAGTAAAACAATATTCATACTTTTAAACTCGAAAAGTATATTTCCAGTTCAAAAATCAAATCCACGACGCGTAATGCCGTAAAAAAATATGAAACTAATTACTATAATATTTTGGTTTTGAGGCGCGAGACTTTTTGGTACCAACTTCGGTCATTGTCCTTTAAACATTAATATCTTTTGCGTCTGTTGGTCGATTTTGATGAAATAAACACTAAATGTTACTCGGAACAATGCTTCTTATGTTTCAATATTTCGATTTTGAATATAATGAGGGATTTTTACGTGATGCGCGCACAAACATACAGACAAACCGACAAACCGACAAACAGACAAACCGACAAACAGACAAAAATTCTAAAAATGGTAGAAATGGGTTCTGTTAGTGCTCCTTTAACACCCCTACTACTTTTTTTCTAAATATTTTCAATGTACAGAAACACCAAGTCTACAGATTTATTGTATGTATAGATTAATCAAAACACACTTTTACACTATTTCAAAATTCAAACATACCACACAAACCATCGTATTCTTCGGGGCGATACAAAAGAAGAAGCTAATGGGAAGATAACTTAAGTGCAGAGCAGACAGTGGACTATTTGTTGACCTCTCCTCTCCTGTCCATTGGATGCCGTGACGTCTTTTCATCCATTGGTTGGTTGTTGCTAATTATAAGCGGAAAAATTGTCTGTCTTACGTCTGCTCAGCGCTTTAATAACAAGAGACAAGTTAGTACTTACAATAATCCCGTCAATCTGCACTGTAGGAAACTCGACCATCAAGTACATGTAGTCCGAACTGCGTTTTTCTTTCTCGTTGATCATTTCTATCTCCCTGAATGTCAGCCTGTCTAGCCAGTCCACCTGGTAAAGAAAATAACACTTTATTACAACGGGACTAAGTATATTTTTGAAGCAATCAAGTTTGGACTATATTTTCTAAAACATAAAGTTAGTTTTTGTGCATTGTTTTTTTTTTTAAATTTATTTTGCGTGTAAACAAGTGAAATTGTTTAGGCAAATGAGGTTCTATGAATAACGTAGATTAAATGACGTAGAGAAGTAACGTAAGTATTTGCCTTGAGAATTTTATAGCTAGGACATTAGTGACGTATTTTTCATACATTTTTGAATTTTGTATCAATAATAAATAAATATCTTGGGACAAACAACACACCGCCATCTGATCCCAAACTAGGCAGAGCCTGTACTATGGCAACCAGACATCTGATAAACATACTTATATATTTCTAAATACATACATATTATAGATAAATTACACACCCAGACACAGAACAAATAATCGTACACATCGCACAATGATTTGTCCTGTGTGGGAATCGAACCCACGACCTCCGTCCTAGCAGTCAGGGTCACTAACCACTAGACCAACAGGCCCATCGAAAATCATTAGCTATAATACAACACATTATATCCACGAGCTAAAACAATATACCTACATATAACCGGGTATAAAGTACTAAATAATTAAGAGGTAACTAACCTATTTACTTGTATACTAGCTTTTGCCCGCGACTTCGTTCACGTGGAATAGTGACTTCCGGCAGATTTTTGGTTTTACCCACATAGTTCCCGATCTCACGGGATGAATTTTCAGCTAGCTGTGCCCGGCATGCGTTGCAATGCATCTTTTCCTACCTACTACCACCCACCTTCCACCTACCACCTACCTACCACCCACCTACCACCCACCTACCTACCACCCACCTACCACCTACCTACCACCTACCTACCACCTACCTACCACCTACCTACCACCTACGTACCACCTACCTACCGCCTACCTACCACCTACCTACCACCTACGTACCACCTACCTACCACCTACCTACCACCTACCTACCCCACCTACCTACCACCTACCACCCACCTACCGGGTACTAAAGTACCAGGCCAGCATGCATTCAAGGTGGTATTTTAACAGTTGTGGATCTTAATCATAATTTTCTGTAAAAAGTACCAGGCTGTCATGAAAAAACTGAAGGACTTTCATATAAACTTCCAACCCCTATTTTACCCCTTTAGGGGTGGAATTCCCAAAAATCCTTTCTTAGTGGATACTTACTCTTCACAAAGAACACACCCTCCAAGTTTCATATCTCTAGGACCAGCGGTTTGGGCTGTGCGTTGATCTATCAACAATCAGTCAGTTTATCATTTTATACATATAGATTCCCAATAATATTTACTTGTATATTCCCAATAATAATGCCGTTCTCCACCCACGAATCGAACATCAGTCGAGCGCATCAATAAACTTTTATGTACAAACTTTGAATTGTTGATACAGAGAAAATATTTAGTTTTAAAACGTCAACAAACTTTTCATGATACAGTTATGAGTCAGCATATATACACACATAACATAACTCCTGTAATCCCAGAACGTTTAAGCAGAGGTAGTACTATATTTAAACCAGTTACAATTACCTATATCCCATGGAATAGGGTGCGAGCCTATTGTCACCAATCAGGCACAAAACCAAACTCCGTGGCTGCTTCTGAGAAACCCCAATAACGCTTTGCCCAACCCGGAAGTTGAACCCGGGATTTCATACTCAGCAGTACAGCAGTCTTGGGTTTTGGGCACTTTAAGACTTTTATTTGTAAGACTTCTAGAGGGAATATAAACATCGTTCACAGGACTTTGATACAGATAGGCACACATTACTATGTAGTTTAATGATAGACACGTCTATTGCATATTATAGGAATGCATCTGGCATGCCAACCAAGTCGCAGGGGGTCACAAGTAAGAGATAACAGTATGTCTTGCCCTTTCTGACGTCATTTGACTCAGTTCGTCACTGATATACTTATAACTTTCTCGCAATAATGGGAGCAACATAATTAAATAATTAAGACTACCTCGTAGGTCACTTGGTCTACACTTCTACAGGTATAAGGGTCACAAACGTTTCCATTGATCATGAGGTCTTGTGTCTTGCTAATAAGTTTACCTCTGAGTAACCATTCGAGGAATGTGGGCGCCATGTTATTACGTATTTTACTAACGTTTATCTATTTCTCAAGTTCAAAATACTTTATTCATTATATAATATTTTTAGCATGATATGAGGAACGTATTTTAAGGCACATTCGCATACACGAGTATAGGAACCTATTTCTTATTCAAGAATTCAAGATGTCGTTTAGATTATTTTGATAAGAGAATTTCGACGACTTAAGATATTGAATATCGATGCCTTATCTTAAAAGATCTTTGGTTAAGATAAAAGCAACTCGTTAGTGGCAGCATATTAATTTGCTCATAAATATTATAATTAAATATAATAATTCAATAATTAAAATATACTTAAGCAAAATATAAAAATCGCAAGGAATATAACTTCGATTGTGATGAATAATATGTTTTGGACATAATCAGGATTTATGTGCAAAAAGTGGTTTGGTTTAGTTTTATGATGCTCGTGGTAGTGGTGTGGATTTCCAAGTGAAAAAAGAATTCATGAATATAGTATAGATTGTACATACGCTATACCATCGCATCATATATTCTCAAAGTTAAAGTAACATATACTTTACATTCTTCGGCTAGTTGATAGGCACAGGGTAGGTACACGCAGCAGTTTTAAAAAAGATTTCTACATGTAACAATACTAAGGCCTATTTATGGACACATTGGCGAATCTTGTCGTTGGGGTAGTAAAAACGCGCACGCGTATGCGCGTATGCGCACGGATGCGTATACAAAACCGGCGGTACACCTACAGCTTGGTATTTTTCACTATCCTCACACACTGGCAAGCCAGGATAAATATCGTCTATTTTTGGATAGCCCCACAGTTGTTTCGATGTAGGTACTTGAATTTATGTGGGGACAGCTTTTTTAATATTAAATGGGCCTACTCTTGACCTCAATCTAGTCCTGAGGACGGAGATGAGGTCGACGATGGAACGAGCTTGCATTCTCTACGACCTCATTTAGTTTCTACAATATATTTTTTGTTGGCATAGAGTGTTTGTAAGACAATTTATCACCAACAAGCATGCAGCAAGCATGTTATTTTTAAACAAATACCTACAAACAAAAAATAAAAATGATAAAACAGTACCTTCGGTATATGTCCATTCCGATGTTTTTTCGCCAGTTTAGCCAGCCTTTGCATCTGTTCCTTGCCCCGATCAGGAGCTTTGCCAGGGGTCTTCTCACAGCCTTCCACGCCCGGCCAGACTCGGAGGTCGAACATGCCCTTTTTGAATTCGAAAAACTTTTTTAATCGTTCGATAATGTTGAGGTAACATTCTTTGCAGAGTTGTAACGTGCTGTGGGACTTGCCCATGTTTAAAGAGGTCTTATTTGATTATTGATTAAAAGAGGTTTAGGGTAAAATAGATATTGTTAAAGATTGCTTCTACTATTAAAGATTTTTTGCATGTGAGAATGGCTGAATTTTAGAATTTGATTATGTTTTTTAGTAGTTAACGAAACAATGCACTTCATTTTTAATTGTTAGAAACTGCACTTTTAATCACAACCAACAAAATATTAGGTGGTCAATTTTTTTCGCGAAATTATTTTATGCCAATATTTTTAGCGGGTCATTTTTTTTAACGCGCGCCTCTCCACGTCGATGTTGCAAGCACACTGAACTGACGCCTGCGATATTTTCCAGCCAATCGATACTTATGCCAATGTTCCTTTATATCAGGTCATAAACATAAATAAATATCCTATTACATATTCTTGAGATAACGTGAAAAAAACAACTGTATGGCAAGCTTGGCGCCTATTGAACTTGTGCATTCTTCCAATAAAAATGTTAATAGTTTTGATATGAAACAATAATATAAATATTAGCATAAATTAAGAGGTAGACATAATAAAAAAGTGATTTGTTTTTCTATTGTTGCTATGTTGTTTTTTATTGAAAACCGAATTTAAGCTTTTAACAAATCATATTTAATACTTTTTTCCTTTGAATTTAAAGTAGTTTGGTAACTTTCTAAAAGCAATTACAGCACAAGGAATTTCGGTAGACATTAGACTTTTAATAGGTTATGCGCCTAAACAACTAGGTGTAACCACGATTTATGACGATAATTTTACAATGTCAATCAAAATATGGCATATGACGGTAGGCAGTAGCTCCGGTGGCGGTCTTTTGTCGAATATCATTATTTGACATCAACATTAGTGTAGCCACACCAATGCACGCGGTAATTTAGGCCGCAATTTAATGCCATAATTATTTCGGTAAACGGGCGGTAGACGCTAAGGTAGTGTGGCCGTAGCATAACATAATAATATTACCAGCTTACTAATGTCCCATTATAATGAGTGAGTGTACTGCACTGCACTGGTCTAGGAAGAAACCCTGAGTATTGATCACCACGCTTGCTCAAGCCGGATTGGCTACCACAGATCTGCAATGTTCATTTTAAGTTCAGGTTTCAAGTGAGGCCTTAACCACTGGGTCATCACATCAGGACCCTACCATGGTGTTTACTATGAATTTAGCACACCGGAAATCCGTGGTAAACGTTATAGGCCCGACAAGGTAATTCGGCCAAACTGCTCATAACTCATGTTAGTAGGTTAATCATATGCAAAGGTGTATAAAAACATGTATTATGTAACCTTCGTTCATTTATATTCATGTTTGTAGGTTTGATACTGGTTTAGAATTAGAGTTTTTACGATAGTGATGGATGGCTTGTGCGAAAGATGAAATAGCCATGTCATCTTACTCTGCACCCCCTTTTAGGCAAAAGATGGTGCTGAGATGAGGGTTAATAGCGAAGTATGGAAGAAAATATGCTGCTCCGACTCCAACGACTAGAAAAAAGGGATGGGGCAAGAGAAGAGTGATAGATTGATAATCATGATGATGCAACGACTTATTGTCAGGCCAACGCTGTCCCCCCATAGGTAGGTACTTACAATTACCAATACACAATAATTTCAAAAGAGTAACCATTTCTTGCCGGTTTTTCTCCATAGGAAACGACCAACCCGAACCGTGCACCTTTTTGTCGACGTTTTATAAGTGCCCATGTAGGCCTATGTGAAATAAAATATTTTGATTTTTGAAGTACAAATGGTGTACATAAAAAAAATTAAAATGATTTGAAAAGAGTAACCCATGGAGTTCTTGCCGGCTCTTCTCTATAGGAAACGACCAACCCGAACCGTGCATTTTTTTTGTCGACGTTTTAGTACTTGTTCACGTTGGAACGCGCGGGCGCGGTGGCGGGTGCGGTCGCGAAGACGTGGCGGGTTCGTGTTCACATTGGCCGCCAGGCGTTTGCGCGGGTGTGACGTGTTGTTGCTTTGCCAAATCGGAGTTCTAGCCTGAACAGCACTAATAAACTCTTCTGTATTGAAAGACATGATGAAGACGCGCTAACGTTTCTAGCGACAAGTTCATACTGGTTGAACTTACCTGACGTCGCGAGTGAATCGCGCGCTCCGCCGCTAGTTCGACGTGAACACACACAAACATCTCACGCGTTTGATATTGACGCGAGCGGCGCGCGCGCGCCAGTCGCTAGCTTGCCCGCTACTTACACCGCACGTGCGTTTCGTACGTGAACACTTGGATATTACGCCATATGTTTGATATTTCGTGACCGCGCCCGCCACCGCGCCCGCGAGTCAACGTGAACAAGTACTTATATGAGTTTGATGGGCGAGTTCGATCAAAAACTTCGAACTTCTATAGAATTATTAAATTAAAAGTCTTACGCGGGACCTATGACATTATTACATCGATTGTTGATTTTGTGTGAGGAAAAGCTCCATGCATTTTTGTAACAATTTTTACTTACATTGTGGAACGCAAATAAAATGAATATGAAAATAGTAGTTGAAATATAGGGTATTCAGATCATAGTATTCAGATCATAGATCCGAATACCCTGATCTGAATACCCTATATTTCACAGTTCGACCATTCGAGTATCCCTATATTTCACTATTCAAAATGAAGGTTGCATTCAGAATTCTCTATTCAAAATGAATGTTGCATTCAGAATTCTCAATTCAAATTGAATGTTGCATTCAGATCGAAATGAGACTCTATTCAAGATCGTCTATTTAGAATACTCCAATGATAGATTTCTTACATTTCTAATTATTTACATTTTTCACTGAACTAAGTAATAGAATACAGGTAAATTTATAGCTTAGACATTCACACTTCGATTCATAAGTAGGTTTAACATTCTATTATCATTAATATCTACTAGGATCGTTCGTATCTTATCTTACTGACAAAACACTTTATTTTCTTCACACCATTTATTTAGGCAAAACACATTTTTTAAGGCACATACATATGATGCATACAACTTATGAACTAATACACTAAAGGAACATCCCTTCCAGTTTTCTTTTACAAGGATTGATAAAAAGTATTATTCAAATATGGTAGCAAGTCTTTGACACGTGAGTATATGTTATCATTGTGAATATCCTTCACAATATGCTGAACACATATTTCCGCACTGCACTGGCACATAGAATTACTTTGAAATTGGTTCGCATCGTAGATTTCGATCCGTATAACTTTAGCACCACCGATGGAAAATGTTTTGTAAAAACTCATTAACTCTTTCTTGTTTTCATTAGTTGTATTTAGTGTAGGTGGGGTTCTGCGTCGTTCATCCATATCCAAATAATTGATGGCTCTATCAACCATATCAGGATCTATCATTAATGGAGGTGAAATTGGTGAATAAACCCAGCTTGGTGTCTGAAACAGAACACATTATCGTTGCAGTACTGGTATTATTAAGGCCATAACATAATTCAGAGTATTTATTTTTTAAACTTGGACACTTACCGACATTGTAGAATTAGTAGCACACTAAAAGAAATAAAGAACTAAAGTGAAACTGTATCTTTTTATTTTTTATTTTATACTTATATGAAAATTTGTTGTAGCTGATCCAACCCAGTCAGGACTCAGGTGCAGAAATTGAATGATCGATTTTATTTTATTTTTTCCATTTATATATCTTTTAATTTTTATCAATAGAGTTCAAAGTCGTACGTTTTCTTTTTTGCTAGATTTTGATATCCTCGGACAAAATGGTATGGTGAAATTGAAACCTCAAGACATCTCGGCGCCAAACATTTTATTGTTTACCGTAAAGTTATATTGATAAAATAAATACTACTGTACGTTTGTTATTAGTATTATTTCATACATTTTATTTAGAAAATTCAGCAGGCAAAATCATCGTATGTTAGTAGTATGTCATTGATGATGACTTTGCAAAATTGTAATTATTTATATGGAGATGGATCAAAACAAAATAGCAAATCGACATACTATCGTTACTCCTGGTTTTGCCTACTATTATTATGTCGTTATTCAAACTTATATTTTTTAAAGTCACCTAAAATTAACTTAAAATTAACTACTGGTAGATATCCCGATACAGAATTGTTTGTATACTATAAATATTGCTTTTATTATTACAGCAAGACTGTAAAACTGTTTAAAAATCTATCAGTAGATCTTGAGTCAAAACAATAGTGATCATAGAAATGTTCGCTTAAAATAAAGGTTGATAAACACATCACAAAATTATAAGATAAAAAAGAAGCTTACTCTTATACCGAAATCTGAGATTCTGACTCGTCATATTTCCACTCCTCAACGTGTCTAGGAGTTACATGCGAGCGTGCAAACCGCAGCGTTTGTACCGCCGGCGTGGAAAATATTCAGCAAAAACAACAACCTACGAACTTTTTTCTAAGTACCTAAGTATGAAATTCCCCTATTTTTGATTTAAGTAAGTACCTACATAAGATTCAAAATCGCTTAACATTCGTCTTATAAAAAACGCTGTAAACTTAAAACCATAACCGCTACGATTTGTACGCTCGTGTACCCGTGTACACAATTGACAATTTTTGCAAGTATGCAGTTTTACAAATTTGGATTGAATGACGTGATTTTAGGGCTATAAAAACGCTTCACAAATGAGCCTCCGGTACAATTCCTCTCTGGAACGAATCCACTCTGCAAGGAATCAACGCTCCGAGCTCCCTAATCAAGCTAAGCATCAATCAAGTCTAAGCATCAATCAAGAATGTAAGTACCTATTCATAATCCTAGCTAACTATTGAATGGTTAGAGTAATGTATTAATTGATGTATTCGGTACACGCTTAGCTCAGAGACTGAGTGTTGCTTTTCTATGCTGCAGGTTCGATTCCTGCACATATAGAATGGTATGTATATTCATCTAATAAAAATTGTTTTTTAACACAGTCAGCGCAGAGGCTGACTGATCGATGTTTGTAAGCATTTGTGTCCTGGATTCGATTCCTGCACAAATCAAACGATATTACTATGTGTCAATTATTTATCTTCGTCATGATCACTTTTTTTTTTTTTCAAAATGTAGGAATTAGGAAGGAAACGGATTGATTGTAATGCACTATTTTTTTTTTTGTTCACAGGTCGGAACTACTCAACAACGACCTTTTCCTCTCCAGCGATGACTCTGATCAAGAAGTGAAGTCGAAGAGGAAGACAGAGGAAAGAAAAACGAAGCGAGAAAGGTCCAGCAAGTCGAGTGAAGATCAGCCATCAAGACCAAAAAAATCGAAAACGATCATTTCGCCAGTAACACTGCCAGCTCGAGTTACAGCTAAGGAATTATTCGGTGAAGACAGCGGTAATGAAGAAAGCGTCACCCCCACACCGAGATCCTGCAAAACTGGTAATATACCACCACTTTACTCATATTTTACAAGAAGGATGGCGAAGGGATATTCTCGACAGATAAGCGAGACTAAAGAGGGAAAATATTATGTAGAGGTGAAAATTTACAATACAGAAGAAATTAAAAAAATATTGCCTATAAATAGATGGCGCTCGGCCATAACTACCATCAAGACGAAACTAGATGATAGTAAAGAATCTTGGGTCCACTTAAAGGAGTTTGTTAAATCAACTCAAAATGATTTTAAAAACTGTGCCATCACCCACATGGGTGCCTATGATGTTTAACGTGTGTTTTTATTTGATTTTTTGTCTGTGAATATTTGCTTTTAATCTTTCTTTACATTGTATCTTCTTTTTAGTTGTTTTTTTAAATAATAATATGTCTTATTAATAATTGTTTTATATTTTATAAGTATGATGTTGTAGTATAAATAAATATTGTATTAGTAATTTCGTCATTGGATTTCTTTTTTTACAGTTACACACCTCAACAGCAAATCGAGATCTAGAAAGTCAATAACCTGTCATAAATGTAAAATTGAAATACCAAAAAATCAGTATTCCTATCATATGAGAACGAATATACACAAAGCAAATTGTTTATTGAATACCAAGTTCACAGATATTCATATTATTGCAACAGCATTCAAAAACAGATTAATGACATACAGATTGAATGTTACTCAGGAAGACGAGTACCTCGGTTTAGAGGCGTTCCTGGGTGATCATCTCATGAATATAACAGAATTGATAAATATGTCACTTAATGAACACAATTGCATAAAATTGAGTTTTGAATTGTTTGCCTTTTTTATGTTATCAAAATCAGACGAACAACAATTAAAGTCGTTTAATACCAAATATGAAATTATATATAAGAGCACTGATTTGAATGAATTATTAACCAGAGTAATAAATAAACTAAATAATAAATTAACCGAGTTCCAGCACTGTCAATCTGGTTGGACATTTGTTTCTATGAGTCATCTCGAAATTAATATAAACAAGTATTCCCCTATGAGAGGTGGGTCTTATATAGAACTGCCCTCAGATATTAAGCACTCGAAAAGTTGTATAAATATTAAAAATAATGATAATTGTTGTTTATTATGGAGTATAGTTGCTGGATTATACCCAGCTAAACATAATGTATGCAGAACAAGTTCATACCCTCATTATACCTCTGTTTTAAATATTGAGGGAATGTCATTTCCTCCTACGATAAATGATATTAAAACGTTAGAAAAAAATAATTCCAACATCAGTTTAAATATATATGGTATACAAAATAATATTGTGACTGGACCTCTTTATGTAACACAAAATAAAAGAAAAAATCATTTTAATTTACTTTATATCGAAAAAAAATCTATCGCACACTACTGTCTAATTAAAGATTTAATACGTCTAGTGCGACGTCAAGTGACTCGTTCTAAAGGAAAACTTTATTTATGTGATGCATGTCTACAACTATTTAGTAACGAAAATAGACACAAGACTCATAACTGCTCTAAGATTTTGACTATATTACCAGAAAATAAATCTGTACTAAAGTTCAAACATTATGAGAGGAAGCAAAAAATTAATTTCATAATTTATGCTGATTTTGAATGTATGTTAATAGACTGTAATGAAAGTAATTTAAATACTTTGAATACTCAGAAACTAAAAACACACCAACCTTCATGTTTCGCTTATTATATTTGTTGCGCACATAATGATCAATTAAACAAGTATGTTACGTATCGAGGTACAGATTGTGTGGAAATATTTGTTAAATATTTACTAGAAGACGTTAAATATATACATAAGATTTTAAGTAGTAAAAAGCCAATGACCCCATTATCAGCAGAACAAGAGATGGATTATCAAAATTCGAAGACATGTCACATATGCAAAAAATTATTATTGAATGATAAAGTCCGAGATCATGATCATATTACATCTGAGTATCGTGGAGCAGCGCACTCCCATTGTAATTTGATGTATAGAGTTTGTTCATTCATTCCCGTTGTCTTTCATAATTTGTCTGGATATGACTCACATTTATTCATTGAAGAGTTAGCAAAGTATGAAGGCTCTATTAATATAATCCCAAAAACTAAAGAAAAATACCTTTCAATAATAAAAGTTATAAATACAGAAAAAAACAATCACCCTATACAAATCAAATTTATTGATTCCTTTCAGTTTCTTAGTTCTAGTCTAGATGCACTAAGTAAAAGTTTATCAGAAGACGATTTTTCAAACTTATCAAGAGAGTTTACTGATAAAAAACAATTTGATTTAATGCGGAAAAAAGGTGTTTATCCATATGATTATATTGATTCGTGGTCTAAATTTGACGAGACGAAACTTCCCTTAAAGTATAATTTTTATAACAGTCTGTGCGAAAAACATATAACTAATGAAGAATATTTACACGCTCAAACAGTTTGGAATATTTTCAAAATAAAATCTCTTGGTGAATATACAGATTTATACATAAAATGTGATGTTCTTTTACTATGTGATATATTTGAAAAATTTAGAAAAACAAGCTTACATTACTATAAGTTGGATCCGGCTTATTATGTAACGTCTCCAAGCTTAAGTTGGGATGCAATGCTTTTATATACCGACACTGAACTTGAGTTGATAAGTGATTTACAAATGTACGAGTTATTAGAAAAAGGAATTCGTGGTGGACTAGCACAGTGTTCTCTACGTCATGCTGTAGCAAACAATAAATATTTACCACATTTTAATGAGTTTGAACCAAGTAGTTATCTAATATATCTTGATTGTAATAATCTATATGGCTATGCTATGATGAAGAAACTTCCTATTAAAGAATTTAAGTTCTTGAGTCTGAAAGAAATTAGCAAGTTTGATGTAAATGATGTGTCAGATGACAATGATTATGGATATATTTTGGAAGTAGATTTAAATTATCCAAATTATTTACATTCCAAGCATAAAGACTTACCTTTCGCAGTTGAAAAAATAGTACCTCCTTATGGAAAATCAGTAAAATTGGTTGCAAATCTCTATGATAAGCAAAATTATGTAATTCATTATGTTCACTTGAAAGAATGTTTGAAAAAAGGTCTGGTTTTAAAAAAGATTCATCGTATACTAAGCTTCAGACAAGAATGCTTTCTCAAAAAATATATTGATCTGAATACTAGTCTTCGTCAAAATTCCAAAACTGCGTTCGAGAAGGACTTTTTTAAATTATTGAATAATGCCATATTCGGAAAAACTATCGAAAATAAACGCAAGCAAGCCGATGTAAAATTAGTAACGAAATGGACAGATAACAGAAATAAAACAAATAAGCATCTTGACGCTGAGAAATTGATATGTAAACCAAATTTAAAAAGTATATCAATTTTTTCAGAAAATTTCGTAGCTGTGGAATTGTACCGTGAAAAGGTCGTTTTAGATAGACCTATTTATATTGGATTTACCGTTTTGGAATATTCGAAGCAACATTTATACCAATTTCATTATGACGTTATTAAAAATAAATACGGAAACAATGCTGAGCTGTGCTATACAGATACTGATAGCCTATTATATTTAATTTATACAGATGATTTTTATCATGATATGCATGATGATCTTACCAAGTTTGATACCAGTAATTTTGGAATAAATAATCCATATCACATACCGCAACTTAATGCTAAAATTCCTGGATTATGGAAACATGAGGTTGGTGACGATTTAATTACAGAATTTACTGGTTTAAGAGCTAAATTATATTTTATAAACAGTTTGAAGACTGAAATTAAAAAAGCCAAAGGTGTTTCTAAGTCTGTAACTTGTAACCTAGAATTGAATGATTACAACAATGCACTGCTGACAAATAAAGCGCATAGATGTAAAATGAATATGATCAAATCAATTAAACATGTTTTATACACTCAGCAAGTAGATAAACAAGTTTTAGAAAGAAACGATGACAAAGTTCAAGTATTACAGGACCAAATTCATACATTACCCTGGGGGCATTGTGATTCTATGTTTGTAGATTATTCCAGTGATGTGTAATCTGTAAATGTGTATTATTTTGATTACCAATAGTAAACAATTTTACGCTGTTTGCACACAAATTAGATTTAAACATTTACTTTGTTGTAAGTACCTACTAATATAAAATTACTGTTTAATAAATGTCTAATGTGTAATAACCATGTACGTTTTATTTTAATTTCCATTTACACAATATTCCTCAAGTTTTACTTACAAGTTCAGAATTAATTAATATAAAAATAAAACATACCGCCTTTTAGTCAAGAAGTATATATACTCAGGTCATTTATTATTACCTCACATTTCACAATGAAGTTCGTCAAGCAATCACAGACTTTAAAAGTCAATAATATAAAATTAGAAAACCATTCACAAAAAGTGAGACACAGCACACTCTTGCCTAACACTATCAGATGTATTATATGTGGTCCATCTAACTGCGGAAAAACTAACATAATGCTTAATTTACTATTACATGAAAATGGAGTAAAATTCAAGAATATTTATTTATACTCGAAGACAGTTTTCCAGCCGAAATATTGTTTTTTAAAACAAGTCATCCGTTGCATACCCAATGCAAACTTATTTATCTTCCATGATAATAAAGAAGTTCTACATCCTAATGATGCCTTAACCAATTCAATTATGATTTTCGATGACGTCACATGTGAAAATCAAATAAATATTCGTAACTACTTCGCAATGGGGAGACACAAACAGATAGATTGTTTTTACTTATCACAAACCTATTCCAAAATACCTAAGCAACTAATACGAGATAATGTTAATCTTTTGTTAATCTTTAAACAAGACGACATAAACTTAAAACATATATACAATGAACATGTAAATACGGATATGGAGTGGCTTCAATTTAAAAAACTTTGTTCTACTATATGGCAAGATCGGTTTGATTTTTTATTAATAAATAAAGATTGTTCTCTAAATGAAGGTAGATATAGACGAGGGTTTGACATATTCGTAACTTTTGAAAATACGTAATATAAACCATATTACTGTAAAAAAATGTTCAATCTTAGTCTACTACCTCTATATAACGGTTGGATATTGTCGGGAATCATTATGGAGGTCAATATAAAAGAACAATTGATAAAATCGGTAGATAGTATAAAAAATAAAATTAAAACAATACAAAATGCAGAAGATGTCGATAATTTAAAATTTAAGAAACTTTTCAAGCCAATAACAGATCCTCTAGAGACCTTAATTAAAGTTAATGATAAGAATAGAACCATATTGGGTACGCGTAAAGGTGACGATAATACAATGAGAAGATGTAGCTCATCCATAGATTTTGAAAATTTTAAAGAATTTATAGAGAAATATTCAAACGATGATTCTGAATCCTATAACTGCACAGGTAATGATAGCGAGAACGATACATTTATGTCACTTAATAAAGAAGATATGATTGAAATCTATGATAATAACATGAATGTACCATTTGGAATTCGAAGTGAAAACAAAAATTTGATGATGGGGAACTCTAAAGTATCATTTTCTTTTACAAACAATGTTAACGATTCCCTCAAATCAATTATAGCCACAGTGAATGACAAACATTATGAAATAACTCCTGGACTAAAAGAACTTTTACTACGTAATAGACCTGACCTCAGTCTGGTAACTGAAACTGATAAAATGGTTTACAAAGATATGCTCAGTAATACAAATGCTCACAAACGCGATTTTAATCCAAACGGTCAATTAAAAGGTGACAAAGGTTTGAAATACCGTCAAATCATTAAACCATTATTTTCTGAAAAAAATTACGTTCAACATGCAGAACAAGTCATTCAGTCAAAAAGTGGTGGCTACTTACCTAAATTGAAAAAGAAGTATAAGAGTAATACAGATTATGTTTATTGGGATGACCCTAATGAATTAATCGATAGATTACGACTGTTAATTGCTTCAAAAAACGCCGGTAATACTAATCATGACAATGAAATTATATCAATTGTTGAAGAGTTAAAAGAAGCTGGTGTTATAAAAGAATAAAAAGCATTGTAGCTTATTTTATACTTAGTTATTTAAAGCGTGTAGACCATGAAGGTTCATACAAAACAAACATCGGTGTCTCTTAACGAAATAAGCTCAATCATTGAGAACATAGACAAATCAACCGAAACCGAATGTTGCAAAAATACTAGTAAATTCAAAATTGAAATATTAATGAAAATAGAACAATTAAACAAATTAATTACTAGTTTGAATATAAGATTAAATAAAGTTGAAAACACCATTGAATTAAAAGAAATTGCAGGGAAGTTAAGCAAGCATTATGAGCAAAATAGACGTCATAAATGAAATCCATAAAAATGCTAGAGTTAATTTTCCAAGAAGAAATGTAATTCTTAAAGATATAGATGACCTTTGGCAAGCAGATTTGATGGATATGCAAGCAATATCAAAAGTGAATGCGGGTTTTAAATACATACTGGTGATTATAGATACTTTTTCAAAATATGCTTGGGCAATTCCACTAAAACAAAAAAATAAGCAACAGGTATCAGAAGCATTTAAAACAGTAATTGAAAAAGGACGTGTCCCAAAAAATTTACAAACCGATCTTGGGAAAGAGTTTTATAATGATCAATTCAAAAGTTTGGTTAATAAGTATAATATTAATCATTATTCTACTTATTCTACTAAAAAGGCCTCGATTGTTGAAAGATTAATAAGAACGTTAAAGAATAAATTATACAAGGAATTTAGTTTGAATGGAAATTATAAATGGTTTAACGGTATTTTAAATAAAAAGTTACATGAATACAATAATGATGTACACAGAACTGTCGGTCAGCCACCTGCTTCAATAAATCAAAGGAATAAAACAAATATACTGCAAAGATACTTAGACGCAGCTCAGTCCCGAAAAAAAGTGGAGTGTAAGAAATTTAGTGTAGGAGATTTTGTGAGAATAAGTAAATATAAAGGATGTTTTGATAAAGGTTATTATCCAAACTGGTCCACCGAAATATTTAAAATAAAAAAAATCCAAGAAACAAATCCAACTACTTACTTAATAGAAGATGTTAGATGTAGACCAATACTAGGCGCATTTTATGCACAAGAACTTCAGAAAACACATCATCCTGACATATACCTCGTTGAAAAAGTTTTGAAACGAAAAGGAAAACAAGTATACGTTAAATGGTTGGGGCTGCCGACCAGTGAAAATAGCTGGATTGATAAATTAAATGTATTATAACTACTGACTGAACGATATTTAAGCATTTTACAAATAATTATCTATTCACTTCCACTTTGTTCTTATTGCAATAAAGACATAAAATATAATTCAATTTTATGTAAAAACAATTCTTAAAAAAAAAATAACAATGAAGAAAGCACGAAGTACAAGCAATAAACAAATGGCTGGTTTATCATCTGTCAAAGTAAGATCTGGAGCGGGTTTTAGAAAAACACTGAAAAATATTGTATCACATACCAAAAAACACATCAAGAAACTAAAACCTACCACTAAGAAAGCATTAATGGAATTAGCCTGCGCTGCAGCTCGAGAATTTGCATCTGATTTACCCATAAAATTACCCAGAATTATACCAGTACCTAAAACTGGAGGATTTCTTCCTTTAGTGCCAATATTTGCTGGTTTATCTGCCGCTGGGAGTTTGGCTGGGGGTGCTGCTGGGATTGCAAAAGCTATTAATACATATAAAACAGCTAAGAAACAGTTGCTTGAATCGGAACGTCACAACAAGCAAATAGAAGCTTTAATGATTGGAAAAGGATTACATCTTAAGTCGTACAAAGAAGGTTTAGGAATTTATGTTACAAAGAAAAAAAACTAAATTGTCGGCTACCCAATAGAGCTTTAACTAATATTGATATATTGAAGCATTCAAATAGTATCCCCTTCTTTCGAGGTGTATTTATGAGAGATGAATTACCAGATGACCCATTACCATTAGAATGTGGAGTGATTAATCTTGATATTTCTAAAAACTCTGGCACTCATTGGGTAGCCTATGCCAAAATATACGATCACATTGAATACTTCGACAGTTATGGTAACTTAAAACCACCCAAAGAATTTATAAAATATTTAGGAAACAATATTCAGTATAATTATGAAAATGTACAACATGATCACTTGTATAATTGTGGGCACTTATGTTTAAAATTTCTTAAGTTATTTTGGAAAAGTAATAAAGGAACATATTAATTAATTAAGTGATTTTTTATTTCTTACGACTCCTTTCGTTAAACAAGAAAAATATAAATGACGTTGCTAGTTCATGCACGTGCATTCTTCGGTTGTTGGTGATAACCATCACTAGTGAGAGTTGGAAAAGTATTTAATTATTATTTAAAGTAACCTCCTCCGTTTTATTCGTACTAACCATGCTAGTTCTTAATAAAACTCCTAGTGAGAGAGGGAAATATAACATAAGACTACCAATATCCAAAGAAGTGAGACGTGCCGGTGCAGTGAAAATTAAAAAAGTTTCAAAGGAAAACAAAAGATTTCTTCAAGACATTGGTTTTAAAATATAACATGCTTCAAATTACAGATTTACCGCAATATGAGACCTCTATTGAGGCTTATGAGATCCATAGCTACAATCCATATAACAATAGCTTTAAAGAAAATGATGAAATTAGAATACCCATACAACAGCAAGATTTATATGTATTGCCATCAGGTAGTTCCATTTATATAGAAGGATATGTAAATGTGTCAACTAGAGATGCAGCGGGAAAATTAATAAAAAAAGATGTCGACTTTATAAACAATCCAATTTCATATTTGTTTCAAGATATTAGGTACGAAATAAATGGTGTTGAAATCGATCGCATTAAAAATGTTGGCATTACAACAACCTTAAAATCGTATGTCTCTATGAATGAAGGTGAAAGTAAAGCTGCAGCAGTCTGGGGATGGAACTTAGGTGGTACGAAACTAAGAAACGGATATTTTAGTGTTATCGTGCCATTGAACAGAATACTGGGATTTGCAGAAGATTATAACAAAATAATAATCAATTGTAAACATGAACTTATATTACAACGAAGCAGCTCAGCATTGAACTGTGTGCTTATAGACAAAAATGATAACGTAGAAATGGACATACAAAAGATACAATGGCGTGTGCCGCATATTAAAGTTTCTGATCGTAATAAATTGTTATTGCTTAAAAGCCTGGAGAGAGATCGTTCTATACAGATAGCATTTAGAAATTGGGATTTGTATGAATATCCATTACTACCAAAAACAACGAAACATTCCTGGTCAGTAAAGACAACTTCCCAGCTAGAAAAACCGAGGTTTGTTATATTTGGTTTGCAAACAGCTCGAAAAAATAATAAAACTAGAAGTTCTTCGATATTTGATCACTGCAATGTAAACAATATTAAATTATATTTGAATTCTCAATACTATCCGTATGACTCACTTAATTTGAAATTTGATGAAGGTAAATTTAGTATATTATATGAAATGTATGCTAATTTTCGTCAGTCGTATTACAACTTAGGCATTGATCCATTGCTTAGCTTAAACCAGTTTAAAGAAATTGCTCCACTTTTTGTGATTGACTGTTCAAGACAAAACGATTCACTTAAAACTGGACCAGTTGACGTGCGATTAGAAATTGAATGCTCTGAAGATATTCAAGATAATACAACTGCCTATTGTTTAATAATAAACGATCGACTGTTCGAATACAAGCCATTAAGTAATATTGTGAGAAAACTATCATGAATGTCATCGTAGATGTTCAAGGGTTTAAGAGTGAAGGAAACGAGTTTATTCCAAAAGAAATAGCAATAATGTACAAAGGACATATACAAGTACTGTTGATAAAACCACCACGGCCATTTTATGATTTGACGAAGAAAGAACGGTTACAAGTGGCTTGGATTGAAAAAAACAGAGGAATAAACTGGGACGAAGGCTTTGTACCATATTTTAATTATAAAGCAAACTTTGGCAATTTTTTTAAAAATAAATCTATATTTACTAAAGGAAACGAAAAAGTGTTATGGTTAAAAGATATATTCCAAATTAATAATGTATACAATTTAGAAAGTAAAAACTGTCCAAGTTTGGTAACATTATATAGCAATTATTCAGATTCATCTGAGATTATAAGTTGTCTACATCACACCAATATATGTGCCTTAAAAAATGTGTTTTGCCTAAATAAATGGTGTGAAGAAAATAAAGTGTTTTGTCAGTAAGATAAGATAAAAACGATCCTAGTAGATATTAATGAATATAGAATGTTAAACCTACTTATGAATCGAAGTGTGAATGTCTAAGCTATAAATTTACCTGTATTCTATTACTTAGTTCTGTGAAAATGTAAATAATAGTAATGTAAGAAATGTATCATTGCTTTTATACCAGTACCTAAAACTGATAAAATGATGTGTACAAAATAATATTTTTATAATTATGTAGAAATAAATATTTAAACCTGACCTATATGTTTTATTACTTAAACACTAACAATATTAATACAACTGTTAACAGCCTGCCAACCGCATGTAATAGTTCGACATCGAGAGCAGTTCATAGAGCAGTTCATACTGAACAGCTTGTTATAATGAGCAGTTCATATTGAACTGCTCTGTTTATTTACACACACGAACGTATGTAGTTGATGAGTATGCTACACTACTACTATACAGGATTTTAATTAAAAAAAAAATGTTTTTTGAATAGGCAACTCTAGAATATTGTTACTAGACCATTTTAAGACTTGACGAAGAAAGGATGGTTACAAGTGGCTTGGATTGAAAGTACGAGGTATAAACTGAAATGAGCATTTTGAATAATTATTAAATAAAGAGGTTACAGAGGAATAAACTGAAATGATTTACTGGAATAATCTTATAAATCGAAGTGTGAATGTCTAAGCTATAAACTGACCTGTATTCTATTACTTAGTTCAGTGAAAAATGAAAATAATTAGAAATGTAAGAAATCTATCATTGAGTATTCTAAATAGACAATTATGAAAAGATGTCTCATTTCGATCTGAATGCAGCATTCATTTTGAATAGTGAAATATAGGGATACTCGAATGGTCGAACTGTGAAATATAGGGTATTCAGATCAGGGTATTCGGATCTATGATCTGAATACTATGATCTGAATACCCTATATTTCAACTACTGAAAATAGTCGATAGTTAATCGCTTCCTCGTCGGTGATGGGACAGGTGTCTATTAGACATGCATATTGTTATTAGAATTAAATTGCAATAAAATTAATTGTACTACTAGGCGAGTGACATTGAAAATATATGACTTAGCAGGGTAACACCCATAATTTTATTGTTTAAATTATTTACATAATTAAGGTAGAACAAGTCTAGACTTTAGGCTAGTTGCTTTGTATTTCAAATTACTTTTTTCTTATTGCAGGTGTTTCTAGGTCATTATGATGTCATTTTATTGGTGTAGGCGGGAATATGACAGAATATGATTAATAAATTATATTAAACCGGTCGTTTGCGTTTTTTGGTCACGTTTATTAAGGCCGGAGGATGAAGCTAGAACACTTTTTAGAATATTGTTCGACTTTTAGCAGCAAATTGGTTAATCGCGAATAAGTTTTTCAAAGGGAGTGGTTCTGCGTCCGAAACTAATAAAGTAATCATCATCTGCCTAGCCTTTTCCCAACTATGTTGTAAGTAGTCGGCTTCCAGTCCAACCGGATGCAGCTGAATATCAGTATTTTACATGGAGCGACTGCCTATCTGGCCTCCACAACCCAATTAGTACTGGGTAAGACTGGTTGTCAGACTTTCGGGCCACTGACTACCTGTAACGACAAAAGATCTACAAATGACACCCGGGACCAACGGTTTAACGTGCTTTCTGAGTCGCAGAGGAAACTCGGTATGAATCGGCGGTTACCCATCAACGGACCAACCTAGGCAAGCGCGACTTAACCTGAGGACGACCCAAGCGGTTGTTATTATTTAGCCACGAGCTCCTAAAAGTAATAAAGTATGTAAATTGCAACTTAATCCCAATCTTTAACCGTACTTAACTCTTCAACGGCCGCGTTTGACAATCTAACACTGGGAGGGCAAATCACAAGCAGCTTTCAAAGACCACAGATTCAATTTATTTATCGCTAAGTCGTAATAAAATGGCGGATGGCTTAATAGTGATGGAATAAACCTGCCGAAGTAACATACTTACCAATCCGTGGAATAGTCGTAAATTACAAAATAATTGATAACTAATTGCACTAAGTAATTGAATAAGCTGATAATGATAACCTATCCAATTAACAGGTTCAGTCAAACAGGCAGAGTACCGTCACCTAGTGTGGATAGTGTTCAATTTTCCATTGCATACATTACTCAGAGCATTAAGTGAGATATTAGAGTAGAAGACGAAAGTACCGATATATGAACTGTGTGATGGTACAGCTAGAAAAACTTTTAGGTATGCAAAAAAATTAATCGACTTCCAAAAAAACACTACTAACTTTACTTTCGGAAGTCGGTGACTTTTGTTTGTTTCATTGACTTTTTTGCCACCGACTTCCGAAAGTAAAGTTATTAGTGTTTTTTTGGAAGTCCGTTAATTTTTTTTCAAAAGGTTTTTTTACTTTTGAATTTTTTGTTGTGGTATGATGGTATCTCACACAGATTCTTGTCGAGTATTCATTTTCCATTGTTATTAAACGTTCTTAGCAGATCATCCACATAGACATGAAACAAAATATGTATTGCTAGCTGTGCCCCGCGACCTTCGCGCGCTTGATATTATTATATAAGTATTACCTACTTCCCTATTTGAATCGGATTTGTTAACAACTTCAAGGGTTTTTCTCACGGAAGCCTCTACCTTTTCTATAATAAAAATCTGTCCTTATTACATTAGCTATCTGCCAGCAAAAGTCCAGTCAAAATCGGTCCAGCGGTTTCGGAAATTAGACGGGAATAAAAAGTACTACTATACTTTCATGCATTCAGTAAAAAGCTTTTCAATTTTATCATTAACACTGAAAGCGGGATATTTGCGCCGAAATATCGGGAACTCAAAACAAATAGTAAACATGGTAAATATCCCGTTTCCGTGTTAAAAATAATGTTAGTGACCACTGACCATGTCAGTTTAAAAACTTCTTATGTATTTGTATGGATAGAAGATAACTCATAAAATACCCAAGCAAAGTGAAGGATTCAATTAATATAGGACCACCGCACGACCGCACGAGCTTCCTCTACCAAATGAAAAAAGAATCAAGTAAATCGGACACCAGTAATCACGGAGTAATGAGGCAACAAACAAAAAAAAATGGGAAAGATCAAGACAATGGTGACGAATGTTGAATGGTCAAGTGGAAGACTGTCCAAAGCGAAGATTGCACATGAATTGCAACTGCATTGAAGAATGACTGAAGACCTTATAGTCTGGGTTATCATGCCCTTATCTATTGAGAAAGGTCTCCATATATAAACAATGATATCACTAACATGTTTCTTTTATAAGAGGAGCATTATAAGGCAGACGCCGTAGACAAAGCTTGTTGTAAGTTAAAACTTACTTTCAAGGTACTAAAGAGCAATATCATTCGCGTTTGAAGACTTGGTGGATGTGGTGCTCACGCCGGGAGCAGCTAACACTGCGTTACCGTGCTTCGGCGGACATAGAGGTGAAACTAGTAGCTCAGTTCTGGCATGGACACACTAAGAAGAAGTGCAATCGGGTTAGCGTCAGAGCATTTGAACCGTACTCGAATTCAGATCGGATTTCTGTGGCAACGTTCGTACTTAACTTTACACTATAAGCAGCTAATCATAAAGTGTTGATTCAATGTCGTCATACAATCCTCTGAAGCACCTGTCCTACTGCCGGCGGTTAGCGTAAAGCGAGCTAGCCAACTTGAAACGAGTTGTTTTGTTCGACAGAGTTCTCGCCGGAGCTGTGAACAGTCGGCAACCGACTATACTATCTATACAAGTAAATAAAATTGAAGTGTCTGTTGATATTTTAAATAACAGATTTTTACTTAATGCATTGAAATATTACGGTACTGATAACAAAACCCTTTTTTTTTATTCTGTTTGTTCCGGCTAATCTCCGAAAGAGCTGGACCGATTTTGATGGAAATTTAACTGGCAGATAACTGATGTTATAAGGAGTAACTGGGGTTACTATAATAAATAATAATATTAAACTTTATATTTTATTTTAGAAAAAGGATTAGGGTTCTGGGCAAAAACATAAAAGCCATGAAATTGTTAACAAAAACCGATTTAAAGAGAGAAGTAAATTAAAAAAAAATAGTTTCACGAAGACTATGGTCGCGGGCAATAGGTATCATGTTACGGACAGGGACCAAAACTCTTTTATACGTTTCCTGAGCGAGCTCCCTTGTCGGCAGTAAAACTGGTGCCTTATATTGTAAAAATTAGTTGAACTGACCTGTCTCAACATGCCATGTTTCCCGAACAGCGAGATAGTGGTCCCTCCGACGACCATGACCTTGCCAGGCCCAGCGCAGTCGTAGATCGTCATAGCTAGCGTGGCGTTGCGGGGCAGGTCGCTGAAGTACACGGGCAGGGTCACCCATTCGTTCCAACTGAGGAGAGAGGTAAGAGCAGGTATATGAGAAAATTGTGTAATACAGCTTCTTTGAGTGTTCTAAAGGATTTGTCTGCGCTATACTTGCGCCTGATGGTTTTTTGATACCACCAACTTGGACATTCAAGTGGTGCTATAACCGTTACAAGTTTTTAACATTTCTCAGTCCAGAATCTGTACACGGGTGCGTCGCCACGTAACCTCGTAAATTCTATTGTAATAATTCTAAAGTTGAGATTAAAGATTTATTATTTATTAGGGAGGTTTTCGCTATTAAACTTCCAAATGTCCACTATCAGACAGATTCGTTACGATTCATTTGCATCACGCCCACTGGCTATCCCAGCTGTAAGTCACGTATTGTGAGGACGTCTTAGACATCCAAATGCCTTCAAAGATAAAAAAGCGATGTCACGACACTAAAAAATCCTCATAAAAAAGCATCATCTCTAGCTCGTAGCTAAATATTAACAGCAACACTCGGGTTGATCTTCAGGTTAAGCCGCGCTTGCCTAGGTTGGTCCGTGGATGGGTGACCACCCATTGCATACCGAGTTTTGTCCGTGCCTCGTAAAGCACGTTAAGAAGGTGGTCCCGGCTATCATTTGTAGATTATTGACAGGCCTACAGGTAGTGGCCGGAAAGTCTGACAGTCTTATCAAGGGGTATCTATCGTATTTAACCAGTACTAACTGGGTTGTGAAACTCAAATAGGCACGTAAAATACCGGTATTTAGTTGCATCCGGTTAGACTGGAAGCCGACCCCAAAATAGTTGGGAAAAGGATAGGCAGATGATGATTAAAAAATCCTCTGAAGGTGCTTCTTGGTGAGAGACCAGTATGGTCTATTGTCCGATTTCTGTCAAAAATACTTTCAACTTCCCGGCAGCATAAATTGAAGCCATTGTGTGATTTCTCATGATCAACACTGTACTGTGACATGGCAACTCTTGTACAGGAAACACTAAATTGTATCACTAGGCCAGGAAATGGTCAATAGGATAATATATCCTTTTCAATCAGATGATCTGTAACACTTGTAACATTGCTGTTATAACCCCTTGTACATGTGCGCTCTTTCATGAATGCTTCCATACAATACAGGATTGCATGCCGTCAAGTCAACGCAATCGCGTCTTTCCTTTGATCTTCAACATCTTTAGGGACTGGGGCTGGTCTGAAAAAGCTTTTGTCCATGCAATAAAAGCAAAATAGACTTAATTTCTTGAATTGACTGTGCTGAACTAAATGTGACAGTGACAAATGTGTTGATACTTGATCCACTTAAGCCGATCCTATTATGGGTAATGTGTTAACTACCTCAAACGCACACTCTTTCATGCAAAATTGATTTTTCACGTGTGATTGAGCGAGTGTCTAAGCCATCTAAAGTATGTTAGGATACATACTTTAGATAGCTTAGACACTCGCTCAATCAATCTAGCAAGGTTTTGAGATGTTAACATTGCCTTGAAAAAATGTATTGTTTCAGTAAGATGATATTTATGTACCCATTCTGTTTGTTTGTACCCATTTTTGATGTAGGCTTGCGGTGCTGATAAAGTTTATGTAGATTCAAAGATTTGGTATTTAACATAAAGTTTATCGAAATGAAAAGCAACTTTTAAAAAATAACTTACTTCCACCTATTACTAAAAGACTTGTAGGAAGTGGTGACTGGCAGCGCCAGAGGCTGACCATCACTCAGTATCTGACAGGTCACATACAAGTCTGAACATCCTTCTTGGTAGAGCCCGGAGAACTTGAGCATGGGGTCTGATAGCAGCTTGTCATATTCTGGTTTAGCACGCTTGCCTTCCAAAGTACCACTGAAAAGAGTAGGTGTGATCATAGAAACAAGTAATGCAGTTCTGATTCTCAGTCAGGGGGTTGTCTTACCTTTGCAACACATTCTTTCTAGTATTTCTGCTATTTTGTTCCCCATCGGTTACTCTATTGACTAGTGCTATTAAGAGTGCATATAGAATGTGGTATATGTTTACTCCAAAAATATCTTGTGAGTTCTAAAGTTAGTAGTTAGTATCCAAAGTTTTGGGTAGTTTGAGTTGACTCAAAATTCTCAAACTGGTTTTTAGTGATTATGATTAAGTACCTAAACAGGAGTCCCAAGAAATATGACACAAGGGCAGTAATTGGATTCTTTAAAGCCTTATCAAATACATCAAAGTAGTAATTAGATAATCAACAGGAAAGGCCTTTTGCTACTTTAATAAACAGTTCTCAACATATTTATACTGTACAATTATTGTTAACTATTGATTCTTTAAGATAATGTTATCTCTTTAATTAAAGTATCAGGAGATCAGTCCTCATCAAGACAATGCTTTATAAAGTATACATACTTAATACTGATAAGATTACTAACATATTGGTTATCTGATTCTAAGATTCAAATGCTTGTGCATTGAACTGTTTAGTATTCGAAAGAATGGAATTGGCCATTTCGCAATACATACAATGAAAGCAGTTGTAATAAAACACGTAATTATATAGTAAGTAGATATTGGAAAACTAAATACACAATGGAATCCTACTTACATCTTTATCTCCACTTTGTGATCCAAAGAGGAACTATACACATAGTAAAATTTATCATCTATCTCGTTCATATTGATTTTATTAAAAAATAAATCCAAGATTTAATAATAACACAGCTGTTTCTGCTATTTTATTGTTATCAACAATTTTTATTTTTATTTTCAGTAACGTCAAATGTCAAATCATGGCCATAATTATTTTTACTTTTTTTTTTATTTACCCCGAAGGGAATAGGGCCATAGTCTTTTGGCCCCTTTGCCTAGTCTTACGTCCAAATTCCAATCATAGCCACAAATTATAAAAGTTAGCTCAGTTTTGGGCTGATACAATTTAGATTGCCATCGATACGCTAAGAAGAAGAAGAATTATAAAAGGATTATCTTTTGCAGGTTGGACACCAAGACTTTTGTGACTGAAGAGAGCTTGATCCATGACATAATAATTTATACAATAAAATAATATGTAATGGCTGGCTTGATATTTTTTAGTCATTCCCGAACGCATTTTATACCACTGGCAAGTGAACAATCCAATAAACGTCACTGTCAAAGTCCAAACCAGCTGTCAAGCACAGAGTGGTGATGTGTTTTATAAATTTGCCGATACAATTTCGCTTGCAAATAAATACCTCGTGTTATACGATAATTCCTGAAATATCAGGCAACTAAATACATCGTTGGTAGCTTGCTGATAAATATACAGGTATCTCATTGGTCTTCTAAACAAAACTGTCCCAAAAAATACAGCCAAAATCTTCTTTGTTTATTTTGAGTTGATTTCTCAATTATTTTAGTTTCAGAACGATGACGAAGTTACTGGAATGGGTTTCAGTGCTTTCAGCATTCTTCGCCGTATGGTATTCCTTAATCGGCGGTTACGTTAAGCACCCATGGATTGAGAAAAACATGAATTTGTTACTTGTGTCACCTATAGTATTCGTGTTACTTTTTGGCCTTTACGCCGTGACTGTGATACTGTACCGAGTATTTACGTTCAACAACTGCGAGGAAGCGGCCAAGGAGCTACAGGAAGAAATAAAAGAGGCTAGACAAGACTTGCAAGACAAGGGACTAAAATGGTGATTTTTGTCATACCTGATTAGTAATATCTAAGTATAGAATTTGAATAAGTAATTATATTTTGTTTATTTTATTGTGTCTTTTCATTGAAGTGACCTTATGTTTACTTACACAGGTAAACCCAGACATACTCAATGTAAATAGTTGAAGGTTTTGTTCTGTACAAGCTCGCAACAACAAGATAATTTATGCAAGTTAAGATCAAAGTCAATTTGTGAAGACATCACAAACTGAATTGTATGCTTTCTTCAGGAAACTCATCAACATTTTCCTGCCCTAATCATAATTTATTTGGGGTTGGTTTCTTCAGGAAACTATGTTTTAATAATTTGCAGGAGTTCTGAAATAGGACTTTGCAGGAAAGAAAACACAATTCAATACTTTATAGGTATCTTTATTAAGCTAATTAATTAAAATTATTTGCATACAATATTTACAATTGATATTTAGTTCCACAGTAATATCTGACTGAAAATTTAAAAAAAAGTTTAACTAAACTTATTAGTTTCCCTTTATTCATTTTTTAACATATTATTTACATTTTTAAATATTTTTATTAACAAAAATTAATTAAAAAAAAACCTTTAAAAATATAGAAAATCGTAGCCCACTGGCATCGGGAACAGGGTCCGAGCTAATTTATTATTAGGTTAACAAAGACTTAAAAAAATTACAATATGCATACTATTGTTTTATTAATTTATTTAAACATATAAATTAATATTTGATAAATTGCTGATGTAACAACAAAAAAAACCACAATTATATTTGGTAAACAATTGGGTCTTATTATCTATAGTTTAAAGCTGTCATTCTTAATAATTATGTATGCAAAATATACAACCAGCAAAATATCACATACCTTTATTTCATAGTTTTAATTTTCAGTTTGTTGTTGATGGTGCAAAGAAGAGAAAATCTTGCTCCTTTTAAGAAAACATAACTCTTTTAAATAACTTTTTTTTGTTAAGTATACAATTTGGCTTAACATTTGAATTTTTTTTTAGTAAAAAGTCAGCCGAAATCACAGCACTTACAATTTATTGTGTAAAACTTTAAATGGTGCAGAAATATTCATGCAATATTTGATACATTTTATTAGTATGGCACTCTTCTATTTCATCGTCATTATAAGCAAGATGTGACTCAAATATTTTTAATTATAGGGACGCGGCTCAAAATTCTAATAATATGAATGTGTTTTGAATAGCTTTAATTTACAGAAGTAAAAGTCTTGTATTTTGGCCGAAGCTTTTATAAATAAGTAATAATTATATTGGAGGTATTATTGATTTATAAATCGTGAAGACTTGTGGGAATTCTCATCATGTTTTCTAATTAATATTCTAAAAGATGTTCCCCTAACTTCATTGCCATTTTTAAAATGAGTAATTACAATTAAATATTTAATTTTTAATGATTTTTCTACCTACATGAGAATATACTCAACTAATATGAATAAAATGATAAGCAATATTAGAAATGATAAATATGCGTGTTAATTAATGCACAAATTATTTATAATAACTACTACTCTTTGTTGGACAAAATATATATTTTTTAATAGAAAAACTAAATACTTAATCATTAATGAGGGTGATTAGTACAAGGACATTACCCATTTTAATGAGCTAAATAAATTATTATTCTACTATAGTTCCCTAGTTCTGATCCCTCACTTCCGTGAACTACCCCATATTTATAATAGTACTAACTATAATATACCTACCACTTGAATGTGTGACTAACAATAATAAAATAATCTCAATTCCTTTTATTTTTTCAATGATTTCATATTGAGTCAGCTGTCGCTTCCATTATCTTGCTAGCGTTCAAACAAAATGAAACTACGACGAAATCGTATCGTCTGTTTCGGAGCTACGATGCCAGAGACAGACAGTCACTTTAAACCTTTAACTCAACGTTTTTTCATAGTAAAAAAGCTTAGGCCCGTTTTCACATAATGCGACATCTAAATGAATGTCTAAATATTAATGGACATATGAAAGGGGTTTGCATTATATGGCCTACTGAACTTCCGCCATTTTATTTTATTTTAAAAATAGCGGCCACTTATCCTGTAATTATTAATAGCTGGCATGGATACAAATAAGTATTGTATGGGAACTAAAATGGTGGAAGTTAGACAGGCCAGTCTTCATACAAAAATCTCCCAACCCCTTTCTACTCTCGCTCGACGCAGAGTCGAGCGTTGAAAAAAATAATATTTTTTCTAGCTTTTATTTAGTGAAAACCGGCTTAAGATGTTTAGTTACTTATAACGTGAAGTGGTAATGCTAAAACCGATAAAGAATAACAATAAGTACCAAATCGAGCGTTACTAAAAGCACCCGATTAGCTCCGTTAAATTAAATCGAATTAAATTATACTGCCATCTCTGCGGAACATTTCGCGTTCATTTGAGTACCTTGAAGTAGGTACCTAGGAAGGTACTATAAACCTATAAGGTTAATTTATGAACCTTATAGGTTTAGGAAGGTATGTACTATACCTTCCTTTCAAGGGCGACGTTGATCAGCTACACACTGTAGGTCATTGTTTTAATCATCAATCAAAAAGTATATCTATTTTAATTCTAACTTGATAATTTATTCGTCGGGTAATAAATCAAAAGAATCGCCCGCTATTCCGTTAATTGAACTTGGCGCTGCACTACCGTGCTTCCAGTAATAAATAATAAACTTCGTAAAAGTTTTTTACTCTCATCACTAAATTCTCTTTTGATAGAGGGGTTAAGCTAACGCAGGATAATGTTGAGCTCGATATGAAACGACTGGAATACCTTATTAAAGCGAAACCCACTTCATGGAAATTGTATTCGTAATTAGTTGCTGGAATTCTGTTCTTATTGTCAAGGTCATATTCGGTATTTAAACACGGTAGTAATAAAACCATACCTAAGCAATTGGGGTATAACTTTCTCGTGTATGTAAGCCGGACACGCAAGGGAGCAAAAGCTCGGAGTCATGCAGGTTTTATTTCACGACATTTTGGTTCTATATTTGTACAGATGCCAGCACATCAAGCTACTACAAGTTGTCAAATTTCTTTAATAGATTTTCAACTTTATCCCTAAAGTTTTAGGTTCAAGGTTATTTGGGAAAATTTGAAAGTTTCGGATAGCTTGATGTGCTGGCGTCTGTACATGGGTCTTTTGGGGTTTGTAATAGTAGTAGGGTAAACCATAGATGATGATGTGCTGGCTATAATGTGATGGCTTCTGGGCTCATGAAGTGATTTTATCGTAGCTATCAGGTTTTGAAAACAGATTTTTAATCGCCAGTTTTTTGGCGCAAACATACTTAAGTCAATTTTTTTATCTTTATTTATTAGGGAGGGTTTGTTCACATGATAGCGAACATGTAACCCTCAAAGGAACACTTTACCTACATGCAAAACTTAAAAAAAAAACGTAAGTCAATTTTATTATCTACTTAGCGGTGCGAAGACAGGATTTTTAGCCAACAGAGAAGTCACGTTTTCAATTGCGGAAAAAGCGGTTAAGGTGAATGCTCCAACCAGCCCGCGAAATTCAAAATTTCTTGCGTTTTTTGCAATTTGCAGGCCAGTGCTAGGGTGTATGTTGATTAAAATATTATTCGCGGCTGTAAGACATATGTAGTTACAGAATTATAATCATCAAAATCACCAATACAACCCTCACCGTTCATAAAGGTGTAGGAACAAAAAAAAACAGAAAAAGTCATTCCTACAGCTTTATGAACTTAGAGCGTTTTATTGATGATTTTGATGATTATAATTCTGTACCTACATATTTCTTACAGCCGCGAATAATATTTTAATCAACATACAACCTAGCACTGGCCTGCAAATTGCAAAAAACCCAAGAAATTTTGAATTTCGCGGGCCTGGTTGGAGCATTCACCTTAAGACATTTCTCGAAACACATACGGAAGTACCTAGCGTCTTAGCAGTAATACCAACGCGAGCGGAGCGAGCGTATTTCACGATTCTCTTATGACAGAACCAGGACAACCAAAGAGTATAATAATACTAGGGGAGAGGACAGCTGTCTAATTGACCGGGTCACCACGTTACAAACCGGGATGTATGGCAGCCTTACCTTAATATACGCCATTTTGCTTTTTCAATATAATTTTCACAGACAGTTTCACAATATGAAAGTTAAATACAACAGCGCCATCCTGATGATGTCATTCAAGCACCAAAAGAAACACGTTGCATTTTAGGCGCCAGAAAAAATGTTTTTTTTTTTTCATATTTCATTAAGATGTTGCTAGCTAACGATTATTGTGGTGTAGTTTGACGTATGCATAATAATGGCGCGAACTAATCGGCCCATCGATGGTAACAACTGTAGCGTGAGTATGACGTGCAATATTCGTTTTTCTAATATTTTTGAGTGAAATTTAGGTTTTATCAGTACTACACTAATGCGGTTGTTTTTATAATACAGAAATGGATTTTGAAATATTACCTTAGCATGAAACTTACTAAGTAAATGTAGATGGTAGACCTATGTTATACAAGTTTCAATTCATTCATAGGCGGCTACATTTGAATAGATGAATTAATGTTTCTAGGTAGGTTTAAGGAACAAAGTAAGTAGGGTCATTTCGCCTGTTCGCGTCCATTTAGTGCAGTTGGCAAGTTTGAAGGAGAAGATAAAAATGTTCCAGCACTAGTTTCAATGAAAAAGTTATGTAATGTGTTCATTATATAGTCTACTATAGGGTTCGCTTTCAGTTTTGTTCGAAACTACTTGTGTTTTTTTTATAAATAGACAAACTTCAAAAATACGCGTTTTACCCAGTTTGCGTCCAAAAAATCTAAATTGCGTCCACCCATAGACCATTTTGCGTCCACCACCTAAGAAAAGGAATGTAGGGGTGATATTTTTAAGATAATTTAAAGAAAAATTATATTTTCAACAGATTCTTTATTCAAGAATATAGTTATTTGGGAACTCAACTCTCGAATTCCATATTCCTTAGATCCCTCTCCTCAACCGAGACCTACACGTATTTGGGTATGTCGGAAGCATTTGGCATCAATGCTGCTGACATGAAACAATCATAGAAGGAGCGCTTCTTTGGTCGCCTGAATAAAGTGTTAAACAGTCTTTTATCAGGCGGAAACAAAGTGCGCGCCTTTAATGGTTGGGTCATGCCGGTTTTGATGTATTCTTTCGGCATACTCAAATGGACTCAGACGGAACTTGACGCCCTGAATAGGAGGGTCCGCACACTATTGACAGCAAACCGGATGCATCACCCAAGATCATCGGTGATGAGACTGTATATCCCGCGGAAGTGCGGAGGTCGTGGCTTCTTAAATGCTAAGACCTTGCACAACCGTTAGGTATGCAGTCTCAGGGAATACTTTCTCGAAACCGACGTGGGGATGCACCGAGATGTGGTCTCAGTGGACAAGGGCCTCACCCCGCTCTCCTTGGGTAACGAGAACTGGCGCAAACCTGTGATATTGAATACTAATGACCGTAGGGAGGTATGGCAGAGCAAGGAGCTACACGGACGCTTTTTCCGGGCCCTACATGGACCTGATGTAGACCTCTTGGCGGTTGGTGCCTAAGGTGTTGGTCGAGGAGGAGCAGAAGGAGGCTCTCATTGCGCGGCACGGCACGCATTGTGAGACGGTTCCTTTCCCTGGAGCCCTGACCACCCTGCCTGGACCTTGTTCCTGATGCCGATGGGGCATCTATTTTTTATATTTTAAATGTTTTGTTTACTTTTGTTTTGTAAAATATTTAAAAATGTATTAAATAAGAGAAATAATGAATAAAATTAATACATATTAAATTATTTTTACAAATAAGTTAAAAAAATATATTTACGCTATTATTTGTATTTAATGAGAAAATGGACGCAATTTGGTACAATAGTATTTCCCTGTAGGTATAGTTTGCGTCCACAACTCCACATGTGATGAACGATATTTGTATCTTTTTCTACAATCATAATAATGTGGACGCAAATTGCTCATTATGATTGCATGATATTAGTACATAAATAAAAAATAAAAACAAATTCCCTTTCATAATTTTATCACATAAAAATAAACACTAACTAAATCATAAATAGACGAGTTCGCGTCCATTGTGGTCGCAAAGTGGAAGTTTTATAAATTCGGTGTAGTAATTCGCGTCCACCTTATTTTAACTGTTAACTTTAAAAAAAACAAGTAAATAAATAATTAATATTACTCCTTTTTTCATGCTTTATGTCTAGAAACAGCTGTGTATTCTAAAATACGCATAAAACAATAAAATAATTACCGTCGAACGCGCCCCTGCACACTATTTTTTTTCCGACATTCCGCTCGTCCGCGCTTCTTTGTTGAAGAACGGAGACTAACTATTTTTTTTACACATGATTGATTGGGCACACAGAACTTTAGTCTATGTGTATGCGCCTCTTATACGATGAGGTATTGGCGGTAACGAGTTTTCGGTGATTTAGTGTGTTAATATACCTATTTTCGAGAATTGTTATAGGGAGGTCCGAAAAATGGACGCGAATAGGGTGATGGACGCGAACAGGCGAAATGACCCTAATCTCATAAGACCATTGTTTCCGCTTGGATGAGCACGGGAACAATTAAAGTGACAATGTACGCTGTAGTCAATCCGCAGCATTGCTACATTGTTTTTAATAGGCGTATAGACAATAAATGTCTTGCAAAGGCACTGGCAGTCTCCATTAGAAACACAAAGGTTAAAATAATAGCGAAACTGTTTAGTTTCGAAATGAAACATTCAAGAGGGGCTGTTATCAAGGCTTGAACATCACGTTAAGTGTTATAGTGATATCATCAATCATAGTACTTTGGTAATCGTATATCGTCATACTTTGATACACCTATGTACGTATATTTCTATGTTGACGAAGTTTTTCGATATAAATCGTCCACTTCATACATTAATCATGATAACTATTTTTCATCCCCTGACAGGCCTTTTTATCTGTCAGCCAGATAAAAACTGAGACGTATTTTCATTCCCTTGTCACTTTATGTAAAACGCTCGATAAAAGAGCTTGTTTGAACAAGATGAGGATGTCCTCATTCGAGAAATCGAGACGTGTCGCTTCTTCTTTCGACCTTCAAAGACTATTATATTTATAAGCTAAATTCTTGAAAACGTATGGAATAAAAACTTAATTATCTTTGGGCGGTTTGTTTTTAAAGTTTAGGGGTCATCATCAGTGGCATGGGACGAAGGGCTATACAGCCTAGCGTGGTCAACTTTGTCAAGTTTCCTCTCTCTTTATTATAACCATCTTTCCGTCACTCAAGGCACTTCTGCCTTTGCGACATTAAAAGGGCTTTCCTAAGTGTAGTCACTTTGCGTGACGTGACCCAGACATGTCAGTGTTTTCCAACGAAACTTTCTTTTTGTGTAGCGTGATTCGAAGTAAGTAAAGTGGTAAAATAAATAAAATTAAAGCACTAGTTAGCATGCTAGTCTGCATTAAATAAGGCTCAGTTTGCTCTCATACAACTTGTTCGGAGTACAACACTAATTCAATTCCTACGTTGGTGAACTCCTCAACTATTCACGAATACAAAGTAATGTTACATCTCTTCATTTTACTAGAATATTATATATTATTGCACTATTTTATTTATACTAAATAGCTGGAGTGCGATTCTGTGGATATTCTACATAGCACAAACTCGCGGGATCGTGCCCCTCATAATTTTAATAAGAAATGAATGGGTAAGACCGTTAAAACCTAATTGTAGGTGGCGCGACCATAGCTAGGTCTCAATCTGACCTCAAGGTATTTTGAAATATAAAAATGACATTACAGATTTTCAACCAATGACGATGCTTGGACCCAGCTATGCTAGCGCCATTAGTTTCACAGTTGCCATCCCCATTTTAAACGCATTTGACTTCCAAAATAAGCCAGAAATGGGAAAAATTCAAAAGTCTTAGTGTAAAAATTTAATTTTAATTCATAATAAACTCTAAGCGTGTTATAAGATTTGCCTCGAGTCTCTCAAGGCACTTTGCTTTTTACCTGAAGTTTGCTGGCAAGCATTTCTTATTAAAATTACTCAAACTAGTTTTCTTCAAAGAGATTTCCGCTATTTCATCCTGCCGGCAAATCTATGAAGTATTCAAATAATTTACAGAATCGGACGCCCGATGATATGAGATTTAAAGCTACAATTTCGAAATGTGTCTAGCTAAGTGAAGTATCTTAAGAAGTGAAGAAATACGCATGCGTACAGAATGCATGAGTCGACTAGAACGTATCGAGATTTTTATTAAAGTACTGCCTATTATTACTGATTAATGGACTTACAATTTACATATGGACCGGGGAAACAAGTATTTTATCTTTAATGTCACACGACCTAGTTTCTTTGCTATACATTTTCGACTACAATGGCACCATTATTGTAAGTTGTTCATGTTCTAAAGATGAGTAGAATACAAATGAGGTTTTGACAAGGTTTTTCTTTAGTTTGAACTTCTTTTTCTACCAAAACAAAGTGTAATTTTGTCTAATTGTCTATGACGTAAGGATCCTACTTTTACATTTCACATTCAACATTGAAATTAAGAGAAACAAAAGACAACACGACGCTACTCGGTTACATAAAATTGGTCCGAATTTATTCATTTTGTTGTAAACGGAAACAATACAACAATAATACGAATTAGGTACTCAGAATATGAAAAATCATAATTCTAGAGGAATAAGGTCCCGCAAGTATTAGAACAGGACATTATTAAGGTATAGGCAGATCGAATCGAAGTACATCGAATGTGAGTTTTGGCTTTCAATACAAACTAAAACCCTCCAGTGTTGCCAGGTAAATAATTCCCTCAATTTGAAATAATCAATTGGTTATGGTCTACGCGGTCCGTGTTTCATACGAATCGTGCGACGGCTACTGCTAGGAGGGATATCCCGGCCTTCAGTTTCATCGAGGGGCCCTGGTCGGGCGCGGAGGAGTTGCCGGCGAGGATGAGGGCCCGCAGACGTTCCCTCTCACGGTACCGGTGGTCCTCGCCTGGGGGGTCTAGGCACTCGAACTCGCAGCATCGCGAACCCACGCGGAAGTTCTTGCAGAACTGTGGAAGGAACAGAACAGAACAGGAATGTGAATGGCATGTCGTTTATACAAGTTAAGAATTTTGTCTAAGCGGGAACTTTACTATTTATGTAATTATTAATTTTCTAGTGTTTCACCCCTTCTTGATACGGGTACTTCTCCACCTATCGGGTCCAAAATTATCCTATTTTTCAAGCTTGTACCAGTCATACACATAGCAACATCTTAAAGCGTCATCATAAATTTTGTGAATGTGTTTCACAAAATTAATCATGAAAATAGTAAAGGAAAATATCGTTATGAAAATCACATATCCTAGAACCTAGAATTCTGAGACATGTGAGTTCCGACTACCCGTACTGAGCCAGCAGGGCGGATGACGACCACCCCCTCTCAGAGAGGAAGCTCGTGTGATCATATATAGTAGTCTTTGGTGTGACCTGTTCACCTGTGTCCCAGCAGTGTTATCGGCTGACTTTGTTTTCGCTTGGGGTGAAATTCACCACTGACACTGCACGCAATTCACACTTTTAATCCGCGCTCAAAAGCTGTCAGTGTCGTGATTGCGACTTGACAATAACCTCTTGAATGCGGTTTAACGTCCTGGTTGCCCTCAATTTTATTGGTAAAATTCACCCTAATTCTATTATCGAACCCGTGACCAAACCCCCGCTAGCTGGCTTTTCAAATCTATGAAATATGTACCAACTAGCTGGAGCATGCCGTGACAGTTGTCAATTAAACCTTGCCCGCATAACAGAAATTTGTTCCATATAATGACTCATAGGTGGTTGTTATTCGAACTAACAAGTGTTGATGGTAGTATACACTATCCCTACTATCCCTACTTCCCTACTCCCTTTCACGTCTAAACCACTGAACTGATTTTAATGAAATTTGGTACAGAGATAGAGTTGACCTTGAGAAAGATAGTTAATAGATAGTTTTTATCCCGGACTTTTGAAGAGTTCTCTTGGAAACGCGATATAACCGAACTCGACGCGGGCGAAGCCACGGGCGGAAAACTAGTGGTCAATAATTGTCACGGCTGCACAGCTAGTTAAAAAGAAATCCGAATACGGTTTGGTATTGGTACCTAGTTGATTGAAGGTCACACTCATTCATTAATAATAATATAATATCCCTGGACATTTTCACACAGCACCATCTAGCCCCAAGCTAAGCAACTTAATGCTTGTGTTATGGTAGCTAGATGGCTGATAAACTACATATATACATTTTTTTTTTTTTTTTTTTTTTTTTTTTTTTTTTTTTTTTTTTTTTTTTTTGTAAATACATACATATTATAGATAGAAAAACACCCAGACCCGGAACAACTACTTGTAGGTCATACAAATATTTGTCCCGTACGGGAATCGAACCCGCGACATGCAGCGCAGCAGTCAATCGCTTGACCACTGCGCCAACCGTGTCGTCCCGTATTATGTACTTTATGTCTGTTTAGATGAAACGTAAAGCCATGATTCCTCCATTTCCTGAATACAGGTAACACCTGGCCCTTAAATTGAAGACTATAAAATCCTAGTTTATTAAATCTGCATTATGCCCCAGCTGGACAAAGGTCCCCCATAGAGTCATAGCTTTTCACTCTTCCTTCCTTGTAAGCTTCCTCGCTTCATCCTTCTTGATTTCAGTTTGCTCTTGGTAATAAGAGCGAACTTTACCAATGAAACTGAAAACGATCAGACAATGGTGAAATTCACTCTTAGAAAACAATAGAGGTAAAAAATTAGGAGGTGGAAACCCTTCTTATACTCACATAAGGTGGATCACAGTAAATAGCCTTGCACCACATGGGCTCAGAGTGGTAGCAGACGCACAGCGAGCAGACTCCTGGTCCAGGTACGTACAGCAGCCCGTGGGGGACGGACTTCCCTTCCCAGTCGATGCATTCTTCTTCTACACATGCTGGGGACAAAATCGATAGTTAGACAGGTTGAGACTCGCATAGACCAGAGATGCACATCACAAATAGGAAGAAGCCTTTATTCAGCAGTACCCACTGAACAAGGCTGCTAAAACTGCTAAATATGATGATGAGACCAGGATTTATCCATATGAAGAAGTAAAAAAGGACCCGAGATTTTTACTGGTAAAAAACCGCCTTTACTCTCGTTACGACGACCGGGGGATGCGACTGACGTCAAAAAATACGTGTCCTAGGTCACATGTCGGTCACGCATGACATGTCTCTAACCAACTTCAGTCATTTGTTTTCATCGCAGACTGTCATATCACGCGTGTGGTCGCTTGAATGTGCAGCTCATGGTCAAGTGGTTAAGGAGGTTACACGGAGAGTTATGCTGAACTTCTTCGGCCTTAAACCACATGGAGGTTGGCTACGCGGGACGGTGGATATGGGATTTCCGGAAGGAGCGCACGCCGAAATACTCCGAATGAAGGAGTTAGTTTCTCTCAGGGGAATTAAAGTTGCCGCCCTTTCCATGGTGGATGGTCTTTTATACCTTGTGACGTAACAAAGTTTAGCGCCTTACATTATAACTTTTATTAAGATTTGGTTCCTGGTGCTGTACGGGGTAAATTAGTTTATTTGTATATTATCTCATTGAAAAAAACAGCATGTAAGCCTTACGTAACTGACGTCTTTTTCCCAATGGGAGAGGCTGAAACAATAGAAAGCCACCAGTTACGACCCTTAAATCCTTCTTTTGCTTCACCCAAGTTCATACACGCACGCCGGTTGCGAGTACTACTCACCTGACCTTTCTGAAGACCATCAACAATAAGGTAATATGTAACTTCAGAAAGTTAATGGTATGTAATAAAACGCCAGCTGGAAAAAAGCATTCAGACTTCTTAACTACTAGCTAAGAGCATTGGAGAGCATTAGTGTCTGGATAATGAATCCCACTGCAAATCGGATTGATCAGACCATTAGCGTGAATTACTCCAATCGAGGGAAGGTGGTAAAACCTAACAGGCTTCACTGCAAATGGTTTTCTATAAGCTTCGTCTTGTGCTTGTTTTTATTTTCCCTATTAGCAGTAAAGTTAGTTTTATGTTGTATGTCGGTTTTGCCAGCGGCTTCATCCGCATGTACCTACTATCGGGATAAAAAGATCCTAGTATGTCCTAACCCTGGGTCACACGAACCGTTAGAAGACGGTGTCAGACGAGAGATGCGAACTGTGGAGGAACAAGAATCCCATCCCTCCACGCTTCATCAACCCTGAAGACCACCTGTCGCCTGGATACGAACTGCAGTAGCCAATCTGGAAATCTCTTAACCGATTGCTTGCCCAGGTTGGCTGCTGTAGATATTATCTGGCCAAATGTGATATCCTCGATCCATCCCAATCAGAATGCCAGTGTGGAGCTCCTTTGCAGGATATGCCTCACCTCCTGTCCTACTCATAACCACTTGCACCTTTCAGGATATAAACGAAGCCAATGTTAGAGCTGTGCAGCATACTGGTCTAACACAATTTGAGTTTAATCGACACGTAGAAGCAGAAGAAGAATTCCAAATTGAAAACGCCCTAGTAACATTTATTATAAGCCGATAATAAATAAGTAATGTTTGCTACGACGCGTAGGCCCGCGTAGCTAACGCGAAGAGGTCATTGCTACGCCGCGCCGCTACGGTGACGCGTTGAACTGACGCACAATACAATCTTTTGAAGCTTGTATTATTTTGAGAAATACTGTTCCTAGTTAATTTTTTTTCAAGCTTTAGCATTGATTTAATTTAACTGACCAACAACTGCATACTATACCAACACACTAATATTAGAGAGAAAGTTTTTAGATTTGGGTTTAGGAGGTAATCTGAGAAGGTCACCCGATTTCAAAAATCTTGGCCTGTTATAGAGCTACACTATTGCCGAGTGCCGGATTTGCCGAAGCTTGTACACTATAAAGGTATCTGTATAAAAGATCGTAATTAAAAACAAAAAACAAAATAAAACGAGAAGGCGTCATAACTGATTTGTTGATCACAACATTAAACGAACAATATTAATTTATAAATTCCTATCTATTTTCAATTTCTCCATCAAGTTTCATGCTAGCGTGCCGAAGACAAATGAAAAGCTGCATTTCATTTGATATCGATCAAACAGCGTACTCGTAAACAAGTTATAGTACGAGTCACGATTTTAATGCATTTACATTGACATTGGTTTGTCATAAACATTGTATAGATTAACCTTCACGTGCTGAAACTGAAACTAGGTTATTGCTAATGTGTATTTGATTTCAAAACAATGAAAGGTTACATTTTTATCGATCACGGCACAACTCGAATGTCGCAGAAACACAGCCATAGCTGTGTTTCTGCGACATTCGACATTAACACGAAATACGCTTCAATTACGATTCGCCTAACCCCTTGCCCACGAGCTTTACGCTCGAGTGATACGCGTGTTGCGGCAATGCGGAGAAATCAAATGACAGAAGTTGAGCATACTACGAGTCATCGCGACGTGACTTGTGACGAGGGGTTCTCACGCGAAGGAAACATGACAATCGCGCGTGTCCCAAGTCGCATCACCTTAGGTCATGAATGGGACCTTAACATATGTTTATGCGATATTCGACATGACATAGATACAAACAATTCTCAAGTGCTAAGGCATCTGTCATACTGCCGACGAATAGCGAAAATTGAGTCTGAGCTCTCTAGCTCTGCTCTAGCTCTGAGCTAGTAACTAGTAGGTTTGTTAGATGTGTAACAATATTGGAGAGAGATATTTAGCTGGAGATGTGAACAGTCAACGATCATCATCATCAACATCATCTGCCTGGCTTTTCCCAACTATATTAGGGTCGGCTTCCAGTCTGGATGCAGCTAAATACCAGTTTTTACATGGAGTGACTGCTTATCTGATCTCCACAACACAGTTAATTCAGCCAACGATCAACTATTGACATAATATTTAACTCTTTTCCTGGCATTGTTGCTAGTAGTGGCACGCACGACAGCTGAGTATGAGATCCTGGGTTCGATCCCCAGGTCGGGCAAAGTGTTATTGGGTTTTTCCATCAATGATGTTTCAGTGAGTCGGGATTTGTGTTCGGTTCGGATCTTTCATGGGACTTAGACATAAATGGCGACGTAATATAAGGTATACCTCTGCCTAATTCTTCGAGGGTTACAAGCGTGATGTTTGGATGACAGGGGACCTACATGAACGTTTCTTGAGCTAGAAAATAGTCGATAGCTAGTTGGTCGCTTCCTTCTCGGCGGTGAGACAGGTGTCCGCGACACTTGCAATACCAAGGAGTTTGCCTATACGTCGCTGGCCTTGAATACAAAAATATGTCTAATGTCTAAAATTTGCCGACTGCTTAGGGGCGGAATGTCTGGCAATACTGCTTGGAATAGGTGGTGATGGTATTTACTGGGAAGATCACATTCGTGAAAAGCTTTCCCTACTGATAATTGTTATAGCGATGTAGTCGGACATTGTTTCTCAATGAAAAATACTGATATTCAACGGTATGCGACTGACCGAAGCCCGGAACAGACCAAGCTTCAGATTTATCTGGATTGAAAATAGAGGTAGGTAGTTTGGTTCTTCATTATCATTATGATTAAGATATAAACATTTTTCTTCATACTGTAAATTTTGTCAACAAACCTAATTGATTCAATACCTGTATGTTCTGAATTCTCGTAGTAGTTAATTACGGTAAATGAATGGAAGGGACATAAATAAGAAATTAGTTGTGGGACTTGCCAACCAGCTAGATGAAACGCTACCTAAAATATTATAATGAATGAAAGGGATTTTGCCAAAGACGAGAATAGATTACGTTGATTATTATGTGCCAAATATTTATACAACAAATGAATAAATTCTCGAATTATCGTGGCGCATTTGGTCTAAAATATAATGTTAATGCGATGCGATGAGTCATAAATAAATTACGGTTAGACTAAAATTGATTTTTAAACAATAATATGGAAAATACACTAAGTACAAATAATACTTAAAACAAATTATAATAAGTAGACAAAAAAAAACGCAATATTTAAAACGTTGTCATTTTGTAATCACGCTAATTTCTTTACACAAGAAAAATTAAAGCTCTATCCGTTATTAAAATTTTATGCTTCACTGTTCCCCTCAAAGGTTTTTCCTAACCCCCGTTACAATAAGCGAGGAAGAACACAAGATAAACAAAATATGTAGATCCGAGGGCTAAAAAACAGCAGACCCTAATTTCATTAAGGTCAGACCCGCTCGTCAGACCTCAACAAATAAAACCAGATTATCAAATAATTTCTACGATAAAGTCGATGTTATTAACGTAACGTATGAGTCAAGTTACAGTTTGGGGTAAAGGGCAACACTTCAATAAAAGAAATAAAAACTTTTTACTCTGGCATATTAACTTTTCGAACTCGCCCAGGCTTTATGGATTATTTTCGTTTTTTTTTTGTTTACATACGGACCGCTTTCTGGTGCACCTTTCTTGGAGCTAAATTCAAATAATACGTAATACCTTACTTACCTAAACCTAATTTAGAATATAGAAATATCATTCGAAGTTGATACATTGTATTAAATACAATAAAATCATCAAATTAAATCCATCAGACCAGCTATTTCTGTTAACCTAACAGAAGCTAGCCACAAGACTATTACTGGAACGTCTGGAGCTTGTCAGTGCCAGACGTTTGTTTTCTATTTCTGAGATACACAGATGGCGAGCGAATTTTTATTTGTGGTAAAGCTTGCTTGAACTTGGCCTTTTCACAATAACGATACGACCTAGACCTTGAGAAAGAAGAACAAAAAACTAATGCCTTATGTAGCTGCGACAAAAGAAAACGGGAAAATCGTTAAACCACTAAACGGTTGCCGTACTGTTTTGCACATAACCATAAAGTCTTCTTTTATAGAGGGAATTATGGCGCGAAATAAAGTTAGCGATGCCGAAGCAAAGACATACAGCTATACGTCCCAGCACACCATTTAAATGAAACGACTTGTTCTGCAGATAAACATTGCTTACCTACTACACATTCAATGTTACTAGCATGAAAATACTAGTTTTTCTCAAATCTGTACAAACTCAATTATTCTATCTACTTGAGTTTGTCGGAAAACGGAATAAGCTATTCCTATTCATCTCAAAATTTGAATTATAAATGTGTTCGCCGTAGAATAAAATTGTATTTTAAATCTCCCGCGGGATGTTGTTGGAAGTTCTCGGAAACGTGTGTGCCAGAAAAGAAATATGACTAAATAGGAACTAGGGAAATAAGTGGGAGTACGTTGGGGCATTGTTGACTGTATCAAAGAAGGTTCCATTACAATACAACATGTTTGTGCGTGACAACTAGACTGTGATAGAGAGCGCACTCACCGTCAGAATAGATGTGTCCTTTGCCTATGTGATTTTCACGTTAGTTTTGCGCGCTCTAATTTACCGCGCTTTTTTTTAATAATGGCTGCTCAGAATAAAAATAATATAATTTACAACGTAGCGATTATGCTTGCGGTGGGAGTATATTAGTCTGTGGCACGTGTAATATTCAATTCGTATTAGTTATTACGACAGCCAGTGCGGCTACGATCAAGAGTAGACAATATTTCGTGCGTCATTTTGTAAAATATCTTTGTGTTTATCCAAACACCTGTTTTAATTGATTCAATAGTGTTTTATGGCACTATTATGATGGATTCTTCAGCAATTTTTTAGTAGTTACGAGAAAAAGTCATAATTATGAAAATCGTCGATGGTTCTTTGTATATAGTAAGGAATTCTGATGTCTGAATAATGGTCCCTTGTTCTCATCTATGAATAAGTCATTTGTATACAAGTGTCATAAGCTTGTACCCTAATTAAACGCTTATCAGGCGCAAACCTTTTGCTTAACTACCATAAGTGTTTATCGTGTTTCCTCGATAGCAGCCTATACATAAACCGCAAATCTCTCACAAGACTCCGGTCTTGGATTTTCGGTTTACGGCAAAAGGCTTGCCCCTGGCTAAACCTTTTTGGGATACAGGCGCGATGTTTATGTTATTCGTTTCTAATGGGCAGTTAACCGCTCTAACTTCGTCAATTATCTGTTATTATAATACTGAACAGTATGAACTGTTAGAAGTTTCATATGATAAGTATCATTAAGGATCATATTATTACTCTATTTTACGAAATACTCCTCCTCATTAAAGGGCAGAGGACGGACATGATAAAACGGACGATAAACCTAACAAATGAGGATACTGTTACGATATTCAACTATAAGGTTAACTTAATCTCTTTAAGAATGTTCCTCATTTTAGACCCGCATTGCAGTGGCAAAGCTCAAGAATTATATCCCCTCTTCGTATAAGGATTTAGAAATTATTTAGGTATTTGAACTAATGTTTACATGGCCAGATTTAGGAGCGCTTTTTGGCGGAAATGCTGTCTGCAGCAATTAAGGTCAAGTTGCATTGCGACTGAAAGTCTGGTGTCGCATTTTTCAGAGCATTTGTTTGTGACATCCAAGACAGATTCACAACATGTAATTTGTGTTGTAAAAGCAAGTAAAAACCATAGCTACGGCCAATCACTGTTATTATATTTCTATTAATTTGGCTTACCTGTGAATTACCCTGTAACATAACATTTTACATAAACCCAAGGTTAGCTAACTGAATAGCTAGCGATAAACCAATTGCAGTACAGTATGACCACTTTAAATGTGCAGTTCAAGATGGCCCTGATTGTCAAGAAAAAATGCATCGATATGTCAAACTTGAGACATTTATTTTACTTCTGTATTTACTTATATGTATTTACACTCTGCACAGATAAGTTGGCTGGAGTGTAGGACAGTAAGTAGCTAACGAGGCCGAAGTGTGTCTTGACTCAATGCCCAGTATTTTAGTCAAGTACTTATCTTGACACTATGTTTCAAAAGCACGGTCAGCATGTGTCAAACTGTACGCTGGAGTCTGAATTTTGTTGTACAAATCCAGGAAACAACAGACAATGAACGTAGGCTAGACTTTCTTAGGAATTTTCACAAAGCACGTAAATTGTGTTTAAAGCTAGCATGTAAAATACTTCTTGTATTACAGGATGATTTCATGGTCTGGGTTTCTAAGGTAACGTCAAAGTCAAAGTCAAAGTCAAAGCATTTATTTCAAGTAGGCCCGTTACAGGCACTTTTGAACTGTCGAAACAAAGACAACAATGAAATTTAGCTACAGTCCCAGTCACAAGGCATAAAAACTGTGAAAGTACTGTAGTTGCCCATTCCCTAACGTAGATCTCTATGGAGAAGAACGGGCAAGAAACTCCATGGACACTCTTTTAAATCAGGATATTTTTACAAAACCTTGGTTACATCATTCATGTTTAGATGGTACATTATGTGAGAGCGATGTAGCAAGATGTGCACGTTAAAAGTGTCCATAGTAAAAACAAGGAAAAGAACAATTCAAAAAATAAAATAATTAATTCAAATAAGCCGTGGCAACCAAGAGATGACCAGTCACAACTGACAGCGCCCGTTCACGAACATGACGCAAGTATCAGCACCATTCAACTCAACCATTTTGAAGGGAACTAACTGATCCAACACACGCGCCACCATCAGCGAGACATTTGAGTGAGCATGACATACACTTAACCGCCAGGGCAAATTCAAGTCAAAAAAAAAAAAAATGACGTAGGTTTCCAACGAAGGATAGCTTTCTATTACATAGTACTCACATAATATGGGCTATGCGGTTATATAATACCAAAAGAAATTGAATCTATACAATGCAAAGATAGTTGTACAATCTTCAGCAGCTCCAACAATACTATTTAATGCTATCCATTAATCAGTTTATGCGCCCCTGTCCATGTGGAGCAGGACCGGCATTGAGCCAAGCATTTTTATCAGAGATATAATCGTCCAACTTGTAATATGCTTGCTTACATAGTGTGCGTTTAATGCATGTTTTAAATTGTGTCTCATTCAGTTCAAGAATACTTTTTGGAATTTTATTATAGCATCTCAAACAGTACCCCATGAAAGATGAGTCAACTTTAGCGAGTCTGAAGCCCGGCTGAACTAATTGATCTCTAGTTCTAGTACTGTAATTGTGTCTGTCACCTCTTTTATTAAAAAGATGTAGATTTTTTCTAACGTACATTATGTTTTCGTAGATGTATTGACAATGTACCGTCATGATGTTGATTTCCTTAAACAGTTCCCTTAGAGAATCGCGCCTACGAAGATTATATATGGCTCTGATGGCTCTTTTTTGCAGAATAAATATAGACTCAATGTCTGCAGCCCGTCCCCATAACAGAATGCCATAAGACATTATACTATGAAAGTAACTAAAATAGACCAGTCAAGCGGTATCCACATCAGTAAATTGACGGATTTTTCTAACAGCATATGCTGCTAAACTTAAGCGCCCCGCAAGAGATGTCAAATGAGAACCCCATTGTAGCCTTGAATCAAGCGTAAGCCCCAGGAAAACGGTTTTATCTACGAATTCAAGTTTCTCTTTATTCAATACTATATCACACTCGTTACTTTTAACATTTGGTAAAGCAAATCTTATGCATTTCGTTTTTTTTTCATTTAATACTAAATTGTTTGCTGTGAACCAATTATGGACCTGAAGTAGGGCATTATTTACGTCATCTAGATTTTGGGCCCGTCTATTTATCTTAAAAATTAGAGAAGTGTCATCAGCAAATAACACCATATTTTGAGGTTGGTTTTTCAATAAATAGGGTAGATCGTTTATATATACTAGAAAGAGGAAAGGACCCAATATTGAGCCTTGCGGAACCCCCATTTTTACTTTTAAACCCTGTGAATTAACACCATTTATTTGAACATATTGTTGTCTATCACTTAAATAAGATTTTACCAAACTAAGTGCAAGTTTACCTAGTCCGTAATGCTCAAGTTTCAAAAGCAATGTGTCGTGATTTACGCAATCAAATGCTTTGGAGAGGTCACAAAATATTCCTATTGCGTCTTGGGATGCTTCCCACGCCGAAAATATGTGCTTTAATAAGGTTACACCGGCGTCAGTTGTACAACGTCCCTTAGTGAAACCAAACTGTTGGTCGTGTAAGATTCTGTTGGTGTTAAAATGATTGAGCATTTGATTAAGCATTACTTTTTCAAAAACCTTGCCAAAAACTGGCAACACGGATACAGGTCTATAATTATTAGTATCTTTACTATCCCCGGATTTGAAAAGAGGTATGACTTTACTGTATTTCATTAAATCAGGGAAAACTTCTTGGTCTACACACAAATTAAAAATTAAAGCTAAGTATGGTACTACAGTCTCAACTATGGATGTACAAACTTTGATAGACATTCCCCAAAGATCTTCGGTCAGTTTGACTTTTATTTGCCGGAAAGCTTTAATAACTATCATAGGGTTTATGTGTTTAAATTTAAATTCAGCCGGGCAGCCAGACACATTCGCCTTTAATAAACCAATTGCTACTTCAGGAGAGGAATTAAGAGACTCCGTAGTTTTTAACGGTATATCGGTAAAAAAATTCACAAATTCTTGAGCTACTTCCTGATTAGAGCTTTTAGGACCACATGCTGTATCTAAGGTGTAGCTAGTGTTACGTATTTTCTTCCTGTTAGTCTCGTTATTTATGACTTTCCAAACTGTCTTTATTTTATTTTCTGCTGTTTTGATCTTGTTGCTAATGTGCAGGGCTTTGGCAACCTTGCATGTATTTCTAAAAATGTTTGAATACTTAGCAACATACTTATTAAAAGTTTCAGTGTTTATATAAGATTTAAGGTCATAAAGCTCAAATAGTCTTTCCCTACTTTTTCTGATACCTCTAGTTGCCCAATCACTAAATATAAATTTAGGGCAAATACTTTTTGTCTTCTTTTCAAAAGTTTTGTTGTATTCAGTGTGAACTATTGAAAAGAAATGATCATACAATTGATTTATATTAATATCGTCCATATGATGGCTCATAACACTTAACTTGTTCTGCAGGGAAATATTATACCTATTTAATTTGCTAGTAGTTATAGGTCTAAATTTAATCTAAACATTTTGCAATGGTGTGTTACACCTAAAAGTTACAGTTTGTCCGCTGTGGTCAGACGGCAGGCAATTTACTATGGCTTTATCTAAGTAATCGCAATCGCAGAAAACATTATCTATACAAGTAGCAGAAGATGGAGTGACTCTAGTAGGTTCTATAAAAATGTTGGTCAAGTCAAATGACTTAAAAAGATTTAATAACCGACTGCTGTTTGAATTGTCTTCTAAAATATTGATATTGAAATCACCACAAATAATTGTAGATTTATTACTGGCTGCAAGTTTTGCCAGGACATCTTCCATTATTGATTCAAATAAGGAAAAGTTTTGATAGTTTGGGGGTCTGTACACACACACAATTACATGCTTATCTAGCTCAACACAGGACAGTTCGACGCAATGTTCAACCGAGAGACCTACTATGTCAATACGTTGTTTATATTTAACACAATTTTTCAAAAGTATTAGGGAACCTCCACGCAGCATAGATTTACGGTTAAAGCAGCTACCAACCGTATAGTTCTCATAATTAATCAGCATTTGGTAATCTTTTAGCCAATGTTCGGTAAAACAAATAATGTCAAACATATTTTTTTCTAAAAACAATTCAATTTCTAATAATTTGGAAGAAATGCCTTGGATATTTTGGTGGAATAATTTTAAGGTGTTCTGCTGAGGCCCTTTTTTACTAACTAATTGAGTGCAAGAAGATACCTTGTTGTTGATAGGTTTAACAATATTGTTAAAGGTACCTTCTTTTGTCTCACTACCTAGTTTAAATTAATATTAATATCTGGAGTGAGCCCCGAGACTCCACTACCAGTGGATTCTACTTGAGAATCATCTATAATTACGCATGGATCCTCCGATTTACAGTTATTATAAAAATGTTTATTAGTATGATTACTAATAGTCGCGGTGTTAATAATATAACTAAACTTAGACATACTATTTATGTCTGTGTGAATATTATAAGCTAATAGCCTAGCTATTTTGTGTCTACATCTAATAGGTAGATACACCTTACCCCGTGTCGACTTAAGTTTATCAACAATAGTGTTGATATCCAGATATATAAGTCTATCACTATAGTGACCTACTAAGAAATGTACATGCTTATTTAACATATGTATGTAATTGTTTTTTCTACTACTTAAATTTTTTAAATATGGAAAAGCACACAATATGATCTTACTACAGCTTAACTTTAACAACTCTGATACATAGTCGGTGATGTCTTCCTTTTTAATATTTGAACTATTTCCAACACATATAGTAATGGTGGTATTAGGATTACAAACATTATTTATTACCGAAGCCATGACCTGTTTGTAGGTTGACCCGGGCGTGCAATAATTTTGGGTACAATAACTAAGGTTATTACTGATTAATTTACCTAGCCCTCTACCTATACCATCAGAGAACATAACTGAATGATAACAATTTTTACTATCAGGTGATACAAAATGACTAATCTCAGGCTGTACTACTTGTGACTCATGAAATGTAATGACAGGGATTGCATCTGGGTTGATGGTGCAGTCCTGAGCGCTCATAACTTGGGACGGGTCCTCCGTTGCCTCAGGCTGGAGGACATCAAGACTGGGTTCACTCCTACAAGTACAATGAGTGTTGCTGAGAGTCAGCAAGTCCACTTTGTCTACTAACTCGTTAGTGGCTAGAATATGCTCCTTAATTTGGTTGCTAGACATATCATATTTATTATATAATGATTTTAGTGACTTATTCAGTGCCTCAATTTCAGATTGTAAGCGCTGAGTGTCTATTTCATAAATATTTATACTATCTTCCAATTTAATCTGATAGTTATTTAATCTATTCACAAGATAAACACGTTCTTTCCTTAATTGAATATTTTTGGAATAGTGCTTTTGTTGTTTCTTGTATTTATTAAATTTTTTAATGATTTTATTCAATCTTGCATATTTCTTAATTTTATTTTTACTAGTTTTATGGTACGAATTATGTTTCAGTAAGGAGTCCTCTGTGAGGTCTATTGTTATTATGGAATTAGGGTTGCAATTTGTATTTACTAATTCATTGTACAAGTGTTCAGTTTCTATAGCCTGAGTATGATCCTGTTCCTGTTTCAAAGTTAAAAGTTTTACATTAGCATAATTTAATTCATCCTCTAGGTCCCTAACTTTACACAAAGCCTCCTCATACAAGTTGCTACAGTTGTTAAACCCATCCGTAATCACCCTTAGCTGATCCCGTTCATTGACAACATTCAAGTAATCCTGATGAAGGTCCACTAGCTCCCGTTTTAAGCTGGAGTTTTTGCTATTGACGTTATTGACCCCCTCCTCACTGTCCTCTATCTCCTGTAACAGTTGTTGACATTGGAGTTTTGAGTCCTTCAGTTCTTGGAGGGCCGTTCTCAATTTTAACTCCATATCCTGAGCAGTAGCCTTACGTGTCATCACAGGCATGATTTCTGGATTGGGTACTGAAAATTGGAAATAAGGAAACGGTGAGAACTAATAGAATAGATCAATGTTAGAAAATTTAGAAATTAAAGGGGGAAATAAACAGGGAAAAAGTTTGTGTTACTCAAAGAAATGAGGTAGGCTGCTATATTAGCTTGACAAAATTGATATTATCTAACTGAATGTTCAATTTATTACTATAATAATAACGTATCGTAGGAAACATTTTTTGATAAAACTTTTTATATTTACCTACGTAAAACACAGGGGTCTGAATACATAAAACTTTAGTGTTTGTGTTCTTAATATTTTTATGGCTATAAAGGTCAAAATTGCCTAACAATGAAGACCGCGGAAACAGAGGGCGTTTGCTTGAAGAAGATTTCCGTTAATTGCAAGTTGAAAGTTATTGATGGCGATTTTGCCCACAATGTTTAGCTCCAGATATTCTTAACGGAACCTAATAGAAACCTTCTGCATGATAACATGCAGAAAGTTTTTTAGGTTAAAGGGTTATAATAATAATAATAATAAAGCTTTATTAATTCCACACAAACAATAATCAAATCACAATCAAATAATATAACAATAAATATTTGTAATAATCAAATTAAAAAATTATTAAATAACCTTAATTATAAAATCAATAAATAAATTTCATTAAATTAAATAAAAACATTCATGATTACTTCGATTTAAAATAAAAATACTTAAGATTATTAATTTCATATGTAATAAAATTGTAAATTGAAATGGTTAAACAATAATTATAAAATAACATTATTGTGTGGACCCCCTTCGGGTAAAAGCCTCCTCCAAAGAATTCCACTCTTCCCTATTCGAAGCGGTGGCTAGCCAGTCCCGTCCAGCATTCGCAATAATCTCGTCCTGCCAACGGGCGCAGGGCCGGCCTCTATTTCTGGTGCCCTGTGGACCTTTCCATTTAGTTGCCCGGATCGTCCATCGATCATCGGAATACCTTGCAACGTGCCCGGCCCACCTCCATTTTTGGCTTTGTGAAAATTTGAGAGCGTCTGTCACTTTGGTTCTATTGCGAATGTCTGTGTTTCTTATTTTGTCACTTAGTTTGACATTTAAGCAGCTTCTCTCCATAGATCTCTGTGTGGTTTGGATCTTGGTTCTCGCCTTCAAGTCATATATCCAAGTCTGGCAGCCATAAGTGAGACAAGGTAAAATTACAGAGTCTAATATTGTCTTTTTCACCATGATCGGGAGGGTTGATTTAAATATCTCTTTGTGGGCCCAATATTTTTTCCAGGTAATAGCTATCCTTCGATCTATTTCTTCAATATTCCTATTTTTCCTGAAGGAGATTTGCTTGCCAAGGTATATATACTCCTGGACGTAATCGAGCGGAATGTCGTTGACCAAGATAGGAGTCATTTCGTTGTTGGTCATAACTTTCGTTTTGCTAAGGTTCATCTCTAAACCCACATATTCACTCGCTGCTTGTAGTTCTCTGACCATAATGTTGAGTTCTAAAGGGTTTTCCGACAGTAGAACAATGTCATCAGCAAAACGCAAATGGCTCAGGTGTTTTCCATTTACGTTAATGCCCCTCTTCGACCATGGGAGATCTGCCATTATATTCTGTAAGACAGCTATAAACAATTTCGGTGAGATAGGGTCCCCTTGCCTGACTCCTCTATTGATATTGATCACAGGCCCAGCTCTATCCAGCCTGACTCTACTTTTACTTTGGGAGTAGATATTTTTTATAATATTTATATATTTAGGATTTACTGATTGGCTATTTAGTGCCTCCCATATGCTGCGATGAGAAATAGAATCAAAAGCTTTTTTGTAATCAATAAAAGCTATGTAGAGCGGCTTTCGATATTCCACGTGTTTCTCGATGACTTGATCTAATACGTGTATATGATCCGAAGTGCTGAACCCTTTTCTGAAACCTGCCTGTTCCATAGGTTGGAATTTGTCTAATTCTGGACATATTCTATCGAGTAGGCATGACGAGAATAACTTGTAAAAGCTGGACATTAGACTTATCGGACGGTAATTACCTATGTCTGCTGGGTCGCCTTTTTTATATAGTAAAATTATTTCTGATTCAGTCCACTGCTCAGGCACCACTTCCTCATCTAGAATCTTGTTGAATAGTAGTGTAAGAGGTGTTACTAGAAGAGCTCTGGCGTGTTTAATGCATTCGTTCGCAATACCGTCTGGTCCTGGACTTTTTTCTGATTTTAATTTCAGTATGTGTTTGAAGATTTCAGGTTCACAAAACATTTCTACAGTCGACGTATTCTTTGGTTGGTTTGACGTCTCTATGTTTTGTGTTGAGTTTGGCTCACTATATAAGCTTGCGTAGAAATCTGTCGCTATTTTTATAATTTCACTACGTGATTTACTATTTTTTGAACCGTGTTGAAGAGATGGAATCCATGTTTTTGTTCTGTCTAGTTCTTTGAATGCTTTTTTAGCTGATCTTGTGTTTTCTATGTGTTTTTTTATAGTGTCCATTCTGTGTGTTTCATAACATTGTTTTATTTCTTTGTTTGTTTGTTTATATAGGTTTTTCAGGTCTTCTCTATCTTTTTTGTCTAGATAGGGTTTATTTTGTAAGACGCCTCTTTTCCTCATTAATTCTATTGCCTTATTTGTTAAAATAGATGGTTTCTTGGATCTTGATTTGTCTTTCAGGCTAGTTTTTAATGCAGATTCTATTATCTGGTAGTAATCTTTGGCTGTATGGTTTTCATGTGTCTCTAGCAATTTTGGTATGTGTTCGCTTAGACTTTTTATGTATACGTCGCGATTTTCCAAACTTTTAAGTGTGTTTGTGCTGCCTGTGAAGTTGCGTCTACTCTTTTTTATTGGTGTCAGGATAAGAGTTGCTCTGAGGAGTCTGTGATCTGTTCCAAAGGATAAGGAATTAATCACCTCAAATTTAGAAAATAGATGCGGCTTGGTAGTTGTTATATAATCGATTTCGTTTCGTGTCTTCTTATCTGGAGAAATCCATGTCCATCTGTTCTCTTCTTTTGATATAAACATAGTATTTATTATTTTTAGATTATGTTGATATACATATTGGATGAGTTTTTCTCCTCTCTGGCTTCTATTACCGTAGCCGTATTTACCCATCACTTTGTGTTCGTAAGTTTTGGGTTTCCCAATTTGTGCGTTGAAGTCGCCCATAGTTATAACGTACTGTGTAGAGATCATTCCATGGGCCATTTCAAGGTTTTCATAGAAAAGCTCTATGTCGACTTGTGGGGAGCACTCGGTTGGCGCGTATGCTTGTATAATTGCGAAATGTATGTTTTCTAGTTTTATTTCCATCAAACAGACTCTCTCCGATATTCCAGTAAATTTAATTATATTTTCTTTATATCTTTTTTTAATCAGAAAACCGACGCCATATTGACCTTTAGTTTGCCCTAAATGGTACATAATATAGTCTTCGTCTTCTATTATATTTTCTCCTTGACGCCGGACTTCACACAGTCCAACTATATCATGGTTTATGTTACGAAGAGCAGTCTTTAATTCTAGCAGTTTATAAGGCGAGCTTAATGATTTAACATTCAAAGTGCAAATATTCATTTTCTTTTTCTCTTGTTTTGTTTCTTTCTTTGGAGGGTTGTGGTCTGACTCTCCCGCGGTGACCAGCCGTACTGGGAGTGTGGAGGAGAAGAGGGGAGGGGGGTCACTTTTTAGTTGCTATTTTTTGTTGTTAGAGTCAGGTGTTGCTTGTACTGGTGTTGGTGAATGTTTTACATAAGATAGTATTGATTGAGTTTTATTCTTCTTGTAGTTTAGGTGTTTTTTATCGTCGCTCGTAGGTGAGTTTGTATGTGACCTCTTTTCTCCGCGTGTGTTGACTTTCTCTGAGGAGACAGATTTGCTAATAGGTTTGTTTTTGTCATTTTTATTTTCTAAAATAATTAATTTGTCATATTTAAGCATAACTTTATTTCCCTTTTCTTTTTCGGATATTGCCTGGTCCATCAGTGCGGCTCTCTTTTCCAGTATATGTTTAGGATAATCTTGTTTTATATAATAAGCACAGTTTTCTAGCTTTTTCTTGTTTTTTAAGGCCATAATTTTCATACCCAGCGTAGTGAAAGTCAACACTACGGGACGTACTTTGCCTTCCGCTTTTTTACCTCTTCTTTGGACTGCCTCTATGTCGTTTGGTATACAGCTCATTTCCAGATTATTCGACATTATTTCCAGAATTTTTTCCTGAAGATCAAAATAACTCCTCTCAGTTTCTTCAACTCCGAACACAATTATATTTTTCTTCCTCATTTCTTTTTCTATAAAATCTAAACGAGAGTTTTGGCTTTCTAGCTTAGATTTTATTTCTTCGTTTTCAAGATAAAGTTGTTGAAATTTATAATTCATGTTTTCGTTTATTTCGTTCACAATAGTTTTGCTATTCGATTTTATTTCTTGTTTTTGTTCGGCGATTTCGTTCTTTAAGTCTTGTAAAATTTTCATTAGTTCATCCATAGTGTTAAGTGAGCAGGTGCGTTATTGGGATTATTATTGATTTGATTTTGAGTGGTATAGCTACTCGGCGCTAGATGGCGCTTTACGCTTAGTACAGCTGCTTAACACTAGATGGCGCTTCCTAGTTGGTACAACCGCTCGATGATAGATGGCGTTGCTTAGTATCGCTACTCGGCAATAGATGGCGTTACTGTCTCTCAACGACTTTTGTTTTGTGTTGACAGCGATGATTGCGCAAAATTTTAGGTTATCTGAGTTTTATAAAGTTTATGCTGTACCTTTATGATGCTTTCGGGTATCTCTGTACACGGCTAAACCACTTTCAACTGTATCACTGCACTCGTACTCGCACCGATCACAAGGATTTTCAAAATAACTGCTCTGTTACGGGTGACTGACGTTCGTCGTTTTTTTCCACTGTTTGAAGATTTCCTGATAATATTTTCTTTTCATCAGCTGAGTTACTTCTGAAGGATGTTGGTTTGCATAGATTTCGCTTATAATTCTTAGTAAATTTAAATAACAATTGATATAAACACGGAGCCGATATTGACATAAGCACTGTGGCGCCCTCTCTCCTAAGGGTTATACTAATAATAAATCATTTATTTATGATTTATCCCACGATTACATCCATATTTGTTAGTACAAATGCGAGCTTACAAACTAGTGTTAGTAGTAATGCCTATAGCTTCTCCTTAAATAATTGTGCATGCTCATGAATGGGTAGCCACAGTTATTATGATCATCATCATCTGCCTAGCCTTTTCCCAACTACGTATATTGGGGTCGGCTTCCAGTCTAACCGAATGCAGCTGAATCTGTATTTTACATGGAGCGACTGCCTATCTGACCTCCACAACCCAGCTAGCACTGGGTAACACGAGATACCATTTGGTAAGACTGGTTGTCAGATTTTCGAGCCACTGACTACATTAACCTCTGTCAAAGATCTATAAATGACAGCCGGGACCAACGGCTTAACGTGCTTTCCGAGGCATGGAGGAAACTCGGTATGTAATGGGTGGTCACCCATCCACGGAGCAACCCAGGCAAGCGCGGCTTAACCTAAAGATCGACCCGAGCGGCGGTTATTATTTAGCCACGAGCTCCTCACCCACAGTTATCAGTTTTTTTGTCATAGATACGCTAACAAGAAAATAGACCAGCTGTATTTTAATAGTTAGAATATTATAATCATAATATCATAATAGCCACAGTTATTACGATATTCTAACAATTAAAATACAGCTGGTCTATTTTCTTGTTAGCGTATCTATGGCAAAAAGTTCAAATGTGTTTAGCCTAAAACTCAGCCACGCGAAGCCCGCTCAGAAACACTTAGAAATCAACACCACCATGAAAACTATTCATCTTCGCGCCAAAACAAAACGCCATTTTTATTTCGTCGATCAAAGCTAATGCTGTCTTTTTCCGGCGTGTGAGCTAAGAGCTACTAAATCCAAGATGTTCAGACGATCTGTCCGTCATGTCTTTCGATATCTTTTGATACAACGTTTACGACAAACATTTTTATTGTAAGTACCTACGACTAGTTTTCGGTCGTTACGGCAACATAAAGGCAGAATGGAGTGTGACGTTCGTCTGTGTTACTTTATCATTTAAGAAAGTTATTTTAGTCTATGGAACCGGAACGAGTTGTTTTTTTAGCGGTGTTTTCTTTTTGTTCAGAGTAAAAGCTACAAAATTATGATAATTAGCCCTTTGAAATATAATAAGGTCAGTAAAAGGAGATGTTTTTTTAGATCATTTTCCTTAACGAGCCATTTTCGAATTTTCGCAGTCGTTCGATCACAAGACATTATGACTATAATGTATTAACCACTCTGCTCGACAAGATTTTGACACATGACACACCAGCTGAATCGGTGGGGGTGATGCGATTTGTCATGAAATTCAAGAATTTTCGTGAACATTCAGCATTCGATTTTATGATGATAAATATGTCACGGCAGCTGTTTCACACGATGAGTTTGTGTTAAATATCTTCAATACCGTGTTGAGGTTGGTAAAACGGCGTCAGTCTATTGCCAAATATGTGTAAAATACATATTACGGCACGCTTCCAAAAAATAGGTAACTTAGATGCGCTGGAAATAATGTACATAGACAAGTTTCTCGTTTGCTAAAAAACTCGAAAAGGAAAAATAAATACAGTAACATTCTATCTGCGTTCTTATTTTTGCTATTATTCATACATAATTTCATAAAAAAACACGATCAAAGTCTTGACAAATATTACAAAAAACTATGTTGAAAGTGTTGCAAAATGACACTTCTTAGTGCTGACCGAAACCCAAGTTCTATCATTACGATTAAAAAGTGGTATTCAGCCTAATCGATACTCGCAATGAAAATGAGTTTAGAAAAAAAAAGAGTTGAGACTGAATTCTTGGTATAATTTCGAATAATAATTAATCATTTAATTATATCTTTTTTAATAATTTCATTTAGTAATTATTCAATGCTTTTGGTTGACTTCAAGAGAAGGCGATTTGGCAAGAAATAAGTCTCACAGTTCAAACAAAGAAAAACCTGAAAATGGATCGATTTTCAATTTAATTGTAAGCACGGACAGAACCTATGGCTAAATACGCGTCGATTTTTGTTTCAAAATTTAAATTAAGAATACGCTCGCAATTCACCATTTTAAAGTATTTTAATTTACTACATCATTTATTGTGAATTTGGTTTTCTAATATCTGGCGGTTGGACTGGAAGCCGACCCCAACATGGGTAAAGGCTATAAAGGCAGATGATGATGAATATCTGGCGGTTGGATATAGAATGCCCAGGATCTCGGTAGGCATAATAAAAAATTAGTTTGATCCGTCAAAGATACATTATATTACTTATTCTACAATATTGTGTATAGTACGGTTGGGTTATTGTGTTAGGTTGGGACAAACTTTTCTTTTGTTTAGATTATTCTTTCCCACTGCTGGGCAAAGGCCTTTTTTTTTTTTTTTTTTTGGGGGGTGGGAAATCATCAAATGACTCCTCCCGCTCTGGGCGGAGCGGAAGGGAGTGTCAGACTCTTTCTGACTAAAAACCACCCATGTTCCTTCATTGGCCCTTTATGTTCCAGGGCCGCGGTATCTCTTTCGAACAGTCCCGCAGCCCTGGCAGGCACCGGCCCTTGCGGGCCCCTCCCGTTTTGGGCAAAGGCCTCCCCATACCTTTTCAACTCTCTCGGTGTTTTGCCTTCTCTGGCCAATCAGTGAAGAACGAGTGAGTCCAAATCGTCACGCCAGTGTTTCTTGGGCCTGCCTCGGTGACGACGACCGACAAACTTATTGGCCTATATTTCGCAATCAGCAGTGCACAGGCCGTATCCTAAATAAATATTACTTTCTTTTTTCAAAGCGGTTCACTGTCCACTCTAAAACCTCTTTTTACAACTGCAAAGTTCAGGTTATCCATCATAGGCCGTGGGCCGTGTCACTTGAGTGAGGCCGTGAACAGATATAAGACAGAACCCTCAGGGCAAGAGTCCTACTCGCATTTCTAGAAGTTTTCTTAAAAACACAATTTTATAGTTTTTGGGGTTGCTACTAAACCAAGCTTATCTACGCATCAAAAAATAATGACGATTAAAAGTATTGGTCGGAGAAGGCAAAAGATAAAGAAAATTGGAAAGCCATGGGGAGGTTTGCCCAGCAGTGGGAGAGAACTGTCTGATAAAAAAAAGTATTTGTAAATAGTGAATACCTAATAACCAATCCATCTAACCATAACCCAATTTTGTAGACTAAATATAATTTATCTTGGTGGGAACCAAACAAACACTATGGCCTACCAAGATCCTTGGCGTTTTTTATGCAATCCAACCAACCAATAGAAAAAAAAATTACAATAAATTATCTAGTAACTATAAATACAATATAAATTGGAACAGCGAGTGCATTCCTAATTTAAATTTTGACATGGAAACAAAATCGGCGCGAATTTAACCATAGATTAATCTGTTCTGTTTATTGTTGGGTCGGTTTTAATACCTACAATGTACGAAAATCTATTAAGATTAGCATTATAAAAGCTTTAAAAAGTATTGTAACATTTTTTATTGTATTTAACGCTTAAAACAAAATTATTTTAATTTCTATCTATCGATTTCTTAAATTCCTTTCATTTAAGTACTCGATTTAATCGAAATTTACAAAACAAGAATCGATTGAAATAATCGTTTTCACACATCACAATAATTTAAAAAAAAATATGGCCGTCAATTTCGAATACAAATTGAGTAGTGGTAATGAATATTACGTGTTATTGATCCTGAATTAGTAAATTACGCTAAGATCTGGGCATTTTCATGTTGTTTATAATATTTGAAATTATATTTGTCACATTTGTTATCGAATCTTTATGCGTTTGTGTGATATAATGTGAAAAATAACAATGTAAACACGCACTATTGGCGCGAAACTTCGACTTTAGATACCAAAATTCATCATTACCACTGCTTATTTAAATTGAACTATGGATGAATTCGTCACATAATTAAATGACGAGTTAATTATTATCAATAAAGTGGAGTTTGGATGTCCGAAAACCACATTTTTTATGATTTTTAGCCTCGGCCAGCACTGCTGTCAAAATGGCGATGACCGTATTTACGCACTTGGATTTTGTAAGGTGAAATTAAGAAACTTGCGCGCTAAATACAGAAGTTTTAATGGCGTTGACATATGAGCTTTTTATCCAACTCTCTTAATTAACGCACACTCATAGTATTTGATTATCAGAATATTAAATATGATCATAAATAATGAGGATGACGTATGACTAAAATGCTAGCCCCTTTCGGGGCCGATACCGAGCCAGCGGAGGTTTGTGTGTCAAGCCCCCGAAGGGGCCCGTACCGAACTATATGGTTAATGTCTTGTGATCAAGGATGTAAGGTATCTAGGTACTTAAAATGCTTATAACATTTACCTACTTTGGGAAATCTAAATCTGTTTGTTTTAAAGTCAAATAATATAATATCGCAAAAAAAGAAGCACAATCATATCTTTTGGAAGAAGAGAGGATACACAAATAGCGAGTCACACTGCGACATTAGTTGTAGACAATTTCCGTTTTGCGTCACAAATATCTATTAAATAAGCGCTTTTTATTTTTAATACATATTATAAAGAGTGCTTCGATACGTGCCAAGAGATATTAAAACGATATTCTGATGTGGACCTAACGAATAACGTAGGTGTAAGGTACCTACTGCGTTCGCGTATAGTTTCCAAACTTGTAAACTATGTTATGTATTCTTTCACAATCATCTTTAAAACAAACACATAAAGTTCAGTTTTCAATGTCTTTTTGAAGTGAAAACTTCTTTAGCGGCGTTGTGCATTTTTTTTGTGATGGGTAAAAAATGTTAAACTCGCGCAGGACACGTGACCTGATCGAAAATTCGTAAGACGGAGGGAGTTCTGAAGTGTTAAATTTTTAATGTAACATAAATTGTCATGTTTGTATACGATAGCGTAATAAATGAATATTGTATTTTACCACATAAATGATAGTACTTTTATACTGATAATTAAAGCAATTCGTGCAAAATTATTCACTAACCATTCCAAAATATCAAAAATGCACAACGTATTCAAGTTTTCACTTCTGCCGGCACTCCCGGAGTGCAACCCTTTTTTTTGTTATTAGTTAAAACATTTTCAGAAGTAGATACTAATATAGTCATAAGTGTACCTAAGTTTTTAATACCCCATCGGCAATGGTACACATGGTAAATATCCCGTTTTAAGTGCTCTTGATAGTACTAAGGAGTCATTCTGAAATCGAACTTAATTTATTTAAACAAGAGTAAGTTTTTTATTCGTTTATTTGGAAATAATAGCAATGGGAAAAAAGGATTTGAATAGACTCTACGTATCTATACTAATATAATAAAGCTGAAGAGTTTGTTAGGTTAGACGCGCTAATCTCAGGAATTACTTGTTCGAATGAAAAAATCTTTTAGTCTTGGATAGCCCATTTATCGAGGAAGGCCGTAGGCTATATAACATCACGCTACGACTAATAGGAGCGCAGCATCAATGAAAAATGTTGCAAAAACGGGGAAAATAGTATTATTAAAATAATTTCTAGCGGGCGAAGGCCGCGGGCACCAGCTGGTATTGTAAAAATATAAAAATAATGTTTTGTTACACCGTGCCTTGTTATTTTCCACAATATAAAATAGGTTTGACGCAGGTCCCATTTTGCGGTTGACGTGAGATATTTTAAAGAGGAATTTCAATATTTCATGCTAAAGTTTACATAGGAACAATTTATGTGTTGTGCGTGCTCCATGTTTATCGATGTAGGAAAATAAATTGTTCAAATTAAAGTGACCTTAATTTAATTTTAACAATTTATTTCGTTTGGGTAGAACTTAGTTGGTCGGTCTAGACTAGGTATCGGCACTTTAAAAGATATAAAAAAATGTTTGCTTTGAAAATAACTCTCATGTGTTAATACAGATGAGACATTCCTTTGACAGCCTCGGTGCTGAGCATGAGGTCCTGGGTTCGATTCCCTGGTCGGGCAAAGTGCTGTTGGGTTTTTCCATCGGGAATTTAACAACAGCAGCCATGGAGTCTGGATTCGTGCCCGGTTGATGGCAATAGGCTCGCCCCCTATTACATGGGACGTAAACATAACTGGCGAAATGTGGGTGTACTATTAGGTACACCTCTGCCTAACCCTACGGAGATTTCAGACGTGATGTTATGATGACAATGATAACTATTGATGACATCCCTTTAGTAACACTAAACGGCTTAATGTTAGGCAGGTGCATTATCGGCTAACGGTATTTCTATCGGAATCATCATGACCATCATCTCATCAACTGCCAAGCCATTACCCAACTATGTTGAGGTCGGCTTCCAGTCTAACTGGATGCAACTGACTACCAGTACTTCTAGTCTCCTATAATGCAATGATTCTGATGATTTACAATCAATTTTTGCAATAAATTCGTAAAGACATAGGTTTAAGACTGTAGAAGATATTGAAGTAGGTACATAATATATTCCATTCAGTTAGGTAACTTCAGAAATGTAAAGGTATCGCAAACCTAACGTTCGTAGATTCCAATAGCTGGGGCCATTATTAAATATGGGTCAATACGAGCCCCGTATTAATTTTACAAGTGCCCCGTTCCAGTTCAATTTGTTAAAGTCTTTCACACACGCACTGTTATTATGTTCCGTTTTTTGGGGTCATTTCCTGAATCAATACTGTTATGCGCTGGGTATGGGATAAATTAAATACTACGAATTAAATACGAAATGACTTTATTAATTACAAAACACTTAAAAATTAATCACAAATACACCACTGATCACTATTCACTCAGATATCGCACTTCTAGTTCACTTCGATTCGCTTCGTTGTGAAGGCAAAATCGGACTCTTACTCCCGCAAACACGGTGACTATTAATATGACGACCGATCCTTCGAAAAAGTTCTATAACTTTCTCGAACCTTCTTCACAGTCCATAGTGGAACATCATCCTTCGAGAAAGTTCCACAACTTTCTTGAATCCTCTAGACATTTCTATTGTGGAACATTCTAGACTCTAATCTTCTAGACAGGTCCTTACTGGAACATTCGAGACTCGCACGTAATCTAGAATGTTCTCGTAAAGCAACCGACGCGACGTAACAATACTAACGGCAAGTTTTACAAATGATCAGCACATTTAAACTGCGTTCGTGAGCTGTCAGTGTCATCCACTGAAATATTAAATCTATGGTGTCATCATTGATCTAGAATATTGACACTAACCGCTCTTGAACTTAGTTTGAATACTTCACCTAACTTAATACATATTATGTCACGTTATCATAGATCCTAGTTAGTGGTTGGTACCCTACCTAGAGAACTACTTATCGATTTTTATCAGGAGGTACAGGAACCTCAAGGTTTCTGAAATACCGCATCGAAGCTGTGTAAACGGTCTCTTACACAGGTAACCGTAAGGAGGCGTCCGCATTCGGCAGAGCCTGAATAAAACAATGGGTACGACGTACGACTATACTACTCCTAAGCCTGTTTTCACAAACATTAGGAAACACCTAAATATTATTGCACCGTTGGATTTTCAACTTTCGTCGCTGAGCCGAGAATCCAGACTAGGTATCGACTAGTTCTACTGAATACGGGTATAACAGTCGCACCTAGTCGTATTTGTGCTTGAACAGTGAATGTTCCTCTACCCCCTGTAATGGCTGCTGTAGGTACGTATTGTACTTAGTTATTGATGACAAGGTTGAAGGTATGGGTTTGGATAAAAACTTCCATAGTGATACCAATATCGATACTACCAGCTTGTAGTCTACAAGTTACTGGAGTTTCGTTGACCTAGACCTGACAAACATCATGCTGAATTCAGTTGTGTTCAGACTAAAGTTTTGGTAACACTTTGTAAAGACAAAGGGCCTGTATAGAAAGGCAACATACGACTATTCAGTGAGGTTCATGGTGCAAAGTAGATATTTGTACCTACCTACAGCGTGTAGCAGACAGGTGTGGTCATGTTTAAGGATGTGTCATAGATCGTCAAACTGAACAAGTTTCTCTATGGATAATATCGTAATCTCGAAAAAATATTCAGATTATTATTATAGCTAGCCCATATTGTCCCACTGCTGGGCAAAGGCCTCCCTCCATTGCTTCCAACGGTCACGATACTGTGCTACTACTTTCCAATTCTCAAGGAAGATATCCAGTTCGTCCCGCCATCTCCTTCGTGGATTCAGATAACCCATGTAAAATTTCAAACATGCTTGACCCAAATGTATGCGACAGCTAATAATTTTTACGCGATTACGATACTGGTGCCGTGGACAAAGTTACCACACCCTTCAATATGACCATACTTTTCTGGTATGTACACGGTTTATAGGAAATATGCTAGTTATCAAGCATTTCGGTTTGGGGTTGGTATCCAGTATTTTTGGATGCAGCTCAATACCAGTTACAGTTAACATGGAGCGACTACCTATCTGACCTCCACAACCCAGTTAGTACCTACTGGGTAATACGGTACCCCTTGGTAAAACTGGTTTTCAGACTTTCGGACCACTGACTATCTGTAACTAATTACCTCTATGCTAGTACCTTGCAAAACTTCTAAACTAGGTAAGTTGTTTCATGAATCGTACTATCACACTGAACGATTCAATAAACACTACAAAATCTCACGACTTCCTTTTATGCAAAATGGATTTTCAGCTTTAGCATTTCAAAATAAATATTATGCATTCTGTGGTGGAGAATCTAAAGTTAAATTCGTGCTCGGAAAAGTGAAGAGCGGATGAGAGGCGTCTGGTATTATCGAACTATTCAGACGCAAAACCTAATAGTGACACTACATTGGTACAGTGGGCACAACTGATAAGTGAGCATACAGACAGTGTAACTTAAACTGGATAAGAACAGTTCCAACTTACAATACATTGGAACTGTTTTTTATCCCGTTTGGATTTTTCGATAAAATATCCATTTTATTGAAATATCATTAAATGATGTCATAAGAAGTAAGTTAGGCTACTTTTATTTTAGAAAGATAAGAATTAGGGTCCGTGTAAAACTCTTGAAATTGATAACAAAAGGTCGCGGGCAACAGATAGATAATAGTCCTAAAACGATGTGTCGGAGTTTGATAACACTCCAACCCCATGGCTACTGGTCATGTTTTCGAAACCTACCTCAGGATTGCAAAAGGTGTGCGTTTAGGAAATAATTTTGAATCTTTGAAGAAGTCTTTAGATAATGCAACAATGTTGACTATTCAAAGCCATTTTCAGCTATAAAACAAGCAACAATAAAAACACCCACGTAAAAATATAGCTAGAAAAAGTACCACCTACCAAATTAATTTGCCAGACGGCTCTTATAACAATTAGGCAAACATTTTAATGACCCTTATCCCCTTCGTCCAACTAATTGGATGACCATTACTTACCTGCTAAGCCAACAATTTTATCGTGTGTACCTACAGTTCATAATCCGTCGCATAGGTTGGATTAGTCGTCGGCACAGTAGACATAGGAGCAATAACATACAGTAATTCAACTGGGAAAGCTTAGATGGTCTGAATCAGCTCACATGCGATGCGTTTACACATATTCTTAGCATGTTTCAGGTAACAGGTTTAGCGATGGCCATCTAGATGAATCCAGCCCAGAATTTGGCGACGAGTTTGTCATCTTTTTTTTCCGGATGGGATGGAATCATCAAATGACCCCTCCCGCTCTGGACGGAGCGTAAGGGAGTATCAGATTTGTGCTGACTAAAATCCGACCGTGTTCCTTCTAGCTCTTTGTGTTCCAGGGCCGCTGTATCTCTTTCGTACAGCCCTGGACGGTTTGTCACCTTGCACTGACACGGTACGTTTTATGTATGTAGTGCAATATAAAAAAAAGTTTTGTTGAAGACACCCGCGTTTAATTTCACAAAATTGGCCTAGTTGGTTGACGCGGCAGTCGTACCAAGAGGTATCTATTGTATTACCGAGTAACTGGCTTGTGGAGGTCAGTTAAGCAGTCGCTCCATCGTGGAACGACTACCACGATACCAGTATTTTACATGGAGCCTCCATGTAAAATAAGTACTGGTATTCAGTTGCATCCGGTTAGACTGGAAGCCGACCCTAACATAGTTGGGAAAAGGCTATGCGATGCCAAGAGTACAGTTTCTGTAGTCGCGCCGCAACGTCAATTTCAAGGCGTTTGTGGTGCGCATACCAACCTGTTTGCTCCATTTGGTGTTGGAAGACAGTTTTTGGCCGCAGGATGTGGTGTTCCATCGCTTCCGCGGACAGATTCCACAAGAACGCACAAAGCATCGTGCAAGTGAAGTGTTACTAACATAGTTTTAAGTTGCATATACTAACAAAAATGTTATTAGTATGTATATTTAGGGGAGGAAGGTATTTATCTATGGGTCTTTGTTACCTGAAATAAATGGTTTATGATTATAGTTGGTTTACTGGTTATTTTTATACCGTGGTGTCGGATATAATGGACTCATCCAACCGGTAACGTGTGTGCTATTGTGAGGCGTTCATGTATGCTGAGGAGAATAATGTGTCATAAATAAATCTATTAGATTAACCTTGTTTGTCTGGGAGCATTATACAGCATGATTGGTTAAACGTGGACATATACATAAAGGGAGTGAAGCACTCATGAATTAAAGGACTAATTATAAAATCTTGTCTTACTAATATTATAATGCAAAAGTTTGTGAGGATGGATGGATAGATGTTTGTTACTCTTTCACGCGAAAATTACTGAACGAAAAATAGTTTATAACCTTGATTAACATATAGGATACTTTATATCCAGGTAGTATGATCCCGTGGGACAGTTACTGAACTTCACGCGGGCGAAGCCGCGGGCAATAGCTAGTATGATAAAAAAAATTGCTGTTGCCTACTTTTTTTCGAATTACGCGACCAATGATGTGAAAAAAGGAATTCTTTTTTTTTCACGATTTCAGGGTAGGCCCCATAATAAAAGCTGTTTATTTTCATGAGTACAACTGCACACATCTAAAGTTTTGCTAAACGTATAAAACATCACCCAGTATGTCTTTGCTTATGTAAATAACCTCTTTGGCAAGAATAGATTATTTCAAGTTTTTACGTAGCTAGTTAAGTAATTTGGGTGAATAATTTGAACAGAATTTATGTACCGTGTATGCTTACAATTTGAACATCACTGGACTGAAAAGGTGTAGCCGGTAATGGCAGAGAACAGCGTGGAAAAGGGCTAAGGAGGCCCTGCAGTGGAACAAGACGGGCTTGAAGCTTGAAACGTGAAAAGAACCAAATAATTCAAAGTCCTTTCCCAAAACCATTTCACAATCATTCACCAACAATCTGTTTATGGCATCGAAGCGCCAAAGATCCTTGTAGATCTTCATTTGACGAATGATTTCAAAAAGCACAAAGTTTCTTCCAGTAATTGTTTCAAAGCCTAACAGATAGATACTTAGGTACCCTGAACTCATAACCTACAAACACTCCAATAACGGTATTCAATTGGATAAAAGAACGAACTCCAATTGAATAAATGATAAACACAAGACAATTTAGACTATTGGAGACCCCACGTTTGCTCCATGTATTTTTAACGTAAGTGCCGTGACCTCGACCCCCAAATGAATTCCCGTAGTTTTCTTCGTATTTTGCATATTTTAACAACACATACTTATGTACGTACTTAGAATATTTGCACGTATGCCTTTAACTATACTAGTAGTGAAAAGGTCGGTATAGTTTCTTTCTTGTATTCAAGTGTCTTCCTTTCTCCGTTTTAAAAGGTCGGTATGTTTGAAGGAAAATATACTTAATTAGGTCATTGGGGAAGTATTTTTATGACGTGTGTAACTGTGTAAGGATAATTTTTTTTATGAGGTTCTATTTTGCTTTGCTTTAATGGTCCAACCGCAGGTCCGAACCCAAGCAGACGCCTTACTTCGAGTAATTTATTTCATCACCACTCTGAACAGTAAAAGGCATCGTGAGGAAACCGACATGTTCCAGAACCAAAAATCCACCACGCAGGCGCAGTCCGGGTTGGTGGATAACAAGTCATGCCGGCGAGTATTGAATCTACCTAATTGAAAATAGGTTTCTCATCATTTGGTTCAATTAAAATCATGCCAACAGCACTAACGCCCAATTAGGAAAACCAGTACTTTACACAAACACAGACACAAACCGTCGTCATTCCGACCTCGCCGTCGAGGTCCGTCGCGACGTTCCCGTTCACTCCTCACTCCCGACCCTTGCTCAAACCAGCCCCTAAGTAATCTCACTCAGATCCAGCCTGTCCCTTTGCTGCCCTCCCCAGTGACGCCCTAAGCCGAGGCTTGAATCCCATAGGGGGTGCCCTTAGCGCGCGGTCGCTTTTGCCCTGGCTGGAGGCCTTACACTCAAGCAGCCTCAGGTTAGTCCGGTTAAAAGCCAGCCTCATAGGTTGACCTGCGATATGCCATCACCAAAAAAAACTAAGTAGAAATGAATCTGGGAAAGAGAAGGTGAAGAAGACTGTGTTTTGGCGCAGCTTGTGAGAGAACCATGTGACTCCAGCTGTGATCTGGGATTGGTGGATAGATTTAAAAAAAAGCATCGTTCGAACCCGGTTGAGTTAAATCAGCTGTGTCATGATTCTATGAGAACGAGCATCTGCTCAATAATTATCCTTCATGTTCTCATTATTATTAGCTGAAAAACTTATATTTTTTCCTCCTTTTTCATGACTTGGCACATTTTTACCGCAACTTAAGGTGAATGTATAGGTTTAGTTTTAGCAGCCAATAATAAAGTTATACGGTACTTGCTTTTGCTAAGACTAAGTACAGACGCCAGCAGGTCAACCTACCCGAAGCTATCAGATTTTCCCAACCAACCTTGAACCTAATTCTTTAGTGATAAAGTTGAAAATTTATTGAAGAAATTTGACAGATTGTAGTAGCTGCTGGCGTCTGGACAAATAAATTAATGCCTGAATAAAAGCACACTGCGGGACTTTCAATTTAAACTTCTGCGCATAGCCGCCGCTTAGCGACAGTGAAAACCTTGTTTACTGGAATAGATCAATAGAACATGCACATGTATATCATAGGTTAACGTAGGTACCCATTTATTGAAAAAAAAAAAAAAATAGGATGGGCCCAACAAATGCATATGTTGAGTTCTATTTACAATAATTAAGAATATTATTAAAACTCACACGCGTTTTTCCTATCAGAGGGTTGTTGTGTAACACGGGTTACAACCTTTAATATCCAGTAATAATCCCATTGCTATTCAAAAATATATTCATTGTGTAAAGTTGACAAGCAGATGAATTTTTAACTTATTAACCAAACGATTAGGAATTTCATTCAAAATCATTCGGATTGTGATAGAAAAGGGTGTTAACCAATTAACCTACAGATTTATCACCAGCTTCAAATAAATGACCCACAATTAAACAAATAGAACTTACAGTAACTCGGCATTAACAAGGCACAGTGAATTGAAGCATTTAATGAGACGTTTAGATAAACTTGCTACTACTAGTACTAAGGCAGCATCGTTCAAAGGGGAAAGATGCCCTATAACTATTTTTTTTTCCGAACGCTTTGCATCTTTGGAGATTAAAGTATCCTATGAGTTAATCCAGGATACTATTAATACTATTTATATGTTCAAACACTGTTTTAAGCTGCAATAGCGTCGAAATATCGGGAGCTCAGATTAATGGATAATCACGGGTCTTTTAATATATCAATGATAATCACGGAAGTGACAGTATAAGTTTATTTGTTTTTTTTTTTATCAAAAACATCCAAATCAGCAATGACATTAGTGTCTATTGGTAAGATCCTTTGTGTACCCCAAGTTTCTTACGGTGAAGAGACGCCACAATTTAAAATCGGTAAGATAAAAGAGGAGCTGGTGGCTAAATAATAACAGTAGCTCGGGTCGATCTTCAGGTTAAACCGCGCTTAGGTTGGTTCATGGATGGGTGACCCATTACATACCGAGTTTTCTCCGTACCTCGGAAAACACGTTAAGCCGCTGGTCCCGGCTGTCAATTGTAGATCTTTGGTAGTCGTTAAGTAGTCAGTGGCCCGAAAGTCTGACAACCAGTCTTACCAAGGGGTATCGTATTACTTAGTACCACAATTGGGTTGTGGAGGTTGGCTATGCAGGCGCTCCATGTAAAATACTGGTATTCAGATGCATCCGGTTAGACTGGTAGCCGACCTCAACATAGTTGGGAAAAGCACAAAGCAGATGAGTTGTAAGCTATAAGAAAATCCTTCGGTTTGTAATAGAAATGTGTGTCACGCAATTAGACATTAGTGTAGGTACAAATACATATATAATATATCACCGGCTTCAAACTAATGACCCGCAATTAAACTCCAACAACCTGCAGTAACTTCATTAACAAGTCACAGTGAATGGAAACGTCGCAATTAAGTTCATTTTACGAAGCTTAGATAAACTTGTGTACTAAGCCAGCATCGCTGGAAGAGATGCATTTTACAAACTTAATATTGAAAGTCGGAAATTGTGTTTGCTATGTTGTTGAAAATGTCGCAAGGAAGTGCAGATAAAACGATTTTATGCTAAGCTAGGAAACTTGTATTTTTGATTTTCTCTGCCATATTATTTTAAGACGAAATAAACTGGATTCTCAGATCTTAGAAGTCACTTGGTCCCCGCGGCTCGTAAAGATTTGGGATTTGATCTTCCTGCTTAATAAATTACTAGTTTTTTCCGCAGCTTCGCTCGCATCCCAGGAAACGAAACATATTGTGCCAATTCAAGACATGGACTAGTATTCTGTATGTCAAAGATTCAAATATTTCGATACTTGATTGAGAAACAAACATCACTAAATTACCTTCTTGCGGTAAGTACATCCCAATGTCTTTGTTTAGCAGAAGTTTGGAAGTTAGTTAGTTCATTTGTGTGATTGATGGCGCTGTAGTACTTTTTGTAGGTAGTTCCGCTACAAAACTACAAGGCTATACCTGTATCTATTAATTTAAAATTCAACAAACCGGTATCCACCGACGTGCACAGCAGTGCACTGGGCCTGGTGGCCTGTATCCCAGGCGTGGGAACGTTATTAGCTGATTATACTACTACTATACTGTACGAAGAAATATTTGTACACACAGCCTCAGTAAGTGCTAACCCCTCAAGCTTTAAAATTTTAAAGCTTGAGAGTATCGAGATGTATCGAGACTCTGAATTAAAAAGCTAGAGAAGATAAAAAAACACTTAAAGAAGGAATACCAAAAGAACAGTCTTGAGATTAGAATCTCCAGTGACCTTGACCGAACCTACAAAAATGTAATAACATTCAAACAGACTTACTTACGTATGTAGTTTGGCACATTTGCTATGTAAATGTAAACAGATTACCTGCGGGACATTTGTTGCTCTGAAATTGTCTCACATACGGTGAGTTACGCGAAGATAGCAGTTTTTTAAAGCTTTTTGCCCAGATTAAATTAAAAGAAGTACACAAATTATGACAACATAACCAATTAATCTGGGTCACTTGATCACGGTAAATGCTTCCAGTCTGAACCAGATCAACATGCATCCTGTCTAGCAAAGATATCATCCTGCATATCAGCCTGAATTCACCCTCTACTGGGTATAGGCCTCTTTTTTCTTGTACCTACCAATCTCAAAGTTCTTGATAGAAAATATGCGCAGTAACGCGAGGAAGTTACTGACAGTTATGCGGTTGTTTGTATGTATGGATATGAGAAGCGTCTAAAATTATGATACTGTCAAAGCTAATCCGTGTGTCTTCACGCTAAACGTTCAATGTTAAATCTGCGTGACAAGAGGCAGATGTCACGTTCATTTCACTAACTGTGTGACAGATGTCAGTTAAGAAACACGGAGCCTTTGTTAATTTGTTGTTTAAGATTTCGTATGTTTGTGGATGTGCCGACCTGCTTGATTGACTTACTATTATTTTTAACACGTTATGAGCTATTCTTGAATAATTCGTAGCATAAATCTTATCATAATGGTTGTAAAAGTACCTTTAACGAAACCAAAATACATTTTTTCTGTTCTCCCCGTCATTGCGATATTATTTTGTTCTAGACCATAGATATTAGGGGTCAAAGTTTCAATTTTTTCACAAGATTTTTTTTTATCAAAATCAAATCATTTATTACCCAGATAATACAATCCAATTTGTTAGTAAAATAATACATACACACATCTTAACACAAGTGTTAGTGCATAATTATTTTTGGAAAATCTTGGTATTTAGTTACTTACTAGTAATGTCAAAACAATTAATAATAATAATGTCAAAATCACCATCAATTATGTCAAAATCATTAAAAATAATGTCAAAATCACCATCAATTATGTCAAAATCATTAAAAATAATGTCAAAATCACCATCAATTATGTCAAAATCATTAATAATATTAAAAAATAAGTAAAGCACAATTATCAAATATGCAATAAAATTAAAATAAACATTACTTCAAGGCACGATTTGACGGCAATACTTGTGTTGTGGACCAGTGTTTATTATACAAGTTCTCAATATTATAACTTTACTTTAAATACCTCCACAAACCCCGTAATATCCAGAGCATACATGCACAATGTTTTGACTGCGTTACATTGAGTAAAAAAAGTCGTTTGTATATATGCAATAATTTTTGCGTTACTAGTTACGGTTAGTTTGATGTGCAGAATGCTTGGTTGACGGCGTGAAGGATCCGTTAAAATCCGTTTACACCTTGTATAATGTTCCCACTGCTGACTTGCTGAGTCAGAAGCCTCTCTGTAAGAAAGAGTGCGCCTTATTTGTCATGTCACATGTCTTCGAATTTTCGGTTCTAGGACATTGCTGATTTCCCCACAATACACGATGTTTACCTTTACAATTTTGACGGTTTTTCTTTCTTTTTCGTGTGGTTAGTGCCTAATAAGTTAGTATCAGAGTTTTTATGCCGCCCATGGGCCTCTGACTTGGGTTTACATCCCATCAAGAAATATCTCTCAGCCATGCTGGTTTGGTTCCCGCACGATGTTTTCCTTCACCGAAGTAAGCGATAATTATACAATACGCACATGAATCCGAAAAATCTGTGAGTATCTTGGGTTCGAACTCGAGACCTATGACTTGGCAGTCCGACGCTCACACCACTACGGCTGTGATGAAATAATTTAAAAAGTAAAGCGCCTCCCTTGGGTTCGAATCTACGACGTCACGGCCGTTTCCACTTGGCCACCATAAACTACCGCCACCTGCTACGTACGATTCTTATACTCCTTTCGCTTTGTCTACGTTCTGACCTACTTGAAGACAATCACAATTAGTTTAGTGTTATCTTGCGTATGTCGCTTGGCTAATATTTTTACCACGACACATGTTTAATTATAAACTCCTTTCTTCCTTTTCGAATACTGTAACGTTCTAAGGGTCGCTTTCAGAATTGAAATTCGAACGTTCATGCGGCCTGTAAAAAGAAAAAAAAAACAACAGTACCTACAATTTCATCTCCGAACCGAAGATCATGTTTCTATGTAAAATCAAGGACCTGTCTATTAGTTTTTGTGCGTTGTGACAAATTGACCATTTATGCCCATTGTGTATCTCAAGAAGATTCAATAGCAGTGGGAACTCTCAGTAGGCAATTATAAGCTGGACTGGACAGGACGAAAGGAACTTGGAGGTAGGAATTTCTTTTCTCCTAGCGTGCATTCTGATCGTTGCAGCCTATACGAATATTTACAAATGTGTGGAGGCTTTATACCTCGACCATAACATAAGTTATTACTGAAAATTTCGTGTTGACACAATATAAGAAGATCAGAACAGCAAAAAGCCTATCAAAAATTATCCCAAGAAGTCACTAGGTATAATTAATTACCGTACAATTCCTTACTCAAGTCATAACACGGTAAGTGGTCTGCCCCTTGACAGATAGCTTAAGCGGGGTATTACTAGGGGATGATTTACGGACGAGGGAAGCGGGAAGTAAATACCTATGTCATCTCGCTTCGCTGGGCCGGTGTTTATGGCAAAACTGTTATGTGTTTGTATGGTTTCCGGTAATTAATGTGTCAGTTTTTGGTGGCGTAATAATTATATTACAAATAGCTTTTGTCCACGACTTCGCCTTCAGAAAATGGCAAGAATTTTCGCTCTTACTATCTGGATAAAAGTATTCTCTGTTTTAATGACGGTCATGTCTGCCTGTGTGCCAAACATCGGAATCTCTTCATCTATTAAGAAGTGAAAAGCTTACAGACAGATTTACTTTTGCATTTGTAATATTATTAGCATGGATTCCTTCTTAATAATAAATAAATATCCCTGGACATTTCCACACAGCACCATCTAGCCCCAAGCTAAGCAACTTAATGCTTGTGTTATGGTAGCTAGATGGCTGATAAACTACATATATACATTTTTTTTTTGTAAATACATACATATTATAGATAGAAAAACACCCAGACCCGGAACAACTACTTGTAGGTCATACAAATATTTGTCCCGTACGGGAATCGAACCCGCGACATGCAGCGCAGCAGTCAATCGCTTGACCACTGCGCCAACCGTGTCGTCAAATATACAAAAAATGTATAAATGAAATATGTGTATAGTAGTAGTGAAATATATGTAATGAATAATGAATAAGTAAGTGGGCACCATCGATTAAACTAACATTTTGTTCAAGATCAAAAGTTTTAGAATCTCGCAATTTCTTTAAATTCTCAATTAATTGAAACTTAGCTAGGGTTTAAATAAACTATATAATACAAAACGTGGTGTTTTGCAGTGAAGTGACGTGTAAAGCAATTACGAGGTTGACTATACTTTTAATATTCGAAATAACGTCTTTGCTTAAGCGTCTTAGAATTACTCGTTTAGCCGCCAAAACGCTTAATTTAGATTAGGAAGCCACACACAAGATTATTCTCTTTAAACTCTAAGTATAGGTTGGTTTAATTTCCTATAGCATTCGAATTAATTAGCAGGGTTGACTTCACTCTTGGCGAACCCTATCATTTATTAGCATAATTTAATTATTCATTAATTAATTGGCTGATAGAAGGGACCGATTGAGTGCTTATTAGATATGGTAATTATTTTATTAATGAGAAAATTTTGTCATATTCCGCGCCCTCAATCGGATGAATTAAAAACCCACCCTGTGGAGTAATTGTGACGTTTTTCATTTTGACAGTGTCAGTGAACCACAATAATTATTGCGCCATTTGCGTTGTCAACACGATTCTTTCTTTGGGTAGTTAGTGCAATCAGGTGTTGGGCAGGAATTCTCTATTACGCCTAGCTCACTGGCTAATATATTCTCACGGTTATGAACTATTCTTGTACTTGGGTGAATTTCAACAAACGCCATTTTTTTTATCATATCGGTGAACTTTTTCATTTATACATTTTTTGTATATTTTTCAGGTTTTATGTAATCTTTAGGATATCAAATATCCCCAAATTTAATATCATCAAAGTATCATTTAAGACTAAGGAGAAAATTCAGTTTGAATTCTGGTTTCCAGCGATATGACAAACCGGCACCGATTATTTTTTCTGTACACCGATATGATAAGTTTATCCACCGAAATGATGTACATATCCAGCGATATGATAATCTATCCACCTTTGAACATCAAAAATAAAATAGTTAGTAGGTACCTATATATTTTTACAAGGGTGACTTAGAACTGAAGACCTAAACTGAGGGTCTTATGTAAGTAGATCACATCCAAAGAGAACAGAGAATTCTTGGAAATCCAATTAAAATATATTTTTTGAAATTATGTATATGCTAAGGCAACATTTGCCTTAGCTTTTTTCCTCTGATAATATGCACGGGCACTGATTCGGTTTTTTTTTTGTGCAATGCGACGTGCATGTGCAGTCATTTGGCTTCGGGTTGGGATAAGTACGGCTGCCTTTCGTCTAGCTAAACGTTCTCTATCTTTTCTTAAATGCTCCTCTCTTAACACAGGATCGCTTTAGATTTTAGTTTTTTTTATTCTTTCCAGCAACCTCTTTCTCTCTTTTTTCTCCTCCTCTTTTAGTTTTGGCCTCGGCATTCTTAAACAAAATTAAGCCATATGTATATGTTTGTGTTATATATGTTTTCTTTTATCTATTATTATCTCTTTATTCTTTTTTCTAACACATTATCTATTTATTATTTTGTTATTTATTATTATTTACTTACTATTTTTTTAACTAGAAAATATTTTCTAGAGAAACCTTTAATGCGTTCAACTGCTCCACCTCATCATCATCATCTCATCCTAAAGACGTACATTATCGAATACAGACCTCCCCTAATGATACATTTATACATCTTACCTACCCAGTGGTGTCGTGGTATTGATTTTGGCAGTCTATGTAGGTAAGTATATATGTATGAATGTTTGTATGTAGGTATATATGTATGTATATAATGTATGTGTTTGTATGTTCCATTCTTTCTTTGTATACTTAACGAAATAACACGGGATCTAAAATGATACTTAATTTATTAATTGATCTAAGTACTGAATAATTGTAATGAAAATGATAATTTATTAACTGTTATACTGAATGATAATTGTAATGAAAATGATAATTTATTAATTGATATATTGAATGATAATTTGTAGCAATAATAATATTTTATAACCGATTTGATCTTTAAAATGTAAGCACAAGTTTCATAGATAATGTAAATGTTTGCATGCCGAATGGTAAAATATGGCTGAGCTTTGATATTTCATAACAACTATTGTGTATTACCCATGTTTGCAAAATAAAATTCTATTCTATTCTACCGATATGATAAAACGACTCACCGAGATGATAAAATGATCTACCGATATGATAAAGCAATCCACCGATGTGACAAAACTGTGCGTTGATCATGAATAAAAACACCGATATTAGATATAAGACACCGATTGATTTTTTCTTATAATTTCGGTGTAGATTATCACATCGGTGGTAATAAAGACCACCGATTACAGCGAAATGAGAACAGCGACGTGAGAAATAACACACTTTTTACTAAATTAGAAAAAATGCATAATATCTAGGTTAAATTCAATAACAGTCAATGAAGCTAATTCACTTACTACCTCTGTTAGAACCAAACAACAATAATAAAACTACTCATTACACTAGAAAAATGCAATCACCGATAATATAAAATAATTGTCCGGGAGCGACTGCAATGGCGTACTTTCGTTATTGGCGGGAATATGCAGCGATTTGACACACGTCTATGCTGACTGCGACCTAGCACACACTAACGAGGGAAATAAAATTGGGGTGGGACACTGTCGGACTCGTCGATGAAAAGTTAGGTTTAAATTACTTTTGTCCAGCGATATGAGAACATTTTGCAGGACAAGTACGTTTGTGCCTCTCAGTAATAATCATCGTTAATTATGTAATAAAATATGCTATATATTAATAACAAAACTAATATTTTATGAACTAGAATAAGTTATATACTTAACTTACTTATTTTTATTAGTGTATAAGCTTTTTTGTTTGTAAAAAAAGTAGAGGGACAGCACCGATTTGAAAAAAATAGAGGTTTATGTATTTATTTCTACCTTTAATAATAGACCTAGGCAAATTATTTTTTTGCCACAACTTAATAACTACCTATTGAATACTAAAAAAAATAATTCAGAACAATATTTCTTTTTTCAAATACTAATTTCACCGAAGACAAAAAAATAAGTCATTTGGGAAATTCACCCACTTACTTGCTGCTAAGACAAATGAAGACATAACTTTGAAAAAGATACACCAAAGACTTGCAATTTACAAAATAATAAAAGAAACAAATAAAACGATTACGTAACTTAACATCTTGTACGAACATAATGGATTCAGTGGAGCTCGTTGAATAATAATAATCTATCGAATGAATAATTTATTAAAGTGCTTCCAAACGTCGAGCGAGCGCAGCCATGTTTCTGTAACATGGCTGAAGTTGAAGACAAGTGGAATCATTTCTAGTGCTCTTTGTGGAACGTCTTCAGAACTATGATGGGAACTTTGTTGTGTGCGAGAATATGGGCTACTTCTCGTATTAAACGCATTATGATAGTGTCGAAGACTTGTGACATTCGCACTGAGCCCGTGAAGTCAATTGCAGCGGAAAGGAGCGGTGGCTCAGTGGTGGCGGACCCTACTTACGAGCAGTAAGTCGTTGGTTCGAACCCAGGCAGGCGCATTACATTGTGTAATATTTTTCATCACCACTGCTCGAAACGGTGAAGTAAAACATCGTGAGGAAACCCTCATGACTTAGAACCTAGAACCAAAAGTTCAAAGACATGTGACACCTACCAACCCGCACTGGGCCCGCGTGGTGGATTATAGCCCATTCCCTCTTATAAGGAGAAGGCCTGCGTCCCAGTATTGGGAACACTATATAGTCTATGCTTATGTATGTACCCCGCGAGGTCAATTGAGGTCCTTCACACAGAGAGGACAGAAGTGGGGACATTACTAGCTGATTCATTATAGTATGCTTTTCCGTATTGAAAGCTATTATGGCACTCGTGACTGTGTACTAAGGATTTTTTTGAGAGTGGTGTGACTTGAACTGCAATTAAAGCATGATTCCTTCAATTGCAGTCCAAAACTCTAGAAATAGGGTTATTACAGCAGACACGTAAAAAGCATTTACATAGATTTGATTCTATCTGCATTCTGAAATTTCTTGCCGATTCTTCTCCATAGGAAACGACCAACCCGAACCGTGCACCTTTTTGTCGACGTTTTATAAGTGCCCATGTAGGCCTATGTGAAATAAAATATTTTGATTTTGATTTTAATGGCAGCTTAGCTTTGTAGCTATCAGAAATCTAATATTTGCTACGTACAGTTTACTTAAAAATACTACCATGATCAGGCAGATCAGCACCCATGAATTTCTCTTCAAATGAAACCTAGAATTCCAAGAAACAAATCATATAATTTGGCTTCGCTGAAATTGGATAACAGCACGAAGGAACTTACAAAATCCTACAAGTTTATTACTATCCTCAATCCTTATAAAAGTGTTTAAACGGTAGAAAACCTCGATCGATCCGGTAAACTAGGACAACAGAGAAGTAGATACGCTTATAGCGATTACTCAACACCAACACTCTGTTTCTGAAAGCCTGATCAATTCATCTTTTGTCAAACCTAGTGCCAACGTATGATTGGTTGGCAATTGCATGATTGCTAGTATTTTCGTAAACCAATCAGAGCGGTTTATAGTTGTTGTTGACATTCACGCGTGATCTTTGTGGGAATTGGCGCTCTGTTTGCGAGCTACACGAATAGCGTGTTGCAAACTTGCAACACTGACTGCAGAGGAATCAAATGAAAGAAGGTGTTACAATATCCCTAGAGTCACCACAACGCTACTTGCGAAGCGATGGGTACTATACTATGGTAAACAAGTGAGATATAATATGAAGAAAACCAATGACAGACACGTGTATTACTTGTCACACACGATTGCCTGTGATTGTGAACACGGTGTGAAGTTTCGTTCGCATGATAGGTATTCTAGCAAATAAAGAAATCATTCATTCATTCATTCGCGGTTAACCCGAATGAAACGTGACTAAATCCGTAAACAATGAAAATTACAATACAATCCACAGCAGCCTACACGAGATTAGACCACGCATGAAATGTCAAATTGAATCCCTCCGATGTCGTTAATCAAAAACGAGAATAAAGGTTAACGCACAGTTAAAAGCACTGTTCAGCAATTTGATCGATTCAAGGATCAGCATTACCTCAAGTCGGGTGAATCAGGATTATTTCTGTGAAATTAAATCAAATCAAATCAAAAATACAAACAACAATACAACAACACAACACACAACAACAACAACAATTACAATACAACAATGTAACAACACAACACAATAATGTAACAATGTTTGTTATTATTACAATTTCTATGATCATTTCCTAACTGCAACGCATACTTCGCATGGTAACGCATGGCTACGGTTCACAGGTCGGGCCAGCTCCAGTGGCATAACGCAGAGGTTTTATATTTCAGTAGCTCAAACATTGCTGTATGGTTCATTTACTGAGCAATTTGAGTATTTTTTTGAAAACCTAATAACACTTTGCCCTACCCGGGAATCGATACCAAGACCTCATGCTCAGCAGTCCCGCTTGCGACCACTCGACTATCGAGGCTGTAATTTTCTCAGTAGCCGCCACGGGCGTCTGGATTTGGGACCGATTGCTGGCAATAGGCTCGCCCCTATTACATGGGACTTAGACGTTACATAACTGGCGAAATGTGGGTATAATTCGGTAATACCTCTGCCGATGTCGGATTACAGGAGTGCTGTTTTTGTTTGTTTTTACAAAAATTGTTTTTCCTAGCCTTTGTTGGTCAAAATAAACACATTCTATTCTATTCTATACCTAGCTTCGGATCGGGATCAGCTAGTTATCCAAATGAGGTGAGGTGATACCGACCTAGTGCAGTGCTTATTTAGATCAAAATTGGCATGAAATAAATGTCAAGTTAGAATCCCTTGCGATGATTAATCAAAAACGAGAATAACTAGATAACAGGACACGCCACAAAGTTATCAGCACGTAAAGGAATAATTAATCAGTGATTATTACAGGGGTGTCGCGTAATGCTTTGTCCATCCATCACTATAGTAATTAATTATCGCCAACCCTAACGACTACGTCTAAGAGAGGACACTTTGTCATAAGATGGATGGCGTTGATAGGCAGATAGAACGACGTCATTTGGGTTTTTTTTTCTTTGAACGTCAACATTTAATGGGGGTGACGTTGTTATGGCAATATCCATAAAAAAATGCTTAAACTAATTGTAGGTAGAACGTAAAATTTAACTTTAATGAGCTAGAAGTTGTCATCAAAGAAGCTGGCTGCAATTCATACAGTGGGACCCAATGGTGTAGGCCTCCAGTTACCTGATAAAGATTGTGGGTTTGGATCCAACTAGCCACTTTTCTTCGTGGAACCAAGGGGTATCGTATTACCCAGTACTAACTGGGTAGTGGAGGTCAGATAGGCAGTCGCTCCATGTAAAATACTGGTATTCACTTCCGGTTAGACTGGAAGCCGACCCCGACATAGTTGGGAAAAGGCTCGGCAGATGATGATGAGTTTGTGTAAATAAATACATATTTCAAATAGGTAGTGATGACTTTTTGATGATGATTACAGCTCACTCTCGCACACAGAGGAGGCTTGAGTCCCAGCAGTGGGAACATTACATTGATTGTGTTGTCAAAAGTAGTAAAGCAATTTCAAGCCGGCAATAGGTACTTGGTATTTCGGATTCAACTTGGAAACAGACTCTTACCACTTTACTCCTCGCTGACTGGCCTGGCTAATATCATATCATATTGCCATGGTATGGATTATTTTCGTTATTGTTTGAGTTGCAGAATGAAGAAGAAAAGCCTAAAGTCCATTGAATAAAATCTACATTCACAGAGCGTTTTCATTGAAATGCGAGCAGCAAAATTGCGTTTCTACTTCCATTACATTTCTAAATCTTATTCTAGCAATGTTCAATATAGGTCACCCGCTTACAGAAGCACTTTGTTATACAATAAGGATAGTACAGACCGCATCGGGAGCGCTCAGTTTTAACTGAAAGATTGATCGCTTGCCGGAAGATCTAGTGATCGGACAGCTAGTGCTATTTGTTACAAGGATTACTGGGAAATTGTATTGGATACAGGTTTTTTTTTTCGCTGTAAAACTTGAGGTTTGTAACATTTATTTATTTGATTTAAAATTTTTGGTCATTGGTTTTTGTACTCACTAAACAATCATCATCAGCCTAGTGTCTATCTAACCTTTTTCTCAACTATGTAGGGGTCGGCTTCCAGTCTAACCAGATGCAGCTGGATACCAGTATTTTACAAAGACCGACTGCCCATCTGACCCCCAAAACCCAGTTAGTACTGGGTAATACGATACCCCTTGGTAAGACTGGTTACAGACAATAAATGACGAAATGTCGTTATATTTATACAGTAGGTATATTTTATATTATCTCCGCCTAACCCATCGCTATATTATGTTATGTGTTCTTTTTAATTAATAATTAAAATCATTGGCAAAATTAATAACTGTTTCCCAAGTTCAAAGAATTAAGTGTCCATTCCAACAATGGCACACATGGTACCGTTTGCTGAACCCGGAAGAAAGTTCTATTATGAAAACAGAACATAGTACTTTATTTATTTGGGACGCCAACAACAGTACATAATAAGAATGAATGTGAAACAATAAAAATAACCTAAACGTGTTGGTATGTACACCTATTATAGGTATACCCAGCATTCACCATAGGACAACAACTTAACACTTATCAAGTTACATAATGAAAACGTTTCATTAACATGCAAGTGGGTCGCATGCATTCATACATGAATTTATTAAACGACAGAAACTAAGATACAGGTATGGCAGACGTGGTAGGTAATTGCATTTTATGTTATGTTTTAATTTGCGGCGCTCGGGTCGATCTTCAAGGTAAAGCTGTGCTTCTGAGGTTAGTCCGTCGTTGGGTGACACCCATTACATACCGAGTTTTCGCCGTGTCTCGAAAAGCACGTAAGCGGTTGGTCTTGCTTGTCATTTGTACATCTTTAACTGTCTTTACAGTCTCACAAATAGGTATATCCAATAGTAACTGGGTTGTGGAGGTCAGACAGGCAGTCACTCCATACAAAATACTGGTATGCAGCTGCATCCGGTTAGAAGCCGACCCAACATATTTGGGAATAGGCTAGGATGTTGTTTCAATTTGAATAGCTGGTGTTAGTTACAAATGTGAGATAAGGCAGATGGTGTGACGATGTGTTTTGTAATTCTGTTCCTTTACAATCATGGTATAAGTGACGGGTTAGGTAGGTGTACCTAATAGTACCTACACCCACATTTTGCCAGTTACGTTTCAGTTCCATATAGTGTTAATGGGGGCGACCCTATTGCCATCAACTAGTCACAAATCCAACTCCATGGGAAACTGAGAAATCCCTGATAGAAATATGCAATTGATTCTTTCAGATACCTACTACGTACCTATGCCATGAAATTATAGTTTATACGTAGCAATATCGAGCGATCTAACCCTTGCCCCAACTCTCGAGTAAAATCTAAAAATTCCGTGCCACGATAAAGAAAATTGGTCGTACGCCTTAACAAAGGAAAAACTTTGAGAACACGCATTCTTTGTCAGAATTCGGGACATAGCAAGTGGCGACATCTAGCGGAACTTATTACGAAGTTCTTGCACAAGTTTTGTGATTAATGAGAGTATGACTGCGAGAGAAGTATCCAATATACATCAGTTTAGTTGGAACGTTTTCGGGAAAATGACGTGTATTTCATCGAAGCTATTTCGGAATTTGTCTGAAATAGTTTTAACGCTCATTCACGACTTCAGGTGGGTTCACTCGTTTGCTTCGCGTTAGTACCGTCGCACCGCAAGTCCGCAACCAGGGTCGTGGCATGCGCTGGACCACTTCTTTTTTTGTTTTCACCGCAGCTGCAAGGCGCGTGTCGCTTGATCGAGTGGCTCGTGCCCAGGGGTTAAGGGCCGTATCGCGATCACTCGTTTCTTCCAACCAGACACCGAGACGCGACTTTCGGTACGTCGGCGGACGAAAAGAAAAGACGCTCGACCTATTCGCAAGGTGAGTCACTAGACGCACCGACCGAGCCCTTTTTTTTTTTCGGGTGGGTAATCATCAAATGACTCCTCCCGCTCTGGGCGGAGCGGAAGGGAGTGTCAGACTTTTACTGACTAAAAACCATCCATGTTCCTTCTTTTGCCCTTTATGTTCCAGGGCCGCGGTATCTCTTTCGAACAGTCACGCAGCCCTGGCAGGCATCGGCCTTTGCGGGCCTCTCATATTTGCTGACATCTCTTTGAGGCGCGCGTGGAACACGAACGCGCCGTCGACACGGCCTGTCGTCATAAGACGGACGGACGGCGAGTTAGCCCATTACTCACCGTCCACAGGCCCGACCGACCGAGCCCTGAAGTGGGCTTACTGGCGATAGATGTTTGTAGAAAAAGTTACAGGCAAAAGCTAGTTGCATCAACAAAATCGTTAATCAACCAGAACAATTAAATAAAACATCTCCAAGCGGGCACAACCACACCGTCAATTTGTCGCATAACGACCCCGATCCCCAGTGAGGCAAACATGATTAGATTATTCATTGATTGCCCGCGTCCCAGTAGACATATTAGCATTGACATACAGTATTTCAACTCCTTTAAAAATACTGGCATTCAGCTGCATCCGGTTGGACTGGAAGCTGACCCCACCATAGTTGGACTACGTAAGGCAGATGATGATACAGTATTTCACTTAGGGGCTCGTGGCTAAATAATAATAGACCCACGGGTCGCTCTTCGAGGTGAAGCAACGCTTGCTGAGGTCGGTCAGTTGATGGGTGACCAATGACCATCTATTACATACTCAGTTCCCTTCGTGCCTAAGAGAGAACGTTAAGCCGTAGGTCCCGGCTATCATTTGTAGATCTTTGACGGTCGTTACGGTGGCCTCAAAGTCTGTCAGTCTTACCAAGGGTTATCATATTACCAGTAACTGGGTTCTGCAATTCAAATATTGCATTCAGCTGCATCCAATTACATTGGAAACCAAACCCTACATAGTTGGGTAAGGGCTAGTTAGATGATGATAATTTCAACTAGGAACAAATGGTGGTCACACATTCAAAGCGATCACACGTACAGTCACGAGAGCCAATATGTCAACGCTTAACAACTTTTAAAAGTGTTTTTCTCCTACTGTCCTCATTTAAATTTCATGTTGTTACGAACATAGTATTCTGGAACTCATATTTTTAATAAAAAGATCCTATCTCCAAGTTACAATCGTTATTTCTCGCGAAAATTTCTTTTTTTAGGAAAGTGTTTACAAAAACCTATTGGTGCTCGTGATTGTACTATAAACGTGCTTCAGCATTTTCGTGAGTAAGTCCGAACTGTCGCATCGAGACAAGTGCTAACTTTTTATATGTGTAGCGCAACATAACAATAACGTTCTTAACTCTAACTCAAAACAGTTATTACAAAATATACAGGCACTTTTGAACAAAAGATGAAGAAACAGTCCAACCATGATAATTGTGTAGTTGCCCATTCCGCGTTTGACTTCACAAAAAGAACCGCGTTGGTTTACTGGCTATCTGCACACTGTGCCCTCGTACGTAATTACACAATCGGGGGTCTCTAAAGGACAATGGGGCATAAACCGACCCCAGTTTTATTTATTGATGTATGTATGTTAATGGGGTTACAGATTCATCACAATTGTTATTTCAGGACTTAATGTTCGCAGTTGAATATAAGTTTTCAAGGAAAGCCAAGGCTTTGTTCCTTTGTTATAAGTTATTTAGTTCTTTACCTATTGTGTTGTGTGTTCAAATATGTTGGAGAAAACAGAAGTTTGATGAAACTCATACCAGTGTGATACCAGTTTTCACTAACATTAGGCGACTTAGATGAATGCCTAAATGAAAGGGCATTGTTGAGTTTTTGAAGTTCGGCTCAGCGCCAATTTGTATTCCAACTGTGTATTGAATATTTAGAATGTGGTCATGGGTTCGATTCTCGGTTCGGGCGAAGTGTTAATGGGGATTTTCCATCAGGAATTTCTCAGTAGCAGCCACGGAGTCTGGATTTGTGCCCGGCTGATGGCAATAGGCTCGCCCCCTATTACATGGGACTTAAAACATAACTGGCGAAATGTGGGTGTACTATTCGGTACACCTTTGCCTAACCCCCCGGGGATTACAGGCGTGATGGTCTTATGATATGTTTAGGTGTCGCTTGGTGTTTGTAAAAACGAGCATGAGTAACGATTGCTGAAAGGAGCAAAGCTGATGTAATTGAGTAGAATGAATTGCAGATTTTTTTCTGTCAAAATTGGAAAATTGCACCCTAATTACGTCGTTGACTTTCCATTATTATCTATAGGATTTTGAAATAAATTTCAAATCCATCGCTAAGCATAAAATATGGTAAACAAATCGTATGCTCGACAACATAAATGGCGTAATGAATGATAGTAAATAGAAAGATAGGCATTGCCAACCGTTTTTACGTAATTACCTCATTGGTAACGATTTTTCAGAAATTGCTTTCGACTGACAAAATAATTAAAAGACTCTAAACATGGAATTACTAGATTAGAAACTTTAGTTTTTTTAAGAAAATGATAACACCAAAGGTAGAGTTACTTTTATCTTCTTCATACTTAGTCTCTTGTAAACGCACTCGATTCTAACTTCATAAAATAGTTCAAGAAAATGTTGTGTAGATGTAGAAAACTGACGATAAAAGTAAATGAGATTTGATAAAAGTTGTGTCTTTCGATGTCCTGCCATGTTATGTAGGTACATTGTAGTAAAAATCAAATCAAATCAATCAAATCAAAGCATTTATTTCAAGTAGGCCAGTTACAGGCACTTTTGAATTGTCGAAACAAAGACAACTATGAAATGTAGCTACAGTCCCAGTCACAAGTCATAAAAACTGTGAAAGTACTGTAGTTGCCCATTCCCTAACGTAGATCTCTATGGAGAAGAACGGGCAAGAAACTCCATGGACACTCTTTTAAATCAGAATATTTTTACAAAACGTTGGTTACATCATTCATGTTGAGATAGAAATAGAACCCCATACATGCATAAACTGCCTCGTTGAAGTAGTGACAGCTGAGCGGGGTTCGATTCCCAGGTCGAGCAAAATGGTATTACATTTTTCCATCAAAAATTTCTCAGTAGCAGCGAAGTCTGGATCAATGCCCGGTTGACGGCAATAGGCTCGCCCTACATCACATGAAACATTAAAAAACATAACTGGCGAAATGTGGGTGTACTATTAGGTACACCTCTGCCTAACCCTTCGAGGATTACAGGCGTGATGAGGCTACTCCTACGATCCTATCATACTCCTTTTATATAAATGCTCACCAGTTGCGAGTGCTGCATAGTGCAGCAGACCGTTCTGAAGATTATATTATTATGCAGGTCCCACCATGGCTCTAATTTAATTGCTAAACCAACAAGTTCCAGTTGACCATCCGATACGTGAGAGGGAGAAAACCTCCTCACGTCCCAGCCGTCGCGGGAGAAGCACCGGGCGTCGGGGGCCACGCCGTGATGGCTCCCGGCCACCGTAGGCGCGGGCCTGTGGACGGTGAGTAATGGGCTAGCTCGCCGTCGTCCGTCCGTCGTATGACGACGGGCAGGCCGTGTCGACGGCGCGTTCGTGTTCCACGCGCGCCTCAAAGAGTTGTCAGCAACGGGAGGGGCCCGCAAGGGCCGGTGCCTGCCAGGGCTGCGGGACTGTTCGAAAGAGATACCGCGGCCCTGGAACATAAAGGGCCAATGAAGGAACATGGGTGGTTTTTAGTCAGTAAGAGTCTGACACTCCCTTCCACTCCGCCCAGAGCGGGAGGAGTCATTTGATGATTTCCCACCCTCCAAAAAAAAAAAAAAAACCATCCGAAAGGAACATAAAAGGTGTTATCGTTTTATTACACTAATAATTCGGGAGACTGACTGACTTGAGGAGCTCGTGGCTAAATAATAACAGCCACTCGGGTCGATCTTCAGGTTAAGCCGCGCTTGCCTAGGTTGGTCCGTGGACGGATGACCACCCATTACATACCGAGTTTCCTCCGTGCTTCGGAAAACACGTTACACCGTTGGTCCCGGCTCACATTTGTAGATCTTTGACAGTGGTTGAGTAGTCAGTGGCCGCCGAAAGTCGGACAACCAGTCTTACCAAGGGGTATCGGATTACCCTGTACTGACTGGGTTCTGGAGGGCAGATAGGCAGTCGCTTTATGTAAAATACAGGTATTCGAGCGAGATGTTCCTAATCGCGGTAAGTCGTGGCATGGCATGCTCTTTTATTTTTTACTTTTTATGAAGTCATAGTAGCGAGACGCATATCGCTTGAGCGTGTCTCGTGGCCCAACGGTTACCGTTCCCGCTATTTTTTATTTATTGAAAGTTATCACCGACCACCGTTTCGCTTGAATACAAATTGCATTGATAAAATCTGCACAAAAATCAACTGAGCTGTATTTCAGTGAATAGCATTGGCATTTAAATCGGGAAAACATAATTGTTTCAACTGACGTGCCGGGATAAATCTGATTCAGTTTACTATTGAAATGTGAATCATAAAATGTAAAATATAGCTCACGGTGAGCTGTTAGCTGATCGGGCAATAAAGATAAAGTGTGATCGGTGATGCAATGTGATTTATGAATGTACAGTCGCCAGCGCATCAAGTTACAACGAACTGTAAAATTTTCCCATACGATTTTGAACTTAAATATCAACAATTTATTATTTAAAATCATTTGGAAAGATTTGCCAGTTCGCGGTAACTTGCTGTGCTGGCGATTGTACAAGCCGTGTGTTGTTGAGTTTGTAGGTTTGTATTTGCCATCTGATCTGCAAAAATGACGGGATTTCTTACAAACTTTGACTTTTTTTTTAATAGGGGTTGCTATTTCGGGGGTAAATTCAGGGGATGAATTTACAAAAATCCTTAGTGCTCACTTCCGATAAATAAATATTTCAATCTTCTAGATTCATCTGGGTTCAGCCCATAATTTAACCTTCGGTTATAAAAGCCTCATTTTGTTTTAATGCAAAAGTACAAATTGTTGTTATGCTATTTTCAATCAGTGCAAAAATAAATACCGACCCAATTTCAGTGTTTTTCGGTTATTCTCTTAAAGGGGATTTCGCTGTCCGCTGGCCAGATTTTTACAATACCTTAGGGTAGGGATTAGCTTTTTAGCCGGGTAAAAATAATATTGCCATTTTAGGAAGTAAGTACTTACTTTGTACCATGCCGAAATACAATCAGCACGGATTCTCGTTGTGTGTGCCATGTGTTGTGTTGATTGTGTCTAAAATATTAAAAAGAGTATTTTTTAAAAGGTCGATCGTCAATTTTTTGACCAGTGCGTGTTGCCAGTTACGATTTTTCGCTCTAAAATGTGGTTGCTCCCTGTGGGCGTCATTGGAACATTACATTTTTCATTATCACAATGTTCAGAAATTTTCGTTTCCTTTCGAAATGTCGTGCAAAATATTCCTACCCACCATATATTGTACCTCCATAGCTTAGGGTACTAGAATAAGGTCCAAAAATACTTTTAACATGCATCATCACAGCCCGACTTGGTCCACTCCTGGGTATAAGCCTCTCTTTGCGTATGCCAAGCTCCACGCTCTTGTGCCAGCCTCATACAGGATATTCCCGCGATGGCAACAATGTCGTCTGTCCATCTCGCCACATAAACATGCATACATCCATAATATTCACACTACATACGCACAAGCTAAGAACACGGAGAACTAAAGAAAACAGCGAATCTCGCCCTCAATAATACTGCGTCCATAAAATGTTAACATTGGACAGAAATCAGGCGTCGTACATAACCTGACATGATCGTAAAAACTGTGCTTAGGTTCCGTATGTACATTGCTAGGATCATTGTGGGGTTCGGCGGTGTCAGGTTACATTTAAAAGGGTTGGTTGTGTACCTACCTATAGTATTTTGTAGGAGTATTGTGTGCGGAACTTATATAACAACCATCATGCCTGTTAACCCCGAAGGGTTAGGCAAAGGTGTACCTAATAGTACACCCACACTTCGCCAGTTATGTTTAAGTCCCATGTAATCCGGCGGTGTGTGCGGGCCTACTATCAACTGGGCGCAAATCCAGACTCCGTAACTGCTACTGAGAAATTCCTGAAGAAAAACCAAATAACACTTTGACCGACCTGGAAATCGAACCCAGGACCTCATGCTCAGCAGTCGCGACTACTAGACCAACGAGGCAGTCAATCATGAATTTACATGGTGCTCGAAATTAAGATCGCTGTCGAAAATACTGAAATTGAGCAACAGTCTGTTGCAATCAAATTCACCTATAATCGGTGCCCAATTAAGCTCATAGCATTCGTAGGTATAAGCAGTACATCGGACCAGCACCACTCCACTTTATTCTAAACTGTCTGATCCCGATCAATTACGGTTTTCAAAGTGATCGTATAGATCGAGATAGAGTTTCGTATAAATAATGGTGTACGGCTCGAGTTGAGGTGATGCTGATCCGATGCAGTACTTATAATGTGCATTGAACTTTAAACTGGATTAAAAAAAATGCACAAGTTGTTTTTGACTCACAAAAACCTGAGTATTTAAATTTATGGCAAAAAAACTTGAAATTTTCCGCTGTGTTTTGCATCAATCTAACAACAAGAAAGCTAGCCAGCGCAAATGTTTGCAGCCGTTTTAAAATCTAACAAAACAAACATTTCATACAGTCGTTTGATACAAAAGACACACGGACATAAGTAAGCAAGAAAGACATAAAACCAGAACAGTATCTCGAATTCATTGCCACAATAAATCAACGTTGCTGCTGCTGGAAAAACGAAACAAATCAAGAATACTGCACTGCAACGAAATATATTTCTATCTTCGGCACATGCTCCACCGTCGAAGAGCAAGCGAATAACTGTCGGTGTTGAGGAGATGCCGTGTCAATTAAAGAATGAGTTAGAACGCGGTAGTACCTACTTTCTCGCGGGATAATTTCCAAAGTCAGTGCGGACGAAGCAGCGGATTAAAGCTAGTATAATGGGTGTAAAAGACCCACAACGAAGCCGAAAGGCATTTGTTCTCCCCGTCATTGCGATAATTTTTTGTTCTAGACTATACCTGGGAATCTTCTATTTACGGAGATATTGGAGGTCAAAGTTCCAACTTTTTCGAAGTTTAAAAAAAAATGTAAGTTTTGTTATAACTTTCCTTTAAATACCTCCACGACCCCCGCACTATTCAATGTATCAGCATGGTATCAGCACAATATTTTGAGTCCGTTACATTGAGTCCTACCGTAAAACGTGATTTGGCATCTTAAAAAAAATCGTTTCCCAGCAATAATTATTGTGTAGATAGTTACAGTTTGATGTATAGAATGACGGATTGTTGACGGCTTTGTGAAGGGTCCGTTTACACCTTCTATAATGAATCTCTGACTTAAAAACAAACAAACAAACACAAACACAAACAAACACAAACAATCACAAACAAACACAAACAATCACAAACAAACAGCGGACATGGTAAATATCCCGTTTCTAGTGTTAATTATAATGTTAGTGACCATGACAGTTTTAAAACTTGAATCTCTGACTGTTAAAACTGCCAATGAGATCTCTTTATTCACCAGAGTTATCAAAGACATACCAATAAAGTGACTGGGCCGCGAAGAATCGCCCGCCACACCCGCCCGCTCATAGCCAAACTATCCGAACCACACACTTGCTGCTCGCCAACTTCTTTCTAGTTGCTAGGTCTACTCGGTTACCGCTGATCGTCGGCGGTGAGGCAAGTACCGTACATGCTGTGTTGGAGAGACCGGGACACGTGACCTCTGCCGAATAAATCTTGCGTTCCGATGGTTCGTAGATAGTTGCAGACGATACAAAATGTATGGGGGATTGTGTTTGGAACGAAATGAGGCGGAGAAGAGGGGGAAATTGGTTTATTATGTGGTTTGGTCAGGGAAAAGTGGGTAGAAATGTAGAATTTTTATAATTATCTAGAGAAACCTATGTTTTTGATTGATGCTGTAACGCATGTAATTCTCGAAAGGTAAGTAATGGAGAGAGATAGAAGTGTGTCTATCTATACACAGCTACACATACAGACAAAGTTTTATTTAAGACTCATGTAGATAATATCCGCAGGGGAGCCTTTTGCCATCAACCGTGAACAAATTCATACTTAGGACTGCAACCAATGAGAAATTCCTGATGGCAAAACCCAATAACACTTGACCAGATTGCGAATGTACCTAACCCAGAACCTCGTCCTCAGCAGTGGCGCCGGTGACCGCCAGATCAACTTTTATATTCATACTTATAAGACAGTATAGGTTTCTGAAAGCTTGATGTTTCGGAAAAGTAAATATCTAACGTCCGGCGGATAGCCAAAAAAATCAGCCAATCAAGTGATCATCCAGGAATGACCAAAGTGATACTTCATGGTCAATCATGCTGTTTTCCTTGCATTCAAACAAGCGAATAAATCCACTGAGAGAGTTCTCCGACATTGGCACATCCGTAGAAACGGAACGCTGGCACACTGCCTACTAACACATTCGTTACATTTCACCCGCTTCCTTAGCTAGATAAATTCCTCTTCCTTTTGTATAAGGATAATCAAAATATTTACATAGTTAATTCATGCGTTTTCCTCTTGAGGTTTGGCAGGGTAGGAGAAAGAAACGACGAAACTTGGGCTTATGTATTATGATATTATGTTGTAGCTGCTTCATTTAAATTCAGGCATTTTTCATACGGTCTAGTTCAGTTTACTGTCGGTACCGTATATTTTTTAAACCGACTTCAAAAAGGAGGAGGTTTCTCAATTCGACCGTATATATATATATATATTTTTTTTTTAGTGTGTTAACTTTTTTTTTTTTCGGATTTGAAATCATCAAATGACTCCTCCCGCTCTGGGCGGAGCGGAAGGGAGTGTCAGACTTTTACTGACTAAAAACCATCCATGTTCCTTCTTTTGCCCTTTATGTTCCAGGGCCGCGGTTTTATATAAGACCATGACAATGGATATCAATTAAAAGGGTTTGCAGAGAAGAATACGAAAAAAAAAATATAACGTCACACCTATAAGCTTGTTTAAAGCTAATAAGCTTGTTTAAAAAAACATGTTTTTACTATCAGCTTTGTCTAAGTAACAGATCTGTCTGAGTGTGAACTTTTCAAAGTTTAGAGGTAGCCTGAGCCTAAGATATTACTGGTCGGAGACGATTATGTACAAGGACGTGAAACAAGTCTGAATACATAAAATCACGGCTGAAAATTATCCCATTAAATTCTGTATCTTTTTCGTTTAATTCTTTTGTTTTTATGTAGGTATGCCTAGCATACATAACATAATATTACACATGTAATTCCCGAAGGGTTAAGCAGAGGTATACCTAATAGTACGTCCACAATTCGATCTATAGAAGGTACGCCAGTGTCTTTAAGTCCATAAAGGTAATAGGGTGCGAGCCGATACCCAATAGGTTACGTTGTAACGTAAAAAAAACTTGGGTGTATAATTTCATCAATAAGTATTCATATTACATAGGAACTTGAAGAAGTTTTAAGACAATCTCGTAATGGTACCATAGCAATGTTACTTCGCATTTGCATAGAATTACAAGGAATTAAATGCTTTCACTGAGGAACTCTCAAACTGCAGTAATTAAACAGAGCTTTAAGCAGCTTGAACTTAACTTGGCACCTTCCAGAGCTTCGTTTAGCATATGCGAAGCCTGCTTAACAGCAGTAATATAGTGGCAGACAGCAATTGCCGTCAACTAAAGCCCGTTCAGTGCCTCAAGCGATGCGACTTGTGCCATGATCCAATGGTTACTGTACACTCTCGACCGAGAGCTCTCTCTATGTCTCTCCCGAGACGTTTCGCCAAAAACACGAACACGGGACGAAGAGACAGCGACAAACACCTAGGCTAGGCTAGACGACCGTTCGCTCTGAGTCGGATTGTCTCGGCGAGTAAAAGTCAAAGGGTCTCACGCGAAAGCACGTACATTTTGTACGCACGAGTCAGTTCTGTGCAATGTCCATTTCCTCAATGTTCATTAGTTTGGAAGTCGTTTATAAAAATTAAAATTAAAATAAAATAAAATTCGTTTAGTTCAGACTAATAAAACGTCCATAGGTTGTTAGTAACAATATCATAAAACTATGTTAGTCAAAAACAGAATTTATACAACATGCAGCCTGATAAGCTTACCTACAACTGCAGATTCAGGTCTCTCTGCAATCATCCTTAGGATTCCGTTGCCACTACCTCGTATTCGGCGAATTAGTGAGGCTGACTTTTTGAAGGCATCCACCCTCGCGTCGGCAAACATGCCCGAGGCGCTGCAAAACCGAGGCAGCCGCACCAGAATCCTAAAGGCGTTGTTTTACTGCACTCTAAGAGCATTGTAGGCCCGCTGCGTATAGTTGGTCCATAGGGCGCTGGTGTAAAAACTTTGACAGTATGCTCTGAACAAAGCATATTTTATGGTGGAGGTTTAGAACTTGCTTCAGTCGAGGGTACAGCCACCATAGTCAACTTCTTTCATTTGCTTTCCCTGCAGTCGCTGTCGGAAGACGCAAGATCGTGGCTAAGCGGTGGATTAGTTGAGCACGTTAGAAGCCGCTTGAAGTCTACAGCAGTAATATAGTGGCGGACATCTATTGCAGCCAATAATGTCGGAAACAGCGCAGTGACGTAGCTTCCGCCTTTCGAGTCTGGTTGGTAAATGGTATAAATTGTAAAAAAAAATCCTCCTTATTTGTGGAAAAATAATTTAATGTTTGTGTTTATTGTTTATGAAGTGATTCTTGATTTTAGAATGTCATGTAAATATTTAAATACTCATAAAGTGTTGTTGCGCAGATTTAACTTTATGTGTGGGTTTAAATTAATTTTTCCAAAAGCACATACTTAAAGGTTTGGAAATTATAAAGTAAGTAAACAAACGCTAGTTATGGATAGTGATGAAAAACAAAAGAATTAAACGAAACAGATAAAGAATTTAATGGAATGATTTCAAAGATGTCGGATACATCACTTTTTTATAGCTTCAAATAGTAATATGAATCAATAGTAATAATTTCAAGCGATAAAATTGAGAGCAGCAAAGATACCTACTGTATAATAATTTATTTGATTTATAGTATCGTACATTTTAAACGTTAGCAAGTCGTAAATATATTTGAGTTTTTATTGCTTATTGGAATATGGACGTCAGCGTTATAGTAAATGTTAGACAAGTATTGTAAGAGGTGTTCCATAAAGACATATGAGAACAAATGTGGAGGATAACTATCAAACGGCAGCAATGTATTGAAATTTTCATAATCAGATCATCTGCCTAGCCTTTTCCCAATTATTTTGGGATCGGCTTCCAGTCTAACCGGATGCAGCTGAATACCAGTATTTTACGTGGAGCGACTGCCTACCTGACCTCCGCAACCCAGTTAGTTCTGGGTAACACGATACCCTTTGGTAAGACTGGTTGTCAGACTTTCGGGCCACTGACTACCTGTAACGACTGCCAATTTGGAGATCAAATGACAGCCGGGACCAACGGCTTTCCGAGGCACGGAGGAAACTCGTAATGAGTGGTCACCATCCACGGACCAACCTAGGCAAGCGCAGCTTAACCTAAAGATCGACCCGAGCGGCAGTTATTATTTAGCCACGAGCTCCTTAACATCACACCTGTAATTACCGAAGATTTTGGCAGAGGTGAAGATACCGTCCCGTACTCATTTCGCCAGTTATCAATAGCCGACGAGTCTGTGGCCAGCAACCGGGTACAAACCCCAAACTGCGGGTTGTTACTAAGAAATTCATGATGGAAAACTCGAAAACACATTGCCAGACCTGGGAATCGATTACAGAACCTCAGCAATATTGCTTGCAACTACCGAAGAAAACACATTTTTAGTATACAGTTCAGTATTCTGTGTGGGAGAAGTGTGTGTGTGCTAACCACGAAAATCTGTTGATTTGAAAGCCTAAAATTTCGCAATAAACGCTTACAAGGCGTTGACAATGATAAATGATTTACAACCCCGAAGAATTCTCGTTACAACGCTCATTAGAATTTATCATTTCGACGTTTGGCTACCGTAACACATTTTGGATGATTTAAGGAGAAATTCTCGTAAATGGCGGTGACCTTTTCCCAGCCGGTCATTCACCTCGAAGGTCAAGGACCGCTCTACGGTCATATGAGTTGATGTATAAATCATCACGCTTGATTTGATGAATGGTGAAAGAAGAATTTAATTTCGCTACCCTGAATCGCGTTTAAACACAAAACCCAGTTCAGGAGTAAAGAAACTTTTATATATTTTCTAGAAGGAGAAGCTAAGTATAATAAATTTACTAACTTTAGGCCGCGGTTTCGCTCGCGTTAATTTAGAATTTGACAATCAATTCGGGTTATTATCTGCTTGCAATATAATTCATAATTCGAAATACACGTGGCGCCATCTATTAATTATCAAAATAACGTTTTTGTGGTTTACCTCGGGAACAGTATTTTTTTTCGGGTTGTAAGGTACCCTATGTCCGTTTCTGTACACCTGACAACGTATATGCAAAATTTCAGGATGATCGATTCAGTGGTTTAGACGTGAAAGGTAACAAACAAACTTACTTTCGCATTTATAATATTAGTTATGAGTAGGATAATCAATTCATTGACTAATTGTAGTAATTGCAATGGGTTTTCGTCAACGATTTCTCTTTGCCTTGAGTGTATTTGCTAGACTCAGAACATCTACAAGGTGTTTGGTAATTGGGTGCATTCATTGACAAAAAATGGACAAATGTTATATTTTTTTGGTGTAGTAGAAAGCTGAAATAAGCGCGTGCTTAGCGCATTATATTAAGGTATTACCTGGTGTTAAACAGTAAGGGGTGTATAAAATCAGCTGTTGCATACATTTTGACCGTGTAGGTATGTATTGCACTTTTGTAGGAAACAGTAGATTTTTTTTAATAACCGATGAAAAATTTCCATGTGGGGGGGGCTCAGAATGAGGTACTGAATACGTGGTAACCGTTTTCGCGTCGTTGTATATCAATCGCTTAGCCACTGCCCCAACCGTGATCAAATCGTAACAAAAATATTGTAGGTGCAGCCTTGACACCTATATCTCTGCCTTCATCCTAAGATGCCACAACAAATCGTATCCACACTATAATCCAATTGAACAAAGAATCTTAAGCAAATTCAATTACTAACTAATGCAATACTGCTTGTAAATAAAAGCTGGAGCATTTAATGTGATTACGTCAATGTAACGTAAACAGTCTGAATGTCAGCGGCAAGTTTATATCTGTGAGAGAAGAATGTTGGTGATGTAAGTGGTTCATGTTTATATAACACTTAGCTTATGCCCACGGCTTCGCCCGCGTGGAGTTCGATAAGATCATATTACCGGGATAAAAAGTTATAAGTTACAAACTACCTGTGTGCTAAATTTCATCTAAGTCTATTCAGTAGTTTTTGCGTGAAAGAGTAACAAAGAATCCATCCATCCTTACAAACTTTCGCATTTATAATATTAGTAGAATCAAAGGGTTTAATATTAGGTATCGTCTGTTGGCACAAACTTGTATTGGCTCTTTAGAATCATTCATTCGAACACAAAACAGCAACGATGCTCATGTTTATGTGTGAAGTGTTGCCACAGATGTTGCCCAGATTGGAAACTTACCTATATTACTAGTTTTGATCCCTGGACGTCATGAAACTGAGTAAAAAATACTTTGACTTACATTCATCCTTTTGGAGCTACGACGCGCGCGACGCCTACGGCTGCGTTTCTACCAGAGATGAGCGAAGATGCGTAGCGAGGGATGTGTGTGAAACTAACCAATAATATCACTTCCTTTTCACAGCTTGAGGTATTCTAGCTATGTGATTGGTTAGTTCCACACACATCAACACATTTGTAAATAATTTAACTGTTTTATTTAATTTAATTTTTTGTTTTCTGGTTAAATTTATTGTTATTTTAATTAATGAATGGAACATTTTTTTTGAATTGTTATAATTGACTTTCATTTTTATTTTTGACTGCTTTTAATTTTTTATAAAAAAGTATAATTAGAATATTTGTACGCCGTATGGCAAGACATAGTGTTCATTTGATTAATATTGACATCTGTAGGTACTTTTGTTTACCTGTGTTCTACAAATAAAAATATTTTAATTTGAATTTGACATCCCTCGCTACGCATCCTCGCTCATCTCTGGTAGAATCGCAGCCTAAGTCTGACATACAGAGGACTCATAACATCGTGCAAGTGAAGTGTTACTAAATATGTACTAACATAGTATTAAGTTTCATAATTTTAATAACACAAATTGAATAGTGTGTTTATTTAGGTTAAGGTATTTATCTACGGGTTTACCTGAAAATAAATGGATTATTATTATAACACTTCTTTTGGGTTAGCTCGTTCCATCGTCGACCTCAACTCTGTCCTCAGGACTAGATTGAAGTCAAGAATAGGCCCATTAAACATAAAAAATACACTCCTCACAGTTTTTCATCAACGTCCTGTTGATACCTGGGGGTCGTTGCAATATATATTTTCTTATATTCCCCAAATTATCAATCGTCTCGCTATTTCTTCCAATATCATTCATAACAATCAATTCCCTTTCAACATTTTTGAAACCTCAGTTCAACATAACTTAGACCACACCCCAACGAAGGTGCCATACTGTCTACGACTTCTACTTTCATAACATTTGGCTGAAATAACATCCAAGTTGTTTGTCATCCCATGAATGAGGACAATGGGTTACTCCAGCCTGTTTGTAGGCCATGACACACTTGATAACTTTGCCAAAATAGTGTTGGAACTTAACCTACCCTAACATCACACGCTTTTCGAAATTTGATGATATTTTATTAAACAGAAGAAATAGCTTATGAAAAAGACATGCGCCGAGCCCAAATAAATTGGGATAAGGGCTCAATGATGATGATGAAAGAGCTTATGAAAGATGACATAATTTCTCTATGCCACTTTTTTTGTTGCCAAAATTAACACGTACCGCGAGGGCTGATTCGAGGAGGCACGGAATATGAGCTCATGAAAGGTATTGAAAAACCGGACAAGTGCGAGTTCGACTCGCGTGGAGAGGGTTCCGTACGTTAATTAATCATAATTTTCCTGTAATCTATAGGCAAAGAACTATTTTTTGCATTTTTTTTTTCAAAATTTTCGGCCCTGTTGATTCGGAATATTATTTTTTTTTTTAAATTATTAAAAATATATTTAAAATACTTAATACAAGCCCTTTCATTTGAAATGTAACACGATATAGTTTGCAAAACTTTTTTTTTCACTTTCTATTTTAAGTACCCCCCAAAAGTGGCCTCCATGTTTAAAATTCATTAATTTACGTTACACACCCGTATTACGGTCACCAATTTACATATGTGTACCAAATTTCAACTCAATTGGTCTAGTATTAGTTTCGGAGTAAATTGGCTGTGACAGACGGACAGACAGACAGACACGCGAGTGAACCTATAAGGGTTCCGTTTTTTCCTTTTGAGGTACGGAACCCTAAAAAGGCAAAAAAAAAACAATTTATAAATCACTGTGCTTAGATTGAAACCTCAAATTATATTATTAAAGTTTCCAGAATCTATATTTTAGTTTCAATCAGCCGGTACCACAGCTAAGCAAAAGCCTGCCCCGATTTCCTTCAAGAATTAGAATACAAAAAAAACCTCGGCCATCTTCTTCGAAGAATCTGAAACAAAGATCCTTTTACCTATCTATCTACACTGTGGGAGTCAAAAGGACCCGCAAAATCAGCAAAGTAGAAGGAAAAGTAATATCTAAATTAATTACATGACTCCCTAAAGATGTTTCGATGGTATTATTTTAATTAACCGAAGCACGGAACTCGGAGACAGAACGAATATATTCGCGTTTTATGCCGTCTTCGTGGAGTTTCACCAACGATTTCACTTCAGGAGTTTACTGCTTCTACTGAGAGGAATCAACTTTTAAGTGGTTTGAAGTTTCTATCTTCGTGTTTCATGGGATTGAAATACTCTAAATTCAATGTGTAATTTATTTGATTAATTCCTGTTTTTTTTTGCTATTACAGTTGCAGTAATAAAAATGCTTTTGCGTGAACTTCCTCTGCTAAGAAAGAAAAGATTTTTTGTTGGCATTTTTTTTGCGGTGTGGGTTTGAGCCCAAAAAAAAAATTAAATAAGAAAAAAAGAGATAATATTGTGTGTGTCACGGCTGCCCCAAAAAGGCCAAGTCCAGCAAACTGCCGAGCAGCTAGTGCCCGACGCTAAGCATAGCGTTTTAATGATCAAAGAAGAGACAGTTAGATATTTGTTTCCAAAAATCTTTCATAGCAATTTAACATGCCCATTGGTAAGTAAAATGTAGTTAAAATATGTCAGTTAATGTCAGAGAATCATCTTAAACATAAACACTGATTGATGGACGATTACTTCCGGGTTTTTATCTGCATTCAATCATAAACTCACGCGTTTTCCCCGCGTAGGGATTAGCAGAAACAGTTTCAGACGTTTTAGCTGCAATACAGTGTTAATAAAAGCCACTTCAACTCGACTTCGACTGCCTCGGGTCTAGTGCGGGTTCGATTCCCGGGTCGGGTAAAGTGTTATTGGGTTTTTCTATCAGGAATTTCTCAGTAGCAGCCACGGAGTCTGGATTTGTGCCCAGCTGATAGCAATAGGCTCTCCTCCTATTACATGGGACTTAAAATATAACTGGCGAAATGTGGGTGTACTATTAGGTACACCTCTGCCTAGCCCTTCGGGGATTACAGGCGTGATAATATTATGTTATGTAAAAGCCACTTTACCTATGATGGTTCTGTCACGAAAACAAACAATACATCTAAAAGATTTACCAAGAACATTGAATAAATAAATAACTACAGTTACTGTCGGGTTGCGGACTCCTAAACCTCGGTGACCCAGTTCACTTCGTATCTCATAAGTTGGACAAAAACTGCGGACGCACTTAATTTGTCTTTCATTGTCGCCTAACAGACAGATTGAGTGAAATAACATTAGTGGAGATAAGAGGGAAAAACTGCGAGGAGAGGGATTTTATTACTTTGTAGGCAGGTACCTCCCTTTTTATGCAAGAAGGTGACTTGCGTGAGATTTATGTTTATTTTTATTTATGATTGGTGATTTCAAGATCTGTATGTCATTTTATAAGAGTCCTCTGTTAAATAACCGCGTACCTATTGTTAAATATTGTATGTTACGTAATTTGGCTCAATTTCGGATTGTTGTATATTTTTTTTTTTTCATAACAACAATAATAGTAGTCTTACCAAGGGTTATCGCATTACCCAGTGACTGGGTGTGGAGGTCAGATAGGCAATCGCTCTATGTAAAATACTGGTATTCAGATAGACTGGAAGCCGACCCCAACATAGTAGCGAAAAGGCTAGGCAGACGATGATGATGATGAATAAAATTACCCATATTATTGGACTTGAAATATAAATTTTCTGAAGCCTATTTAAAAGCCGTCAGACTTCGTAATGTTTTCTGCCGCAGTGTGCTTAAACTTTGCCTTACGCAAATACTGGTTGTTTTAAGCTAATTCAAATTACATTTCTCAAGAATCAACAAACCTTTTCCACCAAACAACAAACAAGTAAAATTAAAAATGAATAATTCAAAACAACGTTAAGACTTACCGAAATAATAATTTACAAAAGAATTTTAAATCAAAGATGAACTCAATTTTGGAATCTCCAAAGATGAAGTAAAAGGTCTAAGGCAGGATAAGGTTTACGTAATTACGTACGTTAATTTCGAGTTGATTAAAATTACATTTCTCGAGAATGACCGCAATATGAATTAGACAACGCCAATACAAGACTTACCATATTAATAAAATTTACCAAAGAATTTTAAATCAGACTACAGCCTTTTCAAAATTATTGTACCTCTCTCTGACAGCAACCCATCAGCAAACTTATTGCATCAAAATAGGGATCACTTAATCACTTTAATGTTAGCAATGATCAATGCAACTCTGCTCAGAGGTAAAATAGTCGCGTGAAGAGTGTACCTCAATTTTAGAGGTAAGATGAAGTTGAAAGCAGGTTAACGTTCAGAAGTTCCGCAGTACAGTAAATCCCGCTTTGGCTTGTTTGTTTACCTACAGACAAACTCGGTAATTTGACCTACATCTAGGGAATGTTAATCAGAATCACTTAATTATTTTCTCTGCGCTTCTTTTCGGGGAAGACGAGTTAGTTGAGAGCGATTAAAACTTTGGTAGAACATCAGCCTGTATCTTGGTAACCGCCATAATTTGTGTTTTTTATTTTAAATTCTATTTTCAAAAAAAGTATGGAGGCAGTTTTGACTCATAACATACATACATAACATCACGCCTGTAATCCTCGAAGGGTTAGGCAGAAGTGTACCTAATAGTAAATTTACATGTCGCCAGTTGTTTTAAGTCCCATGTAATAGGGCGTGAGCTTATTGCCATCAACCGGGCACACATTCAGACTCCGTGGCTACTGCTAAGAAATTCCTGATAGAAAAACTCAATAACACTTTGCCTGATCCGGAAATCGAACCTCGGACCTTATGCTCAGCAGTCGCGCTTACAACCACTCCACTAACGAGGCAGTCACTACCTCGTAACCACCTGAGGTTTACTCATAACCTATTATGCATTTATTAGTTCCATGTCTACTTGAAATACCGAAGTCAAAAATGGAACATGACTTTCACGTCACTTTTAAATCTGGCACAAAATAAAGTTTTTGAAGACGAATAAGACGATTAGGACGAAAGGACGAAGAAATGTCAAGCTAAATGTTCCTACGGTAAACTACGGTAAATATTTCATCGGTTGTTAGGTTGTTCTGATTTTTCAGTCAGATAATCAGATAAACTCAGACTATGTTAGAAAAAAAAATTGGGTTGTGTAAAAAAACCTTTAACGTATTTTTCATAAACCGTCAAAGATTTTCATGTTTTCTTTAGTAGACGGACAACGTGCTGTTCGTCTGCTTGACATTATCTCTAAATCTCCTGTTTTTTACACCAATAGAGATAATGATCCTTTCTTTGTTGAAAAACATTACTCACGCCTTAAAAAAAACAATCGGACCACTGCGGTATCCGTAGCCAAACTACAGACTACACAGTCTGACCCAAATAAATAAAGAAACAATAAAACCTCCTTTCGAATTCAATGTAGAAGTGTTCCATATTCAAATGAAGTTTAGTTTTTAATGTAATCAGCCAGAGCTGCATCCAACTCGTTTAGTTTGTTCCCGGTTTCAATTTGTGAAAGTTGTATGCAGCATTTATTATGCAGATAGATTCCGTTGTGCCTAGCTGTTATTCTTTTATAAAGCCTTGTTTACTGTAGTAATAAAACTGGATATGTAATGGAAAAGCTTTCGGTTTTATTCCTTTATGTATAAAGTAGTTGTTTTTTAAAAGAATTTTGTCGTAAATTTTTTCGTAGGAAAATATCATTTAAAACTTAATTTTATCACTGGCAATCGATAGTAGTTTCTACTTACAGTTCCAATTTAAAAAATTCCAATGTTTGGAATCCTTTGTAGAGATCGTTATCATAAGTAAGTAGAGCGAAAGGCTGAGTTTATAGTCTACACGAGTATTGTACGTATTTCTACGTTTCGGAACCAAATGTTACGTCTGTACGTTTAATTTTGAACCGTAAAACAGATGCCGGTTTCTGTTAGGTTAGATTATATATTTAGTTTTTATTGTGTTGTAAATTTTCATTATGTTTAGAACAAAGCATAATAAACGATCATACAGTATTGTTAATAAAAAATTTATACTTCCTGTTACGCAATCAAATCCGTAAACAATGAATATTTTAATTCATAATAACCCACTGCAAATATAAAAAAAAAACAACCTGTGTCAAACCGCTCTAAAAATCGACCACAACGAGAATACCACATTTGAAAAGATACAGAAACACCAAAATCTAATTAAAAAAAAAACAAAATGTTTAAAAAATCAATTATGACAGTTGACAGTTCGTATGATTTACTAAATTCGAATTGAACTCACCGACGAGTGCCGCGAGAACCGCGAGTGTGGCGGTCGCGAGCGCGGCCGTGGCGGGCGCGGCGCGGGGCATGACTGCCGGGCAGTGGAGAAACGCCGGCGATGTTGCCAGTACCAAGCGGAAAACTACGACAATTTTCCGCTTGGGAAAATTTTATTGTAATAATTTGTTTGTGATATGATTGTAGATCGTGAACTTTGTTATGCGCACACCACAGGTTATCTACATTTATGACGTGGATTGATATTGATAATGGAAAGGCGTGAAGACATATAAAGTCCAGTTATAATAGTTACCTATCTATCGGTATAATAAACAGATCACAGGTTAGGTATCGATGGTATGATGCTGGTGTAGATTAAATTAATGTTTGTTGTAACTAAAGGTTAGATCCCTACAATTTCTTACTGCCTGTGTTGATGTTGATGGCTGCTGCGTAAGACCAGCCATCCGAAACTATTCTTAACTAGATTGCAGTTACTTTCATTGCTGCAGTGTGTTTGAATACGATACAATTTCATACCTTTCTTTAACCTTAAGCGAATACTGGTAAACAGTTTGGCCACTTAACACTCACAGAATTCGACAACAATAAACATTATAACAAAAACCCCGCATAACATCGACGTCTCCTTACAGCTGGCAGCCCCAGCGGCGTCGCACGCTCGCCGCACGCGGCCGCAGCACGCCGCGCCCCCGCCCCCGCCCTCACCCCGCGCCCCCGAATGCGGCACTGCGCTCTGTGACGACTCCACGCTTGGACTGACTCCACTGTCAAGCGGTATGCGTGAATAAGTTGGGATGCGAGATCGTGAATATTGGAGTGCGATGAAAAAGTCTCCGTAAATGTTAAGTAATAGCTATTGGAACTTCCTGGGGAGTCAATCCCACCACCAACTTGCCCTGCTTGGTTTTTATGACTTCGCAGTAGAGTATGATCCTCGGGGATAAACGTGTTTTCCTCTTGGAAGAACTTGAATCCCCCCCAGTACTCAAAATTCTAGTCTTAACTCCCTCACTTGGCACAGAGAGTCAGGAGTTAACACAGACCTTCCCCGCTGCGTTTAGGTGACCTAGAATCCTTCGTTTCGTTCAGGATGCAATATAGCGTCCCTGGCATAGGTAAGACACGGCTTTATCCCGTTGGTGAATAATCTTCAAAACATAAAACATACATATAATACGGCAAACGGTTTGCCTCCCATACTGTCTCAGTTTCGAGAACAAACAAAGAGCAAGTAATTGATATTGATAGGTTTGACTTGTTTTAATGAGATTTATTTTTAAACTCGTTATAAAAAGGCAGGCCCAACAAACGCTGGCGGACGATTTGGACTCGTTCTTGTCTGATTGGCCAGAGAAGGCAAAACACCGAGAAAGTTGGAAAGGAATGGGGGAGGCCTTTGCCCAGCAGTGGGACAGAATAGCCTAATAAAAAAAAAAACAAGAAAAAGAGTGAAGTAGCTTCACCATTCGTCTTTTAAATTCAGTTTTTATAGTTTGCCTATTTTATTTTGTTTATTTTTTTTTCTGCGCAAGGGCCTCCCCCATTTCCTTCCATGTGCTCTTTTCCACTTTGTGAACCAGCCGGGTTGACTTGATTCTATTTCACGATAAAACTGAAAAAATAATTCCAAAGCGAATTATTACAGAAGCTTGTTCAATATTCCTGCAATCAAAACACTTAACATAAACTTACAATAAGAAACAATGGACACACGCCCACTAGTGTGTGATACAGCCACATTCATCTCACGCCAGCACCTAGTTACCACTCACTGCTTATCACCTCACAAGTGCTAGCGATATGGTTGTATCGGGGAAATTGCTTTTATAATATTGATGCTTAGTTCTTATTTCATGTTGCATGCAATTAAATCGCGATTTTCTGTATTTTGTAGGAGTTGTAAAAAAGATTATATTTATTTTTCTTGAAAAAAAAAACTTGAACAGATTTCGCTATTTTTTGCGTCGATGTTTTGTTATTTATGTGTTACAATGATGGTCTTCTAATCTCAGTGCGTTGTCATTTTCGTTTGGTTAAAAGGGAAAACAAATATAATTGAAAATGTTTATTAATAGTATACAGGTAAGCAAGTACACAGGTGAAACACCATAGATATCATCATCATGTCAATGTTCAAAAGTAGCTGATGCGATACAAAATCATAACTCAATGATTGCTTTTACCCAGTCGGCTACAATATATTAAAACAAGGACATAATACAACATGGCATAATATTTATTGAATTATCGTTTTTGTATCGCATCAGCTACTTTTGAACATTGACATAAATTCACAAACATGCCAAGATAATAATATTTATTGAATTATCGTTTTGTATCACATCAGCTACTTTTAAACATTTGACTGAAGTAACAAAAAAAAAAAAAAAAATAGTAAAGTTTTTTAATTATATGATTTTTAATGAGCATATTCTTTTTTCGGGGTTCAATTTGATGAAAAAAGCAAATCCAATTCAGCTGTTTTTCCGTAAAACATAACAAATTAAATTACTGGGGTAATTAAAAATAAGTATGGATAAATTAATTGCCTCATGATTACGTGGCTTCAGTTTCATCATTTAATTTTTGATTTTAACTGTTCACTAGTTTAAAAAAAAAATCACTTCTTAGTTCTGATGCGAATTGAGTTCATAACTTTTGGAGTCAAAACTGATCACGAATATATGGCAGCTGTACTAGTAGTAAATGTTTGGTATAATTTATAATCACATACTTTTGAATCACTTCGATACCACATAGTTCTGACGCGAACTCCGTTCATTGGTATTGAATTTCTGATTTTGATCATCTACTTTTGCTGTTGACTGTACTAAGGAAATATGCAGTGATAAGTGGTTTCAAATGCTGAAATACTCTATTCAATATTATACGTTTATAGGTATTATTAAAGTAGAAGACAATTACATTCATGTTAATCTCTGTCATTAATCTTGATGCGCTTTGTGATTGGAGGCTCCATTGTTCGATCTGGCACTAATTGATTTCACAACGTCTTGGTTCATATCGGAGAGGTTGTAATATCCTTCCAGCTAGAAATTTGAACAAGAACAAATTAACCCCCGACTTCTGGAACGAAAATTATCGACGCGTCAAAATTAAACGCCAGTGTAATGATGCGAATGGCTGTTGATAATAATTCATTCAACCAGTTGGAGCACTTCACTAGAGTTTAATATTGACGCCTCGATAATTTTCGTTCGAATCTTCAATACAACCGCTCTCCGTAGCAATTCGTAGACGATCTACGAGAGCGCATTTAGTGCGTCTACGACTGTCGTAGACTCGTAGCAGGCTACGAAGAAATCTGAATCGCTACGAATTGGTAGTTAGACACGTATTATTGTGATTACAACAGATATTTTTTTCAAAATTGTGTGCTACTTCGGTAATAAACAAACGACTAGTAGTCTACATTGGCACTCGATGTTTTTTGCAGCCTTGTGAAGATTGCACTCCAGGCGAACAGTAACACCTGCTATGTCATTGTCTCTTGTGTGCTTTTTATCAAAACGTTCTCCTGTATCTTAGTATGCTTTTAATGTTTGAGTTGGTACCGCCCAAACTTATACACAAATGTAACTCAGACCAAGTAGACTATACAAGTATGTGTTACATACACCGAACCTGAGCGATAGGTAACCTACAAAGCCAACCGTTTATGATAAAATAAGATTCTATTATTGACAAAATTCATCTTTGCAGGGGTTAAGCAGAGGAATAGTACCTAAACCCACATTGCACCTGTTATGTTTTAGGCCCATCTTATATATTGCGAGCTAAATGAGGGCCCAGTTGATGGCAATAGCATCAATATGCCACAAATTCAGACTCCAGGCTGCCACTAATGGAAAACCCAATAACACTTTGCCCGATTAGGTAATCGAACCCAGGACCTCGTGCTCAGCAGTCGCGCTTGTGATCTCTAGAACAATGAAGCAGCCATTGAATATCCGCATAAAACGTAAAAATAGGCATTTCTTCAACCATAATAAAACGGTTATATTAATCCAGCAATGCGGGTAGCATTGTCCCCAAAAACATCCACATTTCACACTCATCAACAAGACGACAGCCTCGATTGTACAATGTTTTTAATGACACCTTTTAATTACAGCCTTTTCAGCGCTGAATCCTCTACGGCTGAACTTAATGAAACACGCTCAAAGGGACGAGGCCGCTTTCAGCAGCTTTCTGACGAGCGCTTTCTTTAGCTTTTTGCTTGTTTTTCACGAGATCTTTTTTGGTCCGACGGTATGTTAAACTGAGACGTTTTTTTACGGCTTTTTGTTTTAATAGGTTGGGCCTTGTTACATGATTTTTTTCAGGTGATTAGTAATGTAAATAAAACATTATTGTAGTGTAGCATTATTCTTTTCGCGCTTGGTCATTGTCAGAACGAAGCTATTGGTAAACATTTGTAAAATTGTCTATGAAATTGAATTGAATAAACAAGATGGCGGCGATAGTTCCAACTATGGTCACGCGCAATAGAACTATGCAGGACTATTGTTTGTTGGTATTTATTTCTCCTTCTTACTAAGTATTGTTTGGGTTAGGTGTCGGCGCCGTGGTGTGTTGAGGAAACTCGTTGCTCTTTAAAGGGTTAGTGTTAAATATTTTTGGCACGTGACCAGTAACGGAACTTACGCCGCCATTTTTACATTTCACAGAACATTTAAACTATAAAAACCATAGTCTTTATAAAATTATTGCCTTAACTATGTATATCCTGACAGCTGTCATTTCAATCAAGTTAAATTTTTAGAACTCTAAAAGGACCCGCATACAGGGCCCGAAATATCATCCCTTTCTATCATTAACAAAAGCAGAAAAGCTATTCTGGTACAGTCATGTCAGTCCCACAATCGAATCCACGACCCTTGTCACAAAACCCGTCCAGTCCACTCCGCCATTAGGCACCAAAAATAACCATACTAAAATAATATTCTTAACTCCAAAATAACTAGAATATTGAATCGACTAATTAAACCGTTGACCTCCAAGGGTTGTTTATTGTCGGTTGCCTAGCAACACCACTCCCCTAGCAACCGATTGAATTATTTCAATGACAAGTTTTGAGTTTTGCAATAATTATTTAGTAATACCAAAAGTTATTTATTCGTAAAGGGGAACGCAAAATGGCTGGAGTAACGAGGCCTATGAGTCAGATGCGAAAGCTTGAAACTGTGAGTAGTTTTCATCCTTATATTTTAATAGATGTTAGTACGATGATCTTATTTTATGTTTCCTATGTCTCAGGACTCCATATGATTCTCTGTGGTTACAATAATAATTGGAGTAACTTGACTTGGCTCGCGAGGTTGTCGACATGTGGGATGTGGACTCAGCGATCATTGTGCCGATAGTCGTGTCAGCCCATGGCTTAATTGCCAAGAGCCTCGACCAATATTTCAGGAGGCTCTCGTTAGGCAGCTGGATCAAGGGCTTGATTCAGAAAGCGGTACTTCCGGACACGGCTCGTATTGTTAGGAGGTTCCTCTCTCTGGAGCCCTGACTGTTGGTAGCTTGGACCCTGTTCCCGATACCGGTGGGCTACAATTTTTATATATTTTTTTAAATTAATGTTTAAAAATATATCAAGTTTGTAAAAATATGAATAAAGGAATAATAGGAGTAAAAAGACCCTTCACGAAGCCGAAATACACTTGTTCTACCTGTCATTGTGATCATTTTTTTCTTCTGGTACATACCAACTAAAATCGCATGTGACTAAAAGAGTGATGAATATAAACGTTGATGGATGGAGAGGGAGAGGAAGGCCAAAGAAACGATGGATGGATTGTGTGAGGAATGATATGAAAGATAAAGAAGTAAATGATAGCGTGACGGTTGACAGAGGAGAATGGAAGAAAAAAACGTGTTGCGCTGACCCCAAGTAACATGGGACAAGGGCAGGAAGATGATGATGGAACATACCAACTCCAAATCTTCTAGTTGTGGACATATTGAAGGTCAAAACTTCAAGCATGCTGAAAGCTTTCCACACATTTAAAAAGTTGTTACTTTAAATACCTCCATGACCGCCGCACTATTCAATGCATCCTACAAGCACAATGTTTTGAGTGCTTGACATTGAGTCTTACCGTAAACCGTGATTTTTCACCCAACCACACCAAAAGTAGTTTTCCAGCGATAATTTTTGCGCAGTGTTACTTAGTTTGATGTACAGAAAGCTTGGTTGACGGCTTCATAAAGGGTCCATTTACACCTTGCATTTTATAATGTATTCACTTTGACCACTGACTTGTTTTGGTGTTTCTTCTCAGAGTAGTCAGCTAGGTAGCACCTCCTCTTTAAAAGTCGGTCAATTATTCTAGTTCAAAGGAATTCACTATTTCACACACTAAACATCTAGGATCAAAATTATATAAGCCATGCCTGTCGTCCTGTTTCTGGAATCGAAAGCGTGACCTAGAACTCAGAAGACAAACGTCTAATCCATGTGCCAAGTAGAGCGACGGGTTTTACTATGTAGGTTGCTATCGTGCCATGTGGTCGCCAGTCCAAAATAGGCCATCTCCTTCTCTTCTATGGGGTTGAAAGAGATGGCTATAGCCTTTGTATAAATCTTGGAACTGCTTTTGAAGTGTGATGGTCATTGTAATGAAATAAGTTTGTATCTTTTTAACCTATGTCAGGCTTAAGATTTATATAGCTACTAGCTTTTGCCTGCAGTTTTGCTCGCGTTAATTTAGAATTTGACATGGATTGTCACGGGCTGTACTCTGCTTTTAATAATATAATTCACTCATGATTTGAAAGACATGTACGTGGCGCCTTCTATAATCATAAGAACGTTATTGTTATTTGCCTCGAGAACAGTACTTTTTTCGGGATGAAAGGTACCCTATGTCCGTTTCTGTACACCTGACAACGTATATGCAAAATGTCAGATGGATCAGTACAGTGGTTTAGGCGTGAGAATGTAACAAACAAACCTACTTTCGCTTTTATAATTAATTAATTTATTTATTTAAAACACAAACCACTATGATCACAGGCTTACCTAATACGCAATAGTGTAGTTATAGTTAAAGTTCTTACAAATACTAAACTTACAATACTAATAATAATAATAGTTGGGGCAGGATTAGGATATTTTCGCTAAAGCCCATTAAAAAAAAAACATTCTGACACTATGACGTTGATCAATCATTCACTATCTGACTGACTGACTCTTTAAACTGAGAAAGTCCTTGGACTTAGAAGATTTAAATTTTGCATCTAATACGATTTGCGTATGTAGATAGGTACCATAAATAACGCTCATCAATAAGTTAAGCTAAGTTTATCTTATTCAAGTGCTTAGAGAAGCAATGTTTTGTGTACACTACTCAAAAACCTAGCTTAAGTAAAGTAAAAAATCCAGCCTGTATATAACGTGATGTACTGGCATATGAAACAGATTGAAAGTTCCCCAATAAGCCGATTGAAGGAATAACATTTGAGATCGAAGATTGTATTATGCTAACTTCGGGGTTACCCTATTATTCTGAACTTTATAGTGCTCCACAAAAAGTAGGTTTTCCCTCTTTTTGCCGATTTGAGTGTGTCCATCTTCATCCACCTAAATTTACCCACTGCTGGGAATAGGCCTCTCTTTGCTTGTGCCAATCTCCTCGTTCCTGTGCCAGCCTCATACAGGTTTGAGTGTATTACATGTGTTTTATTTGTAGTAGAGCTTCGTCCGGACAGTAATACCACCATAACTATATTTGGTGTCGAAAATCGTTGCTGTGTCCGATTTGAAGGCCGGAGTTGTAGGTGCCACCATTGCTCTTATGCAGTGGTATTGGCACTGAGTAACGTGTCGATGATCTTGAATTCACACCCGGGTAGATACTCTCATCATCAGCTGCCTAGCCCAATTATGTCGGGGTTGGCTTCCAGTCTAAATGGATGCAGTTATCTGATCTCCAAAACCCATTAACTGGTTTAATTAATAAAATATATTGGTTCAATATTTCTGTATTGTTCTAGAAAGAAGCCCTGTTCCGCGCCAGGAAGCGTATCCTCAAGTACTTGGTGCTGGGCTACCTGAAGCAGGAGGGGTTCTTCCACACGGCCGAGACCTTCACGTCGGAGGCTGCGCTGACCGGAGAGTACGAAGTCTGCGATAATATCGACCTGGATATCATTCTACAGGTAATAAGGTTTTGAACGGTGGTAAGGAAAATGCTGTGTTCTTGAATTAAAAGACAATAGGACGTCACCACCGAGCCTGTGGTAACCGTTATAAGTATCATTTTCGTAGGGAGGATTTCAGAAGTCATGGCATATGATGGTCTTAAGAAGTTTGGTATTTGCTACCCGCTGATATAGATATTGATAGGGTCATTATATGAATATCATTTTTGCTCTCATGGGTTTCAGCAAAGCAGCATCGCCTGATTCCATTACGATCTTAGAGACATTAGATGCTAATTATTACTTTAGATTTTGCAAAGATATTTATTACTTTTATTTACACATTTTTGGTTGGTTAATCGCGATTCATTAGACTACATTTCTCTAACAAAACCCTGAAGCTACAGGTAATTATATGTATATACGAATTAAAAAAAAATCCAAACACCCAAGCTACAGCGACATTGCATTGCTTATCGGGGGATATATATATAGCTACTCAATTGGGATGCCACAGGGGACTTGGAACGCGCTACTGCATTACAAATGTACCTCGAAACAGGGAATTGATAATAGTGCTGGAAGTCATTGTGTGCCTAGCTTAACGTTGCATGGGGGATCACCACCACGGACAACCAAGAACAGTAGAAACTGATGAATGTATATTGCGAAATTATTCGCAATAACCAACTGGTCTTTCGACTTTTTAAAACTATTATTGTTAGCCCATAGTCAACATCTCTGCTAGGTAGTGGCCTTTCACGACTTCCAGTGGTAACGCCTACAACTTCTTTTTATTGTAATTTTTTTGATCACCACAGCTCTCAAAACGATGAAGGAAAACATCGTAAGGAAACCGTTACGTCCTCGAAACCAACATTAATTCATTAACAACATCACATCAATGTATCGCACTCAAAACATTGTACTGATGAATGCATTGAATAGTAGATAAATAGTCGTAGTTCGTAGATGTATTTATAGTAAAGTTATAATATTAAAAACTTCTATAAAAAAAAATGAATAAGTTGGAACTTTGACCTCCAATATCTCCGTAACTAGAACGTTCCCAGGTATGGTCTAGAACAAAAAAAAATGATTTCAAAGACGGAGAGAACAAGCCTTTCAGCTTCGTTATGGTTACTTTAACACCCATATTGACACCCAATGTGACCCAATAAAAATAATTAAAACACAAGGAAACGTTATACAGCAGGAAACGCAAAAGATAACTGACACCAAATTAACCTGTACCACACGATAACGTAACGTAATTTTGTTATCAAACGTCAATTACATCGCTAACGGGTACGATGGAAGTTATTGTTATGTTCATGAAAGAAGATATGAGTGTTGTATAAATTCTGAGGCCACGAACAATCGCTACAACAAGTCTTCAGGATGGCTTTTAAGGTAAGCAGTATTTTAAATATTACTTATTTATTTTACTATTTATGTACACTCAGTAGACAACATAGGAAAATAACATTATAATATACTAGCGAGCCGGCCCGGCTTCGCACGGGTGCATGTATTATACATATAAACCTTCCTCTTCAATCACTCTATCTATTAAAAAAAAACTGCATCAAAATCCGTTGCGTAGTTTTAAAGATTTAAGCATACATGGGGAATAGGGATGTAGGGACAGAAAAAGCGACTTTGTTTTATACTATATGTAGTGATGAGTACATAGGTAGGTACTAATTGGTATTTTAACATCAGACCTGTGATCCCCGAGGGGTTAAGCTGAGGTGTACCTAATAATACACCCACATTTCGCCAGTTATGTTTTAGTCCTATGTAGGCTTTGTGTCCCTAAGCCAGACACCGTGTGTGCTACTGAGAAGTTTCTGATGAAAAACCCAAAAACAGTTGGCCCGACCTTGGAATCGAACCCAAGACCTCATGCTCAAGCTCAGTAGTCGTGCTTACAACCCTAGGCTAACGAGTTAGTCAGGTATTATAACAAAACAAACTGGCTTATTGTCGGTAGTTATATCTTTGACTATCTACTATACATATAGACAGTGTCTAGTTATTTCTGTGCCTCGTTGATTAGTGGTCGAGTCACATCCTACGCAACTACTGACACTACTGCTCAACATTTATTTTATTATTATTTATTTAATTATAACAGCTTATACTATCATTAAGCCCTATATCCCCTTACAGCCTTTTTTCGTATTAAAAAGTAGCTTATGTCCTTTCTCAGGCTCTAGACTATCTCTTTACCAAATTTCATTTAAATAGGTTCAGTAGTTTAGGCGTGACTGCGTAACACACAGACAGACAGAGTTACTTTCGCATTTATAATATTAGTAAGGATAAATAGGAGTATTATAGATGTTTCCTACATTTCAGGGCGCGATTTTTTCGAAGTTGAGTTTTAGTTCTTAAACTTCTACCTGCCCCCATTCTAATCGCTAGTTTTGTGCATCATGTCAGGGCATATTAATGTTCTTATTTCTTTCTTTCCGCGTGTTAATCTATTTTTAAAGAGCTGTATGAACCAATTTAATTTTAAAATTTTAATTATTCCAGATGAATTACCTCACAGCCCTTCTCTTCGTCTGTCTGATCGGTTCCATTTATTCGGCTTCGTTTAGAATGAAACGAGACGACGATAAAGAGGAGACTACAGTAGCGACTGATCCGAAAACAACTACGGAACCACCTGCTTCTACAAGTTCTACAACGAAGTCACCGTTTGATATTGTAAATTGGGGACAATTTCAACTCAACTCAGTTGATTGGATTTCTTCCTGGGTTAGTGGCTTGCCCAACTTGTTTAATTCATAAAAATAAAGATCTCTCATTGTGCGGGAAATATACACCGTGACTTTTGAGTCGTCTTACAACGGCAGTCCACTCCATGTAACCAATGACTACCTACTAAACATTCATAAAAAAAAGATTTGAATAATTTAAAAATAAAAATATTATTCATTATTATGACGCATGACGTAGTTGAAACACCCTGTTGCAAGCGGCAAGCGATGATCTACTCGACTCGTGCGCTTTGACACGTAAACATTATTAACAGGATGTTTCATAATTCTTATGTATTTTTTTTTGTACCTATTATGTTAATTAATGGTAAAAAAATCGCGCCTAGAGGTATTTTAAGATGAATACATTGAGTGGGCCACCTTTGTTAGACGACTAAATAGTCACGGTGTATACGGAAGCCATGTTATACTGGAAATGTGTCGTCGTGTTGCGTGTAACATATTAATCAAATAAAAAATTGATAAATAAATTGTTTTTTTTTTTAATACACCGATTGTTTTGTTGGTTATTTCTTGTGAATGTTTTGATATTGCCAGAAGAACGAAAGCGATGACATTTATTTATGTAAGTCTGTGATACCTACTATAGTTTTGAAAAAGCTATTAAAAGAGCTACATATTTTTAAACCTGTATTTAATGTACGCATTAAAATGGTACGGACAAATGACTGACGCGTCTTCGGACAGCGGACATTGACAGATATTTCATTGAAGTATCTGTAAAGGTGCGACCTTACCAAGTAGTCTGTCTATCTAACCGGACTGCGGACAGCGCAATTTGACAGATAAATCAGATGATAATGATTTTTTTGATAAATTTACTGTATTATCTATCCAAGTCCGGTATCCACAGCATGTCCGTATCATTATGATTCATTGGGAATGTTGTCATACAAAAATGTTGATCTTGAACGTCAGTAGCGACGTATTCGATTTTGACACACGAATGCTACCTGACAAGCGGGCGTAACACACGGGCCGACTTTACACAGAAGTAGCAATTTAAGTTTGACAATTTATTTCGTCTTATCCCGTCTATGGCTCGTAAATATTTGAATATCGCTGTATGAAGTTGTCGTCAGTTCAGGAATTTTCTCTATGTTATAAATCTAGATCGATCTCTAAACTGTTTTTCTGTACTTACTAGTTTAAAAAAATACTTTACTTCATACATGATCGTAATTTTTGTTTCAATTCATAGACATTTTCTGTGGCTAGGCTTTGTCTTTGCAAGTGGCGTCTTAGGGCGCGAGCACACGGTGCGTTGCGGCGCCGCACCGCAAAGATTTCACCGTATCAGAACGCTGCTAGCTTAGCCCGCTGCCCGCTGATACGGTGAAATCCCCGCGGCGCGGCGCCGCAACGCACCGTGTGCTCGCGCTCTTAGGCTTTGCAGCCGTTCTTAAAATATAACCAACCCTCTTAGTACAGCAGACAAATTAATATCCTCGTTTATTTAAACTCCGAATGAGGTGTTTCTATTAGAATTTATGTAGCAATGGAAGTCAGCAATCCCAGGGGAGACGTGAATTCGAGAAGGTGGACTTGAGCCAAAGTAGAAAAACGGGGAGGAGGCCAGAAGGTGAAATTATTATTTTTTCTACTTTCAAGGCATATTATATTATTCGGTGATCCGGAGGAATGAGGAAAATGTTGAGTATGAATGTAGATGGCTATTAGAGTAGAGGAAGACCAAAGAAACGATAGCTGGACTGTGTGAAAGATGATATGGCTAGAAAGGAGGTGACTGCTGAGATGACGAGTAATAGAGAAGTATGGAAGATGGGATAAGGACAGGAGAATGATGATGATGATATTCTTCTCATTCGGCCGTTAATGGCGCAGTTGTATTCACTTGAAGAGATTTTGTATGGATGTCCCACATATCGTTATTATACCTTTAATGGTAGGTACAGTTTTATAGACTAATCTTATTTGTGGCATTTTAGAAGTCTCGCCAAGGGCCATCGTATTTCCCGGAAACTATGTTGTGGAAGACAGGCAGCTCCATTTAATATATTGATATTTAGTTGCCTGGAGAGAGTAGAGGAAGACCAAAGAAACGATGGAAACTTGTAAAGGATGCTATATAAAGGCTATGTAAAAGCTAGAAAGCTGAGAGAAGTATGGAAGAAGAAGACACGCGCCGACTCCAAATGAATTGGGATAAGGGCAGGAGAATGATGAGCTGCCTTCAGTGAGACTGGAAGCCGACACTAAATTAGTTGGGAAAAGGTCAGGCAGATGATGGTGTTTACATCCTTTTTTCCTGTCACTTAACCCCAGAACTTGGCAAAAAGCTTGATCCTGCCGGAATATCGTTAAAAGCTATCCAAAGATACGTTCAATAGCTACTAAGCTAGAGGCTGGCTCCCTGGAGAGGTGCACTTCGCTATCATTGAGTTATGTTAGTGCGGCGTGGAGTCGTGCCAGCCTCGTTAGCGGAAAGGAAGTATTTTTCAAGCTTATGCGCCTCTCGGGGGTAAGCAGATGTCCAAGGTCGGCAGTGAATTTTGTGTCGGGCGTAATTTGTAGTTACTGCTTTAAGGAAGTGTGCCAGTCGCATTCTTTGGTGTGCTGTGTTAGACGTTTTTAAGTTTGTAATAAAATGCAGGGTACGGCACGTTCGGGAACTAATGTAAAAAATGCAGTTTTAGATTATGATTCAAATTTTTATAATACTTAAAAAAGTCTACAAAGAAGTCTGCGATGGTATATGCCTATCTCTTAGGGATAACCCACAATAACCATTTTTTATCCTTTAGTTTTTACGAGAAATATTGGCTTATTGTTATTTTTGTACGCATAAATTCTAATTTCAATTTGTTATAAAATATATATTATGTGAGCCGTTTTTTATGCATGTGGTGTTAACCTGTAATTAATTGTTGCATTTGAATATGTTACTCTAGTTATTAAATCAGAAATGTATATAGTGTAAACAATTGTTGGTTAACCTAAATAAATAAATAAATTTACGAAGCGATTTTAAGCAATACATGCATTAATCCTTATCCAATTAAGTACCTTAAATACATTTTACATTTAATATAGATCAATATGGCCCTTTACAGCATGTAATTTAAATGAATATTTTCGAAGATATTACAGACTTAAAATGCAGGGACATAGCGGTTGCGGCCGTACTGGCCGGGGGTAGTATATCACTTCAATTTTATTTGCTTGTATAGATTTTAATACTACTACTTCGTAGCACTTATAAAGGATGTCCATGTGTACCTGTGCTTAACCTTTAAGTAGGGACACAGGGTCTCACAGACCTTGGTTACTTGTCGTTGACGTGAAATAAAGTACTTCCCCGCGCCCCCCGTCGCTTAGCGGCTCAGTAGCTTCGAGTTTAGTCGCGAAACCCCCAACGAAGGAGAAGGTTGCGTCGTGCGGTGCAAAATACGTAAGTTATATGAATTTAAAGTTTAGAATGGGTCTGTAGGACCCTATGTCCCCAGATCTCTTATAAAATAAATTGTATAACTTTTTTTTGTTTGTTTTAGATTTTATATCCAAATGGCCGAAAATAGTGAACCTAGTACTTCTGGTTTGAAACGACCATTGCGAGATGTACCTAGGGAACAACAGTCGAATAAAATATTACGTCTGAACAGTCCATCTTTTGAAAACGAACTGAATTCTATTTTGTTGGCTTCGGATGACTCGGATAATGAAGAAGAAGTCGAAGATCTTCTTATTGATGAAGCTGAATTTCGCCAGCGCCATCCAGAATATGATGAACAAGATCAAATTGAAGAAGAACTACCCTCTGATTCAGAAAATGTGATGATCGAACACAGCTCAAGTGAAAGTTCAGAAGATGATGTGCCGCTTTCAGAATTATCTACACCTAATTATTATTACGGTAAAAATCGTTACAAATGGGCAAAAACCCCACCAAGTAGTAGGGTAAGAACACCACATCACAACATTGTTCTGCGTACGTCTACTTCGAGGTTGACTGTGATGAATACTTACGAAGCTTATGATATTTGGAATCAATTATTTGATGAAGATATGCGGCAAACTATTCTGAGGTGGACCAATGTGAAAATAGCTTATTACAGAGAACGGTATAAACGCCAAAATAAACCAGAACTAAAAGATCTAGATCTGATAGAATTGAATGCTTTTTTGGGTCTTCTATTTTACTCGGCTGTTTTAAAATCTAACCATGAAAACACATCTTTCATATTTGCAATGGATGGCACAGGGTGTGAAATATATAGATGCTGTATGTCGGAGACCAGATTTCTTATTCTTCAATTATGCCTGAGATTTGATAATCCAGCTGATCGATCAGAACGACAAAAGGCTGATAAAGTGGCAGCTATATCAGAGATTTTCGAAAAATTTGTTGCCAATTCTCAGAAATTATATGAACCAAGCGAGAATATTACCGTGGATGAAATGCTTGTCAAGTTTCGTGGGCGGAGCCACTTGATTTCGTATATGCCAAAGAAACCTGGAAAATACGGTATGATAATTCGTGCTATGTGCGATTCTAAGACTTTCTATTTTTACAATGGATATTTATATGCTGGAAAAGGCTCTGATGGTACTGGATTGACGGCTAATGAAAAGAAGTACCTTGTTCCAACACAATGTGTCCTTCGCCTGACGCAACCGATTCAAGGTACTAATCGCAATATTACAGCAGATAATTGGTTTTCTTCAGTGGAGCTCGTTGATGAACTTGCTAAGAGAAAATTGACTTATGTCGGAACAGTGAAAAAAAATAAGCGGGAGATACCAATCGAATTCTTACCACATAAGAATCGACAAGAATGTTCGACATTATTTGGATTTACTGGTCAAAAAACGTTATGCTCTTATGTACCTAAACCAAACAAAGCTGTGCTCTTAATATCTTCTATGCATCATGATGATAAAATTGACAATGTTTCTAAAAAACCTGAAATGATTTTATATTACAATTCAACAAAAGGAGGGGTAGATGAAACTGACAAGAAGTGTTCTATTTACTGTAGCAGCCGCCGAACTCGAAGATGGCCAATGGTCATATTTTTTAGGATTCTTGATTTGAGTGGCGTCAATGCTCATATACTATACAATAAACATCAAAATAAGGATATAGATCGAGGTATCTTTTTAAAAAAATTAGCCCATTCTCTCGTTGTACCTCATATGCAAAGAAGATACACATCAAACAAAAATTTACCAAGAGAACTGAAACTAACCATGAAACGCATTTTGGGTAAGGATGTGCCCCCTGATGATGAACCAACTCCTGAAGAAAATCAAAATAAGAAGAAAAGATGCTACATCTGTCCATCAAGACTTCAAAGGAAAACTTCCTACAGCTGTGTTGCATGCAAAAAGCCTATATGTCTGCAATGCTCCAATCCACTATGCAAGGAGTGTCAAATATAATGGGGTAATTGACCCCCTGTCAATTTTTTTTTGTTTATTGTTAGAGTTACAAAAAAAATTTTTTCTTATAAAACAATGATTACTTTTTAAGGGAAATATTTAATTTTGTTGATTATTTAGGAGAAAAAATATTTAGTACATCATAAGTGATCTCATTGCGAATTGAGACTGAACAGTGCCTATTTTTGTTTAGTTTGTATTTAAAATAATAATTCTTATAAATAAATGCTAAAATGTTCAAAAGTCTATTATTTATAAGCCTATCATTCACACTGATTAATTAAAATATGATTTATTTTGTTATTTCATATCAAAATAATAGAAATATTACAGGGGTCTGTGGGACCCTATGTCCGTTCTAGTGTTCCAAAAAAAACATGTCCCTAGTTAAAGGTTAACCTTTCGGGGAAACACAAGCGTGATGTTTTGTTATATACAAGAAGATGTCTTTCCAAAACCAAATCTTTCTATTTTGTTAAATCTTAACGCCTTGTTGTGGATTACTGCCCCCTCGCTCTCACAGAGGCGGCCTGCATTACAGCAGCTGAAACATCGTAACCTGTTTATGAAATTTCAGGGTAGTTGTTATATTAAATCTGGTTTAATATTCCACAAGTAACCTTGTTTAAAATCCACGTACAGCAGTGGTCATGTTCTGTCCCTAGTACCTACTACAACAGTGAACAGCACACTCGTGTGCCTTTGTCCTTAGTAATTGACGTCAGTGCACGTCGCTTGTTAGTGGCGACACGTAATGGTCACGTTAGCTCGGCGCACGGCGGGCGGTGTGATAAGGACCGTGCCGTGCTTTGTATGTAGCTATTACTAGGACTCTCCGACACGAAAATCTGTTAACTTGTTAACACTTGTATTTCATATATATGTCGGATCCGGTCATTAGTACGGACTTAAAATTGCAAGTACGCCAGTGGTGACATCACGCGACCTAGTTAAAAGTCTGCCCATACCACTGCGTATTTCTACAGAGCCCTGATGTTTACAGCTCGGAGGCGGCCGACGACAGTAGAAGGTTCGATCACAGCGGAGTTGAGAGGTCTTGGAACTGTACCCGGTTCATTGTGCCCCGTGTTATTGTGTTAAGATCTAATCTCAAGTAATTTGTTAGTGTAATAGAAACAGTGTATCGCACCCAGTGTATTTTCATTGCACGAAACCCATCGTCTGCCCACATGATGTACGTGCCTAACGGAATAAATCCTGACAATCCGACATATACATAAACTCACGCCTTTTTCCCATGGGGGTAGACAGAAACCACAACACGCCACCTGCTACAACCCTTTTTTTTTTTTTTTTGGGGGGTGAGAAATCATCAAATGACTCCTCCCGCTCTGGGCGAAGCGGAAGGGAGTGTCAGACTCTTACTGACTAAAAAACACCCATGTTCCTTCATTGGCCCTTTATGTTCCAGGGCCGCGGTATCTCTTTCGAATAGTCCCGCAGCCCTGGCAGGCACCGGCCCTTGCGGGCCCCTCCCGTTTGCTGACAACTCTTTGAGGCGCGCGTGGAACACGAACGCGCCGTCGACACGGCCTGCCCGTCGTCATACGACGGACGGACGGCGAGCTAGCCCATTACTCGCCGTCCACAGGCCCGCGCCTACGGTGGCCGAGAGCCATCACGGCGTGGCCCCCGACGCCCGGTGCTTCTCCCGCGGCGGCTGGGACGTGAGGAGGTTCTCTCCCTCTCACGTTCCGCCGCCTCCTTCGCTAGCATGACTGCTTCGCAGAAGGAGGCGACGGCTTCCCATTCCCTCTCGCCCCGGACCATGGCTTGAACCAGGGCCGGACGCGAGAGGTCGCCGCCGCCAATCGCCGCTACGAGGACACGGCGGTGCTCCGCCCAAGCAGAGCAGACCTCCACGGTGTGCTCCACCGTGTCCTCCAGTCGATCCTCGCAATTGTAGCACCAGGGCGTTTCCTCCCGCCCGATTCGGTGCAAGTACCTCCCGAAGCACCCGTGTCCGGTGAGGACCTGCGTCAGGCGGAAGGTGAGGGCGCCGTGGCGCCTCCCTAGCCACTCCTCAAAGAGGGGACTTACCGCCACTATCGTGGCGTGCCCTGACCGGGGTTGCGATAGTCGCTCTCTCCATGTCGCCATGAGATCACGGCGGAGGTCTGTCCGCCGCGCGACAATATGCCGCGGCAGCGGAGTTACCCCCCGGCTCTGTACCTCCGCGCGCCACTCGTGCAGGCGCGCGAGGACTATGGCCTCCAGATCCCATGGCGGCAATCCGGCAAGGAGGCTCGCCGCCTCGCGGGAGATCGTGCGGTACCCACGGATCAGCCTTACGGCTACCACCTTTTGGGGCGCGTTCAGGTAGTGCTTTGCACGCAACCTCAACGAACGCGCCCACACTGGGGCCCCGTAAAGGGCCATGGACCGCAAGATCCCCGCATAGAGTCTCCAGCAGGAGGCGTTTGGCCCCCTCAGGTTGGGCAGGAGCCGCTTGAAAGCAGCACCTGCTACAACCCTTGCATACTCTTTTCGACTCGTCCACGTTGTACTACATCTGGTTATACACGCACGCCGGTTGCGAGTACTATGCACCTGACCTTTTTGAAGAACGTCACCAATAAGGTATTATGGACCTTCAGTGTATGTCTTTGTAGTTTTTCAATCATTAGGTTGGTAGGATGCAACGGGTTTTTAAAGGCTATGGACTGCAACGTTGCTTCGGCCTTTTTCGCTATTGCTAAGGCCTACGAGATTATGTATTCTAATTGAATAAAAAAGTAAATCACAGGTTATCGGATTGTAATTGGTGTCCATGTCTACGTTATTTAAAAAATCTCTGATGTAAAACTGAAGGTAACACAATCATTAGGGCATATCATCCTCAACAATTCCAGTACCTACTAACATTTTTATTAAGATTTCTTCTTAACCGAGGAGAAATTGGCGGGGCGCCTTAGAAGGCTTCCTTGCGAACTGGCGAGAAGAAGCACATCAACACCATGAGAGAGGTGACAGGAATGGGGGGAGGCCCAGGAGTGGGACAATACAGGCTAAGAAAAAAAAAACATTTCTCCAACCTCTCTCCTTAATTTTACAAAAAAAAAATAGCTTTCTTACTGTGTTCCTACGGACTTACGGACCTGTCTGCGTCATCGTACAAGCAATCAACATACTCACACGCACGCCCCACATTCCGACAGCTCTCGTTTGTGACAAAATGGCGGCTGAAAACTTTTAATTTGAACCATATGTTCCGACTCCCTGCATAGTTCTGTTTGTTGGATACCAAATGAATTTTATACCTCGTTTGCGAGGTCTAAGTTGTGATGTAATATTTTTTTTTAAAAGAGCGGTTTGATTTGGGGGAAATATTAGAACTAGGTTTCTAGTTACAGTTGGTTCATAATTGGTTGGTTTGTATTGTGCAGGCTTTTATTAACTAAAAATGTTTGGTAATCTTTTGTTGGCAATTTACTTACATGAAGAAATTATAACTAATCAGTTTTGCAAGATCGACGGCAGAACAAAGCTGACGCTACCTAAAGAAAAAAAAAACATAAGCACTAAAGTATGTTTACCTATTGTATTTGTGTTCTCGTTTTCGGAGGAGCTCGTGGCTAAATAAGAACAGCCGCCCGGGTCGATCTTTAGGATAAGCCGTGCTTACTTAGGTTGGTCCATGGATGGGTGACCACCCATTAAATACCGAGTTTCCTCCGTGCCTCGGAAAGCACGTTAAGCCGTTGGTCCCGGTTGTCCTTTTTGAAAATCTTTGACAGTCGTTACAGGTAGTCAGTGGCCCGAAAGTCTGACAATCAGTCTTACCAAGGGGTATGGTATTACCTAGCACTAATTGGGTTGTGGAGGTCAGATAGGCAGTCGGTCCATGTAAAATACTGGTATTCAGCTGCATCTGGTTAGACTGGAAGCCGACCCCAACAGGCCAACATAGCTGGGAAAAGGCTAGGCTATTTGTGTTCTCGTTTTCCAACTAACTGATAAAAATACACAAGTCTGATTTGTGAATAAACTAACAACCTCAGAACTTATATAGACCGTAAGCTTTTTTGGTTAGTTTATGGAAACATGACTCGTTATTTATTTACTCCAATAAATTCTTCCGGCGGAACGCACATCATCGGCTTGCGAAAAAACCCCTAATCTTGATCAAACAGCGATTTACCACATTTACATAAAGCGTGGTCATGGTGTGTGAGAATATAAAAAGACTGAGGAGGTATTGTGAGGTCATGACCTTATTTATGGCAGCTTGGAAATTGAGCGGATGAGAGTCAGGGCTGGCAGGGAGGGAAGTATTTTCTCTTATGAATTTAACAGTGAATGAGTGATCCGAGTCTGAAAATGGCGCCGGTGAGTGAAAAGTTGTAGTAATCGGTTGGCTTGGTATGAGCATGAGAATGAGGAGAGTGAGAAGAAAGTTTCGAGTATGAATGTGGATGGGTATAGGAGTAGAGGAAGACCAAAGAAACGATGAAACGATGGATGGACTGTGTGAAGATTGTGATTGTGATTCTGTGTGATTGTTTGTGTGTGGCAAGAAATGAGGTTCTCATGAGATGACGAGTAATAGAAAAGTATGGAAGACATAAATCGGGATAATGGTAAGAGAAAGATGATGATGAGTGATCTGAACTAAGCGATATAACCACGTCGCCCCTTGCAAACCTCGCGGCTGCTTTTCGGTTAATTGAGGGGCTGTAGCTTCAACTTTATGACTAGTCGTTGACGCCTTGATAATTCAAAGGTCCTCTAAGGTAAATGGTTTAATTGATATAACCTTTTTGAGTTTCATTATTGCTCGGAATTGCACAGAGCAGGAGCAGGTGCAGTATAATAACAAAGGGCTAGAAGATTTAAAGCGACATAGGTTATTTAAAATTTAAATATCACAAGTGTGTTGTCAAAACCTCTTAAAATCGATCTGGCAGAAGCCTGAAGTACCTATCTACTAGTAATTTTCAAGTGAAAGCATTTCTCTAAAATGTAAGCATCGATTGGTAGCTGCATCAGTGCGAATTGACCGGACGTTTCATTTCCACCCCCGTCTGGCGCGCCGGACAAATCATTTCTTAAGGCCTGCGCAGACGGGGGACTTTATTTTGTCCGCTGAGGATAAATATTCCCGATTTGTGGAAAGAATGTCCGTCGAATGATCCATTGTGTGCGTTGATTCGCCTTGGAATGTTAGTTTTATTTTTACGAGGATGCCACAGTACTTTGGTTCGTGGTACTTTAAGTCCATCATCATTCCTTATCCCAATTTATTTGGGGTCGGCGCCTCATGTCTTCTTCCATACTCCTGTTTTAGTCATCATCTCATGACCTATTCTAGTCATTTCACCTTTCACACAGTTCATCCATCGTTTCTTTGTTCTTCCTCTACTGGCACAGCCATCCAGGGGAAACTTTTACTTTGCTTCCTCGTATGTATGATTGGATCAAGATGTAAGCTATCTATTATGACGGACAAAAAAGTACTCCAACAAAAGTCCCTTGTCCACGGAGGCCTATAATCAGACCGGCCGGCGGCCGCGAGACAGCCCTGCCGGAGAGTGGCCATTCAGACGTGTATAATAGTGTGTTCCACTGCATAAACTCAAGGCTCTTTCATGTTGCAAAGATTGGCTTTTGGATTTATTAACACTTTCGTCTGTGGAGTAAGATGGTTTTCGCAGAGTATTACTGCAGTTTATTAGAAATGTAGGTACCTATAGTATTTCGGTCTCGACTGCATCTTAAGTTTGACCAAAAAAGTTCTTTTAATGTCACTGTTTGGTGATCCGGCTCCATGTTTATTTTTCGCTTAGCTACTTAATTACCTCAAAGTGTGGCAATTAGAAGTTCAAAGTTAGAAAATCATAATTATGTTCATTCATTCATTTTCACTGTAACAACTGTGAAGCTTGCATAAAAACGGATATTTTCAAGAAATTACCTGCCTCGTCGCTGACCTAAGAAAAATCACCAAATCCTTAGTTTTTGTTTCAATTTGGGTGTTTTTGTTGTTTGTGTCAATCTTTGAATATACCCATCACGTCTGTGGAGTGTCATCACCTAAATTATGTTAACCCTGTATAAAATATGACCAACACGCGTAGCATGACCACCGTAGAAACCGGTTTTGTCGACGGAAGAATCGACAAAATGACAGATCAATAAAAATCTGTCATTTTGTCGATTCTTCCGTCGACAACCCCCGTTTCTACGGTGGTCGCAGAGGCCCTATCACGAGCTCGCGATGTAACCGTTACGAACCTAATATACGTCGATTTTTTAATTAAAAATACATATATCCTATAGTATTTTAGTTGAATTGTTTGCAACAAGCGCAATCAGTATCATCCGTAGATATGAATAAATTCAAACTATGAAAATATTATATGTGAAATCTATACATTCTTTCGCGTCGTCAACGTTCATGTATAATATGTACGTTGACGAGGCGAAAGAAGTATATAAGAATCGTACATGGTAGCGTTCTGTAGTTTCTTCCTACCCTCATGAGAAAAAGGCGTTAACTTATGTACGTATCTTAATCCTCACGCTTTCGCAAACTGATAACTGCACAAATCTTGGGTCCCCTAAAAAATCTCTTATGAGCACCTTTGCTTAAGCTGGACGCTCACTTAACTGGAGCAGGTCATTAACTTTCTTGAAAGAGAATTCGTGTACAATGTCAGTGACACGGCTTGATACTTGGCTTACACGGCAGCTTAATGACGAAGTGACCCCACGGAGCGGAGTGAATGAATTTTTAAGTAGCGGGTTATTTTTGGAGGTCTAATGACATAGTGGATTCTGTAAGTCGGTTACCGTTTTACGGCACTACGAAAAATGGAACTGACAATAAAAAGTTACTACTGAATTTTACCTAGGTATTTTCAACAGGTTGACAGTGCTTACTTCAGCGAGACCAAAACAAAATTGCATCACATCAACCAAAATCAGTGTCAATCAATTACAGTGTTGATTAAGTTTCATCGCTGACTGTTCCTGCGCTTTTAACAGTCGTTATATTTTGAAAGTCACGGTGAATAGATAATTTAGCTGCGGATCTTTCCACTACGATTTCTAAATTACGTAGTATATGAATAAAACGGTTTCCGACTAGACACAGTCGTAAATCATTATAATTTGAAGAAAACATTGAAGCGAGCCAAGATCATTCGTTTTATGATGTGAATGTCTCTACCAACGTTATAATTATAGTTTTGATGAAAATATCGAAAGAATTGTTCAATAGTTTGTAGCTTCCAAATAATTCAGTAAAACATGGTTTGGCCAGTAAATAGGTGGAAGCGTCAGAGTAGCCCGCGAAATTCAAATTTTTCTTACGTTTTTTAGGGTTCCGTACCCAAAGGGTAAAACGGGACCCTATTACTAAGACTTCGCTGTCTGTCTGTCTGTCTGTCTCCAGGCTGTATCTCATAAATCGTGATAGCTAGAAAGCTGAAATTTTCACAAATGATATCTTACTATTGCCGCTGTAACAACAAATACTAAAAATTAAAAAAAAAAATATTAAGGGGGGCTCCCATACAACAGATATGATTTTTTTGCCGTTTTTATAGATAATTTAATGGTACGGAACCCTTCGTGCGCGAGTCCGACTCGCACTTGTCCGGTTTTTTGCAATTTGCCGGCTGTATGTTGAACAAAATAAGGTTTGCGGCCGTAATACGCAGTATTTATTTAGTATGTATTTAGTATTTACAACTGATTTTACATAACTTTGTAAAGCGATATATGTTACGGTCGCGAATCATATTTGAATTTCGCGGGCTACCCTGGCGCATCCACCTTAGTGATTTTGGATTCGTCGTTTTCATATAGGTACCAACTTGTAGTACTTGTCTTCATCATTACTCCTAGTCTTATAGCCAGTCAGAAACACTAGGTCTAATTAAATAGGTGATTCTATCAAGATTATAGCTAGATATACTATTCGCAAGTACTTTTACAAGTCGACAAGTTACTTTACTAAGTATTGCTATCTCTTGTTCAATTTTTTTCAACTGACTGAACGCTTAATTATGTACTATTTTTCTTTTAAAAGCGTCTTTCTTTCGATCTCCAGAAACAGCCAGATTTGCTAGGAATATTCATCACAGTATTTCAACGCTTTAAAACTACTAAACAAGTCTCACATTACATTTTAATACATTACAAAACTACCCACATCCGTGTTTACGCGCTGATCTCCTAGTCATTGGTCTCATGTCTGGCGACGATGCAGCGAAAACGATGCGACGAGAGACGCGCAGTCGCCGTTGACGTCACGGCCGCCATGTTGCATAACTAAAAGTTAGGTTGCATTTCCCTCTTTTCCTGGTATATGGGGTGTCCATATATGGTACCGACGACGCCATGCAGTTTCTGTAATTTATTGAGAAAAATAATTTATTTTATTGACAGGTGTTTGATAAATTCAGGGAAATCTCTCAGACCTTATATAAAAGACTTTAATCTTAAATTCCTAATGATAGCTACTGGTGTTAATTAAATACAAAATATACTAACTACTACGTGATGTACTGTTTATTTTATTTCTTCTAATTTATGTAAATATACCAAATATGTGTGCTGTTCTGGCTTCCGTACGTTTTATTTCTCAGGTGACCACTGAAAACCAGTGCTGTGCTGTGGCCCCCCATAGCATAGCATCCTGCGCTGGAAGGTAGCCTGCTTGTCGCAGTCAAGACCTGCAAGCTGGCAACAATTTTTCCCTTCCTGTTGTGTTTCTAAATTGTGTTGTATGGTTGTTGTTATATTTTGTATGCACATCATGTTTCTGCGACAAATAAGTATTTTTCCTTTCTTTCAAAAATGTGTAATGCTGTAGGATCCATTTCCAGCAATGGACGGATTTACGGTTCGGTAAAACGACTACGTACGTTCACTACTGAAGTGTTCATGTGTATGATCTATCAGTGTCCAGTACCCGCAGCCAGTTCCGTATCAGTTTGACTGAACCTTTATCATCATCTGCATAACCTTTTCCCAACTAGGTATGTTGGGGTCAGTCTAATGGGATGCAGCTGAATACCAGTATTTTACATGGAGCGGCTGCCTATCAGACCTCCACAACTTAATTTGTACTCGACCTTTATAAAGAAAACCTAATTAAATGAACAACAACAATTATCACCTAGGCGTTGGGACAATCACTTATGGTATGCAGTGCCGGCGTTAGGGGGGGGCGCGATGGGGCGACGGCCCAGGGCGACAAATTCTGGGGGGCGCCAAGGTCTGGAGTTGGAGTCTCTGGCCTCCCCTGGTGCAAACCCTAAAAACTGTGCTCTACGCTCTGTGCATATGCATATTTTTTATTGAGATTTTTTTTAGATGGTATTTTTTGAGAGTTTGGGATCAGCAAAAAACTAACACTTGATATTGCTTCCCCCAAGTGGGCGCCACAATATTTTCGCCTGGGGTGTCAGTGGCCCTTACGCCGGCACTGATGGTATGGCTGACAATCTTTCGATACTCAACCTAACCGATAGCAGAGCCTAGCAGATAGCTAGCTAACAGATCGACTGGCACGGAGACATTTAATCTTGTTGCAAACTGGACGAAATTTCTTGGATCTCTGTAGTCACGTCAGACATTTGTCAGGCTTGAAACCGGACGGTTCTGTAATGCCGTGATATGTGGACATAGTAACAGCAATTTATTTTTGTCAGTTGGGATACAGTTCGTGTGTTATAAACGTGTAGGTACACACCCTAGAAACTTTCAACAAATACATATATGAGCTCAAATATACTTTTTGTCGGTAACTTATAACATATTATATGATGTCCTGTAAAAATAAAATGAAACAGACGTTTACCTAAATAACGGATGAGGAAGTATTTCAGTTAAAACTTTGTGTATGTAACATTTGGCACATGCCAGCGAAAGTTCCAAGTTGAGCGAATTTGAATGGTTTTTTATCATGTCAGATCTATGCGAATAAATAATACTTAGCCTACCTATGACTCTAGTGAATAATAAACTGTTGCGATCAATTTTTGAGTTTTTAAATCAAGATAGCCTTTCTTTCTTTAGATGTACCTACACCACAACTAAAGTTCTACAAAGCTGATGGATGTCACAAAGCTGTGTACGCCTTCTTTACCATTGGGGTAGGCAAAAATTACAGAACATCCTTACAGAGTAATTCCTGTTGCTTCATCCACGTTTATACACCTGGTCATAGACGCACGATGGTTGCGCGTAGGTACGTTTAAAGTTCTAGCCAGTAAAATCAACTTAACGTCATCCCTGAAAACCTGTGGATAATGCGCTGGTCAGTTCCTTGCCATAGCACAAAGAGCATTACTCCTTCTACACTCTTAGTTCTCTTCTGCAGGACTACTGCAGCTACTACTTGATCCGATTCAACAAGCAGCCACAGTTTTGCCGCAAGGTGGAGGAACAGCGAGCTCCTCGCAGACCTCAGACGAGGAAGACGAGGGAACGAACAGAGCCAGTGGTCAGCGCAGAGTGTGTCTGTGAGAAGGAACATACTGATCTGCCTTCTACTTTCACTGTTACCAAATTGCTCCAGGTAATTCTGCGGCTGAGTGCGAATTCTACCAATAAAACTGAACAGGGTTAGCACAATTAAACTGCGTTTAAGAGCCGTCAGTGTCACCATTGAACGGAATATTGACACTGATAGTTCAGAGCATTATCAGTTTTATTTCCAAGTAGGATCATTAACGCGGTTTAATTGCGCCGATCGTGTTCAATTTTATTGGAATTCGTCCATATAGTACTTAGACTTCAAACAATGAAGATTATGCCTTTCCTTTATTTATTTTCCTTACATACTAATTACATTTTTAAATATTTTTATTAACAAAAATTATATAAAAAACATTTAAAAATATAAAAAATAGTAGTCCGCCGGTGTCGGGAGCAGGGTCCAAGCTACCGGTGGTTAGGGCTCCAGAGACAGGAACCTCCTCACAATGCGAGCCGTATCGAGGAGTACTGCCTTCTGAATCAGGCCCTTGATCCAACCGCCTAAGGAGAGCCTCGATAGATGGTCATCGAGGCTCTTGGCCATAAGGCCATTGGCCGTCACGACAATCGGCACAATGATAGCCGAGTTCACATTCCACATGTCGACAACCTCGTGTGCCAAGTCGAGATATTTTATTTGTTTCTCTTTCTCAGCTTTCACGAGGTTCTCGTCATGCGGGATGGTAACATCGACTATCATTACGCGGCGCGCTGATCGGTCTATCACCACTATGTCAGGCTTATTGGCCACAATAGTCCTGTCAGTAATGATAGACTGATCCCAGTACAGCGTGACATGGTCTTTCTCGAGAACTGGGTCGGGCACATACTTGTAGTACGGTACCTCAGATTCCACAAGTTTATATTTCAAGGCAAGTTGCTGGTGAATAATCCTGGCTACTTGGTTGTGCCTGTGCAAGTACTCGCCGTTAGCTAGACGAGAACAACCAGAAATAATATGTCTGATGGACTCACCCGGACGGTGGCATGCCCGACACACGTCAACCGTCCCGTCCTTCATAATATGTTTCCGGTAGTTGTTCGTTAACATAACTTCATCCATAATCGCACAGACAAAACCCTCAGTTTCCCCAAAGAGGTCGCCGAAACGTAGCCAGGACACGGACGCTAGGAAATCTACATCCGGCCCATGAAGAGCCCGGTAGAAGCGCCCGTGAAGCTCCTTGCCTTGCCATACTTCCTTGCGGTCATCATTAGTAAGTACCACAGGTTTGCGCCAGTTCTCTTTAGCCATGGACAGCGGGGTGAGTCCCTTGTCCACTGCGACCACATCTCGGTGCATACCCACATCGGTTTTTAAAAAATATTCTCTGAGACTGCACACCTCGCGGTTGTGGAGGGTCTTCGCGTTTAAAAAGCCACGACCCCCACACTTCCGCGAGATGTACAGCCTCATCACCGATGATCGTGGGTGATGCATCCGGTTTGCGGTCAGCAGTGTACGAACTCTCCTATCCAGGGCATCGAGTTCGGTCTGAGTCCATTTGAGTATGCCGAAAGAGTACATTAAAACCGGCATGACCCAACCGTTGAAGGCACGCACCTTGTTTCCGCCTGAAAGAAGGCTATTTAATACCTTCTTCAGGCGTCCAAAGAAGCGCTCCCTCAACGATTGCTTCATGTCAGTTACATTAATGCCTAACGCTTCCGACATACCCAAATACTTATAACTTTCGGATGAGGAGAGGGATCTGAGGTGTATGGAATCCGAGAGCTGAATTCCCTCGGATTCCATAATCTCCCCTCGCTTTACATGCATGACTGCACATTTGTCCACACCAAATTCCATCCTGATGGCGCTACTAAAAGTTTCAGTTACTTTCAGTAGCTCCATCAGTTGCAATTTGTTGGGGGCAAAGAGTTTCAGATCATCCATGTAAAGAAGGTGAGATATGACCTGACCACCTCTCCTCAACCGGTAACCTAGACCTGAATCCTCTAACAATGTGCTTAGAGGATTCAGGGCTAGACAGAACCAAAGTGGACTCAGACTGTCGCCCTGGAATATTCCCCGTTTAATCCATACAGGCTCATCGTTCCCCTGGATCTGTCGACATCCTGGATATCGAAGGACCGTCCTCCATTGCCCCATACACGACTCAAGAAAGGCGCGTAGAGTTGCATCTATCTTGTACAACTCCAGCACCCTCATGAGCCATGTATGTGGCACCGAGTCGTAGGCCTTCTTATAATCTATCCAACATGTCGAAAGATCCTTGCGGGATCGACGAACCTGTTGGCTAATGGCCATGTCGATGAGGAGTAGCTCCTTAGTACCGCGGGACCCGTTCCTACATCCATTTTGAGAGGCAGACATAATGGAGTTTTTGTCAATGTGTGTATTAATTTTCACTCTCAAAATGGATGTAAGAAGCTTATACACCGTCGATAAACACGTGATCGGTCTATAATTCTTGGGTTCCGCGGGACTACCTGACTTATGGAGCAGGTGGGTTACGCCTGTAGTTAAAAACTGCGGTAGCGACCCAGACTCTAAGGATGACTGGAATTGGGATGCCAGGCAAGTGTGTGAACTACTAAGCCATTTGAGCCAGAAGTTGTGCAGTCCGTCCGGTCCTGGTGACTTCCAATTTGGTAACGGACGAACTGCTCTGGCTACATCTATTGGTGTTATTGAAACTGGCTCCATTTCTGGGATAGGTTCACACACTCGCTCGACATCACGCATCCAGTCAGCCTCAGTATGGCAGACGGGCACTGACCAGATGCTGCGCCAGAAAGAACTCGTAGCTGCATCATCTGGGTGGCAAACGTCTGTCATATTTTGCTTGGGTCGCTCCCAAGCTCTGTATACCCACCTCTCATCGCTCTGGAACATGCGATTCTGTGAGTATCGATCAACCCGCCGTTTATACCGCCGAATACGGCTCGCCCATGCATAAACTTTCTGCTTCAGGAAGTCGATGCGCTCTGTGACACGGGACATGTATTCTTGAGGACTGATTTCGGTCCCCGAGAAGGCCCGCCTCACAAAGCGCATCACACGTGGTCGTGTATTGCCCTCCCTGAAGCAGTATAGTTTGCCGATGAGTACCCTGGCCCCGTCGATACGATGTTCGATCCTGCGCTGCCAGACTGGTACGGCTGGTTTTGGTCGACTAGCTAAGTCACAATTTGGGAATTTTACATTAGCTAGACGACATGCCGCAACAGCTCCACAGTACAGGATCGAGTGCGTATCAACGAGGTCCTCGCTACTCTCGAATATATTCTTGAGTTGCGAGTCCAAGGCACACACCAGCGCTCTATTTTTCTTATGCATGGGTAACCGTGGTAATCGGGGCCTAAGTTCGGTAGGAGTGGATCGATACTCACGAAGCGCATCCTCCAGTGCGCTCCTCAATCGGTCGTTGCACTGGCTACTTACCGTGACAACCCTATCATCTTCCTCTACAACAGCAGGGTTGGACCGCGGCGTGGTTGCGCCAATAGCTGACGCTCGCATCGCGGTTTGTGACGGAGTCAAGACGATAAGGTTGCTCAGTACCTCTGAGCGCAGCCTATCAAGCGCGGCGTCGTCCAACATGTGATTGCGTTGGATGACCCGCACCTGATCCGACAGTCGTTGGGCCGAGACGTTGACGGTTGGTTCTTGAACCAACCGTCAACGTTCCTGGAACAGAGACAGCATCCTAACACGGTACGCAGTGAGGTTAGTTCCCCCCTCTGTAGACCCGTAATATGCGCGCATGACGTTCTCGTTTATGGACTGAGTCCATCTCATGCGCTGCACACAACCACCGGCAGCGGGGACCCGGCTCGGGGCCGGATGGCCCCTAAGTCCCAAGCTCCTCGGTGGCCGGCCTCTCCCCTGCCGACGCACAGGTGTTGGCGACGTCGGCGGCGAGAAATACTCATCACTCGAGCTCGACGCAACTGCCACGGCCGGTGTCACAGCACTCACGACGGGGCTGGATTCCGGCGGCGGCGAGGCGGAGCTGAGCGACGAGTCCGGGGTTGGTAGGCGTGCACGTCGGGATGCAGCTCTCGTTATCATTCTTGTTATTTCGTCATCGTCTTGTTAATTTTTTCTTGATTTGTTCCGTATTTTATTGTTGACGCCGTTGACAGACGTCATTTTCATATTTAATTTTTTTTCTTGGTGATTTTCCGAATTTGTTGTATTTGCTTCATTAAAAAAAGGTCTATTTGAAATGTTTTTGAAGAACTATATGTGAACTGTAAATATCTTTCTAATAAAACTAATATTTATGTTAAAATAAAAATTTCGATGATAAAACCACAGGTGACTAATAAACGAGGGTTGCCATTCAAAGAAGATTATGCCTTTTATTATTATTATGTTTAGGCATTGATTTTAGTGACGGCTAGTGTTCAAAACGGAATATTGCCGAGCCATACTACATTGTAAAAAGCCTTGCAGATCACTTCAGCTACCTACTGACTAATACAGTTAATAACTCTGATATCCATTTAACATGAAATTCAGGTGAAGGAAATAGTTTTATTATGTTATCTGGCAAGCTTCCAGCAATTTGTCACGGAGTGGCATATCTCAGGGTCATCGCAACTTTATGGCTTAATATGAGCAATTTAATTCAGTTGGCAAATAAATATGGCTTTAAAATATTTATTTCGCGCTTCATCTTCATTGTCGGTTTCTATAGTTGTATTTACAACTAATGGGCTACTAATGGATTTAGGTAATAGTTAAGTCCCTACATCTTAATTTTGAATGGTGTTTCTGCACGAGTTTCACTAATAAAATTATTTATTCTGCAAATAAGACAATCGGAATCACTGTTTTAAAAGTCATCAAGTCATGTTCTTAAAAGTAAGCTAAGTGGAGCCGAAATTTTCTATCTGACTACCTTGAGAAGAAAAGACTCAGGGGCTAGGCGGGTGCTTCGGGAGGTACCTGCACCGAATCGGGCGGGAGGAAACGTCCGCGTGCTACAATTGCGAGGATCGACCGGAGGACACGGTGGAGCACACCGTGGAGGTCTGCTCTGCTTGGGCGGAGCACCGCCGTGTCCTCGTAGCGGCGATTGGCGGCGGCGACCTCTCGCGTCCGGCCCTGGTTCAAGCCATGGTCCGGGGCGAGAGGGAATGGGAAGCCGTCGCCTCCTTCTGCGAAGCAGTCATGCTAGCGAAGGAGGCGGCGGAACGTGAGAGGGAGAGAACCTCCTCACGTCCCAGCCGCCGCGGGAGAAGCACCGGGCGTCGGGGGCCACGCCGTGATGGCTCTCGGCCACCGTAGGCGCGGGCCTGTGAACGGCGAGTAATGGGCTAGCTCGCCGTCCGTCCGTCGTATGACGACGGGCAGGCCGTGTCGACGGCGCGTTCGTGTTCCACGCGCGCCTCAAAGAGATGTCAGCAAACGGGAGGGGCCCGCAAGGGCCGGTGCCTGCCAGGGCTGCGGGACTGTTCGAAAGAGATACCGCGGCCCTGGAACATAAAGGGCCAATGAAGGAACATGGGTGTTTTTTAGTCAGTAAGAGTCTGACACTCCCTTCCGCTCCGCCCAGAGCGGGAGGAGTCATTTGATGATTTCTCACCCCCCAAAAAAAAAAAAAAAAAAAAAGGGGCTAGGCGGGAGGGGTGTCGCTTTTAAAGTCCAGACATTAATTAAATATGAAAAAATCGTGTAACTAAATGCGAGGGTAGCGTCCGGCGTCCGGACTTGTGAGGAAAGCACAAGATACAGTTTGAGTAAACCTGCCCCAGCAGGCGGCACGATTGGTTCTTGTTTCTCCTTACAAGAGTGTTCTAAATTCGTTCACTTGAGCTTAAACGACTGTAGAAATATTACAGTGCCGAACTGTCTTTTCCAGGATGAACAAGCTATCCAAACAATCCCAGCGACCGAAAGGAAGTCCCTTGCAGGTTTCCTGAACCATGCGACTCCTGACAAGAAGCAGCTGGTAGAACTCTTGTACCAGGACATCATAAGACCTACAGGGGTATCGTGGGACGATGTGAAGGGTCTCACTTCTGCCAAGAGCTTGCTTATGGAGTCGGTTGTGTATCCTGTGCGGTAAGAGATAACTGGATATCTGTCAAGTTATAGATATTGGAGTTTCATCGTTTTTGTATCTTATGGTTAGCATAACAAGCATGCTTTGTCTGTCCTAAATGCACCAATAAAAAAAAACTTCTTTCTAGTAAAAAATCTGCTCTGTGATACCGAAAACGTCGGAACGTAGTTTTTTTCATCAGGTAAATAGTTGTAAAATTTAAACACAAGCATTGCAGGCTAAAGTAGGACTGGGCTAGCCTAGTTTGCCATACGCCCGATGAGGTGTAGGGTAAAATAGCCACAATAATGTGGTGTGGAGCGTTGAGACAGCTAGAAGGCATCGCGGCAGACCTCGTAGAAGATGGCGGGCGAGCCGGAAAAAACAGACAGTTTTATTTTCCCAGCAGTAGGATCACGCAGGCTTATAGTAAGATTACTTTAGGTTCAAACGGCCATTAAGTATTTTCCACCATTTTTGTCCAGCTATCCAGAAGTGTTCACTGGTCTCTTGGAGCCCTGGAGAGGAGTGTTGCTGCATGGTCCGCCAGGCACCGGTAAGACGATGCTAGCGCGAGCCGTTGGTGGCGAGAGCTGCTGCACCTTCTTCAACGTGTCTTGCAGTACTATTGTCAACAAGTGGCGTGGAGAGTCGGAGAAGATTGTAAAGGTAAAAGCGAGCGAGAAGGAAGATGCGATTATCTTGGGACCCTTCCGATTATACCTACGTCTTAGCGAGACACCGGCGACATGTACACGCCTGAACGAACGCTAGAACCGATCTATAGCCCTAGCATTATTCGGTTTTGTTGATGTGATTTACATCTTGCAAATGCACCTTCTTGACAGATTATAGGGATCTTTTTTTTTTTTTTTTTTTTTTTTGGGGGTGGGAAATCATCAAATGACTCCTCCCGCTCTGGGCGGAGCGGAAGGGAGTGTCAGACTCTTACTGACTAAAAACCACCCATGTTCCTTCATTGGCCCTTTATGTTCCAGGGCCGCGGTATCTCTTTCGAACAGTCCCGCAGCCCTGGCAGAGATTATAGGGATCTCGCCAAGTCATGGCCGGGTAGTGTCGAGGTCCCTTAATGCCTGTACTTGTACCGGGCCACCTAGCTGGAAATATGGTCTTCTCTAAACGAGTGATTTAAGTCCAGTATGTACGAAAAGCTACCTAAACTTTTCAGGTCCTCTTCGAGATGGCTTCCTACTACTCTCCCTCAATAATCTTCATAGACGAGGTAGAGACCCTGGCATCAGACCGGTCTTCTCCAGGCGAACACGAGGCGTCACGACGTCTGAAGGCACAGCTCCTCACTGAACTAGATGGCATCGGGGGAAGAGAAGGGATCATATTCATGTTGGCCAATTCTAATATGCCTTGGTGAGCTTTCCTGTTGTATCTTTTAGCATATTTGGTTTTTATGTTAGCCAGCTTAGATTAAAGTCTAATTAAGTTAGTTGGTTATTTTTAAACATTTGGTGCTGTTGGTAATCATTGAATAAACGAGATGGCGAAGTTAGTTCCAATTTATGCCACGCGCCAAAGGATCCGTATACGGCTTTACCTCCGGATGCGCTGAGCAAGCGTGTTTATTGTTGCTTTACGTCTGGGAAGTGTATTAGAACAATTTCTGATGGATTAAGTTTTTGGTAATTTCAAAACTTTCGTCATCCTTTCAGGGAAATCGACCCAGCCATGTTACGAAGACTAGAAAAACGTATTTTCATCCCCCTCCCAGACCTCAAGACACGCGAGGAGTTGTTCCAAAACTACCTAAATTCAAAGAATGTGGAGCTGTTCCCCAAGGTGGACTTCAAGGAGCTGGCCACTAACACTGAGGGGTACTCCGGCAGTGACATCAAGTTGGTCTGCAAGGAGGCTCTCATGTCTACCGTCAGGAAGATGCTGCCTTCTATGAGCGCAAAAGGTTAGTAGGTATTACAGTAAAACATGTTGAAGACTCATTTTCTTTCTTCTTTTAGTTGAAATTCATATTTTATAACTTGATTAGTGAATATTTCGCTAATGCGAACGCACAGTATAGTGATGGCTACAGGACTATCTACCGTTTAATTGCGTTGCGGAAGGGGGCTGTCAGTGGGAATCACAAGGAACCGAGACCACACCCCACACGCGCTACCTCAGGCTCGGGCATCGTCCGTTATGCGGTAGGCTTGCACCTTAGAATAAGAATCGGTGAACCTGTTTGGGCCTGTGGGAGGCGTCATGCAATTATGGAGTTTTTAAAATTGATAGGTGATATTTGAGGTTTTGGGTACCTACCATCCCCCCTATCCTTGTTTCAAAGAATTTAAGAAGGTTCGGATGTGTCCAGCATCTCATTGTCAGTAACTTCCTGTTTTCAGGTAATGTGGCCAATCGCAAGGACAGATTGGACCTAAACGACATACTGACAGCCATCGGGAAGACCAAGCCAGTCTCCAAGAATCTAACAAAAAGACATGTCGAGTGGCAGAATGAGATGGGCTGTTCTTAGTTTTAGTTGATTAGGTAATTTGAGGGTTTTCGTCGACTTTTTACGTAGGTAGGTATGTATTATTTATTTATCTAGTTTATAAATCACTGTAATGAAACAGGTATCTATCGACGACGGTGGAAATTTGATAATTATGGCGTTAGGGATATGGAGCGTTCTGTATGATTTTACACTTTCGGCACCGACCCGAACGTTGCAAATTGAACAACGAGCTATATGTCATTTGAAATTTCCGTCAGTAAAATCAGTCATATGTTTACAAACTCTAAAAGCATTGATTTCAATTAGACCATTACATGCACTTTTGAATGTCAGAAAAAAAAAGAGAGCGAAGCTACAGTTGCAGATACAAGGCATAATAACTAGTGAAAGTACTGTAGTTGCCCATTCCAAAGCCAAGGTCTCTATGGACAAGAATGGGCAAGAAACTCCATGGACACTCTTTTATATCAAAATATTGTTAAAAAATCTTGATTACAACATTCATGTTGAGATTATACATATTATATGAGAACGATGTACCTACTTATAAAGACGTGCAAGTTAAGATCGTCCAGAGTAAAAATATATAATCAACAATTCAAAAATAAACCATGGCAGCTAAGAGATAACCCAGTCCTAACTGACAGCGCCCGTTCACGAACATGACGCATGGATCAGCAACATTCAACTCACCCATTTTGAAGTGAATAAAATGATCTGACACACACGACACCATCAGCGAGACATTTGGGGAGCATGACATTCTCTCAACCGCCAGGGAAAATTCGAAAAAATGAAAGATAACTAAATGTACTCACACATGTGCTATGCAATTATATAATACTAAGAGAATACATATACTAATGAATCTATACAATGCAAAGATATTTTTACAATCTTCTGCAGCTTCCACAATAACTTCACATGGTAATCAATTAGTTTGCCCCTATGGTTGTGGAGCAGGACCAGCATTGAGCCAAGCATTTTATCATCAATGTAATCCGCCAACTTATAATATGCTTACATACATAGTGTGCGTTTTAGACAAGATTTAAATTTCGTCTCATTCAGTAATTGTAGTATACGTATATGGGGAGGTATTTTATAGTAACATTTTTAACAGTACCCCATGAAAGATTTTAGCCAGCCTGAAACCTCTGGCTGTAGGTACTAGTTGGTCCCGTTTCTATTAGTATTATAGTGGTGTCTGTCACATCTTTTACTAAATAAATGCAGATTTTTTACCAGTGATGTACAGTGATTAGATGGTTATGAATGTAATTTATTGAATTATGATTGAATCGCAGTATCTCGTCTTTTTATTATTAGAGTTTTTTTGGCTCTTTTAGTAGCGCAGCCAAAATATAATGTGGCAAAAATGAATTGTTTTTGATATGATATATTTGATTATAAAAATGTAACATTTTTTTTTAGATAATAATTAATGTCTTGATTGATTTGTGTGTTTTATTCCTACCTAGATCAGGTTCTAGGATTGTCAATCAGTTATTAATGCACCCAGCTTTCTAAATCATGTTATATTCACATTTTAGTAGCAGTGCCACACGCACGAACCAACTTGCACAGCAAAGCGCCACTGACACCCTTGCACGCACTGAATGACACTGCTGACAAGATCGATATAGGGTTGCGCCTCATCTAGCAGCACGGAATCGCATTTTACCATGCTCCTATCCTTTTCCGTCGCTCAGAACAGTCATTTGTTAAAGCGAGAAAGTGTTATCGCACCCGGCAGCATCGACGATGCGGTCAGTAGCATGCTGTTTCTCGCTCTAGTTTTTATTTTCCTGCCCTGCGAATGAATTGACAAGAATACTATTGTATGTTACAGTATGTTATCTATATAAATTAAAATCAATCAAGTGTATGATGAAGGAGCATCACTAGAGAACGGCTCAACCGATTTCCCAGTTTATTTTTATTTTGTTCCTAATAGTCAGGACAAGGTTTGTGATTTTGACGTCTTCTTGGTTAGTAAATTGCACCCATGCGAAGCCGGGGCGGGTCGCTAGTGTTTATAAGGTCCCATTAAAATAGATGGACAAATTTTAACACAGCGTTCAGTACGTCTATCCAAAGATATCCAAGCAAAAAAAACACTGATTAAAGTGATTTTGTTTTAACCGTTTTGTGGATGTGTTTATTCTAGAGTTCGGCAATTTATTATTTTAGGTCAAAATAAAATCACTTTAATCAGTGCTTTTTTCTGCTTGGATATCTTTGGTTAGACGTATTGAACGCTGTGTTAAATTTTGTCAATCTATTTTAATGGAACCATATATATGATAGTTTAATTGAGGACCACGCAACCGCATTAGGAATTTCCTGTAATTATAGCAGTATTTGTGATAAATAAATATTTTATTACTAATAATGAAACGGCATTAATACACTGTTATTATTTATTGACGACATCTAGACCAACATCAGTTCCTCTATACAAAATATTATTTCATTTTGATACAACTACAAACACAGCTCAATTCCTGCATTCGCTTCCACACAGTCTAAAACAAGCTTTATACAAATACAATACGGTCTAAAATTTGTTACAATTCGTCAATGATAAAATAATACTGGATAACCAATCGTCACCCGTTTTTTAGCAATTTTGATCTAAAAGATTAAAGGATTCCGTTTAACGTAAAGCATAATTTGGAATGGCAGCTTGCTAGGTATTAAGGTAAGGTAGTAAAGAGGTAGATAGGTACTAAGGGTTGTAAAATAAGGGGTTGTCACTAAAAACTAAGTTAAGAAGATGAAGGTAGATGGACACTTGGTGTAATTAGAGATACCTGCGTATGTTAATTCTATGGATACAATGTTCATAACTAGCTTTTGACAGTGGTTTCACCCGCGTGAAGTTTGTACATTTTCACAAAACAACTTACCTCCGCGATAAAGTGCATGAATTTAATTTAAAAAAAAAAACGTTCCTCCACAGCCACACTAGGAATTTATCCTGTATCGTGGGTTTGGAAAAAAAAAGTCGCGTACACAAACAACCAGACCCGAAACAACAATCTGTAGGCCATACAAATATTTGTTCCGTGCGGGAATCGAACCCACGACACGCAGCGCAGCAGCCAATCGCTCAACCACTGTGACAACCGTGCCGTCTAAATTCATATCATGGTCTACCAGTCTCCATGTTGTTGCTTAATTGATTTACAAAAAAAAGAAACATAGACGATAAATGTATATGAGGACTTGGAGGTGACTGCTGAGATGACGAGTAGTAGGCTTCTCGGCTGGAAGAAGTCATGTTGTGCCGACCCCAAATAAATTGGGATCAGGGCATAATAATGATGATGATGATGATGATGATGACGACGAGACGATAAACGCATGCATACCTATACTTAATACTAGCACTTCGCCCGCGACTTCGTCCGCAAAAATTGTGATAGCTCGGCTAATTTGCATGGTATAAATATCCTTTATAGCCTATGTTACTTCCTGATAATTTAGCTTTCTATTGGTGAAAAAAAACGGTTAAAATCGGTCCAGCAGTTTCGGGGCTTATTCGGTACAAACAAATCAACAAAAAAAAAACTTTCCTCTTTACAATACGAGGTGGAATCCCATAAGCACTTACAAAAGTACAGAACAGCTGTTTTTTTTTTAATAACCGATGGAATTTCTGTGGGGGTGTGGTAACCGTTGATACGTGGTAACCGTTTTCACGTCAGTGTCCATTCCAACCCTTATTAGTAGGATAGATATAGAAGTATAGATTACAAAGAGGTTAAGTTTTTAAGTTTGTATGCAGCGGGTAATCTATAAAACTTCTGATCCGATTTCGAAAATTCTTTCACTAATGGAAAGCCACATTATCCCCGAGTAACATAACAGGCTATGTTTAATAAACAGGACGTTCTTTTGCGGTAATTTCAGACTATAACGCGAGCGAAGCCCCAGGCAAAATAGGACTAATTAGGGAGCTTCATACCAAGTGGGTCATCCGCTGCACTATATTCAGTCAAACGGAATCCTTTCAGGATTGGCATGCACTACTGCACTGACTCACACTTAAAGACAAACATAGAAATTGCTATTTTAACAAAAAAGAAAACGGTGAAGTGGTATTTTTTGTCCAAAATCAAAATATGGCCACACAATCCTGACTCTAAAATACGAATAATGGAAAAGTAAGCTTCAGTTCTCGTGTTTGGCTTGCATTATTGTCCGGGGGATTTACGCCGAATATCCAACTTTGCATTAATAAAAATAATAAGTTTTTTCACTTAATGTGGCAGGGGCGTATATTAAGTTGTATCCCGCGAAAAGTTCATCTATATATATAAAAGGAGAACTGACTGACTGACATATCAACGTACAGCCGAAACTACTGGGGCTAGGAATGTGAAATTTTGCACACGGCTTCCTATTATAATGTAGGCGAGCACTAAGAAGGGGTTTTTTGAAATTTAACCTTTAAGGGGGTGAAAAGGGGGAATTTTGTTTGTATGGAAAATCTTATTACTTGTGTTAATAAACATGAAACTTGGCACGAACATCTATCTAAGTAAATTATGAAGTTTGGCATTTTTTGTTTTTCCAAATTACCTCCTGAGAGGGGTTGAGGGGGTGTGAAAATTTGTATAGAAGAATTTAGATACATGCAACGACATCTATTGGGCCCACATGGTACTAACGAAATACATTTCTACATAAAATACATAATATTATTACAATTTAATTACAGTAAAATACGATGAAACATTTGGTTTTTGTTTGTTAGCAATCGTCTAAGTCCAATCCAATCAAAAGATATGCGAATTTAAAGTTTTCAAAGTGCATCGTTTATAAGTTGAGGAGTGGTGATTTTAATGGCGCTACCTGCCATCACGATCCTAATCAATTTTATTCAATGTAAAACTATAGAGTAAAAATATATTTATAGGAATAAATTTTCAGTACTTTTCGGAAGTCTACGTAGCATAAAAGTGTTTACTTTGTACGAACGAATTGTAAATGCATAATATTTTGACAGTTTAACTACGTGATCGATAGATGGCGTTGTGCTGTGACGTCATTTTTCTGAATCGCGGTGTTAAGATTTTCCACGGAAGAATGACCCTCATTGTCGTTTGTTAAGTTTCTTGTCGTTTGTTAGGTGTCTTGTCTTTGGTCTGTCAGTGTCGTACTGTCATATTGAAAATTGTCATCTTTCGTTTCGGTTCGATTTCGTTCACTTGAATTGAATTTATTGAGTTGTCTCTTGACTTGACTGACTGTAGAGTTCAAGTGTGGTCTGTGGTTATTTAACCACTCTGCTCGACAAGATTTTGACACATGACACATCAGCTGAATCGGGGGGGGTGATGCGAATTGTCATGAAATTCAAGAATTTTCGTGAACATTCAGCATTCGATTTTATAATGATAAATATGTCACGGCAGCTGTTCCACACGATAACTTTGTGTTAAATATCTTCAATACCGTGTTGAGGTTGGTAAAACGGCGTCAGTCCATTGCCAAATATGTGTAAAATACATATTACGGCACCCTTCCAAAAAATAGGTAACTTAGATGCGCTGGAAATAATGTACATAGACAAGTTTCTCGTTTGCTAAAACACTCGAAAAGGCAAAATAAATACAGTAACATTCTATCTGCGTTCTTATTTTTGCTATTATTCATACATAATTTCATAAAAAAACACGATCAAAGTCTTGACAAATATTACTAAAAAACTATGTTGCAAGTGTTGCAAAATGACACTTCTTAGTGCTGACCGTAAACCCAAGTTCTATCATTACGATTAAAAAGTGGCATTCAGCCTAATCGATACTCGCAATGAAATCGAGTTTAGAAAAAAAAAAGAGTTGAGACTGAATTCTTGGTATAATTTCGAATAATAATTAATCATTTAATTTTATCTTTTTTTAATAATTTCATTTAGTAATTATTCGATGCTTTTGGTTGACTTCAAGAGAAGGAGATTTATAAATAATAAAATAAAATAAAAACTTGCTTCTATGTAATCATTTTGATGATTATCTTTCTTTCCGTTGAACTAGCAGCGTGAAATTTGGCAAGAAATAAGTCTCACAGTTCAAACAAAGCAAAATCAGAAAATGGATCAATTTTCAATTTAACTGAAGCACGGACAGAACCTATGGCTAAATACGCGTCCATTTTTTTGTTTCAAAATTTAAATTAAGAATACGCTCGCAATTCACAACTTTAAAGTATTTTAGTTTACTACATCATTTTATTATTGTGAATTTGGTTTTCAAATATCTGGCGGTTGGACTGGAAGCTGACCCCAACATAGTTGGGTAAAGGCTAGGCAGATGATGATGAATATCTGGCGGTTGGATATAGAATGCCCAGGATCTCGGTAGGCATAATAAAAATTAGTTTGATCCGTCAATGACACATTATATTACTTATTCTACAAAATTGTGTATAGTACGGTTGGGTTATTGTGTTAGGTTGGGACAAACTTTTCTTTTGTTTAGATTACTCTTTCCCACTGCTGGGCAAAGGCCTCCCCATACCTTTTCAACTCTCTCGGTGTTTTGCCTTCTCTGGCCGATCAGTCAAGAACGAGTGAGTCCAAATCGTCACGCCACTGGTGTTTCTTGGGCTTGCCTCGGTGACGACGACCGACAAACTTATTGTCCTATATTTCGCAATCAGCAGTGCATAGGCCGTATCCTAAATAAACATTAGTTTATTTTTTCAAAGCGGTTCACTGTCCACTCTTAAACCTCTTTTTACAACTGCAAAGTTCAGGTTATCCATCATAGGCCGTGGGCCGTGTCACTTGAGTGAGGCTGTGAACAGCTATAAGACAGAACCCTCAGGGCAAGAGTCCTACTCACATTTCTAGAAGTTTTCTTAAAAATTAAATTTTATAGTTTTTGGGGTTGCTACTAAACCAAGCTTATCTACACATCAAAAAATAATGACGATTAAAAAAATTGGAAAGCCATGGAGAGGTTTGCCCAGCAGTGGGAGAGAACTGTCTGATAAAAAAAAGTATTTATAAATAGTGAATACCTAATAACCAATCCATCTAACCATAACCCAATTTTGTAGACTAAATATAGGTAATTTATCTTGGTGGGAACCAAACAAACACTATGGCCTACCAAGATCCTTGGCGTTCTATATTCAACCAACCAATAGAAAAAAAAATCACAATAAATTATCAAGTAACATAAATACAATATAAATTGGAACAGCGAGTGCATTCCTAATTTAAATTTTGACATGGAAAAAAAATCGGCGCGAATTAGCCATAGATTAATCTGTTCTGTTTATTGTTGGGTCGGTTTTAATACCTACAATGCACGAAAATCTATTAAGATTACCATTATAAAAGCTTTAAAAAATATTATAACATTTTTTATTGTATTTAACGCTTAAAACAAAATTATTTTAATTTCTATCTATCGATTTCTTAAATTCCTTACATTTAATTACTCGATTTAATCGAAATTTACAAAACAAGAATCGATTGAAATAATCGCTTTCACACATCACGAAAATTTAAAAAAAAATGGTCGTCAATTTCGAATACAATTATTGAGTAGTGGTAATGAATATTACGTGTTATTGGTCCTGAATTAGTAAATTACGCTAAGATCTGGGCATTTTCATGTTGTTTATAATATTTGAAATTATATTTGTCACATTTGTTATCGAATCTTTGTGTTTGTGTGATATAATGTGAAAAATAAAAATGTAAACACGCACTATTGGCGCGAAACTTCGACTTTAGATACCAAAATTCATCATTACCACTGCTCATTTAAATTGAACTATGGATGAATTCGTCACATAATTAAATGACGAGTTAATTATTATCAATAAAGTGGAGTTTGGATGTCCGAAAACCACAATTTTTATGATTTTTAGCCTCGGCCAGCACTGCTGTCAAAATGGCGATGACCGTATTTACGCACTTGGATTTTGTAAGGTGAAATTAAGAAACTTGCGCGCTAAATACAGAAGTTTTAATGGCGTTGACATATAAGCTTTTTATCCAACTCTCTTAATTAACGCACACTCATAGTATTTGATTATCAGAATATTAAATATTTACATAAATTATGAGGATGACGTTTGACTTAAATGCTAGCCCCTTTGGGGGCCGATACCGAGCCAGCGGAGGTTTGTATGTCAAGCCCCCGAAGGGGCCCGTACCGAACTATATGGTTAAACTTTACTAAATATTATAATTTTTAGTAGAGTTTTGTAAAGGCCATTCGATTTTTAAATATTTTATTGGTATTCTATTCTTTTTTATTATTGCACTGATTGATAATATAAAAAAAAATGAAAGTGGAAACCATTAAAATTGACGGAGAAATGGTGCAACAAGTGATTGTACCCATTATTGGGGACGGGGCTTGCCTGTTTCGATCACTTTCGTTTTTGATGTATGGCAATCAAGAAAAGGCTTTTGTCGTACGTCAAGAAGTTGTCAATTACATTTTAGATCGTTGGGATGAATTTTCTATCATGTCACATGATTGCAATGGTGACAACTACAGTACAGCAGACCATTATTATGCAGAGATGATTCAACCTTCAACATACGGTGGATTATGTGAATTGGTCGCAGCAGGAAGGGTTTATAATTTCCTTTTTGAAGTTTATCGCAACGGTGAATTATATGTAGATGCAGGTACTCGAGGTTGTCCAATAAAACGGCTTCGCTTTACACAAAATCTATCAAATGGACATTTCGACGCTTACCTTCCCTATAAGGAACTAAATCCTATGGTGGTAAATTCTAACCAACAAAACGTCCCCGCGAAAAAAATAAAACAGGTTGTCGTAAAGGTCTCACACAGAGATACAATTTCAGGTAATGCACTTGAAATTGAATCTCTGTGTTCTTCTGGATCAGATTCTTCAATTTCTGCAGACATTTCTTTACAGACAACGGGATCCCAAAAAAAGGGGAAGAAACGTAGGGCCAGATTTACAAACAAAACAAGGAACATACAACTCAGACGAGCTCAAAAAAAATATTCAGAAAATAATCCTATGCCACACCGGAAGGCCGTATGTAAATATCAAAAAAACAACACTAAAATGCACAGGAAAGCTGCGTCTGACTACCAGCAATTAAATCCCGAAGTTCACAGAGTGGCTCAGTCTCGTTTAATTACACGGCCATGGAAGACCAAGTATCTTTCGGGAATGTCATATAACCATGAAATAGATTATGAACGTGATAATGTTGTAACAATTGGTGATATGAGTCTTAAGTGTAAATGGTGCAATGCACTTAAATGGAAGGATGAAACTCCCGGCATGTGTTGTAGCAGCGGTAAAGTACAACTCGAATCATTGCGTAAACCTCCCGAGCCACTTTATAGTTTGATCATGGATCTCCACCCTGATCACAAGCATTTTATTTCCAATATCCGGAAATACAACAGTTGCTTTCAGATGACGTCATTTGGCGGGAAACAAGTTGGTGGAGATGGATTCATGCCAACCTTTAAGGTACAGGGGCAGGTATATCATTTGATTGGCAGTTTATTACCAGAACCTGGGCAAAAAGCTCAGTTTTTACAAATCTATTTTGTCGGTGAAGATGAAAGAGAAGCAAATTTAAGATATGCTAATTGCCCGCAATTAAAACCAAACTTAATAAAGCAACTACAAAAAATGTTACACGAAGTCAATCCTTACATCAGAGACTTGAAGAGTAGCATTGATAAGATTCCTTCTTCCTGTAATACATTCAAAGTAGTCATACATGCCGAAAAAAACCCACCAGGAACTCACAGGGGCCGTTACAATAATCCTACTACGAATGAAGTTGCTTTGGTGTTGTTAGACCAACAGTTTGAGCATCGGGATATAATATTAGAAAGCCGCAGTAGTAATTTACAAAGAATTAGTGAAATACATAGATCATACGATGCTTTACAGTATCCTTTATATCACAGGGTCAAACCCTTAAATTTGCAGGAGTTGACTTGCGACAGCCCTGTTTCTCCCATGGTCAGTTCTACGTAGCATGCTCTCGTGTGAGCTCATCTTGCAGCCTGGTCATATTGGTAACACCCTCCAGAACGACCAAGAATGTAGTCTATAAAGAAATATTATAAAAACTTAATTGTTTTGTTATAACCATTAACCCGCATATTTCTGGATACATACTGTTTCCTATTTTTAGATGTTCACGTAGCCAATTCTTCCATACAAAAACTGTCAGATGTCAATAAAAATTATCTATCGATTGAAAAATCAGCCTTCCAATTTTTTAGAGGGAAGTACGAAACCCACGCGGACGAAGTCGCGGGCAAAGTGCTAGTCTTATATATAATAGAGTATACGTTTTTTTTAAAGAAAACAACTAATATGAATTTAAGTTGGTGGAAAAAATACAAACAGACGTGTTTGTATGGAGTATTTGTAAAAGAGATTATGTACTACACGAAGGTCAGTTAATTAAACATTTTGTCGTCCCCGGAACGATCGTTTTTTAAGGATCTTATAATTTGACATTGTACTTCAAGCAAAAAAATTAACAGGACAAGAATAATGCCAAATTTGCCCTTTTTTATTCACAAAAACGCGTTTTAGTTTTTCAACTTGATCTAGTCTTGGAAAACTTATTTTTTTAAATTATTTGGAGAGCTAAGGTCTAGTACACGATTCCAGAAAAAAAAAACGCTGTTTATATTTAATGAAACGTTCAAATCTAAAAGTCCCGGACTATTAGTAGTTTCGACAGGAATAACGTTTAGTCAAAGTACGTGTTAAGTAGCGTTGGAAATCTCGGCTGGAGTACGAATATTGAAGGCAGGATTGAGTGTTTACAGTAGTGCACGTCTACCCTCATTCGATAATTTGACTAGAAAAGTACCAATTTAAACAAGTTTCTAACACTTATGAAGATCAAACGAAAACACTTGAAGACTTTTTTTTTACTTTTTATAAAACAATTTCACGAGGTTTTTCTTTGCGTTTACTTTTAAGTTTTTCATTTTTATGCCCCTTATATTTCCCTCGCATCTATTTAAATGACGTACCTAATAGATAAATAACGTAAAATTTTACAAAGACGTAACGCGTCATACAAGTTATAATTTGTAATTGCGTAATTTTTTAAAACATATTTAAAGAGTATTCGAAAATCCACCGCTACCATAGTCTTTTATTGAACCCCATATAAAGACAAAATAATAAAGCATAACATTTTTTTTTTAAATCACTTTTCAGTTTTAGATAATATTTTTGGCACTTCGCTCAAACGAAGTTCTATAAATAATAATAGTATAATATTTTATAACCTGTCGAAGAAATGTGTTTCCATGGCACAACATCGTACCTATAATCCCGGACGGGTTAGGCAGAGGTGTACCTAATAGTAAAAAAATAGTGCAAGTTATGTTAAAGTCCCATTTGAAAGGGACGAGCCTATTGCCATCAATCGAACACAAATCCAGACTCCGTGGCTGCTACTGAGATATTCGAAAATGATAGAAATACCCATTATCGATTTACTTTTGCATGGATTCATTAATAATTTGGCTAAAAAGTGGGTGAAATGAGATGACGACTAATAGAGAAGTATGAAAGAAGAATTGATGCTGCGCCGACCCCAAATAGATAGGGATGAGAGCAAGAGAATGATGATAGTTCCGGGAACCAATTTCATCGACAGATTATATCAAAATAAAAATCAAAATTATAACAATAAATAAGGCAGCTTACAACTAAAGCTAATAAGATTCATGTTCAAGGAAAACTTTCGTACTCGTAATTTAAAGAAAAAAGACCAAATTATGTGGTCCCATACAAATATAGCTACCATACATAAAATAAATAAATCCATACCTTTTCACTTTCCAATTTCCATACGTTCCACAAGCCTATCACAGATTTATCTATAGAAAAGGGAGATTTTTTTAAAGACCTATTCACAACAATTTACATATTGTTTTGTCAAAATATAGCAATTGCATGTTGATATTTTCTTTTTACACCAGCGATTAATGTTGGCAACATTAATCGCTGCTGTCTGAAAAGTATCTAACTGTTATTACTGTAGCCCACACCTTTCTGGTACATGCTGTATATTCTTACCAATGGGCCACAAACTGACATATCAGCTTTAACGACGATGGTAAGGTTTTGATTGACATAAGCAATCGAAAAGCTAACGTCAGTCGTGTTGAAAGTTGCTGTAGAAACACGAAACCATTTTGGAACCGATTGCCAACTGTCTACGCTCTCAGGATTTGTGAACAGGTCTTGAGTAAGACTTGAATATTATACAGGGTGTTTGGTGCATCGTTTGCCAAATTGAACGGGCCGAAAGAAGGGGTTATTTGCTGTGTCTTCAGCCCCAATAACTCATTCCTAGTCCCCAGATATTAGTGTGGACATCAAATTTAATTTAAATGTTACGCACAACCTCTCGTGTGGTGACTGAGACTATCATACTAAACAACTTGAGTTCTATGACTTTTGGTAATACAAAAATTAATTTAAATATTGATGTCTACTGTTTTCTGGTTCTATCGAATTCAAACTAGGTCGCAGAAAACATAATAGATTTTTAAATTCACATTTTTTTTTAAAGAAAAAAATATACTTAAAACTCAGGTCAGTGAGTCGTCTTACGGGTCGGACTTAACTTTACGTTTAAATGTCGAATTTTGCGAATAAAAAACAAATGAAATTAAAAATCCGTGGGGCTAAGGATTTATTGGAGTTGAAGAGACAACAAATGACCCCTCCTTTCGGCCCGTTCAATTCAGCAAACAATTTTTATCATACATTTTGTATTTTTAACATTTCAGTACCAAAATAAACTTGTTGAAAAAAACCACTAGTCATTAATTCGGTCAATGTATTATCGTTCCTCTTACCATTCAAGTCTCACTATCCTTATACATATTATTTAAAGCCCAAGCAACGAAACTTGAGATTTTTATGCGTACTTCTTCGACTACGCCTTATTGCAAAATATTGATATTTACCTTGAACTTTAGGTGAAGTTAACATACTGGCCCAAACTCCGATTTAATCGTATTGAATTTCGGCGTTGGACTGTCTTAAGTTGGCCTCTCCTAAGATTAGACATAAATTCGTTAGTCAAAGGCCGACACGCTATTGGTTTGGACTTTCGACTAAGACTTTTTGTCAAACCTGAGGTTTGGTTAGCCAAACCGCCAAAACGTTTCAGAATTGTATGTTCGAGGCGAAACTATGTGCAACAACACTCGCACAAGTCAGTACCTTGCATTACTCAATCCCCTTACAAAGAGAAGAGGGGCAGAGAAGGGACTGACTGTAAAAAAGCTCACATTTCGTTACTAGAACTGTACTATACTAGAGAATTTAGTTACAATAATTTTACTTATACCCTTTTAGAATCGAACTCTCTAGATTCCTACATATCATTCTTAGGATGAAATCTATAGAGCTAATTTTCACTTGTCACACTAATTGCAGCAGAGTTTCATATGAAAATGAACTTTAGTTCTATGACGTTAATGTGAGTATTCCTATAAGCGACCATGATCAAGCGTTTCATACTGACATATTATTATGTACATAAACATTAACTTCATACGAATAAGCTTCATTTTCACATAAAACACAACTGTTCATATCTTCCTTAGAACCAAAGAGATCGTTCTGAAAGAGTTATTTAAGAAAGCTATTACGCATTTTTATACACAAGCGGATTTGCGACAGTTGACATAAATAAATAATGTTGCCACACATCATATTATAATTTACGTGGCGGCCATTTTTATTCATACTTAATTCAGAGGAACTTTAATGCCCAATCAAAAAAGACTAAATCCGACTAATAGTGGGCATCTTTTATATGAAAATACAGAAAAAAGCTATAAAACCTATTTTAACCTTTTACCAACTGTTTTTCTCTTGCAATCACTACTATTGACTTTTGCAATTTTTATTAATTCCAGCCCATTATCGAATATTATGACTTTTTAATACTTTATACAGTAACCTCACTGGATATTAAATTATATTTAGAAGAAATATAATTATTATTTTATAGTAACAATACTGAAACTAAAATCTACTAAATTTCTAAGTTTGAATTCCTGTTTTTCTATTTTTTAAGCGTGTTACACTGGTAATTTAAAATGTCTTGTACAAAATATAAAAGTATTTTATGTATTTTTCTCTTTTAAATGATTTTTCAGTTGTGTTTGTGTTTTTATAGACTCATTCTGAAGCATAAAGCTGATATGTTTGAATAAAATCACTTTTTGCTGAATTTCAATTTAACTATTACTTCAAGAGATGAATTTGATTATATTATTACAGATCTATTTTAAATACAATGATTTCCTTTCCAAAAAGCTCGAAAAGAACTTTTGGTTTAAATAGTTTGAGTCTAATTTTAAACTGATGAATGGATGACAGCCGATAGAGACAAAGCACGCACGAATTCAGCTTCAGACTACAAATCTCGATGTTAATTAGTTATTTAAAAATGTGTTTTCACAAAGGCCCGTTTCGTTGTCTTCTGACAAAGACAATCATTATGAAAAGGGGACAGTAAGATGTTCTAGAAACAGGTATGAGTGAGAAAGACAGAGAGACGACAATCGTCCAATGCTTCCATTTTTATCAGAAACACATGCCAATTCTCACTAAAGCGACACCTACATTAATGCCTAAATATGATATATTGCACTGTTGAAATTTCAACTCTTAGCGCTTACCTGAGCGTTCAGAATTCCACAGTACGATTTTATGTAGGCATTAATTTAGGTTCTCCTCGTTCTTTTGGATATCAAATGTGCCATATTTACGGCCAGGTACTCTGTTTACTGAAACCTTTTCTATCACATCACTTTGAACTCTTTAACAACAAAACAGGCTTTTAAAAAACGCCAAAGTTACCAGCCTCGAAAAAATGTTGCCAGCCCAAAATTTTATTTTAAACACCGGCTCTATAAATGTTGCCAGCGTTTAGGTGGGATTATATGTAGAAAATGATGGCCGGTATTTGGCCGTCCTCGACCGATGTACCGTTGTTGTTACCACCGGCGTATGAGAACTGGAATACGACCTTTTCGCCATTGTTGCAGTCAACCGTTGCACGGCGAAGACCCTTCGTGCCGTAGTAGGAATCGGTGCCCTGAAAGAGATGTTTAAGGGGTTAAGTGACGTCATAATTATCGTATTGTCACTAAGTCTCGAGGAACATTTAGTACGAAGAACTTTTTTTAAAGTGACTTTTTGTGTTATTGGAGACAGGCTGCATAATCATGATAGTATATCGACGATGAGATCGAGGGTGCTAGAATCTTTCACAAGCCAATAGATCGTAGTACAGAAGAAAAGACAGATATTAATCACAGCTTCGCGACGTAGCATACGTACGAGTATGTACCCACCTTGAGTTTAGCACTAGCTATATACGAGGTGTTGGGCAGGATCTCGACGGGTTCCTTGAACATGGCGCGGAAGGTGTCGTCCGTTCCGTCGCAGCAGAACGTGGTCGTGTTCGACCCACACACCTTCTTCGTCGCTAGGTGGATTATCTGCAATGTCACGTAGAATATGGTAGGAATTACTGATGCTAAAGTGGGGTAGCTGGATAGACCACAGTTTAAACACAAGCATAGCATATGGCTGTATGTATACACCACTCGAAGTCAGTGCGAGTGGATGGATGTCACGTGTCTTCGAATATTTGGTCCTGGCACATGCCGGTTTCCTCACGATGTTTTCGTTCACCGTTTTGAGAGCAGTGATGATGAAATCAATTACACAAAGTAATGCGCCTGCCTTGGTTCAAACCCATGAGCAAAGCCCTCGTAAATCCGGGCCATTACAGAGCAAGATAGGAAAGTCTGATATTCAGATGGGGTACTTGGAAAGTAGTTTAAAATAAAAAAAGAGCCCTACACTAGGAATTTCTTCTGTAGTGCGTTTCATCATCAGCACTGCTGGACATAGGCCTCCCCATGTGTCGCCACATTGACCGGTCCCGTGCGTCTCGCATCCAGCGGATCCCCGCAACCTTCACCAGGTCATCGGTCCACCTAGTGGGAAGCCCTTCCAACGCAACGTCTTCCGGTTCGCGGTCGCCACTTCAGAACTTTTCAGCTCCATCGGCCATGCGTTCTGCGAGCATTGTGTCCTGCCCATTGACACTTAAGTTTGGCAATTCCTCGGCCTACGTCAGTAACCTTGGTCCTCTTGTGGGAGAGTTTACAAACTTTTAAACTCGCATACACAAAAAGCTAGACCCGGAACAACTATCATCATTATTAGCCCACTGCTGGACATATACCTCTCTAATCGCATGCCATTCAATAGCTTCTACCAGCTAACCTGCCAAGACTGCCGCTCTAGCTAACCTGAGGGCTACATATCTTACGTTTGCCGATTCGTGGTTTTCAATTAAAGGTCATACGGCTGTATTTAGCTTGGGGTACCGGTATTGAATTTATTGATTCATAACCTCAAATAAGTTATTAATATTGTCTTCGTAAATGATGATAACGATTGTGATTATTTTTTAATTAAGTATTTTAGGTTCCACTTTATTAAAGGTCAAGCGCTGCTTGCGGACCATGCGGTGCAATGTGCTCTAAAAATAGGCTAACCTTTTCCTTTTAACTGAACTAAGATGGTAACAAGACAGATCGTTATAATTTATCACCATACTTAATGATACTTGTTAGATGAGAGTCGACTTTTGCTTTTAAGTTACCTACTTAAATGTGAAGGAAATAGCTTGGAAACTGGTGGAAATCATTAAAAACACTCATTTGAAAACACAAAACCACTTTGTCTGACCGATCACGTCAGTAGTCACTAGTCATAACGAGAAGGTAGACCAACTAGTCATTTATAAAACTAAAAATATTTCAGTACTAAAAAAGCAAGACAGCAAAAAAACCATAAAGACAAGTGACTAACCTGTAAGTGGACCTCATACTCCGTCGGCCCAAAATACGATCCATAAAGTCCAAAGCCGACCACAAAAATTCTCTGATCAACAGTAAACCGGATCCTGTCTGTGGTTCCACTGTACCCCCACCTCGAGTCTGTCTGGGGAAACCTATTCACTGTCAATTCTTTCCCAGTCATGCAACATCTCGGGGTGTCGAGAAACCCCACATTCGGTTTAGGGTTAACAGTAAAATAAAGGAACAGTTGAACAATTTCTCTGTCATCCAAAAGGCCGCTTTGGGCAGGGCCCATGGCGAATTCCTCTACAGACATTAGGGGAAATCGGATGGCGTTGAAGGCTCTGCCTAGGACCATTCTTTGGTTGGTTGGCGTGACGGGCAGCTGTCGTCGAATGCATTCTGCTTCCGACCAGCGTAGAACTGCTGCGAAGATTTTTGCTTCCCTGATGCGGAGTGTGTCCCTGGAGAAATAGAGATAAGAATTGTCATACTTCGCTTACAATGCAGATAATATAGGAAACCCTGGTCCTGAATGACGTATAACTTGACGGAACTCTTTAACTATAGTCAAGTTATGGGTCATCCAGTAGATTAACATAACATCACGGCTGTGATCACCAAGAGTCATCAAAGGTATACCTAACATACCAACATTTCGCCCTAAAGTCCTATGTAATAGAGGGCGAGTCTATTGTCAACAACCAGCCACTAATCGAGACTCCGCTACTGAGAAATTCCTGATGGAAAAACCCAATAACACTCTGCCCGAACTGGGAATCACCCCCAGGACCGCATGCTCAGCAGTCGCGCTTGTGGCCAATAGACCCACGAGGCAGTCCAGCAGATAATAAATTATTTACGCTGGTTTAATGTCCACCAACTGATAATTTTCATATCGCTAACAATGCCAACCTCTGAATACTGTCACGTGAATTTTATTAGGACAATTAATATACAACAGTGCCAAAATAAGCTGAAATGGAAACTCGTGATCTATAATTTTTTTCTTCACCATTGCAAGAGAAACTGGCTTGGCTTCCGTAGATCATCACACGCATCCACCCATCTTTGTTTTTGTCTGTCCCTACTCTTACAGCCATCCACATTAGAAACTTTCCTCGCGCCTTTTTCTCATTTCTAAATGCAAGAAATATCGAAGAAAATGTATGAACTTATAAACAAACATCTATTTAGATTCCCAGACTAGTCTCGATCGATTCTGCAAACTCCTAACTGACTGACTGTTATATCCAAACAAACGTCTGTTTTCCATTACGTAACACTGACTGGAGTAGACTGCAGTCTTATAAAAAGACTAGCGACCCGCCCGTGCTTCGATGGCGCCAAAACTACATCTTTATCTAATGTAGCCTATATTTTAAGTTAAGCATCTAGCTGTAGAGCGGTGAAAACTGCTTTCAAATCCACGCAGTAGTTTTTGCGTGATGCGCGTACAAACATACAGACAGAAACAGACGAGACAAAAATTCTAAAAATTATTGTTTTGTCTTCTGTTTCTCTAATAAACCCCATATTTTTTTTTCAATATCTTCAAAGTACAGACATTGGCCTGTTACAATTTTATTATATGTATAGATGTGGAGGAAAACGAAAAACATCAAAGGAGTTTGAAAAGGGGTTGGAATATTTTTGTATGAAGCATGGCCTGCCTAAGTTCCGGTATTTTATTTTATTTTCAAAACAGCACGTACATAAAAAACCTGTATTATTCAATAGGACCACCTCAATCAGTACAAAAAAAGTTTCGTGTGGGACAAAATCTTATACAGCTTCACCTTTGATAGCTTACATTTCAGAAATATCACGCTTTAGAAGACTTGGTCTCATACAGAATTGCGTGGCTGTTATTTAAAAAATGAAATAAAATGGCGGAAGTTGAGGCTTCATACAAAAATATTCCAATTCCAACCCGTGTGTGGAAGTAATCGTATAGAACGTAGACGACGCGACGACGGCCGGACGACGTCGATGCAAATTATTGCCACGTGCAAAGTTACGTCCTGTACGCGACCCTGGCGTCAGTGCTGTAATTTCTTTTATATTTTGTTTGTGGTTTTCGTAGTCGCTGTGGCACTCATGTCAGTTGAGCGTGTAGCTCCTGTCCAAGCGGATAACAAGAGGTTAGATCCAGACAGTTTCAAAGAGATTTGATCAACATGAGAGCTGGCGCTGAGTCCTAAAATTCTTGATATCGATGCCTTTACCCCGAAAAATTATTACGCCAAAATAGTGAACTAAATAAAACTCACTGACTGTACCTAGCCATGTGTAAATCAGACCGCTAATTGAACTCTAATTCGCAGCCAAGTTGAGAAAGTGACCACCGAAATAATTCACTTAAAAGCAGAAAGGTTGATTGAAGGAATTCTATCAGAAATCAACAACAAATTTCTGAATTTTAAAATCAGCCTGTTATGACCTTTACGTAAGAGGCAGTGGGCTGTAAGTAATCCACTACGCGGGCAAAATCATACTTCACCGCTGTGAGAGCAATGGTGTTGAAATAAATTACACAAAGTAAACTGTACTATTGAATGCGTTGGAATGAGCTATTTCTCTTAATATAGCTCAGCCTCTCTTAAGGAAGAATCATGAAGACGAGTTGCTACGTTTAAAGTTAGAATCGGCAAGAAACGTAGCCAATTGTCAAGTACCCATAAACTGTTATAAAATAACAAATTACGTGTCTTATCAATCCTTCCAAGCTGTTAGGAGGAGACGGGGCTTGCGAGGAATTTGGAAAATAGGTATTTGAAGAAACTATTGCCTTCGCGCTGGGTCAAGCCTGCTCCTGCAGAGTACGATATGATTATATCACAAAAATTTTGACGAGATCAAAGTTTTGTATTCCGCTTTTTTTCTCCTCGAAAACTGAGCCGATTCAATTATTTTTGGCATTAAAATTTTAAAAAAGAGCATGTCTAGGTTCCAATCAATTTCTTTTATGTTAAAAACTTGTCTTGTCTGGTAGTCCTCTAATCACGGCCGTAAAAATGGGGTATTTTTGACAATTTTGGAGGGTCATATTTTGTTTACTTATTAGTTGCTGAAAAAAAGCAAATGACTGGGGTGTGTATGAAAATGATAGCTCTAGAGACATTATTCAGGAAGAGAAAAGGGAAATAAAACTTCGATTTCGTCAAAATTTGTCCCAGCCCATCTCCCCTCTTAAGTGCAACAGTTAGTAACTGATCTTTTTACTACAGTAAGGCCCCGGCGTCTACGACGCTGTCAAAACTAACCAGTTACAGAAAGCTCATAAATCACCAATAAGGCGCCAGAGGATCACACGTTCACAGCACTGGTCGCTGTACTCTTGGAGCTCGGCGAGCGTGATGTTGTGGAGGATGTCCGACTTCTCGCGAGGAGATATTTAGGGGACAGAAATAATAATATCCTCCCATCAGAATTACGGCCATGACGGCCAATCTGAACCGAGATTAGCCAAGTACGCAACATACTTATATTAATAGTGCACAAGTGTATGCGCTATCGCAGGTGCACTCTCTGCTCCTTTACTCTTATAGTCCAATAGGACGGCAATCCAATACGACCGGGGAGAGAATTGGCGCAGGACAGGACCAACGGCTTCACATGCGTTCCGAGGTGAAAACTAAATAACAATTTGGGAATCGAACCCAGGACCACACGTTCAGCAATCACGAGACCAACCGGGAAGTTTCAATATTTCAATGGTAGCAACACGATGCCACCAATTTATCGCAAGTGGCGTTCGAGTGCTGTCATTATGACTACTCACTGAAGATTTGACACTTTACTTCTGAGTAGGCGTCGTGGAAGATGAGCCTAACTGTTGCACTTGTAACAGTACGGTACGGAACTCGACAACTTGTAATTAGGTTGTGTTTAAGGAACAGTGGCGCGTGAACAGAGTCGTTTTAACTACGTAAGGCGGAACAACCGTCGATCAAATACGACAAGTCGATAACAGGTGGTGCGAACATGCTGAGTTGCACCCACCCGCAACTGAAGTTATAAAATGCAGTCAAAAATTAAACTAAGTAAGCGCACATTACATTTTAATCTGAGAGTAGACTGCGAAGGTTCTGCCTGAATAGAAAACGTATGCAAATAATGCAGGAGGATTTTTTTGCAATGCGATTGTGGCCCATCCCAAACTGAATCTGCCTCAGCACACGATCTTCAGACTCAAAAGCTCTACACATACTTAGGATTTGAGCTCTAATTCGTTCATCAGTTTCGGCTACAAGTATTCAAGTTTGTAATGACCCTGACTTATCTCTTATTCTTTACTCATTCCCACAAACACATTACACCATTAGAAATTATTAATCCTATTCTTGCATTGGCAGACAGTGTACCCACTGTTGGCATGTTGACAATGACCTTCTTCCGTCAACATAATTAGGTATTGATTCTAGGGAATTCTCAAAATACTTTAGAGTCCTATTCCAGATATTTATGTCCTGTCAACAGCAACTCAAATGCAACCTTAACAAGATGCGATTTTGACAGACGTTTCAGTGGCAGCGACCAAACAAAAACCTTATTTTAATGATGATAAAAATCACTATAACTTTGACAGTGTTTGTAGTTAGAGGGAAAATAAAGTTTCATTGTACAGGGCTTACTCACAACTTGAAAATTGTAGGAGAATCTGTTAGAGGAATGTTAATGAAATGATTTTATGGGCCAATAATACAAGGCATTTCTAAGAAATAAAAAAGTTTCATAGTTCTTGCATATTCTCTATTCAAAAGTGCTTGTAACTGGCCTACTTTGATTTTGATTTCAGCCAAAACCACTATTATCATTTAGCTTCAGTAAAAAATATGTGTTTAAGTGTTAATTTTAACTAATTTACAAAATAACTATAATACATTTTATCATAAGAACTGCACATTTTTCTTAATTGAATAGATAAACAAATTAAGTAGACCAATACTTTAGTTAAACTTGTTTATTTACCTCAAAAAATAACTATAAAATATTCAGTAATATCTTGTTAAGATTCCAAGGCAGTGATATGACCTGAATTTATGTATCCTGTTGCTTCTGAATAAATGTATTTTGTTTTAATCCACACAACTAGTTCCTCATGCTTTAATGTTTTAGAGGCCTTGTTCTCGTCATGTGGATTTAAGCAATCTTAAAAATATTTAATAAAATTAGGTACTTAACACAGTATAGTCTTAATTTAAGCAATCTACAACAAGATGTCAGAACATTTTGAAATGCCGAGAAAGTACATAATAAATACAAAACAGACATACCTTTCCAGCACAGCATTTAGAGTGTCCTGATCAATATCTGTAAACCCTTCAGCATTTAACGCATCAGCAGTATTCTTATCTATCATCTCCAAGCAAAGTGCGGCCAGCTGTGGCTCATCAAACAATCGTGCCTGTGTCAGCAAGAGAAACGCATTGTCCGTACCCAAGTTACTTTTCAAGAAATCTACACAATGCTCTTCTAACGCAGCCACAGCATACTTCTTAGCAGTGTAAAGCGTTGTCATCACACTCTCTGGACCAATTCGTACCTCATCAGAATATAGAAACTTTAGTAAATGTAGGAACGCCGCGGGCTCCACATCAGGTAACTCTACCTCATCAGACTTAGTTGCTAGCACTCCATTGAACATGGCATCAAACACCGCACTGCCCACAGACAACACGAACTTGTGCGCGGGTATGACCTGCTGATTAGCTTCCTTGCCGACGATGAAATGAACGTCGCATAAGATCTCATTGTTGAAAAGGAACGATAACCTTTCTTTTACAGTAGTTTTCGTTGCCTGCCAGTTGTGCAAGCGGCCGCCTGTGTTGTTAATTGGCTGGAGGTTTTCTATTGCAGACGACGAGGCGTGAGATTCGCTCGACTGTCCATTGTCTTCCTCTTGTTGGCCGAGTTGTTGCCGCGCCTGCTGGTTGGACGGCAGCATGTTCTGCGGCGGCAGCTCGTCACCGCCACCCCCATCGTCCAGTCTCACGTTAAGCAGTCTATTAACTATATCATTTTTAGACCCAGATGCCATAACGCGTGGATTTTCAACTATGACACATTACACGGAACGCCGGTCGTGCTCGAGACACGATGTTTATGTTTGAAAACGGCTGTATGTATCAAGAACGTGGGTGTGAGATACAATTTGAAGTGATTTGTTGTAGTAATTAGCCTCAATTTTTGTTTATCACAGCACAGAGATGTTTCGAAGATTTTTTTGACGCGTGACAGGAAAATTTTGGAATTGCCATTTTGGGCGTCAAAAATTCTACCAAAAGTTGTGATTTCATTCATAGTAGATTTATTAACATTTTAACCACAATGAGTATTATTTCAATTATTTCATTAAATATACAGCAGCCCTTCAATATACAATCAGTGGGCACATTAGACTTTCTATTATTTTCAAAAAGACGCTTCTTGCATAATACAAGTGAACATAAAAAAAAAATTAAAAAAAAAAAAAAAAATTGTAGATTAATTTTATGAAAAATGAAGTCATTAAATACTTATTTAATTTATCTTATCAGAATATAAAAAAAAAAATGTTTATTTTAAAATATAAGTAGAGTGATGGACATGGAAGTAGCAGACAAGACCTATTTTTTTTAGTCTATCCTCTTATTTTGTCTACTATGATCAAAACATAACAAAAGAGGGAAAGGTGTTTCATCTTTGCAAGGAACAGAATAATGATACATATTAAGCTACAAATGACAGTTCATACATACTTGTTTATGAATACTTAGGTACATACAAGAAATACAAACCCATTTCCGTGTCTACTTAACGTAAACACTGCACGCCCGTACATAAACGATGATTTACATACTGCTGCGGTTTGCGGTATCAAATGGAGCCACTCAAACACCCGACCGCTTCCCATGAGCATCGTAATAGTAATGAGAGGGTTGGCAGAAGTATTGGAAGCTATGAACTTTATTGCGGGCGTTAAAATTGTACTGCGGTTATAAGGTAGATATTGCAAGATCTCTGATCGAGGGTCATGTTTGATTGTTATAGTTTTTAACAGTGGCGTAATTAGTCTAGGGCCCTGTATCAATTTTTTGGGGCCCCTTTGAATCCGAGTGTGGCGAAGTCCAAAAAGAGAAAAAAATGTTAGTGTTATACAAATGATTTTTGCAAAACAAAGAAATTAGCATCAATTAATGACAGCATAAGCGATGCAATAAATATTATTTAATTTTACTAAGAGAATGTATGATTATGTATGAGCGGGCAAAGTGAGATAAAAAGGTGTAACTGCGATTATGGTTCGCATCGGTTAAGTCTTCGTTGTTAGAAAATTAGACCTTTCCGAAAGGGGTCAAGTTAAGTCTTCATCGAAAAGCCTGCGAAGCATGCTCGTAAAATTGGAGTTTCATAAATTATAGAATGAATATAGGTGGCGGTATGTGTTTATACTTACTATGCGATCATTTGGTGCTGAATAAGAGTGTTACTGGAAAGTTTTCCGGGAGTTTTGAAAATTGGTGATTTTATAGATTTCGGCGTGTTCTTTTCAATTCCAAAAAGGCGGCGCGAGCGGCAAAGATACCAGGTAGCAAAGTAAAAATTCGAAAAGATCACGTCGAAATCTATAAAATCATCAATTTCCATCCCGGAAAATTTTCCAGGTAGACCTAAAACTACCAAATGAATTTATCGTACCGCAGTCCGCACCTCTATGTATTGGTAAAGTTTGGCGAAAATTAAATCACACAAAAATTGTTATTACCTTTTTTATTTAATCTATATGTATAAAATGATAAACTGACTGATTGTTGATAGATCAACGCACAGCCCAAATCGCTGGTCCTAGAGACATGAAACTTGGAGGGTGTGTTCTTTGTGAAGAGTAAGTATCCACTAAGAAAGGATTTTTGGGAATTCCACCCCTAAAGGGTTAAATAGGGGATGGAAGTTTATATGAAAGTCCTTCAGTTTTTTTTCACCCGACCTCTGCTCTCAAGGTACTAGGCTCCCATATCAAAGTAGAAGAAGATCTTAAATCCTTACTAATACCGGGCTAGCCTAGCGCTTCCACCTCAAGGCACCAGGATGTCATAGATGTAAGAGACCTCAGTATCAACAATCTGAATAACATTTTCACCCGACCTCTGCTCTCTAGGTACTAGGCTCTCATATAAAGTAGAAGAGCTTAAATCCTTACTAATACAATAAATGCGAAAGTAAGTTTGTTAGTTTGTTACCTTTTCACGACTAAAACACTGAACCGATCATCCTGAAATTTTGCATATACGTTTCTTTTTGCATTTACATCCCGAAAAAAAGTACTGTTCCCGAGGAAAACAACAATAACGTTCTTAAGATAATTGATAGCGCCACGCGACTTTCGAATTATGATTGAATTATATTATTACAAGCAGAGTACAACCCGAATTGATTGTCAAACTCTAAATTAACGCGAGCGAAGCCGCGGGCAAAAGCTAGTTACTTATAAAAATTACAAGCGTAGTGGCTTTGGTCGAACGAAAATACAACTTACAAAACAACATATTACTCGTATAATTAAGACTTACAGAAAGCATTTTCGTATTATATAGCAAATAAGTACTTCTTAAAATAGAAGTTAACAAACACTTTGAATCTAAAATCTGTATTTGAGGAAGTCTTGTAAATCGGATCGTCTCGCGAACATGATAGAGGTCAGATAGGCAGTCGCTTCATGTAAAATACTGGTATTCAGCTGCAACCGGTTAGACCAGAAGCTAATATTACATAGCTTTATATATCTAATTTAAAATTTAATTTTGCATTGTTTTGACCAAGAACTATAAATATTTTGATCATAAGTAGAACCAATGAGTATTACATCGAATTGCAAAACTAATGACACAGTTGTGAAATTGCACAACAACAAAAACTGTGAAATATGATGCAACAAACTCAGGATCAGATTTAAATAGCACTTACACCATTTATTATTTCCCTAATTTTGTTATTCTACAAATCAATGACTACCTGTAACGCCTGTAACTACTGACTACCTGTAACGCCTGGCAAAGATCTACAAATGACAGCCGCGATCAACGGCTTAACGTGCTTTCCGAGGCAAGGAGGAAACTCGTTATGTAATGGGCGGTCCTCCATCCACGGACAAACCTGAGCAAGCGCAGCTTAACCTTAAGATCGACCCGAGCGGCTGATATTATTTAGCCACGAGCTCCTATCTAATAGTATTAATGAATGAAATTAAAAGTGATGGTATGAGACGGATTATTACCACTGTCCACCCCCTGCTGGTTCACCCCGGGTGGACAATGTCACAATTTTTAAAAATCATTCCCACTGTCCCCGGGGGGTGGCCAGTGAGAATCATTATTAAAATGACCACTGGTGGACACGGCTACAACTTTTTCAAACATTTACAATGGCCACCGCCGGTGGACAGCGCCACTATTAAAACCAACATTCTCTTTGTCCAACCCTGGCTGATAGACATTTAATGAACTGTAATGAACTTAACTTTATTCAACTTTAATAATAACTTATACATATCTTAAAATCGTAATAAAAATCTAGGGATCCTGCCGTTTTGCCGAAAAGATTTTGCCAAATTTTCATTACCCAAACAAATTTTAGCAACCTTTTTTATACCAATGTAATATTTGGAATAATTTTAGTACGCACATTTTCATTTGGTCAAATGTTTACTTGGCAGATTATTACCAAGGATAATGTCATTAAGGCATTTGGTCTTTAATCAAATGATTTATTACAGCAAACAAAATTAAGACAATAAACGTTTAGTCAAATGATTTGTTATGACAAAAAATAAAAAGGCAAAAATTTTGGAATGAAGACATAACACAAATTCATTTAATATAACGTAATTGAAATTTAACAGATGCTGACAGAAACCCAAACCCTAGACGGTCGACGTCAGGGGCACCCCGAGGTTCGGTTAGTTAGGTTCCTGTAAACCTTGCAGACAGAAATAGGAGCCCCGCGCAGCGGGGATCCGTCGACCTGCTGACGGAAACGCTAACCCTAGACGGTCGACGTCAGGGGCACCCCGAGGTTCGGTTAGTTGGGTGCCTGTAAACCCTGCAGACAGAAATAGGAGCCCCAACCGAATCCAAATAGGAGATTCCAACTAGTTAATAGTGCTTTTGACTGAAATGGTAAGTTTAAAATTGACGACACCAAATATTTGGCTTATTTAATTTTGCATAAAATATGTTATACTAACTGAAATATTTGACTAGATAAAAAATTGTAAAAGTACTAGTTGGTGAACAAGTTATTGTTCAAACGTTCACTTGCCAAACATAGGTTTTCGTAACAATTATTTGTAAAGAGATTTTTTGGTAAGTAATAATTTGGCAAATGAAATTATGCGAAAATTTGTTTGGGAAGTGATAATTTGGCAATTTCTTTTCGGTAAAACAAGGGAGACCCAAAAATCTACGTCTAAATTCTTATTCTTTTTTATAAAACAAAAACAAAAGTAAATACTTGCAATAGTAATTCAATCAAAATCAAAATATTTTATTTCACATAGGCCTACATGGGCACTTATAATTAGGTAAGATGCACGGTTCGGGTTGGTCGTTTCCTATGGAAACGAACTGGCAAGAAACTGAAACTCCATGGTTACTCTTTTAAAATGATTTGATTTTACAATATTATCATGTTACAGCAATAGTACTTAAGATTGGGGGGACAGCATAGGCCCGACAATAAGTCGTTGCTTAATACACATACATACTACTACACATATATACTTAATTCACCAATCATTGCAATATTAATTTCTCATCGTTTCGAGAAATTGTCCTACCGTTATTTGGTCATTTACAAATTCCAGTTGCGTTTCTTGAATATACTGATCACTGAAAATTCACTATATTTTGGCTTAACTGAATTTTTCGCGCAAGGAAAACAACTGCGTCTTCTTGAATAACGTTTAAAGCTTGCAGCATGTTTGGTTTTTTTTTACCTATTGCTTTATTCAGTTTAAGGTGCCATCCTTCAACAGCATTAGTCGTGCGATGCCTTTCCACAAAGATACATCATACTTTTAAGAAGTAATCTGTCATCCAATTAAATCTACATACATATTTCCGAAATTTCAAGACATTTGCATCTGTAGTACTGAGTTTCTTGCCGGTTCTTCTCCATAGGAAACGAAGTTTTTTGTCGACGTTTTATAAGTGCCCATGTAGGCCTATGTGAAATAAAATATTTTGATTTTGATTGAATTACTATTGCAAGTATTTACTTTTGTTTTTGTTTTATAAAAAAGAATAAGAATTTAAACGTAGATTTTTATTACGACTAGCTGTGCCCGCGACTTCGTTCGCGTGGATGTCGGAACTTAACAATGTATTTTTTAGTACGAAGCGCTGTTGGAGGATTCCGATACAATATTTTTTTTATTTATGGTTGTGTTTCTTTATAAACAACATTAGCTGTGGAACCATCTGGAGCGTATACAAAAAGGTTATTGGGGTTGTTTACGCGACAAAGAGCTACGTATAGTTGACCATGGGAAAAGCATCCAATACTTAGGTCCACCCCCGCAACGGATAATGTGGCCCTGAGCTTTATTAATTGTCATGGCATGACAGATGGCAGAGACTGACTGGGAATTGCACTCGCTTGAAACAGAAAGGAAAGTTGTTAGGAATTATAGGTATTCTTGGAATAAAAACAATATCACCAGCGCCGCAACCGGTTAATATTTCAGCTTCGATGATGTTTTGCTGCAGATTTGTGACTTTGAGCCGAGTGCCGTTACAAAGTTTGGAGGACATAAATTTCTGAGGAGAATTATTGGTACACCGATTTTTAAAACTATTTTGTGGGCTGGAAGTCCGGGTGTGTTGAGGGAATCCAAAAATTCTACCGGGTAGTGCGTGGAGTCATCTTCTTCCATAACTGTATTTATATAGGTGTATTCTTTACTATTCCCGGACACATGAATCAATATTTTTAAATTAATTGCCGCAGCTTGGACATTGCGAGGAGTTAAAATAGCTCGCTGATATAGCCAAGAACCGGCTTGATTTCCCATGTTTGTGGAATCTCCGTACACAGAAGAAATTAGCTCCTGTTGTGATGTAACGCAAGAACAGAGATTATCAACCAAAATAACTTTTCCATCTTCTTGTACGGGGTATGTGCCATCGCCTATTTGTAACAATAAATTGGGAAACTCCTGTGCATTTTCGCAGCCTCGAAACTGTGCACGCATATTTACACTCAGGTGTGTAGATGATATATTGCGCCATAAAACAGAACTCTTCAGACAGGCAGCAATTTCTTCGGCTCTCGTTCCTCAGGGTACTATCGGGAGTGTCTGCCGAAAATCACCACAGAACAGCACCGTAATGCTTCCCATCGGCCGGTCATTTTGCCTTATGTCCTGTAAAGTTATATTCACTGCTTCTACAGCTTTGCGGTTTGCCATAGTGCACTCGTCCCACAAAATTAAAACACAATCGCATAAAACCCTTGCTTTATCGCTATTTCGCGATATGTTGCAAACCGGGCTTTCCGTGCGGTCTAAGTCGACAGGAATTATAAATGTTGTGTGTGCCGTTTTTCCTCCAGGCAATAATGTGGCTGCTATCCCTGAAGAGGCGACAGCAAGGGAAATTTTATTTTGGTTCTGTAGCGGCACTACAAAAAGTACTTCAGCAACATAGAACAAAAAGTACTACAGCGCCGTCTATGACGCAGAGGATAAACTAAAAATCGAAATATATCTAAATTCTGCATCGCGCAAGTAAAGTTATTCGCGACTTAAGACTATACAGAAGAACCCGACAACAACTGTTGGGCAGTAGCCCACCAGACATAACACCCGTCTGGTCGGAGGATCCTCCCTTTACAATGGTGGTTGAAGAGCTTTACACCCTGTTCTCCATACCCCCAAATTGGTGACCCTGAAATGGACGTCAGCGCAGCCTTCGAGCAACGTGACGTCATCAACATCACTTCCTCAAGCTTCCTCAAGCTATCGAGCAGCGAGTCATATAGCCAGCCAGCTTCAAAATGGGTATTCCTGACCACCAGCATGCAGCGGAAGCACATTACTGGTCAGCACCCTCAGCCTCATCAAGCTACCTTGGCACTGCACTTTCGGCCGGTTGAGAGCTGTACCTCCCGGTCGACGCGACGGAGCACATGCAGCGCCGACCCCGACTCAAGGGGTTCGCACTATCGCCGCAGACAGTTCCGACTCACCGTGAACAATGCGGCAATGACTTTCCACTGGCCTGGCAATCGACGACTCATTCTACTACCGACCCTCGTCTCCGGGGGGGAGTGATGTAGCGGCACTACAAAAAGTACTACAGTGCCATCTATGACGCAGAGGATAAACTAAAAAATCTAAATATATCTAAATTCTGCATCGCGCAAGTAAAGTTATTCGCGACTTAAGACTATACAGAAGAACCCGACAACAACTGTAGGGCAGTAGCCCACCAGACATAACACCCGTCTGGTCGGAGGATCCTTCCTTTTTAATGGGGGTTGAAGAGCTTTACACCCTGTTCTTCATACTCCCAAAGTTCCTTATTCGAGCCAAAATGACTTTGGTTAGGAAAGTTTTACCTGTTCCGCCCGGTGCGTCTAAAAACAAAATTTCACCCGAGGCGTTTTCTACACTGCAGCATACCCTATCAAACGTCTGGCGCTGTTCCTGTCTTTGCGCAGCCATTTTGTAAAATTTCTGCGAGTTCCACGGGTTTTTAACTAATTTCTGATACGTAATCTCTGTTTATACGTTCCCCATCAACTGTCGGTGTGGACAAACCGTATTGACTGATCGGGTTCCCTGGTATACTTATAACTATCTCTATAATAGCCAATAAGGACCTGTTGTGACAAATTTCACGTACCCTATTAGGTCAGGAATTTCTCAATCAGTATTTAGTTGAACATGCCTCAATCAGAAAATGTCGTTACACGCACAATGCCATCTATCGAATATCTATATTCAATGCTGCACGCAGTTGAGCTCTAGATATAGTCCAGTCTAAGTTCGATAGATGGCGCTGTTTTAATATTCTACTTCGGAAACACTATTATAATTTTATTAATTTACATTTTTCTTTCTTTTCATTTATAAGGTGTGAACTGATAACGATGAAACAAAAAACTTAATGTTTCTTCAATTTACGCACATATTGTTGTGTATAAAAGTTACGGGAAGTTGTGAGACCAAGTGCACATAACACTAATTTTACTTCTGTAACACTTTAAATTCAAATATCTTTTGATAGACTGAATCGATTGCAATGAAACAAAAACTAAATGTTACTTCAAGTTACGCTCAATCGTTGTGTATAAAAGTTATCTACTTTGCTTTTGTACATTTTAGGTACTTGATGCCCGAACAAATACACAGACAAACATACAAAAATTCTAAAAATGCTGGAAATGGGTTCTATTGGTTGTCTTTTAACAACCTGGCTATTTTTTTGGATTTTATTTTGATGTGCAAAAACGACTTTTCTACAGTTTTATTATATGTATAGATTTTAAGATATGTATAAGTTATTATTAAAGTTGAATAAAGTTAAGTTCAATAAAATTAAGTTCATTACAGTTCATTAAATGTCTGTCAGCCAGGGTTGGACAAAGAGAATGTTAGTTTTAATAGAGGCGCTGTCCACCGGAGGTGGCCATTGTAAATGTTTGAAAAAGTTGTAGCCGTGTCCACAAGTGGTGGCTACAGTGTGATTCTCACTGGCCACCCCTCGGGGACAGTGGGAATGATTTTTAAAAATTGTGACATTGTCCACCCGGGGTGGTCAAGCAGGGGGTGGACAGTGGTAATAATCCTATGAGACAGACACACAGACTGCAAAAATAAATTGTATAGTATGAATTGCTGAAATTATAATGAATGAAATATTAACGACTAGCGATGTGCCCCGGCTTCACACGGTCTTAAGATTAAGAGGGAACAGGGGCTGGGATTCTCTATGTAATGTATTCCCCTTTTTCTTCCCGAATAAAGCTTCTTCAATCATTTCTTTTTCTTAAAATCAAGGTCTGCTGTAGACAGCAACTAGTAATTAAAGAAAATATGACCCTCCAAATATGGAGGAAAGGACTACCAGACGAGAAATTCGAAATGTTTTAATATAAAAGAAATTAATAGGAACCTAGACATACTCTTTGTTAAAATTTGAATGTGAATAATAATTGAATCGGTTCAGTTTTCGAGGAGGAAAAAAGGGGAAATACGAAATGTCGATCTCGTCAAAATTTTTGTGATATAATAAACTGAGCAGTAGCCGTTCCTATTGCACTCTACGGGGACAGGCTTGACGCAGCGCGACCGCGGCAATAGCTTTTTCAAATACCTTCCTCGCAGGCCCGGTTCCCTCTTAACGACTTGGCAAAATGTCTAGGTTTCTTAATTAGGTACACGAAAGTTTAATATATTATAGGTACCTACACATTAACCTCCCGGCTTAAAAGGTTTTGTGTGGTAATCGGTTGTCATGGTCTAATGAGAAAATGTCAAAAAGGAAAGTATACGGGGTGGAAGGGACATCGACGCGAAAACGGTTGCCATGTTATTATGGGTACTTGTATAATTGGGTTTTTCAATCAAGAATTTCTCAGTTAACATAACTGGCGAAATGTGAGTGTACGATTAGATACACACAGACACCTCTGCCTAACTCTGCGCGGATTGCAGGAGTAATGTTATGTTATGTTAAGTGAATTTCTCAGTAGCAGCCACGGAGTTTGGATTTGTGCCCAGTTGATGTCATATATAGCCTCGACCCCTGTTACATGGAAGTGGGACAATATGGCGAAATGTGGGTGTAAAATTAGGCATACCTCTGCCTTATCCTTCGCGGATTAGAGCCGTGATGTTATATGTTTATGTTCGTTTTTCAAGTAGTTAGGCACCAACTTCATTGATACATTTTTTGGGATGATTTCTTGCTAGATTATATAAAATAAGGATAAAAAGACTAAGGATTGAAACTATTTCAATTCATTTAACAATTTCGTAGTGTCTCTCAGTCTCGAATTGAACCCAAGACACGCACTTCTGATTTGTCGAAATTATGTGCGTATTGTAAAATTATCACTTGCTTCGGTGAATGAAAACATCGTGAGGAAACCAGCATACCTGAGACATATTTCTCGACGGCACTTAAAGCCAAGTCAAAGGCCTATGGATGGCATAAAATCTCTGACACCAAGTTAAACACTAACCACACGAAGAAGAAGAAGAGAGTCTCAGCTGTACCTAGTTCTCATCAAACGGATGGAAGTGGTACCTACGGTCAGCGAAGAAAGTTTATTAACGCTTTTGCTTTTTATTCCGCCGATGACCGCCACTTGTTTTGGAATACTTATTTCACAAAAAGCTTATCTGTTACTAAATATTGTGTAATATAAAGTACTATATGGGGTTTTTTTTTAAGACCGATAACGTCATCATCTGTGTTTCTTAAATAAGGATAATAATATGAATTAATGACATCATCATCATCGCCTCCACCATAGGCCTCTCATTTCTTCTGCCAATCTCCACGTTTCTGTGCCAGCTTTATCCAGGTTTTAAATATTATTACATTATACAATTTATATGGTACCTACTAGCTGTTGCCCGCGACTTCGTTCGCATGGAAATTTTAATGTGTATTTATATATGTGTGAGACTGCCTCGTTGGTTGAGTGGTCTCAAGAACGACTACTGAGCATGAGGTCCTGGGTTCGATTCCCGGGTCGGGCAAAGTGTTATTGGGTTATTCCATCAGGAATTTCTCAGTAGCAGCCACGGAGTTTGGATTTGTGCCCGATTGATACCCGCACGCAAAATACACGCTTAGACGTGGAGTTGCGAACACCAGCCCGTTATACAATATAATACAATACACAATAGACAAAGTGCCTACGTCTAGATTCGGCTTTTGAGGAAATAAGGAATTTAAATAAATAATGTTGTTTGTCCATGCGGTTTGCGACTTCTATATCTAATTTTACCTTTAATTTATGAGGTGGAAGGGACAACGACGCGAAAACGGTTGCCACGTATTCAGTCTGGATGTTTGGCAAGTTGTTAAACCAGTTTGAAGCCGTGGCGCGTCGCTAGTATTTCATTCATTATCATTTCTGCCTGCATACCAATAGAATTTATTATCATTCCTGCCTACATACCAATAGAATTTATTTTTGCGCATTGATACGAGTATCTGTCTCTTACCATCATTTTAATGTCATTCATTATGATTTTTTATTAATTTTGCCTAACCTGCTCCGTCCCACTTCTGGGCGAGGCTTTTTTTTTTCGGGTGGGAAATCATCAAATGACTCCTCCCGCTCTGGGCGGAGTGGAAGGGAGTGTCAGACTTTTACTGACTAAAAACTACCCATGTTCCTTCTTTTGCCCTTTATGTTCCAGGGCCACGGTATCTCTTTCGAACAGTCCCGCAGCCCTGGCAGGCATCGGCCCTTGCGGGCCCCTCCTGTTTGCTGACATCTCTATGAGGTGCGCGTGGAACACGAACGCGCCGTCGACACGGCCTGTCGTCATACGACGGACGGACGGCGAGCTAGTCTGGGCGAGGCCTAAAGTCAACCTAAGTGGGTACAGTCACGAGCACCAAAATGCACTTAACAACTTTAAGTGTTTTTCTCCTACTGTTCTGATTAAAATTTCATGTTGTTACGAACATAGTATACTGAAACTCATATTTTCATGAATAAGATCCTATCCCCAAGTTACAATCGTTATTTCTCGCGAAAATTGCTTTTAAATTCAGGAAAGTGTGTGTGCGTATATTGGTACTCGTGACTGTACCCACCTTAAGCTAAATTAACCTACTTAGGTAGGTACAGTCAGCAACGACAGCCTGTTATCACTACATTGTTGTAAAACCTAACTTAGGTTATTAGCCATACAACACAATGCTTTTATTGTTTACTTCCTTTGTATTGTTTAAAATTGTTTTTGTTTAATACACTTAACATTGTATGAAAAATGTAATAATAGGTAATTCACTGTATTATCAGTAGTTTTTATTGAAGTTCCAGTTTTAGTTTGTATACTCACAAAGCTACAACCTGCACCACTTAATGCGTTAACATTATTTGTACGCAATGCAACGTAGCACATACTGAGCTAAGACATAACTTTTTAAGACATAACAGACGCAAGCACATCAAGCTATCCGAAACTGACAAATTTTCCCAATCAACCTTGAACCTAATACTTCAGCGATAAAGTTGAAAATCTATTAAAGAAATTTGAAAAAAATTTCCTTCTTCTACCTACATATTTGTCACAAATAAACATATTTGAATTTTAATATTTAGATAGAAAATGTGGAACAACGAGCATCCTACATGACACTAAAAAATGAAAAGCTCTGTTCTGTATATTTTCATGCTAATTTAGTGCCAATCAACTTTCGTTGCTGAACCTAACCTAACTTTCAATGTTATTCTTTTATCTCAAATCAAATGGCCATAATTATCTTTATGAGATTCCCGTGGCATGCAATCATTCAAGGAAAACTTGCATTGTTTTGACCAAGATCCATAAATATGCTAATCTTAAGTGGGTAATATTAAAATAAATTGTACAGTCACCAAAAAGAAACGAAAATGAAATTCGTTACAAAAATGAAAAGTATTACAAAAAGGAAACCAAAAGGAACTATTAGGACAATTTCACAATTAACAAAGCAAAATAGGATTCCGTTTTTTTTTTAATTATCATCAATCACAAATAATAACTGAACAACTTAGATACAACTTGGATAGGTTCATTTGAACTTTTAATAATACCAAATCAACTCTTGATAAAAAAAAACTAAAAAATTAAACAGTAAAAACGATAAAACTTTTAAACATGATAAAACTTTAAATCACAAAACAGGTCACAATGTCACATTTTTAATGGTTTCATATTTTTTCTTAACCTAATTAAAATTCGAGATCAATTTATCAGTCTCATAATTCTTTCTTAAGTCATTCGTCATCATCATCATTTTCATAACTTTAGGTACTACACAATAAATACACACAAAATATGAAGATGAAACACAAAATGTTTTGGTCAAGGTAACCGGTGAAATTCAAATTTTCCCTTGTTTTTTGCAAATTACGACCGTCAGGTTATATGTTGAGGAAAATATGATTTGCGACCATAGCCAAGATTAATTTTCACTATTGCTATTTACTAGTATTCCTAGTAAGTAAGGTGAAAGCATTGCTAGATTTTTTTTTTTTGTAACAAAATAAACGTGTGAAGAATTTTTCAGTAGGTAACTAGTATAAAATCACCCTTACTTCCTTTTTGTTAACTCATTTTTGTTACGTAACAAAAAAATGTAACAAATTATAACAAAAAGGAATGTAAAACACGTGTTGAATATAACCTCAAACGAATTAAAAATCAGTGAAGCTCCTTAGCTAAAATTGTTGTTTACTTTTGATTTGGGCGAGAGTAATACAATATTTAAATGGTCTAATAGTAAAGAAACAACTTAACGGGTGATAAACAGACCACCGCACAAAATGGAATGTAATATTGTTGAAAAAATTCATCACTGCTTTAGGCACATTGCTCTAACAAGAACGCACGTTGCAAAATGGCCGACTGTCACTAGTTAGAGCTACGTGATTGGCTACTCACAATAAACGCAGTGTTGCCAATTCTACATTTTAAAAACTACCAAATATTGATGTTACAAAATGGAATAACAAAAATGACGAAAATCGTGGACGAAGATTTGATATTAAGTTAAGTATCTATTTCTTTATTATTTTTAAGAAATAATGCAGGATCTAGATAGTCTTAACAATACTGAAGTTAATTTTAAACGTGAATTAATTAGATATGTAGCACCCAAAAAACTAGAGGCTTTTTTGTAACGCACAAGTCTTCGAGGACAGTATTATTTACATGGGAGAAATATGATATTCCCCAAAACAAAAATGTGTATTTTAATAACTATATGCTATAATCTGCTGTAAAAATCATATTATTCATCCATAATTCTGTATGTCTACGTCTAATAACTTGTTTTATAAAATTATCGCATTATTTCGATAGAACCTGCCATGGACATTTCAGCACGTTAGAATGTACAATTATTTTTGATATTACCCAAGTAAAAAAAATGAATATTAATTTATTAAGAGCACATCAACAAAACTGTGAAATGTGATGCAACAAACTCAGGCAAAACTGTCTGTTCAATCAAGTAGCTTATCGCTTATAAGCCGGTGTTGGCGAAATATTCTTCAGTACTTGACTAACGAGTGTGCGGTTCACTCCTCTCGCCAGAGAGTAGAGTGTTGCGTGGTTCACTCTATAAGTTTGCGAAAGTTTCATCACGGTTCAAAATGGTTAATTATTACATTTACGCGAAAGATTACTCTGGTTCCACCAATGGAAACGCGTTTTATCACGAAAATGGACTAACTACACTTGAACAGTTTAAAAGTGACGTGAACGAAATTCAAAGTGCTTTGCCAGGTGAAGAATCACGAATCGTTTATTTGCATTGGGGACACCAGTGCCAGAAGGTCAACGAAAAGAAAACTCGTGAGGCGTACAAGCATCAGGATGGCACGGGTTCTGATACGTTGCCTGAAACAATTATTCAGTGGATAAAGGAAAGCATGCATGACAATGGTAAAATCAAATTGATGTACATCATTACCGACGGCCAGATCAACAGTCGAAGCTTCGACAGATGTTTGGTACTTAATAAAAATATGTATTATGAAAAGGTCGTTTTCCATGCACTAAATGAAGACTTGAGCTGTATCGACTTATCGGTCACTGCGTCATTTATCAAAAGCCGATGTAAAATTTACCGCAACAATGAACTGCTCGATGAAACTGATATTTCTAAGGATTATGACTACGATAGTATAACTCGCGACAACTTTGTAACCGACAAAGAGAGTCTGAAGTCTTATATCAAATTCAAGTTCCTCAGTACACCGAAGAACGACGCCAGATCTCTTGCCGAAATCGATAAGCTGAAACATTTGAAGAATCGATTAAACAAAGTATCCACAAAGAACTTCCCAGACACCAAGGATAAAGATACATTTTTACGTGAATTCAAGAACACATACTGGTACAAAAGTTTGAGATATCCATCATACGACTTGAAAGTAGATATTGAGAAGTCGATTACTACTTTAATTAACTACATCGTCAGTAAGAAAAAGTCTTACGGCTTCGACGCTTTAAAGTTCGAGAACACATTCAGTAATGAAGTTCCCAATGAGCCGATCGAGGATATCAACTTCACAGCTGAACAAGAAATCGAGTTTCCTGACATCATTTTGGCTGAAGAGAAAGGGATCCCTGTGATCTTATGCACACATCTAAATCTGCTGGAAAAACTTATTTTCCAAAACTCGGACAACAAGGCGTCTTTCTCAAAATTCAATTCCATGATGGAATGTCCTTTGTTTCTGTTGGAGGATCCTGATGTTAATGAGTCATTGGGATACTTCTATACGTTAACTGTCTACAAACAGTTAATACAGCAAGAAACAAAAGTAGAGCCTCGCACCCGGCGACCATTCCATGGCGGCCTGGTGCTAGTGGATACAGATGACTTCGATGCATACAACGACTACATTTTGTCTGCCACATACTTCGACTTCAAAAAAGTGAAATACAACATCGGCTTGTTTTACTTCGTGTTATGGAAAATTTGTGAAAAGAAACAGTGGATGGACGAAAACGTAGTTGCACAGTTCAAAAAGTACGCGTTGAGGCGTATCAGTACTACGAAGTGTAAAATAGGACTGTCGTCTTTGCCATTAGACCCTCAAGTGAATGCTTCTCTACCAAGTGCACTGTGGTACTGCGTCGAACTGTCCACGTTAATTTTCAAAGACGATCCTGAACTTTTTGCACACGAACGTTTGAGAATGTACTACGGTGTCGCACATGCCATGATCGAAATCTTGATCAATTTGAACTACGAGTTAGACGTGGAAACCATCTATAAGCGAAAGTATATAATGAGGCATGTGATGATCCTGAAGAGAATTCCAACGCGGAAGGAAAAAGTTTTGTATTTGGTGGAGAAAATTTTCAAAAAGGTAAACGGTTTTCTAATTGCTGAAATTGAATATCAGACGAATGTGAAAAAGCTGAATTATTTGAAGTTGAAGCACAAAGAAATGCTGAGTGACGACGTGGTCACGGGGGAAGTAAATCTGGAGGAGTACGTTCACTTCCTGCATCATAGTGGCGACGCAGTCGTTCATATCTGCGATAAAACATTCCGCCCCTTTTTCATGATCGACAAAGATGTATCTTTCTATAGCGAATTGTACAAAATAGCGAAACAAGTTGTCGTCGATAAAATTGACGGGGTTTTTGTGCTGACATATGACCCAATTACTCAGTTGGAATTCAGTAACATTTTGTCTCCGTACAATTTGTATCTGCACTACGTTAAGAAGAAAGAGAAGTTCCCTACGTTGGACGAATTTAAAGAGTACGTTTTGAAGAAGAAAAAATTCAAGGACGATTTAGTAACCATTTTCCCAGAAAATGTTCATAGCGCAATCGAGAGAGTGTTTGTGGGTTATGAGAGCGTTATTAAAGGAGTGAGTGTCAAAGACTTTCTTAAGGTGAGTGACAAGTTTGTGAATCGTCTTGATCGCATTAAAGGAGAGAAAAGGGTGATCTTCGAAAGTAATGATGAAATCAAGGAGTTCCTTTCTAAAGAGGAATGTAAAGTCAACTTGAAAAAGGTTGAATGTGAAGTCAACTTGGAAAAGGTTGAACAAGAAAAAACTAAAAAAAGCCACATGGCCAGGATGGGGTGTAGATACTTGTGTATGGGAGTGAATGTTGGGTGTGACAGACGAGGCATGAAAGTAAAATTAATGCTGTGAATATGCGTTTCGTTGCGAAACATGTGTGGTGTTACAACTCTGAATGATAAATTGAGGAATAAGGATTGGCCATGTGAAGAGGATGAGTGAAAAGTGACTAACAAGGGGTATTTACAAGGCAGACGTTAGTGGGAACGCCGGGACACCCACTGATCTTATCGGTGAGCTCCTTCAGAAAGTTCATAGGTGCGCGTAGTACTCGAAACCGGCGTGCGTGTATGACTAGTTGTAGGAAAGTGGACGAGGCAAAAGGATTATGTAAGGAGCGTAGCAGGTGGCGTTTTGTGTGTTTCTGCCTACCCTCATGGAAAAAGGGCGTGAGTTTATGTATGTAATAAAATATGTGATAACATTTTTGTTAAAGTTTAGTGCGTAGTTAGTTGATAAGACTTCCTCAGATACTGATTTTAGATTTTTAGTTTTTGTTTGTTGTAATTATATTTTATTAGCTAAGCATAGGTACTTGTCTTCTATTTTTTCTAATATAATAATTACGTATTTTCTATTAAATACGAAAATAGTCATATAATTATGTTATTTTGTAAGTTGCATTTTCGTTATACCAAAGTCACTAAGTTTGTAATTTTTATAATTAAATAGAAAAAGTTATTTAAACATTTGGTATTATTTATCTTTCGCCAAACTTTACCATATACCTACAGAGGTACGGTAATGGGCTTGGATCAGCTTAGAAACAAGCTGTATTCATTCTGAAGGCATAGTAACTCCCAGTAGCATAAAATCGAACAGTGTAAACACATGCCTGCCGCCTATATTCATTTCCTATCTGGTTTATTTTGTCGTCTACAGATACTTATGGTTTGATACGACAATTAAGAATCATAAGAGCGACAATTACTGAAAGTGTGATACAAGTTGCAGGACGTGCAACATCTAGATACAAGTTGCAGGACGTGCAACATCTAGATACAAGTTGCAGGACGTGCAACATCTAGATACAAGTTGCAGGACGTGCAACATCTAGATACATTTCATCACAATATCACGACTGTAATCCCTGAAAGGTTAGGCAGAGGTGCACCTAATAGTAAACCCACATTTCACCAGTTAAGTTTAAGTCCCATGTAATAGGGGGCGAGCCTATTGCCATTAACCGGGCACAAATCCAGACTGCTGCTGAGAAATTTCCGATGGAAAACCCAATAACAATATGCCCGACCCGGGAAGCGAAACCAGGACCTCATGCTCAGCAGTCGCGATTACATACCACTAGAGCAAACACACAAACGGTGGAAGTTATAGTCACATCACACGATACTAAGTTACGTCTTGATTTACAATAGATTTTGATTATTACTCAGAGGTAATTTCTTGTGAACATTATTTAACTTGCAATGTGTACAATTATGTACGTATGTTTGTTTAAGTCAAATCCAGCAACTGAATTTAAAAACAGTAATCGCAACCCCCGCGCAACTTCGTCTGCGTATGGAATTTTCCCCGATTTTATAACATTTTTCATTGATGCTCCGCTCCTATTGGTCGTAGCTTGATATTACATAGCTTTAAGCGACCCAGCCTGGCTTGGCACGGGTAGTAGAGCTTATTACGCATTGTACGTAACCATTTTTTTAGAAATACAATGGGTATAGTAAGCTATCCTTAAAAGATAGTTAGGTATTTGCTATCCCGGTCTTTTCTGTAGATCTATAAAAGAGGAATATCCCACCGTGCATTGTTTTGATATATCTCAAAGGGATTAGTTAGCGTTTTTGATGAAAGCTCCCAGGCGGCTTGACTTTTTCCAAAACTTCCAACAATTATCGTCATATATTTCAACCAATTTACACAAAACCCTGACAAATTATACCTTTCTCATGCATCACTCTATCTATTGGTGAAAACTGCATGAAAATCCGTTCCGTAGTTTTGATATTAATGACTTCTTCAGGATATAACCAAAAAAGAACCTAACTATTAAGTTTTGAAATTAAGCGTGCCAGAAACGTTCAATTGGTTATGTGGAAAATATTGAACTGATAGGGCAATCCAGGCGACGTTCAATGTCTGGCCATGTTTCTGGACTCATTTGAACTGAAAAAGCAAGTCGGTGAGTATTATTGGTAGTCGGGTTTTAATTTAGTAAATAATTCGTGATAGTCCATTGTGATGCAATAAAAAAATTGAGAGGTGTCAAGGGACACCCGGATGGAACGAAGTTCATTTCGATTAATTAGTGAAAAAAAAAACCATGGCAGTCGTTGCTTAACCTTGATCACCCATCCACAGACCGACCTTGGCAGTCGTTGCTTAACCTTGATCACCCATCCACAGACAGACCTCGGCAACCGTTGCTTAACCTTGATCACCCATCCACAGACAGACCTCGGCAACCGTTGGTTAACTTGGATCACCCATCCACAGACAGACCTTGGCAGTCGTTACTTACCCTTGATCACCCATCCACAGACCAACCTTGGCAATCGTTGCTTAACTTGGATCACCCATCCACAGACAGACCTTGGTAGTCGTTGCTTAACCTTAATCACCCATCCACAGACCAACCTTGGCAACCGTTGCTTAACTTGGATCACCCATCCACAGACAGACCTTGGCAGTCGTTGCTTAACCTTGATCACCCATCCACAGACCAACCTTGGCAACCGTTGCTTAACTTGGATCACCCATCCACAGACAGACCTTGGCAGTCGTTGCTTAACCTTGATCATCCATCCACAGACAGACCTTGGCAGTCGTTGCTTAACCTTGGTCACCCATCCACAGACAGACCTCGGCAACCGTTGCTTAACTTGGATCACCCATCCACAGACAGACCTTGGCAGTCGTTGCTTACCCTTGATCACCCATCCATAGACCAAAGACGAAACGAAAATATCTGGCTTGCTTTCTTTAAGAGAGAGAGAGACAGACAGAGAAACATGCGCACGCCGCACGGCTTACAATAGCTTACTATAGCAAAAACACATTACCCTCCTTTGCGTCGCGCAGTCGGGTAAAAAGTGTCGTTACAACTTTTCGTCTGAATTTTTTCCGTCTAGACCCCTTTCGCAACGCGCGATAAGGAACTTCGTTCCAAAACGCGTTCTGGATCAATCATGTGAGTTCGTCGATGTGTTCTGAATATCCAATGTATTTGGAACCGAAATAAAGATAAGACTTGTTAGATTTACTTTACCATGTCTTGCTTAACCTCTGCTATCTTTTGTTTAGCCAATATAATCCCAATTCTGAGCAAAGACCTCCTCTAATTTCTTCTAGGAACTCTTTTCCTGCGTCACCTCGAACCAGCCTCGCGGTAAGCGTCCAGTCAACTCCACGTCTTTCTGACCCGCCAAATGCCATTTCAGCCTAGCAGCTTCTTACCGACGTCCATTATTCCCGTTTTGGAACACAGTGTGAGAATAATTCCCTCGTAAAATATTTTGTGTAACTTTAACTGTTTACGCATCGCACGCAGCGGAATCTCTCAAAAATAATAAATGTGCCCCGTTTTCAACATTTATCATTGATGCTCCGCTCCTATTGGTTGTAGCGTGATGATATATAGCTTATAGCCTCTCTCGATAAATGGGCTATCCAACACTAAAAGAATTTAAACCAGTACTTCCTGAAATTAACGTGTTCAACCAAACAAACAAACTCTTCAGCTGTAATATAAGTATAGATAGAAGAGCTTTTTGTGAAATAAGTATTCCAAAACAAGTGACGGTCATCGGTGGAATAAAAAAAACGAAAGCGTTAATATACTTTCTTCGCTGACCGTAGGTACCACAAACTGAGATAAAACTGTAAAATTAATTTAAATAGTTTTAATCCTAAGTCTGTTTATCCTTACTTTAAGTAATCTAGCAGGAAATCAACCAAAACAATTCATCAATCAAGTTGGTATACTTAACTACTTGAAAAACTAACATAACCATAACATCACGCCTCTAACCCCCGAAGGGTTAGGCAGAGGTATACCTAATACTACACCCACATTTCGCCATGTTTAGCTCTCACTCCCATGTAATAGGGGGCGAGGCTATTGTCATCAACCGGGCACTAATCCGAACTCCGTGGCTGCTACTGAGATATTCTTGATTGAGAAACTCAATCAATAATATTTTGCCAATCTGGGAATCGAACCCAGAACCTCATGCTCAGCATTTGCGCTTGTTACCACTAGACCGACGAGAAACTAACACGTTGATAGACAAAGTGCCTACGTCCGCATAGTAACAGATTCGGCTTTTGAGGAAATAAAGAAATTAAATAAATAATGTGTTTTTGTTTGCGACTTCTATATTTAATTTTTACCTTTAATATGTTAAACTTTCGTGTACTTAACTAAGCAATCTAGATGTTTTGTCAAGTTGTTAAAACAGTGTGAAGCCATGGCGCGTCGCTAGTATTTCATTCATTATCATTTCTGCTTGCATACCAATAGAATTTATTTTTGCGCATTGATATCTGTCTCTTACCATCACTTTAATGTCATTTATTATGAATTTTTATTAATTTTGCCTAACCTGCTACGTCCTACTTCTGGGCGAAGTTCTATAGTCAACCTAAGTGGGTACAGTCACGAGCACCATATGTATACACTTAACAACTTTAAGTGTGTTTTTCTCCTACTGTTCTGATTAAAATTTCATGTTGTTACGAACATAGTATACTGAAACTCATATTTTCATGAATAAGATCCTATCCCCAAGTTACAATCGTTATTTCTCGCGAAAATTGCTTTTAAATTCAGGAAAGTGTGTGTGTGTATATTGATACTCGTGACTGTACCCACCTTAAGCTAAATTAACCTACTTAGGTAGGTACAGTCAGCAACGACAGCCTGTTATCACTACATTGTTGTAAAACCTAACTTAGGTTATTAGCCACACAACACAATGCTTTTATTGTTTGGTTCCTTTGTATTGTTTAAAATTATTTTTGTTTAATACACATAATATTTAATTAAAAATGTAATAATAGGTTATTCACTGTAATAACAGTAGTTTTTATTTAAGTGGCAGTTAAAGTTTTTATACTCTCAAAACTACTACCCGCACTACTTATGCGTAAACATTATTTGTACGCCTAGCAGGGTAGCACATACTGAGCTAAGACATAACAAACGCAAGCACATCAAGCTATCCGAAACTGCCAATTTTTCCCAATCAACCTTGAACCTAATACTTTAGCGATAAACTTGACAGATTATCAACTTTATCGCTAAAGTATTAGGTTTAATGAAATTTGACAGATTGTAGTAGCTTAATATGCCGTTGGACCTCCCTTCTTCTACCTACATATTTGTCACAAATAAACATATTTGAATTTTAATATTTAGATAGAAAATGTGGAACAACGAGCATCCTACATGACACTAAAAAATGAAAAGCTCTGTTCTGTATATTTTCATGCTAATTTAGTGTCAATCAACTTTCGTTGCTGAACTGAACCTAACTTTCAATGTTATTCTTTTATCTCAAATCAAATGGCCATATCTTTATGAGATTCCCGTGGCATGCAATCATTCAAGGAAAACTTGCATTGTTTTGTCCAAGATCCATAAATATGCAAATCTTAAGTAAAAAAATGAATATTACATAGTATTGCAAAATTAATGACATAGTCGTGAAAGAGCACATCAACAAAACTGTGAAATATGATGCAACAAACTCAGGCAAAACTGTCAACAATCAAGTAGCTTATCGCTTATAAGCCGGTGTCAGCGAAATATTCTTCAGTACTTGACTAACGAGTGTGCGGTTCACTCCTCTCGCCAGAGAGTAGAGTGTTCCGTGGTTCACTCTATAAGTTTGCGAAAGTTTCATCACAGTTCAAAATGGTTAATTATTACATTTACGCGAAAGATTACTCTGGTTCCACCGAAGGAGACGCGTTTTATCACGAAAATGGACTAACTACACTTGAACAGTTTAAAAGTGACGTGAAAGAAATTCAAAGTGCTTCGCCAGGTGAAGAATCACGAATCGTTTATTTGCATTGGGGACACCAGTGCCAGAAAGTCAACGAAAAGAAAACTCGTGAGGCATACAAGAATCAGGATGGCACGGGTTCTGATACGTTGCCTGAAACAATTATTCAGTGGATAAAGAAAAGCATGCATGACGACGGTAAAATCAAATTGATGTACATCATCACCGACGGCCAGATCAACAGTCGAAGCTTCGACAGATGTTTGGTACTTAATGAAAATATGAATTATGAAAAGGTCGTTTTCCATGCACTAAATGAAGACTTGAGCTGTATCGACCTATCGGTCACTGCGTCATTTATCAAAAGCCGATGTACAATTTACCGCAATAATGAGCTGTTCGATGAAACTGATATTTCTAAGGATTATGACTACGATAGTATAACTTCCGACAACTTTGCAACCGAAAAAGAGAGTCTGAAGTCTTACATCAAATTCAAGTTCCTCACTACACCGAAAAACGACGCCAGATCTCTTGCCGAAATCGATAAGCTGAAACATTTGAAGAATCGATTAAACAAAGTATCCACAAAGAACTTCCCAGACACCAAGGATAAAGATACATTTTTACGTGAATTCAAGAACACATACTGGTACAAAAATTTAAGCAATCCATCATACGATTTGAAAGTAGATATTGAGAAGTCGATCACTACTTTAATCAACTACATCGTCAGTGAGAAAAAATCTTACGGCTTCGACGCTTTAAAGTTTGAGAACACATTCAGTAATGAAGTTCCCGATGAGCCGATCGAGGATATCAACTTCACAGCTGAACAAGAAATCGAGTTTCCTGACATCATTTTGGCTGAAGAGAAAGGGATCCCTGTGATCTTATGCACACATCTAAATCTGCTGGAAAAACTTATTTTCCAAAACTCGGACAACAAGGCGTCTTTCTCAAAATTCAATTCCATGATGGAATGTCCTTTGTTTCTGTTGGAGGATCCTGATGTCAATGAGTCATTGGGATACTTCTATACGTTAACTGTCTACAAACAGTTAATACAGCAAGAAACAAAAGTAGAGCCTCGCACCCGGCGACCATTCCATGGCGGCCTGGTGCTAGTGGATACAGATGACTTCGATGCATACAACGACTACATTTTGTCTGCCACATACTTCGACTTCAAAAAAGTGAAATACAACATCGGCTTGTTTTACTTCGTGTTATGGAAAATTTGTGAAAAGAAACAGTGGATGGACGAAAACGTAGTTGCACAGTTCAAAAAGTACGCGTTGAGGCGTATCAGTACTACGAAGTGTAAAATAGGACTGTCGTCTTTGCCATTAGACCCTCAAGTGAATGCTTCTCTACCAAGTGCACTGTGGTATTGCGTCGAACTGTCCACGTTAATTTTCAAAGATGATCCTGAACTTTTTGCACACGAACGTTTGAGAATGTACTACGGCGTCGCACATGCCATGATCGAAATCTTGATCAATTTGAACTACGAGTTAGACGTGGAAACCATCAATAAGCGAAAGGATATAATGAGGCATGTGATGATCCTGAAGAGAATTCCAACGCAGAAAGAAAAAGTTTTGTATTTGGTGGAGAAAATTTTCAAAAAGGTAAACGGTTTTCTGATTCCTGAAATTGAATATCAGACGAATGTGAAAAAGCTGAATTATTTGAAGTTGAAGCACAAAGAAATGCTGAGTGACGACGTGGTCACGGAGGAAGTAAAACTGGAGGAGTACGTTCACTTCCTGCATCATAGTGGCGACGCAGTGGTTCATATCTGCGATAAAACATTCCGTCCCTTTTTCATGATCGACAAAGATGTATCTTTCTATAGCGAATTGTACAAAATAGCGAAACAAGTTGTCGTCGATAAAATTGACGGGGTTTTTGTGCTGACATATGACCCAATTACTCAGTTGGAATTCAGCAACATTTTGTCACCGTACAATTTGTATCTGCACTACGTTAAGGAGAACGAGAAGTTCCCTACGTTGGACGAATTTAAAGAGTACGTTTTGAAGAAGAAAAAATTCAAGGACGACTTAGTAACCATTTTCCCAGAAAATGTTCATAGCGCAATCGAGAGAGTGTTTGTGGGTTATGAGAGCGTTATTAAAGGAGTGAGTGTCAAAGACTTTGTTATGGTGAGTGACAAGTTTGTGAATCGTCTTGATCGCATTAAAGGAGAGAAAAGGGTGATCTTCGAAAGTAATGATGAAATAAAGGAGTTCCTTTCTAAAGAGGAATGTAAAGTCAACTTGAAAAAGGTTGAACGTGAAGTCAACTTGGAAAAGGTTGAACAAGAAAAAACTAAAAAAGCCACATGGCCAGGATGGGGTGTAGATACTTGTGTATGGGAGTGAATGTGGGGTGTGACAGACGAGGCATGAAAGTAAAATTAATGCTGTGAATATGCGTTTCGTTGCGAAACATGTGTGGTGTTACAACTCTGAATGATACATTGAGGAATAAGGATTGGCCATGTGAAGAGGATGAGTGAAAAGTGACTAACAAGGGGTATTTACAAGGCAGATGTTAGTGGGAACGCCGGGACACCCACTGATCTTATCGGTGAGCTCCTTCAGAAAGTTCATAGGTTCGCGTAGTACTCGTAACCGCTGGTTGTAGGAAAGTGGACGTATGTACATAAAATATGTGATATATGTGGTAACATTTTTGTTAAAGTTTAGTGTGTACTTGTGTAGTTAGTTGATAAGACTTCCTCAGATACTGATTTTAGATTTTTAGTATTTGTTTGTTGTAATTATATTATTTTGTTAGCTAAGTATAGGTACGTATCTCCTATTTTTCCTAATATAATAATTACGTATTTTCTATTAAATACGAAAATAGTCATATAATTATGTTATTTTGTAAGTTGCATTTTCGTTATAAGTACCAAAGTCACTAAGTTTGTAATTTTATAATTAAATAGAAAAAGTTATTTAAACATTTGGTATTATTTATCTTTCGCCAAACTTTACCATATACAGAGGTACGGTAATGGGCTTGGATCAGCTTAGAAACAAGCTGTATTCATTCTGAAGGCATAGTAACTCCCAGTAGCATAAAATCGAACAGTGTAAACACATACCTGCCGCCTATATTCATTTCCTATCTGGTTTATTTTGTCCCCTACAGATACTTATGGTTTGATACGACAATTAAGAATCATAAGTTAGTGCGACAATTACTGAAAGTGTGATACAAGTTGCAGGACGTGCAACATCTAGATACAAGTTGCAGGACGTGCAACATGTAGATACAAGTAGCAGGACGTGCAACATCTAGATACAAGTAGCAGGACGTGCAACATGTAGATACAAGTAGCAGGACGTGCAACATGTAGATACAAGTAGCAGGACGTGCAACATCTAGATACAAGTTGCAGGACGTGCAACATGTAGATACAAGTAGCAGGACGTGCAACATGTAGATACAAGTAGCAGGACGTGCAACATCTAGATACAAGTAGCAGGACGTGCAACATGTAGATACAAGTAGCAGGACGTGCAACATCTAGATACAAGTTGCAGGACGTGCAACATTGGGAATCGACCCTAAGTTATCATGCTCTGAAGTAGCGCTTGAGACGAGAAGACCAAGAGACGCAGCAACTTAATTTCACTTAATACTAAACGCTTATTTGTGAAAGTTCTTATAAATGCAATTCAGGTAGAAAATTAAAATGTCAGATTTGCCTGTTCCTGTGTTAATCTCGCGACAAGCTTTAAAATGGGTGAAAACGAAAGGCACTTCTTCTCCCTGTAATTGCATATTTTTTTTGTTCTAGACCATACCTGGGCACCTTCTTGTTACGGAGATATTGGGGGTCAAAGTTACAACTTTTTCACAAGATTAAAAACTTGTTAAAACTTCACTTTAAATACCTGCACGACCCCCATACTATCCAAAACATCCAACAGCACACCTTTTGTTTTTTTTCTTTTTTTTTGGTGGGTGGGAAATCATCAAATGACCCCCCCCGCCCTGGGCGGAGCGGAAGGGAGTGTCAGACTCTTACTGACTAAAAACCACCCATGTTCCTTTATTGGCCCTTTATGTTCCAAGGCCGCGGTATCTCTTTCGAACAGTCCCGCAGCCCTGGCAGTCCATCAGCACACCTTAAAACGTGATTTTTCACCTACAAAAAAAGTGGTTTCCCAGCAATCTTTGGTCTCGGGTTACTTAGTTTGATGTACAGAATACTTGGTTGACGGCTTCGTGTACGGTCCGTTTACACCGTATCATTATTATTGAGTTATTGAATAGTGTAATAAATTGATGAGTTTGGTTTTATTTTAATTTTGAGAGCAATAGTTAATTGAAATGAATTACTCAAAGTAAAGTGTCCGCTTGGGTTCTTTAGAGCTCAAAATCGGTTTTACTAAAAAGATTCCCAAACATACACGAGTCGCCTGACATTGACAGGCTCGCAATGTAAGTACTCACGGACTTTTATAGCATGTTGTTATGGAATAAGCTGCGGGCGCGTGTGACACAAAGATATGGTGGGCACGGGAGTTTTATTACCGCGGAAACTGCGATTCACTGAGCACGCACAGGGTTAGGAAAGGGAGAGTGTTTCCGATTTTCCGGCTTTCATTTTTACTGTCTCAAAACGGTGGAGGAAAATATCGTAAGGAAATCATGTTGATTTCTTATAACCAAAAAATATAAAGAGAGACCACTAACACTTACTGCTGGGCACTCGGGATGGATTACAGAGAGGTCAGTATCCCACCAGTGGGAACAATATAGTTCCACCTTCAGGTGTCACGTTTCATCTTGGGAAATATCTGAAGACTACAACTTAGGAATCTATATGAAATGAGGACCACCCATTTCACAACGTTCGGATGAGCGATTCCTACCCTAGGTATAATAAAAAACATAGAAGAGAACTATTTGTATTGTATTATCAGCCAGATTATTACTAATGGAGGAGGCCTTTGCCCAGCAGTGGGACAGAAAATGCAAACTAAAAAAAAACAGCCAGACATGGGTCTGAGGGTCTTCTTAAGTTAGCCAGAACGTATTCGGAGGATGGGGAACAGATCTTTCGGGTCTGTTGCAGGTCGACGTAGTTTGGTCAGCTCAATCATCACGACTCAACTTCATGAAACAGTACCTACCAAATAACTATGAAATCGAATAATCCAGAATTTCCATCCATTAGGTAAGTGATTCGTAAATATTCAGATTACAATTCTGGAATATATCGCGTTGTTTTCCAGGCTTAGGTGAGGCCAACATGTATTCTTTATAAAATAATACCCAAACCATTCTTGCTTTTTTTAAATACCTCGCAAATAATTTGCATAATCATTTTAATTAGCCAAAACTACCTCTTCTCCATTCTATGGCGTTTCTCGTACGTCATCAAGGCCACGCACGCGCGCAACGGTCGATTCAGCTACAGGTGCTGGCCCGGCAGTCGCACCGCCACCGTCTGCCGCGTACCACCTCACAGCCCTCGGCTGCCGGAGACAAACAAGGCGATACCGACTACTGACAGACTGATAAACTAAACATCATTCTAAACTAACCAAAACGCTTATTAAATAACTTTCCAGCCGGTACCAATAGTATAAGCAAGACGTTGTGTTAACAAAACTCATTGCGTTTACAAATTCAACAGGCGCTAAAACATTTCGTGCTTGAGTCTTATGACTAGTGTAAATACTCTTTAAAGTTTAAATATTAATCGTTGTCTCGTTTTCTCTACTGTTGTTATAAAGTGTTGTCCGTTCGCCTATTGACTTTTGTGAGATCTAAGTGTTCACGTTCTTTATAAAATGTTATTTCCATTGTTGTTGATCTTGAACTCGATGTTACCTGCGTATGATCGTGTAGTGACTGTGACATAATTGTATTATAATATGAATACGATTAAGTAAAGGTGAGTTGGGAATCGATATTATTACGGTATTGTAAGATAATAAACATAAACATACATCCCACATGATGCTATAAATACGCGTAGCCTAGGTATCGTATTAATAAATTAACGGCACCGAGAGGCGAAGCTGTGGCCTGTACCCAGTGAAGTAAGGATAATACTTACGTAGCAGAATACGTAATTATAAACAGACCCTTACTTTAGTCATATTTTGGATAGGCTTTATCTAGTATAGATTTTGTTTAAAGTTGGTATCTACTTAACTATGTAGGTACTAGGTACTTATGTTCCAGCTAAAAGGTCACATAAAAGATTAATGACGATCTTTCTAGAAGCTTAAGTTTAAGTTCTGCTTTTGTCGAAATTTGGTCATACACTCAAAAAGCGTAGCTTTAACTTTCTTCTCATCCATGAAACAATCAACTTTTTAATTTTATCTCAACCTCAATGTATGAATTTTCATTTAATTCTTATTAATTGGCAGCTACGGAACCCAAACGTCTAGAATTTCACACTCACTCCTTTCAAAAGCATGTCATAATATAACTTCAAGATCTAAAATTATTGTTCCAGAATTCAATATGATGCTGAGTCCGAAGATGTCGCGGTCAGTCCGTGTGAACGATGGCCAGCTACTCGCTCTCTCCGACAGGGCGCAGTATGACCATTCGCAGGTTGGTAGATCATCAGACTTACCTAAAAATATTGGCGGCTGTAAATCGGCTTTACCCTGGGCTTTGACTTTTATGAAAGGTAGCTTCACAGCTGACAGTACAATAACTTAAAATATACTTACACCACATCATGAGCTACTTTCATGACATGAAAGAGTCCAGGGAAATATGAGATGTGTGTGAAATTCAGTGTAAGAGTCCTTCAGGATAGCTGGAACGATGACCAGCGCGCCATGGTTAGTGTTGAATTAGAGAAGACAAGGATCGAACTCAATGACGTATATTTGAAAAGGCCTTTGTTCAGAAGTAGACCGATATACAGGCTGATGATGATGATGTGTAAAAGACTATCTAAGGTGTCATGATAACGGTGTGTCCACCGTTGGCATCATTTCTTGTGGTCTATTGTGGGCGCCTACGAGCTGATTCTGATTTTTATTATGTCAATGAAACAACAGATTTCATTATTCACACTGCCAGATCAGAACTTGATCCTTTTCCTGATCCTTGATCTTTTATCCTGGCACCCTAAACACAAGTTAAATCTTACATTGGGTGCCAGAGCTCATCGTAAACACTCCTCTCCCTAGTTGTAACGCTGCATAGTACTTAGATAAGTGTTTCCTGTACAATTATTTGAATGTAATATTTTTTCTTTAAAATCATTGAAAACTCGGCAGATATATCGTGATATTCCATGAGTTCCTGGAACATCTACTTTATGTATCAATCCTTAATAATCTTTTCTCTTAATAGTAACTCAAATTCCCATTTTGAGAAAGAGCCACCTCAGGTCACCTCCCTATTGCATTAGAGTCTCCAATCACTAACTGAGACTTCTTTTGTAGACTGGCTACCTGCACAAACGAAGCTCCGACAACACCAAATGGCAGCTTCGATGGTTCATCCTCTATCAGGTAAGACATAAAAATGATTTTATTTGGTGCTAGCTTTTGCCCGTGGCTTCGCTTGCGGGTTGTACTCTGCTTGTAATAATATAATTCAATCATGATTCGAAAGAAGAAGGCACCATCTATTATCATAAGAACGTTATTGTTGTTTTCCTCGGGAACAGTATTTTTTTCGGGATGTGTACCCTATGTCCATTTCTGACAAGGTATATGCAAAATTTCAGGATGATCGGTTCAGTGGTTTAGACGTGAAAAGGTAACAAACAAACATACTTTCGCATTTATAAAAAATGATGGTGATGATGATTTTATTAGGTATTATACTCGATAGAGTGTTTACTAGCTCATGCCCGCGGCTTCACCCGCGTAAGTTCGGTAATTGGTCACGGGATCGCACTACCGGGATAAAAAGTATCCTATGTGTTAATCCAGGTTATAAACTATCTGTGTGCCAAATTTCATCCAAATCCGTTCAGTAGTTTTTGGGTGAAAGAGTAACAAACATCCATCCATCCATCCATACTCACAAACTTTCGCATTTATAATATTAGTAGGATTCAGAAACGCTGCTAAAGGTGAAGTAAAGCGACTTACCAACCATTATTTATTTTCAGTTTAACCAGCGTTTTTGAAAAAAAAACTCCTTTATTTAAAAGTTCCAACATGAGTAGTTAAACTTGTCTGGTAAAGTCAGTATTTTATACTGCCTCGTTGATTTTGTGGATCATCCTCTAATACATGGGAGACTTGAACATTAACTGTTCGATAGTCTACTGGTCACATGTGTGACTTGGAACTGCTAGGATTCGAGTTCAGCAAAATGTTGAATATTTTTTCAATTAGGAAATTCTCTCTCCTGGTGTCTAGATTTTATTTTGATTCTTCCTGAATACTTAGAGGGCAGGCTATACATAGCTTTTCAGCCTTTTAAAACCTAATAGACATAATTATAATACTCAAATCTGTAATAAATGCAAACTAAATATTAACACATTACAAACAAACATAATATACAATAAAAAAAACTACGAAATGTGTGCGTGTGGGCGTACTATTAGCGTACACCTCTGCTTATGCGTTTGGGGACTACAAGAGTGATGTTATGTCATGTTAAGCAAACTAAGATTTCCATGTAAAACGACTACAAACGACAGCCATATTCTTACAACTAGTTTCATGAAGCGTTCATATCTACTTATTTAGTATATGTCCTAAGTCTGCGGGCTGCACTTAAAAGCATTTACCTACTAAAGTGGAGCTAGCTCAGTACCTACTTAGAAAGGCATTGAACTTTTGAGTCGCAACAAAATGCAGCACGATTCAAATCATAGAATGGTTTTTTTTTTTTACTTTAAAAGCCACGACCTCCGTACTATTCAATCTATCCGTCAGCACAATGTTTTGAGTGCGTCTCATTGAGTCCTACACTCCTACCGTAAAACGTGCATTTCACCCAAAAAAAAGTCGTTTCCCAGCAATAAAGTGTTGCGTACATTTACTTAGTTTGATGTACATAATGCTTGGTTAACGGCTTCGTGGAGGGTCCGTTTACACCCTGTATACGCAAACGTATCACCGTTTACCAAAACTACGATTGCGACGCAAATGACGTATAGGAATTGACGACCGTCTCTAGACGCTGCTTGTGGAGATCTCGTGTTCTGTGGACCTCATAGACCATCATCATCTGCCTAGCCTTTTCCCAACTATGTTGGGGTCGGCTTTCAGTTCTACCGGAACCTGATTACATGGAGCGACTGCTAATCTGACCTCCACAACCGTTAGTACTGGATATTATGATACCCCCTGGTGAGACTTGTTGTCAGACTTTCGGGACCTGTTATAAGTGTTAAAGATCTACAAATGACAGCCGGAACCAACGACATAACACGTTTTCCAAGGACCTCATTCATCATTGTATGATAACAGTTGAACGTATAATTTTTGCCTTCGCTTCATTATTCTTGGCAAACTTTTTAACTTCTTAAAGAAGATCTTTTTTAATATTCTCCTCATGTAACGGGATCAGAATTTTTTAAGGATGATACTCGTAGCTGATAAGAAATTATATGCCTCAGCGGTTCGGTCGTTAGGTAGTATCGTAGCAACAGCGTTGATTTATCAATAATCAAATTACTTATTATATGAGGTTAAGATATTGGGTTAAGAGGTTTTGCTGCATTGGTCGCTGTTGACCACACAACATTTCTCCTTACTTTAAAATAGAATAGAATAATTTATTTCAAAAAGTGCACATTTAGGCGCAGTAGTTTTTCATCCTCCTCCTCAAGTCGTACCTACTCCTCATTACTGAGGGTCGTGATCCTCGCTAGAAAACATCTTTTTCCTGACGAGGTTTCGCCATCTATATCTATCCTTGGTGAAGTGAAGAGCATCATGACATTTCGTATCAAGAGAAGAGCTTATCTGGTCTGACCATCGCAAGGGGCTGCGACCTCTTGGTCGTAACCATCCCCTTGCCGGTAACCATCAGTTGTTCGATGTTACTACCCTCTTCTGGCTATTTCTCATACAGTGGTATAATTAGTACTTAAAAGTAAACTATAATTAAAATATATTCCACAGTTGCAGTAATGATAATGTTCAATTCAGATGTTTGGTAGCAAGCTTTGGAGATCACATCCAACTATCCTGGTCCAGGTCTTGTTGTCCTTTTCACCGTTTCAAAAGGTCTTGATATCATGACGAACCCATATAATAGGGATGGTTAAGAATAAATGATCGATGGTCCTTGTTTAAAAATCTAACCAATAAGCCTGAATGGTAGCCATTATACAGCAGTGGACCAGTAATAGGCTAAATAAACAGACATTGATGTCGTGTCAACCCTTGCAATGCTAAACCTATTCAAAAAACTTTATGCGGGCTGCTAGGGGCTTTCACAAATGAATACTCGGCATGAGTTAATAAGCGGCTATCAGGTCGTTTGTATGTGTGGACTACAGTGTGTTACTGTACGCGTAATTTTTATGATAATTTCGTTTATCTTTCTTAATTAGGCTTTCGTACTCGTAGTATAACCAACGGAACCCTACCCAACCCTGTCCTTCCGTCCGTCTATCTGTCAGCGGGCTGTATCTCATGATCCGTAATAGGTAAACAATTGAAATCACAGAATGTGTATTTCTGTTGCCGCTATAATAAATTAAAAATTAAAGGGGACTCCCCTACTACAATAGTACGGAACCCTTCATGCGCGAGTCCGACTCGCACTTGGCCAGTTTTTATTTATTTATTTAAACTTAATTTACTTTGACTTAATGCCACAAGGCGTGAAGTCTTCAATACTCATACTGCATCACAAAATTGTAGGCCTCCGAGAAATACCCACCTATAGACCTAGAGAAAAGGTTGTAAACCTATTTAGTGATACAAACTATATATTTTATTGATCACAACCAATAATTGTCCTGCAATTTTATTGATCACAGCCAATAATTGGCCTACATGTTGAGTGCCGATGGCAGTTTTAAAGATGTTTTATTCCGACAGCACGTCGAATCCTTTAATGTTAAACTAAGGAAGCAGTTATCTCTCAAAAGATATTTGAAGAGCGGTTTACGCCCAAGAACCATTGAGTTTGAGATGCGAAGTTTAGCTATAGGTAAGTGGATTATAGACGCTCACTAATACCGTTTGGGACCCTCTCCTCCCGAGAGGAATAGAGGGATTACAGATTATACGGCTAGTACGATACGATCGGAGTGCATTCAAGCGGAGGGGACAAAGGAGAATGGGGCCTAGAGACATGTCCCACCGTCGACGATTTGTGATAAGGGAGTGGAGCGAGTGACTAGACACGAGTTTGCGAACAGCTAGTATGCAGGAAGCTTGGACTTTGAAAATAACTAAGATAGTTTCGTCGCTGGGCTGATCGACCGACCGAGTGCGCGACGGCAACGGGCAATATTACTCGCTGTTTAAATGCGTATATACCCAGCAAGAGTTTCTCAGCGAGTGTTTTGCCCTGCAAGCGAGCTTCGCTAAGCTACTCTCTTTGATAGCTCTTGTCAGAGCGACAAACAAGATTACTACTAGTAGTAATCATAATATCTCTTTTACTTACACGGGGCCTACTGATTTAGTAAATTTATTGAGCGACTAATACTTCTCGCTTCCTCGCCGAGAGTGACCGGTGCCTAAGGGGGAACAGTGCTTGGGGACGTTTGTTAAGCTTGTCGCACAGTTTCCGATCTGTTGGGCGATACTGTAAGATGGATCGAAGGGAACAGAGAACATGCGATGGAGTTTGATTGTGAATTGCAAATTTTATGAATTTACGTTTATGAGTAAATGAGGCTGAAAATCAACATGCTCTTTTTAGTATGAGATGCAGTGATAGCCTTGTGGTGTGACCGTCGGACTGCTAAGTCATAGGTCTCAAGTTTCAACCCAAGACACGCACCTCTGACTTTTCGGATTAATGTGCGTTTGTATAATTATCACTTTCTTCGGTGAAGGAAAACATCGCGAGGAAACCAGCATGCCTTTTTTTTTTTTTGGAGGGTGGGAAATCATCAAATGACTCCTCCCGCTCTGGGCGGAGCGGAAGGGAGTGTCAGACTCTTACTGACTAAAAACCACCCATGTTCCTTCTTTCGCCCTTTATGTTCCAGGGCCGCGGTATCTCTTTCAAACAGTCTCGCAGCCCTGGCAGGCATCGGCCCTTGCGGGCCCCTCCCGTTTGCTGACATCTCTTTGAGGCGCGCGTGGAACACGAACGCGCCGTCGACACGGCCTGTCGTCATACTACGGACGGACGGCGAGCTAGCCCATTACTCACCGTCCACAGGCCCGCGCCTACGGTGGCCGAGAGCCATCACGGCGTGGCCCCCGACGCCTGGTGCTTCTCCCGCGGCGGCTGGGACGTGAGGCTCTCTCCTTCTCACGTTCCGCCACCTCCTTCGCTAGCATGACTGCTTCGCAGAAGGAGGCGACGGCTTCCCATTCCCTCTCGCCCCAGACCATGGCTTGAACCAGGGCCGGCGGTGCCCCGCCCAAGCGGAGCAGACCTCAACGGTGTGCTCCACCGTGTCCTCCGGGCGATCCTCGCAATGATAGCACCAAACCAGCATGCCTGAGAGATATTTTTCGACGGCATGTAAAGCCAAGTCAGAAGAGGCCTTTGAGCGGCATTATTATGTTATAATTTTATCATAGTAAAAGGTTACGATGAGAGATTAGGATTCTCCTTACACTCGGATGAAATTCAACTTCGCCAAGCTAGTTGATTCGTCGAATATTCCTTCCCTCTCGATATCCAGAGGGGACTAGACAAAGGTAAATTCCACTTATAGAATTTCCCTCAGTTGTGACTTGTGATCGCAGAAAATAAACGTTACTGTACAAGTAAGGATACATACTTACTGTTCATTGCAACGTGTCTTTGTCTGTCTTTTTGTTTGCTATTATAGAATCCAATTTATGATCTCAGATGATTTTTAAGGGACTTGGCATAGTGTTTGTTATTTGGTTTAGTTTTATAGCAGCACATCCTAAGCCAAGAATCTATGAAAAATAAAATAGGTTCCCGTTTTTAAGTCCGCTTGCACCGCAACATACTAACTAAGCACGTTTATCGCTAAAGATAAGTATTTCAGGTGCCTGCTAGCACCGTTTAGTCAGATGAAACTCGGGTCCATGTTGTACGATTTTTTATTTTTCATCACACGTTTGCACACCTTGATTACTATATTAGTCGAAAATAATAACAGTGGAATTTAAACAAGTTACAAGCTAAGCAAAAAAAGCTAAGTGGCAGTGGGCAGGGTACATTGCTCCCAGAACGGATGGCCGATGGGTTCGAAAAGTTCTGGAGTGGCGACCGCAAACCGGAAGTCTTGGTGAATAATAACGCCATAGTCCCTATTGTGCTATCAACAACAGGAGTTATTCCTAAACAACTTCACCAGTCTTTAAAAACTCTTGACTTACCACCATACACGTACCAAAGTCTTCAGAAAGCCGCAATCCTGAATACATGCAGGATTGTCAGAAAATTTTTGCAAAATGAAAATGAATCTGTAGTCACCACCACAAACACACAACATCAAGTCACTGCACACACACAGTTTAACAGACACAGAGACTCACCATCGCAAAATTCAATCATATCATCATCTCATCAAATCACCACTTTCCCGGGGTAGCACTTGGCTTCGGCCCGTGCTATTCTATAAATCCGGCAATAAAGCCGAGATACGTAAAAGTATAAAAACAAATAATAATAATAAGAGATAATAATAAATAATTTTATTGACACAAAGAAAAAAGTTATACATTTTCATTTGAAACCCTGACTCCTGTGCTAGGTGAGACCTGTGTTACAGGAGTCAGTGTCTTCACCCGTTTTTGGTACTAATGTTCACAACATTTTATGCATCAAGAACCGAAAAATAAAATAAAAACATAGAAAAAAAACAATAATAATAATCTTTAAAAATAATGCATGCATGCTCTTGTGTGGTGTGTCCGTGTGTTTATGCGTAGGTGTGAAAGTGTGAGTATGTTCGTGTGTTTATGCGTAGGTGTGTAAGTGTGAGTGTGCTTGTGTGTGTTTGGTGTGCGGTGTAAGTGATTGTGGTTGGTGGCTGACTTTCGTTATATAAAGACTAGGTTGGTCTACCTAATTATTAATCATCCCGAGTATTGTTCCTTAATTAAGTTTTCCGTCTGTTGGTAATCCAGTGTTTGAAGCCATGAGTTTAGTTTTATCTTAGTAGTAGTTGAAGATTGCGGGGATCGGCTGGATGCGAGTCGCACGGGCCCGGTCATTACGGCGACACTTGGGGGAGGCCTATGCCCAGCAGTGGACATCTTTCGGCTGAAATGATGATGATGACAAGTGAAGATGCTTTGCTTGTCTTTTCTATTCGTGCTGGCTTTGTTTATATTATCTCCCTGTCTAGTCATAGAGAGCCATAGACAAGAGTGTTTTCAGTTACAAATAATTAATAAACATAATAGAGGGAACCATAGACAATAAACACATAAGCTTTGGTTCGCCGCAATATTAAAATTACCGTACAGAAACAGAATGGTGTTTTAAATTATGCTAAACGCGTTTATTAATTTGAGGAGCAAACGGGCAAGACCAGATAAGATAACCGGGTGGTTTTAGTTTCTTCTGTATAATTCTGACTCGAGCTAGGCACCTAACTTACAAGGTTATATAAAGCTATACATAGTGTCAACCTTTCTTTCGAAATCGTAACAAAGGGCCTTAAAATTTCACCCTCCACCAAGCAATAAGTCTGCCAGAAAATACGCTGAAACTTGAACATAAAGAGACGAGGCATTCCTTCGCATATAAGCATTGAAAGCGAAATAAGCGTCGCGCACATTTAAGGGGTGCTGCGCAATTCACATCCTCGCGATTTTGTTGATGTAAGTTCAGCATAAAGCCGCTCCTGGCGTTAGTTCAATTTGTGCCGAGCTGACCCAAACATGATGGGCTATGAGTCTATGACAGTTTTTTTTCTGTTGCATCTGCAATCGGTGCATTCACTTTTAGCAGATGTGTTGCATGCTTCTCTCATTCAGAGTGTGTCCTCCAGCGAGAACATAGCTAGAGCTACTCATAATTCTCTACACTACTGGATGTCTTTTCTTTTAAGGCGTTTAGCATAGCTGAGAATTGTGAGCTGTCGTGCAAGGGTACTGGGGTGGGCTTCTAGCCCTGTATCTAGTCTTTAGGTTAGTAATTTCTTCTCTCACTGTTAGCATTTCCAGGTGGTCGTGAATATCAGCATTAGTCACATACCTACCATAACTGATTGTTCGGAGGATTATGTTCTGCATTCTTTGCATTCGTATGATGGAGGAGTTACAAGCATTACCCCACAGCTGAAGGCCATACAGGTTTCAGGATCGACTTGTACACTAGTCATTTATTGTCTACTGACAGTTTGTTATTTCGGCCTAGCAACCACAGGAAGGTTTTGAACTTAATATACAGTTCATCTCGTTTTTTTTTGATGTGCTCATTTCATGTCCGACGCCTATCAAGATGAAGACAAACGTATCTGACAGAGTTCTGGTGATTTATGATAGATGCCCAAGTAACTTGCCGATAAGTACGAATTGGTAAGATCAGATTATAACGTATTCCCTGTTGGTACACAAGCGTTCTCCCTGTGAATAGAAGCTTGTCATTATCTACCACGTGGGTCCGCGTAGTAATACGAAATCTAACGTGTCGCCCCGAAAATGTTTTGTGTCGCACCCCTAAAGCATGAAAGCGAAATAAGCGTGTAGTACATTTTATCGCTAACTTCAAACGCAAAGGAAATCCTCCGAGAACACATTCCACGGGAAATGGAACGTGCATAATGCCGGAAACGGCACGTGGACGGGACGGGCCTCTGGAGGCCGTGACTATTCGCTATCCTTATCGTGTCAGTTGTGGAAAAGTTGGTAAATAAATAAGTGCATATTTATTGGTTTAGTTTAGTTTTTTGTGTTTTATTATAGCAGTGATAGCCTAGTGGTCTGCCAAGTCATAGGTAACGAGTTCGAACCCGAGGCCTCTGATTTTTCGGATTCATGTGCGTATTGTATAATTTATCACTTGCTTCGGTGAAGGAAAAACATCGTGAGGAAACCAGCACGCCTGAGAGGTATTTTTCGACGGCATGTAAAGCCAAGTCAGAGATCCATGGGCGGCATAAAAATTCTGACACAAGGTCAGCACTAACCACACGATAAAGAAAGGAGATTGGCTCAGTGCCTGTTCTGACTTGTAATACCTTTCTAAACGTTTCCTCTGTGTGTTCAAGTCTGAGGCAAAAAAGAAAATTTAACTGTGAGCTTTTATTTCGGTTTTTTTTTGTGTCTTGTGTAAGCGCAAAATTGCAAAAGCAATGGGAAATGTGGTACTAGCGAGCACAGGGTAATGGATAACTAGCGTTTTGATTTTAAAAACATGAAACTTCTTCTTTTTACCCGACTGCTGCGAAACCTATTACGCTCTCAGAAAATCACACATAACAACAAAAACATCAACAAACCCACATTACAAAAAAAAAAAAAGTTGTTCCATCGATTATGAGTAACATTAGGAGTTCCTAAGCGGATGAACGGATTTGGATAAATTATACGTCCGTCGTTAGATTCGTCTTGGTGTCGCAAGTGTCACTGGTTACATTAAAATAATAATAAAAAAATAGAACAGTGGACTTTGGAGGTCACAAAGTGACAATACATAGTATGAACTGCGTCTGTGACCATGTTAAGAATTTTAACGAAGTTTAAAGTGATTCTACTAAAGCAGACATTTTCGGAGAAAACTCGATATGTAATGGGTCATGGTTACCCATCCACGGACTTACCTAGGCAAACGCGACTTAACCTGAAGATCGACCCGAGCGGCTGTTATTTAGCTACGAGCTCCTCTAATATGAAAAAGCGAATGAACAAGGAAATTGAAGCTAACATTTAATGCTTACTTCAGCAGAATATTGTCATCCACACCCAAACACACAGTTTCAAAAGCGTGACAAATTCTCACTCAACATTAAACGACAATCGGTATTCCTTTGTATGCAACAGTATTCACATTATATCATAGGACCTTGTTAACATATTAAACAGGCAATTACTTAACCGATAGGAATCCTTTTATAGTTAATGGCCCAAAATGGAAAGCATACAGTGGTAGCCCATCCAATTAAGAGGCTTCGTGCTTTGTGAGAGCAAAATAAATGTTTTACGATGTTGCTCTAGTAGTCACAAGCGTGATTACTGAGCATGAGGTCCTGGATTGGATTCCCAGGTCTGTCAAATGTAAGTGTTATTGGGTTTTTCCATCAGGAATTTCTCAGTAGCAGGAGCAGCCACGGAGTCTGGATTTGTTTCCGGTTGATGGCAATAGACGCTCGTTCTATCGTCGACCTCATCTCTGTCCTCAGGACTAGATTGAGGTTAAGAGTAGACCCATTTAATATAAAAAAAAAATAGATTCCCAATTTATCGGACTTACATAATTTGCAAGATGTGGGTAAACTATTAGGTACACCTCTGCCCAACCCTTTGGTTACTGGCTCGATGTTTGTTAAAGTAAGTAGAGGGAACCTCGTAAATTTATCAGACCTGTGGGTAATTGTGTACTACATTCGGATTCCCCATGCTACTCGTTTTTACGATTCAACAATATTTCATGGCGTTGTTTTAGATCTAGATTTCCAGACAAATTGAAATGTCTGTTTGTAATTTAAAAACAAGAGCTTTTTACTGAATGCATATGAAAGTGTATAGGTACGGTACTTATAACAACACAAGTTTACTTTGTCTGTCTGTCGATCTGTCTGTCGGCCTGTCTGTTTGTTCAGGCTAGTCTCCAAAACAGCTGGACCGATTTTGACGGGACTTTTACTAGCAGATAGCTGATATTATAAGGAGTAACTAACTACTACTTTTATAGTAGAAAAAAGATTGCGGATCCGTGCAAAAAACTTAAAACAATAGCCTAGGAAGTCATATTTTTATAATCATTTTACGCGGACGCACGTTGACGCTTGTTTTATCTTTCATAAGAGGAGTCCTCTCCTGCGATTCCACCAAAGATGTGCAAGGATAGTGCTGTGATTGATGTGCATAAAAGTATCCAATCACACAGCACAGCTTGCTTAGCTGAAGCTGTGAAAAAGAAGCCATGCTATTGGTTAGTTCCACACACATCCCTCGCAACGCAAGCTCGGACATCTCTGGTGGAAGGAAACGTAGCCTTTAGAACCCTCTTACATTTCTGCGTTATGCTCATTTTGCAATTTATCTAAAATCTAACGAAAATGTATTCTGTTATTATAAAAGTATAGAATATTTGTGAGATGATAAAAAAATTTGATGGCCTATTCAGTAGAATCTACAAATTAGAGGTCCCAAATCAGGTGTCCGTGAGTTTTTACCTAGACATGCATCGGGAGCATGATTATTACCAAATAAATAGATAAGTTATCTAAAATTTGTTTTACTCCTAGTAACCATAATGGGTGTAAAAGTACCGTTAACGAAACCAAAGGTAGTTTTGTTCTCCCCGCCATTGCGATCATTTTTTCTAGACCATACCTAGGAACCTTCCAGTTCCGGAGATATTGGCAGTCAAAGTTCATACTTTTTCACAAGTTCTTTTTTTAATACATGTATTTTTTTTATCATGTCATTTCAATTTTAAAATGTTTGTACACAGAACATGCTGTTCTACTATGAGTCGGAGAACAACACGCGTCCGACAGGCGTGCTCATGCTGGAGGGCTCGTACTGCGAGCGACTCAGCAAGGCGCCCATGGAGAGGAACGCTTCGGTAAGTCTTATAGACGTACTGTGAGAACAACACGCGTCCGACAGGCGTGCTCATGCTGGAGGGCTCGTACTGCGAGCGACTCAGCAAGGCGCCCATGGAGAGGAACGCTTCGGTAAGTCTTATAGACGTACTGTGAGAACAACATGCGTCTGACAGGTGTGCTCATGCTGCATGCTGTAAGGCTCGAGAGTAGAGGCAACGACTTCAGCCAAAAGAAGACACAGTCTCAAATCCTTTGTACGCTTTAATTGTCGGATATGACAGCTAAGAAGACTAGGCATGGTGAAAACATATCTACACCAGGAAAGCGCACCTCAATATGCACATGCAGAACGTTTGATAATTAACCAAACCGCTCAACGCGTGTTTCGATCCTGCAAGAGAGAATGAGAGCCAAAAAATTAAGGTTTAAAATGAGGAGTACTGCTTGCGCAGTGCTGCTGATTATGCAGCCAGTATCAAAACCAAGTAAACTTTACCAACTGGCCCACCATTTACCTGGTAACAATAAGCTCACTGACTGTACCCTTTTGTTCCTAGTTCTGCTTCATCATCTCGTACCGCCGTGAAAGCCAGCGCCAGTACGAACTGCGAGCGGCCTCCGAGGTAGACTGCATACACTGGGTCGACGCCATCAGGGAAGCTAGGTACTGTGGACAAATTTATTTCCGGACAATGTTTTTTTTTGGTTGAACAGGCCAATGTGCTACATTAAAGCCAAAAGCTTCGAAAATGAACTTCGAATACGACACGCTTTGAAAGGTTAGCCACTCGTCTAGGCCCTCTGGCTCTGACAGTGACCACGACCTGAACGTACTTAGATAAAGGCAAAGAGTAAAATACTTTATCTGCCTGTTGTTTAACTACTCTTTTCATATCGGGAGGCAATTTATTTGTGCAGAAGAATACTTTAAAATATTTCCGGAAATCTTTGGCGGTTTTCAAACATTACTATGATGTTGCTATATCAACGACCTGATCTAACTCTAGAAGATACGATCAAGTATAAAAAAACCTTATAACACATTACTAGTAGATGATCGTAGACTTATATTTTCATCATCCCAAGTTTCCTTACTACATTTATTACTTACGTTTCCCACTCGATAAAGAAATCTTTTATCTAAACACAAATCTCGTAGAAGATGGCGGGACAAGTTAGACAGAACTAACGACCATAGGCCAAAATTAGCCCTGAATAAAAAATAAACTAACTTATAGAAACAATCATCATTCTCTTGACTTTGTCCCAATTCACGACACGATTGGCGCAGTGGTCAAGCGATTGACTGCTGCGCTGCATGTCGCGGGTTCGATTCCCGTACGGAACAAATGTTTGTATGACCTACAAGTAGTTGTTCCGGGTCTGGGTGTTTTTCTATCTATAATATGTATGTTTTTACAAAAAAAAAATCTATATATGTAGTTTATCAGCCATCTAGTTACCATAACACAAGCATTAGGTTGCTTAGCTTGGGACTAGATGGTGCTGTGTGAAATGTCCAGGGATATTTATTTATTTAATTCAGTTAAGGTCGGAGCAGCATGTCTTCTTCTTCCATACTTCTCTATTACTCGTCATCTCATCAGACACCTCCTTTCGTGCCATATCATCCTTCACACAGTCCATCCATAGTTTCTTTGGTCTTCCTCTACTCTTATCCCCATCCACAGTCAAACTCAAAACTTTCCTCACGAAATTTTCCTCATTCCTCCGCATAACATGCATACCACGACAACCGATTACCACACAACTTTTCAAATCGACTAATAGAAATAAATATGCTTTATTTATAACGGAAAAAACTGGAAGCCACGGAATCCTTTGCCCAGCATTTAGGCATATAGTATTTATAAAGATATACTAAAAGTAAATACTAAATATTGAACGTTTTGTACGACGCCAAGGCACGCAAACCCATCATTTGTGTCATCCATGATAATCAACCCGTCATATGTGGCCTTGGAGCGAAAAGAATTGATTTTAAGTATTTTAGTACGTTATGTCATGACATGTGTACTATATCGTGGTTTGTTGCCGCCGGCGTCAGGTCGTGCGCTAAAATAGACTCCACGTGTAATGTGTGCCCTGGGTCAGCCCTTCTACCACATTGGTAGAGAGAAAAAGCTTTATAGGCATACTAGCTTATGCCTGCGGTTACGCCCGCGTGGAGTTTCGTAATTGTACCTCAGGATTACGATCGGGATAAAAAGTACTCTATGTGTTAATCCAATCCAGGTTACTGTGTGCCAGGGCTGCGGGACTGTTCGAAAGAGATACCGCGGCCCTGGAACATAAAGGGCGAAAGAAGGAACATGGGTGGTATTTAGCCAGTAAGAGTCTGACACTCCCTTCCGCTCCGCCCAGAGCGGAGGGGGTCATTTGATGATTTCCCACCCACCAAAAAAAAAAAAAAAGGTTACTGTGTGCCTTCATCGAAATCTCTACAGAAGATTTTGCGTGAAAGAGCTACAAGCATCCATCCATCTATCGATTCTCAAAAACTTTTACATTTTATAGTACTAAGAAGAATATAAAATCCTTCAAAAGTAATGAAACACGATAAAAGACAACATAATCATTATCATGCCTCTAATCCCCGAAAAGTTAGGCAGAGATGTTCCTAATAGTACACCCACATTTCGCCAGATAAAACACATAAGCCCAAAAGAGCTCTGCTCAGCATAAATTTCGATGGTAGCACTATATAAATTCTACCATTTGATGCTGATTATGAGCCGCAGCCCACGAGTGCCATACACTTACCTTGTTGAATGCATAATAATTCTTGCCGGTATAAAAAACGAAAAAGGTCGTAAAAAACCGTACGTTCGTACTAAATGTTTTGTAAATGTCTCCCTATACAACCCGCCGATGTGGGTGTTACAAATATATTTACTGCAAGTCCTGTTTCCACTTCTTTACATTTCCTCCAAGTTTTTAACGGAATACGAGTGTTTCAATCAAAATCCAATTTAGATTCAAAATACACGAAACATCCATTCAGTTGCTACAACTCCATTATTGTTAAAATTCAATTGAAAGTTCAAAAACACGGCTCTTCAAACAGTACTGCCGGTAACCATAGATACCATGGGATTAAGGCCACGGTGACCCTGACCCGCTCCCGGGGTCCGGGGACCGTGGCACCGAGGGTTAAAATTTATTTTTAAATAACCTGTTACAATTTTATTAACGCACCTTTTATACCTGGTAAGCTCATTATAGGGTTATTAAAGCAATGGAGCTTGGGAATAAGGTTACATGGAAGATTTTCAGGGTCTTTTACGATTATGTGTGAGGTCATGAGAAGACTTTACATGTCCTTATAAGTGGAAGTGTTTGCTCTATGCTGCATGCATGCATGTTCTACTGGTATCCAGCTGCATACGGTTAGACTGGAAGCTGACCTAATGTAGCTGGGATAATGCTAGGCAGGTGATGACAAGGCTCTTATCCCGTACCGTGTCTCTGCCAATACCGAAAAAAAGTCCTTTCAAGGTTCAATCAAACCTGTATGATTTGCGGACCGGCTGCGGACATTGAACACAGGGTATAAACGGACTCTTCAGGAAGCTGTTAACCAAGGATTCTGTAAATCAAACTAAGTAACCCTACGCAAAAAATTATTGCTGGGAAGCGACTTTTATTTTTGGATGAAAAATCACGTTTTACAGTTAAAATCAATTCTTTCAACAATTAGATACTTGCACCTCCTGCCTTGCCGGTCTAGCGACTGCTGAGCATAAGGTCCTGGGTTTCGATTCCCGGGTCGGGCAAAGTGTTATTGTGTTTTTCTATCAGGAATTTCTCGGCAGGAGCCACGGAGTCTGGATCTGTGCCCAAGATTGATAGCAATAGGCTCGCCCCCTATAACTTGGGAGTCAAACATAACTGGCGAAATTATAGGTACTATTAGGAACACCTCTACCTAACCTTTAAGGAATTAAAGGAGTGATGTTATGATGTAGATACTTACTCGTATACCTTGGTTCACAGAAAATATACCAAAAGCACCAGTTATATACTAAAAGCTCCAATATATCCAATAAACGATCAATTCTTGGACAAAGGAGCTTCGTCTATCAAAAGCTCTTTGTCGCAACGTATGCTGCAGTACTGAAGCAAGCAAGCTACTCTAGTTAATTGACGCTTTATTTCGTGTTCACAATGGCTTCTGTCGGGACGGCTCGAGCTAAATCCTGCAAAGCCTAAAGTCTATTCAGGCTCTATTTCCAATTGATGTTATTTCAACTTAAATGAATATCAAATCTATGCTAATGTAAATCAAGTAGGTACATTTCTGAATTACTAGTTGTTAATATTGAAAATGTCATCAGAATGTTTGAAACCGAACTTTAGCTGTTAGTATTCAAGTTGTTCTTTTCTGAAAACACATTTGTTTACATGTTTGGAAGCTAAATCACAAACGCAGTATAATGCTCTATTAAGTAAAGTGCATGTACCTACTGTGTTGTTGGTCAGTCTATGGGAAACGCGGGAGACCACATCCCTCAAGCTATGGTAAGTTAAAGTATTTGGTGCGTAAATTCTGTACTGCACTGTCGAATAATTGTGACCACAATTCGGAATCTCGGTTTGTCGAAAATTATTGATTGATGTGTGATTTTAATGTTAGTTTATTATAGAAGTAGCTGTGCCCGCGGCTTCGGTCACGTAAGCGCATATTCTTTTGGTATTGTCAGGGAACATAACATGGGAACATAAAGTCGTAGTATATTTTTAGCATCCTCTACAAATACTAATAAACTTATAGAATGAGGAAATTTGCTACTTACTTAAAGTAGCTTATGGCCAGCAGTAGCTTAATTAGCAACAAAAATCCCACAAGTTCGAGTTTGACAGGCGCCTCGAGGTTTCCGTATAAACTTGTGTGTTGACTCTGAAGTTCATAAGCTCATAAGAAAAGATAAACTTTATTGAACAACAAATTTAATTTTACAGTTAAAAGAATACTCTCCCATACATCGATATCCCTACGTCACATTCAATTCACCAACTGCAAATGTTAATAATCGAAAAAATATGTTTTTCCTTAACTTGCGTTTTCTCATGATTCGGAGTCGGTTCAATATCAATTCCCTGTAGATTTTGATTTACTTGCGAATGAGCAATAAATAGCCATATTTTTTATTGCGTTATGAAGCTTTATTTTCTACAGTTCCTTAGTATTTGATATTTATTTAAAAACCACAAAATGATTAAGGCGTTCCTTTTACAACGAAGGTGAACACTCATGAAGGATTTCTGAAAATTCACCATCTATGGTGAAGCGGGATGAAAGTTTGTGAGGAAGTTCATGACATGACCTAACAAGGTTAATTAACTTCAAGGCGTTTGTGGTGCGCATACCAACATGCTTACTATGGTGATGGATGAAACTTTTTGGCCACATGATGTGACAAATGCCACCGGAACACACAAAGGCTTATGAGCAAGTAAAGTGATAAACATAATTTTAAGTTTTATTTAGGGAGCAAGCAGAAAATAAATGGTTTTATTATTTTTATTAATAATTAAGGGGCACTACTTCATTTTTATCGATAAAAATAAATAATGCAACACCTGGAATTTACTTAGAATCTGGTAAACCTGGCAACCCTGTTAACTTCGAACGCTCCGTTTAATAATGTCTTGTTCTGAGAACTACCGACCTGTGTGCATACTGTCTCGAAGTTCCTCCACAAACCAGTGCAGATATACTAAGCATACCTAGACAAACCCGTGGCCACGGCCTGCAAACTCAAGCGACACGCGTCTTGTGACCACGACCGCGCACAAAACAAATAAAATAAATTGTTTAGAAAGGAGGTGTGTGCTCGAAATTAGCATGTCACGAATAATCGCAACGTGCCAAAAGGCGCGCGTGTGTCTCGCAAGTGGCATCGCTGGAGGTCGTAAAAGGTGCCTTGGGTTTTTTTTATACTAAATAGGTTTGCGTTTGGTCGCAACTCTGATGTGAAGCGATGACGCGGCCTAGGGTGGAGCACGCTCGCCTAGAAGAAACCGATTCACTCGAACAGATTATAATGATCGGAAAACGAAAAAAAAGAAAAGCCGCCAGTGATTGCCACAGACTGGTGATTTACTACTACTCACCGTTACAAGCCAGGCTTACTTACACAAATGAATGCATTACTCTGTTAGGGCGCAGCAAACTAACTTAAGACTAGAATATCTAAAGAACAGTATCATTTCTAGGCAACGTGGCTCTAGGACCGTACGGTCACGCGCGCCTCAAAGAGATGTCAGCAAACAGGATGGGCCCGCAAGGGCCGATGCCTGCCAGGGCTGGGGGACTGTTCGAAAGAGATACCGCGGCCCTGGAATACAAAGGGCAAAAGAAGGAACATGGATGGTTTTTAGTCAGTAAAAGTCTGACACTACCTTCCGCTCCACCCAGAGCGGGAGGAGTCATTTGATGATTTCCCATTCCCGTGATTCAAGGGCTGGCTTTTTTTAACTTGGCCAGAGGCTTAGTGTTGCCATACAACGTGGCAACGCCGCCATTCTCTTGGGGACATTGCCAGTTGACAGCGTTGAGGAGAAGTTTTTAGACGCCATTTTTTAAGTTTATTTTTAAGTTAGTTACTTTAGGTTATTTTAATTTATAAATGTATATAATATTGTCTACAAAAAAATTGATTCAAGAGGCAACGTGGTTCATTGTGGACGCTGATACCTATACAATGCGTAACATAAGTCATCACGTACCTACGTTGCGTTTTATCTCGATGTCCATCTCCACGATCTCCACGCTCCTATCTATAGAAATTAAAATCAATTGCTGCATGTACGAGTACCTACTTATGTGGTCACTTGAGAACGGTTCGACTCATTAGGTGTTTTTAGGGTTCCGTACCTCAAAAGGATAAAACGAAACCCTTAAAGAATCACTTTATTGTCCGTCTGTCTGTCAAGACCCTTTATCTCGGGAACGCGTGGAGGTATCGAGTTGAAATAAAAACCAAATAGTCAGTCCCTTGAAGCTGTGAAAAAATCAAACTTCTAAGTTAACGTAAAAAAAAGATACAGTCGTTTATACCGCAAAAAACGGACACTCTCAAGGGAATCAAAATTTATAGGGTAGGTACCTACTTGCCGTTGACCTGAACAAATCATGAAATTTGGCAAGAAGCAATAGCTTACTTAAAGCACATGTAAAGGATAAAATCAGATAACCGTAAATATGTAGTTTAATAAAAAAATACCTACAAGTTTACGCGGAGCCCTCGGTGCGCGAGTCCAACTTGCACTTGGCATAAAATTTTATAGATATTTAGTTTAAAACTCACAATGCAATGGCGGATCAAAATGCTCACAAAAAATTCCACACAAGACGCGCTTGAAAAAGTATCCAATGACTTTCAAAGCGCTTTTATTCGTAAACTCGATGTACGAACAACAAACAAAAAGCGCTTACACAAACTGACCTTTTCCGATTGGCGCTGTGTATTGTTTGAGCATTCTCTTTGTGATTCGATCGTCGAGTGAACAATCCTTGTTTTATGATGAAACTAGACATTCAATGAGGGCTATTGAATGTCTAGTTTAGTACTGGGTAATATGATACACCGTGGTAAGACTGGTTGTCAGACTTTCGGGCCACTGACTACCTGTAACGACTGTCAAAGATCTACAAATGCTTTCCGAGGCACGGAGGAAACTCGGTATGTAATGGGTAGTCACCCATCCACGGATCAACCTAGGAAAGCGCGGCTTAACCTAAAGGTCGACCCGAGCGGTTGTTACTAACTAGCCACGTGCTTCACAAGTTTCAATAAACTGCTGATCAGAGTAAAATAAATAACTTGTATTAATACATAAACTCAGCTTTCCCGGCTTTTCCCATGACGACAGACACTACAGAACGCCTCGTGCTACAAAACAAAACTTTAGATTTGTTCTGTACCTATTCTAACGTGAACAATCAAATAATATGAACAAAGTTTTAAATATATTACGCTACACTATACTTGCTGAGGTCGGTGCGTGGATGGGTGATCATCCAGTACACAATCGAGACATCATGAAGGGATTAGGATGGCACAGTAGATCTTTGACAGTTGTTCTGAGTGACAATCCCGAAAATCTGACAACCAGTCTTACCGAGGGGTATCGTAATACCCAGATCAGTGAATGTGAGCTATGGAGATCAGAGGGGCAATCGCTCTATGTAAAATACTGGTAGGTCAATCATCTGCCTCAACATTGCTTGGAAAAACTAGATAGTAAATCATGATGTGCGTACATATTGCAAAATCTTGGTCAAGTTCACCTTCGTACTGCTGGGGTATTGTTTTGTACCGTGAATTAACATTATTTCACAGTCTTTTACAGAGCAGACCGTGCAATAATAATAACTAAGGCTTGCTACATAAACAAGGATTAGCGCCGGCCCTGACCTGCGCTCGCCTCGCAAAGTAATGCAGTTGTTGTGGTGGTATATAGTAAATTAATGGTGCTACCTGGAGCTGGAGCTGCATGATGAATAACGTGAAAAGACAAACCTGGTTTAATTGGTTTGATAACGAGTCCATGTTTATACATCACACTGGAAATGCCTGATCACTCAGCTCCTGATTTTATAGATACGTATCATTACTACGTAATCTTCACTCGTGTTCCAAGTCCAAAAAAACATTACAAAAACATAGTGTAAGTTTAAACAATTTCTTAGTTAAAAAATAATGAGATTCACGGAGTTCATTTTCAAAACTTGTTGCTACCATGATCAGTGTTAACATTTTTCCATGCTGCGCGTTTCATTATTTTACAACAACCAGTTTGGCAAAAAATTTTTACACTAAAAACAATCGAAACTATCCGAAAAAAATAGTATTACAAAAACACGCCGCCCGTCACAAAATGTACAGTGCCTCCCGGCCATGAAATCAATCGGCAGCGCCATTTCTCATCGTAGGCATTTTGCACTTTGACATTGTATCTGTAGATATTTTGAACCATTAGGGTAAGTCAGCCGTCAGGTACCCTCATGATCACTGACTGGTTTAGAAGATTTATTTTATAAAATGATATTTAGGTTAAACGTGATTTTGCCAAAAGAATCAAAATATTAAACGAAAATTTAAAAATGATTAAAAATATCATGTGAAACATTTGTAAAGCGAAGCGTGGTCGGAATGAATGCTTGTAAAGCGAGTGTTTATAAAATAAAACATTTGCGGAATAAGTTGTTTGTGAAATAAATAGTATATGAAACGTTGTAGAGTAAGATCCCAGAGCAATCAGACATAACTTATTTTCACACGGATGAAACCTGAAGTTTTCAGTAGCGTCTCGTGTGCCTTTATTCTCTGTGTCGCTGGCACGACAGTATTCAGTGGGTAGGATAGGAAGTTCAGCAAACGTCTCTTCAAATAGCCAAACCTCGAAATTTAACCCCACCAACTCTGGGAAATTACTGAGGAAATAAAGGTGCACTTGTCCATTTAAGAAATACTAGCGTTAGTGTTATGTCTTACTTGAACGCAGTACCTAGTGTATATCTTTTACACTATAATAACTACATCTTATGCATATGCTTGACAGCCGGCGATGCCTGAATATTACATTCGCTGGTTAACCACACCGACAAGATGTCAGACAGATTACACTAAACTAATGTGGTTAGGTTATGTTAGCTAAAGATTTCACATGTTATTTGGTCGGTTGTACAGACAACTGTTTGGACGTTCGTGGTAGTGCTGGTTTGATGTAATGTATTCTTTATCATTGTAGGCGACTTTTAGTTTTGAGTTTCCTGATATTTCGGCACTGTTGCACACGCGATCACGGATAAACTAGAGTTCGTGTTTATGAACAGACAATAAAATTACGCGCTCGGTACCACTGTCACTCACTAATAGTCACATCTCGATTCTCTTAGTACACGAACTTAAAACAAAACAAAAACAAACAAAAAACAAAACAAACACAAAAACAAACACAAACAAACAAAAACACACAAACAAAAAAAAAAACAAAACACACAAACATCAAAACAAAGTAAACATACAAACACAAACAACAAAAAGAATGTTATGAAAAAAAAAATGTTAGTAAACAGCGAATATCCCGTTTTAAGTGTTAATGATGGTTTTAGTCGCCATGTCAGTTTAAAAACTTACATTGTGTTAATTGTTAATGTTAGACAGTAAAAATTAAAGAACATGTACAAAACATAACATCACACAATTTACCTTGTCATGATAATCTCTAAAAAGGGTTAATCAGTTGCGTTGCTAAATAATGCACCCACATTTCGTTCATATTAATTCAGTTTTTAAGTCCTCTATTAGTACAGGACTTAAATTATGGGTCAGGCTATCCTAGCTGAAATTATGAAAACTAGCTAATTGCCGCGGCTTCGCCCGGGTGAAGTTCGGTAACTGTCCTACGGGATCATACCACCGGGATAAAAAGTGAGGGATAAAATTCTATATGTTAATCCAGGTTATGAACTATCTATGTGCCAAATTTCATCCCAATCCGTTCAGTAGTTTTTGCGTCAAACGGTAACAAACATCCATCCATTCATCCTCACAAACTTTCGAATTTAAGTGTTATAAAATAATTAGTAAGATTAGCGTCGTTTATCCATTTATTTATCTAATGTGGGGAATACTGTGATCTACTACCTCGCTACAGTATAATAACTACGGTCCCAAGCATGTGCCTGTGAGCTTGCCATGCCTGAATATTACATTTGCTGGCTAACCGCAGTGACACGATGTTAGACAGACGGAAACTTATGTCATACATTGTACATGTTGTGTGGTCGCAAGACACGTTGTACACAAGTGTCTCGACGTAAGATTAATCAATTGAGGAAGACGATTAGGTCGATTTGTATCTGTGGAATCTGTTTAAGAGGGAGGCGAGAAAGTAACTTTTTAGGGTTCCGTACCCAAAGGTTAAAACGGGAGCCTATTACTGAGACTACGCTGTCTGTCTGTCTGTCCGTCTGTCACCAGGCTGTATCTCATGAAACGTAATAGTTAGACAGTTGAAATTTTCACAGATGACGTATTTCTGTTGCCGGTATAAGAAAAAAATACTAAAAACAGAATAAAAAATATTTAAGTGGCTCCCATACAACAGTCATGATTTTTTTGGTCGTTTTTTTAGATAATGGTACTGAACCCTTCGTGCGCGAGTCCGACTCGCACTTAGCCGGTTTTTTTCATGGGATATGAAAGGCTAAGAGATAGTTACGATAGAAGCATGATATTGCCAATGAAGTTGTACGTGTTATGCAGTGGAAATTAACAAATGTACAAAAACATAATATCGCACATCGGGCCAGGCAATGGCGTACTTTAATGCTACACCTACATTTCGCCAGTTATATTTATATTTAACTAGTGGCCTACTGCCATCAAGTAGCCACAAATCCTGACACTGAGCTGAAGTTAAGGAGTCTTCTTGAAAGATTAGCTTCGCCATAACAATTATTTACTTATGAGCTTTCCTGTTATATGGGAGCAAAAGCAAATACCCTCGTGTAACACAACTACTACCCTCTTTACGACCCCTTTTATTTACACCTGTCCACACACCCTGTTTGTGTCTACAGGGTAACTATTAGCAGTTTAATCGGATGTCAAACTTTTCACACTTCATCAGTTACGGTCCCTTTGGGTACATAGGTACTTTACCTACCGCTTGAAACCGTTAATATGGAAACACTTGTGTATTGTGTGATAGAAGCACATAAACCCAAAGCTTTTAGGGCTGTAGAGCCTGCAGACGAGGGACTTTCGACTGCGGAGGACAAAAATCCCCGAAAAATAACTGATGAAATATGGATGATCTTTAGATACTTACCTCTACTTAGCCCTTCAAGGAATACCGACGTGGTATGATGTTTTAATAATATACAGGGTTATTTTTAAAACACCAGTAACCTCTTAAGAGGTCATTGTACTCATCATTATGAACAACTTTTACTATGGGACCAAACCTGAAATCGCGAAAAAAAAATCAGCTGTTCCCTACATTTATGATCGATTAACTCGTCAAAATGTAGGGAACAGCTGTATGTTTTTCAGGAAAAAAAATAACTTTGTTGTTGCGTCTAAACATAGGATATAATCAAAGAAAAGATGGATAGACTGTGTGAGGAATGATATGGCACGAAAAGAGGTGTCTGATGAGATGACGAGTTATAGAGAAGTATGGAAGAAGAAGACATGCTGCGCCGACCTCAAATGAATTGGGACAAGGGCAAGAGAATGGTGATGATAATGATAATAATCATAATTTTTTAATAATCATAAATTAATTATTTATATCGACATCAAGAATATAGACTCTAGTTCACAAATGCAAACGTATGCGTCACGTGTGTTGTGAGAAACACGAGAGAAAACAAGTAAAAGAAAATGCTTAAAGCGAACCACGTGTCACAGCGACACAAAAGAACAAAGATGTGACACACGCGCCCGTCGCTTGACACAAGTTGCAACTTTTGTCACTCCGTTCTCGACCTCAAGCGATGCGTCTTTCATTATTAGGGTTCCGTACCCAAAGGGTAAAACGGGACCCTATTACTAAGACTTCGCTGTCTGTCTGTCTGTCTGTCTCCAGGCTGTATCTCATAAACCGTGATATCTAGAAAGCTGAAATTTTCACATATGATGTATTACTATTGCCGCTATAACAACAAATACTAAAAATAAAAAAAAATAAAAAAAAATTAAGGGGGGCTCCCATACAACAGAGATATGATTTTTTTGCCGTTTTTATAGATAATGGTACGGAACCCTTCGTGCGCGAGTCCGACTCGCACTTGGCCGGTTTTTTCTGCAAGCGTGGTCGCGACACGCGTCTCGCTTGAGATTTTAGGTCGTGGCCAAGCCATGACGTCGTAAACGGGATATTACATAATATTTACTCTGTAAACTATGGCTACTCTGTGCAGCGGACAAACACTGCGAGCAGAGTTTTACTCTGTTTTGTTTTATTGCTCTGTTTCCATTGCATAAATTGGAAGCAAATTGGTTTTCCTTTTTCATTGTTTTATTTTCAATCTATGGGTATGAGAGTATTTCCAGTTATTTGATTAAAAAACAGTTATTAATATTCATCAGTATAAGCAATAATGGATCGTTTGATCTCAGTCAGTATTAGTTTCATTTCCAGCAAAATAAATAATAACAAACTAAAAGCTTTCTCGATTAAATTGCCCTATTTTAATACACTTCTATTACATAAAAAGGTTTAATATCTACAAAATCGTTACTATTCGTATATAAGGTGTAAACGGACCCTTCACTAAGCCGTTAACCAAGCATTCTGTACATCAAACTAAGTAACTCTGTGAAAAAATTATTGCTGGTTAACAACTTTTTGTTTGGGGGTGAAAAATCACGTTTTACGGTAAGACTCTATGTAACGCACTGAAAACATTGTGTTGGTGAATGTATTGTATACTACGTGCGTCGTGGTCTCGTGGACATGTTTAAAGTAAAGTTACAATTTGAAAAATAAAACACTTGTAAAAAGTTGGAACTTTGAACCTCAATATCTCCGTAACTAGAAGGTTCCCAGGTATGGTCTAGAACAACAAAATGATCGCAATGACGGGTAGAACAAGTGCCTTTCGGCTTCATTAAAGGTCTTTTTACACCCTTCATACTAAGAATCGATTTATGCGAGAGTTTTCTACGTTATTCATATAAATCATGTCACCGAACATTTCAACCAAAAATCTACTTATAAATAAGCATGACGTTGCCAACGACGCTATAACATGATAGATGAGTATATATTCAACAGTTAATTAATCTACAATATTCAACAGTTGTGAGTCTGTAGTTTTGCACTGTAACCACAGCTTCGTGGAGAGAATAATGTTGCGTTATGCAAACTGCATGAGCATTGAAAATTGCATTTACAATAACAACTTGGTTTACCTACGACAACATTCTTTACATACCTGTAGCACAAAGCAGAGGCGTACACTGCATTCAGGAATATTAGATAACTTATAACTACACACACACACACACACATTACATTTGCTTTGCACGAGATTTCTTTTTATAACGAAAATGAGCACTAAAGAATTATGTTTTGTAAAGTCATCCCCGATAGGAGTTAAATAGGGGAAGACCATTTGTATGGAAGTTCATATTTTTACAACTTACTATCATTACAGGTATTCTTAAACTCATTCGATAGTGTGGCTATCAATGTGATTGAAACTTCCATCTAGCACATGGCTTGTTATTTAGTAAGAACATTAAATTTTGTACATCTCGTTTAAAAACGAATCTTCATCCTTTCCTGGTCATCTAAAGCTCCCGTCGAGGAAACCAGGGTAATAATGATCAGAGAATCATATATTGATTTTACTATGTTTTGAAGATCATCCGTATTTTTATATTGTGTGCAGCTTCTCTTTGATATCTCCGTATTCGATCCTGCGAGGAAGACACTTTTACAAGCAATATCTTTAGTAGCAACTCGCGAAAGTGGGTGTGATAAAAACATTTCTGCCTAACACTTGATGATTACAAGCGTTATATTGCCAACATTAAAGTAAACACAGCATGAAAGTATAAAATAATTAAATCAATAAGCAGAAATCAGAAAACATCGAAGCTTCAAGACAGTTGTGGAGGGCACGTCCTACATCGGCGCCCTTGACCCACAGGGCGCAGTTACTGGCATGAGCAACCCAGATACAGCCAGCGTTGGTAGATTGGGGTGGTTTTTCCCTTTTTGGGGAAAAATATCGTTCTTACGGAAAATATAACTGCAAAAAAAATTGGGAAACATTTCCCCAAGTAGGTATATCAAACTGTAAAACTTAGGAAATCAAGAAATATATTTTACAGACTACAAAATCGGTACCTAACGTAGGCAGACACAAGTTGGGGTGGTATGCAGTGTGAGTGTGCTATGTGATCCGTCCATTTTGTGAATAAACCTAATTTAAAATCTCTTCATAAAAAAAAATCCTGTTTGAAAAGTGAATGGAGAAACAATTGGCAAAACATTTCATTGGGGGAAAATATAGTACCTTGATCTGGCAACCCTGGATACAGGTAAGAGGCATGAGACAGGGATCCGTTTGTCTCTGGCCACTCGTTTCGCCAAATATGGCATTAATTAGTTATTGATTTTGTGCTCCCGTGTGCGAGATATGTGCAGTTAGGTAGGTATTGTACTTTGTATCCTACTAATATTATAAATGTGAAAGTTTGTGAGAATGGATGTGTGGATGTGTGGATGTTTGTTACTCTTTCACGCATAAACGGTAGGACCGATTTGGTTGAAATTTGGTATGTAGATAGGTTATACCCTGGATTAACATATAGCCTGTTTTTTATCAACACACCACGCGGGCGAAGCCGCGGGCGGAAGCTAGTGTTCTATAAAGCGGAAAATTTGGGCTTAAGGATGTTTGTGACAGTTGTGTTTAATATCTCGCCTGTAATCACCAAAGGGTAAGGCAGACGTGTAGGCTATACTACTCCCACCCACATTGTATGATGTAGGTCATGTAGGTAACAGAGGTTGATCAGGGTAGTAGGAAGAAGTGTATATTTTAGGTATTGTTAATGTTTTTTTCTGTTCTTTTTTCTTTTTTCATCATGCGTTTGAGGCATGCCTCAGATGTTTACTATTTTGGTCTATACATACGAATTACATAGATTTGTCACGATTCTCCAAATGAATCAACACTAATATTATAAAGAGGAAAGATTTGTATGTTTGTACTTTGTAACGAATAAACTCAAAAACTACTGGACCGATTTCAAAAAAGATTCCACCATTAGAATACTACATTATCTTTGAGTATTATCTAAGGCTATTTTAAATTTAAAAACCGGCCAAATGCAAGTCGGACTCACGTACGAAGGGTTTCGTACCATTATCTATAAAAACAGCAAAAAAATCATGTCTGTTGTATGGGAGCCTTCTACTGATAGATGTTTACGGCTAAAATACGTGCGAAATATTTATCTTGTACCTGAATTTTTACCTATATTTGTTTAATAGTGATTATGCAGTGTCGTTTTAGCGAATGTGAGTACCAATACAAACCATCTCTGGTTTAAAGTTACAAAACAAACATGAACCTGTATTAAAACTACATGTTTAAATAAATAAAAATAAAACTTTTTGGGGCACTGACTGCCAGTAGCGACGTCAAAGATCTAGAAATGACAGCCGGGACCAACGGCTAAACGTGCTTTCTGAGGCACGGAGGAAACTCGGTATGTAATGGGTGGTCACCCATCCGCAGACCAACCTAGGCAAGCACGACTTAACCTAAAGATCGATCTGAGCGGCTGTTGTTATTTTGCCACGAGCCTTCTTTAATAAGGGTATAAAAAGGTTACTTTTGGTCTCTGATGACCTTGACTAGTGGCAATTGCTTTCAAAGTATTTCGTGTTTCTAAAACAATATTTAACAAGCTTGACTTTGGCTTTTCGGGAACTCGAAGTCAAAGCTCAATCAAAGTAACAAATAAAATTCGAGCTTATGTCAGTCAATCAATGTCAATGTTTCTATATTAATGAATTTAATTTAACATCTAAAACTGTAAGCATTTAAATCTTACATTTCTACTTACCCCCGCAACAGCCACCTAAAGCCTTCCAAGTTTGTACAAGCTTATTTACCGTGTGGCCTTTTCATAAAATTTTAATTTTATCATCGACTCGCAAACCTCGCAGCCAAATAATACTGCGTAACTTTAATAATAAAAGCTACTGAATTATTCAGTCGTGTGCCGTAAGTTTGGGCGATACTGGCCCACCACCCTCCGCCATCTTGAAACTCGCTGAGAAGTCAAAGGCCTCCTAAATCTATTGCTTTTGTAGATAAAAGATGAATGATTAATATGTCATCCTCTCTTCATCCGGTCGAATAAAATATTGACACGGTATGTTACTTCCTGTGAATGAAATATTTCTGTATCATAGTGCGAGCTTTATGGACACGTGTGAGTTATAGTTACATGTTTTTATCAGCCATTCTTTATTTTGTGGCCATTCGCATTTTTTTAAATTAATAAATTATTTTATTATGTAGGTATTACATTGATTTTAATAGGTATGGCATAATGTTGATACTTTGCAGCGTAACAGAACATTTAGGACAAATTGTGGTTTATTAACGACTGCCTGTTTTCTTCAACTTAAAGCAACGCGTAAATTATTGCCTAATAAATGTGCTGTTGTATCTTTACCGATCGGTGCCGAAAATTAAAAATCTTACAATGGCCGTATTTAGACAGTGAAAACTGGCATACGAATAAAAAAAGGTTTAAGCATGACGATAAAAATATATACGCGTTGAATTTAGAACCTCCTCCTTTTGTTTCGTCAGTTAGAAATGATAGTTTACGAGTTAGCCATTAGAGTCTATTGTCAAACATTATGGTTAGTTTGGTTAACACCAACTGACATTATTGATAGATACATATAACGGTTAGTAGTTTGTGGTTGTTACGTAAAGTAATCGAACAGTAATCGATTCATAGTAATGTTGGTACAAACTGTTCACATTCACTTTTGAAGTATTTGTAGTCATTTCGATCCATTATTTTTTCAATACTTTCTTGTGGTGCGAACTGGTAAACATGTTATTCACACTGTATTATTCTAAAACCGATCTTTTAACTCCTGCCTCGTCCGGGGTCCCAAGTCAAACAAAGTGTTATTCCATTAGAAATTTCTCAGCAGCAGCCACGAAGTCTGGATTTGTGTCCAATCAATGGCAATAGGCTAACCCCCTATTACTTGGGTCATTAAAACAAATCTAGCGAAATGTGGATATACTTTTGGGTACCTACGCCCATGCCTAACCCTTCGCGCATTGCAGGCGTGATGTTATGTTACTCGTATGTTTATGTCCAGTATAAATTCTTACATAGCGTGTATCAGATTAAGAGGTTTTGTCTGTGATGTTTTGCCAACCTTTCAGACAAAGTTTAAATATTTGATGCACATAGTAAGCCACCGGCACCAAAGCCTACGGGGCTTTTTTGCCGGTGGCTTTGACTAGAATGAACTTTTTAGACTAGAATGTAGTGCAGGGCAATTTATAGCCTTAATGCAACTAGATAATTATGCTACCTATATACCTCCATTGGACACTTCAAAGCTGCTAACTAGTACATACTGAGTCTGTGTACTGACGAATGATGTGCAAGGCATACGCAACTTCTGTCTAAGTCTCAAATAAAAAATAAATAAAAAAACAAAATTCGTTCTTAAATAATAAGTTTTGTTGTGGTTTGCAGAAAACAGTTACCTTTATTTATAGGGTTCAAAACTCAGTTTAAGATACAAATGTATTCTACATACAAAGATATTCTTTGTGCATCATTTTTTACTTTTCCATCATCTTTTGGCTGATAAAATAACGTTTTGTCTAGTCCTATTTGGCGCCCAATTAGTCCCACTTTGGGCGCCATTAAGAACAAAATCGAACTTATCACACATAATTATTTGACTAATTCATTTAGGGAGAGGAAGACCAAGGAAACGATAGATGGATTGTGTGAGAAACGATATGTAAGGAAAAGGAGTAAATGATAGCGTGACAGTTAACAAATGAAAATTTAAGAAAAAACGTATTGCGTCGACCTTAAGCAACATGGAATAAGGGCAAGAAGATGATTATGATGATGATTAAAATCTAAGCTGTTAACATAGGGCACAGCATAGCTATAGTGAGCTAATTGGTTACTACTCCACCTCTTTCTTGTTAGTTAAGAAATACCTAGATTTCCTAGATTTATTAAAACATAGGTACTTAAATAATATTATCGATGCGATATACGTAACGTGTCATCTCATAAGCGGGCAAGCGTAGTAACTAGAGATATCGGTTGCCATGGAAACCGGGTCACGGCCACTTTGACATTTCTGATAACATAGACAAAGATTTTATTTTAAAATTTATTGATGGTCGATGGGGCGTAATTTAATTAGTGGCTGATATAATTAGGCACATGTTAACGTCATGATAACAACGTTAATTGGTCAAGTAGGGTTATTTATGACACCCCTAGTCCTATCATAGTTTTATTGGGTATCTGCTCTAAGCTCTCTCTGATACCATAACAGATAATACTATTTTAAGTGGTCAATCATAGTCGTAGAGTTATAATAGCGAAAAGGTATTTAAGAAAGATAGATACAGCTAAAACAAGAGTTAACTTAGTTTTGAGGAGAAGATAAAGATTTTGTTCCAAATGGCGCCCAGTGTGGGCCAGTTTGGCGCCCAACGTGGGGCCAATGGGCGCCAAGAGGCGCTAGACAGTGGCATTCTATCAGTGATAAAGATGATGGGAATGTTAAAAATGCATTAAATTGGCATTAGCTACCGAAATGCTTATTTCGATCCTGTTAGAAATCGTTGTAGGTAAATAAAACGCTATGCTAACGTTACGTATTGCCATTTGATTAGGCTCTCAGTGTGGAACAGGGCTATCATTAATCGTATTTGATAAAGATGATCATTTTATATTTTAACCCAACTTCATGCTTCTTTTCGTCAATACCGACTCAAAAGTTATCTAATGGATATCTATATGGTTTAGTAACTACCACCCGTTACACTTAATATTGTTCCTTAAAAACATATGTAAGTAGAGAAACAAAATATGTACCAAATAAATAACTGAAGCTGGGAAAACAAACACCATAACACAATGCTTTACAAACAATAGATTCTATAACAAAAAAAAAAACATTCCACAAACAATTACAATTGTGACCACGATAATAATTACGCAATTGCAATTAAAATTGTAATGGTCAATTTCACTAAAACGCAGAATTCTCTGTTAGAGGTAAAATTCCAACGTAACAATTAATTAACACGGTGCATAACTCCTGGCAATTTGCAACATTTTAATTAAAATATTTCATATCAAGTTTTCGATACGATAATTATCAATATAAACATAACGAAAATCAACAATTTAACATTATTCATCACTGATTTCGCTGGAAATTCAGAGTCGTTTTCAGTATATAATTTGTGTAACAACACATGTTAATCCTAACTTAATATTATAAATCCGAAAGTAAGTTTGTTTGTTACCTTTTGACGCCTGAACCACTGAACCGATCATTCTGAAATTTTACATGTATATACGTGGTCACGTGTGCAGAAACGGACATAGGGTACCTTTCATCCCGAAAAAAAGGACTGCGCCGAGGAAAACTAGAATAACGTTCTTATGATAATAGATGGCGCCACGTGTCTCTCGAATCATGCATGATTGAATTATATTATCACAAGCAGAGTACAACCCGAATTAATGGTCAGATTCCTAATTAACTCGAGCGAAGCATGCGGGCAAAAGCTAGTTAATATATAAAATGCATAATTTTGGTTAATTCACGCATATTAATAACGTAGCAATTTGTCACAAATGAGCAATTTCGCCTGAAACAAAATCCGGCCTGCGTCTATTGTTTCAAAAGCTCTCTGAATTAAAACCACAAAGAATAAACGGAAAGGGAACACAAAATGGAGAGTCAAAAAAGGTTTATAACATTACACTGTTTTAATTAGAGAAAATAATTGAAAATGTAATTTTATTCAGATTGAATATCTTTGGGTTTTTAACAAAAGAACACTCAAAGCCACTAAACTGACACCGTAAAATATTATTTATAAGTATACACATTCTGATTAATTAGTTATGTAACCTCGACAATAAGGATAATTCGGTTTTAAAATAAGTAAGTAATAACAACCACAATGGGCATTGTACAAGGCTGATTATGTCATCACTGGAAAAGATTCCTTTGGTCACTCAACGATTAAATACGTGAGTACTATACTGGCAGTTTGTGTTTTAATAGCATTCACACGAAGCTAAGGGCTCGTTCAGACACGCGAGAAACACGCGATAGCAAATCGTGCGGTTTGGAACCGCAAAAAGCGTATTTCACGATATTCCTTCTTGTGATGACGTCATTGAAGGTAAAACTGAGCTTAACCTCATTTCTTCAAAAATGTAAATGAATAGGGGGAGTATTTTTCATGTTAACGAGAAATAAATAATGAAAGACTTTATTCCTCGATTTTTTTTTGTAATTAGCACAATTTAAAAAAATGGACAATCCCTATTGTCGAAGCTGGGCAGTCAGCTGCGCTGCCATATTGCTAAGGTTAAAAAAAAACTTTAAATATTTTGTATGGATATTAAAAAGACGGATTGCCTATTCAGACACCCAATTATACCAAGATAGGCTGCCATTTCAAGCTACGGAGAAAATTATACAACGAGAGCATGATTTCTCCGAGGACTCAAAAATAAACGACAGGCGCTCCGCGTAGCAATCATGCGGAAAGTCGGATGATCCGCAGGAATGAGCTTTGTCCAAGTCCAAGTCAAAGTATTTATTTATATTAAAAAGGCATTTTTGAGTTTCAACGACAAGGAATAAGACTGAAATTACAATTATGGGCTTATAAATGGTGTAATAGCCTTTACCAACACCTTATGTGGTAATTTAGTGTCCAGGGCAAATAATATTAAACAATAAACAAAAAGTCCAGGAGATTACCTAGCCTCAACTTTATGTAGTTGATTTAGCTTTGCTATGACACGCATTATCCCAATCGAGACCACAGTTTCCTTATATTTTAATACAACAGCAACATAATATTATGTAAGTTCAAAATTTTGTTGGCATTCCACCTTGCATGCACAATGAAACGCTGCACGCAAAATATGCACTCACAGGTGTGATAATTACCTAAAATGTAACAAGCAACTCAAACCAATATTTACAGTACCTACAGGTTTTGTAAAATTCGAATTAAATGAAATAACATAACGTTTTATTGTAATTTAGATTTCCGCAAACAAAGGTCTGATTTCACAACTTTTTTTATACAGCCAAATATTCAACAATGCAGAACGAAATAAACGTAAAAGACGTAAAAACGAAAGGAAGCAGGCCTGTCATTTGAATGAAAGCATGCTACATTACAAGCCATCCGTCAACGAGATTGTCGTGGTGATTGCCCTGTGTGTTAATAAGGGGTGTTATACCTACTCTTGTTCGGTTACAGCGGCACATTTGATTCGGTAGTGTTTTGTTGAACAACACAGTTGGTTGAGTACGGCAATAGGCTCGGCCTATAACACATGAGAGGTGGGTAGGCGACATTGTTGCCATCGCGGGAATGTCCTGGATGAGGCTGGCACAAGAACGTGGAGCTTGGCACAAGCAAAGAAAAGCCTATGCCCAGCAGTGGTGAAGTCGGGCTGTGAATGATGACGATGATGTCACATGGGACTTAAACATAACTGGCGAACTGTGGGTGTCCTATCTCCTCAGAAATGTCGTGATGATGTGTTAAAAAATTCAAACCGAAGCAATTACAAAAAAAATATTCGGCTCTTACTGATCGGCAAACTCCGTTCGGCATCTACCATCGATGCGTCGTTTGGCGCAATCCGAGTTGAGCCGAGCCTTTTTTCCGAACGTATCCAATTTTGCCGCATCACATCACATCGCATCTTTTGGACGGCCCTGGTTTCTTTGCCGAACGGCTGTGCCGAATCATGCCGACGACCCGAGCCTGTGTGTAGCAGCCCTAACATAGCGACGTCCCCAGGGCCCTTTGTATTAAAGTTACGAACGTGATACGACACTTTCGAGTTATTATATGACCGTGTAATTGAGATAAAAAATGTAGGGGAGTATTTGGTTACAGTGAGCTTTATTTTTGTGTTTAAAAAAGCTTTTCACGGAAACATGCGTGGTAATGAAAATTGATTAGTAACACCAATGTATAAGGTGTAAACGGTCCTTCAAGAACCGTCGACCAAGCATTCTGTACATCAAACTAAGTAACTCTACGCAAAAATTATTGGACGGAAACGACTTTCTTTTTGGGAGAAAAATTACGGTTTTACGGTAGGACTCAATGTAACGCACTCCAAACATTGTGCCGGATGGAGGTACATATTAAAATTAAAGTTTAAAAAAACTTCGACCCTCAATATCTCCGTAACTAGAGGATTCCCAGGTATAGTAGGAGAGAACAAGTGCCTTTCGGCTTCGTTAAGGATGTTTACACCCGTTGTATGATCTGGTGACCTACCATGGGAAAGAGACAGAGCTATACAGGTCGTCTAGCGCCATCTCTTTCGCACACTGGAATTACTCCTGCTTTAAGACGTCATAGTAACCCCCCTGTACCACGCCCTTTTCCCATGGGTATGATTGGAAACCACGGAACCCACCTCCTAAAAAAAACATTAATTTTGGTATAGGTTCTATGTATATCTTAGACGATCTGTTTTAACCAGGCATTATGGGTATTTAAGCCTCCATAAAAGGTATTTACATATCACATAAAAAAACCTTTTCTAACCGATTTCAGCAATCTAAAACTCCTCAAAACCTCACTGTTAAACATCAATATTATCGTCTGAAATACCCATGTACACAATCCAAAGATATCCATATTTTATGACCCAAATACGTCAAACCGATGTCCCAGAAAGAAAATCCGATTATGTATGCTGTTCCTTCAATTTTGCATCCGTGATCCGTTTACGTGAAACCCGTTTTCCATCCGGACGCGAAGCGCGGGCAATAACAGATAAATGAATGTTAATCCAGCCTTTTACTAGCTAGATGTTTAAGTGTAGTTTTATTTAAAATAGAGATAGGATTTTTCATATTTTTAATAGTGAGTAATAATTTGTATTGTTTTATTTGTAGTTTTTATATTTTGTGTGTGCTTTTTTAATGACTGCCATGTTTGTCTAATGGTTGTAAGTATCCAGTAGGCACTCCTCTGCCTAACACTTCAGGGATTACAGGCATGATGCTATGTAGGTATGCATTATTGACGGATTGAAATAGGTTCAATTCTATAGTAATCGTCTATAACTGAAAACAATTCCCCCTTTTTACCAAGAAATTGAGAAACGGATTACTATTACCAGAACGGAAATATTTTAAAAATATTCGATACTAGCTGCCCAGCGCTACTTCGTTCGCGTGGTGTCCTACCCCTTATCCTACCCTGCTCCTACACTACTCTTATCCAACTCCTACCCTACTCCTACCCTACTCCTACACTACTCCTACCTTACTCCTACACTACTCCTACCCTACTCCTACACTACTCCTACACTACTCCTACCCTACACCTAACCTACTCCTGCACTACTCCTACCCTACTCCTAACCTACTCCTACACTACTCGTACCCTACTCCTACCCTACTCCTACCCTACTCCTACACTACTCCTACCCTACTCTTAACCTACTCCTACACTACTCCTACCCTAATCCTACCAAAAAAAAAGTATCCTAGTGTTGTTTTTAGACTCACCCAGGCAATTGTTTAAATTTTTCTCGCCGTAAAAACCATCCTTGAACTTCAACGAACATTTTAAAAAAAGAATTGGTCAAATTGGTCCAGGGCTCCAGGCGTTGTTGAGTTATGCGCTTACCAACACATTTTGTGATTCATTTTTATATTATAGATTATGATCGCTAACTAACGGTAATCCTCTGTATTTTACTAGTTGGCAATCCATCGAATGATACATGTTTAGACTAAAGGGTGATAGGAAAGCTGCTTTCAAGCGGCTCCTGCCCAACCTGAGGGGGCCAAACGCCTCCTGCCGGAGGCTCTATGCGGGGATCTTGCGGTCCATGGCCCTTTACGGGGCCCCGGTGTGGGCGCGTTCGTTGAGGTTGCGTGCAAAGCACTACCTGAACGCGCCCCAAATGGTGGTAGCCGTAAGGCTGATCCGGGGGTACCGCACGATCTCCCGCGAGGCGGCGAGCCTCCTTGCCGGATTGCCGCCATGGGATCTGGAGGCCATAGTCCTCGCGCGCCTGCACGAGTGGCGCGCGGAGGTACAGAGCCGGGGGGTAACTCCGCTGCCGCGGCATATTGTCGCGCGGCGGACAGACCTCCGCCGTGATCTCATGGCGACATGGAGAGAGCGACTATCGCAACCCCGTTCAGGGCACGCCACGATAGTGGCGGTAAGTCCCCTCTTTGAGGAGTGGCTAGGGAGGCGCCACGGCGCCCTCACCTTCCGCCTGACGCAGGTCCTCACCGGACACGGGTGCTTCGGGAGGTACCTGCACCGAATCGGGCGGGAGGAAACGCCCGGGTGCTACAATTGCGAGGATCGACCGGAGGACACGGTGGAGCACACCGTCGAGGTCTGCTCCGCTTGGGAGGAGCAGCGCCGTGTCCTCGTAGCGGCGATTGGCGGCGGCGACCTCTCGCGCCCGGCCCTGGTTCAAGCCATGGTCCGGGGCGAGAGGGAATGGGAAGCCGTCGCCTCCTTCTGCGAAGCAGTCATGCTAGCGAAGGAGGCGGCGGAACGTGAGAGGGAGAGAACCTCCTCACGTCCCAGCCGCCGCGGGAGAAGCACCGGGCGTCGGGGGCCACGCCGTGATGGCTCTCGGCCACCGTAGGCGCGGGCCTGTGGACGGCGAGTAATGGGCTAGCTCGCCGTCCGTCCGTCGTATGACAACGGGCAGGCCGTGTCGACGGCGCGTTCGTGTTCCACGCGCGCCTCAAAGAGTTGTCAGCAAACGGGAGGGGCCCGCAAGGGCCGGTGCCTGCCAGGGCTGCGGGACTGTTCGAAAGAGATACCGCGGCCCTGGAACATAAAGGGCCAATGAAGGAACATGGGTGTTTTTTAGTCAGTAAGAGTCTGACACTCCCTTCCGCTCCGCCCAGAGCGGGAGGAGTCATTTGATGATTTCTCACCCCCCAAAAAAAAAGGGTGATAGGAAACAATTTATTCTATCTTATTAACTTCATCTTCTTTTACCATTTATTAAGTAGATAAGTTAAGGTTTTAATAACTCATTAGCGTAAGCATTATCAGCGTTTAATGTACCCACTGCTGCGATTATGAGATGGGCCTCGTGCGGACTGATGTATTCACCTTTGGTTCTAGGACATGCCGATTTCCTCACGATGTTTTCTTTTACCGTTTTGAGTGCAGTGATGATGAAATAAATGATACAAAGTGTCAAAGTTCGTGGGTTCGCATCCCGAACGCACTTCGGCACCAAATTTTGTGAGTTTAGCATAAGCTTTAAAAAATATTTCTTGTCCAACAGCTTAATCTTTCTGTTTGTTCCCAGTTTCAACAAGCTCCTCCTGCAGAAGGAAGAGTTGGAGCAGAAGCAATTACACCTCCTGCAAGTGGTGGAGAGTGAGAGGACCTCGCGCTGGCAGTACGCGCAACAGTGTGATGAACTCAACAGTGAGGTCAAGAAACTGAGGACTGAAGTGAGTTTTAGATCGTTTAATTATTATGAACTGGCTGTTGCCCGTGATATGGACCGCGTCGCGTGTGAGAAAAAAAAAGATAGCTTATGTCCTTCCCCAGGATATAATCTATCTCCTTACCAAAATTCACAACGATCCAATCTGCCTTTTAGTCGTGAAAAGGTAACAAACCAACAGAGTTATTTTCGCATTATAACATTAGTATGGATATAGTAATTATAGTAACACTAGCTTATGCCCGTGTCTTCGCCAGCGTAGAGTACGGTTATTACCCCACGGGATTATACTACCGGGATAAAAAGTATCCTATGTGTTAATCCAAGTTATAAACTATCTGTGTGCCAAACATCCAAACCCTTTCAGTAGTTTTCGCGTGAAAGAGTAACAAACATCCATCCATCCTCACAAACTTTGGCATTTTTAATATAGTAAAGGATGATTACCACCAAACGGCTAGTATCGCATCGGATCGGAACGGATTTTACGATCTTTAACCGATATTAAATCGTGTACACAGTATTTAAAGTCTATATTACCAAGCTGTACACAGCAGCTTGACCGCGGGCGTCTTCCGCGACACGCGATCGTAGCCGAAAGTATGCTGCAACGCGCGATCGGCTCTGTCCGCCTGTCGTCGTATCCGATCGGATCCTTTCGGCTGGAACACGGTAGGAATGAAACTACTACATGCACGCTCGCACGTACTAGGCGCAGAAACGGATACGTACGCAAGCGATGGTACGGAACTGACCGCATGCGTCGACATGCTATCGGACGCGATCGGCTGTCGCCGCATCCGTTCGTATTCTTTCAGTTCCCATGCGATGCGAGCCGTTTCGTGGAAATCATCCTTAATTTCGAAGCCAATAGTTATCATATTACACTTTTCATGTGCAGTATTACGTATCAAAGAATTAACACCTTTAATGAAAGCATTAGGGTTAGCCGGGGGAATTCTAATTTTTGTTTTTGTTTTTGTGTTTTTGTTTTTGTTTATCTTATCTTATCTTATCTTATCTTGTATTAGGTACGGTTATTGCAATTTGCAGCTCAATATCAGGTTATGTGTAAGTAACGAAATTCTCATCAACCCCAGAGAGCTTTTTTTAATTTAATAATTTCTTTTTATCTACTACTACTGATAGACAAAGATACCTTGGTGATAAATGGATAATTGGTATACTCTAGCTATTGCTTTCAATGACAGCTGTGCACGTACAAGAAGGAGCATGAGCCAGCAACGCGTGCCGCTTCCACCTCCAGCTCCTCACCAAGCCACTCGCCAGAAATAGACCCTGCCGAGCTCAGGAAGATCAAGAAAGTTCAAGTAAGTTTTCTCGAGTAGCTACTAAATAGGTAATCGTTAACCTCAGTAACAGTACATTTGTATTTTATTTTTAACCTTGTCTGTTCTGCAAAAGCCTCCCCCATTTCTTCCACTTTTCTCGGTGTTGCGCCTCTTCTCGCCAAGTCCCGCCATCTTCGAATCGGTATACCGCGACCCCGTCTAGCTGTCTCAGGGCTCCGCACAGCTTTTCCGGCATACCCTGCCCAGTCCCATTTTAGTTTCGCCGCTTTTGTAATAGAGATGAGGCCCTTAAACGTGCAAGTGGAACATTATAGGCTGATCGTGTTTGGTATATTCATAACTTATGTACAGCGACGACAAAACGTAAGGGTCATCATTTCGGGCTGCGGGACTGTTCGAAAGAAATACCGCGGCCCTGGAACACAAAGGGCTAAGAAGGAACATGGGTGGGTTTGAGTCAGTACAAGTCTGACACTCCCTTTTGCTCCGCCCAAAGCGGGGGGATTGTTTGAAAAGTTCCCACTCGAAAAAAAAGGGGTCATCATTTCGATCTTTGTTCATGACGGTTTAATGTAAATTTGTTTGCACAGAGCTTCTTCCGCGGCTGGCTGTGCCGCCGCCGGTGGAAGCAGATCGTGGACGAGTACATCAAGAGCCCTCACGCCGAGAGCATGCGCAAGAGGAACAGCCTCGTCTTCAAGATGGTGGAGGCTGAAGAGGAATACTTGGAGCAGATGGAAATTATGGTGAGTTTTTTGCCTGTTATTGTTATTGGTCTATTAGATTGGATCTATTCATTCATATAACGTTAATTTTCAAGAATGGTTCCTTGATTGAAAGCCATTTGCTTAGTTGGTTATATTGTGGTTGCTGGATAATTTAGTAGATCATATTGTAATTAGAGTGTCTAGCTAGTTGGTTAGCAATGTTATGTTACACTTTACAGTCACGAGCACTAATGTTTTATTTTATTTATGTTTTTTATTTTATTTTTTAATACTTTGCCTCACACTAGGAATTTCTCCTGTATCGTGGGTGCATTTACAAACATTTAAACTCACATACACAAACAGCCAGACCCGGAACAACTATCTGTAGGCCATACAAATATTTGTTCCGTGCGGGGATCGAACCCGCGACACGCAACGCAGCAGTCAATCGCTCAGCCACTGCGCCAACCCTGTGCCCTGTGCCCTGCGCCTGTTTGTACAGTCATGAGCACAAATATGTAAACACTAAACAACGTTCAAAAGTGTTTTACTCCTTCTTAATTTTAATTACAATGTGATTAATATTTCATGTTGTTACGAGCATTGCAGTTGTTGTTATTTTGGATTTCATATTTTTATGAAAAAAATCCTATCTCATCCGTCATGCTCTTGCCACCAGGCACCGTGCAGCTGCCTTAGAACCCAATGGCTTGGCACGCGTCGATGGGAAGAGACCAAATGGTATGACCATAATTCCATGAAAGTTCGGTAGGCCTTTGGTGTGGGATGCAACTTGCGTCGACACCCTTGCGCCATCCCATCTTCCTAGCACAGTGGACTGCGCTGGGGCGGCTGCTGCAGGTGATGAAAACCGCAAACGACGCAAATACAATAATTTAATTGGTAGTTATGTGTTTGAGCCGTTTGGGGTTGAAACACTAGGGCCATGGGGTCCGAGTGCCCACCCAGTATTTCGGGAAATCGCCAAGCGCTTGGTCGACTCTTCACGTGACCAAAGGGTGGGCCTATTTTATGGCCAAAGAATCAGTATTGCCATTCAACGTAGCAATGCTGCCAGCCTTCACTTTTCCTGTTGACAGCGATGTGGACGAATTTTTGGACGCTCTGTAAAAGGGCGTCGTTGCCAAAAATTCGTCCACATCGAAAAAAAAGGCAGGTAAAGGTAGGTATCATAAGGGTTGATACTTGTATATATTTTATTACTATTATAGTTTTGTAGTTTGTCGTCGTTATTGCGAAAATTGATGTTAAAGGAAAATGCATTGTAACGCAGTGCAGTGCAATGCAAGATACATATTGGTGGTGCTCGTGACTGTAAACGACTACACGTATCCACTTCTAAAAATGGTTCTCTCCTAATGTTAGGCTTGCAATTTTATATTGTTTTGGTATTGTGTGTTGTACGAGTATAGTATGTTGGAACACACAGTATATAGTCAATAGAGCCTTAACGAAGTTTAAAGTATTAATCTCCCCATCATTGAGATCAATTCACTTTTTTTTGTGTTGGACCATACCTGGGAACTTTATAATTACGGAGATGTTGGTGGTCAAAGTTCCAAAACGTGATTCCCCCCCCCCCCCAAAAGAAATCTGTCAAATAATTTTTGCGTAGGGTTACTAAGTTTAATTTAAAAATGCTTGGTTGACGACTTTGTGAAGGGTCCGTTTACACATTGTATAATGAAATAGGTCTAATCTGAAAATTACAAGACAAAATACCAAGACAAAATTGCTTTTGAATTTTGATAAGGACAAAGGAGGAAAGGAGAAAGAAAAAGAAAGAGGAGAAGGGGAGGGGGAGTGGGCGGGGAGGGGAGGGGGGGGAAAGAGGAGGGATTTTGGAAGGACTAGACACTTCTTTTAGTAATACAGGCGTAACCTAATGTTGTGTTATAAAAGAAGGCCAGAAGAATAGTTTTTTGCACTGGTGGAAGCCGAAGTACCTACCCGCCATCGTTATTCGAGCCGTCATAAAAACATCTTAATTTTTTAGGTTACCTGCTTCCTCCGGCCATTCAAAATGGCGGCCAGCTCCAAGAAGCCACCGTGCACGCACGAGGATGTGAACTCCATCTTCTTGAACAGCGAGACGGTGCTGTTCCTCCACCAGATCTTCTTCAAGGGCCTCACGTCGAGGATGGAGTCCTGGCCCACGTTGGTCTTAGGTGAGTGTTATATGAATTTGTTACTTAGTGAAATGATCATGGAAATATTCACTTCTGTTGTGGAATTGTGTTGTAAGATGTCTTGTCTTATGTCTATTTTAGCAGCTGTTAACCACAGCGAATCAAACGTTTTTTCACAAAAAATGTGATAGTTAAGTACAGTGCTAAATAGTTCTTTTTGCGCTTACCTATCATCAACGCCGCCATCTTGTTTTCTCAATTCAATACAATTGGACCAAGATTCCATGAACGTCGTCATTATATAAAGCTTTTTCTGTGGAGGTACCTTACCACAGGTCTTGGTGGCTTTGGCAGATATCAGGTAAGAGAGTTGTGCTAAATACTGCCTAAGTTACGTCATGCTATAAAGCGTATTTTTTTTATATTACATAGGGGCTAGTTGATGATTCACCTCCTTCACTGCCAGACACTATTTGGTGGAAAACCATTTTCCATATTAATTGTTTTGCAAAAGGTGTGTACTTAATTACTTGTTAACTTAATTTAAAGTGAAATTTTTTTTAAGAAACGTCGAATGTAGTGTGATTTGTGAGAATGTTTGTTTTTAAATGTTTTTGTATTTTTTTTTTAATCTTTGCACCTTTTCATTCTACCTTTATTTCCGATTAACTACTAATCAATGCAACCTGTGGAAAATGTCGCGTCGGGGCGCTACGTGAAACCACATGACGTTTGAGGGGTGCCTATGTCCAGCAATGGCTGTCTTTTGGCTGAATTATGATAATGTTGATGTTATCGCGATGTTTGGATTTATTTTTAATTCAATTTTCTCTCATCACTGCTCATCTCTCAAAACACTCATCCCTGGACACAATTCTCAAGTATCAAAACTGCACAAAGAGAGCCTTGCACCACTTACTCTTAAACTATCAAAAAATTTAAAAGTAAACAAAGGATTACACTTAGTAGTGCACCTACATACAGGAGACCTATTCGATATGCTGCTCCCGATGCTGACCATCTACCAGGAGTACGTGAGGAACCATCACTACTCGCTGCAAGTCCTGACGGAGTGTAAGCAGAGTCAGCCCTTTGCGCAGCTGTTGGCGCGGCTGGAGAGCAAGCCGGCTTGTCAGAGTCGCTCGCTGGAGACGTTTTTGACGTATCCGATGCATCAGGTATGTTTTTAAACTTATTTATTGTGAGTTTCATCGACGAAACAGAACGCGATCGGCATATCTAAACCGAGTTTAAGAGCTGTCAGTGTCAATTTCCCCTACCCATGATGACACTCACAGTTCTTGAACTCGGTGTTACTATTGATGAAATTCACTCTTAGTAGTAAAAACAACCCTGGCCCCAATTAACGTGGCCCCCTAGGGCGGTACTTGATGATGAGTGGTAAACTAGCAAGTGGTCTGATAGTCAACTGATAGTGGTCACCACTGCAGATATCTGTTATATCATATACCAGGATAATCGCAGAGCACTAACATCCTAGAGGCGGCGGTATACATATTATTATGATCGTAGTAGCTATTTCTCTGGATAAATAAATATTTATAAGGCCTACAGAAAGACATCGTTCTGAATCAAGGTGTAAGTAGTTGCTGTACCTACGTGCGTGTTAGATTGTGATTGGCGAATTCAAGAGAACATTTTAAAAGCGGAACAAAAACAAAAATCATGTCGCTAGAGTTCGGTTTCACTTCGTATTATTAAACTTCTTTAGCTCATTTTTTATGCAGAGTAATTAACAAGAACGTCGTTAACATTCAAAAGGCGTATCGTTCTTTAAACAATTTAGAAGGGAATTAATTACCCTAATTTGTGTCATTTCGACGGCGCAGGGCAGTTAATTTTGTTTTTGGTTGGTAGCAAAAAGAAGTGTCTTCAATTTCTAGTCCATGGGTTTTTTCCAATATCTTGGTATCGTATTGGTTGACAGTACCCGTGACCACAAGGCCAGCCATTGTCATAGAACGTGGCAATGTCGACAGTGTCTTGGACACATTGCCGTTTGACAGCGATGTGGAGGATTTGTTCGGACGCCATATTATTTTAGTCAAGTTTAGTTCACGTAACTAAGCCTATATTTAGTTACGTTCATACGTGTAAAAAATTAGTAAGTTTACCTAGAGTAGGTCCAAAATAAATCCAGTTTTTTTTACATCTAGTTGTGGGCTCATAAGTTGACCTGTTTAATTCCAGATCCCTCGCTACATTATCACGCTGCACGAGCTGTTGGCGCACACGCCACACGACCACGTGGAGCGGCGCAGTCTGCAGCATGCGCGCGCGCAACTTGAGGAGCTCTCGCGACAGATGCATGACGAGGTGACTTATTTAAACATGACTGTTTTTATGCGCTTAGGATTTTTTATATGTAAGTAATAAAACATTTAACAGGAACTTGAACATTTATCAGGTTAATTTTACAATTTTGATGCTTTTACACGAGTATACGTGTGGGGCAGTGGTCGACTTGAATGCCGTAGTTTGTGGATTCTATCAAACTCAAGCAAGCGCATCACTTTGTGTAATTTTAATTGTATCACCAGTGCTCTCGCATTGTTAGGACCGTATGTGCTGGAACGACCAATTCGAAGACATATGACACCCACCAACTTGCAGTGGGCTCGCGTGGAGGATCATGGACCATTCCCTTTCACATTAATGAGATCTGGGACACAGCAGTGAGCACGATAGGTATATGCTGATTGCTGCGTGCTTAATAATACCTACATAATTCTGCGTGCACAGGTCAGTGAAACCGAGAATCTAAGGAAGAACTTAGCAGTCGAACGCATGATCATCGAGGGCTGCGACATTCTTCTGGATGTCAATCAAGTCTTCATACGCCAAGGTATGAAGGTTTTATCAAGTATTAACAATCTAGTTTACGGAGAAATAAGTAATTAAATATTTCGCTTTTTAAATATTGTGTTAGTAAAAACAGCAGCGCGTGAGCTCTTCAGCCAAATTGGTTGAAAGAACATTAGAATAAAATTGCCCAATTTGACATTATTTCCTGATCCATTTTGTTATTCTTGCTGGCTACTGTTAGTGTCTCAATTGACTGTTTTTTTTGCCAGTAAAAAAATGTAGGCGGACCAATACCTCAATATACGGGGTGGAAGGGACACTGAAGCGAGACCGGTTCTCATGATTTCAGTACATCAATCAGAGCCCCTCTTCCCACATAGATTTTTTTCATCGGATATTTTTTTTAAATCTACTGTTCCATGCATTTTGACCGTGTAGGTATAGGTTACACTTTTGTAGGAAACAGCTGTTTTTTTTAATAACCGATGAAAAACTTCCGTGTAGAGTTGCTCAGAATGATGTACTGAATACGTGGTAATCGTTTTCGCGTCGGTGTCTCTTCCACACTGTATAGCTCGAAATTTAAATCATAGCCTTATTTAAATAAAACTATTAAAAAAACCGATGAATTATTGGAGTTTTTAGTCACATATAATGGTTTATTATTTTCTTCAGGAACTCTATCCCAAGTGGTAGGCAAGGGGCGTCGCGCCACCCTGCAGGCACGGCAGGCGTTCCTGTTCAGCAACCATCTGCTGCTAACTACTCGTGCTGCGGGAGGGAGGCTGCACCTGCCACCCGCAGGACGACTTCCGCTGCATGATGCACTGCTTATTGAGGACCCGGCTAATCATGACGATGATGGTGAGTATGTTCTATGTTCTATGTTAGGGATTTTGGTTTCCGCACTTAGTCCTTAAAGTGGACCATTGTGCGTGTGATGGTGAGTATTAAAATACTTAGATGGTAAACCGAAGTGTCAATGTCTGTCATTGGAGAAACAACAACAAACCAATAACAAACTTGGATGAGTCTGGCATAGGAATGTGAAAATTGGCACAAGCAAAGAGATTGCTGCAACAAAGCAGTACTGCACTGCAGTAGCAGGTAAATTTATGCAGTAGATGATGATTAATAATAATATAATATGATGATCATTAACCTTTAAGCAGAGGAATAAGCCAATACAGTCGCTTGTGTCTTATTTGTGATTAGCTCTTTCTTTTTTCTTTTGATCTTTGCAGTTAGCTGTAATCAAACAATAAACTACGAAAAAGAAGAGAAAATAAATATTTACTAATATTAGATTTAACATGCCATATAAATAAAATGTTTAAATATTTTCATTAAAAAAAATTAAAAAATATTAAATTATGTACCGTTTTTCCACTCTTCTCTGTCTAAACAAGTATGCAGTACCTTTGTGCTCTTCCGTGTTATATATTATCTTGTTAAGTATCTGTGTGTACATAATAAATAAATAAAATAAATAAACGTATTTAAAACTACACCCTTTACATCGGAGTCTAGCTCTTCACTATACCTATATTCCTCACATATCATGTGCGAGTGGCAAAAGGCACGCCCATACGTGCCTACACGCGCCTACACGCGCTTCCAAAACGAACTTAGACGCGCAGAAAAATCGCCTTATTGCTGCGCCGCGACACGGTCACAAGTGGTGCGTGCGCATTCATGTTACAAGTTGTATCATACTGTTACATTACAGGTGGATGTGCTTGTGAATAGAAATGTTACAAATTGTATCATTCATAGGTTGCGCACTCTAGCTGATGGAATACTCGAATCTGAACTGTAACGTTGTATTATATTTCAGATACAACATCAGTTTGTTCATCTCCCGGTGGCGACATCTACCAGGGTAAAGACTTCAAGATTCTAGTTGAAGTTAAGGGCGAGCAGATTTGTGCGCATTTAGGTAAGATTTCATGTTTCAAAATTTTGATTTGCTATTGAAGGCATAAAACTGCGTTCTCACATTATTATATTATATTCAATTATTCTTACTTATTTATTTGCTTAGTGATTTTCTTCATTTTGTCCTTGTCAGCCATCGTCTAAACCACGATATATATTTTTTTGTCGTATGCTTTTTTCATTATTCATTCGTCGATACCTTATACGTACTGCTCGTAGAATACTTCTTAATTATTGAACTCATTACAGTCGCCGGCAGCGTCGAAGAAAAAGCCGGTTGGACAAGTGAGCTAGCTCAATGCATGGAAAGCGCAGCTCTGACCGAACTGCTCCGAGCGTGCGGCGCCTGCGGTGCAGCGTCTGCCAGCCTCCCAGCTTGCCGGTCAGACCGGGCACTGTTCACTGATGACGTGGATATTAGGTTCAGTCGCACACTGAACTCCTGCAAGGTGCCGCAGATTAGATCGGCAACGCCACAACGGTTGCTGCAGAGGCTGACTGGTGAGTGGTTGATGATGAGGCTGTTATAAATCGTAATAATTTATCATTTATTTTAGTTGGTGTGATTCATGATCGTAGGTAATGTTGAGGATAAATGTGACTAAAAACGTTACGAGAACCATAATAACCAGAGTATAACAGATTGCATCATAATTATGTCTAAAACAAACCACTGCTTTAGGTATAGGTTTTAAAATCTCGGCTTCAAAATATAAAATTAAACCTTACAGACCTCCGCTTCCTCTCCGTGGACTTTCTCAACACATTCCTGTTGACGTACCGCGTGTTCACGGACGGCGTGGCAGTGCTGGAGGCGCTAAAGCAGGTGTTCTACGAGCAGTCGCAGCAGGAGATGGAGCTGGCACCGCCGCCTGATCCCTCCAGGAAGGCCAGTGGGGCCAGCTCGGTTTCTGGTGAGAACTTAATGGTTTTATAAATGTATCTTATAATTTGGCACTTTGTTAATAATTGGAAGGTTACATCATCTGCCTAGCCTTTACCCAACCATGTTAGGGTCGGCTTCCAGTCTATCAGCATGCAGCTGAAAACCAGTATTTTATATGGAGCGCCTGCCTATCTGACCTCCGCAACCCAGTTAGTACTGGGTAATACGATATCCCTTGGTAAGACTGGTTGTCAGAATTTCGGGCCACTGTAACGACTGTCAAAGAACAATTCGGAGGTTTAATGCTTGTAATCAAGTTGGGCTAACGGGTTAGTGTCCACACAGTCAACCCCTTCGCAACGAAGACGTTGCTGCCCGTCATCGCTCTGAAGTATTAAGGTGGAACTGCCAGGGTAGCCCGTGAAATTCAAATTTTCTTACCTACGCCAGTGTCAGGTTGTATGTTGATGAAAAATGAGTCGCGCAAGTAATACGAAGTAACAACTCGGTTGGACGTCAGCGCTTCGTTCGTTACTGGCGGGGTACACCGCTGGGATGTTACGGCGCTACTTGGGACTGGTCAGCAGTGCACGGCGATAATTTGACGGCACGGTTGGCGCAGTGGCAGAGCGACTGACTGCTGCGTTGCGTGTCGCGGGTTCGATCCCCGCACGGAACAAATATTTGTATGGCCCACAGATAGTTGTTCCGGGTCTGGCTGTTTGTGTATGTGAGTTTAAATGTTTGTAAGCGCACCCACGATACAAGAGAAATTCCTAGTGTGGGGCAACGTTTTTTAAAAAAAAAAAAAAAAAATTGAGTTGATAGTATCAAATAATTTATAAACAATTCTAAAGAGACAATTTCAATGAAGATGCATAAAGCTCATGATAAATATAGATGAAGTTGAAGTTGCAGTACCAAACAGATAGCATAAAGGTAGATATAAGTTTAATATAAGCAGGTTGTTACGTTAACTGACAGAAAAAAAGCACAAACCATTTCAGGATACGGATCGGAATACAGCGACCGGGATTGGCAGTCAAGATTCTGGCGAGCGTCTCGAAAGAGTAAGTTTATAGATGTACCCATTAGTATTGTAGAAACCTTTGCTTTGGAATGAAGGAGTAAGAAACGTGATTCTATGTAATAAAGTCTGTCGAATTCTAGGCGAAGATGAAGACAAGCTGTCTCCGTACTTGACGGCACCTTCGCGCAGGACCTCAACAGTTAGTAAGGTAGTATTTCAAATGCTCTCTAACTTTACCATGATAATGAAAAATTCTAACATTGTCTGTGCTGTCTAGCATATAAGGTTTTATTACGATTTTCTCTTTCATTGAAAGGCGTAGGTACTTATCCTATGTTATTACATTGCGTAACAATAAATAGTGTAACAGCATAAATTTTAATGATTCAAAATTATGTACACACGCTTACCAAAAGACTGAGGAGGATAGCAGTCACTTAACAATACCAAAAATAATGGCAACATCATCCAGTAATGAGACGTTGAAAGGTAAAGAAGGTACATACCCTTTTATTGAGTAAGAAGTTATTATTTTAATGCACACTTTTTAACATCCCAATTGTGTTAGGACAAACTTTTCGTTCTCTTATTGTATAATAAAATTCTATTTTGGTCATAATGGCTTGTCTATGTCTATCTGATGAACCTCTTCATCTAAATACACTAAAAAATAAATATTCTACTTAAGTACTTTGCTCTAATTTAGGAACATCACCGTCTTCTCCCGGAGCAATAAGTTCAGTGACTCTAGTTGGAAGTCCAAAGAAGGTCAGTCCAGTCAACGACCCGAACACCAAGAAAAAACCAGCTAAAGACAATGATGCAGCAGCCGCTGCGCTGATGAAAGTTGAGAGCATTGAGATGGTGGATCAGAGTGATGAAGACGTTAAGTACAAAGAAGAGGAACAGGAAAAGAATAAGAAAAAACCTGATAATAATTTTAAAATATCACAACGGTTTTCAGAGGTAAACTTAGTAAATGATTTTAATTCCATAGGGATTCTTGGATCACCTTTAGTTAATGTCGTACTATTGGGGATCATAGGGTTTTTGGAACTTGATTTAAACAATCTTGCTTATAAGATACACATATTTATTAGCAAACAGCATCTTGTAAAACAGCTCTGTTGCTTTAATCGTCAATTGTAAATATCTTAGTTAATATAAGTTTTTAAACTGTCATGGTCACTAACATTATAATTAACACTAGAAACGGGATATTTACCATGTCCACTGTTTGTTTTGAGTTCCCGATATTTCGGCGCTGTTGCAAGCACCATGATCACGGATAAACTGAAGTTATTGCGGGTGGGTGTTTATGAGCAGACAAATCGGTCTACAAAAAAAAAAAAAAAAAAGTAAAAAGTAAAAAAAAAAAAAAAAAAGTAAAAGTAAAAGTAAAAAGTTCGCGATCGGACACAGTGAGTTTCGTGTGTCGGGAACAGAATCGAGTTGCGAGTGACAGTGGTAGCGGTACTGAGTGCAAAAAACGAACAAGAAAGAGGGTAGACCGATTTGTCTGCTCATAAACACCCACCCGCAATAACTTCAGTTTATCCGTGATCATGGTGCTTGCAACAGCGCCGAAATATCGGGAACTCAAAACAAACAGTGGACATGGTAAATATCCCGTTTCTAGTGTTAATTATAATCTTAGTTAATGAATAGTTTGCCGAATCAGGACTAAACCATAATAATTTATCGTGTATGAATGTAGCTTGCTAAAACGCCATAATGTTGGTTGGTTTACCATAAATTTGAAGCTTTACATGGCTCCAACATTGGTCTACTTAACTAGTTGGCAGCGGTTATATTGGCAGGGAATGAATGTACAACGCACCTGCTGACGTCATTGCTACAAGTAGAGAGAAGTAACAGAAACACAACGAGTTAAACAGTTTATCCAACAGCGCGTCCGTACTATGTCGGAGTCTCCCCGACGACTGCAGCCGTCATCGGCTGCTTCCGAAGCTAGGCGCAGGTCTGATAGTGCCCGAGAAACTGCTGAAGCTGCGGCTACAGCTGCACTGGTGGCTGTTGAAGAATGCAGACGGGCATCCGATTCTGGCACGAGATTTGCTGCTAGAAGATCTGTTAGGTAAGATACAATGATTTTTGGAAGGATAAGAACAGCTGTTCAGCAGGAGATATATTATAATCCCATGATTAGACAACATTGTGTAGATCGAGGACGAACAGTGGCCAAAACTCACACAGTGACAAATGACTTATTACGTTACAAAGACACAGCTAAGACAGCCCACAGCAACTCACCAGGTGACATCTTTTTAAAATTTAAGTGTTCACTCATATTTCGTACTCTCACGGGCACATCCCTACACAACACCTAATTAACTACGCACAACTACAACTATTCACACACTCACAAACACACCCTTGTGTGTTAATACTCACTATTGTTGGTCACTACCCGGTTGCTTCATTCCACTTCTTTGCAAAAGTCTCCCCCCTGACTTCCAGTTATGTCAGTTAATTAAAATGTGATAAAATCATCGTTTCTTTATTTCAATATTCGTTCTAGTGAGCGTCGCTACACCAATTCATCGATTAACAGCGAACGTCGTCGATACTGGGGCGGCTCTGAACCACGGTCCTCTGTTACTTCCCAGGTGTCACATGCACAGGTATGAGGACATTTGTATCTGTTTTCACTATCACTAATCAACAAGCCCATCTAAAATGAGTAATGACACGACGGTGAGTAATGGGCTAGCTCGCCGTCCGTCCGTCTTATGACGACGGCGTCCGTCAGGCCGTGTCGACGGCGCGTTCGTGTTCCACGCGTGCCTCAAAGAGATGTCAGCAAACATGAGGGGCCCGCAAGGGCCGATGCCTGCCAGGGCTGCGGGACTGTTCGAAAGAGATACCGCGCCCTGGAACATAAAGGGCAAAAGAAGGAACATGGATGGTTTTTAGTCAGTAAAAGTCTGACACTCCCTTCCGCTCCGCCCACAGCGGGAGGAGTCTTTTGATGATTTCCCATTCGAAAAAAAAAGTGAGTAATGACATAGAGAAAAACTACAAGCAAAGCGAGGATAAATAGGTCTGAATAACGAATTTCATACTTTTAAATTCAGAACTATCGGCGTGAGACCAGCCAACCAAAAGCGGGTGTCGTCATCACATCTTTCAGACAATCTCACCGAAGGTAAAATGAACACAAACTTATTTTTCATCTAATTCATTTTATCCAAAACATTACTTATGTATTGTTATTTGAAGGATTGCGAACTAACTTGATTATTGACCATCTAGCACACATGGGAGCTCACAATTCTTAATGTTGTGGCATGCTGCTCACCTTTTTCTTAACCATCTAAAATTCTTTGTAAATTTTACTAAACTTGTGATGCTTTTGCACGATATTCTATCGAGAGAGAGTCCTTCTAGCCTCGACCTAGTTCCTTCATACTTGATGACTGTAAAAATGATAATGAAACTATTACTATTGATTTAACAGCTTTGGAAAAGACCTCTTATGGTGAGTGATTGGTAAGGTAAAAGACGTAGAGACTGACCCTAGTAGTGATGATAGTGACCGTAGAAGAGTTATTTTAATAATTCCGCTTTACCTAGCATTCTGACATTTCCTTGCCCTTTTTTATCAATTTTGTAAATTCAAAACGTAGACACGACACTACAGCAAACACTATCGATATCGTCAAAACTATACAAGGTGTACAGCTGAACATCTAACCCTGACGCCAACAAAATGGAATACCTGACAGCACTGACATAAATATAAGAATTCGACACTTACAAAAACCACCGTGAGTATTCTGCACTGACCATCACAAAGGGCAGTGATAAGCGAACCAGGTATATCCTGTGAATCTGCCTGTTTCCCAAAACCTGTCTTGTATTTTGTTTGTGACTATTTTCAGGTATTTTGCACACCTCGATGGTTGTAATGTGTGCGTTGAAGAGGTCTTTTCAATTGCCAGGATTCTTTTCAGATTAATCTAAGGTGGATATTGTCTATTCACCGTCTTTACTCACTACGTTCTTTTCACTATCACTTATCATATCAACATCTACAACTATAAGTTCTTCTCCAAAAATAACGACACACAAAAAAACTACTTTTTGTTGTAATTTTATGTCTTTGGCTTATGAAAAATTAGAATTAGATTTTATTTATTCAAAATTAGCCCTTAATTAAGATTTTGATTCACCTCGGTTATTTGATTAGGATAATAACTGCACTTTCGATATATGTAATTTATTGTTAAGTACATTTGAAATAGCGTTTAAATTGGAAATTGGTATTTTGATTAGATTATTGTTTTTCAAAAATTTTAAATTAAATAGATTGTCAAAATTTGCATGCTATTACGGAAATAATCGGTTAATATGAAAAGAAATCATTTATTCCGGGAGGAATATCTTATCTTTCTAATTCTTACACTTTCTTTCCCTTATGTTCAATCTGCCTGTCTTTCTGTCTATCCATGCATGTGTATACTACTCTATGTAAACTTTATATTCTATCTTTATTCTTCAACATCGAATTCTACTCTTGGCCACTTCATTCCAGTTTCACTTTTAAAATCACCATGAACCATTGACAAAACATCGTCGGGTCGTAAATACAAATTGACTGTTACATCGACATCAATTGTTGTTTATTTACAATGATAATAACGATTTAGGAGCAGCACATCAACTGCAGCAGTGGCGTTTGCAGTGGCTACTTCTGCTTCTTCCAACCCAAGATCGCCTCCGCCTAATTCACCACCAGCAACTCGAAGGGATTCGGTGATATCTACAGCTGCTACCATGAGAGTGCTTAATGTTTTGAGGTTAGTAAATTTAAATACTGGACTGCCGAAAAAAAATTAAACTTAATTTTATGTCACCACGACGCGAATAGGCCTGAAAAATATATTTAGTCCGTCAGTTAGATTAACAAAAAATATTGGATACGTATTTTTCTTTTGTCATGTAAACGAAAAATTACCACGATACAGCGCGTTGAAATCTCGCGTGACATCACAAGCCAACTTTTTACAAGCCAGTGAAGTCACAAGCCCTTTCTTTTGAACTTTGATGCGCTGTATCGCCGCGATAGATTCAGTCACTTTGACTCAATTGAAACACTAGGGCTATGAGGTCGGAGTGCCCACCTAGTATTTCGGGAAATCGCCAAGCGGTTGGTCGACTCTTCACGTGACCCGAGGGCGGGCCTATTTTTTGGCTAAATAATTGGCAATGCTGCCAGCCTTCTGGGCACATTTCCTGTTGACAGCGATGCCGACGAATTTTTGGACGCCCTGTAACCCTTTTCTACTTGTACATATTAGTTTTGTAGTTTGTAAATAATTTAATTATCTTTGAAATGAACATATTAATTACAATTATTGATTCATACTATTATGATTCTGGTAAATCGGCCATTTTGGCCCGCTGCTTCAAAATCATTATTACCCCTGATTATCTATTTATTTATGGCCCCTGATTTTTTAAAAACCATTTTATAATATTTTGTAGGCACTGGATCTCCAAGCACTCTCACGACTTCTGGTCTGAGGAACGTCTTCGAGGCCTTACAATGGACTTCCTCAAGGAGATAGAAGGTAGTCCAGGGTTGCTGCCAGCTGAACACAAGGCTGCAGCTCAACTGCTGCGTCTGCTGGAAAGAGCTCCGGAAAGAACTGTTGATTTGAAGTCATTATTCGTTCCTCCCCATGTAAGTTTTCTTTTAGACCACCTTACCAAATGATACGTTTAAAAACATCCGTGTTTTGTTTTGTTAAGAAACCTTTCTACTATATCGAAAAGTCATTAATATTGAAGTTTCAACTATTTTGTTGTACAAGATACTCATCATCATTCTCTTGCCCTTGTCCCAATTGATTTGGGGTCGGCGCAGCATGTCTTCTTCTTGTACAAGATACTTACAAGAATAAATTATTTTTTACAGGTGCCAACTAAAGAAAGCGTCGAAACACTCTCAGCTTTGGAAATTGCTGAACAAATGACTTATTTGGATTACCAAATCTTCAGTTCGATCAACAGCGAGTAAGTATTACTAAAGTGTCAATTAGATTATTAAATTGTTCATAATAACTCTAATAGATATATTTCACTTGTTGAAGGGAGTTCTTAGGACAGGCTTGGACGAAGGCAGATAAAGCTGAGAGAGCTCCTCACATCCTCATGATGACTTCTCATTTCAATCACATCTCCAACTTGGTTATATCTGAAATACTGAAGAAGTTTACTTTGGCTGGTATGTAATTATGAAATAATCGTTTGTGCTATATCATTTGTGATAAAGTTGACCGCACGTCGCGTCGCTAGTACTTGACCTGGGGCTGCATTCCAGCAAAGTATGGAGTTTCAATGGAATAAGAAATGAAGAAGCCTGGTCTTTCGGTTAATTCTGACCTACACTTAACGTACTACTTGAAGAAGAGTGCAGTATTTTATGAGATAAAATAATTGTATCGCTTTGTTTCAATTAGAGTAAGATCCCAGAGTAATCAGACATAACTTATTTTCACACGGATGAAACCTGAAGTTTTCAGTAGCGTCTTGTGTGCCTTGAATACCTACGCGCTTTGTGGAACTTGCCGAGTGACACCTGGGCAGGTACCAGGTGAGAAAGGTAAATAAAAATAAGAATTATTTAACTTAAATTCACAAGGCTGATTTTTATATAGGTATGTCATGTAGAATATTATTTTAAAGTAATATCATAAGTGTCAGACACTTTTGATGGACCAGAGCTTTTGTCAGACGCTTTTAAGCTACCCAAAAAATAAATGAACTTTACTTATTTTTACATGTCTGATTTTTTAATATGTTATTGAAGTATTTATTTAAAAATTATAATCAATCAGTCAGACAAATTAGAGTGACCAAACATCCCCTAAGACAAAAATTAGTCAGCCAGAAGTATGAGGGCGAGAGCACTATGTGCATGCGCCTCAAAATAAAAAAAATTAATGTACTAAGAATACTTTACTTACTGTTTTAAATCTGAGATTTTTGTATCTTTATTTCAACTAAATTAACTTTAACAAGGAAATAATTAATAAATATTAAAGTAAATAAGTTTATAGCATATATTTGGGGTTATCATTTTTTATTCATCATAATTATCGAGACAATCATTTGAGATTTCATCGTTCATCCAATCACGGTACTGTCCATACAAGTTATCATCTTCATCTTCATCGCCCTCATACTTCTGGCTGAATAATTTGTGTCTTAGGGGATGTTTGGTTCTGCCTTCAAGCGGCTCCTGCCCAACCTGAGGGGGCCAAACGCCTCCTGCCGGAGGCTCTACGCGGGGATCTTGCGGTCCATGGCCCTTTACGGGGCCCCGGTGTGGGCGCGTTCGTTGAGGCAGCGCGCCAAGCACTACCTGAACGCGCCCCAAAAGGTGGTAGACGTAAGGCTGATCCGTGGGTACCGCACGATCTCCCGCGAGGCGGCGAGCCTCCCTGCCGGATTGCCACCATGGGATCTGGAGGCCATAGTCCTCGCGCGCCTGCACGAGTGGCGCGCGGATGCCTCCGCAGCGCCGGGGGGAAACTCCGCTGCCGCGGCAAATTGTCGCGCAGCGGACAGACCTTCGCCGTGATCTCATGGCGACATGGAGAGAGCGACTATCGCAACCCCGTGCAGGGCACGCCACGATAGTGGCGATAAGTCCCCTCTTTGAGGAGTGGCTAGAGAGGCACCACGGCGCCCTCACCTTCCGCCTGACGCAGGTCCTCACCGGACACGGATGTTTCGGGAGGTACCTGCACCGAATCGGGGGGGAGGAAACGCCCGCGTGCTATCATTGCGAGGATCGCCCGCAGGACACGGTGGAGCACACCGTGGAGGTCTGCTCCGCTTGGGCGGAGCACCGCCGTGTCCTCGTAGCGGCGATTGGCGGCGGCGACCTCTCGCGTCCGGCCCTGGTTCAAGCCATGGTCCGGGGCGAGAGGGAATGGGAAGCCGTCGCCTCCTTCTGCGAAGCAGTCATGCTAGCGAAGGAGGCGGCGGAACGTGAGAGGGAGAGAGCCTCACGTCCCAGCCGCCGCGGGAGGAGAAGCACCGGGCGTCGGGGGCCACGCCGTGATGGCTCTCGGCCACCGTAGGCGCGGGCCTGTGGACGGTGAGTAATGGGCTAGCTCGCCGTCGTATGACGACAGGCCGAGTCGACGGCGCGTTCGTGTTCCACGCACGCCTCAAAGAGATGTCAGCAAACGGGAGGGGCCCGCAAGGGCCGATGCCTGCCAGGGCTGCGGGACTGTTCGACAGAGATACCGCGGCCCTGGAACATAAAGGGCGAAAGAAGGAACATGGATGGTTTTTAGTCAGTAAGAGTCTGACACTCCCTTCCGCTCCGCCCAGAGCGGGAGGGGTCATCTTCAATAACATATAAAAAAATCAGACATGTAAAAATAAGTAAAGTTCATTTATTTTTTGGTTGGGTAGCTTAAAAGCGTCTGACAAAAGCTCTGGTCCATCAAAAGTGTCTGATACTTAAATGATATTATTTTAAAATAATATTCTACATGAAAAAATCAGCCATGTGAATTTAAGTTAAATAATTCTTATTTTTAGTTACCTTTCTCACCTGGTACCTGCCCAGGTGTCACTCGGCAAGTTCCACAAAGCGCGTAGGTATTCAAGGCACACGAGACGCTACTGAAAACTTCAGGTTTCATCCGTGTGAAAATAAGTTATGTCTGATTGCTCTGGGATCTTGGACTAAATGTTCTCTTTCTCGATGTTTGGTGTTCACCAGAATCCTTATGACTGTTATTGTGTTTGAATTTACTCAGGTTTGCTTGACTTTCATAACTATGTTGTAATTTTCTTCATAATTTAAGATTATGATTTTATACAAACACTAGATCATCCAATATAGGTCAATCTAAAACAATAATTGAGAAGATAAATCTAAAACAAATTACTTTTCACCAGGCCGCGTAGCAGCAATAGAGAAATGGGCAGCAGTGGCAGACATAGCTCGTTGTCTGCACAACTTTAATGGAGTGCTGCAAGTTTGTGCAGCACTTTCGAACACATCAGTTTACCGACTCAAAAAAACTTGGGAAAAGGTGTCAAAGACGGTAAGTACTCGTATAGTTTCAAATAATATCTCGTTGATATTAATACTGGGAAAGATGATGCTAATTTAATGATTCGTTTTACAGAGTAAACAAACAATCGAACGAATGCAAACCATAATATCATCGGAATGCCGATTCAGAATCTTGCGGGATGCTTTGCACAGGTAAGTTAATCACTTTACTTCAATATCGATTACTCAGTCATATGTTGAATTCTTTGGTAAGCTTTGGTAACGAGAACTGTTAACACAAGAATTCAAGAATCTCTTTCTTTTGATTTACAGGTGTGATCCTCCATGCATTCCTTACTTGGGGATGTATCTGTCTGATCTGTCGTTCATCGAAGAAGGAACGACCAATTACACACCTGATGGTCTGCTCAACTTCTCTAAGATGAGAATGGTAAGTTATTCTTTTGTTAACCACTTACCCTCCTACTAATAAACATGGAATAAAGTTATACCAGGAATAACAAAGGAATAACCATACATTTTCATAGGTTTAAACTTGGAATAACTTAATTCTGTGTTTATTCATTCCTATGAATAAACACAGGGTTAGTACTTAGCTTGGGATTACAGAAGGATTATCATGGAAAATTAAAAGATAAGCCCGTAGAAATATTAGCAGTGTAAATATCTACATAGGATATTCTAGTGGAGGCTCTTTAAACGTACTCTTAAAGTAAAATTTAACTAATATGCTAAACAGCATGTTAACATGAGAACTATTGTGTTGCAGATAGCGCACGTGATCCGTGAAATAAGGAATTTCCAGCAAACCCCATATAAGATTGATCATATACCAAAGGTAAGCACATAGTACCTTTTTCATTATACATAGTTAGCATTAAATTTTCGCACAATTCTAAAACTACCACGACACAGTGGGCGGCAAATAACACATCCTTGTGGTACTCCATTATCAATACAACACAAAAGTTCGCAAAAGTTACGATTACACTTGTCAAATGCTTCAGGTGTGTGACTTCCTGCTGGACAACTCCCTCGTGATCGCCGAAGAGCGTCAGTACACGTTGTCCCTGGAGCTGGAGCCGCGCGTGGCGCGCGGGTCGGGCGCGGGGCTGCCGGCGGGCGCGTCGCCGGGCTCCTAGCGGCGGCGACGCGCCTCCCTGGCCGCGCTAGCTCCGCTGCGCAACGACCGCTAAGCGGACCAGGGCAGTCGCACGCAAGCTTTGCAACCACCTCACGTACACGTTAGTTCTTCTATGTGTCTAGTTTCAAGTGATTTGCGAGAAAGAAGCTTATTGACTTTCGTAGTTAAGTTCTTTTGGTATAAGATGTGTTGCGAGTGTTTTGTTTGATTCTGATTGAATGGCGGCTGGATACTCAAATGTTATTCTGTTTTAAGTAGCTCAGGCTGTCTCTGCCACTATTACACAGGCCAGTAACTTGCACAAAAGTATACAAGTTGTTTGCTTGTTATCAACTTCTGAATGTGAATGATACAATGATACGCAACTTACTTGCATACTCTATTATACAAATTACTGGCATCTGTATTCCGCCCTTTACTTGAAAGGGTATTTTAACGACAGAAAGAGTCTTCAGTCATTTGAGAATTCAGGAGTGAGTGGCACAGAGTTTCTATTATCAAACCGTATGTAGTGGAAAAGCAGCATAGAGCACAGTGACATGCCGGCAAAAAAGCCTGCGTATTCAACAGTGATCAATTTGTAGAGTCGTCAAATATTACCATTAGCAATCTATTCAACAATGATGCTATAATTAAAGCAACGATTCTACAAATTGTTCAAAACACGGTAAAACTCAGAGTAGCTTAGATGTAGTTAAGCAATTAAATTTTAGTTATACTATAGTGTTTTAAATTCGATGTACTTAATTTAGTGAGTAGTTAAGTTAGCTTGTTACATTCTGTACCGAGTACATCAGTTTGAAAACCTTTTCAATAGCAATAATGAAGTTATCAGTAATGATGATTTTAAAGAGCATAAAGAAGTGATTAAAAGTAAAAAAAATGCTAAAGCTATACACGCTTCCGCTTAGCGCTTAAAATACTATCGAACTTAACTATAACAGATCTCCTATTTGCAAACCCAATTCTAATGTGAATGAGTGACAGTATATTAAGTACCTAACAAAGTATTTCAATGTTTTCTAATTGTTCCTTAAATATATTTATTTAAGGAGTAATATAAGGGCTAAGGTTAGTCTATAGAAGGGTAACCTCCTTATTTAGCTTTAAGATCAATGAGATTGAATGGAAGAAGTAAAAGTCACCTATAATGGTTCTCTATTTTTGTATGATCTTCATTATTTGTCAATTAGGTAGGAAATAATAATAAGCAAAAACATATCACTGACAACATCTACCTTAATGCACTATACGATGCATCCAATGAAATACTGATTTAAAATTAAAATACGTATGAAAGGGTGTACATGAAAGAATAACTTGTATCGGAGGTTCAAATACATATGTCAACATAAATACGCGGGGAGTAAAGCAATTGTCGGATTTAAAAAAAAGTTAGACAGGAAATGTCTGAAATAATTAAGTGAACGTCAAAAAACCTGATAAATCTATGAAAATCATTATTGTAGACATAGACGCTAGGAAAGGTTTGACGATTATACGCAATGCGAATAAAGTGGGAGGAAATAACTAATAATACAAAACTTATTGTTAGTAACAATAATATAGAAAAGAGAGCTTTTGTAAATAGTTTCCTAAATGAAGATTAAATTTAAAAAATAATAAATAAAACTAGCATATAATAAAATTGGTGTCTCCCTTTTGATGTCCAATGTTAATAATTCAATCATTAATTCCCTTTAATCAAATAGTAAAATCAAAGTTTCTTACTGAAACAAGGGTTTTTTTTTGGCACAAGTGTGATATACTGTTGCCCTAAATTGAAACATATAAGATCTCTTATTTGAAGCACAGATGGTAAACTTAGTGACGAGAACGAAGGTGATCTTGCTTTGAATGATGTATGTTATTTGGCCTAAATTAAACTTCCAAGACCAGTTTAAAAATCGGAATGAAAATGTTATTACTTCGTACCAATCTTTAGTGAAGAGACTGCAAACAGATTAAATGATATGCCAGTAGATTCTCTTTATTTATTAACATACATATCTTGACATTTTTTCAAAAGAAAGGGTAAAGCTTACTTAGAAAGTGTATAAATTTTATCAAGGATTGTGATTATGTGAGATTTATTCAAAGCGTCTTATATTGTGAAGTATATGAAACAGTATGAAAGTGGTTGTTACGTGTTACTACGGTTGTTATTGTCATTTCGACTGCTTTTACACGATTGTCTTAAATATTTCCCCTGTTATTCTACCGTGCTTGTTAGTTATAATGTATGTTAAGACCTTAGGTGTACCACAAGGATCTGTAATAGGACCTTTTTTATATTAATCCTTTGGAATATCCAAAACATTAAATTGAATTATTTATATTTTATAAGTATTATCGTTTCGATATTTATGGAAAATATGAAGAGAGTTTTGAATTGAATTCAAGATGAAGGAATATTTTACTGAATGTGTAAAAAGATGAATATGAAATATCAAGTTTAAGTACTCGTTAGTATTACCTACCGTTTTAGTAAATGAATATAATTTTCGACAGTATTATGATCTAAATATAGGTACTAATTTGATGTTAACATAATTGTGCTTTCCTCGAGTTTTAAGAATGATGAAACTTCTTCATGATGGCTGACGTAACTAAACGTGATTTCAAGTGAGAGTACTGTCTGTAAGTCTTTTCTACGTCCTTTTCTATGTCGTTTAATGTTAGTGTTATTATAGATTTTAATGTACTGTATTGTGTAGTCGAGTTGAGATCATTGTCGTCTACAGGCATTGTTTTTTCTTAGGCAATGTCAAGTTCACAATTTTAAGAATGCTATTATAAGAAGTTGAATCGCGAATTATAATCTTAAAATCTCGTAAGTATTCGCTTGATTGTGGCAAAGTTTAGGGTAATTAGTATGTATCTAAATTTTAAAAGTACTGTTATTATCATTATAAATTATAAAATTATTGGCTGTTTTGAATAGGTATTTTAAAATTAAAAAAAAAATATTTTGGTGATTTTCCACTTACCTTTATATGCACAATTTTTAAAAGTATTATCACTAAAGGCTGTCACATTTTATCTAATTTAAAGTAAGATTTTAATCATTACTTGTGTAGATAAGAATCTTTTCATTTGTTTAGTTGTTAATAGTCTTTCCTATAATATGATTTTTATGTCTTTTTCCTAATTTAAGTAGATTAGTAGCCCTAAGATTGAATATTTTAACCAACGATTGAATTACATCACAATAAAATTAGATATGACTATCAATGTAATGTAATTACAACCGTTGTAAAATATGTACCTACTTATGAAACTTCACCCGACTACGCTTCGATTTTAATATCTCTTATGAAATATCCATTAAGGATTTCTAATGAATACGTAATTATAAATATATTTTAAAAGTAATCTTCGGATCTACCTCTTCAATAAATGTTCTAAATATAACAGAATTATGTCTAATTTAATATCAAGTTTATATTTATAGTTAAGCGTTGTAACTTTATGGTTCAGAATAAAAAAAAACCTATTTACTTTATAAAGAAAATACATCTGTTTAAAATACGAAAGTTTATTGTTAAACATTTTATGTATGTTCTAACAGTAGTATTTGCTTGGTAACTTTTTTAAATTGGTACGAAAAAGAAACACATATCACATAGAAATGCTTAACTTCCTTACCACAAAAAAGTTACCAAATAAAAATTACTATATATCAACTGATTTATATTAATATACCTAGGTAATTGTGCAATGTTAGATTTATATTATTACATTGTAGGTGCTTACGGAGTAATTATTACTATGATTTTTTAAAGAGTCCTGTATTTTTTCTATCATTGTAAAGTAACTTTAAGATTAAATTCTGTTTGTACCTTCTCAGGTCACTTGTATTAGATGCGTCGCGAGATTCTGCGGGGTCTGTTACTATTTTGGTAGGGGAGACCGGGTACAAAAGTAACGGCGGGTCGAAAGTAACAAATGCTCTCTAGATTTATCCAATGGGCGAACAACGCTTAGCCGCCGTCAGGCGATAGCCTGGGAGCGCCCCCCTTAATTGTATTCAGCCGCCGCGTGCGCCGCGCGCTGTTAGGCTGTGTGACAGGACGATACGTGTTTTCACAAATCAAAAGTAAGTTTTTCGACATTTTTTTATTAAATGTTTACGTAGTCTTAAAAGGATGATAGTAATCTGAATGTTTGCATATCCATTCTTGATTAGAGTGATTGTACATTGATTATAATCATTTTTATGTAGCACGTTCCGTTTTATGATTATGTTGCACGTTTTGACAAAAATGTAGACGGGTACAAAAGTAACATAGCCCAATGGGTACAAAAGTAACATGTTACTTTTGTCCCCGTAATGATTTAATTAACTATCATATTTTTATGTACATCTTTATTTCAACAGAATGCCGCGACAACGCAAAGGAACTACTGAACGAGGAATTACCGACACGGAAGTGTATCGAAAAGCGGCTGAATAGCATTTGAAAGATGGTGCAACAATTAGAGGCCTTGCAAAAAAATATGTTTGCCATGTAACAATATATAGATTTATAAAAAAAATAAAAGCCGGTAATACTAGTGCAGTTGTGGGCTACCGTTGCGTCAACCGAGTTTTTACTAATAACGAGGAAAGTAATCTAAGCGACTATTTAATCGAGTGCTCTGCAGTTTATTTTGGGTTATCTCCATCTGAATTACGTAAACTGGCATACGAGTTAGTGATTAAAAATGGAAAAAGATTTCCTGAAAAGTAGAACGGTCCCATGTGGAATGCGTGGGTGATGATAAGAATTATGTGTGCCATAATTGCGATTCTGAGTAAGAAAATAATGACTGAATTATAAAAGAATGATTAACTTAATTGATCTCATTACTTAAACTAAGAATATTTTTTATTGATTTGTTTTCTTAAAGTATAATATTTAAAATACAAAAGTTGATTTGTGTTATTAATACTAAGTCTTTAAATAAATACTTTGTTGATTTACCATGATAATATTATATTCATTACCAACCCCCTTGTCTTGTTACTTTCGACCCACAACGTGTTACTTTCGACCTGCCTACGTGGTCGAAAGTAACAACTAACGATTTTTTTTTAAATTTCGTTTATTAATATAAAACACAACATAATATAATAAATCGAGTTGCTAATGTAAAGAATATAAACTGAATTTATATATGGTTATATTAATTTAATGATAACAGTAACACCCAGTCAGAAATCAAGGTAAAAGTACAAAGTGTTACTTTTGTACCCGGTCTCCTTAGGAGTAATCACCATTCATCTGGCATTGAAATTAAGTACATTAATCATCAACTTTTCATGACAAAATTCGTTGTATCCTGCTTGTTGTAAACCTAAATAATTATTTCTCCTAAACACCTGTTCATTTTAATCAAATATCCTGATGTAAGAAAATGACATATTTATTCGTTCAAATTCAAATTTATTCATTTTGGGGCAACTATATCCAAACAAATAATGGCCATAATTATGATCCAATTAATGTACGTAGGTACATCACTCAATAAATTCGTAATTGATTAAAAGCCAATAACCATTCATCATTTCGAAGAAACTAATGAATCCAAATATTTAAAAGAAATATATAAGTAGAAAGCAACGCAGTAGTATTTAGAAGTAACTCTAACAATACGTAGAACAGTGCACAACTGCACATTCTATTTTTGGCGTCATTCCAACGGCTAATTTTAGTGTTGCATCAACCACTTGTAATGCCATAGTAATTGTTAAGCTACTGACGAATATTGACGGATAACGACGGATTTAGACATGTTATATTTTAAAGTTTGATCTTGCGGCGCGTCTAGAAAGCATTTTGGTCAATGTAGTGGAGATAAGCAGTTATAGGAGCAATTTTATACCTATTAAACCTTTTCCTGTCCAACCACACTATAGGGCGTTTGTTTAGCTATTGGGTTTGCTTCACGGACATACATAAATAATGTATCTTTCTGTATTGAAACCTGGTTAATAGCAATATTTATTCTTAACATTAGTGTCACGTGTATCTTCATCGATTAGTTTGATGTCGATAGTGAGAATGATGAAAATACTTTGAAAAAAATCTTTGTTTTCAGAAGCGTCTTTTACAGTTTTTACAAATCTGTGGCACTGTAGGTATAGAAAATAGCACTGCTGCTACCATTAGCTTATCTTTACTATGTTGCCTAAACTGATTTGTAGTTATAAAAAAAACTGTAACACATTTATTTTTATTTTATATCGTTATTAACTTCAATAATTGTTTATGAATTTCGACAATATGATAAGAACTTAATATATATAAATATCTGGTTATAAATGTAAGTTGTCGTGCAGAAATAGATGATTAAATTAATCGTCATAACTTTTGTCCACCGCCACCGCTCAAGGGGTCATCGGGTTTAAAATTGTTAATACTTGTCTTACTAAATATTAAAATAGTACCTGCAGTATCGAATATAATTATCTAAGTGCCAACTGTATTAATTACCAATAACTGATTTCAGGATTTGAAGTTGAGAAAGCGTCAAACTCTAATTTAGCAACTGAAGAAACTAGTTACATAAACTGCTAAAGAAGACTTTGACAGGTTGTCAACTTCAACTTTTTAATTCAGAAATCAAAAACTAAGCAAATGGCATCTGACGTACCTACAAGCTAAAATATAATAATTGTGTTTAGTTCTAAATAGGTTCCTAGACCGAATACCTACTACACAAGGTGTTTTTTTTTATATATCCCATAACTCTAGGGTATGAATGAGACCATATCAATGAATCAACTGGCATGAATGAATATATATGAATTATTTTTCAATTATATGTTTTTTTTTGTTTTAATTTTTCATACAAAATAATTCGACAAAGTCACGATCATTAATTTGAAACACTCTTACGTGCTTAGCTTTAAATATGAACCAATCAGTTTAATGAATATGAATTACAAGAATTTATCAATGAAACTTATATACCTACTAATTAACTATGATTGATGATATCTTGATGATATCTTGATGATATCTCAGGAGCGTGGAGCTTGGCACAAGCAAAGAGAGGCCTATACCCAGCAGTGGGTGAAATCGGGCTGTGGATGATGATGATGATGATATCTTCGAAATTATGCATATTTAGACCACATTTTCTGGGACTTTTTGTATTATTTTTACTTATAGAATATAAGTAAAAATAATACAATTATCCTACAGTTATTGGATATATAAAAAACACGTTGTAAATACCCGAATAACTCGATTAAAAAAACATGTAATATTGCTTTGAATATTTATATTCAAAGTCCAATTGCACCCCAATTAATAAAATTAATTGGATTGTTACAAACAGAATTAAAAGCAACAGAATTTTGACTTTGACAGCTACGGTCAGCTACATTGACGTAAGACTTGAGCCTGTTTGCACCATAAATCAGTAAATGCGTTTAGCCTTAAACGTTTTTAAAACAGCATTCTGTTTCTGTCAATCATTAGAAGATAGACATGATGTTTTAAAATAGTTTTGCGTTAAACCCGTTTAATGAGTGGTGGCGCATCAGGCCTTAATGTGAAATAAGAAAGATTAGAGAAATTGGCAGTGTTTAAAATACTATATGTTACAACTGAATTTTAAATTAGATAGGTATTCTAAATAATAAAAGTGTGACTAAAAGTTATTACCTACATAATCGTGAAACTCAATAGTTAATATAATCTTCCGATGACCCCTTATTAGTTGATTAATGTATAGGGTTGTCATCCGTCATCATTTGGCCCAGGTTGGGTGCCGTCAGGGCGAAGTTCTAAATTAGTCCGTTTAAAACACAGCTTTGTGTCAAAGGGAATCCAGGTCTGCCGAAACTGCGTGTGGCGCAGCTACCATTAGGGGGCGTAAAGATTTTAAGCTATAGGTACTTTTTCTTATAGTTTCAAAACAAAACTGTCTGAACCCAATTATTATCGATCGGAATGCAAACATTTTCGAGCTCGCCCGCTCTTACATCCTACGTTTTTCAAAACTTACGTAAAACGTATAAAATTTGCAGTGCCCTGACAGGGTGCTTGTCTTAATACTGTGTCATGAAATTTTAATGCATGCCTACTAACCAGTGTTTTACATGTTTGCAAAATAAATAAATAAACTTTCTGGACTGCATTTGTGTTGATTTTATAATTTGGCATGAATGGTCAAAGAAAGAAATTTATCCGAGACCTGTTGCAACCGAATAATGGTATCATCATAAATTAAATTAATGTTTGTTCAAAATTCATCCGTAACGATAAATCGTATGCAGGCAAACTCTAGTGCTAAAAATATCCGTCGATCGAAGCCTATTCCTACTCCATCAATTCTTGTTACTTGCCAGCTGTCTTAGAACCCAATGGCTTGGCACGCGTCGATGGGAAGAGACCAGATGGTATGACCATAATGCCATGGAAGTTGGGTAGGCCTTTGGTGTGGGACGCAACTTGCGTCGACACCCTTGCGCCATCCCATCTTCCTAGCACAGTGGGCCTATTTTTTGGCCAAAGAATCAGCATTGCCATCCAACGTGGTAATGCTGCCAGCCTTCTGGGCACTTTTCCTGTTGACAGCGATGCGATCGAATTTTTGGACGCCCTGTAACCCTTTTCTACTTGTACATATTTATTACTATTATAGTTTTGTAGTTTGTAAATAATTTAATTTTTTTTTGGATTCTCTAGGTAGGTACTGTTCGTTTTGCGATATTTCGCATTTCTATTGCACCCAAATGTCCGGGGTTTTGAAGTTTTTTTCCGGTAGAGTCATACTGATGGCAACCCTATATGTAGAGAAAACTACAGATGATTTCGCTCAGTGATAAAATGTAACGAGAGACAAAGAAGTCTTATGAGTTACTATTTAGTCATAAGACTTCTGGAAATTATAGAAATTCGATCATTGTTTTCTTTTCAATATTTTTAGAAGGCGAGCTCAGAAGTTTATGAGCAAGTATGTCCAGGGCGAAAGCTTAATACCTACAGCCGAGTAGATCAATCATGGTTAAAAACACCTTAAGATTTTTTTTTAATGTATTTTTTTTATCGCTACATCTTATTTCATGTACCTACAATCTATGCAAATAAATTATACTTTACTTTACTTTTGCTGTAAAGGTTTCAGATAAGAGCCCCGTAGTCAGGGGTCCACTTTCAGATTTCCAATAAGACATTATGTATTAGTCCTTCTGACCGTTTTCGGTCACGGCGGCTAATCCCAACGGAGATTAGCCATCGGTGCCGGACGTATAATACACAAATGTGTGCGCTGGCACAGATGCTCTCTCTCTCTTACCTCACTCTCATAATCCGACGAGACGGCAATCCGTCATGCCCGGAGAGGCGCAGGACCAACGGCTTAATGGCTTAGGTCCATTAAACATTTAAAAAAAAAATGTGTTTTCCGATACCGCCCACTTCCTAAAAAAAGAGAATTTCCTAATGTAAAAATCCAACAACACTGCCCGAAACGGGAATCGAACCCAGAACCCCACGATCAGCAGTCGAGCTTGCGACTGCGAGCCCAACGAAGCAGTATATTTAAGATATTATATTATATTGCTATAACGTTACAAATAGAGATAACTTTGTTAGATTTTCCATTAGCATCAATAAGAATGCGCTCATAATCTGCAATGATGTCATCACCACGTTTATTGATATTTCCTGTCTCTGTCCTGTAAACGATTTTATTTTTAGAATACGTTATTCTAACTAGAATTGACTTTTACGGTAACTAGTTTTTGCTTGTTACATTACATTGGTCGCAACGTCCCGTATCCCGGCGACCCGGGTTTAATTTCATGGCAGTGCTACTGGCAGGTTAGACTGCCTCGTTGGTCTAGTAGTTGCTGGCATGATTGCTGAGCATGAGGTCCTGCTGGGTTCGATTCCCAAGACGGGCAAACTGTTATGAGGTTTTTCCATAAGGACTTTTTCAGTAGCTACGGAGTCTAGATTTGCGCCCGGTTGATGGCAATAGACTCGCCCCCTATTACATGGGACTTAAACATACCTTGCGAAATGTGGGTGTACTATAAGGTACACCTCTGCCTCACCCTTCGGGGATTGCAGGCGTTATGTTATGTTTGTGCTATTGGGGCTTTGACGCCACGCAATTCTCAGCAGCATCCTCTCCTATTATTTGGAACTGTGCCGAATAAGTGATAAATGGCCCACTCCATTTATCCTAGAATCTATCTCTACTAGATAGATTCAAGGTTATCTGGAGTGGGCCATTTGTTGTTGTGTGTGTGGTTCGACGTGTTTGCAAATGTGCAATACACTTTTGCCCTAAAATCTATTACTTACTAGGAGGTGGCAAATGGCAGAACATGGATGCAAAAGGTACACTTATCCCAATACCTTCTGTGAAAATATATTATGTATATATATTGATGTTATTTAATTTAGTAGGTTCTGTCTTGTTTCCATCCTTATCTGCTGATAATACTGCTTGCACTTTTGTCATTAAAGTGTTAGTGTACAATGTGTACGCAAATAAAACTTCATTGTGTGTCATATGCTTATCAACTGTTAAAACACAGTCTTAAAAAAATATGTGTTTAGCCATTAGCATGAATTAATGCTTCTCTGCTCTCTGCTACTGTGTAGTGGCCGCAAACGGATAGAGAAGTCTTGGCAGGCAAATAGATATTGAGTTTTTCCATCGGGAATTTCTCATTGGCAGCCCGCATCATCATGCCCGGTCGATGGCAATAGGCTTCCTGGATCTGCCTAACCTGTATGTTATGAAGATAAAATATACGATACTTAAAGTTAAGACAAACAATCTTATGTCTAAAAACCAAATGTTCTAACTAATGTTGTACACGTAACACACACTGAAATGTAAAAGAGAAAGTGATTCTTGCTAAAAATAAACGCGACACAGCTTCAACGTTGGGGTCATCATACGGCCATGGCATTAGAAGAGATGGTGATCTAACAGCGTCTGTTGCTAAAATGTCTTTAAACCTAATAATATGTCATTGTATGCCTATAGACCTGTTATAAGTAACTTTTTTTTTTTGGGATGGAAAATGATCAAATGACTCCTCCCGCTCTGGGCGGAGCGGAAGGGAGTGTCAGACTTTTACTGACTAAAAACCATCCATGTTCCTTTTTTTGCCCTTTATGTTCCAGGGCCGCGGTATCTCTTTCGAACAGTCCCGCAGCCCTGGCAGGCATCGGCCCTTGCGGGCCCCTGATGATTGCTGACATCTCTATGAGGCGCGCGTGGAACACGAACGCGCCGTCGACACGGCCTGTCGTCATAAGACGGACAGACGGCGAGCTAGCCCATTACTCACCGTCCACAGGCCCGCGCCTACGGTGGCCGAGAGCCACCACGTGGCCCCCGACGCCCGGTGCGTCTCCCGCGGCGGCTGGGACGTGAGGTTATCTCCCTGTAATAAGTAACCTCGGGATAAGAACACATACGTACATAATCCACGCCTTTCTCTTATGGGGGTAGGCAGAAACTGTAGAAAGGCTCCTGATCCTTACATACTCCTTTCGCCTCGACCATGTTCATACAAACATCTGGTCATATTATACGCACGCCGCGCCGGTTGTGAGTACTACCAGTACTAAGAACCTGATTAGAAGACTCTGAATTATTTCTGTGAAACCTTCTTGATTGTGTTCCTTACATAAATTAGAACTAAATAGTTTACCTTCGTTTTATTTTGTGTACTAAATGATCCAATTTCGCTTGAAGATTTGATAGACACAAACACTGCAACGGACTTTAGAATATCTTGTAAAATTTATCACTGAGCGACTTCAAAATATCTATAAAGATGAACTAAATGTACAAAATACTTACTTACATGTAAAATTGTAAACATAATATATGTTTAGATATACAGATAATATAATTTATGTTCGTGTTCTGTATGCTGTAGTTTCTAAATCTACGCCAAGTCAATGTATTGAAGCGTTGTTTTCTATGAATACTCCTCTTTCAGAATCGTTTCTGGTTCATACAACAAACATACTAAGATCTAATGTTAGCTACAATAAGTTTGTTTTAATTTTTTTTCTTTATTTATTTATAGGGGCTATTACGCATAGCATATGTCAGTCCTATCGTATCCTAAACAATTTACTTACTTACTATTTACATAATTTTCACAAGACGTGGGCCATAAATTTAAACAAACTCTTTGCATTGTCGCCATTTGGTTGGGATAAAATTGTATGGAACATGCCTACATCAGTTCTGTTCAAATTCAGGGACCTTACTAAATTATTTCTACTGGACTCATATTGGACACATTCCATCAATAAATGTTGTAGGTCCTCAACAACTCATGTTTGTTTTAATGTAACAACAAGTAATCTCAGAAAAGATGACTATAATAGTAAAAAAATAGATACGAAATTAAATAATGTAAATTAAAGAAAATGACCGGAGCTCGAAACCAGTTTTTAATGAAGACAAAAAAACTTATTTGACCTTACTAAGTCATAACCACTAACACAACAGGCAAATGATCAAATAGTAGATAATAATATTGTATAGTTGACAAAAATATATTTTCGACAAACGTTACTTTACTACGTACAGTATTTACTTTGCACATGATGTCTGCTACAAAAACAGCCATGGTCTAAGTTATAAGTATTCAGTACTTAAGTTATTATTATAAGTTATTCATGAATCCGGTATGAGCATTCAATTGTTTGTCTGTCGTTTGGATTCGAGTTGCCGTGCTAATGAACTCGCGTCTTTTCGTTGAATATGTCCTTGATAGTGAGTCAATGATTTTGAACATTCATGGGGTTATTGACTTCTAGAGTTACTTCGTTAATTATTTCTTTCTCATCCTTGTGATCAATCACTTTTGTTAATGGTCCAAAATAATTTCTTCTATTATTTTACTAATTTTTTCCTTTTCGACTCATATTTGTTAGTTTTTATAGTCTGGCTATAACGTTCCCAATAGAGATGGAGACAGGTATTTTCCCTCCTGTCAGAGCGATTGGGCCATAATCATCTAAGTGGTTCCAGTGCTGGTTGGGAGATGGTATTTATGCGCTTATATTTCGTCGACCATTTCAATAGAAGTCTGCCCAGAGGCAGACTTCTATTGAAATGGTCCCCAGTGGTTCCCAGCCAGAGCTGGAAGCCTTACACTAAAGGCACCCACAGGATAGTCCGGTTAAGCAGACGACAACCTCCTTAAAACAGTAGAACTCTTCATAGGACTGCCTCGTTGGTCTAGTGGTCCCAAAGTCGAGTGCCTAGCTTGAGGTTCCGGGTTCGATTCTGGGGTCGGGCAAATTGTTATTGGGTTTTTCCATCAGGAATTTCTCAGTAGCAGCCACAGAGTATAGATTTTAGTGCTCTCTCGATATTACATGGGAGTTAAACATAACTGGCGAAATGTGGGTGTACTGTTAGGTACACCTCTGCCTAACCCTTCGGAATTACAGGTGTTATGTTATGTGTTCATAGGTACAAATTCCAACTTGAAACGAATTTGTCGAATGTATTTAGTGGCACTTTTATCACGGCCATAAAATTAACAATCTCAGTCACAGGTCACCGTAATCTGAACCCAAAAGTCAGTCAGGTTGAAGCTAATTCCGAGTAAAAATGATCGTGTTTTAATTTGTTCACTAAAACAACAGAATCTTTCATGGGCGCCGGATATCTAAAATTAAACAAATTAAACGCGTGTAGAATTTTATATATTTTTTTTAAGCCTATGAAGAGACAGACGTTTAATAAATCACTGATGTAATGGATTTTTTTCTGAATAGGTTATGGTTTCTACGCCGATTACATAAGCTTCTCCATTTTATGAAGTCGGTTATAGAAGGCATTCATTGTTACTATTTAGGCAACAATACTCTAGGTACATATGTATAGCTTTGCTATTTTGCATTGTCGTCAACAAAATAAATACTTACTCTTTGGTAGTTTCTTCGTTGAGTTGGTATTTTTTTTCTGCCAGATTTAAATGTGTTTACAAGTCTAGCCACATGTTTGTAAACGTCAAGTTTTTTTTTTCTTTTGTTTAATGTTTGTTCCGTTTTATCATACCTATCTACTGAACAATGCATTGAATGCTGTTATGTTTATAATCGCCTGGCAACAACCTAAAAATAAAACAAATTATCTACCCACGAGGCCACGACGGCGCAGGAGTGGTCCTAAGGAATTCCGTTAGGAGCAAAAACTTTTACGGCTAAGGAGAGAAAGAGAGCGAAGTATAGCTCTATCTCTCTTTGTCCTTTTAGGTCAAAATGACGTACAGTTATCGTCTAAAATATAGGTGTATGTAACATTCGTCTCCTCTCAAGTGTGTTCTTCAAACTTGAATCTTTCGTGGATTGGATACTGATGATTTTTGTTTTAAAAGTAAGAGGTGCGTGCAATGGTGATTTTTGAATTTTTTTTGCCAAAAATAGGCCAGCCTTCTGGTAAATAGTCTACCAACCGATTGGTGATGGGCCGATAAACTAGGTGGGTGCTCGGACCCCATGGCATAATAATGTTGGTTTTTAGGATTCCGTACTCAAGGGGTAAAACGGGACCCTATTAGTAAGACTCCGCAGTCTGTCTCTACGTCTGTCACCAGGCTGTATCTCATGGACCGTGATAGTTAGACAGTTAAAATTTCACAGATGATGTATTTTGTTGCCGCTATAACAACAAATACCAAAAAACAGAATAAAAAATATTTAAGTGGGGCTCCCATACAACAGACACGATTTTTTTGCGTTTTTATAGATAAATGGTACAGAAACCTCGCGGTTTTATTAATATATCTGACTTGGTGTAGATTCAAACAACTGTTGTAAACAGACCTGACTTCCCTCTATAAATTGTTGTACCCTTCACAATAAAGTTGTTACTGTAAAGTTTCTATCATGTCTTTTATTTATCCTTGTGTCCGTTTACCTACAACACAGCATAACACGTAATCAGCCCATTGCTGGGACACGTCCCTTATCTGTGAGAGGGACATAACACATGTCGTTTTAACCGACGCATTATGGCAAACAGGATGCTTTTAATGACTTAGAAGACTGTTAATAGTGGCTTAAGCAATTTGTTCATCAACGTTAACCGAGACATTTCAATAAATGTTCAAATATTTGGAACTAGTTTATGCCCGCGACTTCGCCCACGTGGAGTTCGATCATTTTATTGTCTATGTTAACACATAGGATCAACATCCAGGTTATAAACTATCTGTGTGCTGTTTCATTCAAATTCTTTTGGTATCTTTTGCGTGAAAGAATAACAAACATTCATCCATCCATCCATCCTTATAAACTTCCTTTTCACGCCTAAACCACTGAACCGATCATCCTGAAATTTTGCATATACGTTTTCAGGTGTACAGAAATGGACATGGGGTATCTTATATCCCAAAAAAGTACCTACTGTTCCCAAGAAAAACATCAATAACGTTCTTAAGATATTGCCACTTTAAGATAGCGCCACGTATCATTCAAATCATTATTGAATTATGTATATGTTGCAGTCAAAACTCTTAACCAGTCAAAAGTACTTTTAACTGAATAAAATAGGCAAAAGTAATTTTGACTGAACAGGTTGGTCAAAAGTGGTATTGACTCAAAATCATTGTTTAATAGTGCTTTTGACTGCAAATTTGCGGTTAAAAGTTGTTTTAACTGACGCTCTTAAGTCAAAATTTGTTTTAACTGCATCAGTCAAAAGCACTATTAACTAGTTGGAATGTATATCAGCGTATTCTACTAATATTTAGTAATATAAAACTTTATAGGTGCGTTTTTTTGTTATTTTTATCGACCACCTTAACTGTTTAAGAGTTTTTGACTGACATAACCAGTCAAAACTTTTGACAGAATCAGTTAGTCAAAACTACTTTTAACCAGCTCCATTGGGCAAAAATACTTTTAACTGTTATTTCTGTCAAAAATAGTATTGTCGAAAGCATACGGTTAAAACTACTTTTGACTGATTTTGCTAGTTAAAAGTACTTTTGACTGGTTAAGAGTTTTGACTGCAACATATATTATTACAAGCAGCGAAGCCGTTGGTCCTTCATAAAAATGATTCATTAGAACAAATGATGATTAAAGTAATAAAATTGTTACTGCCGGTTTTAATTATAACACTACTCAATAGGTGCAACATAATTAAATAGTACATTTTGATATGTGGGGAAACTTTGTTTAGTTGTTACTTTGCAGTCGAGGCGGAATTCACGCCCAAGCCGCCAGGCGAGTTTGTTATGGACCCGAGAACTGCAGTAACAAATGACGCCCACGTAGGTATTATCAAACGAGGTTTTTCAATACACTTTCAAAGAAATAAAATAATAGAACGAAAAATATTTTTTTTCATGAATAGGTAACTAAGATATAATTTGCGGAAAAATGTTAAAAATCTGCGCGTGTAAAATACATTGCATGTTGAACCTAATCGTAGTGCGATATGAACCAGTTTTCGAGAAAGTGTCTTGAAAAATATTTATCGACGCCGGATAGCCTTTGTTAGGAGAGGTCGTCAAATAATTCTTGAGTCGGAATAAGTGCTCTTTTGTTCACGATCAGTTTTAACCGGGCCGTAACGTTCTTCTGGCGCTGAAATGAACTTTAGTGAACTTATCATTGACATTAGAAACGGGATATTTACCATGTTTGCTGTTTGTTTGTAATTTGTTTGCTGTTCTAAATTCGTACAGACATCAAAACGCGGCGGCATATGATGACGGCTGTTGTGGTTGGATGTTTTGACTATGACCAGGCGCAAAAATAAACATGCAGTACTGTAAATAACTTGACGGCGCCACTTGTTGGCGCTGTCTATCACTTATTACAATTATGTGTCCTAGTTCCTACTCTAAACCGTAGCTATCATGGGAACTTATCTGTCGTGATAACGTCGGTGTCGGTATGTTTATTTTACTTAATTTATTTACCTAACTACCGAAGTTGATAAGTTTTAATGCTCTAGGTATCGTGGCATACGATAATATCGTCTGATACACACGTGATGAGTATATGAACGATAGCAGTAGCACATGCTTTATGGAATTGACCTGAAAATGAACCGAAATTCTGAAAGGTGATTGACTTGTGTCACCCACATGTCGATGGCACTAGTTTTATTCGCACTTACTACGTGAGGGTCTTTAGACACAATTCTGAGATAAATTGATCTTCATAAACTGTTTAGCCTTTTCAAACTATGTTGGAGTCGGCTTCCAGTCTAACCACATGGAGCTGAATACCAGTATTTTACATAGAGCGACTGCTTTACCTCCACTACCTAGTTAGTATTGGGTAATACGATAACCCCTTGGTAAGACTGGTTGCTTATAGGTACGTATTTCTGTATCGGTGGGTCTAAACAAAGTGACATTTTACGACCGCTAATGATGATGGATAAGTAAAAAATGTACCTAGTCGATAGACAAATTACAGGAAAGTTTGCTTAATCTTGTTGAAAGATGGTGTAGAAAATACGAAACGCCTTAAGTGCGACCGCCACTTTTCAGTACATATTCAACTTTGTAACATGTGATTGTAATCGTTTTTTCTTTAAAAAAGTTGCCCCACACTATGAATTCCTCCTGTATTGTGGATGCGTTTACAAACATTTAAACTCACATACTTAAACAACCAAACTCGGAACCACTACCTGTAGGCCATACACATATTTGTTCCGTGTGGGAATCGAACACGCGACACGTAGCGCAGCAGCCAATCGCTCAACCACTGCGCCAACCGTGCCACTTCCAGCTTGCTTCTTTACTTCTAAAAGGGAGTACTGAAACAAATCTAAACACTTATAAAACGAACTTTATTACGAAGCCATAAGCTACAATATCATACATCGGTGGGTCCGTTCTCAATCCTAGCTTCCTCCGCCTCCTTCATGAGAGGAGAGGACCCACACAGCCGCAGATCCTTCGTATACGCAATTACTCCCACAAACAGACCAGAAATGACTAGCCAGATACCTCCCATGTAGAATGTCAGGTCCCAGGACCCGGTGAGATCGTACAGCATACCTGAAAGTAGCACAAAACTCCACCTTATACAATATCCGTCTAGAAGAATCTTTGCCGGATTTCAACTCCTAGAAGTTCATCCTGGATTTTGAAGCAGCCGCAATGAGAGCTATTGAACATGTTTTTCTGGAAGCCGTTATACACGGATGATTCCTGATCCATAAAGTTAAGTGTCATAATTTTAGTAAGTAATAACATTTTATCTGCTGACGGTACTTTTAAGCTAAACTGATTTGTAATTGAGTTTATCAATAAAAAATACATGGGGGTCCTCCGGGACGGCGGCCTCGGGGATCGGGGTACTCAGGGGATAACCCCCTGTAGATTACAAGCTCACGCGGCTCCGGGAAAAACAAATGAAAGCGAGTCATGTGCCGAAACAGCGTTATGCTGATACGGCCGCTTTGTTCATGGGTTAGCTGACAATTCTTTCTTCTACTAGGTGGCGACGACAATACGATGATAAATGAAAACACTGGTAACACAAGTTCACAATATTTTTAAACCATCAAATTAATCCTAACATAAAACTTAACGAAATAGAAACACCATTTATAAATATTGGTTCACTGACCTTACGTATAATTTGCACTAATTCTCATCTGGAAATAAAATTTTAAGAACGAATTTGGCCAAGGTTTTTGAAGTAGCGAGTTGGCAACGTACGGTGTTTAGTGTTTATACCGATGAGGGGGCGTTAACCGGTCGGTGCTAGCCTATTAATCTACATCATCGGCCTAGCCTTTTCCCAACTATGTTGGGGTCGGCTTCCAGTCTAACCGGGTGCAGCTGAATAGCTCCATTTTACAGGGAGCGACTGCCTATCGGACTTCCACAACCCAGCTAGCATTGGGTAACACGATACCCTTTGGTAAGACTGGTTATCAGACTTTCGAGCCACTGACTACCCTACCGACTGTCAAAGATCTACAAATTACAGCCGGGACCAGCGAGCTTTCCGAGGCACGAAGGAAACTCGGTATGTAATGGGTGGTCACACATCCACGGACCAACCTAGGCAAGCGCGGCTTGACCAGAATATCGACCCGAGAATATTTAGCCACGAGCTCCTCTAGCCTATTAATCTACAAATTCTAATCTATTTTCTACATGATATAGCCTATTAGTCTACATCATGTAGAAAATCCTGAAAATGGAAAATAATGTCCTGTGCCAAACCACTGGATATTATGTATTTGATTGAATTTTTGGATGCATACTGGGATCGACAAGAGGTATACGCAGTTTAATTTATTATCGTCGCCACCATGTATAAATAGCTTGGAGTTCCTGGAGTTGCAGCAACAACCGGAGTACACTTCCTTACTGTTTATAGACAAGCTGTTAGTCTGGTTGGAAATCCTTCACCAGTACCTACTTTTAGTTTATGTAGCTTGGTAGGTAGATATTGTATCTTTAGCTATTTCTTCTCATGATTATTTTGATTATACTTTATATCGAAAAAAATACCTATTTTTATTCGGTTCATATAAATTCTTACCTCCAATAGGTGGTCCGACTAAATGCCCAATCCCCTGACTCAACAATATCAGGCCGTATGCCACAGTAAAGTTATCCAGAGGCATCAACTCCATGAGAATCGTCGGGGTATACGAATAGGAACTGGCGAAGGAGAGTCCAAACACTGCTGATATGACGGCGAGGACCCAATAGTTGGTGATGAAGAAGGGGTACGTGGCTACTGAGGCGCCGCAGATGATGAGGCAGACGGCGTAGGTCTTGGTCACGTTCAACCAAGGTTGGTCGCCTGCCCAGCCGAGAGCTACCTAAAAAGCCAAAAAGCAAAATTGTCTTAGAGGTGTAATAAGTCTATGGTAGTCAACAGTGCTTGCATAAAATCAATCAAGATAGGTAGGGTCTAGGTGTAATAGATGGTAAAATGTGAATAATGAGTTATTTTCAGAGAAAAGGCATAAGTTTTCATCTTCTTTATGTGGTGGGATAAGCTAAACAAAAGGAGCGATCCTATCAAATCCATTGTCATTGTGTGTGTACTTATACGCAAGACTTTTCTTCAGTTTGTGTAACAAAACTAACTCAACAGAAACGAAAAGTTTACCAAAATATAAAATACTTACAATTCCAATACTGCTGGCGACTCCAATGATAGCAATCATCATAGGTCCACCCTCCACCTTCATCTCGTTCATGTAGGAGTTAAGGAAGAAGTACGGCACGATGAACCACACAGAGAGAATCAGTGAAGACAGGTTGAACATCAAGAAATGGAACTCCGTAAACATTTTGAAGTCGAACATCGACTTCATAGTTTGTCCGAAGCGGTTGTACCAACTCTGCGAAACGTAGAAAGAAGTTTTAAGATAAAACAATATATTAAAGAAGAAGGGCATATATTATAGAAGATTAAAAGCATTTATGTGAAGAATGAGCATACCATTTCATCATCAGATTCAGAATCAAGAGACCAAGATGAGTTCCTATACATATCTGGCAGGGATGATGCTCTTAGCTTGTACCTAATAGTAGACATCATAGCACCTCGGTGCATCATGGTGGTCTTATACAAAGGAACGTCTCTCAAGTAGTGATGGTCAGTCGATATCTGTCTGAACCAGCTTTGCGGTTGCTGTTGTTGTTGCTGCGCCTGCGACATCTTCGAGTCTTTAGCAACAACTTTCTGCTTCGTGGTGTTGACGTTTGTGTTTGACTTCTGCACTGCGGTTTCAGTTTTAACACCTTCGCTCTCACTCTTTTTCGCTTCTCTCCCCGCCCCGTCTTTTGGCTTCTTTGCTCTCAGTTCTATTGGTAACTGAGCAGGTGGTGGCGCGTTTGCCGGATTGTCCATGGTTACGTTGATTTCAGAATGCCTTCGTGTTAACACGTCTGGATAGTTTTGCAGTATAATATTGTAGAGCCGTTTGTTTTTCATCAATTTGTCTATGACTTCAGCCGGAACCTACGGAAAAGTTAACAAATGTTATTCTTCACTGTTTAAACTAATGACCACTATCGTCAAACTGTTAAAATATGCGACTTACTCTTTCGTTCTGCTGTACAAACGTCGGGAGATGTATGGCTGAATGCATTCTCTTGTTTGTTTGCTCTGCGTTCGCTTGTGTGGTGGCCTCTAACTCTTCAGCCTCCTTTATATTTGTTGCTAAAGTCGCTAAAATGTATTCGGGGCCCTTTCCACATTCCAATAAGGTTTTTAGTTCTTCAGAGTCTAAATACACTGATTCTCCAATAGATCTTGACGCAGTAGAACCAGCACTCGATGATTTTCTAGACCTAATTTTAGAGAGCTTACGCTCTCGTTTTTGTTTAATTTCTAACCACTCTGGGTTCTTCATTAATGCTCCACAAACGCACATATTAAGTAGAGTACCAGCTAATAAAACAATAGTATTTCTCCAATCGTATATTTCTAAGAAATAATGAGTCATTGGTGAATAAATAAGCGTACCAAAACCTATTCCGCACGAAGCTAAAGATACGGCTAAGTTTCTTCTTTTATCAAACCAAAATGCCACTGACACTACAGCAGTTACGTATAAAATTCCCATAGCTAATCCACTAATAAACCCGAAAGTCAAACACAACATTTCTACTGAGTTACTAAAAGCAGCTAATATGAATCCAATAGTAGATAGCACTCCAGCGATCATAGTCATAATTCGGCATCCATATCTATCAACTAAGGCACTCATGATTGGCCCCGCTAATAACGGGGTAGCGATGAAAAGACTGCCAATCAATGATGTTTTTGATTGCGTAGTTTCGAAGTAATTAGTGAATTCCTCATGAAGGAGTCCAAAGGAGAATGCCAGGCCATCAGCGCATGCTGATACAAGAAATGCTGAGGCTACTACTACCCAACCCCATCCGCCGTCTGGTATAGGAGGTAGTGCTACATTATCACTTTCGTCTGAGCATATACTATCCTTATCATCTAGTCCTTCGAACTTGACCCTGTCGACGGGTGACTCTGATCCATCTCTAGTATAATGGGCGATTATGTCTTTTTCTTCTGATTTAATTGAATTAATTGTGTTGATATCTGAATTGCTGTATTTAATAATGTTTGCATGGCTATTGTTGGATTCATCTTTAAGTTTCTCAGCTTCCTTTGATTCAACCATAATTGTTTCCTTAATACAGCATAACGTTGATTTTATTTGTAAATTCCGGTGATCTGAAAAGATAATAAAAATAAAAGATTATTGTTTGTTCTACATTCAGTCAAAAAAGTATCGGGAATGGATGATATGTTTATGGTTTCAAATTCCATTTTTTGTTTTTAGATTGGCACAACTGTTTTTAATTTTGGCGCGGAGTTTGAGTTGCGTCTTTTATTTATTTATTGCACAATGTACACACCGTTACAAGCTTGGCTTAAAAACAAATGAATACATTGCCCTGTTGGGGCGCAGCAAAATAACTTAAGACTAGAGTATACTTACAAAGAACAGTTTTAAATTATAAATATCATTACTACTTAGTATCATTATTTAATTTTAGTATCTAATATTATTAGATTAAATACAGTGCAGTTTTTAGTTAGATCACATCCAGTGTGTATTTCGAATTTATAATGGCCAAAAACATCGAACAAAGAGTTTGTCTTAAATTTTTGCATCGCCAATGGAATTTCGTGATCGGAGTCCCTGAAAATATTACAGAAGGCTTACGGTGAATCGACTTTATCAAAAACACGTGCTTATGAGTGGTACAAAACGTTCAAAAACGGTCGAGATGTGATGGAAAATTTGCCTCGCTCTGGTAGGCCATCAACGTCTTTAACTGAAGTTAACATCGCAAAAGTGAAGGAAATAGTGACTGAAAATCCTCATTCAGGTTTGAGAGACATAGTCGCTGAACTTTCTGGGTCTCACGAGTCGATCCGTACTATTTTAAATAATCACTTGGTTATGAAACATGCTCGGCTAGTTCCAAAAGACCTTTATTTTTTCTCCAAAAACTCAATCGCAAAAGAGTCGCTGAAGACATGATAGAACGAGTCGAAAAACGCAAGATTTGTGGAAAGTAAATTCTTTGATTTTTCACGACGATAATGCGCCTTCGGCAAGGCCATCATAGTGAACGAATTTTTGACCAAAAACTCACAAATACCGTCGAGCAACCACTTCTACTGACTATTCACCAGATATGGCTCCAGCCGACTTCTTTCTTTTCCCTAAACTCAAATTACCACTTCGTGGCACCTGTTTTCATTTCGTAGAAGACCTAAAAGAGAATTCACGGCGAGAACTGAACTCAATTCCGGAAAAAGCGTTTAAAAAATGTTTTGATGATAGATTATTCGTTGGCGTAAGTGTATCGTTTCTGAAGGAGCATACTTTGAAGGCGATAAAAATCAAATAACTTTGGATGATTATCTAATATTTTGTTTATCGTTTCCCGGTAGGTACTTTCTTAACAGAGTAGTATTTCGGTCAACCAATCAATTCCTAAAAATAATTATCCTTAGGGTGTGATGAATTATAACGTACTATTCCTAAATAGATTATCTGCTTGATAATAACAATTAATAGTTTGATGGAGCCTACTCTGATTATGGTTTATCATCTACATCTAGATATATAAAATCCTTGCCAATAGGAGACGACAATGAATGAACCTTGATAGCATAATCAAGACGCTTACTGTGAAGATTAGTTATTGTCGTGTGATGTCATCAGTACATAGATAGAATAGAAGCTATTTCATGTTCATCTATTCAATTATATCAGGACAGTATTATTGTGATCTATCATAGGTAGAGAGCAGCGGTGGCCCAGTGGTGGCAGCCCCGACTTACAAACAGTAAGTCGTGGGGTCGAACCCAGGCAAGCGCATTACTTTGTGTTATTTATTTCATCGCCACTGCTCTCAAAAACGGTGAAGGAAAACATCGTGAGGAAACCGGCATGTCCTAGAACCAAAAATTCGAAGACATGTGACATCTACCAACCCGCACTGGGCCCGCGTGGTAGATTATAGCCCATTCCCTCTAATAGAGAGGAGACCGTGTGTCCCAGCAGTGGGAACATTATAGGGTGAATATGCTATAGGTATAGTAAATGGAACATCGAAATCTCCTATAATTTACGAAAAAAGTCATTGTACACCACACCCAGTTCTTAGATACTAATCTATTATTTTGATGAAGACGAGTACTGCTAAGCAATCCTCTGGCTCACTGTGGCCAGTCAGTCACTTTGAACAAGTCCACATAAATATGTCGGGTTATCAGGATTTATTCCGTTATGCACGTACATCATGTGGGCAGAAGATGGGTTTCGTGCAATGAAAATACACTGGGTGCGATACACTGTTTCTATTAAACTAACTAATACTCGAGATTACTACTTAACACAATAACACGGGGCACAATGAATCGGGGTACAGTTCCAAGACGTCTTCACTCCACTGCGATCTGGCACTCCACTGTCCACTGTCGCCTCCGAGCTGAAGACATCAGGGCTCTGAAGAAATACGCAGTGGTGGGATAACTAGGTCGAGTGATGTCACCACTGGCGTACTTGCGATTCATTTTAAGCCCGTACCAATGACCGTCTCCGACAAATATAATAATTATCGAATAGCTCGTGTTGGGATCCACTGAGTGGTTACTTTTGCCTATTTGCAGTGTGACCATCCCAGTCAGTCGCAGGTAGACAAGGCAAGCCCAGACTGCGGGATGAACTGGACTCATTTTGAAAGGATTGGCCTATTAGAGGAGGATTTCAAAGGATTGGCAAATAGCTTTAGATCAAAGACAGTGCAAAAGGGAAGGAAAGCTATTGCCCTGCAGATGGACCACATAGGCTTATAATAATAGCTAGTGTGCACGAGAAAACATGAAGTTTACAGCATTTGCTGGAGAAGACACCTCTAAACTTTGGAGCGATGTCTGCAAAACACTATACGGTAACGGCTGTTCTAGTGATCACCTATTACGATTACTAAATACATAAATGTAAATTGTATGTTCTTACTCGACCATCTGTTGATTATAATCATCTCGCTATTAGTAGTTTTACAGGCATAATGCATATATTAAAACTATGAGACTATTGTCCGAGTGAGTTAGATAATTATGCAGATAAGGCGCGTGCGTTATAATTCTAACACCCCTTTTAGTGTAGCGTGACGGGTGTGGCATATTGTGTGTCCGTAGTTTAACTTTCAACCATATGTGTCATCTGCAGTCTAGTCTGCCCGCATTGTCCCACTTTTGGGCAAAGGCCTCCCTCCATTCCTTCCACTTCTCTGGATATGGTGGGCAAGAGGCCCAATTTACAAACCATTACGAAGCTTAAATGACGTCACTAAATGAGCACTGTCGGTTTCCAACACTCCAACCGCGGCCAGACTTAAGATTCCAATAGTGCAATAATATTTTGACATTAATTTAGGTATCGTATAGATACTATTGGTGAAAACGGGCGCTAGTCTACAGATGACACGGTTAAAACTTGAAAGTTATAAAATTATCGTTATCGGCGATACAGTTGCGATAATTGAACGATTACATCGATTAGTTTAATGTGTTTATCGTAATAAACAAACACGGTTAGAGATATCACTGGTGTCTGAATTTAATGTTATTAATTTATTTTATTAGAATTACTTAGCGCAAATAGTTTGCTATTTATTCTGTTTTTTTTTCATGTTTTTGGATGGCAAACAAGCCTTAAGGTGGAAACTACCAGCGGTGCAGTAAGGATAACTAACTTAACCGTTGCAGCTACACGAAAATGGTCCTAGGAGACTATCCATAGTTTTTCGTGATATTTTGATCCACATTCACAGATAAAAAAAAAATACAGTTAGCAAGAAAATTGCCATTTTACACAAAACATTTTATTGATGCCAATCGATCCTGTTTCTATTACTGATCAAATCTTCAATGGGACCAACCCAGGTTGGAGTACCTACTAAAAAGTCAGAAATAGCAAAAATCTTTCTCATACATTTCGTAGTGCCACTAGGTCCTATCAGCCAAGTGCCCAGCCCACCTCCATGTCAGATCCAATACCCGGTAGCCGGATATATTGAACCTTGGTAGGGAATACGCCGAATCCCTGAGTTACCGCGTGTATCCCTTACGTTACCATTATTACATTGAGGTCTAATCGTTGTGTTATTTGTTACATCACTGGTTAACTGATATGGTAACCAATTTAATTGATCAGCATAGAACGATGACTAACCTTGGCTACTGGCTAACGTCATCGCACGATAACTGGATAGCGTATGGTGAATATGGTGATAAAGGAAACATTAATTAAATGTTTTGCCCTATTTATTATTTAATGCAAATTAGCAAACTAATTATATTTAATTTAGTAACTATCAGTTTGATTCTATGCATGCTATTCTTCATTCTAAGAGTGTAGGTACCTACCTGACAGTTTGACATGTACAATTGTACACCCGTCAGGTAAGCTTGAGCTGCGCAGTGAGGTGACCACCATCATCTGCCCAACCTTAGTTTTGATGGTTGGTTTTTAGTCTAGCTGGATGCAAAAATACCAGTAATTTACATGGAGGGACTGCCTAACTATCTTTCCACAGACCACAATCCAGTAACTCTAACCAGGTAATATTATATCCCTTAATAAGACGAACAAATGTCATCATCATCTGCCTAGCCATTCTCATCTATGTTCGGGTCGGCTTCCAGTCTAACCGGATGCAGCTGAATACCAGTATTTTACATGGAGCGACTGTCTATCTGACCGCCACAACCCAGTTAGTACTGGGTAATACGAAGTCCCGTAAGGCTGCTTATCAAACTGCACTGCTGTCGTTGCAGGTAGTCAGTGGCCTTCGGGCCATTCAACGACTGGCAACGACTATCAAAGATCTACAATTGACAGCCAGGACCAACGGCTTACCTGGCTTACCTTGCAACCTTAAGATCTAAGCTAAGCTAAGCTGTACGGTCTGAAGATCGACCGGCTGTTATTATTTAGCCACGAGCCCCTCTCATAAGTAACGAACAAATGTTAAGTTATATATAAAACAGTTGCTAAGGAAAACGTTCCGATATATTTTTACTTATTGGCAAATGGAATCGGGAAGACATATCAAGTAACCAATAATTAACCATAATGGATTTAGAACGCCGCCTATTATATCGTAAAAACATGAGTTATATTTACGTTAAATTATGTAATTGCGTAAACAGAATTGGTTTCGGTATTCAATCAATCAATTAATTTCAATCATTTGATAAGTAGACCTTAGTGGGAGATCCTATTGGGTATTATATTTTTCCTGCTTAGAAAGTCGAGCCATTTAAAAAAATTACTAGTTATGCCCGCGGCTTCGCCCGCGTGGAATTCGGTAACTGTTTGGGGATCGTCTTACCGGGATAAAAAAGTGTGTTAATCCATGTTATTTAAACTATCGGTCGTGTAAAACGTTGAACGATCTTTGCTTGTAGTTACTCCAGAGAGAAAAAGGTCCTTCATTTTCAATATGCCCAAAAACATTTTGGGAGTATGAAGAACAGGGTGTAAAGCGCTTCATCCCCATAGAAAAGGGAGGATCCTCCGACCAGACGGGTGATATTGTGATATTGCCCGAGAGTTGTTGTTGGGTTCTTCTAAAGTCGCTAATAACTTTACTTGCGCGATGCAGGATTTCGATGTTTAGTTTGTCCTCTGCGTCATAAATAGCGCTGTAGTACTTTTTGTTCTATGTTGCTGTAGTACTTTTTGTAGTACCGCTACAACATTTTTGATACCAGTTTTAATCCCAAAATCACATTTTTAAGCATCCGCTAAGAGTATGTGTGCCAAATTTCATTTACATCCGTTCAGTAGTTTTTGAGTGAAACAGTAACAAACAGTTAGTCACAAACTTTCGCATTTGTAGTAGTAGTAACATTACAACAATAGTAAGATAGATATATTACTCATTCCTTATTTTAGGTGTATTTTATGATCACCTGCCTAGGTTTACCCAATGACGATGAAGTTCTAACTATATCTAATGCAGCACCGAAAATGTTTAGACAAGAATAAAGACACAAACCAGACAACCTAGACAGACAGACATTATTATGTATTGCTGTTAAAGTAGATATAACACACAAAAATCCATCATGCGAGCTATTTTTAAACACGTTATCGTGTTATTCAACTATGTATATTATAGTCGAATAACACGGTTGACCGCGACTATGAATTATAATAATTACACTTTAGGTAGGTATGGTATTACATAACCAATTGTATACATTGGTTGACCTTGCTTCTGATAACTTTTATGTAGGTATGTAGGTACAACCAATACATAAAAAAATCGTTTATTTAACCTTTCGTATAACGTAGATCTACACGAGACACAATCACTTTTTAATTGTGTCTATATACTCGGCATACGAGTGGTTAAATGGAAGACTTTTTTTTTGAGATTTTAGTTACCTCGTGCGTGTTTATTAGGTAGAGCTAGAGACGCCAGCAGGTCAACCTACCCGAAACTGTCAGATTTTCCCAATCAACCTTGAACCTAATACTTTAGAGATAAAGTTAAAAATCTGTTAAAGAAATTTGACAGATTGTAGTAGCTTGATGTGCTGGCGTGTGTACATGAGGGATGGAGAATAAGGCTATTTTTAGGGTTCCGTACCCAAAGGGTAAAACGGGACCCTATTACTAAGACTTCGCTGTCTGTCTGTCTGTCTGTCTGTCTGTCTCCAGGCTGTATTTCATAAACCGTGATAGCTAGAAAGCTGAAATTTTCACAAATGATGTACTTATTACTATTGCCGCTATAACAACAAATACTAAAAATTAAAAAAAAAAAATTAATGGGGGCTCCCATACAACAGATATGATTTTTTTGCCGTTTTTATAGATAATGGTACGGAACCCTTCGTGCGCGAGTCCGACTCGCACTTGGCCGGTTTTTAATACACGCCTTTTTTTCAAGCGGTAAGACAGAACACCACATGCGATACAATATAGATACTTTTTTGCTTCGTCCATGTTCATACCTACATCTGCGGTTATTTTGGTATTTTGTAATAAAACCATTAAATTACCAAAGGAATTTCTCAGTAGCAGCCACGGAATCTGGATTTGCGCCCGGTTGATGACTATAGCATCGCCCCCTATTACATGGGCCTTAGTATCATAACTGGGGAAATGTGGATGTACTATTAGGTACACCTCTGCCTAACCCTTCGAGGATTACAGGCGTGATGTTATGGTATGTTACCATGAAATTGTGTTGTAGTAAAGTCAAAGCCACAGTTATACGTATATGATTAATAGTTTTTATTACTTAACACTTAATGGAAGCTACTATGTATATTCACACTGTCCAACAGCGATAATTATGTATGATTATTTATTATGTAGCTGTGACAAATTATATATGTTTCACTAGATAAATATACCGACATAGCCATGTAGTCAGCAATGTAAAATTATGCCCATCCATTTCGATATTTTGGTAAAAACGCATGGAAACTAGTAAACAGAAGAACAAAAAAAATTATAGTAAATTAGTTCGATCAAGATTAAAAATTCAACAGAGGTATTACTGCTCAGGATTGATTAGATGTCCACAAAAACCTTGGATGATGGCCTATTATTTTTGGATGGGAAATCACGAAATGACTCCTCCCGCTCTGACCAGAGCGAAAGGGAGTGTCAGACTTGTATTGACAAAACCCACCCATGTTCCTTCTTAGCTCTTTGTTTGGATGGTGGCCTGAAGAAAGATTTTCACAAAGAAAAATTTATAGGTGGGGGGCTCAGAATGATGTACTGAATACGTGGTGACCGTTTTCGCGTCGGTGTCCTTTCTACCCTGTATTTACATACGTATTACGGTCGCAAATCCCTGCAAATTGCGCAAAACTTTCTTCAAAAGATACAAAAACAGATTGGACACGTTTCTTCCATAAAACAAATCTGATAAATACCTTCTAATTCTGAATCTGAGCAACAAGCACATAACATGTTTGAAGGCTAATCGCAAAGTTTATTGAACAGTTTATCACGATGATGTACGGTCGGGAAATCAATTTCTTAGCAAATAGACGCCCTAAGTTTATTTGCCATGTTATAGAGACTTCATACATTGTGAAGGATGATAATATGGCAAGAAAAGAGGTGTCTAATGAGATGACGAGTAATAGAAAAGTATGGAAGAAGAAGACATGCTGCGCCGACCTCAAATGAATTGGGATGGGGCAAGAGAATGATGATAGAGGTTTCGTACAACTGTCTAAAAAAGATAATTATAGTGGTGCATGGTTCTTTTGCGCGTGGTCATAGTCGGAACTAGAGCCGCCATCTTGTTTTTACAAGCTTCTAAAAAACTTGCAATGTTTGAATGCTTGTTTGTTTGTTTTCTGCTCTAATCTTGCAACTGAATTTTAAAACAGTTATCCACAACCGATTGAGATGAAACTCTGCATCCACGTGTAGTTTGGAAGACATTGCTTGGTTAGCCAAGTGACTTCGATCTAAATCCAATATGGCGGACTCCCAAAGATGGCGAACTAGTTATTTTTATGCACCCCTATGGCTATGGTATTGGTATCAATTAAAAGGGTTTGCTGATAAGAATATGAAATAAAATGACATCACACCCTTATTTAAAAGTTTATAAATTAAAAAGAAAAGTAGTAGTAGTAGCTTGTTTCAACACAATTTTTACCTACGCATAATTTCACAAAATGTTTACACCAAACAAATGTATAGCACCCTCTGTGTCAAAGAAATCATGCGGCACTGTAGATATGATTGGAATATACGAAGACGGGCATATTCCATCAAGAGTCAATTATCTTAACAATCATTTTCCCCGACTTCACATAGTAGGTAGGTACCTACATACATCTTCAACAGTTCAACGAGTTCAAAAATAATCCGTGGTAAGCTCCTGTTATGATTAACTTCATCGTAATTCATTGTTAGAAAATGTATCTGTTTTTACCATGAATGATGGGAGAACGTAAATAGTTTGACTAAAACCGGGTCAAGTGTGAGTCGGACTTTGTTGGCGCGAATTTCATCCCTCAGGTACGATAGATAGGGTTATGATTTTAAGTGTTAGCTCATAAATTAGTGAACTGGTTTGATTTCTTTTGTCCATTGTAGACCAGTAAGGTTTCAGAAGTCTAATAGTTTGATTTGATTTTAATTGAAGTACTTATAAAATGATAGTGAAGAGAGTGATATCATGATATTATTGATTATCATCTTGGTAGAAATCGTAAAACAATAATTCATATACTTCACGTCTATCCCAACGCGATTTTCCGCTCCCATGCTTACACGCGGTAAGTGTCATTGCATCAACGTTTAATTTCTCTACAAACAGAATTTTTTAGTACATTTTTGTTAAAATATCAACATGGATATGCCTGTGGGTTAGAAATACGCAGAGGGCCTACAACGTTCTTTGCGTACAGTACAATAACGCTTTTAGGGTGCTGTTGGGGCTCCCGCGGTTCTGTAGCGCATCTGCTGATGCTGAAACTGATATATAGCTAGCTTTCAAGCAATTATGCGAATAAGAACGGGATCCCTGATGCGATTTCGTAGCACGATGCCTAGTTTTGCACTATGACCACTTTTTTCTTCTTTCAAACATTTGAAAATGGGCCTTAGCGGCCCACTCAACATCGCAAGAGTTAATTAATCATTCGTGTTCGATTTAAATACTTAAATAATAATAATACCGCTACTTCTTACATACTTATACACTAGTGACTAACCTTCGTGTTAATTTATAACAATTTAATCTTAAGATCTACACTTCTAGAGATTGTCAGATAGCTCTCCAAGTGTAATTCGGACGGAAGTCAGTGCAAATCAGCGGCACGAAGACGAGACAGAAATAATTCATTTTCTTCTATGGCAACATAGGCAACATAGAATATTCATATTTCTGTCTTGTTGGTCTAGCGGTCAAGCGCTTCTAAGGAGTATAAGGCTCTCGGTTCGATTTCGGGCAGGTAGTATTTGTAGTATTTCTCCATCATGCTCGTGGCTAAATAATAACAGCCGCTCGGGTCAATCCTTAGGTCGCGGTTGATCCGTGGATGGATGACCACCTATTACATAGCGATTTTTTCTTCGTGCTTCGGAAAGCACGTTAAGTCGTTGGTCCCGGCGGTCATTTGTAGATCTTTGACAGTCGTTACAGGTAGTCAGTGGCCCGAAAGTCTGACAATCAGTCTTACCAAACGGTATCGTATCAAACAGGCAGTCGCTTCATGTAAAATACTGGTATTCAGCTGCATCCGGTAAGACTGGACGCTGACCCCAACAGAAAAGGGAAAAGGCAGGCAGATGATGAGGGTTTCTCCATCATGAATTTCTCAGAAGCAACGGAGCTTGGATTTGCGTCCAATTAAACATACCAAACTGGCAAAATGTACATATACCTATAGTAAGTACATTGGTGCACCTCTGTCTGTCTATCCTTTGGGGACCAGACGAGTGATGTATAAAATATTTAACGTGAGTCTCCCAAAAACTCTACTAACACCATAAAATTGTTGTTTATTTGTTCATCCCACCGATCGATCGTGTCACGTCTGCGAAATGTTGGCAAACGGATTCATTATGAAATTGTGACTCAGAAACGTAAATCTGCTGTTCATTTAAAGGGTTGCAACTGAGTCCCACAATCGTCGAGGGGGTAATTCTATCCGTGATATTAAACCATTTTTCATCGTATTTGAGTTCCATAAAAGTCAAATGCGATTCGTAAAAAAAATACGAATTCCTGTTACAACAGTAGATTTCGATTTATGGACGAAAAGTTTTTTTTTTGCGAATTAGATAATTCAGATATGAGTTCCATAGCGAAAGTTGATAGTGTGACAGCCAGAATCACCCCCTTGACGATTGCTGATGACAAAATCGACACCTGTATAATCACCGTTACGTTCAGTTACGTACCTAATTAATTACTAGATGAACATGTACAACAAAAATATAATTGTAAAATTCTTCTGTACAAAGGAAAAAGAGTAGATACAATACCTAAAACGAAGTTATGGAAAAGGAATTTATGATGTGAATCTAATAATAAACATAACATATTTTTGTAATTTAATAAATTCCCCGATGAGACCGTACTGGCACCTCTTGCTTACCTACCTTAGTATGTCCAGGATTAATTAAACCTCATCTATTTTCCTTTTTCCTTGTTTATAGTTCCTAGCCACTTCGCAGAGCGAGATCAAAGTTCCAGCAGCAATTACAATGTTAGATTAATTTGTAACTCATAAGTTATTTGAGAAATTGTTTCAACATATTTTGAAAACCTTATATCCTAGACAGCTATGGTGCAACTGATGAAATTATGTTAAAATAAATAAGAAATCCCACCGAGACGGGACTACCTGACAGTCGATTACGATTCAGGTCATATTTATTTCGTTTATTTACTGAAAACAACATAAAATCTTGAATCAGAAATCAGCCAATGTTGGTATAGTATTTATAGCAACGCTAGACGCCGATTGATCTCGTCTGGGGACACTGCGTGCGTCATACCCTGATAAAGATGAGGTTTTTGAACCGAGGGCATCAAATTCATTAACTTTTGCAATTGACGCATAGGACGTGTCTAATTGAAATGATGATAATGACTGGATTAACTGCTGTATGACCAAGCTTAGTGATCCTTTTTTTTTAATTTAGTTTCAACAAATGTTACAGAGTAAGTATTTCACAATCTTCTGCCAAACTGCAGTACAGTTTGTCGGCAGTGTTCTCGTGGACACATCTCTTTAGTTTCCTTAAAATTATTGCATTATACATTGTATAACAGGCACTAGGCACATCGACTTGCCTGCCATCCCAGCACGCGCGGCGAAAGCACATACTCCTAGCGTCCCGACCACCGCCGCAGCACTGAAACTGAAGTTACTGCTGGTGGGTGTTTAAGTGCCGAAAAAAGTTCGCGATCGGACACAGTGAGTTTCGTGTGTCGGGAACAGAATCGCGTTGCGAGTGACAGTGGTAGCGGTACTGAGTGCAAAAAACGAACAAGAAAGAGGGTAGACCGATTTGTCTGCTCATAAACACCCACTCGCAGTAATTTCAGTTTATCCGTGATCATGGTGCTTGCAACAGCGCCGAAATATCGGGAACTCAAAACAAACAGTGGACATGGTAAATATCCCGTTTCTAGTGTTAATTATAATGTTAGTGACCATGACAGTTTAAAAACTTATATTGGTAAACTGACTGACTGACTGACTGGGTGTTTTACTAACACCATGCCCAAACCGCTGGTCCTAGAGAAATGAAACTTGGAGGGTGTGTTCTTTGTGAAGAGTAAGTATTCACTAAGAAAGGATTTTTGGGAATTCCATCCCTAAAGGGGTAAAATAGGGGATGGAAGTTTATATGAAAGTCCGTCAGTTTTAAAGTTAGAATCTTCAAATTCTGTGTTTAGTCTGACGATTGAAAATTAATTTATAAGTCTCTCAGCTTTTTTGATAATTCTACATACACGAAGGTATGCAACTATGTTTGTTACCGTAACCTGGATTAACCTATAGGTTACTTTTTAATCCCAGTAGTACGTTCCCGTCGGATATTTTTCGACATCCACGCGGGCGAAGCCGCTGGCAAAAGCTAGTAAATTATAAACTCTCACTAAGTTAAACAAGTAAGCTTTCTCTAGGGAGTGGTTTCGCATCGATAGTGGATGGGATTCGAACGCATGGCCTCTTTCTCGCTTGCCTACGTTAACCTCTTGTTGCATCGCGTTTTACGCTGAAGAATTTCATTTTATTGTAGTTCTTGACGTAGATTAGATAAGCCTTATTACCAGTGATCGAAATAGGTAGAGCTAATTTAACTAAACTTCGAGGAACAGAGACATAAAGTGGAGACTTCCTTAGGACATTTTTTTTTTCCGGGACAGTTGTCCCGGGACTTCTATGTATGTTTATTAAAATTTCATGATATTAAGAATTTAATTGAATCCTGTTTTTGTTTCCCAGAATTGACAAAGAATCAGTGGCCACGTTTTTTAACGAAGAAAACATTACAACTTAGATTGAACTCTATTCTTTTTTCATATTTGACGATGTAGGAAAGTTCGGTTGCTAATAATTGAAAATCTATCTCCACCCCTCGAAATGACGTCATAGATTGCGAGAGCGTGCACCCAAAATGAGATGTCGCGCGAAAACTCAAACCTTGTAAATTATTAAATTCATGAAATACAACAACTTAACAACTTATATCTACCTCGTTTTTTTGTCATTTCTGTAAAGAAAATCAGGAATTCAAATTATTTTTATCTGTATTAATAACATTCCCTTTTAATGTATTCAAAGCGATGTCCCGAAAACCGGGACGATTGTCCCGGAAAAATCAATAATGTAAGGCAGTCTGTCTGTAAGGTGTTATGTCTGTTCCTCGAAGTTTAGTTAAATTGGCTCTACCTATTCCGATCACTGCTTAGGTATTACCTAGTAATTTTTTACCTGCAGTTTAATTTAAAAGGTGACAGGATCATCATAATAATAGGCCAGTCAGCAGGATTAGTAGTGGGGCTAACTGTCGGAGTGTAGATGTTGTTGTAATGGTCGCAAGCGCAACTGCTGAGCATGAGGTCCTGGGTTCGATTCCCGGATCTGGCAAAGCGATATTTGATATTTTCCATCAGGAATTTTTCAGTAGCAGCCACGTAGTCTGGATTTATTCCCGGTTGATGGATTTAGAGTCGCCCCCATTACATGAGACTTAAAAACATAGCTGGCGAAATATGGGTGTACTTTTTTATAAAACGTTGCCCACACTAGGAATTTCTCCTGTATCGTGTCGTGGGTGCGTTTAAAAACATTTAAACTCACATACACAAACAGCCAGACCCGGAACAACCATCTGTAGGCCATACAAATATTTGTTCCGTGCGGGAATCGAACCCGCAACACGAAGCACAGCAGTCAATCGCGCAGCCACTGCGCCAACCGTGCCGTCAACTATGTACTAACTGTAACTAGAAGACTTTACTTTTCACTAAAGGTGACCTATAAGTATGTTACTGGCTGTAACACTGGTTCACAACCTTGATTGACTTCCCCACACGGTCCGACGTTGGGCACTTGGAACCTGTATGGCTACGAGCGACCTGCCCGGGGCCGGGGTCTGGTCGGGTATGGGGGCGGTGCTTTCACAAGATTCCTTTCTCTTTTTATTTATAGCAACCTGGGTATTAAGACTTGTATTTTGAATGGTATTACTAACTACTAAGATTAAACCTTAAACTAGCATTAAATTATTGATGATTGCCTTGTTGTTCTAGTGGTAGCAAGCGCGACTGCTGAGCATGTGGTCCTGGGTTCGATTCCCGGGTCGGGCAAATAGTTATTGGGATTTTCCATCAGAAATTTCTCAGTAGCAGTTGCGGAAACTAGATTGTGCCAGGTTGATGACAATAGGCTCGCCCCTATAACATGGGACTGATATGTTTCAGTAACAAAATGTGGGTGTGTTATTAGGTACACGTCTGCCTAACCCTTCGGAGATTACAGGTGTGATGTTTTGTGAAAAAAACCAACGCTAATTCTGGCCTACTTATTTACATGGTTTCAATGTGATAGCAGTTGTAAAACATTTAGGTAATTTGTTCTGCCGTACCTAGATTCTGCAGTAAATTGTAAAGTTGATAATAAATGTGTCATAATGCCGTTCGTAGAATTATAATAATACTTAACACAAATATTGATAAAGAACTGGCCAAGTGCGAATCGGACACTAACGAATAATTTATCATTATCACACGATGGTATTCAAATAGTTTTAATGTTAGTTAAACAATAAATACGGAGGTCTTATGTAGACGAGTGTGTGCAGGCGAGTCCATCGTTTTTATTGGCCATTTTTATTGGGTATTAAATAACTGATTTATGAATAAGAACACTGCCTTACTGAAACCTCCCACGTTTCTACATCTAATGGTGTATTGGTCATGTTTCTAATTTGCGACTTAGCATAGTTTATCTCGAGAAGAGAGAGAACCCTAAAACTAAATAAGGCTCAAATGTGTACCGAATTTCATTCACCTTACTGATAGCAACCGGCACCTAACCATAAATTAAAAAAAAAAAAGTTGTCAGACTTACTGTTTTTCAATAAGATGAGTTAAAATCCAATAAATTCACACATAATATCACTGTTTACACTATTACTAGATAAACTAGTATTAACTTGATCATAGTATGTAGTTTGTAAATAATGTTTAAACAAAACCTATCTAAGAATGATACGTCATACCGGTAGCACGGTCAACGCGAGACTGACGCGACTTCACGCGACGGATTGGTGGCTATCATGAATGAGAACTACTCAAAATGATTTTTTTTTATATTATTGTACAGCCAAATAATTATACGATTAAACACGCTTGTTGCTACTGGCCAATGACATAATCACCGGTTTAATTCATAACTTTAAAAGTAAAGCATTATTAACGATAGTTTGGAGTAAATAAATGAGATCACGCGTGTGATAGTGACCTCAAGGTTTTACAAATACGTGTTATGAACCTCGAAATTGCGTTACCAGTTTGATAATAAACAGGGACTACTGTATAGGGTTAACATTGAAACTTACTAGGTACCACGTAGAGAAATTATGGACCAGATGGTCTGAACAACTTGACGTTTCAGCGGTAGCGTTCATGGTATACCTAGTTAAAAATGTATTGGATATAAGTACTGGGAATCTATACTGGGTTACTAGTGTTACGGAAATATTGGAGGTCAACGCTCCAACTTTTTCACATATAAAAAAACAAGTTTTGAATGTTATCATTTTAATACCTCCCTGTGTTCAATGCATCCATCAGACCATATTTAGAGTGCTTTGCATTGAATTCTACCGGAATCCGTGGTTTTTCACCCTAAAAAAATCGTATCCCAGTAATAATTAATAAAGTTAGGTAGGTACATACTTGGAGAGGCCGCTATCTTAAAGAGGCTGTCTTTAAACAAATTTCAGCAGGTGGTGACGGCAGCTTTGGACCGGAGTCGATGGAGGCAGATTGTACTTTTAAAGGAGTCCAGTGACCACGATACTTAGTAATGAGGGACCTCTTGAAGAAGAAAAAGTTACTTAGTCTGATGTAGGTACAGCAGTACAGACTGCTTGGTGGCTTCGTGAAGAGTGAGTTTACACTAGTAGGTATATTCAAACAAACAACAAACAAACTCCAAACAAACAAATTTCAAACAAACTACACAAACGTCGTCGCGTATCCTGCGGGACAATTTACTTGCTGCTTTCCGCAAAGTCAAAACCTTTAAAACAGACCAACTGGGTTTTACAGGATCGCCGTCGGCTATCTACATGAACGAGCACCTGACACTCAAGAAGAAACATTTATTTCGCAAGGTTAAGGAAATGGCCACACAGCTTAACTTTAAGTATGTCTGGATTCGGAACGCCACTATTCTGGTGCGCGAACGGGATGGTGATACTGCATTCGCAATACATAAAGATGACGATATTCGCAAGATTAAAAACAGCCCGTCGAACAACAACCGTGATGGTGGCTCCTCCTCCAACGCACTATAGCTGCGTTTTGTTTTTGTACCTGCATAGTTTTAGTTTTGTTTCCTATTTTATTGTTTTAGCCTTTTTAATCCTGATTGTTTATGCAACAAAAGGCTATTCTATAGTGTATGAATGTTATGTATCAGGGTGCTCGTGTTTGTCTGAATTTCTATGTATTTTTGTGGTAATACCCTGCTTTTTATACCTGGATGAATATAACGGTTTTATTATTCATTATTTCATAAAATTTATATTATACGACTTGTTAACGCGTCGCTATAATAAGCACATTAATTTGTCTTATATTCTAATTCTGCTGCTATTTTTGATTACTGTAACACTATGCAATAATATTAATGTAAGTAACCAGTTTAGAGAGATCTATTTTAAATACATATATTGTTGTACCGTCGGGGTTCAGTCTTGGTGTGTGATTGGTGTCATTTGTGTAACTGAGATATATTATTTTTACATCTTCTTAACTTCTGGACTTTGTGTTGAGCATTGCACGAACGGATACCTGCTACCTACTTGTACTTACATTGCTGGTAATTATTATTCAGAATACTTAACATCTCGTGATGGGTAACAAACATTTATCTATATATTACCAAAACTGCAGAGGTATCCGTACAAAATTACACACTCTATACATGAACATTCTGAACGGTAACCACGACATCATTGTGCTCACAGAGACTTGGTTGATTCCTGAGATTAGCAATAATGAGTTTATCGATCAGCGCTATATTGTGTACAGGTGTGATCGTGATCGCATAAGCACAAAAAAATTGGATGGCGGCGGAGTGTTGGTTGCCTTGCTGAGGACACTCAAATCCTCGGAATGTAATATCTCTATAACTCAGGCCAGCTCGCTATCTCGCAACCTTATTGAACACGTCCTTATAGAAGTGCCTAGTATGCGACCATCCATGAGGCATATCATTAGTGCCGTTTACATACCCCCAAAAACGGCTACCCTTGTATATGAACAACATTTTGACATCTTACAGGAGGTACTGGGTGACCCTTCCGTTGACTATTTTTACATAGTGGGCGACTACAATCTCCCAGAGATAACCTGGAACATACCGGGTCCAACGGTATCCTTAATCGGCGGTGGGTTGGGCACGGGCTCGTCCACGACTTGTACTCAGTTAAATAAGTTAATTTCATTACTTGATGCTTCGCAATACAATGTTGTGGCAAATACCAATGGTAAAATCCTTGATCTACTGATATCAAACCACCCATGTAAGGTATCGAGTGCGATGATGCCTCTACTTCCAATCGACACGTATCACCCACCTTTTGTCTGCGATATAAGTCTAAATGTAGATACTCTTCCCATGAAAAAGCGACCACTACAAAAATACAACTTTTATAAATCGGACTATGAGCATATCAACCGTAAAATTCAGAATACTGCCTGGGCGGAACTTCTTACCCCTCTAGGACCCGAAGAGGCACTTAGCACATTTTATAATAAGATTGATGAAATTATTAAGCAGCACACACCACTATCAGCATCCAGAACGGCTGACTTTCCAGTCTGGTTTAAAAAAACTCTAATTAGCACATTTAGAAAAAAAAAAAGTCATGGGTCAAATGGAAAAAGTATGGCAACCTTGCAGACTACGAAACTTTTTCTCAGCACAGAGCCCTATTTAAGGAAAATTGTGACAAATGTTTCTCTAAGTACATACAGTCGATTGAGGATAACATTCATAAAAATGTTAAGGATTTTTGGGTCTATGTTTCCAATCGCAAAGACAAACCCGGTATACCGGCAAAAGTACAATATAACAACATTGTCTCCAACGATCCTCAATCGATTTGCAATATGTTCTCCGATTTCTTTGCTTCTGTGTATGAGCCTGCTTCACCTGCCCTTTCTCGATGGGAGCCACCTTCTGAAACAATTTCTAATGACATAGTTATTTCTGACCTTCACTTCAAAGAGGAAACAATAATGACAGAACTGAAATCACTGGATCCAACTAAAGGCCCAGGTCCAGATGGTCTGTCTGCGTTTTTTCTCAAAAATACAGCCACTGTTATATGTAGACCCTTAGCTATAATTTATAATAAATGCATCACTGAAGGGGTCATGCCGACGGTATGGAAACATGCTAATATCACACCTGTACACAAGGCCGGATCCAAGCGTAGTGTTGAGCAATACCGACCAATTTCTATTCTGTCTACCTTGTCGAAGCTTTTCGAGAGACTTGTGCATAGCGAAGTGTACCCTATTCTTCATAAAGCTATCATACAACAACAGCATGGATTTGTTAAAAAGCGATCAACGACAACCAATTTATTGGCTTTCTCTAGCGACCTATTTGATAATATGGATAATCGTGTACAGGTTGATGCGGTGTACACGGACTTTCGGAAAGCTTTCGACAAGGTGGATCATGAATTACTGCTGAGCCGAATAGCCTTCAATGGCATTCGTGGTAACTTGTTGCGATGGTTCATCTCCTACATCACTAATCGCTGTCAACGGGTTGTAATCAACGGTTACCACTCTGATGCTATTCAGGTTACCTCTGGCGTCCCCCAAGGCTCTATTCTCGGTCCTCTTTTATTTATTATCTTCATAAATGATATTGGTAACTGCTTTCACAACTCAAAATTTTTGTTATATGCAGATGACCTTAAAGTATACAGACCTATTCGAAATATACAGGATTGCTATCTTCTCCAAGAGGACTTGGACTGACGGACTATTGTTACACAAGCAAGCTTCTTCTAAGCATTCCCAAGTGCAACTATATAAATTTTACCAAAAATAAAAACATTATTAGGTTTGTGTACTCTTTGTGTAGTATTTCAATGAATAAAGTTGATTCGGTACGTGATTTGGGCATTTTGCTTGATTCTAAACTGTGCTTGGATCAACATGTCGAACAAATCATTAATAAGGCATACAAGATGTATGGGTTTATAATGAGATCAACTCATGATTTTAAACGGACCTCTTCGTACCTCTGTCTATATAAAACTTTAGTCCGCTCACAGCTTGAGTACGCTGTGCCCATCTGGAACCCGTATTATAAAAAATATATTGATATGTTAGAAAATGTACAACGCAAATTCCTTCGTGCAATGTATTATAGATGTCACAGAACGTATCTGCCGTATGACCAGTTGCTCAATAGGTACAAACTTCTGACGCTCAGCTCCAGACGCAAACAATTAGAAGCAATGACCTTGTATAATATTGTAAATGGCAAATTTGACTGTATCGATCTAAATAATGTACTGTGTTATGCGGTCCCCAGAACTGTTCATAGACACCAGGTGCGTGCAGGTACACTATTTGCAATAGGTACCTGCCGATCTAATACTGGCGAACGTTCACCAATTCGGCGAATGGCATCATCTTTCAATAAAGAATTCGAACACATTGACATATTTGCATGCTCCATGCAAAAGTTTCGTAGCCTTTTGTATGATACACTTAAGCTCAAGGATTAAAAATAGTATTCCTAGTCAGTAATTACATTATTAGTCGGCATAATACTAGTATATTTCTTTTCCTTTCGTATTTATAATGTATTTTGACTGTCATGCATGAACCGCTTATCTCCTAGCAATTTAAAGTTTAGTTATTAATGGTAATCTGTGAATAGCGCTGTGGGCTACATTATTATTTAAGTTATTTATGTTATCATGTTGTAATATCCCATAATGTAGCTGTTTGTTGTTCCTATTTGATAAAATAAAAATAAAAATAAAAACAAAACAAAAGACACACTACACACACACACACACACACACACACACACACACTACTACTAATTCTTTCAAACTTCTCAAAAGCTTCTGTCAATCGTGTTGAGTTGAGAGTCGTTGATGAAATACGAAACGCTTCGAAACCTCTTGTCCATTTATCAAGTGACATTCAACCTTATGTTGGTAAAGTAATTAGGTACACGGTCGACCATATGAACTATTTACTTATGTATTATGTAACCCATGGCTATCATCAGTAACCTTCACGCATGGATCGCTAGCGTCACGGCTCTGCTTAACTGTAAACCTTTTCAAAAGATCATTCATGAATGTGACTAACATACACAATTGTAATTAATGCAAATTACAAATACTTAGGTGAGCAACTTAGCTACAATCATAACAGCTGTTGAGTCACCTCAGTGAATTGTTGAGACATTGTTCTATTGATGGCCATCTTAGAGGATGAAATATCCTGTTATAGGAAAAACTGACATGCCAGAACGTCTCACAATCCTCGTGTAATCGTGTTACTGAGTTGCCGAGGTCAGATAGGCAATTGCTCCACGTAATGGAGTAAAGCACTGGTATTCAGCATCTAGCTAGGCTGGAATTCGCCCCAACATGGGTGAGATAAGTCTCGGCAGTTGATGAAATAAGTAAGTTACTCGTAGTCATGGAGAATTGGGTTCAGCATGTAGGTAATGGAAGGATAACGAAGGGCGCCCTTTTGTCCAGGGCTGCGGGACTGTTCGAAAGAGATACCGCGGCCCTGGAACATAAAGGGCCAATGAAGGAACATGGGTGTTTTTTAGTCAGTAAGAGTCTGACACTCCCTTCCGCTCTGCCCAGGGCGGGAGGAGTCATTTGATGATTTCTCACCCTCCAAAAAAAAAAAAAAAAGGGCGCCCTTTTGTTTGAGATAACGACCGAATCGTGCACGATCATTTAGGTCCAGCCAAGGACTAGATAATGAGGAATCAAGTTATTAGAACAATACATGTAATGGACCTACATATATTATGTTATTCTACATTTGAATTCAATCAGACAACGGCTAATCTTGTTGTGCGCAGTGGCTCAATGATTGTCTCTCGCATCGATTCGCGGTTCGAATCCCGTACGATTTCTTATTGTTTGTCCCGTTCGCATCTGGGATTATTAACGTTTGTCATAATTAGCAATAAGATTGGATAATATTTTGTTAAACTTCGAAAGGAATATAAAAAGACGGATAAAGATAAAATTTATCTGACAACTAAAAAGTTGGCTCATAAACTTTGTGAAATTTTTAGAGGTTCTTTCTCGGATTTTTCAATAAAATCAAATCGGTTATTATTTCAAAACCCATCCACAAAAAGTTTCAGAACTTCTAATTTTGTTGAATACTTAAGTCAACAGACGGCTGATGGATTTATACAAATTTTGTGAACAAACGATTCCATGATTTCCATCAGTATTTGATTTTACGAAATAAAGTGCAGAGGTTGATTTTATTGAGTTCTGTGTGTATTGTTGGTAATATAATATTTACCCTAAAATTTCATACATAAATGCTTCATTGAAACTGAACAAAATAGTATAGTTTCTTTAGCAAGGCAATACTTTAAACAACGTTGCGTTACTTACACAATCATCTATACTATAGGTACAAACCTACATCGATAAACATTCCAAAGTGTGAGAGTGTGTGTGTGTGAATGTGAGTGTGTGTGTTGTGTGTGTGTGTGTTGTGTGTGTATGTGTGTGTGTGAAGTGTGTGTTGTGATATTGAATAGATGTTTAATTACAATTAATAGTAGGTACGTACAGTATAGTACGCTAGACGGCACGATATCTATAAGTGTTTTGTCTCGAAAGGTAGTCAATTAGTCATAGAATAGATACTGGCGACAAAGGATGCACTTTAACGGTACACACCCACGACGAATAAAGTGTGAGACAGTCATGATTGTGAATATTAGTGCAATAGACGGATTAACCTTCGTTTATGTCATCCGAATCTCTGGCTGGAGGCCTAACACTCACTCACACGATGCGTGCAGAATGGCCCAGTTTACTAGACGACCACCTCCTATGTAGACAATATTATGAGATGCCAGTAGAAAAAAATGCTGCATGCAATGACCTAGCTTTTAACGAATTCTAGATGATTCAAGGGTCAGTTTTATGTGGGACTGGATCCTTAGAGCCTATTATTAAACTATGTGACAACTAAATGAATGCTTAAATATTATTGAATTGTTGAAATTTCAACTCACGGTGCTGACCCGTGCATCGAAAATTCAACATCGCATTCCATGGATCCTAGGTTTGACTGACAATATTGTTTTCGATTGGGCCCTCTCTGCGATTAATGGGTGTAGAAATACCCATATCGTTCATCATTCCTTTTATTTTCATTGGGTTTTTTTTGTTCTGGACAATACCTTACGGGAACCTTGTAGTTACGGAGATATTGGGGGTCAAACATCCGACTTTTTACAAGTTTTTTTTTTGTATAAATTCTTACAAGTCTTTATTGTTATAATTTAACTTTAAATACCTCCATGACCCCCGTACTATTAAATGCATCCATCAGCACAGTGTTATGAGAGCGTTACATTGAAGTTTACCACAAAACGTGATTTTTCACCCCAAAAAAAAGTCGCTTCCCAGCATTAATTTTTGCGTTTGATGTGTAGAATGCTTGGTTGGCTTCGTGAAGACACAGGAGAAGAGTCCGTTTACACTTTGTAGATGACGACGAAGGCGACTAAGAGGATTTTCAAGGAAACAAACAACATAAGCTTACTTACTTATGAGTTCGGAAGGTCCTTCCAAGCGAACAAAAATAAATAATGAGTCCCCAAGTAGGGGATTTAGGGACCCATTATTTATTTTTATTTTGGGTACTGGGTACCCATTTTCCTATCTGCTATGGTGCCACATTAATCGGATTAATGATGCTGATAAAATAAATCCTTTCGGTTTCCTTTCCTTCGTTGGCACATAAATTTGGTAATATCAAATAGTTTAAACAAAATCAGCAGACCCCGTTTTTGTTTGTAGTTAGGTAAGTATAATTATAATAATATATTACCTTCCTACTTATTTATGTTCATGCTGGGTATCTAATGAAATACCTACTTATGTTATGTGCCAGCACATTAAGCTACCCGAAACTGTCAATTTTTTCCAATCAACCTTGAACCTAACGCTTTAGCGATAAAGTTGAAAATTTATTAAAGAAATTTGACAGATTGTAATAGCTTGATGTGCTGGCGTCTGTACCCATAAGACCTATCTACATTAAGATAATCTGGTTATATAGTCTTTGGGATAATCAGTCTACTCTATACCATAAACTTATACTGTCACTTACGGGATATCTTCCGTGATTGTTCATGATTTTGAGCTCCCGATATTTTGACGCTGTTGCAAGATCATGATCGTGGGTGGTTTACCCGCGATCATGGCGCTTGCAACAGGAGATATCCCGTAAGTGACAGTATAAGTTTAGTTTTTGGTTTAATATTAACAGGCGCTCGGATCGATCTTTAGGTTAAGCCGTGCTTGTCTAGGTTGGTCTGTGGATGGGTGAATGACCGTATTACGTACCGAGTTTCCTCCGTGCATCGGAAAGCACGCTAAGCCATTGGTCCCGGCTGTCATTTGTAAATCTTTGACAGTCGTTACGGGTAGTCAGTGGCCCGAAAGTCTGACAACCAGTCTTACCAAGGATATCGTATTACCCCGTGGACCAACTGGGTTGTGGAGGTCAGATAGGCAGTCGCTCCATGTAAAATATTGGTATTCAGCTGCATCCGGTTAGACAGGGAGCCGACCCCAAGATAGTTGGGAAAAGGCTAGGCAAATGATGGAAGCTTAAAACAGCCTATAACATTAGGTACCTACTACTACTGGGGACACAGGCCTCTTCTTCGCTGTGAGAGGGAGTGGGTCGTAATAATCCACCACGCAGGTCCACACATAAACACATGTTTTCGAATTTTTCGTCCAATCTAGGACCTGCTTGTTCATAATGCATAATTTAGACCTATAAAAGCTTTGCCTTGATATCTAGAGATCTAGATTATGACCTCCATAATCTATTCAGAAAATATTAGTTCGTCAGTCGTCACGAGGTTATAAATGACATTTAATCCTCATCAAATAGGATATCGCGCCGCGATACGAATTAATTACGTTCGTCTGCTCACACACAATAACACACAATCATGGGAACGAAATGTGCCCTGCGGTGCCATGACAATTAATATTTTGGTTGATAAGCCATTTTTGACAGGGATTAATTGTTACTCATTTACTTTGATAAATAAAATAGGCCAGGCCCTACTAATTGCGCCGATCAAACTGACCCTTGTTGGCGGTCCTTCTTGTTAAATAAATTGTAGTAAACAAGCCGACAAAGTTTACCAAAGATGGCCATTGTGTTGCTTCATAGATGCAGCTGAAAAGTGTTGTAAAAAACACAGCATTATGTCGGACAGTGTCCGGAATGTGGATGAGTGTCTGACTGATGACTAATCGTAATAGCATTCTATAGAAAGTAAGTATGCTGACACCGAGAGCAGCAAACATTACAGGAAGTGATGGACGCTTTTAGTACTTATTGATAGTGCCAAACTCGTGACCATGGGCTGCATCAATTTAGATGTAGGTACCATCGACAGTAAAAAAAGAACAAAAGCTCCTATTCCATCGGACATGAATATAGGCGAAACAAAAAGGCGATTAATAGGCATAGGTACCTTTACATCTGCCAACTCTTTCGGGAAGAAAAAACTTATGGTAGATTATTCAAGAGAAATAAACATTATTATTCACCTAACACCCAGACTAACCTACTCCTAGTCATGATAATACATGGAATCCACGTCCACAGCCGAATGACCGCGAAACTTCAGGTAATGGGCCATAGCACTCCCTTTACGAATGGATAGTTAAGTATATCCTTTATAAAACACGAATAACAATGTCTGCAGTCTCGACGAACTGGCGCCAGACGGACGAGTGACGTCACCGTTCCCTAATAGAGTGCTACAACGTGCCAGATTTGTGGCTCCCATAGTGTGTAGTGTGTAATACACTGACATTTGTTTGAGTTTACCCTAAAACTTACTTGCCAAAAAAGTAAGGGTTCATTGGCCTAACTTGATAGCCTGTTGATTCTTTTTAAAGCTGAGTGTTGTCATAGGCTACTGACTAATAATTATTATATAAAATGAAAAGTGTTGTAACGCTCCCGATCAAGCTTATAAAAGAAAAACTTAGATTTTATTTATTACCCAAAGTGATGTTAATAAATATCTAGGTCTCTCTCCAATGGAGAACGTTTAGAAATGCATTCCGTTTAATTATTTGTTATGACTTTTAACAATATTCAACACGAACAAGATGAGGTTAAATATTTTATCTTACTGGCAATATTAATAACATACGTCAAAACTCTCTTGACAAACAAAAAACCAAGCTGCGTTTATTTTATTTCAAAATAAACTTTATACACAGTAAAAATGGCTGAAAAACCACCGGAGGAAGGGTACATATCGGTAGTGGATGAAGAACCTGAGATTTTCGAGTTACTAAAATGGGATTCGTCACACACGCAGAAACCAGAGCAACTACCGCGGCTTATAGAAAAACCGAGGAGCCCGGAGAAAAGAGTTCTCAAGCCTGCTGAACTCGATCCTTTTGATTTAAATGAGCCTTCCTTTATAGAAACATATAGATTGTCTAAGGATTTGGCGCGAAACTTGTGCGAAGAACTGAAACCAGTGATGCCTGATTCTATAAAGTCAATTGAATTTTCTGTTGAAAGTAAAGTAAGTGCATTGTTGTCGTTATAGAAAGTATGAAGCAATATAATGACATGTTAGGGCCTGCCGCGTGTGGGTTAAGTCACGAAAACTAACTAAGAAACTTTGTTCAGTAACAGTTAAATGCTAATTAATGAAAGAAATTTCAGTTACTAGCAGAAAATTATAGTATATTTAACACTATTATAATTATAGTTTAGATAGTGTTTGATATCTACAAAGTTCTTAAACTTGCGTGTTTTATTTTAAATCAGGTGAATGATTCCCAGACTTATCAAGTAAATTGCTGCTATTGGTTAGTAGTAGAACATTGATTTAATCCGCATCAATATCCAGAATAACAATTCTGGACATCATATAGATAAAGCAAAAACTTTGTTCCATTAGAGCAGAAACTGGCCGTTAATTAAATCCCATTGAATTACTTTTTCATGAAATAGTTATTCAATGGGATTAAATGAATTTAGGGGTTGTATTGATGATTTTAATGATTGTAATTATGTAAGTACATACGTGTTACGAACAAAATCATATTTTCATCAACATCATACAAGCTGACACTGATGTGCAAATTGCAAAAAACTTTAATTTCACTTTTATTTCACGAAAATTTTAATTTTTACGGGCTACCCTGGGCGTTCACCTTAATATTTTACATGGATCAACTGTCTAGTTGACCTCTACAGCCCACAAACTGGGTAAGTATTTGGTATTATCAGTACGCCTTGGGAAGACTCATAAAACCAAACTAAACTTTTTTATTTATATTGCAGGTAATGGCAGCTCTCTCGTTCTACGCTACAGGAAAGTTTCAGAAGTCTATAATAGGTAAAAACGACCCCAGCATCACGCAGTACTTCGTGTCAACAGCAGTGATGCAGGTCTCAGAGGCTATGAACCACCCATCTATAGTAAAAAAATACATTCACTTCCCACATCTAAGGCAGGAGAGAGATATTATTAAAGCCAGGTAAGCGAACGAAGATGATTCTAAAATGAGGAAATATGTCATCATTATCACATCAGCCCGTAATCACCCACTGCTGGGTACAGGCCTCCCATTTTCTGCCACACTTTCCGGTTCTGTAACGTGCATCCAGGTGTTTCCCACGACTTTGATGAAATGTATGTCTAGTTTAAATCTTGAGCCAGTTTTTTTTTGTATTTTAACCTTTTGAATCCAATTGTCACATATATGTGACAAGCAAGTGCGTGCCCAGTACACCAAACAACACAAATATGTGACAAAATGGTAGTTGAAATTAAGGCTTAACTTGGAGGGCAGGCGTGTGCCTTTATGCTCTGGTGTTCAAAAGGTTAAACCTTTACTGGACTAAAGTAAAGTTCTGAACATGAGGAAATGACTTTTGTAACTAGCCTTGGTTATTAATTTTGTATTAATGACTTCAGCTTCTAGTCAGGATAAAGTTTGTTTGAACGTTTATTCTGATGTGACATGAATAGCATACCGGAAGTTTCTATATGACCGATTTATCCAGGAAATTTAAAAACTTAAAGACGAAGACACTTGCACAGATCATTAATTTCCACAGAGATTTTTTGCAAAAACCTAGTGCTAAGCAGTGCATGTCATGGTAATAACATTCAGTTTATTCATGGTCCATGGTCAGTTGAAGTATGGTTATCTAAAGTAGATGCCAAAGGTCCCTTGAATATCACCCTCATACTTTCTCTGTCTGTGGGAAAATAAATCAGATTTTGTCTATGGATTGCTGTCTCATAGCAGTCGTAGCATCTTAAATACGTGCCTAAGGCACACATTCATGTTGTGTAGAAGTTATCAGAATTTTACCTCTTCTAGGTTCTACATGAAGTTTGGCATTCCCAATGTGGTGGGATGTGTGGACTGCACGCACGTACCGATGGCGCGGCCTGATGATGACCAGAAGAGCCATTTCAACAAGTCTTACCATTCCAAGAAGGTGCAGGTTGTAAGTATCCCCATCCATGCTCATATTATAAGTGCGAAAAAAATCGTGTCTATTTGCTACCTTTCCACAACTATAATGGCTAAACTGATTTCAATGTAATTTGGCACAAAGATAGAACACGACCACTCTGTATCCCGATAGTACGTTTCTATAGGATATTTTCCATGGGGGTGAAGCCGAGGGTTTTTCAAATTATCAGTTGAATATCAAAGGTGTCTGTTAAATTCAATATTCGAATTGATGCACCACGGTCTGGAAAAACAACAGTGCAGTACGAATAGGCCACTACTTCTTTCAAACCTGCTTGAAAACTTTTGTTTACTAGATGTAATGATCAATTCCACTACCCACTACCACAAGCAAAATACGCGTTTGGACATGAAACGTGTCAGCAGCCAGGTATACAATACAAGTCTGTGTTTTTATCCTCCCGCAGATTTGCGACAGTGACCTAACAATTATAAGCGTGGACGCGACTGCCGGCGGGTCGTACTCGCACGATAACGTCCTCAACAGACACGCCGTTAAGATAGACCTGGACAGCTTGAACTACTCTGGAGAACCATGCTGGCTTATTGGTAAGAGATTCATCATCATCTACGTCATATATCACTACATGACTACAGTTCACATCTCACCACACCGCTCATGTCTTTTCTCGCCTCCGCTGGCCTAAATAATTGCAAGGCATCTCATCTCTGCTCAACCATTTCCCACTAAAGCTAAGCGGAGACGAGAAGTGATGAAAATCTGTTGGTGGTTTAAAACACATCTCTCTTCTCCGCTTCGGTGAAACCGGCCCTCCACCTAACTCTTTTCTTACTAAATTGTATTGTTAATTTTCAGGAGGACCACAATATACGCAAAAACCATACATAATGACACCTATCCCGAAAATAACAAAGAAATCTCCAGTTTCGCCGGAAAAGTATTACACGAACATACACGCACAAGCACATGGGGCCGCCGTCGAAACTATTAAACAGTTAAAAAGCAGGTTTAAATGCCTTCAAGCTAATTGTAATAAGCAATTTGATCCCTCTACAGTAGCCATGATGATTGTAGCGTGCTGTGTCTTGCATAACATGTGTAACCGGCGAGGATTACCTGTAGTTCCTATGACCCAAACCGAGGAGCGGTTAGAGGCTATGAAACAGAAGGTAGCTAACGGCCCCATACCTAGGAAGCAAGTTGAAAACGCGAACGGTATTCAAGCAAGAGCTAGACTAGTAGAGAGATTATGGAACGAGCGTCGCGTTGTGCCTGAATGTCCTCCTAAGAAACGGATGTCCAAGAAGGACAGGATATTGGAGAATCATCAGACCCATGTACAGCCGCCACCGCCGCAGCAAACGCACCATCACCCGCAACAGATACATCATCAAACGCATCATGAAGACATGAGTAAACGGCCTCGAATCCTATCCATGACTACGCCTACGTATAGTATAGGAGTGCCTCCCGGGTGGGGACACTATCCGCAACACTGAGGGTGATATTTTAAAAGGTATTGGCTGAGGAAAATATGTACGACTCAAATAAAAACAAACTCGAGCGATCGCTAAGCGTGATCAACACATGAAATGTTCAATTTGAGTGGGGAATGAAGCGTAGTTCAGTGCCAAGGACCTTCAATTCCCGCATCGGAACAGACCCGTTTTAACTTCCACTAGGTGACACCTAGATTGTAAACCTGAATATATTGTGCATATTCAATTTGTGCTCAAGTTTATGAAAACTAGACCGATAGACACCAATACGTAGGGCTTCCGGTATCTTGTAACATTATTTTGTAAATCATAGTTTGTGAGGCTACTAAAGTATTGATTTTAGTGTTATATTAAGCCGTGCAAAACGTGTTTTCCGCAGTGAATGCTTCCAAAAAGGAAATGTAACAGTGAGATTATGATGCTGCTAATTTTATACATTTTTACTATGGTCACACCAGCAGGGTTCACATAGCAACACCATTTACCAATTATATTGTCTTGCACAAATATTGAAATCATATTACTTCCAGTATGAATTAGTAAGACTAAAATTTTTTTGATACAAAACAGAAACGAAAATTTTTTGAAGAGGAGTTAGGCGGATTTTCGAACGATTTAAATATTTAGTCTTGCTCATGTCAGCCCTGTCGGTTTGTTTTTATAAGTTTATAGTGCAGATTTCTAAGCATATTGAATTTGTGGCAACGAACTGATGATGTAGTATTTTTTACGTAATTATAAATACTTTTTTATCATGTCCGAAGTATTAGGAAAGAAGTTAGGTATTGTAGAACTAGGATCTGACAATAATTTGTTTCCGTATCCTTGTTTTTCCTTATTATTTTAAGCTATGATATATTATATACTTTTTAATTATTTCTTCAGTAATAAAATAAAAAAGACATCACAAAATTAATGTATAAACGAAGTGTAATTTAGTGGTTGATTGAAAAGATTTGAAACAAAACCAACGAAAAGTGATTACTCCTATTCCATTGAAGAACAGTCCGAGCGAGCTCCGAGGAATGTTGCTTAATGAGCTAGAGTTGTGATTTAGTCGATATTGCGCTATCGATACTAACATCTTGAGCCTGCGAGCGAATGTACATTGTAGGGGTACGGAGCGACGGTCGGGCGCTACTCAGAGCTCGCGCGCGGACTGTATATATGCGTTATGTTATGTTGGAAAGAATCTCAAAGGACTTATGTATATCATTAGTTTTTAAAGAAAAATACACGCTGTGTACATAATAATCATTGTTTATTTTTTTCAATTACACCTTTGCGTAAAGATTCTCAGTTTTAATATAATTTGTTATACCAAATACAATTAATTAATTTTTAATAGATTTTATAAACACGAAAAAAAAATTTAAAAAACCAGCAGATTCGAGATTTCTTCGTCTAATATTTACGAACTTTTAGAGACATGTTTTTCCATTTTGTCATGTATGTGAACAGTATACTTTATTTTAAATGTATGCCCATTTAAAATATATTGTCTGTTCTGTGGGGCCCACAATTTAAAAGTGTGAAGTCTTACAAAACCTTGATATTATGATGTATATCCTATTATTATGTTAATTGCATGAGTTGAATTACTTGAATAAAAGTAAAATTATACTTGTCTTAAGTACAAAGATATTTATTCGACTGGATATTTTTAATACATACATACTTAAAGTAATAGACAAGAAGGCTTTATTTGTATCTTATATTTTTGTATAGATTAGACCTCTTTAATTGCAAATTATGTAAGATATATCCAAACATTTACACAATCGTGATGGGCTCCCATCTCAGTTTAGTTTACGTTATAAATTAAATCTATTTTCATTTATTTATAGTCTTCTACAAGTCCAGTAAGGGCGACAGTTATATTTGACTAGAGGTGAGAAAATCTTACTAATTTGGAATGAAGATGCTTAATCATACGATTAAGATTCATAATTGAAATAAACATAAAAAAATATATAATATTCGATGAGCAGATCAGAGAGCGGATTTTTACTAAAGAAACTGAACGCGATCAACACATCTAAACGCCGTTCAAAAACTGTCAGTATCATAATTGCTATGGACTATTGACACTGACAGTTCTGAAACGCGGATCAACTAAAGGGGTATGAGGAGCAGGGTGTTACGTTCCCCATCCACATTGAAAAGGAGGGATTCTCTGACCAGACGAGGGTTGTGTCTCCTGGCTCCTGGCTGACGGTTGTTCCCGCGGTTCCAATGCAGGATTTTTAGTTTAAATTGTGTCATAGATGACGCTGATCGTGTTTAGTTCCACTGTAGGAGCTCTCCCTAAGTCGTGTAGTGGCCTACGTCCTGGCGAGCGCCTGCGCCACCTCGTTGGCGAGGAGGGAAGCGATGGCCATGTTGGGGCAGTTGGCCGTCACGCGCGAACTGTCCTCCTCGCTCCGCACCGATATCAGCACCAGGTCGTGGGACGACATCATGCGCCCGGCGAACCTGTTGACGAAGAAGTTTCAATATTTTAGTGATGTAAGTGGGGATGCGACCTCAAAAGGTGGCTGGGACGATGCTCAAGCTGTGCCAACAAGACTATCCAGTCCAGCGGTGGACTGCCACGTCCATTGCTGCCCATGTAGCTTTTGGCCACGAGCCGAGTTGATTGATGGTATTTATGTTTATAATAAGTTTATTATACTTTTATTTTAAGTTTCGCCCGTGCTTTCTGAAGCACGTTAAGCTGTTGGTCCCGGCTGTCATTTGTAGATCTACAGCTAGTCAGTGGTCCGAAAGCCTGACCAGTCTTTCCGAGAGTATCGTATCACCAAGTACTAACTGGATTGTAGAGGTCATATAGGCAGTCGCTCCATGTAAAATACAAAAAAAAAACTAAAGGATGTCAAAAAAACAGTCTACATTGTACCTTTACAATGTCGAAGATTTTGTTCTGCAACTCGCAGTTAGTCTTACTGCAACTGTTCCTGCATCACCCCACTGTAGGGCATAGGCCTTGAATTTCAACGCAGTGCTTATGTGGACTACTGGTTGTTGGTTTAGTCCAGCTCATCCCGCCATCTTCAAAATTATGTCAGAAAAAGAAGATTTTCGAGTTGTTACCTGAGAAAGTCCCCGGTCGACGTTATAGCTGCCACGTTAGCTGTCTCGAACACACGCTTGCATATAGTCTGTTCGTCTTCTACTTTTACTGTTTTCTTGTCACACTGGAAAAAAAAGCCATTCTATTGTAAAAAAATATTCTGTGGTTCCCAGAACAGTCAATATATATCGATGGTTGGTCATTGATCGATGTGGCGTATTTTAAGCGATCAAAATGATCGGTCGCCATCTACTTATTAAAAAAGAATGACCACACTTGTACACGCGGCTTGAGCCAGTCAGAAAGCCCTTTATGTCAAGCGATAAAGGTATCATTCACCTGGTTCGGACAATGTGTCTCGATACTGACAAGTTATATACGTGATCTTAAGTGGCAGTGGGCATGCGAACCGGAAGATGTTACGTTGGAAGGCCTCCCACTAGGTTGACTGTTGACCTGGTGAAGGTTGCGGGGATCCGCTGGATGCGAGACGCACGGGACCAGTCCATGTGGCGGCACTTGGGGGAGGCCTATGTCCAGTAGTGGACGTCTTTCGGCTGAAATGATGATACGTGATCGGTTCAAGCCGAGTCCCTTATAAGTGAAGAAGTTACCTCAGTCATTCCTCTCAACTTCTTGTGTTCGGAGTCCCAGCGTGTCTGTGACATGGTAACTGATCTCATCAGTTCACCCACCGGCGGCGTTATCGATAAGGGTACTTCACCTAAAATATAAGAGAAAAGAATAAAGTTACTACGAGTACAAGGAGTAAGTGTTTCTGGGGGCACTATAGGAGGTAACTGAAGCTCGTCGTAGATTGAGAGAAACGAGAAGCAGAAGATTTGCAGAGAATGTTATTGAATAATAAACTTTGTTTTCAATGAAATAAAGTACAAAGTTGTGGCAATATTGTGGCAGAAATAATGGACTTCTCTACAAAACGGTACAAAATTTGTACTTTACAACATTACTTATAAAGTTTATTATTCAATGTATCAGAAATCCTAACTGATAAGGATTAATAAATTAATTAAAGTAACCTCCTTATTTCCGTGGGTGCCGTAAATCCCGTCAGACTATAAACAACAGCATGGATGATATTATTTTACACGTAAGACTCACCTATAGAGCCGCTAATAGTAAACTCAATAGGTTGTATGGTATCTGCGAAGTCCACGCCCAGCGTCACGCTGGCAGTGCCGGATGGCGACAGCAGCGGGAGCGGCGCGAAGTCGTGGATGCTGCGGGAGCCGGTCAGTGTCTGCGGAAGAAAAGTATTCATTGAAAAGAGAATTTTAATAAAATAGATTTCGATGAAAGCTGACTGTGTTATGGCATGACTGGAATATTACTTGTCATGAGTATTTTTGTTTTTAATTTCAATTAAAAATTTTTGAACAAAGATTATTTGATTGTTTTTTTTTTGTTTTTTTTTTATTGATTATTTTATTTTGGTTCTTCGATTTTTTTTACTGGATTTTCAAAGATCACATTTTAGTGCTGTAAGAAAACAATAGTATTAATACACCAGGGATGTGCTCTGTTGTATTTTTAATGCATGGTGCGACGTTGAGAGTTCAAGTGCAGTAAAAGACATCCCGGAAAAAATCCGCCGCGTGAGCTTGGATATAGTTGTGAATAAAACAGTGTAGGTATGTAATTTATTTACCTTCTTATGTATCCTAATATTAGTGACATCGTTGGCACTGTGGTTAGTGAAGATGAGGTCGAGCGCGCACATGTTCTGCGAGTACAGGTGCGGCGCGCGCGCCCAGCGCAGCGACACCGCCACGCCGTGCCACGACACGCGCGACACCAGCTCCGCGCTGCGCGCCGACGTGTGCGACGGGCCCACCGGGGTTATGCTGTCCGCTGGGAATAAATACAAACATAAAACAAAAAATCTACAATATACAATACATGACCGTTTTCATCAACACTAAGCTACACCTATATGAATGCCTAATGCCCGTTTTCGCCAACACTAAGCTACGACTAACTGAATGCCTCATGCCCGTTTTCACCAATACTAAGCTACGCCTAACTGAATGCCTCATGCCCGTTTAAACCAACACTAATTGAATGTCTAATGCCCGGCAACACCAACACTTAGCAACATCTAATTGAATACGTATACAATAACAGTTGATTCGGTTATACATATATGTATAGGGTGACTGGTATTAGTGATCGATACTCATACTGTAAGGCGGGATCTTGAGGAGATATTGAAACACCGGGAGCCGAGTCTATACTGACTTTATTATAATGATTAAACGATTAATAAGATTACATCTAAGTACATATATGATATAAGGCTGGTTACAATCCAATAAGGTTGCTTACACACTACATCTCCTTCCCATGGTGAAAAAAAAGTAAATTTATACTACTATAAAATTCTCCTTTTTTTTTCCAATTACATGTTTAAAGTTATTATAATGATAGTACAATATTTGAATAAGCTCATGACACACACACTACACGTATCTATAAATATTGAATAATTCACCTTAACTTATACAAAATACAAGTTTGTGTTTTCACTATCATTTATATAATATCACTCATCTGGTGTAAACAATTTTGTGCGATTTTTGTGAACTATATCAAATTTTCCACTTTTATTTATTTGAACATTTGGTGACATATCTTTTACTACTTTAAAAGGTCCTGTATATATGCTATCCATTTTATTACCAGTTTCATTTTTTACTAGAATTAAATCATTTGGTTTATAAATTATAGGATTTGTACTTTTGTCGTAAGTTTTTTTTCTATGTATTTTACTTTTGATCAAATTTTCCCTAGCTTCTTTTTGTGATAACTGCAATCTAAATTTTAATTCCAAAGGATAACTTTCGTGATTATAAAGTGGTTCAACAATATTGGTATTTAAGTTATTGGGAAGCGAGCATATTTTACCAAAGACCAACTCAAATGGTGTGAATTTAGTTTCTGAATGTACTGATGTGTTGAAGGAAAAACACCAATATGGTAGCCATTGACTCCATGCTTCTGAGTGATTATCTGTTTGAATACGTAAGAAAGAGCCTAAATTTTTATGAGAATTTTCCAACGCACCAATACTTTGGTGGTGGTAAGCTGTGGAATTTAAATGAGTAATTTTTAAAAGTTTACAAACCTCTTGAAATACTGTTGACATAAACTCGGATCCTCTGTCTGTTGCTATTTCCTTCGGTAACCCGTAGCGAAGAATAAAACTATTAACTAAAGCCTGAGCCACCTCTTCAGACTTTTTTGAAATTAAAGGATGTGCCACAACATACTTAGTCAACTCACATTGTATGGTTAATATATAAGAAAAATTATAACAATCCCTATCTAATGGTCCTACTAAATCTAAAAATATTTTTTCAAATGCCGTTGTAGCCGTAGAGGTAATAATCATCGGCTCCTTTACAAGTCTAGCATATTTTTCCTTTTGGCATTTTGAACATTTTTTCACAAATTCTCGAACATCTCGTTCTAACCCTGGCCAGTAGTAATACTTCTTAATGTTATTAACCATCCTTCTCATGCCCGCGTGGCCACTGGTAGGCAAGAGATGGAAGTCATTAAGAATAACTTTTCTATCGTCTTTATCGTCTATTCTTCGAACATCATTTATTATATAAATTCGCGGTACGTACCTATTATTTGACGATTTAATCTCATTTAATAATTGTTCAATAAATTCATTATTTTCTCTATTCTTCATAATACATATTTCGTCGACGTCTATTAATTTGCTAAATCTACCTAACTCCCTCACAAATGCGGCTCGCGTCAATTGTGATTGGTAGTCGGGATTAATAAAAATTGTTAACTTGCTTTCTACATAACAAAACGCGTTTCTCTCTTCAGTAATTGTGTTTTTCTTTCTCAAAATATCTAACTCCTTTTTCTCGATAAATCTAAGTTCTATCGCCTCTCTTGGTTTAGTATGACTTCCCACGACACCTGGTTGATCAGGCCAAGTGCTGTCTGACGTCGTACTACACGGAGGGCTTTGCAATTTTCTCGCCTGTGCCCTAGTTGTTACATTTATATATGATTCACCCATATGCTTTAAATCTTCACTAGTAAAAGAAATCCGGGACAAAGCATCTGCAGCTGCGTTGTCTGAACCCTTTACATACTCTACAATATAGTCGTACTCCTCTAATATTAATCTAAATTTCATAAGCCTACTCGATGGATCCCGCATATTAAAAAGATAAATTAATGGACGATGATCTGTCATAATTTTGAATCTTCTACCATACAGATATGGACGAAAATACTTTACTGCCCATACTATTGCCAATAATTCCTTCTCGATTGTTGGGTAGCGCCGTTCTGCACTATTTAAACCTCTACTCGCATATGCTACCGGTTTTTTATTTCCATTGCTTAAAATAGCGCCAATTGAATAACCTGATGCGTCTGTTTGTACTATGAATTGATTAGTTTCTGTGAAATCTGGATATTGCAGAACTGGAGGAGAGACTAAACACTGTTTTAAATCTTCAAATGTTTTCTGACATTCTTGGTCCCAAATAAAAGTCGCATTTTTCCTACATAATTTGTGTAAAGGATAAGCTTTTTCCGCGAAGTTCGGTATAAACTTCCTATAATAATTTACGAAAGCTGTAAAACGCTTGACTTCTTCGATTGATTTTGGGCAAGGGTAATTTTCGACAGTTTCTATTTTTTCTGGATCGGGCACAACACCCTCACGAGACACTACATGTCCTAAATATAGCATTTCCTTTTTGAAAAACTCACATTTTTCGGGATTAAGTTTTAAATTGACTTTCCTTAACCTTTCAAAAACATCTTGTAAATTCTTAATTTTTTCTCCTAAATTACGACCAAATATTATCAAATCGTCTTGGTAAATGAGACACTTATCATATGAAAGACCTGCCATAGCCATTGTCATCATCCGGGAAAAGGAAGAGGGACTGGTCTTGAGCCCCATTGGCATTCTTGTCATCTGGTACTGACCAGAACAAAAGGCTGTATACTTTCGACTATCTTTATCTAGTTCTACGTTATGAAAACCCTGATATAAATCTAAATGACTGAAATATATGCATCCTGACAATGAATCCAGTATTTCTGTTATGTTAGGTAGAGGGAATTTATCATTTTCTATACAATTATTTAACTTCCTATAATCAATGACTAATCTCCATTTTTTCTCTCCGCTGGAATCCATTTTTTCCGGAACTAATAACACAGGACTACTCCATTCACTTCTACATTCCTCTATAATTCCTTCTTGCAACATTTTTCCTATCTGTCTATCTATTTCCTTTTTCTGAGCGTGAGGTAATCTATATGGTTTCGAAAATATAGGAGTCGTATTAGGTTGCAAAGTTATCGAATGTTTATAAATATCAGTCGTTGTCAAACTGTCTCCCGGTAAATAAAATATATCACTGTATTTTGCACATAAATTCTCTACAGATGTTTGTTCCTCTCCATTTAAATGATTTAATTGTAACAATGAAAATAGTTTTTTAACTCGATACGCATTTGATTCGCTTTGAGAAAAGGAACATAATTTATAGTCACTAAGACTATGTGTAGTCGGCTTAATTTCTTTAAGTGTTACATAATCTTCCGTAGTATTTATTATCTTGATAGGTATCCTACCACACACTGGCTTTACTAATGAACTCGCTAAGTAAATACCGTCACTGATATCTGACGCGCAAACTAAGCATTCATCCTCAATATCAGTCGAAATATAATGAACGGACTCACATCTAGGTGGAATCTCTAAATTATTGCTAATTGTAATAATAGGTAGGTTAATTTGATTATAATAAGTAGACAAAGTAATTATATTATTATTAAAATCCAATACCGCTTTATACTTAGTCAGAAAGTCCTGTCCGATGATGCCATTCGCCCTAATTGGCATGAAATCAAATACATAGAACTTATGTCTCAATTGATGCCCATTTACGTTGAAATTTAAATAACAATATCCAATTGTTGTTACTTTGCCTCCGATACCATTTATAGAAATGTTTTCTTTGCAATATGCAATGCGCTCTTCTAGAACATGTTTATACTTTAACGCTGAAATCGATGCACCCGTATCAAGTAACCATTGGAATGCATGATTGTTTATTGATAGACTAATTGAACAATTACTATTGCATGATAGTATTTTATTCACGAAAAAACTTTTTGTTTTTATCATTAGAAGTATTAGCCGATTCTATGTTTGCTTCCGGTTCTGTTATCACGTTAACGTTGTTGCGCATCCTTTGATTTCTATTATAGTAAGACTTACCCCTGTATGCCTGGCGGTTTCGGGCTGGGGCCTGCTCGTCCTGGTGGTCGCGATGCCCATTCCATCCACTGCGACTACCGTTGTTGTTGTGGTAGCCTCCACGATAGGGTCTTCGATGCGAATACCTGTGGTTGACGTGACCTCGATGACCTCGATTACCTCGGTTTTGCCTAAAACTCCTTGTAAATCGACCGTTATTATTATACATACCGAGTACTTCTGCCGAACTTGGAGACGAGGCTATGCCTTCATCTTGTGCCGCCTGTATCGCGTCCTTGAGAGAGCTGTAATTTCGAGCTGCTATTATAGTGCTTAGCCTGCGGTTTCGCAGCCCATCGGCGAATTTTTTAATCGCGTATTGCTCGTTTAAAGGTTTTAATATGTTATAGTTCTCGGATTGCCCGTTGGCCTGCGAAATGGTCAACTGCACGAAAAGTTCGGAAATTTCTTTACCATAGTCCTGTATAGATAACTCATTTTGTCTCATAGAGGTCAATTTAGTTTGCAATGCCGTAGCTGATTTTTGTGGTAATAACACCTTTTTCATATCAATCACTAAGTCATCCACACCTGAGTATTTTGGACATAATCGTAATTTAGCAGCCTGGGACAATCTGCTCTTAAGTACAAAATTTATTAATTGCTTCTTACAGTCTGGTGTTGAAAGAGTAGAACTGTAATACTCAATATTATCTATTAATTGCCTGGTATTAGCCTCCTCGTCAGACATGAGTGGCAATAAATTTAACGCAACTTTAAGGTCAAAAGTAGACATTGTTTCAGTTTTACTTGTCTTGCACAATTCTATAACTTCTGCATATAAACTCTGAAATCTCTCAATATACTTATAAATTAATTCTGACTCACTACCTGACACTTTCCCTTTATGTATATCACAAGTAGTTTTGACTACATAATCTGAATATCTCATAAAAATATCATTTGCCTCAGAGCGTTTCTTAGTCAATACCTTGTCTGTTCTACGACCTGGACCTATTTTAATTAGATACACTCTTATATCTTTAATGTCATTACACAATTGTTCTAAATTAGTTCCCATAACTTACCGTAATAAAAGCTAAAATCTTCTTTTGCATACATGATTTTACGTCTAATTGATTTAAATCATAATTATGTTAATGCTAGATTAGATATCTTAAAGTTCCAAAAATAGTTTCATCATCACAACGGTGTGAAGAGAACGGTCTCTTTCTCTTTCTTCTACTATATATAATGTCATATTAAATGAAATGTCTATCGCACTTGACCGCACTTGTATTTTATAATATAGCACTGCACAAACACAACATTTCCGTCGTTACACTACTCCGTCGTCCACGCCTACGGTCGGTTTTTGAAGTCTGCGAAGAAACGAACGTCGCATAGTATGCTGGTGAATCTGCTGGTCAATCCACTGAAGGTGACATCTCCTATAAATTCTGTACATGATGTAGACTGACGCCAGTGATACCAAAGCGAGGATCATCAGCAAGATTATATTCGTGACTCCAATATGCGTCCTTATTTCTTCTATTGAAGCCTGGTTATTGCCCGCAGCGGCATTCTGGGCAAGGATCACCTCCTCCTTAGAGTTACTGGTGCCCATCTTCTCTGGTGATAACTGATTGTTATTGGTGATGGTGGTGGTTTTTATTTCGCGCCACACAAATTATGACATAGTAACATTTTTTTTTTTTTTTTTTTTACTAAGTCCTACGTGCCCTTTTTTACGGTCATGGAATTTTTAAACAAATCAAGCCACTGCCATTGCGCTTTGGCAGGGTCGCCATGTAAGGCGGGATCTTGAGGAGATATTGAAACACCGGGAGCCGAGTCTATACTGACTTTATTATAATGATTAAACGATTAATAAGATTACATCTAAGTACATATATGATATAAGGCTGGTTACAATCCAATAAGGTTGCTTACACACTACAATACACGTGATTGTACTCATGCTACCAAACAACTTTCCCAAAGAAAAATGTTTAATACTCATTCATTTTTATTACAATAACACAACGGCCGTATGAATTTTGCGCACACACGCCGAATGAGACAGTGGGTAGACAGAGCACCCGCGCAACATTGAGCCCGATAACATAGGGTCCGATCTGGGTTAATTGTTTGGGAGAAATCGAACTTAAGAGGTTTTTTGGAAATTTTCACTCCACCATAAACTGATTGTGAGAAATCATCGCCGTTCAAGGTGTTCAACTGTTACTTTTCTGATAGTTCATGGACGAGTAAATACTTCGAAAATCAATTTGTCAAAAAATACCATCTGGAAAGTAAGCGCCGTAAATGTTATGTTCCGATATTTTCTTGAAACTTCCCTTGTTTTTCCAAGCAGTTTCCTCAAAATAAATGTATGAGACTTGTAGTACAAATTACAGGATCATCGGTCTACATCTTATTTATTTATTTTCGTACATGGAGGACTTGCAGCTAATAAAAACAAACAAAAAGGGAACCATAGTCACCAGGAAACCAATTACAAATCCTCACGTATAGACTTATAGTAAAAAAAAATCTTCATGCTAATGTAGTCTTTGACAAGTTCTCAACTTAAAATGAGTTCAATGAATGTGGGTACACTCACCATCCCCTAGCCCCGGCAGCGGCAGGCTGGGCGGCGACAGCAGGCCGCCGCACGTGGGCGTCATGGTGGGCAGCGAGCTGGCCACCTCGTCCAGCTCCAGCAGCAGCTCCAGGTTGGACTTCTCATTCTTCTTCTGTTCTTCTTTAGTAGGCTGTTGCTGGGCGTTTTGCTACAATTCGGAAGAATATTTGTGAGTGAAATTGTAAAGCTGTGCTTGACAATTTTTTGAAAACGTTTATTCTGTTACTCGAAAAAGTACGAAAATATTTTAGGAGATATTTATCTACTCGTACTGGTTGAGATCTGTGTTTCTTATCTGAATACAAGAGCAGTGTAGCACTTTGTTTAGTTCGTGTGCCTCAGAGATCAAAGTATCTTTCAAAGTCTAACATAATCTTGATCAAATCATATGAGGACTATGCAAAACAGACGAACACCTTTACTATGAATCCTATTATACATAGCACTTGTACTCTATAACGGGCTGGTGTCCGCAACTCTACGTCCAAATAAATATTTTGCGTACCGGAAACATTATACACGCGCGCAAAATACATAATTGGCGTAATATAAGTGTTAGAAACACAACTGCCCGACTCTTTGGAGATTACAGTCGTGATGTATGTCAAGTTTCGCAGTGTTGTTGAGAATCGCAAAGATGATAAATAGTATTATATTAGTAGTAAAAATAAATTAAACATGAAAAAAAAACAAACAACCTTTTATTAGAAAGAAAAGAAGAAAATTAGGTTTATTTATCAACATTAAACGCGTATACAAAGTTTCGTGTCTGTGCTATTAACCATTGAGGAGTTCTCTCGTGAGGAGGCGAACGTGGCTGCCGGATCAAGTCATTTCTGTTATATAATAAATGTATTTTCACCAGAACCAAACCTGTGTGCAAAATTTTAATTGGCATGTAGGGGACCGGTTTGAAATTCAGTTGCAAGATATGAATGTTGCCAAGTCAAATAAAAGCTTATAAGACCGGAACATGAATGGATCCTATTGTCATAAAAAGTTGCTGTGTTTAAAATTTGCTAATTAATTTTTTGAACTTGAATTCGAAAGGTGAAATGTGGAAAACAATAATGAAATGTACTAGCTTGTTGTTTTGTTTATAATTGATAAGGAAAATAAGAAGTATAGTACCCAGCATGCTGTAGAAATTAAAATAAAATAGCTATAAAAAGTGCTCACATATTTATTAATAAAATACATAAACATACACCATATATAACATAAATAATATATCTACATAACTAGCACAACCATAGCTATAATCACTTTTCTGTCAAATAAAAAATTATCTACAAATAAATAACACCATATTTTCTACAACAATTCTACATTACCATCATATTCTTCTATAATAATAATAAATCTTCTGTACTAGTACATACCTTCTTTTCGTGACTCACATCAATCTTCTTGCTAGCCTCTTCGTCACTGCTGTCCGCCGACTCGTCCGATCCGCTGTTGGACGCGCTGTCCGATTCGCTGTCCGAATCACTGTCCGATGTGCCGGAGTTGGATGACCTATGAGAGACATATTGTGTAATGGAATATTGACCAATAGCTTTTGTACCCGGCTTCGCTCCCGTTTTCTTCGGAACGTTTTAAATGTAGCCTATGAACTCGGGGATAATGTAGCTCCCCGTTAGTGAAAGAATTTTCGGAATCGGGTCAGTAGGTCCGAAGATTACCCCCTACATACAAACTTACACCTTATAATATCAGTATAGATCATTCGAGTAGAATGGTTTCTTTCGTTCAGGGTTGATTTTTCTTCCAGGAATAGTTTTTTGATAGATTTTAGATGCATCATAATAAAGCTGCTTTTCTAAACTAACAAAAATTATTGTTGCATATCTTATAATTTATTATTTCTTATTTTTTATTGTTAAACTAGCTGTTGCCCACGACCTTCGTTCGCGTGAAATTATTGTATAAAAATATAACTCCCCTTTTTTAATCGGATTTTATTACCAAAAAATTTCAAGGGTTTTAATTTTTTTTGCACGAACCCTAATAATTTTTCGTAAAATAGAAGTAGCCTAAGTTACTCCTTATTATATCAGCTGTCTGCAAGTGAAAGTCCCGTCAAAGTCGGTCCAGCCGTTTCAGAGATTAACCGGAACAAACAGAAAGACAGACAAACAAAAATTGTAAAAAATGTTATTTTGGTATATGTACCGTATATACATTGTTATACAAGTAGTAAAACGCGGTTATTTTAATATTACAAACAGACACTTCAGTTTTATTTATTTGTATAGATGGGCCTGCTCTTGACCTCGATCACGCCTGGTGGAAAGCGATGGATGAGGTCTATGATGAAACGAGCGTGCCCAGAAGATGCCTGTTCACTCTTGCTTTGAAGGCAGACGGGTTATATGTGGGAGGGAACACAGTCATTTTAAAAGAGTAACCATGGAGTTTCTTGCCGGTTCTTCTGTATAAGAAACGACCAACCCGAACCGTGCACCTTTTTGTCGACGTTTTATAAGTGCCCATGTAGGCTTATGTGAAATAAAAAAAAAAATATTTTACAAAAGTAGTCTAGAATTTACTCACCGGTAGTTATTAGTTTCTTTTGCGGGTTTCTCTGGCTTCTTGTCTTCAGTGGTGCTCTCTTCCCTAACAAAGAGAAGAAAATGATAAAGATGACGGTATTGCATCTTCCATCCCACAACCTTAATGCATCTGTTTTTAAACTATGGGCGAATTTCACCAATAAAATTGTGCGATTAGCACATTCAAACTGCGTTCAACAGCTGTCATCATTGCTATGGAATATTGATAGCTCTTGAACGCAGTTGAAATGTGCTGATCTCGATCACTTCTGAAATTGTGAAAATTCGCTCTAAATTATGATTTTTGTTCACTCACTCTTCGGAAGAGTCTTCTGAGCTGCTGGCTTCTGAAGAAGACGAGGCAGATCCGGAGCCACTGCTCTCCGGCTCAGAGTAGAAACTTTTGTTTTTCTGGAAATAGATATGAAGGCACATAGATTGTTCAATCCACGAAGACCCGACTCACTTATTCTCTGGTTGTGGCGAGTCTGCACCCAGCGTTTTTGTTTTAACCGTATCTTAGTGTGCATGTGCATTCATAGATAACTAGTGTATAAAGATAGAACTAAGATCGAACACACTAGCAGAAGGTTGTACACTTGCACTGTGAGCTATTAGGAGGAAGAGTGGGGCGCGTGTTTATGGATTAAAATAAATGATATTTTTGCTGTAAGCACAATAGTCTTGTCTCATTATGCCATCCATTAAATTGTAAGACAAGGTGGTCTTTTTTAGTAAATACTAACATATTACTTCCCCTAGAATCAGATTTTGTTATCAATTTCAAGGGATTTATTTATTTTTGCACGGAACTCATTCTTATTCTAAAAAACGTAGCTTAGTTAGTCCTTATAACATCAGCTGTCTGCCAGTTAAAGCTCTGTTAAAATCAGTTAAACTATTTCGGAGATTAGTCGGAACAAACAGACAAACAAAAATGTAAAAAAATTCATTCAGTAAAAAGCTGTTATTTTGATATTACAAAAAGACACCCCAACTTTATTAGTTTGTATAGATTACCTGTGTGTCGTCATGAGTATCAGCGGGCGTGTGCAGGTAGTCTGGCGCTGCGTCTCGCAGGTGTTGCGCCAGCGTGGCGCGCGGGCCGGGCGGCAGCGCGCGGTAGCCGCCCGCCGCCGCGCCGATGTACTGCGACAGCGACCCCACCGTGAACGTGCCGCGCTCTGACCACACAACCATCATGTAGTGGGGAAATATGCAAGGGAAAGGTCTTGAGCTGGCGGTATGACGCTGTCACAATGATTGTCCAGATACAGGGTAATAAGAAATCCAGCTCTATCAAGTGCATAGAGGTGTGAAGTAGACGGATATGATATCCCCGAAACTGTTCACCAATACGTCAGGGGCCGTCTCCATGAGCGAGAGAATCGCGACGATATTATCGTCGTGCCACGTATTTCTATACACCATTATTTTTAGATCGTTCTGGAACCGAATACCATTAACTCGATCATGGAACTCGAAATGATTGGGACTATTTTTTTCAAAAAATAACACGAAAGAATAAATTTAATGTTTTTTTTTGTGAAATAATGAGAATCGATCGATGAATGAATTTTTCAATGGGTATCGTTCGCATGTGTTGCCGATCGTGGATACGTTTTACACACACATATGCTGTACGAGCTACGCTGTACATTGACCTTTGTGTAGTTTGTACGTCATACTCATCAATGCATATCGATATTGTTTAGGTGTGCATTTCTGTAACTTAGCATGTAATCGTGTAATTATAATTCAGTAGCAATAAATCCATCAAGGGAATCATTCGTCTACTCATTTACATAACATAACATACCTGTTGAGAAGCACAGCCCCCTAAAACTGTTATGATAAGTAAAAATTATAAATAATGACTTGGATAACGTAGGTGTATATAGTTGGATATCACTAGTAGGCATTATACATCTCTTTTGATATAAAAACCGTTTGTAACTTCTTCTCACAAGAAGTTACCAGTAAATTTAAAAATCCTTGGTGAGACAAGGTCCCATCTGTTGGAAAACAGACCCAGTGATTGGCCGAGGGAAGCCCATTGTTATCTACATCCGGGTTCCCACGGTCTATCTAGGTCACAGGGGTGAAGAGCAGGGAGCGAGGGGCAGGGTGATACCGGCTCCCCCGCTAACAATAGGATAGTGGGCGGCCATGAGAGTGGGGTCGACCGCAACTTGCACCTACGTGGGAGTAGATAAAACATGCGCCCACAGGCGCAAAAAGTAGTCTTCCAGTAATCTTCGTCGAGTCCTTATTCTGCGCGATAGCTCTGTCATAAGTTACGGATAGAGTTCGGTATCCAAGTCGTTGTGTTTATATTGTATTGTGTGTAAAATCAAGTTGTAAAAGTATCCGGCAAAATCAAAGTGTTCTTAAGTTAATATAGTGTTTAAATAGTGTTAAAATCTAAGTCAAATATAAATATTTAGTTACACTCATCTTATCGTGTTTCCATTTCAACCCTTGCGCCTGAATCGTGTATAATACCTTACAAGTCAACTTAACAAGAATAACAAGTACATAAAATTTTCACTGTTGGGCATCATACCCCAACATATGCATTTGAGTTCTCATTATTTCACAAAAAAAACATTAAATTTATTCTTTCGTGTTATTTTTTGAAAAAAATAGTCCCAATCGTTTCGAGTTCGATGATAGAGTTCATGGTACTCGGTTCCAGAACGACCTAAAAATAATGGTGTATCTCTCTTAGAGGCCGTCTCCACGAACAAGAGAATCGCGGCGATATTTTCGCATACAAATACGTGAAACGACGATAATATCGCCGCGATTCTCTCGCTCCTGGAGACAGTCCCTTAAAGGACGAGGCAGGTCTTATGCTGGATCTGCCACCGTGACAGCGATAAATTACTAAAATAAAATGTTTGCCAATGTCAACGCTAAAAATCTTCACCTCAGCCGAATGATGCACGACATAGTGAGTTATTGCAATTTAAACGCTATGTAAATAAGAACAAATGTCGTACATTTTAATAAAGTAAAATACTATAACAGAAAAAAGCTCACCTTTAAAACTACTGTGTATGTCAGGCTTCGGTTTCTCCGGCAAGAATATATCAGCGACATAGTGATGCAGTACCTTCCCCGCCGCCGGCTCGATGAACCGACGGAGCATGCGCGCGCGGTCGCGGACGTCGTAGCTGACGTCATAGCGAGCGAGCGAGACCACGTAGCGGCAGACAGGGATAGTGTCTGGTTGCGTCACTGATAGCTTCACTGCGAGAGAGAGTAGCTGCAGCTTTACTAGCTCGTCCTGTGGGAGAAGACTCAGTTCAGAGGATTTATTGAGACGTGTAGACTGCGATCTTTAATACAGGGACAAATTAAATTAACTGGTGAAACTTCACAGATGTTTTGGGCAAACAAATAAGGAAAAGTTCTGCTAACCTGATACCATTTAAAGTACTAAAGGCCGTTGAATTCTCATACCTCTTGTTATAAGGTAAAAAAGTTAAGGTAAGGAAGGTAGGTAGGTTGTCGAAATTTTCGCCACACTTGGCAAAGTCATCTTGAATGAGAAGACACTAATCGGCGATAACACAAAACATTTAGGGCCTGCTACATTACCTACGATTAAGTTCCTGTTAACTTACTTGGTAGATGTCATACAAATTCTGTTCCATTTTTTATTTTATTCGGTAAGTAGTGGCTATCGTACATCGTGAAATACCCTGGTATCTATAGTCAAGTTAAAGTAACTAGTAGGCCCGAAGGCTCCTAAGAAGCAGATTCCTGCCGGCTTTCCTTCGGGAACAAGGCACTCTACGTACCTAGTGTCTAGATGTCTACTGTAGTCATATAGTATATTACATACACATCTGTGGGTGTCACATCACAGTACAGCCATTTAATACACATAGGATTGATAAAATTTGAAAAATGACAACATTTTTCATGTCAACCAATAAAGCAACAGCTGGCGCCATATAAGCCGATACTCGGGTGACAGAATTTAGAACTAAAATCGTATGGACGCGCACACGTGACTTCGCGGCTGGTAGTACCGTTTTGTAGGGAGCTCACTGAGCTCCGGTTAATGAGTGAACTCAGTAAGCCGATGATTATCGAGTTACGACAGGGGCGGAAAAGAGAAGAAAGTAAGTATGTAGGGGAGAACGAGATAGCATGAGTAATGGTCGATGTCGTATTTTGTACCAACTAATTTTTTTATTTTGTTGACTTATTTACATAACGATAAAATCACTTTTATTTTTTTTATAGTATTATTCCTCTGCATTTTATGCTATACTTTTGGTTTTGTCGTGATGGGTGTAATTTTCGTGGTTTTTGAGGTTGAAACTTTTACTCAAGATCACTTTGACTTGTTTACAGATACGGGTGTTACTGAAATTTCTAACTTCAAGCAGAATAAAACTTTTACTCAGGAAATGACTTTGACTGGTTTATAATACGTTTGTTACTGCCATTTAAAGGCAAAGTTTTGAGCATGCCATGCCCATGCCATTACTCCATGCCTGTTAAATTAAAGTAACAAATCCTTAACCCCAACTACGCCGGAACTAATTCTTATCTATTACTTAAAATGTTACAAGTTGCGTATTCTCTATTTTAAAGATCTGTGGTATGTCTTTACCTGGTCAGCGAAGTTAGCAGCCATATGCGCCAGGATAGCAGCAGCTCTAGGATGTCTCGCACCATGTTCTGCTACCAACCATACTGCGGCCGCGCGAGCGTTGCCTGCCAATCTGTACGTAAAACAAGGCAGTTTATACATGACAAACTTCAGTTTTTGAGGAGTATGCTGTACTGGTCAATACTCTTCAGAAAAGTGGAGAAGTGAGTTTGTTCTCCAAAATAGACCCAGGTTACTGATAACTAGGGATCGGATATTCGGATGCACATTTACCTAAAGTACACTTTTTCCCGGCAAAGGGTACAAAAGTATGGAAGCGGCTTCTTTAAATGCAAATGTAATTAGTTGAAAATAAGAAATAAAAAAATACTAAAACTATTTGAATTCAAGTTTTGCTGCTGAAATATCGAATGAGACCTGACGCGCGCTCCATACTAGTCAACACTCAAACTTTAGGTAAATATGCATGGCTCGCAGCCGGTATGACAGATCTTCAGATTCTTCCTGCCCAAAATCAGACAAAGAGTATACCTAATCATCAACATTGTAGCCTTTTTCCAGCAAGCGGATAAGAGTTGTGAAGAATCGAGTTGAATAACGTGACAGTAGAGAGGCATAACATCTAGAAGAAAACTGGTGTAGGCTGATAGAGTCTTACCTGTCAGATCGCAGAAGCTTAGCAGCCCTGGACACCGCAGCCCTCGCAGACGTGGCTCCACCACCCACCACGCGCTTCACCACCACCACAGCTTCGCACACCACCCATTCTGTATAAGACCAACTTTATATCAAACATTGATAACTTGAAATAAAACATTTGTCCTCAAAACAGAGAACAATCCAGACGTTCTTTCTTTACCAACAAGGTCCAAGATCCCGTGAACGCTAGACCTACGTCATTTTATAAAAGCTATTTTTGTTTCTAAGGAAGTAGATTACGACAAGTAAGAACAATTAGCTATTATGAAAAGTCGGCCGCGGTGGTTTTGCCAGGTAACAGGTGTGCGCAGGAGCTCCAAGATCTGATCCCACCATCACCCTTTTACCACCGAACTAGCAGACGTACTGCGGCGTACCATCCACGCTTGGTTGATATCCCGACAAGTCGTACTCGGCGCTTCTCCTCTACGTTTATTATGCGCACAGCCTAAGTGTGGAACTCTCTGCCGGCCATCTGTGTTCCCTCCCACATTTAACCCGTTGCCTTCAAAGCAAGAGTGAACAGGCATCTTCTGGGCACGCTCGTTTCATCATAGACCTCATCCATCGCTTTCCACCAGGCGTGATCGAGTTCAAGAGCAGGCCCATTTTGTAATAAAAAAAAAAACAGGTCGCGAAAGTGTTCTGAATTACACCTTATTTGTTTTTATACTGCTTAATTGCGAACAATTTTTATACTGGGTAGTCCAAATAGTGACGTATATATACGTGGGTATCCGAAAATACCCCATGTATATTACTTAAGAGATAGTTTTTATTTTTTTTAAAGGATAGGATGATGATAGACGTCCTCCACTGCCAGACACTTTGTATGGTCGAAACCCGCCCCTCCCAGATAGAGATGGGTAGTGGGTTAAAACCCATTCTTCCCACTTGGGTTAAAACTGGGTGGTTTGGGTTATAACCCGGTTTTAACCCATTTTCACCTATTTTACTGGGTGAAAATGAGTATTGTTAATTATTAAATAGTGGGAAGTAGAGTTCATTATAAACTTGTCAAAAATAAACACAAAACCAGATACATTTATTATTAATTTGAAAAATTACAACAAATTAGTAGGTAGTTTAATCATCATCATCATCGCTTGCATCGGAAACAAGGTCACAATCAAAAAAATGAAAATTGTTAATGCTGGATGTAGATGGTTTAGGGCTGTTTGTACGACGTGGCTCCCTAGCGGCGTCAGTGTAGTTTGCTACGCTGACGACACGCTGGTGCTGGCGCAGGGGAGGTCGCACGAGGCGGCGGCCGAATTAATGACACGCGGGGTTGCGATAGTCGTGGAGAGGATCCGGCAATTGGGTCTCGAGATTTGGCATTGCACAAGTCCGAGGCCATGTGCTTTCATGGGCCTCGGAATGCGCCTCCGTTGGGATCCATACTGACGGTAGGAGGGGTTCCCATCGTTGAAGTACCTTGGACGATCGTCCTCAATAGCCGGTGGAACTTCGTGGAGCACTTCCGATGTTTGGCTCCCAAACTGGAACGGGCCGGCGCTGCCTTCAAGCGGCTCTTGCCCAACCTGAGGGGTCCAAACACCTCCTGCCGGAGGCTCTACGCGGGGATCGTGCGGTCCATGGGCCTTTACGGGGCCCCGGTGTGGGCGCGTTCGTTGAGGCTGCGAGCCGCGCACTATCTGAACGCGCCCCAAAAGGTGGTAGCCGTAAGGCTGGTCCGTGGGTACCGCACGATCTCCGGCGAGGCGGCTAGCCTCCTTGCCGGATTGCCGCCATGGGATCTGGAGGCCATAGTCCTCGCGCGCCTGCACGAGTGGCGCGCGGAGGCACTACGCCGGAGGGAAGCTCCGCTGCCGCGGCAAATTGTCACTCAGCGGACAGACCTCCGGCGCGATCTCATGGCGACATGGAGAGAGCGACTGTCGCAACCCCGTACAAGGCACGCCACGACAGTGGCGATAAGTCCCCTAATACGTCTTTGAGGAGGGGCTAGAGGCGCCACGGCGCCCTCACCTTCCGCCTGACGCGGGTCAAATGCAGGATAAATGTATATACCTATATATATATTTTTTTTTTGGGATGGGATATCGTCAAATGACGCCTCCCACTCTGGGCGGAGCGGAAGGGAGTGTCAGACTTTTACTGACTAAAACCATCCATGTTCCTTCTTTTGCCCTTTGTATTCCAGGGCCGCGGTATCTCTTTCGAACAGTCCCGCAGCCCTGGCAGGCATCGGCCCTTGCGGGCCCCTCCTGTTTGCTGACATCTCTTTGAGGCGCGCTTGGAACACGAAAGCGCCGTCGACACAGCCTGTCGTCATAAGACGGACGGACGGCGAGCTAGCCCATTACTCACCGTCTACAGGCCCGCGCCTACGGTGGCCGAGAGCCACCACGTGGCCCCCGACGCCCGGTGCTTCTCCCGCGGCGGCTGGGACGTGAGGTCCTCTCCCTCTCACGTTCCGCCACCTCCTTCGATGACTGCTTCTCAGAAGGAGGTGACGGCCTCCCATTCCCTCTCGCTCCGGACCATGGCTTGAACCACGGCCGTACGCGAGTGGTCGCCGCCGCCAATACATTTAAAGCTAGTGTAATAACTGCCCCATCGGGTATCGCATGGCAACTTCAAAGTTTCACCAGCATTTTTTTCCTTTACAATTTTTGCAAGTAAAGATGTTAAAATTTGACTTTTTTTTTAATAGTTTTAACCATTAATTACCATATTCTTACTAGCATTTATTACATCAATTCTGATAATGTTTTTGCAGAGTTAATGTAAAGTGTGAGCTGCACAGTTTATAAAAGTTATGTGTGGATGTTTGTCTTTTACGAGACGAAAAGCTTTCTGCATTCTCCTGTCATCGTAGCAAACTTATTTGTTCCATACTCAGATAATACATTAAAAAATTCTTCACATAAGTAATCACTTTGTACGTGGATTTTCTGCCGTCGCAATACTTTTATTAAACACAGGTTCTGGTTTTGCTATTATTATATTAATTATTCCTTCATTCCTACAATTTGACCAACCATCTAGCATTAAGTGCAAACATGTTTGCGATTTGACGGTTTCTTTTAACGTGATGCATATTCCTATAAGTTTTGTCTAAAACGGTGGTAGAAGCCGTTTTCCTGGTTGGCAATTTGTACAGTGGCTGGAGTTCGTTGAAAAAATTAATCCACAGGGGGTGTTCTACTATTGAAAGGGGTGTTCCCGATACATAAATAGCCTTAGCTAATAATGAATTTAAATGTCCTTTATTTACATTTGTTGGCTGGCTCACTGAAGATGCACTGCCTTCAATCGACAAACTTAATTCAGACTCAGGCCTCCTTCCACGGACTGCCGCAAGGTGTATACGTGTACTCAGTGCTGTAGACCTAAATGGTCTACAGCACTGAGTGTGTGTGAGAGAGACAAGTCTACACCTATAAAAAGTTACAAAAAAATCACCTAAAACGCGCGCACTCTAACCAGCGAAAGAACTAGACTGACAAGTTTGAAGTTTGAGCGGGGAAGGGGCGCGGGGATAGCTGCGCGTGAGTCACATCCCTTCCCCTCTCGGTCTTGTCACCCCGCACACCGGCCGTAGTTCACTACTTACATGTTTAAATAATAAATCCGAAATATTTTATTTTCACCCAGCCAAAACACCCAGTGGGTGGAATGAAACGGGTGATAACTGGGTTTTAACCCACTAGTAGGTTTTAACCCGGGTGATTACCCATCTCTACTCCCAGACCCTTTTACAGTATATTATAATCGTAAAAAATCACCCGCAAAGGAGTGAAGCCGCGTGAATTTGGTATACTAAGACCCCTCCAATGTTTTTACCGGCTGGCCTTACAAAAAAATCACCATCCTTGCTGGACCATAGATGTAGCCCATTCAGACAAGTTTCAGCAACGGAGTGACAGATTGCTATGTTTTTTGCATAGTTTATGGCCTGTTGAACGACAATCAGATTTTTTTAAAACTTTGCCTCTCTCTAGGAATTGCTCCTGTATCGTGCGTTTACAAACATTTAAACTCACATACACAAACAGCCAATATCATACAGAATAACGAACGCTTCCTGTGGAATCGACCAAAATTTCGTAGTCGCGGGTAAAGATACTCACCATCTTTGCTCGACAGCAGATGTAACAGCCCGTTCAAGCAAGTTTCAGTCTCAGAATGTATAGCCACAGCGAGCCTGCCAATAGCCTGTATCGTAGCTCCAGCGAAAGCCTTGTCACTGCACGTCACATATGTCTGGAATTCTCTCAGGATGACGCCGGCACTGGCTTCCGTGGCTAAGTTCGTGAGGATCTCAAGCTTCAGTAGCTTGATGTGAGTCGGGTCTGAGTTGCGTACGAAGAACGATTTGAGGAATGGTTCGAAGAGTGTCTGTGGAGGAATGGGAAATTGTTAGGATAATGACAGTCGTAAAATAATACAAATGAGACTTGGGCGTGAACGTTTGAGGGTGTGAACACACCTATAGTTGCAGAATCAGAAAGAGCTACCTGTACCTATTTGCAATATCAGCGAAAAAGGCTACACGACCAAACACCACGACCAACTTACTCGTTTTTATTGCGTGGACATGAAGCTTTTTCTAAACGGCTCAAGTCAATCCACGTTGATTAGTGTGTTCACTCCCTTAACAAGCTTTTGAGAACTTTTACGGTTTTAATTCTTTTTATTTAAATTTTGTTAGGATTGATGGATGGATCTTTGTTACTCTTTCACTCGAAAACTACAGAATGGATTTAGGTGAAATTTAGCACCTAAGTAGTTTATAACCTGAATTAACATATAGGATACTTTTTATCCCGGCAATATGATCCCGTGGGACAGTTACCGAACTTCACGCGGGCGAAGCCGCGGGCATAAGCTAGTATATAGTATTATATTATTATATTACTCACCCTTCTGGTGACAGTCAGTGACGCGATAGAGTTTAGTACAACGCTTTGCACTTCTAAAGGCGCGCGTAGTAGACGAACCATGGCTTTCGCGACCGGCGGCAGTTCTTGAGCTGCGAGAATACATTGAAATTAATATGTTTTAAGGGTACGGATCATTTTTCAATAATGTCTCGGGCAAGATAAACAAATGCTAGACAAATGATGATGACACAAGTATGTGTAACATTACCAGGTCCACAATGATAGAACAGCTGCGCCACAGCCAGCACGACTCCGGAGTTCCTGCTCTGTAACAGCGGCTTGGCAGCTCGCAGCAACAAGCGATGGTCGGCGTCTAAGCTGGGCGAGGTGGACGAGTGCTTGCGAGCTGTGCCGTCGCTTGATGACTCGTAGAACGGCTTGTCGGTGTCGCTGTCACTTGAGTACGTCTGGAGAATTAAAGGAAAACAAACTTTATTTGCACGAAGCATAAGGCAGCAGTACCTTTGTGCTCTTCTATGTTAATACATTGTCCTGTTAAGTAAGTAAATAAATAAAGCATAGAAAAAGGACAAGGGAGAATATGAGTCACATCCAGGTATAACGGCTACCGTCGCAAGACAGGCACTGCACAGGTTATCTTCTTAATTCTAAATCATGATAATATTCCTGCCCTTAGCCCAATTTATTTGGGGTCGGCGCAGCATGTCTTCTTCTTCCATACTTCTCTATTACTCGTCATCTCAGCAGTCACCTCCTTTCTAGCCATATCATCTTTCACACAGTCCATCCATGGCTTCTTTGGTCTTCCTCTACTCTCCTTAATGTTGATCAGTTTTGTACTACCTAAAGAATATTATGGTAAAGAAAATAATGCAAAAATGAACATTAATCCTCATCGTAAACTACGAGTATTATTCTGATTACCTCACTATTGGGATCCGCGAAGCATGTCTTAGCGTAGACAGTGAGCACATTAAGCAATGTCAGCTGTCCCCACTCATCAACATCTGCTAGAAGAGCGCATAGCTTCCTGTGGACAAATAAAAAATATATTTGGTTTTTTGTTAGTCACACACATTGTTCACCTCAGTGTGGAAATTACACCTGAATGTTTACACACTGTTTTAATAAGACTGCTGTGCAAACATTACCATTCAGAAACAAGGTAAATTTTAAAGTGACTTTCAGTCATTGACTAATTTTGGTTTCAAGCACTCCATTGGGACACAGAAAATATGCAATATTTGTCTAAAACTAATTATATTCACCTGTAACTTCTATGAATAAGGCTCATCCTTTCCCCACACACTTCAGAGAAAGCCATGGCCGCTGAACCGACTACAAGTGGCGCTTTGTCTGATAACAACTTGTCTATGATTGATACTAGCTCCTCCTTTTGTTCAGGGTCCAAGCTGTTGGGAGAAAATCACATAATAATATGCTTAGATTATACATAGATACAGATACTTAGATTTTATTGAGAGAAATAAGTTCACAGAATGGTGAAGCACGAAGAAAGTGGTCACAAGAAGATTTACATGTATTAAGGCATGCGGGCACATATGGCGACACATCCAGCTCTACATATCCAGTGTAACCTGACCTCGCTTTGTATGAGCCTCCCGTATAATGAGAGAGCTACTTTATTTGAGTTTGCTTAGCTTGATTGGTCGTCGTGTGTAATATAGAGCAAAAGCTGAATGTGTAGAACAAGGGTAGCAAGTAGTTTTCAGTAGAGTCCGATACCATTGAAATTTTTTATCGAGGTCCCAAATGAAAACGCATAATGCTTTGTTATTGTATACTAGTCTTTTATTTTGACTCATGTAAGTAATAATATTCAGGGTATCTTTTTCCATCACATCAGCTGTAAATAAATACTAGCTAGATTCTATGTGGCTTTCAATGAACGTAGTTGTATAAAAAAAAATATTTAAATTGAGTAGCTAGGTATATTAACAATATTTCGGAGTCCAAAGCTCAACCTTCCAGTGGAAGGTTTTTCTAAACCAGCGGTCCATCTGATGCCAACCGCTGCCGCGCTGGTTTAGAATATACCTATCAAGAGAATTGAAAAAAAAATCTTGTATCATACTGAAGCACTGATTAACTAAATAGCAGTGGTAGCCTAATGGTGTGACCGTCGGACTGACAAGACATAGGTCTCGAGTTCGAACCCAAGACACGCACCTCTGATCATGCACCGATGAAGGAAAACATCGTGAAGAAACTAGCATGCTTGTGAGATATATTTTGGTGGCAGGGAAAGCCAAGTCAGAGGCCCATGGGTGGCAAAAAATCTCTGACACTAGGTTAGGCACGAGCCACATGATAAAGAAAGAAAGACTAATTAGCTGTTATGAAAAAGATATAGTGTTATAGGGTGCCTGCATCCAATTACAATTGTAATTGATTACTTTTTAAACAACTGATGAACAAACAAACAGACTTACCTATACAACTTGGGTATAGCATGAGCAGCGGTCTTCCTAACATACGGACTCATGTCACTGGCAGAGTCTCTGATGGCTAACATCACAATAGGCACTATCATTGGCACGCGTATGGATGACAGGACACGGAGAGCACTTGCACGGATTAACTGGTTGGGATCCTGGGGATGAAATAATGGGTGTAACAATACCCTTAACGAAGCTGAAAGGCACTTGTTCTCCCCGTCATTGCGATGATTTTTTTTGTAGCCCATACCTGGGAACCTTCTAGCTACGGAAATATTGGGAGTCAAAGTTCCAATTTTTTCACAAATTGTTTTTTTATACAAATAAGGCCTCCATTACCTGTTTACACTATTCAATCAATACATCAGCACAGAGTGTGTTACATTGAGTTTTACCGTAAAACGTGATTTTTCACCAAAAAAAAAAGGTTTCCCAGCAATAATTTTTGTGTTGAGTTACTTAGTTTGATGTACAGTATGCTTGGTTGATGGCTTTGTGAAGGGTCCGTTTACACTTTGCATAAGGTGTTAGTTGGTGTTGGTTGTATACAGAGACCCATTTTGTAATATAACTCATTAAACAGAGATTTCATATTGTCAAAGTAAATTATTACAGTCATTTTCAGGGTTCCGTACCCAAAGGGTAAAACGGGACCCTATTACTAAGACTTCGCTGTCTGTCTGTCTGTCTCCAGGCTGTATCTCATAAACCATGATAGCTAAAAATCTGAAATTTTCACAAATGATGTATTTCCATTGCCGCTATAACAAAAATACTAAAAATTTAAAAAAAAAAATTAAGGGGTCCCCATACAATAGTGTGCGAGCCCGACTCGCACTTGGCCGGTTTTTTTTTTAAGAGTCATAGATATCTTTTGTTTTTCACTTTATCCAACATGCACACTGGGCAGGCACTGGGCAGGCATTTATATTTATATTTATATTTATATAAATGCCTCCTCAGTGTTCAAATTGGACAGTTTTAGTGAAATTGAGCTCAGAGATTTTTCTAATGGTGACAAATTTATTAATTGTGTTTTTTATTAACCTTAATTAGAAAATACTGCTATTTGTATTTATAAGGTTGTCTTGCATGGCATCATTAGGTACTTTCTTAAGGTGAATGCTCCAACCAACCCGCGAAATTCAAATTTTCTTACGTTTTTTGCAATTGGCAGGCCAGTGCTAGGTTGTATGTTGATTACAATATTATTCGCGGCTGAAAGACATAAGTAGTTACAGAATTATAATCATCAAAATCACCAATACAACCATCCAAGTTCATAAAGGCGTAGGAACAAAAAAAAAACAGTAAAAGTCATTGTTGCCGCACTACACCAAAGGTTACTAAAAACAAACATCACTAGTCGATCGCTGCAATTGGCTGCGCTGCGATCACGCGACGGCCGGCGAGCCAATCATAGGACAGCAACGCGAACAGCGTGAGAACCCCGTGCGGAAGCCATTGCCAACTCAACTTACCACTATAACCATTGCACATGATTTTCATTGTATGCTTGTAAAAGTTTTAATTATACTGAGTAATTGTTATAAAAAGTCTTCGTGTCATTTACCGACCTCAGTCACCCTGGGTAGCAGATACGCGCAGCTACATGTTTTGGACCTTTGAGCCGGATTTCTACGCATCAAAACCGGACGATTGAGAGACGCTTCGGTACCTAACCTAAATTGACGAAGAACTACATTATATTCGCCAGGAACTCAGTGGATTACCTACAGTGCTTTGGTGAGGCGTGCCAACTAAAGCTTCCTAACCCATTCTTCTGCACCTGTGTAATACTGTTCTGTCGTTATTTCAGTGCTTTGCAATTTCGCATGCCGGCTTGCACGTCGTGGGGTGATGCATACGCTTTAGCTCGCCACAGATTTTGCATAGATTCGCTAAGTACATTGATTAAACTGTGAGTATTACCTGTCTAATATTTCTAAAATGGAATCATCAGATACTAAACTAGAGTTAATGATGAAAGATTTGAAAAAGAAACGTGCGTCGATAAAATGTCGACTTACTAATTTTAAGAAATATGTGAGTTCATTCATTGATCTAAACTTATCTGTTCATCAGCAAGCAGAATTAAAATTACGTGTGGTAGGATCTCAAAGCTTAATAAATGATTTCAATCAGGTGCAAGGCAAAATAGAAGATATCAGTTCGGAGTCAGATATTGAAAAGCAGCTCGAATCGCGCGAGGAATTCGAGCGGGAGTATTACAATGTTCTTGCACTTGTTGAATGTATGATAAGTAATGATGAGAAGTCGACTGGCATGTCTGACTTGCCAAACACAAGTTCAAATTCAATTAAGTTACCTATAATTACAATCCCCAACTTTGACGGTTCCTATGAACATTGGTTAGAGTTTCGTGATACATTTGTGTCATTGGTACATAATTGTGAAACAATAACACAGATTCAAAAATTTCATTACTTAAAATCTTCTTTAAAAGGTAATGCAAAGTCAGTCATAGATTCTCTTGAGTTCTCTGCGGCCAATTATGAAGTTGCATGGGAGTTGATGATCAATCGGTTTGACAATACCAAGTTATTGGTTCACAATCATGTAAAGTCTATGTTTACAATTCAAGCGTTCACCAAGGAATCTTCAGGACTACTGCGCAAGTTAACTGATAATATTCTAAAGAATTTACGTGCATTAAAATTACTAGAAGAACCAACAGAACATTGGGATACACTGATAATGTACATTGTAATTTCAAAATTGGATCCTGTTACAGAACGGGATTGGGAACAGCACAGAAGTAATATTTTAAAATCTAATGGTAAGTCAAAGTACCGTGTCAAATTAGATGATTTATTGGAGTTTCTTGGGAACAAGGCTGATATATTGGAGAGCCTTATAGCATCACACAGCAAATCAAATGTTAACAGCGGAAGTGAAAATAAGAAACAGACTAATAATAATGTTTCAACGCCCAAGGTTCATTGTAATGTAGTTACTAATAAATCACAACCTAAAGCCGCACGGCTATACAAAACTTGCCTGATGTGTAATGAAAAACATCCCTTATATTCTTGTCAAAATTTCCTTGACTTGAGCCCTAAGGATAGATTCAAGATAGTTAAGGATAAAGAATTGTGCATCAATTGTATGCGTTCTGGTCACTCTGTGGGTACTTGTGTGTTTGGTCCATGCCGGAAATGTGATAAAAAACACAACTCATTGATTTGTGAAGTAATTAGTAACATTCAAGATAGTAATTCAGGGGTGGTTACACTTACAACTACCGAGCAATCAGCTGTTACTAATACTGGGCTTTCCAATAGTAACATGCACACACACAGTCATTCTTTACAGGTACATAATGTTCACTCAAACAATTATAGCAAAGACAATAATATGTCTTCGGTACAACATGTGTTATTGTCAACTGCCATCGTAGATATATGTGACCAGTCGGGTGTTCATCATAAAGCGCGCGTGATTCTCGACAGCGGCAGTGAACGTTCATTCATTACGCAATCATTTTGTGAAAAACTAAATACGCAAATTATACAGTCCACTCAACAAATTCACGGCGTAGGAAACTCAATAACACAATGTTCGCAATCCTGTAATATTGAGTTAAAATCGCGCAACGGGAGCTTCACTGCACGTGTTCAGTGCTTAATTCTGCCACAAATATCATCAAAGTTACCTACAACAACTTTGAGTACTTGTTTCAATATACCTGATCATATTACGTTAGCCGATCCAAGATTTTATGACAGTCAACAGATAGATTTGTTAATAGGCGCGGATTTGTTTTGGGAATTAATTAATGAAGGTAAGATGCGCCTTAAAAATGGCCCTTACCTTCAAAACACGAAATTGGGTTGGATAGTGTCGGGTTTGATTCAATATTTTACACAAAAGCCGGTGAAACGTGTTTCATGTAACCTTACACATTCAATAAGTGAAGGTAATTCGTGTTCACTGGAACAATTATTACGCAAATTTTGGGAAATAGAAGAGTTACCCATGAGCACTAATAAGCTCTGCAGCGACGAGGAGCTCGCTTGCGAGCAACATTTTATTAATACAACAAAGCGGCTTACCGACGGGCGGTTCAGCGTTCGAATCCCGTTAAAGCATTCACCGGAGAAGTTAGGTGACACTCGTAACCAAGCAGAACGTCGATTTTATGCTTTAGAAAAAAAACTGCAACGTCACCCTAAATACAAAACACTGTATACCGATTTCATTCACGAATACATTGAGTTAGGGCATATGAGTATTATTCGAAATTATAACAAACCGCATTATTTTTTACCACATCATGGAGTGTTTCGTGAACACGCCATAACCACCAAATTGCGTGTTGTTTTCGATGCTGGAATGGTATCTAGTACAGGTGTGTCATTGAATGACCTGCAGATGGTTGGTTCAGCCATTCAAGGCGATTTAATTTCAATATTACTTAAATTTCGCGAAAACAGGTACGTGGCTTGTGCTGATATAGAAAAAATGTATCGCCAAGTATTGATAGACAAAGATCAACGTGACCTACAGCTAATATTGTGGCGGGACAACCCGTCCGATACACTAAATGTATACCAATTAAATACTGTAACGTATGGTACCGCTTCAGCACCATTTCTTAGTTGCCGATGTTTAAAACAATTAGCTGAAGAGTGTGAGGTTCCGTACGTAACGGAAACCATTAAAAATAATTTTTACGTTGATGATCTTATTTGCGGCGCAAACAGTATCTCTGAACTGAATGAAATTTGCGCTGGTACTAGTCAAGTATTAAGTTCCGCATGTTTAGTCCTACGTAAATGGGTTTTTAACTTTGACCGCGCGAACCCTAGCGATTCACAGAATGTAACGAAACAACTTGCAGTGGGCGATAACGCTCAAAACAAAACATTAGGTATTGGATGGAATAATAAGTCGGACAAACTGAACTATTATTCACAAGTTAAAACTGATATGAGTGTAATTTCTAAACGTATAATTTTATCGTATGCGTCTCAGATTTATGATCCGTTGGGATTAATTAGTCCAGTAATAACAATAGCTAAAACATTGTTACAAAAATGTTGGTTATTAAAATTGGATTGGGATGAACCGGTTCCCAGTGACGTCGCGCAAGTTTGGCTACGTTTTATTGATGGTTTATCTTCACTTAGTAATTTACAAATACCGCGACATGTTATGTGTTTTGATCCTACTTGTATAGAATTACATATATTTACCGACGCTTCGCAGACAGCGTACGGCGCTTGCGCTTATATTCGTACGATAAATAGTGAATCAGCTGTTACGGTACGCCTTTTATGTTCCAAAGGTAAGGTCGCGCCTACAAAACCTACAACTATACCTAGATTAGAGTTGTGCGGCGCTGTATTAGGCGCGCGATTATATTCAAAAGTAATTAAGTCTTTGCGTTCTAAAATAAACAAAGTTGTATTCTGGACTGATTCCACTATTGTTTTGGGCTGGTTAGGTATGCAAACTAATCTACTCAAGACATACGTTCAGAATAGAACCGCAGAAATTCATGACTTAACTAAGGAACATCCATGGCGACATGTCTCTGGCAAGGATAATCCAGCTGATTTGGTGTCGCGTGGTCAAGGTCTAGATACACTTAGCGCTTCGTCTTTATGGTGGGCAGGCCCCCAATTCTTACACGATGCTAATTTTGAAGTGCATAAGTTATCGAATAATAATAATAATTTATTACATGATGATTTACCTGAGATAAAGTCAAATGTTCTTTGTCACGTAGTAAATCAAGCGAGTGACAGTAGTTTGTTTCCATTCTCGAGGTTTTCTCAGTATTTGAGGATGAAGCGTGCAGCTGCTTTTGTTTACGCTAAGGGAGACCTGGTGGCCGGTTGGTGGTCGCAACCTAGCAAAGGGGGTTGTGCATGCCTGCTTTAAATGTGCACGACTGCGAGCAACCACGTTAAATCCAATTATGGGAAATCTGCCACCAGAGCGGCTAGATCCAGGATTTCCTTTTCTGCGTTGTGGCGTGGACTATGCGGGACCAGTGTTCACATTGAACCGTAAGGGAAGGGGAGCGAAACTACAAAAATCATATATTTGTTTATTCGTATGTTTTGTTACACGCGCTGTCCATTTGGAACTTGTTGGCGATCTCTCATCAGAAGCTTATCTTCTGGCTCTCAAGCGTTTTATTTCGCGGCGCGGTAAACCGATTGAGATATTCTCCGATAACGGAAAAAATTTCGTTGGTCTGATGAATGAATTCACAAAATTTTTAGAGAGTTGTTCTGATGATATCAAAGAATACGCAACTTCTCAAAACATAAAATTTAAGATGATTCCATTTTACGCTAGCCATTTTGGGGGTTTGTGGGAAGCTGGGGTAAAGAGCTGTAACTATCATCTCCGGCGTGTAGTGGGCAATGCACATCTCACTTTCGAGGAGTACACTACTCTATTAGTACAAGTCGAAGCAGTTTTAAATTCCCGACCCATGACTCCTATGTCTTCTGATCCGTCCGACTTCCTTCCCCTAACTCCAGCCCATTTTTTGGTTGGTCGTCCACTGACTGCACCTGTAACGGCTGATATACATGATGTTCCGGAGTACCGACTATCGCGATACAAGAGGGTGGAGCAAATACGCCAGCACTTCTGGAGGCGTTGGGCGAAGGAATACGTGTCGGAATTGCAGACCAGGAGCAAGTGGCATGAGCATAAAGATGACCTCAAAGAAAACACGTTAGTTCTCATCAAGGATGATAATTTGCCGCCATTGAAGTGGGGCTTAGGAAGAATCCTCAAAACTTATCCTGGAAGGGATGGCGTGTCACGAGTTGCTGATATACGCAAGACAGACGGCATAGTCAGACGGGCATTCTCTAAAATTTGTCCGCTTCCTTTGACGACTGATTACTGATGACAACAGGCTGAAGCTGCGGGGTGTTTTTTGTGACTGGTTGGAACCTGATGCTTCCAAAGCCGGGAGCATGTTGCCGCACTACACCAAAGGTTACTAAAAACAAACATCACTAGTCGATCGCTGCAATTGGCTGCGCTGCGATCACGCGACGGCCGGCGAGCCAATCATAGGACAGCAACGCGAACAGCGTGAGAACCCCGTGCGGAAGCCATTGCCAACTCAACTTACCACTATAACCATTGCACATGATTTTCATTGTATGCTTGTAAAAGTTTTAATTATACTGAGTAATTGTTATAAAAAGTCTTCGTGTCATTTACCGACCTCAGTCACCCTGGGTAGCAGATACGCGCAGCTACAGTCATTCCTACAGCTTTATGAACTTAGAGCGTTGTATTGATGATTTTGATGATTATAATTCTGTAACTACATATGTCTTACAGCCGCGAATAATATTTTAATCAACATACAACCTAGCACTGGCCTGCAAATTGCAAAAAACGTAAGAAAATTTGAATTTCGCGGGTTGGTTGGAGCATTCACCATTACAATATTACCTTCAAAGCCCTCTGGAAGGTACTGATGGACAATAATGCCAAATCTTGTTGTTCCTCAGCATACCTCACTAGGTAAACATACACCAGCTTCTTCACCTCAATGTTCTTTGATACAACATTCTTCACCACCGCTGGAAACCTGTAGAAGTAAGTTTTTTATGGGATCATTTTATTACCACCATAATTGATCTACTGGAGGTTACAGGTGAAAATCAAAATCAAAATATTTTTTATTTCACATTGGCCTACATGGGCACTTATGAAACGTCGACAAAAAGGTGCACGGTGAAGGTAAACAATGTTCTGTTAAACTGTGACACCAGTAATACTTACAGATCTGAAGCATCCCTTCCTTTGGCAATCATGCCAATGATCCTTTTCATAGCCTCAAGCTTGAGAGAATCCTTGGACCCGTCTAACATCAGTTTTAAGTCTTCATTCCTGAAAAACACAAATAGTTTAAAAACTAAGTTGTTCTGTGTTATTACATTAAGTACACAGTATTTGTGTGATAGTTTGATGGGAAACATTGTATAATTGTATGTAAATGATGTATATCTTGTGAATTAATAAGAAAAGTTTGATAATGATTTGAGATTTTTTGTACATTTCTTGTAAATGTCATTGTAAAAATATATATTTACGTGTATTTATACTGAAAAATTACTTGAATATTAGTTTGAATTATCAATAGATGCTTTAATACAGCAAATAATACATAAAACGTTTATTTACTTCTTGTAATCTGGTTGGAAAAACGCCCCAGAAGCTGGATCGTTTGCCGGGTACTCCACTTCACCCATCACCACTTTATCATTATTATAAGATGTAGTAGCCGACATTTTGGATAAATTAACACTACAAACACTTCACTGAATACTTTTTCTTATTTAGATATTTGAGTCCAAACTTTTCTAATCAGTGAAATCGCAACATTTCACTTCAGTCTGTCATTTACTTGTTGACGTTGGACAAGCAACGTTATGTCAAAGTTGCGTTTTGTTACTGCTTTTTTGGCGACCAGTTAGATAATGAACAAAAGTTTAAATTCAAAATTCAAATATGTTTATTCGTGTCACATAGGTAAAAGGCGAGGCCGAGGCAGTTGATGAAAATGTTCCTAACATGGTCATCATCTGCCTTGGCCTAGTCTTTTTCCCAACTATGTTGCGAGCGGTTGGGAGAGTTAGACCGCCATGACGTAAAAAATGTTTTTTTTTTACATTATGGCCACCTCCGTCTGTTTGTTTATGTTGTTTGTTTGTGTCTTCTTACTCTTCTTATTATGAAAATAGCTGTTGCCCGCAACCTTCGTCCGCGTGAAATTACTATGAAAATGTAAGTTCCGTATTTTATTAACAATTTCGAGGGAAGGGTAAGGGGTTTTAATATTTTGCACGGAATTCTAATCTTTTTTCTGAATTAAAAGTAGCCTAAGTTACTCCTTACCTATAACATCAGCTATTTACCACTAAAAGCCTCGTCAAAATCGGTCCAGCTGTTTTGGAGATTAGCCGGAACAAACAGACAGCCAAACATAAAAAAAAAAATGGTTTTGTTACCTATAAGTACTATAGGTATTTACAGCATGCATTATGCATACAGTAAAAAGCTGTTATTTTGTAATTACAAACAGACACTTCTGTTTGCAATGCATGCTGTATTTATTTGTGTCGATTAGTGTTTTTCTCCTTTTAACTACTCGAACGGGTCGAGCCTTGGACACGGAGGTTACCTACATCTTTACAGTACCTACCTACATACAGATAATAAATAAAACACACGCTTGAAAAACATTACCCTCCTTCTGACGCAGTCGAGTATAAATAAAATAAATAAACCTATTTTTATTTACTTGCTTTATTTCAAAGTAACAATTTGACTGTGTATTCTGTCGCGAGAGCATGCATGCTTCTAAAGTTCTAACTCTACCCGCAGCAGAAGAGCAGTCATGGCAAATGCCAGCACAATATCAAGCTACTTACTACAATCTGTCAAATTGAATTAATAGATTCTTAATTTTATCGCTAAAACATTAGGTTCAAGGTTGATTGAGTTTCGGGTAGCTTGATGTGCTGGCGTCTGTACATATGGTGGTAGTAGAATAGAAACAGTCCAGTCGGTAACAGTCTGACATAACTCTCCGCTCGCCGGCTCGCCCCATACGGAGGGTATCCATTATCCCATTCAAAAAAGTATTCAGACAATTCTGAGTACCTACATCAAAACTGTCTGAATGAGCTACGTTTGAAAACAAAAACAAACAAATGAATAGCGGAAGAATGCAGCTTGTTTGCAGCGATATGATGGGAAATGTTTGTGAATAGTCAGGCGTGGCATTGTTTGTTTCATTCAAAGTTTTTATTTAACACAAAAAAGCTGCAATTTGTTCAGCCGTAGGTACGTGGTAGTTAGAAATTTTTTTAAATTGTTTTTTCAAATGTTTAAAACACGGAGGTAAAAGCATTCCTATTTGGGGAGGTTTTGTCGCTATGATTGAATGTGAAAACCCTTGAAATAGTAGTGTCATTGATGAAACTTTGTAGGTACCTAAACACAAGTAGGTACCTACTCTAGTTACTACATTATCTACTTGTGTATCACGAAAATAATCCTGACAGGGAAAAAGGGAATACATGTAATTTTTTCATCACTTAGGTCAATAAAATACACTACTATCAACCCAAGAAGTTAAGTTCAATGCTTGCCGCTTAGTAAAAATGTCAAACTCCTATAATTTTCTACGACAGTTCAAACGTCCGTGTCTGTAGCGGCCATTCATGTCATGTTATTGTGACGTCACTTACGTACTCTTTCTGCCTTTCTGCCCTGTTTACATCTATTTTTTTCCCATAATAGAATAATTTATTTTACTAATTGTATGTGATTTATTCAAGTAAAAATTGCAATAACAATATTATTAAAAAATCTTAGTGAAACTTTTCAAATAAAAGTATTTCTTTGACACATACCGTGACGTCACTACCGGCGTTATCGAGGACGATGCATTTTGAGTTTGCGTTCCGTTTCATCAAAAACACGGTACATAAAATATTTAATTGTAATTAATTTTAATTGTATATTATATTGTTGTTGTGTTTTGTTTTATTAGATAATTAAACAAGTGTACCACACTGTTTTTATGGGCCAATACAAGGCATTTTTAAGAAATAAAAATAGTTTTGTATTTCTTGATTATTCCCTATTGCAGCTAGTAGATAAATATACATATATATATGTACACAACCGTTAAAAACATTATTACTGAAACCTCTCCAATCGCTGGCCTTTAATTTTATACCTACAGATAACGTATAATCTGTTCCACTAATAAACAACAGGGCCGTCCAATTATTAGAGTTGTTCCCAAGAGACAGATACCAACGTATACAAAATGGTGGGTAGCAAATTGTCAATTAGTATTACCGAAAAACAGAGAATATCGGACAGGTTCACAATTCCCTAGATGACGCAGATGTTTTAAAAACAGCAGTAATTCGATACGTTTTTATAAAATAACGTCATAGGCAGGTGGTAGGTGTAGCTGTGTTCCCTGAAGAATGACATCTGCCTACACTAGGCTAGGCATTTTCGCCCACATATCATTAACATACCAATACTTAATCAGCCTGTAACATTCCCACAGCTGTGACCACGCCCGAGGCCTCCTCTCTGTTAGAAGGAGAGGACCATAGTCCAACACGCAGGCCCATTGCGGTTTGTTGGGTGTCACAAACATGACAATGTGTGTCTTCGAATTGTCGCGTCTGGAACATGCCGATTTCCTACCGATATTTTCCTTTGGTTTTGAGAGCAGTGGTAAATAAATTACATAAAATAAAACGGTAAAGAAAGAATGAATAAATAATAAACTAACTTACTTTTATTTCAACTAGGATTATTTCTATAATGTTCAATTTATTCCTGGAATAGGTTTACTGTAAAACTTAGTAATTGCTTAGTAACAGCTTACATTCATTGAAATAGTGGATTAGACAACGAGTGAAAAAAAAGAGAATTTAATTCGAGGAACTAAGTTGGATCCCGATAGCAGCGAAGGATCTAGAGTGTAATCCCGAGCGTAGCAAGGGATTCTATCTAGAGTAGAATCCTGAGCGGAGCGAGGGATACAAGAACAGAGATTTTTTTTTCACGAGTTTTGTACTCTACGTTTACCATTGACTGCGAGAAACTAAATAGAAGTATTGTATTTATATTTCTCGTGGGTTTATAATAACAGCCACTCGGGTCGATCTTCTAGATTAAGCCGCGCTTACCACGGTCGGTATCGGGTTGGCTGACTACTAATTCATTACATACCGAGTTTCCTCCGTGCCTCTGAAAGTGCGTAAAGCCGTTGTTCCGGCTGTCATTTGTAGTTCTTTGACAGTCGTTACAGGAAGTCAGTGGCCCGAAAGTCTGACAACCAGTCTTACCAAGGGGTACCGTTTTACCCACCCAATACTAACTGGGTTGTGAAGGTCAGATAGGCAGTCGTTCCATGTAAAATACTGATATTCAAAAAAGTTGGGAAAAGGCGACGCTGATGGGTTAGGTACGTTGAGTACGCATGGCGTCCAATCAAGCTATGCAAAACCAAATTAAGCTGATATGTCATCGTACGGGAAGCTCATACAAAGCGAAGTCAGGTTATACTAGTTATATACAGGGTTATTTGTAAAACACCAGAAACCTCTTAAGAGGTCATTGTACTCATCACTATGAACAACTTTTACTATGGGACCAAACCTGAAATCGCGAAAAAAAAATCAGCTCTACATTTTTACGAGTTAGGTAATCGATCATATCTAAATGTAGGGAACAGCTGTTTTTTTTTTCGCGATTTCAGGTTTGGTCCCATAGTAAAAGTTGTTCATAGTGTTGAGTACAATGACCTCTTAAGAGGTTTCTGGTGTTTTACAAATAACCCAGTATAGCTTGATGTGCCGCCGCCGTGTGTACGTTCCCATAGAATAGATTCCGACTGTCACTTCGACTAATGGGCCTTCTCCACGAACGAGAGAATCGCGACGATATTATCGTCTTGCCGCGTATTTCTTCTATACACTCTCTTAGAGGCCGTTTCCACGAACGAGAGAATCGCGGCGATATTATCGCATACAAATACGTGGGACGACGATATTATCGCCGCGATTCTCTCGCTCGTGGAGACGGCCCCTAAGGCGCAAGCAAAGCAAACTAACTTATGTATATAGCGCCGCTTTGTTACTTAGCGCGATGAATCTGTCAGTTCAGAAGCCATTGTTTTCCTCATTTTGTATCTCTATTGTTTCTTCTCTGACACGTAACAAAATACATATTTTTTCTTACGGAAAATATCTGTGTTAGTGCGCTATCAGTTTACAGGTGAATGGCTTTGGTCTATTATCAGCCTAATAGAGAAGCCATGGCCAGCATAGCTTAGGTATAGCCTAGCCATTATCTTAATGTCTGCCACCTTTTGTCAAAGGACTGGGTAGGCACGCTGCAAAGAACAAAAGAAGCGTCGATGATCGATTTATCTTACTACTTTTAAATGCAAAAGTTTGTGAGGATGGATAAACGGATGGTAATAATATTTGTTACTAAATGTTTGTTACTCTTCCACGCAAAAACTACTGAACGGATTTGGATGAAATTTGGCACATAGATAGTTTATAACCTGGGTTACAGATAGGCTTTTTGTCCCGGTAGTACTATCTCGTGCGACAATTACTGAACTCCACGCTAGTAATCGATGTCCTGGCAAGGTTGCCTTAGAATCTGGAATATGTAAATAAAAGTTTTGTAATTTTAACTCTTATCAAAGATTTCATAAAATGTAGGTAATGTTATCTGATGTTTGTGCCAATTACCAACACTAAACCTGATGTGTGTGTGCGTGTGTGGGTGTCTGTGTCTCTGTCTTCCATACTTCTCTATTACTCGACATCTCACCAGACACTTCCTTTCTTGCCATATCATACTTCACTTGTGAAAATATCCTTGCATTGTATAGATTCCGTCACACATGTCGTATGCAATTATATAGATAATTCTGAGGAATTATATAATTACATAGCACATGTGTGGGTAGGTACTGTGTACTGTAAAGCTACCTTTTACATTTCGTTATCTTTCATTGACTTGAATGTGCCCTGGTGGCTGTGAGAATGTCATGCTCATTCAAATGTCTCGCTGATGGTGGCGGGTGTTGGGAGCTTTTCCGCGAAATATTGCGCCACTTGTCAGGGAGCATTCAAGTATTACGTAACGCAAGTTTTGAAGATTTTAGACTCCCCCTCCCCCCCTTGTAACGCACCGTAACGTTTTTCTGTACCCCCCCTCCCCCTCTCTAAACGTTACGTAACACTCAAGTGACCATTTTTACCCTAAAGGCGCTAAAAGTTATGTTATAGTTTTTGTCTTCGGTATAGTTTTAATTGCTTTTGCGGTAATCATACTAAATGAAACAAGAGATTTTTAATCCGCAACACCTGCGTATTTTGTTTATTTTTCTATAAATTTTTGGCTTTACACACACACAATTGTTTTTCTCCGTCATTTCTATCCTATTTTAGCTTTTTTTACTAATAAACTCTTAAAATAGGTACATAACATGTTTATTTTAACCTTTGGGAATGCAATTATAAACAGAAACCCAACTGAAATTAAACATTTTACTCCAAATAAAATCGTATTCTTAACAAAATTAAAAAATAATCAACTATTAACCAGGGTTGCCAATTTGGGAGTTTTAATTCCCTAAATTTTTATTAAAAAAAAGAAACAATGACCCCCTCCCGCCCCTGTAACGCGTCGTAACGTTTTACGAGACCCCCCTCCCCCCCAAATAGCGTTACGTAATACTTGAATGCTCCCTCAGGCAACCCTCAATTTATACACGATCAACAAATTGTTTAATACAAATACAAAACCTCTACCTATTATTGTATTTCCTAGAGCAAATGCTTAATTCTACATTATGAGGATTAAAGCGAATATTGTTTAATTTATTCGCTTCGTTATGAAGCCAGTTAAACTCGTATTAAGTACACTTGCAACATCCTGTTTCTGTCTACTGTTTGAGTTTAACAGAGAGAGAAGTTGTTTCAATTAAGTTGATTATCCGATATTTTAAACAAGCAAACAGTTGTGCAAGGTAGCCTTTACTTTAGTTTCAAGTGTAACTAAAACCATATTCTGTGGACATTAATATAATGTTGGTACTAATATTTATAGCTTATAGCACCCACAAATAATGTAGTTTATGCCAGTGAAAGAATTTTTAGAAATTGTATTATTAGTTTCGGAGATGGCCACCTACATACCTACAATCTTACAATAAGTTGTAGAACTTATAATACTTATTAGTATAGAAGACGTTCTGCAATTTTCTTCTTCGACAATAGTTTATGAATGAATTAAATCCTAACAGAAATACACGAAGTATCAAAACATTTTTTTTGTAAATTAAATCAAAGTTTCCTAATAATACCTGCTAGGCAATATGGTCGAAAGACTAACCTTCCCTTCGCGGTAAATTCTTCTACTTTCCGTTCTAAAACTTTATTTCTTCGAAGCGTATTGAAAGACGTCGTTTGATACGCGCGGGGATTTGTTACTGCAGTTCTCGGCTCCGTAACACCCTCGCCTGCAGCTCGGGGGTTTTCGAGGAAGTGTATTGAAATAGTACATTTTGATATAAGTGGGGAAACTTTGTTATTGCATTCGAGGCAGAATTATTCTGCCTTGAATTCAATAACAAAGTTTCCCCACTTATATCAAAATGTTTTTCAATACACTTCCTCGAAAACTGGTTCTTACCGCACTAGGATTAGATTCAACATGCAATGTATTTCACTCGCGTGGATTTTTTTCATTGATCACAACATGTGCAGAAATAATAACTATGCATAAACTAAGTCCAAATTAGTCCAATTCCTATAGTCGGCGATAATTGTTTATTTTTTTAATTTCGGCAAACAGATATGCGTCTTTACGGCGTAAATATTTTTCGGATATTTAAATTGTGTTTATAAATAGAATATCATAGGTAAACATGATTACTTATAACAAATATTTATTTCTAATTCGAAAATATTGAAATTTTCTATTTTTCATATTAGGCTGTTTAGCGGATTCATACCTTTGCTTCTCCTTCAACCTGGCAAAAACAAATCGCGAATAAACAAAGTTTCGTAATAATTCATGACAAAAATAATTTTCGTTCTAATACATATTTTGTTTCTTCTAAAGTGTATTGAAAAACGTCGTTTGATATACGTGGTCATTTGTTACTGCAGTTCTCGACTCCATAACAACCTCGCCTGCAGCTCGGATGTGAATTTCGCCTCGAATGCAATAACAAAGTTTCCCCACATATATAAAAATCTATACATATAATAAAATCGTAAAAATCCAAATCGATGTTCCGCCTTGCCTCAAAAACTACTGCATAGATCCTGTTCAAATTTTGCACAAGTTTCCTCTCTGTTATTCAATTATTTTAAGAACAATTTAGACAAAGGCAATGGTCGTTACGAGAGCTGGAGGCTGTAGGAGGCCTATACCGAGGGGTAGGGTTCTTAACCTATTAATTACTAAGTAGAATTAGCAACTTAATTATTTGTAATAAAGGAATATTACCTATAGGCTTTTTAGTGTTTTTTATTTATATATGGGCATTGAAACTACTAAGTATTGCGAGCCCCGATAAGCAAAGATTGATATTCAATAAGTAACCTTGAGACTTATCAAGAAGTCGTCGGAATTCACCCCGAAGTCATAGGAACTCAAATATTTGTACTAGTACCTTTTGTTAAACATAAGGTTCGCTTTATAATAGTTTACTCGGCTTTTGGACAAAAGCCCTTTGAAAGATCTTAGTCGGCATCTCGTACAGATATACCTTAGACTTATAAAGAAATTATATACAGTTATGGATACTTATTTTGCTTTCGTTCATAAATAGTCTTCAGAGTGCCATCGACACTAGAGTGTCGTGTAAATTAAGTCCCCCTAGAACTTGTCGACGAGTTCATTTAATACTTAAACCAAAGATGTAGTAACAAGTTTTAGTTTAAATTAATAGTTTGTCAGTTTATAATGTAGTAGAGGATGTTATCAATGTACTACGACTTCACGTCCGCTGTCGTAATGTTTCCTTAGAATACACGGTCATGTGAGCAAAGCCGAAAGCACAGCGTGCTTTTGACAACTAATTAATTAACAAGATACTTTGTATATGTTTTAGGTAGTATATTTGACACAAGAAGACGTCCTATCTACCGGCGTTGAATTTCTAACACCACCGTAAGTCAAAAATACCAACTTTACAGGAGAGTGAAAAAACTGCTAAATTATACATAGGTAATGCTACATATGGAACTCAAGTGGAGTTGGGCAGGACACCTAGCCAGGCGCGGTGATGGCAGGGGGAGTAAAGCTGTGACCGAGTGGCGTCCAAGGAATGGAAAGAGGAGTGTTGGTCGTCCGGCGTCGAGATGGGCAGACGACATTGTTGCCATTGCGGGAATATCCTGGATGAGGCTGGCACAGGAGCGTGGAGCTGGGCACAAGCAAAGAGAGGCCTATACCCAGCAGTGGGTGAAATCGGGCTGTGGATGATGATGATGAATGCTACAATATTAACATTTTATAAATTGCGTTTACTTCAAATTAGATAGAGACGTTGCTTGGTTCCGTGATTGGCTGAACAACGCGTCTTCTGATTCTCTAGCAAACGGCATCAAAAATCAAAATGTCAAAACCGATTAGAATTTGACGTGCACTTCCCAGTTTTTTTTACTTCTCCACACCTTTACGAATTCAATAGTGTCACTTGGACTGGCGTACCGAGGGTTCAGTATAAAATTGTAGGTATTTTGTTGTTAAACTACATATTTACGGTTTTCAGATTTTTCCCTTTACTTGTGTGTGTTACTTGTGCTTATGACAATGCTTCTTGCCAACGAAAATACGACCAAAATTTCGTTCCATCTTATTGTCTATTGTGGTCACAAGCGCTACTGCTGCGCATAAGGCCCTGGGTTCGATTCCCAGGTCGGCCGAAATGTAATTGGGTTTTTCTATCACAAACTTCTCAGTAACATCCACAGAACCTGAATTTGTGATCGGTTGAGGGTAATAGGCTCGCCCCCTATCACATGGGACACTTTTGCCTAACCCTACGTGGATTACTGGCGTGATATTATGTTATTTGCGATAAGAGTTTATGGCTATCGAGACATTATCACAATGTCCAAAGCTCGTAAACAACTTTCCTATATAAATACTACATGAAATAAGTCTTTTAACTCGTGTAGAATTTCTCGAGGAATTCAAATGTTCATTTTACTAATTAATGTTTTCAAGAAAAACCACTGAGTTCTCGTAATAAAATACGCTTCAGTAAGTTTTTATGTTTGAACAGAATACCAGATGGTCGCACTTATAAGAAACTTTGACTTTAAAGTTCTTTCTTTTGTTCGTAAGTCTAGTGGTCTGGATTAAACAGTTTACAGTTTTATAGGAAAACTAGCTTATAGCCGCGGCTTCTTCCGCGCTATATACGGTAATCGTCCCACAGGATCGTACCGATAAAAAGTATCCTATTATATTTTAATCAAGATTATAAAGTATCTGTGTGCCAAATTTCATCTAAATCCGCTCAAGCGTTTTTGCGTGAAAGAGGAACAAACATCCATCCATCCATCTATCCTCGTATATTTTCGCATTTATCATTTTAGTAGGAAGTAGGATAGGATGTATGAGAATAATGATGAGAGGAGCCCGTAGCTAAATAACGGCAGCCACACGAGTCTAACTTCATGGTTAAGTAGCTTGCCAAGATCAGTCCGTGGATGTTGGACCATCTGCTACCGAGTTTCCTTCGTGCCTCGGAAAGCACGTAAACCCGTTGGTCCCGGCTGTCATTTATAGATTTTTGACCGTCGTTACAGGTAGTCAGTGGCTTGGAAGTCTGCCAGCCAGTCTTGCCAACGTGTATCGTATTACCCAGTACTAACTGGGTTGTGGAGGTCGCTCCGTGTAAAATACTTAAAGCAGTTGGGAAAAGGCTAGATGATGATGATGATGATGAAGGACAGGACCATAAGATGATGGTGGTCTTAGTTTTATGTAGTCACAGCGAACTGTTCCTAAGATGCACGCGACTCGCACTGTTCGGGGACGTGCGAACGTGTGGACACGCCTTTAGACGCATGCAGAAACTGTGAGACGTCAATTTTATTCCACGGCCAAAGCTTAACTGCCTCACGTTGGTAATATACTCTTTGAGAAAATAAATTTGCAACCAGCTCCACGCAAGTTGAATACTACTTACTTCGGTCAGACAACTAATTGTTGATATTAATTGTTGAAGCTCAAACATCGTGTTGCCGCTGAACGTTAGTTACACATTCATAATTATATTGCAAGATCTCAGCTTAGTTAGTTTATCTGGAGTTTACTTAAAAACTAACCCGTACTTAAGGTTTAATTTGGTGCCGTAGATTAATAAACATACTTATGAGAGAGTTACTTATGTATTTGACTTACTTACGTATTTACATAAATACTGGTAATGAAAAAGCTTTCCATAGATTTTTCCATTGAACTGTGTTTGTCAAAGTTTTTCGTTTTAGGTTTAATAATTTAAAATTATAAATAATACTCGTATCTGAACGTCGTAAAAACTTACGGCTTATTATAATGAGGTTAATGAGACCCTTACTTAACAATACCCTTATTGAAGCTGAGAGGCACTTTTCTCCCCGTCATTGCGCTATTTTCTTTTGTTTTAGACCATACCTGGGAACCTTCTAGTTACAGAGATATTGGGGGTCAAAGTTCCAACTTTTTCACAGGTTTTTTTGTTAAATACATGTTTTAATATAAGATTTGTAAACACCTCCACGACCCCCGTACTATTCAATCCATCCATCGGCACAATGTTTCGAGTGAACATTGGCCCCTACCGTAAAACGTGATTTTTCATCCGAAAACAGAAGTAGTTTCCCAGCTAAATATTTTTTGCGTAAAGTTAGGTACTTAGTTTCATGTCCTTGGTTGACAGCTTCGTGAAGGGTTTGTTTACACCGTTTATACAAGGATATGTTTAAAATAGAAGTAAACAGAGTAACGATTGTAATAGCCTGCCTTCAGTATTTTCTGTTTACTCTAATGGTAAAAAGCTTGTATTTATGTATAAAACAGAAGTATTCAATAGGTCCTAGAAATCGGAACGGCAACAAAGAATGTCATCGAAAAATAATATTTTCATTACGTAAAAAATTATTTATCATCATTTCATACCTAGGAAAGGTATGAAATGAAACGAATACACTGTAACAAGAAAACAGAAAATAAACAATACCAAAACAACTCTCTGAGGTTGACGTTCAAAGCAGAGAACTTTATCAAATACAAACACAAACATCTTTAGCAAAACTTCAGCTGGTCTACGCCGTAGCTCCGTAGCGGCAGTCGTAGCAGCGTAGCCGCGTAGACTAGACGCGTTCTCACACGCTCCGAAACTGCGCGAAGTGTTGCAAACTTTTCGTGTTCAAGATAATTCCGTTTTTTAATCATGTGGTTTATTTTAGTACACTGGTAGTTACTTTGACAAAGGTTTAGAGTTATTTCATGAGTGTTTGATTAAAACTTAACTTTGTGTAAAACATTTCTGGATTTAAAGTTTTAATAAACTTTGATATAATTAAAACTTTCTTCTCTTACAAAAATAATTAGCAAATAATTCTGTGTGCAAAGTGTATCTTCAAATTTCAAACAAATTAAGTTTTCAAGTAAACAAAACTTTTTCAACCTGTTCTCAAACTAAGATGTGAGCAAAAATGCCAAAAATGATACACAACTACGATTATGAGGAAGAACTTCCTCTACTCACGACCTCAGATATTGATAAGAAATTCTGGGACTACTTCGATGGTGCTACCACAGCCAGTTCGAACATCACGGAGACTGTTCTCCGTGATCAGGGTCCGGTGCTGGTGATCTATGGCATCTTACTGGCTGTGGGAGGAGTAGGCAATGTGGCTGTGCTGGTCAGCCTGGCCAGGTCGAGGAGGAGGAAGTCCAGGGTCGACTTGATGATGACCCATCTGGCGATTGCTGATGTCTGTGTTACTTGTGGAGTTATACCGCTGGAGGTAAGTTTTAATGATGGATTTTAAAAAACCAACTGTCATTTTTTTTTGTCATTGTGCTTTTTTTTTTAAGTACTGAAAAGTATGCAGCTAAGTAACTGAAAACCTAATGGTTAAGGAGATATAGAAAGAAAAAAGAAAAGAAAGAAAACACATTTACTTGGCACATGCCACAAATGCACACAACATAAAATAAAATAAAAAACTTAAATCTACACAATAAAAACTTAAATCTAAACAGGAAAAAAAGGGAAAGTTGTGTGTCTCACGGCTGCGCCAAATAGGCCCAGTTCAGCAAACTGCCGAGCAGCTGGTGCCCGACGCTGGTTTTCAACTGGCCCTGAGATGGTGATGTGACGGACATAAAACAGTTTTGTACTTTGTTTACTATGTATTAGGGTGTGTATGTGTATGAATAGGTACTTAAATAGAATAAGTTTATGTACAATAAGGTGTATTGTTTATGTGTTACTAATAAGGTATACATGTGTGTGTATGAATAGGTACTTAAATAGAATAAATTTGTGTACAATAATAACAAATAAACAAATAAAGCTACATATTAAAGAAAAAGGTCGAGAAAAGTGCAAGACAAAACAAAAAACCCAAGGTAAGGTAAAGTAAGGTAAAGGTACCTAGCTAGATGAAATGGATGCACAGTAACATAAACCTGTTTCGCACGTTCCTAATTGTGAACGCATAATATTTAATTAAAGAGAATTAATTAAATATTTAATTATATTAAAGATCAAAGGTCAAATTTTTGTGAACTAATTTATAATGTAACTTTACTTTAAATTCCGAGGGACCGTTGTGTTATTGCTTGTACACACAGCGTCAGTAAGTAATAACCCCTCTATTGCTACCGAAAACAGTGTTTTCGCACCAGAAATATAAGTCGTTTCCCAACAATAACTTTTAGTAAATGTTATTTATTTAATCGTAGACGTCAGCTAACTGATGGATCTTTTTACACACGGTATTTGTACTAATTTTTTCTTTTGTTATTAATTGCCGTGGACAAAACCAATGTGTTTTAATCCAATAATAACATGTATTTACAAAAAAACCGGCCAAGTGCGAGTCGGACTCGCGCACGAAGGGTTCCGTACCATTATCTATAAAAACGGCAAAAAAATCATATCTGCTGTATGGGAGCCCCCCTTAATATATTTTTTTTTTAATTTTTAGTATTTGTTGTTATAGCGGCAATAGTAATACACCATTTGTGAAAATTTCAGCTTTCTAGCTATCACGGTTTATGAGATATAGCCTGGAGACAGACAGACAGACAGACAGACAGACAGACAGACCGACAGACAGACAGACAGACAGCGAAGTCTTAGTAATAGGGTCCTGTTTTACTCTTTGGGTACGGAACCCTAAAAAACGGCAAAAAAATCATATCTGTTGTATGGGAAAAATAAAAATATTAAGGGGGGCCCCTTAATATTTTTATTTTTTTATTTTTTAGTATTTGTTGTTATAGCGGCAATAGTAATACATCATTTGTGAAAATTTCAGCTTTCTAGCTATCACGGTTTATGAGATACAGCCTGAAGACAGACAGACAGCGAAGTCTTAGTAATAGGGTCCCGTTTTACCCTTTGGGTACGGAACCCTAAAAAAGCTAATAAAGTTTTACTTACCCCCATTGCGTTTCATGTGGGTTTCGTTCTCTTCTTTCTTCGATAATACTACTGAAAAAATACACTGTTCTTGATCTTACTGGGTTTCTTCAGGTCAATTGTGATGAAAGCTAATCTTTTGAGCGCCACGTGTTTATGTTAATTCTTCTTCAAGAGCTGCAATCACGAAAAAGTAAATAAAGCCATATTTCCCATTCGAAGAGAATAGAATAATAACGCAATAAAATTGAATTGATTGATTTATCGTGGGTATATACCTACATATAGACAGCGTGTTTGTCGTAATACACGTATGTGTTTGACAATGAAAGTCTCTCACGCTTCTTAGGACCGTTGTTAATGTTCCAAAGGAGGCTTGTGGACAAAATGACAATGCTTTTCAAAGAGGGTCGTATTTTTTACAGCTTGTTTCAGCTACATGGATACGCAACTTAAGTCAGTTCCATATATTTTTACCTTTTCCATCATCTTCTGATAGATTGTCACTTTGCCCTCAGGACGTCTTGTCATGTAATGTCTGACTTTCGAAACTTGGCTGCTTCTCTCGGAAAGTTGGTTTCGTAAACTTCTTAAACTATATTTGTAATACCATCCATTTAATCTTGTGTTTCCCAACTTATCTTGGATTATTAAATAAACCAAATAGAAAATACAAACAACAAGTGCGAGTTGGAGATCGCGCACCGAGGGTTCCGTAACGTATAAACTTGTAGGTATTTTTTTATTAAACCACACATTTACGATTTTCACATTATTTCCTTTACAGGCACTGTAAGATATTGCTTCTTGCGAAATTTCATGATTCTAGGTCACCGGGAGTACCTTTGATTCCCTTGAGAGTGTCGAAATATACGTTTTATTGCGGTATAAACGGCCGTATCTTTTTTTACCTTAACTTAGAAGTATGATATTTTCACAGCTTCATGCAAGGGACTGTAGACTTGAGTATATGGTAATTTCAACTCGATACGTCCACGTGTTCCCGAGATACAGGGTATTGACAGACAGACAGACAGGCGGACGGACCACAACGTTCTGTTTTTTGCTTTTGAGGTACGGAACCCTAAAACTGAAGATAAATCGACTTTTTAACTCTAAGGTATTGGTTTCGTAATTCATTGTAAGTATTTCAAGACAAATATTACAAAAAAATCTTGGTGTAGCAAAGTCGTTTGCAAAGTTACAAAACTTTTCAACCCCGCTCATTTAAAAATCATAATATGACATCGTGCCTGTATACCTTGAATGGTTAGATACAGTTGTACAAGAGTACACCCTCGTTTCACTAATTATATTAAAGTCCTATGTATAGGGGCGAGCGTTTTGATATCATCTGTACTCAAAACCAGACTGAGATATTCTTGATGAAAAACCTAACATATGACACTTCACCATGACCTGTGACAAATTGGGCAACACAGTGATCTCCAGCCATGTCCTGGCCAGCCGCACTCGAACGGATGGAAAGAACAGGTGGAGGTGTCGGCCCTTGATGGAATTATCCCACCTACATTGCCATCCAGACAGAAGTTCCTCCCAGAAGTCAGTCTGTGGTTTGAATAATCTAGAAATTTTAGCACGGTCACGTTGGGTTAAAAAGTCTGCGTCCGCGGTTTGTTGTGCGTAATAGTACATTGGACGTCACTGCACTTCAAGATCGACTGGAAGTACCTGCAAGTACCGGGCAGGCTTCAGTACTAACTGTCCTATACACTTTTCATAAAAATATCAAAGCCAAACGCTGGTACTCGAAAGTAGATTTTCTTTTATAAATACAATGTACATACAAAAAGAAAGGTAGAAAAGGATCAATTTAGTTTACCAGCACAATTATAACACGACATATAAGTTTCGGTTATCGACCTAGTATATAATTTCTCTTAGACTTACAAAAATAATAAGACTTTTCTAGGTACAAAGAGTTCAGACAAATAAATACGTTTTATTTGCCTCGAAACCAAAAAGGATAAAAACGAGGGAATTAATTTCTTCTCGAATAAATGTAAAGAAAATAATAAAAAACATATTCTTGTTACCAACTAGATACAAGAGGTACTTTTGTAAAATCAAGTAATGTTTGTAATGAAAAGTGTTTTCATTTGTTCTCAGAAATAATTAGGTAGGTACACATTCTGTGATATAAAATTGCTTCTTTAAATGTGAAACACTTAATTTATTTCGTTCTGTTTATCCTATGATCTTTCTTAAGAATTCTCACATCAAGTTTACTTTAAACGCTTAAATCAAAAGTTTCTTTAAAGTAACTTAATGGCATTACTTTAATACTTCATTTTTTTATATACCAAAAATATCTATGTAGGTAGGTACTTGACGTAAAAATATTTTTATTTAATTCGTTTAATCTAGAGACATCAACGCTTTTGAATAATCGCTTTTATTTCATTCAATGAGTCGCTTTGCTTAAACGCTTGACATTCTAATACTTCCTATTTACTTAAAAAATAACAATCTCTTAATCCTAAAATATCGCACCAAAGCCGCTGTCGCTTTAAATAAACCAGATATTTATATCTGGCGTCAATTAAGCTTACTTTAATTAGAAGCCCAGCAAGCCTTTAGTGTAAGCGGGTATTAGAAGCATCGTACAAAGTTCAAGGTCTGTTTTTCCTGTTCCAAGAACCTTTCTACAAACTACAAGTAGAAAATTAGTCCTGTTTTCTTGCGTACTTGTTAGTGTAAGGGATGCTACACACGTCATGTTCGGAACGGTATGATAAGAAACTGACGAACGGCAAAATGGAATTAAGGAAATAGCACACACATCAATTCGGAAATGATCGTCACCGTATTAACTCGAGTCATCATTGTATGAAACTCCCTACTGCAACGCACACTAATCTGAATCATAACGCCTCGTCTCAGGACAAGCTCATGAAATACACGAGGCAAAAGGCGATACGGTGACGATTCCTTTCCAAGTTGATATGTGTGCATCCTTTAACATACTTAGGTGGAATACCAGAGTTATGCCCGACTCATCACTATTCTTTCTCATCATCGAAAAATAAAAGATCACGATAACATTAACGACTGTTTCAAATTTTATTTTTGTTTCATAGTTCCGATTCGTTATCGGCGACAGTCAAAAGAACAAATCAAAAAAATCAAATCAAATAAAATTTATTCGTAAATGGTTAGGTTTCATTACAATAGGATTCAAAAACAACCACAACAAACAAACAACAACAACAAACCATACAATTATTTTTTATACTCGTACATTAAAGTTTTTTTCATTATTCAATTAGACTATTACAGGCACTTTTGAATTACAAGTTACAGCAACAGTCCCATTCACAAGGCATAATAACTAGTGAAAGCACCTACTGTTGATGCCCATTCCAAAGCGTAGATCTCTATGGAGAAGAACGGGCAAGAAACTCCATGGACACTCTTTTTAACCGACGAAGTTAACGAAGTCGGTTAAAAAGAGTAGCTTCAGACATTTGTGTCGTAATTGGTTCAGGTCAACTTTGTTGTTCAACAAATACTTCTCAATGAAATGAGCCGATCTACAACCAAGTGAATAGCATCCCTAAGAATAGTGGACGCTTCCGTTTCCAGCTAAGGGTTTCCTTTCTCCAAAAAGGTCGCACCGAAAAAACTTTCATTACATGACGTAGATTTACGAGAGATGGTACATTTTCATTAAAGTTCTAGAGCTGTGCGTGTTTGTCGGTGGTCATCGTAAAGTTTAGTACACAAATAAAAACAAACACCCTTGTAAGCCATACTAACACAACTCGTTTCAGAGAAAAACTGAATTGTAAACACGCAAGCCAGGTTATAATAACCTGTAGAATGCACTGACGGGTGGCTCGCTCAGCGCCTACAGTCTAGCGAGTCACTAGCGATTAGCGAAGGGAAACGAAAGTTCTAGAAATTTCGCATTCGGCTGCATTGCGTGCTTGGTGCCTGCGGTAGCAAGTATCATGTCAGTATACTCTCGTCGCTAAGCAATCCACCTGTCAGTACGTACGTAGCTATAGCTCTGATTTATAGCTTGGAACCGAGGAGTTAAATAAATTAGTCGTTACGAGTAGAAACTCGAAACCTGTTACAAGTTGTCAGACGTTTCAAGCTTCTGGCTTCTTGTCAGTCATACCTTGATAATAACAAAAAATATTATTAATATAATTTCACGTGTATCCGAACGCAATTTACCGCTTCTGCGCGTACTTAAGAGCGTGCCTGCCCCCTTTTTTTTTTTTTTTTTTTTTGGGGGTGAGAAATCATCAAATGACTCCTCCCACTCTGGGCGGAGCGGAAGGGAGTGTCAGACTCTTACTGACTAAAAAACACCCATGTTCCTTCATTGGCCCTTTATGTTCCAGGGCCGCGGTATCTCTTTCGAACAGTCCCGCAGCCCTGGCAGGCACCGGCCCTTGCGGGCCCCTCCCGTTTGCTGACATCTCTTTGAGGCGCGCGTGGAACACGAACGCGCCGTCGACACGCGCGTGCCTGCCCCTTAGAGTGCGATAGGGACAGCTACAGCTTAGACCGATTATATCACAAAAAATAATATGAGATTGACGTTTCGTATACCCCTTCGTAATTGTCTCCTCGAAAACTGAGCCGATTCTTTTATTTTTGAAATTAAAATTAAAAAAAAGAGTATGTCTAGGTTCCTATCAATTTATTTTATGTTAAAAACTTTTCGTCCTCTAATCACGGCCATCTGTAAAAAAAAATCTACTGTCTAAAAATCAGTATGGTTTTTGAAATCTAAACAAAGAACATATCTACTTGTTGCACGAGTACCACGTACGCCAACTCATATATGTTTTTAAATATTTGCGACACGATGCTGAGCCATATCTCCTAAAACAAATTTATTAGCTATGCTAGGGAGCTAGGGAGTCTTAGCTCAAATATATAAGAAATTGACTGATAAAAAATCATAAAATGGTAAAATCTTATTCCAGAAATTTTGGTATGTCTCCATTACACCATTGGTTTTTGGTTTGCTGTTGACGCTGAGATTCTATGCGCTGGGAACAATGCTAGTGTAGTAGCGGACTTTGGTAGCCTATCAATTCCATCAGCCAGTCGAATTGTCAAAGACTTTTCTCGAGCTATATCTGGTTTATATTGTCAGTACGTGAGGGTACTGGGTAATACACAGAGTGGTTTCTATGAAATTGCGGGATTCTCAAGGGTTATAGGTGCTATTGACTGCACTCATGTTCCTATACCTCACATATATCCTTTGAAATATAGTCGGGACTGTTTTGTGATTTTATGGAACGCTTCGGAGGGATGCGCTTACTAGGGTTAGAGGTCTATCTATTGTTTATCTCAGATAGACGTTTGACAATAAAGTTATAGAAACGGCAGTAACAGTTAACGTTACTTTAACTGTTTATCTGAGATAGCAACCTTCAGTTAACTGTTAGTAAGTTATTGAAAACGGCCGTAATAGCCTACTGATCGTGCGTTGAGCGAGCGTGCCAAGTGCCAAGTCGTTAGTTGAGTTAGAATACGAAAACGAATAAAATTGACATTGCTTATGGTGAAAACATTTGCACGCCATGTTATGGCAGGATATGATGGAACTAATGTATTGTAACACCTTATGTACCATATTCTTGCAAATAAATAATTTTGATTTGATTTGATTTTAGACAAGACTAACAAAAGACACTTCTGAATCAATAAAGATTGTTTCTACCGTTTTCTTTTATTGTTTCCGTTTTAAACTCGAAACTTATGAAGTCTCAAGATGAATGGGTAATAGGAGCCCTGGGAGGCTGCCAATAAATTCCCCAATAATTGGTACTCAGGCTAATTGGCGATTACAAACAAAACCGGCGTTGTTGAATGGAGTTATAATTTCTATGATTTATTAAGAACTGTTTACAAAACTAATACTAAATTAGATTTTATTTATATTATATCTATTTTTTATTTATTTATTTATGTACACAGAAAATACTTAACAAGACATTAAGAAGAAAAGCACAAAGGTACTGCTTATTTCATAAGAATTTTCTTCCAGCAGAACTGCGAGACGAATCTATTAAAACTCAAACTCAAAGCATTGATATCTATGGAGAAGAATGGGCAAGAAACTCCATGGACACTCTTTTAAATCAAAATATTGTTACAAAATCTTGGTTTCATCATTCATGTTGAGATTATACATACATGTGAGAACGATGTTGATAGACGTGCACATTAAGAGTGGTAGAGAGACAGATTAAAATTCAACAATAAAAAAAAGAAGTAATTAAAATAAACCATGGCAGCTAAGAGATGACCAGTCCCAACTGACAGCGCCCGTTCACCAACATGACGCATGGATCAGCGCCATTCAACTCAGCCATATTGAAGGAAACTAAATGACCCGACTGTATTAAATATGAAGGCAAAAATATTTTCTTAGACAAAGCTCTTTTGTTGTTCAGACAAAATTCTTGATATTTAATAAGCAGACTACATCTTAAAACATAGTCTATGAAGAGGACAAGAGATTGAATTTGTCCCAAAAATATCGCATTATTTTTTCCAAACAAACGTGTCTTGTAATGGATCCTTCTTTTCCACGAGCTCCCCCCCCTCCAAGCGACACACGTCGCATCCCTGAGGAAAACAAATGAACGTAGTCATAGAACATGCCTCAAAGCACAGCAACCACTCATAGAAAACCAATGATGTGCGTATTTTTTATAACAAGTTGCATCCTCGATGGCTGTGACGGGTGCTTAAGGGCCGGACTCGACAGAAGCGAAGACGAGACGAGAGAAGAGATGTGTAGTAAACAACCAATAGAATTTCGTTATTGTCACTTCTTGTCTCCGCTTAGCTTTAGTGGAAACGGTTGAGCAGAGAGGAGAGGAGATGCCTTGCAATTATTTAGGCATGTGGAGACGAGGAGAGACGTAAGCGGCATGCGGTGGACGGTGGATATACCCTAGCTGTTTAGAAGCTAGGGTATATAGGGTATAGCTTCGGTAGATACGCCCTAGTCTTACGCATCCCTGTCCTCTTCGCTTCGCACATCTGCGCTTATCTCCTCTTTGGAGGACAGACTCCCCCAAAGAGGAGACGAGCCATTATCAAAAAACAATCATGTTTCAAACCCAAAATAATTAATAATGTTTATTCATTAAATGTTTCTGATAACACATTTTGTATTTACGAATCCAAAGAACTTTCTTCAAAAATTTCTTAGTAAATGTTTAAAGGCGATTAAGAAGGTTCCGCACCATTTAATTTAAATAACCTCTCTCTCATCTTAATCGTGAACAAAACAGAAATACTTCCTTGTCATAATATTAGATTTTTCTTCCAAAACAACATTTAGAACCTCGTCACGTACAAAAAGTATTTTTTACGAAAGTAAAGATAAGATTTTTTAACATTGTTTTTACTTAATTTTAGAGGTTCAATTTTTCGGTTGCGTGCTTCAAAGGTAAAAGGAGTTTTTCTGGGAGAAATCCAAATATCAAATGGGCCAATAATGACAAAATCAAGTGATATTCTAGCTAGCCACTTGAGTGTACCGTTTAAAAGCTCATTCTAAACAAGCCTTTAGTTTAGTAAAAAATAAAAACTTTGAAATACGTTACTTTTTTTAAATTTAGGTTTCATCTTGTCTAGACACATCTCTCTTTGAGATTCAGCTGCACCTGGTTAGACATCATCATCATCTACGTAGCCTTTTTGCAACTATGTCTGGAAAAGGCTAGGCAGATGAGGATCTCTCTTTGAGATCAGAACAGTTTGGCTCGCTTGATTTTTCATAACATGCGCGAGGACAATCTGTTAGGAGATAGAGTTTCGTGTTTCTACATCAACTTTCAAAAGTATTGACAATATATTTTTGAGAGCTTATGTCATACCACTATATTGTGGACCTTTGAGCTCTTTGAGTTAGGACCCAACGTCACGGCATTGTGTGTTTTCACCTCGCACTATGTCTTACAGTTCCACAATTGTACCCCTCACAGCCATTGTGTGAAATTCTCCATCGGCATCTGTTAGTTACACGTGTGGTTCAGTAGCAAGTTAAGTTCTATTACTGTTATCAAACTTGTAATTTGTTTGTTTGTTGACTCAACCTGCCATTCCATTGTTCACAAAGTTTGCAGAACATTCGAATCTATACGTAATTTACTGGAGACTGAATTCATAGATTAGATAGGCAGGGAATGTTTGTGTAATACTTGTGTTCAGGTACATCCGGTTAGACTGGAAGTCGACTCCAACACAGTTGGAAAAAGGATAGGATGGCGAAGATATAATATAAAATAATGTATAATAACCTTTATTCTCAAAAAGTCAAATACAATTTGTCCATCTCAATCAAAACATAAAAACGCCATTATATGAAGTACTACGCTATGCATTATTTGAGACAGAGTGAACGTCTGTGTCTGTGCTAGTATACACTGTATGAGATATACTATGTGAGATAACTATATATAGAAGGATGTTTTTTTTTTTGATTCGAAATCATGAAATGACTCCTCCCGCTCTGGGTGGAGCGGAAGGGAGTGTCAGACTTTTACTGACTAAAACCCATCCATGTTCCTTCTTTTGCCCTTTGTGCTCCAGGGCCGCGGTATCTCTTTCGAACAGTCCCGCCGCCCTGGCAGGCATCGGCCCTTGCGTGAACCTCCTGTTTGCTGACATCTCTTTGAGGCGCGCGTGGAACACGAACGCGCCGTCGACACGGCCTGTCGTCATAAGACGGACGGACGGCGAGCTAGCCCATTACTCACCGTCCACAGGCCCGCGAGAAGGATGTGATCCACGGCTATAGCGATATGTCAAAACATCTCTAGGTTTGCCTCGTTACTCGTAGTCTAGTGGTCGCAAGCGCGGCTTCAGAACATGAGGTCCTGGGTTCGATTCCTAGTTCGGGCTAAGAGTTATTGGGTTTTTTCCATCAGTACTTTCTCGGACACGGAGCTTGGATTTGTGCCTGGTTGATGGCAATAGGCCCGCCACACATTATTATGGGACTTAAACATAACTGGCGAAATGTCTGTGTACTATTAGGTTACACCTCTGCCTACCTACCTTTCGAGGATTACATTCGTGATGTTATGTATGTACTGGCTTTTGACCGCGGCTCCACCCGCATTGTAATCGGAAATTATCCCAAGGGTACGTATACTACCGGGATTAAAGTGCCATGTACTATCAGGTCATGATCTTTTTGTTTGTGTCACGTTCAGAATCCGTTCAGCCGCCCTTATTTTATACAATAAAAAAGAAAGAGGGTAGACCAATTTGTCTGCTCATAAAAACCCACCCGCAATAACTTAAGTTTATCCGTGATCATGGTGCTTGCAACAGCGCCGATATATCGGGAACTCAAAACAAACAGTAAACATGGTAAATAGTTTTAGTGTTAATGAAAACAGACAGACATACGTGAGAAGCTCGTGGCTAAATAATAACAGCCGCTCGGGTCGATCTTCAGGTTAAGCCGCGGTTGCCTAGGTTGATCCGTAGATGGGTGTCCACCCATTATATACCGATTTTCCTCCGTGCCTCAAAAGGACTTTAAGTCGTTGGACTCGACTGATATTTCTAGATCTTTGACCCGAAATTCTGTCAACCAGTCTTACCAAGAGGTAGTCGCTCCACGTAAAATATATTCAGCTGCATTTTGCAATTCCCTGCCTGCGGCGGTATCCTCAAGCTCGTAATGACCCCAATCTATTTAAGTCTCGAGTTATTAGACTTCTTTTGGCTTAGCTCTTTCCTTCGTCGACCTCATCTCTGTCCTCAGGACTGGATTGAGGTCAAGAGAAGGAGCATTTAATATTTAAAAAAAAATGGGTTAGACTGGAAGCCGTTCCTCACATAGTTGAGAAAAGACTAGGCAGTTGATGAAAAACCGACAGATATAAAAAGACACTTTCGCATTTACACTCGAGAGCAATGAATCCGGGTCACTTAAAGAATGTTAAAAATCTCGGAAACTAAAAATGATAGGTTAATGCAATAAATTGTATTTAATAGACAATGTAATACTCCTTAAATGAAAGTCAAAAAAATATGAGTCGCCATACATTTTATTAAAACAAAATTACATAAAGAAAAAAACTGCTTATCTCTCCTTAAAACAAAAATAGGAAACATGAAATTTTTGAACTTTATTACGATTTTCTTGAATTTTAATACTTCGTATTGCCTCCTCGTGCTTCCATTACTGCGTTTACGCGGTTTGGCATGCTGTACACCAAGTTCCTTATACGATTTTGGGGAATATTCTCCCATTCCTCTGTGAGAGCAATTTTGAGCTCACGAAGCGTGATTGGGGGGGGTTTCGTTGTTTTACGCATCTGCCTAGCTCGTCCCAAGCATGCTCGATCGGGCCACTCCATACGAGTAATGTTCATCTCTTGAAGGTAGTCATTCACAATCCTACCTGTATGAGGTCGGGCATTGTCATGCATAAATATAGCATCCTCACCTAAATTGACCATAAATGGACCAACGTGATCATTGAGGATTTCTTCCACATATCTTACGCTAGTTAAAGAGCCGTTTTCTATGATCACCAGCTCTGTGCGACTTTCAGAAGAAATTCCGGCCCACACAAGTACAGACCCACCACCGTAGGCTACTTTTTCTTCGACGCATGCTTGCTTGAATCTTTCCCCTGGTCTTCGATACACTCTGTGTCTTCCATCGTGCTTGTAGAGCATAAATTTTGATTCGTCGGAGAACATAACTTTTGACCAATCTTCAATACTCCAATTTACGTGGCTCTGGGCATATCTTAGTCTTGAAATACGATGCCCACGCTCCAGTTTAGGGCCGTTTGCAGGTCTAAGGGGTTTTAAGTTAGATTCAGCAAGCCGACGTCTTACTGTCCATGCACTTGGGTTACTTCCTCCGAGGCGTCGAAACTGATTTGTGAGTTCAGTTCCTGTGAGAAAGCGATTTCGAAGCATGGTGTTCACCAAGTATCGGTCTTCTCGTGCTGTGGTACACCTGGTTCTGCCCGTTCCTGGTCTGCGTAGGTTAGAACCAGTTTCTTCGTAACGTCGGAGAACTCTTTGTACTGTTGACAGCGACACACCGACAGTCCTGGCTGTATCGCGCTGACTCCGGCCGGTTTCCAGCATTGTAAGTATTCTGGTGCATTCTTCAGGCGTAAGCGACATAATTTCAGCTTGAATAATGAATATAGAGCACTATCAACATGGTTTATGTACCCACATAAATGACAGATTACAAACAAAAGCAAAACCAAATGCTGTAATTTCGTAGTTCCATCTTCGAAAGTGGCCCTTTTTCAAATTTGATTTTTTTATGATATAACTTTACAATAACTAAGAAGTTTTAATACCTTCATTTAAGGAGTATTACATTGTCTATTAAATACAATTTATTGCATTAACCTAGCATTTTTAGTTTCCGAGATTTTTAGGATTCTTTAAGTGACCCGGATTCATTGCTCTCGAGTGTACAATATAAGCAGCGATGGATACTTTTCATCAGGTATTTTTCTCTGCTTTAAAGGTCAGACTGTTTACTATTACTTACACCAGAAAAAATCCGAGAAACCTTGCGTCACTATTGCTTCCACACCCACTTAAATTAAGTCGAGATAGTATCGTGTAACCGAACACTTTTTCCGTAAAGCAGCCTTTAGGGAATACATTAACGGTATACGAAGAAGTCGGATTGACATAAGCTTAATGAATTGCTCATAGGCTTGTCGTTTACTAGCTGAGGCGAGGTGATTTCGTAACGATGCTTATAATAATGCATTGCAATATGGGTTTTCATAGGAATGATCATGAATGGCTCGATGGATGGACCGTAGGGAGGATGATATGGCTAGAAAGGAGGTGACTGCTAATGACGAGTTGTAGAGAAGTGTAGAAGGAGAAGACATGCTGCGCCGACCCCTAATATATTGGGAGGGAAATTAGTAGATGAAAGCGGATACACCTAAATGTGCAACATCCTCGCGCTTTACAAAACCCAATAAATATAAAAACCGGCCAAGTGCGAGTCGGACTCGCGCACGAAGGGTTCCGTACCATTATCTATAAAAACGGCAAAAAAATCATATCTGTTGTATGGGACCCCTTTAATATTTTTTTTTTTAATTTTTAGTATTTGTTGTTATAGCGGCAATAATAATACATCATTTGTGAAAATTTCAGCTTTCTAGCTATCACGGTTTATGAGATACAGCCTGGAGACAGACAGACAGACAGACAGACAGACAGACAGACAGACCGACAGACAGACAGCGAAGTCTTAGTAATAGGGTCCCGTTTTACCCTTTGGGTACGGAACCCTAAAAACGGGAGATTTTGTTGAGTTGCGTTCCCTGCTAGGAAAATAGCATATAGGTACATCAACTCCATCGACAAAGAGGGCGCGTAGACCGTCATACTCGAGGTTAGACTTCCGTCAACCAAGTGAAAATGTTGAGTATAAACAAGAGCGCCTCGAATGTGTTTGCAACCTATTTTATAAGTCTGCTGATGAAAATTCCTTCCTGTAATAATTATTTACTTATTATGTGGTTAGTCCTAAGTTAACAGAGTTCAAGTTTATTAAAATAAGTCTGTCATCATTTAATATGAAATTAAAAAACCGGACAAGTTTGCAAAACTGTTTTTTTTTCATTTTCTAATTTACCCCGAAAAAGTGTTTAATCATTAATTTGCGTTACATGTCCCTCTTTGGGTCACCGACTTACATATGTGTACCAAATTTAAACTCAATCGGTCCAGTTGTTTCGGAGTAAACTGTCTATGACGCGAGTGATCCTCTAAGGGTTCCGTTTTTTGCTTTTGAGCTACGGAACCCTAAAAACTACCGTTCTACTTATACCATATTGTTAGAGCTCCAGCCTGTGATACAGGACTATCCTAGTACAGGCATCTAACACTAACCTACATTCTTCTTCTTAGCGTATCGATGGCAAAAAAAATAAAAAAATAAATCAAATATGTTTAGCCCAAAATTCAGCCACTTTAACCCGCTCTCTGATGCAGTAATTAAATCATCAAGAGCGCAGGTGATATACCTACATTGTTAATTAAAGATTAATTTTGTATTTCACCTTTTGTGATTCTGAATAAAGATTTATTTATTTATAATCATGTTATTTCGTTCCAAAGAATAGAATGTCAACAGGTTGTACGGAAAGTTCTTACAAAGCGGATGACTGCTAGAGATTACGAGTTACTATTGTACAAGTATATTTATACGTGTACAATAGTAGTAGCTACCTCTTGTTTTGTAAAATATACACGTTTTTATTGAAAGGATAAATTACATTTCATTTGATTTACTTTATAAGCAACATTACAAGAGGATTTTTTATTTAATATTGAATAAAAACTGTTAGGGTGTCGATAATTGGCGGGGTGTCAAAATTAGGTGTGTTTACCCTTCTATGATTAATTTAAACCCTCTAGTATTTATTAGCATTAAAGCCTAGAGCCAAAGAGAATAGATGATGAGATCATTCCACAAGTGTTTGATTTTCAAAGGGGTTGTATGAGAGAAATTTACTTACATGTAGTTCCTTCTTAGTGTTAGATGTCCTTGTATTCGTAATCGGTGTTGCTATTTTCAGCTTTATTGTGTTTATCAAACACTGTTGTGGTTAAAACGATACGGTACGGTATTATACAAGTACGGTACGGTACAAGTTTACTGTGTTTAAGACGGAAATACCCCGACTGGTAATAGGTAATGAATAAATAACAGTTCTAGCATAGTTTGTCAGCCTAATTGCAAAATACACTCTCAATTACTACCCCTTTCACTTAGAAAATTCAACAATGTTGATTATGCTGTCGTATAGACGAATTTAACGACCTAAAGGGAATTATGATTGTGGGTGAGGTACTTAAATAAGGTAACGAGTCTGTACTCTCGCCGAGACAGTCCGAGACAGGGCGTGTGCGAGAGTGTATACTGGGTGATTTTGTAAACGTTGGCGATACTTTAAAGATGAAATCATGAAAATGAACGTTTTTAGGGTTCCGTTAGTCAATAAACAAGGAACCGATAGTTTCGCTATGTCCGTCTGTCTGTCTGCCCGCAGCTTAGCGCAAAGACTCTTAGTACTGGAAAGCTGTAATTTAGCATGAATATACAGATTAGTTCCGCCGACAAAGTGGGATAACATATATTTTCCTAAACATAATGTCTGGGAGCACAGGTTTTTCAACGGCAAATGTAAGTTTATTTTTTATTATTGCAATAAAATCATCGTTCGGAGGCAAATCGGACCGTAGAAAGTGTCCGCATATTTTGATGGGCAACTACGGAACCCTAAATTTTACGTGGCCCGACACGTACTTTGGCCAGTTTTTTTACTATGGGACCGATCTTGAAATCTCAGGTCTCTCAAGGGCACGTAGTACTCGTCAAAATGAACATTGGGAAAAAAAATAACAGCTGCTGCATACATTATTGATCGCGTTACTTGAAAATATTTAACCAGTAGCTGATATTTTTTTCGCCGTGTTCATTTTCAAGAGTACTACGTGCCCTTCACGGCGCTTGCAACAGCGTCGAAATATCGGGAGCTCAAAATCATGAACAATCACGGAAGATATCCCATATGTGACAGTATAAGTTTAACAATATTATTCATGATCAACATACAATTTTTTTTTTTTTTTTTGGTGGGTTCAAAATCATCAAATGACCCCCCCCGCTCTGGCTTGTGGCGCTGGGCGGAGCGGAAGGGAGTGTCAGACTCTTACTGACTAAAAACCACCCATGTTCCTTCATTGGCCCTTTATGTTCCAGGGCCGCGGTATCTCTTTCGAACAGTCCCGCAGCCCTGGCAGGCACCGGCTCTTGCTTGTTGCTGCTCTTGCTTGTTGTTTGCTGACAACTCTTTGGGGCGCGCGTGGAACACGAACGCGCCGTCGACACGGCCTGCCCGTCGTCATACGACGGACGGACGGCGAGCTAGCCCATTACTCACCGTCCACAGGCCCGTGCCTACGGTGGCCGAGAGCCATCACGGCGTGGCCCCCGACGCCCGGTGCTTCTCCTCCCGCGGCGGCTGGGACGATTCAAATAGACCCTACAGTATTGCCAACGAATCCTCTGTACCGATTGCCTTTGTGTGAACGCCTTCCAATCTTCTGTTTGTTTTTTGGACCTCTCCCGGCCAGTTAGTCAGGAACGAGTCTAATGCGTCATGTCAACGTTTCTTGGGCCTAGATATTAGGTTAAAAAATGGTGACATTATGTAACAGTGCCGGTAAACAAAGTTACGGGAAAAAATAGTATTAAAAGGAATCTTTAAAATACGGCTATTGTTAGCAACGTATCATTAAGTCGAATCAAAATTACACACTTCTCTTTGTAATGGGAATAAATAATAATTAATGGAAGCAGATGATTGTTACGCAAGAAAATGTTTTTCGCATAGAATTCTAATTGTAAGGTGATATGATAACAAACTCTGCTTCATTTAGCACCTGAGATGGGAATCTTATAACGAGAAATTAAAATTTACCTAGCTTTTTCACAAGATTCCCTATGACATAGGAGATAAACAACGATGAACGGGTTAACACTATTAACTACTGGGAATGATGCGTTCTACTGGTTAACAGTGTTGACGAACGCGACAGTTTTTTCCCAATAAGGTAAAGGGCCCAGTAACCGTGAAGTTTTGAACTTCACTGAGTTTGCAGGTCTGCTATGCTAAAACTAGAAGACTTACAAAAAAAATAATTACATGACTAGAGAGATAATTTAAACTAGTTTTAGTGTATTATTCTTTTTTTTTATTAGTCTATATTTTCTTTAACAATAATACAAAAAAATAAAACAAAGGGCTAATTGTACCAGTACCCGGTAGATTTGTACTAGTAAACGTTAAATTGTCCCTGAATCCGGTAATTTTCACCGCGAATTTGAACTCTATTGCTTTACGTTAAAGTTCACAGAAATGCTATTTTTGCATTTCTGTGAACGGTGTAAAATAAATAAAAAACGGCTTATCCAAAGAAGAGACATTTTTTGTTCTCCTAAGCGCATGCTTGGAGAGAGGCCAGTTCTCGCTTCGTTGGAAGACGGGGAAGCTGCTCCTCATTCGGAAGCCGGGGCGCCCTGCGGACTCTCCGTCCGCATACTGGCCCATTGTGTACCTCGACGAGGTGAGCAAGCTCTTTGAAATAGTCATTGCAAACCGCCTCGTCGGGTACCTTGCGGGGATGGGGCTGGATCTTGCGGATCACCAGTTTGGTTTCCACAAGGGGCGCTCGATGGTGGACGCCATCATGCGCGTGAGAGCCCTCACGACGCCGACGGGGGATGCGGTGTCCCGGGGTGGGGTCGTCTTGGCGGTGTCTCTTGACATTGCCAATGCCTTCAACACCATGCCCTGGAGCTGCATTAGGGAGGCACTGCTGACGAAACGCTGGTGCTGGCACAAGGGAGGTTGCACGAGGTGGCGGCCGAAATTATGACACGCGGGGTTGCGATAGTCATAAATAGGATCCGGCAATTGGGTCTCGAGGTGGCATTGCACAAGTCCGCGGCCATGTGCTTACATGGACCTTGGAATGCGCCACCGTCATGATCCATGCTGACGGTAGGAGGGGTTCCCATCGGCGTTGAGTCGACGTTGAAGTACCTTGGACTCGTCCTCGACAGCCGGTGGAACTTTGTGGAGCATTTCCGACGTTTGGCTCCAAAAGTGGAACGGGCCGGGTTTGCCTTCAAGCGGCTCTTGCCCAACCTGAGGGGTCCAAACGCCTCCTGCCGGAGGCTCTACGCGAGTGTCGTGCGGTCCATGGCCCTTTACGGGGCCCCGGTGCGGGCGCGATCCTTGAGGCGGCGAGCCGCCCACTACCTGAACGCGCCCCAAAAGGTGGTAGCCGTAAGGCTGTACGATCTCCAACGAGGCGGCGAGCCCCCTTGCTGGATTGCCACCATGGGATCTGGAGGCGATAGTCCTCGCGCGCCTGCACGAGCGGCGCGCGGAGGCACTACATCGCGGGGAAACTCAGCTGCCGCGGCAAATTGTCGCTCAGCGGACAGACCCTCACATTCCGCCTGACGCAGGTCTTCACCGGACACGGTTGTTTCGGGAGGTACCGGCACCGAATCGGGCGGGAGGAAACGCCCGGGTGTTATTATTGTGAGGATCGCCCGGAGAACACGGTGGAGCACACCGTAAAGGTCTGCTCCGCTTGGGCGGAGCACCGCCGTGTCCTCGTAGCGGCGATTGGCGGCTCGCGTCCGGCCGTGGTTCAAGCCATGGTCCCGGGCGAGAGGGAATGGGAAGCCGTCACCTCCTTCTGTCAGTCTTCTGTCTTCTGGGAAGCAGTCATGCTAACGAAGGAGGTAGCAGAACGTGAAAGGTAGATAACCTCACGTCCCCGTCGCCGCGGGAGACGCCCCGGGCGTCGGGGGCCACGTGGTGGCTCTCGACCACCGTAGGGGCGGGCCTGTGGGCGGTGAGTAATGGGCTAACTCGCCGTCCGTCCGTCTTATGACGACAGGCCGTGTCGTCGGCGCGTTCGTGTTCCACGCGCGCCTCAAAGAGATGTTAGCAAACAGGAGGGGCCCGCAAGGACTGATGCCTGCCAGGGCTGCGGGACTGTTCGAAAGAGATACCGCGACCCCGGAACACAAAGGGCAAAAGAAGGAACATGGATGGGTTTTAGCCAGTAAAAGTCTGACACTCCCTTCCGCTCCGCCTAGAGCGGGAGGAGTCATTTGATGATTTCCCATCCCAAAAAAAAGGACAACGAAAAAATTACTCGGGAATCCACAGATCGAGTCATGTAAGTTTACCAATCTGAAGTTTGCTTCAAATTACTGCGTGGTTATCAATATCCATACTAAAAAAGCAGCGCGCCACACGATGCGCATCGAAAAACCTGGTTTCAGAACAGGGGCCCAATTCTATTATTACAATAGTGTCAGAATGGTCTGTCATTGATTTCATAATTCTTGATTTTGACTTGTCAAAACTTGTCAAAATCAACAATTATGAAATCAATGACAGACCATTAGAATTACCATTAGAATGGTCTGTCATTGATATCATAATTGTTGATTTTGACTTGTCAAAACTTGTCAAAATCAACAATTATGAAATCAATGATAGACCATTCTGACACTATTGTCGTCTATTGTAATAGCAGAATTGGGCCCCAGCAGAGCAGTAACGCGAAACGTGCAAAAATTTGAAAACCATAAAAAAACTAAAGAGGCAATCGAATCCAAGTGATTTCAACACAAACAAGGAGCATAGAAACTACATTCTATTGATTCGAAATAAAAGAGGACTTAACACAAGGCAATAAGGACGCTGTCGGGTTTAAATGCAACTGTTATTTGAATTCCCAATATCAGGCAGAAATGTATTCTACAGTTTTAAAGGAAAATGAGACCTATTTCAAGGCAATAAGTACACAATAACGGGTTTCGGTACAACGTGTATTACCGGGTTGATCGTGTCCCAATATCCGGTAAAAAAAAATACGATTTTAACGGGTACTAGGTCAAGTAGGGGTTTGTAAGTACCAATAGATGTGAACGGCAAAAATATTTATTTCCCAATTAGATTCACCTCGATTTATAAGTTATATCGCAAAACAATATACTTAAATATCTTAGAAAATTAACACTCTTACTTTAATGTTATCCGTCGCAGTATGGCTAGCTCATCAATGCGACGTGGTGGTTTCGTAGTTCACTGACAGAACTTTGAACTTTCATAATATTCAGTTACAGCAAACTTTTGTTATCGCATGGTTTTGACGCCATTGAACTTTTTGGACAATGATGACATTAGAATTGTACAAAATATTACCGAGAAGGTATTGCCCTTCACAAACTTTAATTTATTATTGGTAGAAAATTGCAATAATAAAAAAACTGACTTGTTAACGGGTACTGGTACACTAACGGGAATACGTACTTTTACCTTAGTTAATACCCTTGTCTCGCGAATAGTTCAGGAGTCAGGTTAAAGAAAAGTAAAAAGAAATGTATATCTATACTAATATTATAAAGCTGAAGAGTTTGTGATTTGGTTAAACGCGCTAATCTCAGGAACTGCTGGTTCGAATTGAAAAATTCTTTTTGTGTTGCATAGTCTATTTATCACAAACATTAAACTTACACTTCTGCTTTACCCGGCCAGGATTACAGGCGTGATATCATGTTATGTAATGTTTTTAGATAAAAATAATAATAGATATAATATTGAGAAAAAAAAATCTTCAATCTACAAAACTATATTCAAGGTGCGTACAATATTAACATTTAAATGACACAACACGATTATCAATGGGTAAAAAGATTTTCATATTTCTGTCCATCATTTTCTTAATTAACAGAAACTAAGTGACACTTTAATTATACTCAGTGACACCAATTAAGTTTAGTCATTGTTTAGTAATATCAAAATTACTAGACATAATTTTATCGTGTTTTGTCATTTAGGTAAGGATTTGACGTACGTCTTAACAGCCTTTTACTATCACGTCTAAATATGTAAGCTGGCTTTATGGATTTATTTTTAACTAGCTTATGCCCGCGGCTTCGCCCGCGTAAAGTTCGGTAACTGACCCACGGGATCATACTACCGGAATAAAAAGAGTCCTATTTGTTAATCCAGGTTATAAACTTTTTATGTGCCAAATTTCATCCAAATCCGTTCAGTAGTTTTCGCGTGAAAGAGTAACAAACGTTCATCCATCCATCCATCCATCATCACACACTTTTGCATTTATAATATTAGTAAGAAGTAAGATTAGTAAAATAAAATACAAACTACAAAGTGTTGTACATACTTGAGACGAAACATTTTATCTATTTTTTGCTATTATTGCCACTATTAGCAAGTTTATTTTTTTTATAAAAAAAAAAAAACTTAATACTTTTCATATCAATTTTTCGATTCAGTGGCTGAAATAACGAGTGATTCCCTTGTGGCAAACATTGTGATTGTTAAAGTTTTATTTAAAAATATTGTGTAGTGTAGTGAGAATATATGGACACATATTACAATATTCAATTTTAAGTATCTAGGTATAATACAGACTTCATAAATATAAAAGCCAATACCTTTTTTTTTTGGATTCAAGAAATCATCAAATGACTCCTCCCGCTCTGGGCGGAGCGGAAGGGAGTGTCAGACTTTTACTGACTAAAACCCATCCATGTTCCTTCTTTTGCCCTTTGTATTCCAGGGCCGCGGTATCTCTTTCGAACAGTCCCGCAGCCCTGGCAGGGGAGGCCAATAAGCCCTGCTGTTTTTATTTTGCGCAATGTGAGACATTTGTCTGAATGTTTTTATCAGAGCAGTAAACAAGCAACATTATCTGCCTAGCCTTTTCCCAACTATTTTGGGGTTGTTTTCCAGTCTAACCGGATGCAGCTGAATACCAGTATTTTACGTGACGCGACTGCCTATCTGACCTCCACAACCCAGTTACTCCTGGTTAATGCGACACTCTTAGGTAAGACTGGTTGTCAGACTTTCGGGCCATTGACTATCTGTGACGACTGTCAAAGATCTACAAATGACAGCCGGGACCAACGGCTTAACGTGCTTTCCGAGGCACGGAGGAAACTCGGTGTGTAATGGGTGGTCACCTATCCACAGACCAACCTAGACAAGCGCAGCTTAACCTAAAGATCCACCCGAGCGTTCGTTTTCGGTTTTGCAAAATCGGATTAATTACTTTGAGTTTAATGATCTGAAGTCCAAGTGTTCGATGCACTTTGCATAAAGGATTCGGGTATAATTTAAAGTGGAAATTTGAATATTGCCCTTGGATTGAGGAGGATTTTGACCTTGCACCACAAATCGATTAAATATGAGCGCTAAACGAATTTAAACCATTGCTCAGTTTTTGTCATTCATGTGAAGATTACAGAGACAGATTAATGTGTTAAATAGGTACTTATGTTTAGCGCTAATAATTTAATAATATTTTGCGGCTCGAGTATGTCGAAAGTCATAAATTGGCGGCATGGTTGGTGCATTGGCTGAGCAATTGACTGCGGCGCTGCGTGTATTTTTGTAAGGCGTACATAGGTATATTGTTCTGGGTCTGGCTGTTTGTGTATCAATGTGAGTTTAAATGTTTGTCAACGCACATACGTACATAATTATAAGAGAACTTCCTTGTGTGGGGCGAGGTTTATTTAAATATTGCAACAGTTTATAAGCATGTTAATTAGTAGAACATGTTATAATACATCCCTGCTTAACCTTTCGGGAAAAACAAAGGCATGATGGTATACTTTAATTAAACCTATACCCCTTTCTGCCACCACGCCGAATCGAATAAATATACTCGAAACTTTTCATCAGTTTTGCGCCTCAGCGTGGCCAGTCACCAGCTATTCTATAGGTGTTGCTAGTGCCTATAGCTTGCAATAATCGCTTTTCACCAGGCACATGCGCCGACCGACATCACAAGAATAAAGCTCAGTTTTTTTCAACCAATTTTCAATCCCGCTCGCATTTTGAAATGGAAAAATTGTATTTGATGAAATATTCAAACATGGAATAGGTACCAGATGAATCTCTTGAGAGGTTTGTGACCGCGAGTTGTCAAAGCCTTTGATGCAACCTCTGTTAGTTTTCAATCACGGTGGCAGACGTTTTTTGACAATCGCCCTTTGATAAATGTGGTCTTTTTATTAAAAGCTTTTATTTAACTTGCAATGTATGTATGTAATTTGTTCGGGTGGAATCTTTGAACTCAATTTTGAAATAGATATCTTCAACCGATTGAGTTGAAATTTTGCATACACCTTTGGTTCTGGTGACAATTCACTTTTATGACAGACAGTACTTCATCCTGCAGCCAGGATAGTCTCGTCACTAGAGACCTCCTCAACGGTTAATAGCGCGGACACGAAACTTTGTATACGTGTTCAAGTTTGATAGAAAAAGTTGGTTTCTATCGTGACCTCATTCTGCAGACAGGATCGTCTTCTCATGAGGGAACTCCTCAGCAGTTGATAGCGCGGACGCGATTTTTGTATACGTATTCAATTTTGATAGATATAAAGATGATTTCTATCATGACCTCAACCTACAGCCAGGATTGTCTTCTCACGAGAGAACTCCTCATCAGTTAATAGTGCGGACACGAAAACTTGTAAACGTGTTCAAGTTTGAGTCATTCTGCAGACAGGATCGTCTTTTCATGAGGGAACTCTTCAACGGTTAATAGCATGGATTCGAAAATTTGTAGGTGCGTTCATATGCGTTGAATGAGATAAACAGACTAAGAAACCAAGCCAGCGATAACTAAAAAGTAAAAAATAAATAAAAAGCAAAAAAACTTAAAAAAAGCTTTTATTTAAACGCTCTAAAAAGAAGAAAATAAAATTTTCCTTTTAAATTTTAACTACATATGAACTTACAACCTCACTATACACAACTTATATGATCATAAAAGCTTGGCTGCTACTGAGAAAATCCTGATGAAAAAACCCAATAACACTTTACCCGATCCGGGAATCGAGCCCAGGACCTCATGCTCAGCAATCGCACTTGCGACCACTTGACGAACGAGGCAGTCCTAGAACTTAGATTGTTTTTTTAAATGAAACACTTGAGTTGTGACTGTAACATACGTTTTACAGGAAATATTTGTTTTAATTTCAAGTTGCAGTTTTTTTTTTGCATGGAAGATGATACCTCCTTCTCATCATCTGCCTAGCCTTTTCTCAACTATTTTGGGGTCGGCTACCTCCTCGCCCCCTACCTCCCGATCCCCCCCTAGATGACACTTTCTCCCTCCTCCTCCTCTTGTCCCTCTCTTAGATGATACCTCCTTCTACTATTCAAAATTCTTAATTAACTAAATAAGTAATTTTATTTTTCGAGTACTGACGAAATTCCTTTCTAGCTAAGAAGTGAGTTAATTGATTTACAATTGGCTTACAAAAGTCAAAATTAAATTAATTTTGTTGACAAATATTTAATCAGTAAAAGCAAACTTTAATGCTCTTTTGTTAAGCCACGCAAAATACTTTAAGAAATTGAATTGATTAGAAACTGGTTTCACAAATCCAGGGTCTTAGCTACTACTATGATGCTATGCTTGATGGGTAAAATCAATAACCCTTTGTCCGAGGTGGGGAGGCAGTAGTACTTACGGCCACTATATCAGCCAACCAGACCGAAGAGGCGTAAAATATTCCGTTCAAAAGTAGATTTCTGAGTAGAAACCTCTTTTCACACGTTTCGGCTAAGCGGTAGTTGGCTCCAAGGACCTAGATAAACCGGTCTTTTTTAGGGTTCCGTACCCAAAGGGTAAAACGGGACCCTATTACTAAGACTTCGCTGTCTGTCTGTCTGTCTGTCTGTCTGTCTGTCTCCAGGCTGTATCTCATAAACCGTGATAGCTAGAAAGCTGAAATTTTCACAAATGATGTATTACTATTGCCGCTATAACAACAAATAGGTTCTAAAAATTAAAAAAAAAAAAAATTAAGGAGGGCTCCCATACAACAGATATGATTTTTTTGCCGTTTTTATAAATAATGGTACGGAACCCTTCGTGCGCGAGTCCGACTCGCACTTGGCCGGTTTTTTTATAGTTAGTAATTTTCATTGATTTTTTCTATTCTAATTTGTAAGACAGTAACGACAAAACATAGCAAGAACCTTAACTATTTATAAGATCCCTAATGTTTATACCTATGTTTAACAAATAAATGATTCTGATTCTGATTCCGGTGGCGAAGAGTTGGCGTCAAGTACCTACCTAAGGCGGTGGCAAAGTGTATGAAAGCTTTCACGATACCTACCGGCACAATGCACCTGTAAGGTACCGGCCACAATGACGATTTACTACCCATTCACGGCATCACGTGATCCCTTGCTCCAAGAAACACGCGCGTGTATCGTTTGTTTACATCGCGTGAGCCCACAGCGTTCATTGGCCATGTTCGGAGAAAATTCTTTTATTTTTTGTTGTAAGCTTTTATTTGACTTGCCTTGTTGGTGAGTATGTACCTGTTGGTCTAAACCAAAGTTAAAGATAGTCAAAGACGGAAAAAAGAAAAAAAAAACAATTTTATGCCGTGCCAAAATCTTTTATGACGATTATTGGGGTTAAACCTAACTGACTACCTACCTGGGGCCCAATTCTGCTATTACAATAGTGTCAGAATGGTCTGTCATTGATTTCATAATTGTTGATTTTGACTTGTCAAAACTTGTCAAAATCAACAATTATGAAATCCATGACAGACCATTAGAATTACCATTAGAATGGTCTGTCATTGATATCATAATCGTTGATTTTGACTTGTCAAAACTTGTCAAAATCAACAATTATGAAATCAATGACAGACCATTCTGACACTATTGTTGTCTATTGTAAAAGCAGAATTGGGCCCCTGACTTGCGGTAACTATGGAATAGATTGTTTGATATGATTTTCAACCGGCATAAAATACTTCCACAGATTAACGATACCTTTCGTACTTATAATAAAACAGCTAAAAATACATCACTCAATATAAATGTACATTCTCATCAACAATTGTATTGAGTGAAGTATTTTTGGCTTCAATGATGAATGGGAGTTTATCGTTACAAAGGTTACGAATAAAAATACCTGAGTATTAATGTAGTTTTGAGAGTAAGTATTACAATAGATTTCCTATTTGATTGTAGTGAAGTATTCATCATTTATTTCGGTAGAGAATTCCTAATTTAGTATTTTCATGTCATTTGTCTTTAGTCACGTTTTGAGTGAACATACTCGTAAAACAGATGAACGAAGTGGGATGTTTTGAATTGAGAACTGGAAATTGTGTACTTGATAAACCCTAGATATTCTTTTGTTTTAGAATTCACAATTGCGTACGCACCAAATCATTAAGGTAGTCGTACACGCTAGCATGCAAGCCAATCTTAGGATAGGGATAAGGTAATAAGAGATAAGGATCATTTATACATTCATGCGTGCCTGCACAGTTTGACTGTACAGGCAAAACTGCGCATGCATAACCTATCGTCTATGGCGGGCTTGAGAATTATTTTTGATTTTTTCGGCCTAGATTGAAGGAATTACCTTAGGTAATCATGCTGAAGCTTGACAAATTCTCAACTACTATTTACAAATCAGAAACTAGGGCATAAACTTGTTCTAAATATAGAACGTTTATATAATCGTTGGTTGTGGTTATGTCTGAAGCACTACATACCTGTTATGTACATCGAATATAATACGTCTACTAAGCATATAAATTATGGCAATGAACGCTCAGTGTGCTAAGCTGTTAATGGCAGATCCATTATCAACAGATAGCTTATGAGTATCAAATACAACATACGGAATTTGGGTGAGTTGATATACCTTTCCAAATGTGATAAAAATCTGAAACTCATTGGCACAGGGCTCGTCACAGTGATATTTTAGAAATAATTACCATATTCAGGCTTAAAATTGGCAGCCAAATAATATAATAGATAGGTAAAGCTTATTACGTTGAGTCTATAAACTCAACGTAAAACATTTTTATTGAATAAAAAAGAAAATATACAAATACAAAAATTATTTATTTTTTAACCAAAAAGTTTTACGTTAGTAGTTGGTGATTGGTGCTTCCTTTTAAGCAAGTAATGCCTGTGTTAGGAGACTCCGCTCTTCCACAGCAATATACAATTTATTCAGTACCTTACCCTATTAAGAAATAGAAAAATGTCATAAAATATAAATACTCGTATAACATAAAAATTTTAACATACATACATATAAAACATATATAATTAATGCTATTAACCGTTGGGACCCAGGATAGGTCATGAGTTGAATTTATGTTTTTCGTTCTTAAACTTCGACAATGATAAAAGAATATGCTGTCACGTGAGCGAAGCCGCGGGCACAGCTAGTATATAATAATAGGCATAATTTTAAAAGGCATTAAATGATAAATTATGTTTATTTTGCAAATAGGTTTTTACAAACACTTTTACACGTTGTCTTTTTTTTTAAATTGACTACTCTGACAAGAAACAGCCGAAACAAACTCTGAGGTCAACTCTCATGAGGACGTACTCGGCGCTTCTCCTCCACGTTTATTATGAGCACAGCCAAAGTGTGGAACTCTCTGCCGGCATCTGTGTTCCCTCCCACATATAACCCGTCTGCCTTCAAAGCAAGAGTGTACAGGCATCTTCTGGGCACGCTCGTTTCATCATAGACCTCATCCATCGCTTTCCACCAGGCGTGATCGAGGTCAAGAGCAGGTCCATTTTGTAATAATAAAAAAAAGTAAAATTTTCAGTATTCATTCATCGTTAAAAACTGCATTTCATTTCTGTAACAATGAACTGACAAGAAGATTTCGAGAAATTCAAGGAATTCCAAGTGTGCTATAGTGTATTGTTCGGACAAGCATGTTCAGAAGTGCCAATTACTCCATTTTCTCATTTTTCTGAATGTGAACAACACTTTAGAAATAAAATCGACTGTATAACATGTTTTGCAAGAAAGCTTTTATGAATTAATAAGCTAAGTAGATATAATAATATACTGTTCCGTGAAAGGGATGGTTCTATTTACAGCATATATATATATATATATATATATATTTAATGTTGCCCCCGATAATGCAATTTAAGTGTCATATTGGGTTTCATTAACATTACATTAGTTCTTTGGAGTTTTATCAAATTATACCAACGAGCTTACTTCTTACCAGTTACTATTACCTATTAATGTGACAGTTTGTGAGGATAGATGGATGGATGTTTGTTACCCTTTCACGCGAAAACTACTGACCGGATTTGGAGTTTTGGCACAGTTATTTCTATCCTAGATTAACACATAGGATACTTATATCCCGGTAGTATGATCCAGTGGGACATTAATCGAACTCCACGCGGGCGAAGCCGCCGGCATAAGCTAGTTATGTTTTAAACCTTAACTTACTCGTAAATAGCTACCACATCCTTGTTGGTCTAGTGGACGCAAGCGCTACAGCTGAGTATGAGGGGTTCGGTTACCAGGTAGGAACTAAGTATTTGTGTTTTTCATCAGGAGTTTCAAATTCAAATAATTTATTGTGGATCATAGGGTCATAAGATGTTGTGTTAATTAAATACAGAGAAGTCTGCTATGTCCCGCCATTGAGGCACACAAAATTGAGAGTTTGTTGGTACTAACCACGGAATGTGGATTTGTACCCGGCCGCCCACTATTACATGGGACTTAAAGATAACTGACAAATTGTAGGGTGTACTATTTGTATGTAGGTACACCTCTGCTTAACCTTTCGGGGAAATACTGGCTAGTTATGTGTTAAACTGTCATCTTTCAACTTAATCGTTGAAGCATTAGGTTCAAGGTTGATTGGGAAAATTTGACAGTTTCGGATAGCTTGATGTGTTGGTATTACATTGTTTGCATACTACAAATAGATCTAAAATAATAATACAATGTAATTTGTTACACCCACATAATGACATCGGATTATAATCTATATTGTTTGAAACAAATAAAAAATTGTGTACTGGTCGTTAGGCTACCTTCGGTTTTTACATTTATTTTTAGACAGGTCATTTATTAGGTATTTGTAAAGTGTAGGTAAGCCTACTGTCAGAGTTTGTGCACGGGTAATCCATGGCTTAATTACACCAAAAGATCGCTAGATGTGTTCTGCGCGGCCAGTTTAATGCCTTCAGGATGTTGTTGAGACTGCCGCGCTACTGCGGTGCGTTGGGGATGTTTGCGCAAGCTCGTACCAACAGGTTCCAAGCCGTTGTTCGCAAAAAAGTGCTTCGCTACTCAGGAGAGTGAAAGTTAGTCGCAACAGCATCCTGAGAATCGTAGCGGAGAGCTGTAGCTTTCCAATTGTATTTTTTCATGTGCAGAGGGTAATAGGCACTAACACTAGATAATAAGCTATTTAATTTTAGGTTACTATGGATCTTTTTGTGTCCAAAAATAAAATAAATTCAATTCAATTCAAAAACGTTTTTACATTGAAATATCTAGTAATTTATTTTATTACAACAATATATATGGCAAGCATTTCTAAACAATAAATTTAAATTACAAATATATGGAACATGAACAGACCAAGACAACCCACACAAACTCCTACGCCTTTGAAAAACCTTTGACCGCTCCATAGTTCAACATAAAACATCGTCTGGTAACATAATTATAAAACCTCATGGAAACAATGACTCAGTACATTTATAATTAAAACCTTACATAAAATAGGTATGATATATTCGAGACTACAAATGAATTTACCTATTGTTTGTTTGAGGCTGTCGTCGCGCACCCTTATTTTTAAATTAAACTACTGCTATCTTACTTCCACTACTTATTTAACTAATATGTAGCAATAGCGAAATATATGTATTCAGACCTCTTGCCAAGATTTCGGATTTCTGACTAACTGTGACCTGTAACGATAGATGCATATATTCCTATAACAGTCGGCCATACTGTTTCAAGGATAACTTGTTGAGAATGGTCACCAATCTCCGAATCGACCGCAGCAAGTGCAACTTTGTAATTTGAAACAATGACTTTATATTTCAAAACAGCTCAAATGGGCGGCACTTAGGCGATTCTCACACGACACCGCTCGTCCGCGCTGTTGGACGATGAAGCGGACCTCACGTGGAATTGACTTGTATGAAAATAGTTGATGCCCAACCGCGCGGACGAACGGCGCTCACCGCCAATACATCGGCTTCGAGGCCTCCTGTGAAAACCACCTTATCAACCGTCGTCGTAAGGTAGGTACATGATTTGAATAAATCCTTTGTAGAAAAACCGGCAAGAAACTCCATGGTTAGCAACGAGATACAGCTCAGTTTCCGTCAGTGATCGAGTAACATTAAACATTTTTGCTAAAAATCACATGTCGGTACGCAAGGAGATGGATGGGTATTCTCCCTCGATTTCGTCTTGAGATGTTACTGGAGAAAATATCGGATTAATGTACCATGGAATGAGAACAAAGGAAATTGTTCGAGGTTATATTATACTTAGAGGTATAGATTTACTGCTTGGCCACGAGGTACGCGCACTAGAGACATGTGTTTTGTGACAGCCAGTGCAGAGAAAGTAGATAAAAGAAATTGCTTAGAGCCACGCACGAGTCACCGCGACTTGTGGTATTTACGCGAAGGAACGAAATTTTATACGCGCGGGAACGAAATACGCGCGTGCCACTTCGCACAAGACGAGTCGCAAGTTGCACCGCGTGAGGTCGTAGACGGAGCGTTACGCTGACTGAGTTGCGCGTGTGTCTTTAATTTTTGTTGTTCGTTTTTAGCAACACAGTAGGCACATTTGTTTTTTTTAGTAAAAAGAAGGATGTATTATAAAAATACATATTATCTTCACATGGCATATTCTTAGAAGTTGTTTCCTTTCGTCAGATTATTTTGTATACGACTACCTTTTTAAAGAGGCAATTATGTCCTCAAACCTACGCATTCCTCATGTTACATATAATATGTCAAGTTTGTATATATAGCTTTGATGACGACATGTTTAATTTAAATTGTGTTGCTAACTTTTATTTGTCAATGGCGGTAAAAGATTATATCCTGTTTAAAAGTGTTTCAGTGAGTTTCTTCAATATTTTTTAACAAAATGATCGTACTATTTGTTTCACAGATATATAGTGGAAATAGATTAGTTTTTGTGAAAGTAAGCAATTTATTTGTTTCAACGAAAATCTAACTCTATACATGAACAAACAGAAGTACATTCCTTCTCTTTAGTCCTTCGAGCCGGATGCAAGGTCGCGATATCTTAGTAACCAAAAGGTCACCCACTAAGTCCCACTTAAAACTGATTACGTACTGGGAAAATAAGGAGATAATAATATTGCTATCCAATTATTTAGATATGTACTAACCACTTTAAGAAAGAAGAGAGTTTTCAGGGTTCTTTTTTAACTCAGTTCTGAAGTAAAATATTTATAAAAACTGGCAAAATATTACTTCTTATCGGAAAATAAAAATCCCCTCACGGAACCGTAAAAGGTGTTCGACAAGGCGTGAAAAGGTAACAGACAACCAGAGTTACTTTCTCATTTATAATCAAGTTTTTATCAGAAAAAAGATAATTTAGAGGTTTTTTTACCAATATTAACTTTTTAACGTAGGGTAACTTCGTCTTACGCCAAGACTTTGAATTGAAGTTCTTTGAAAAGGAAGTGTTGCTAGTAAGAAATAAGAAGAAAATAAAAACTAATGACAACATCGAGGCCATGGCGTGACTTTTATTCTCCCAAATAGCTCACAGCAGTTTAATTAATTAGGCGCAACAGCAGTATAATTTAGTGTTCGTGGGAAATCTGTTCCTCGCTTTATTGCAATTTGAAAAAAAACTGCTAAATGGTTTCAGCTTAATTTTTTTAAACATATTGCTTCATTTTGACGGCATGGTTGGCGCAGTGGCTGAGCGATTGACTGCTGCGTTGCGTGTCGCGGGTTCGATCCCCGCACGGAACAAATATTTGTATGGCCTACAGATAGTTGTTCCGGGTCTGGCTGTTTGTGTACGTGAATTTAAATTTTTGTAAATGCACCCACGATACAGGAGAAATTCCTAGTGTGGGCCAACGTTTTTTTATATAAAAAAAAATACTTGGTGAATGAACACAGACTTGTCGGATATAAATATTATCTAATCATAATTAATTGTGTGGCCTCTCGTACACGAGGCTGTGCGTTCAAATCCGGACAAGTACTGATGTGACTTAAGAAAAAAATCGCGAGGAAAGCTTGACTGAAATCGTCAATCCAACTTGACCTAGCGTAGTAGTCAACTCCCATGCCTACTCTGTACAAGAAGAGGCCGTTCCGCGTCCCGGGACGGTAATAGGCTGCTATCATTACAAAAAAACAGTTAAATGTAGCCGCACTTCTCTATCTCCTCTGCTTATCACTTAGGCGATACAGATGTGATTTTGCGTAACCCAAACCATCACGTATGTTTTCGTAATTCGATCTACATGATAGCTATCTGACCTTGTTAACCCGTGGATACAGGACTCAAACTAGGTTACTTATCCCTCGAGAAAACCCGGAAAATGGAACATTTATTTAGAAAATCTGTGCCAATCTGTATCTACTTATTATTCTGAGCCAAACCTCAGAATCTACTGAAAGGATTGGTTTCCTAATGCAACGTTTCATAGGTTAGGTTATCAGGTTTACGACAAACATAAATACACATAACATTTTATGTGTTTTGGCAGAATTTCTGTATTACATGACAACAATAGAATATTTGCAAAACCGAACAAAGACGTTCGAGTTCATACTAATAGTATTTGCGTAAACTTTATTTAATAGCCCTTTTTATAACAATCAGCTTAGCGATTACGAAAGGAAAAGTAAATTGTTACTTTACGTATTTTGTTCGTAACCTGTCGTACCTGCCTCTGTATAAACTGCCGAAAGTCAACAATAATAATAATAATAATTCATTTATTTATTCAAGTAACAACAATGAATACGGTAGAAGGGTTTGGGCGTATGCTCTTCGAAGCATTCTGAATACATTGCCTAAGGAGATAGCCAAAAAATTGAAAACCAAAAAACCTCGACCAATAAGAAACATCTTAAAAACCTATTTTTACTGTTGAAAACTCGGAGGGCCGTACGTGTGGGTCCACTACCAGACAAAGACCTGTGAGTGAGTAACCTAAATCCTAATCGATAGCGCACATAATATTACCTTATTATTATTTTTTATTGTTATAGTTTTGATAAATGCATTTGGAAATAAATAGATTTAAATTTAATTTTTTTTACGTGGTCAAACTAACATTACATCTACTGTAATTCCTTTAACAGTGTACCGCATTTTTTAAAACAAAACTATCAGTGAAACTTTTAGGAATAGTCTAACAGTTGATGTTATCTGTATAAGTTGTAAATAAACTTTTGCTCAAAGTACAACCACCTTCTAAAGTTCAGCAGAACCTCCGAGGCATGCAGAGATCGTAAGCCGTATCATGACTTAGCGTAGCGACACACATACCATTAGACAAAAATTCAGCATTATTAAAATTTTAAAACATTGCGAGCGCACACTGTAGATTTCATCGCTGAATTTTGGCCATACTAACCAACAATTTCGACGTTAAGCATTTACCTTTAACGCTTTAAGTAATAATGCTGTCGGTGAATCGCATGCTATTCGATGTAGGTAGGTATTGTAATACATCTTATTTTACACCTCCGGAGTAAACCCCGAATGAACATAAGAAACGTCCAAAATGTCAAGATTTATTAACTTCGGGCTGTCAAAAGTAAGACGAATGGGCAGATGTCTAAAGGTAAAAGTTGGAAGAAAAGGGTGAAAAGCCTTTACACAAACATGACGAAATAATCTAAAGTTTCTTTTGTTATGTTTTATTTTCCTTTAAAGTGGAAAACCAGTATCTTATCTTTGGTCAATTTTGGCAGGAAACGTCAGTGCCTTTTGAGAGTTCTTTTATTCACTGAAACTGTTTTATCTTTGCTCAGTTTTTTAGTTTGTTTTTCATGTAATGTTACTCTTTTGTTTTCATTTATCAGTAAAAATAAATTAAGATGAATTATGAACATCATTTTGAAACTGTATCTATAGTAACTATCAAGGAAACCGCGCCCCTTATTCGAAATGATAAAATTTTAAAATAGAAGTTTAAAACTCCTGATCCATTCGAGCATTAAAATTACAGACCAAAAACATTATCCCGAAAACCTGGAACTACTTTCTCTTATTTGCTTCGCGTCGACGAATGATAGATACTGATGTACGACTCGTGTCGTCTAATGTCATTGGCACATCAACGCAGTATCGTTAAAGAGTGCGACTATGAATATAGTTATGTGTGTCGGGCGTTATTAATGTACTTTCACTCGCAATGGATGAATTGTACTGTGTTCAAATCAACCCGTTTACTAAAACATGTATGTGTTTTATGCCATTATCATCTGCCTAGCATTTTCTCAACTATGCTGGGGTCGGCTTCCAGTCTAACCGGATGCAACTAAATAGTCAGTATTTTACATGGAGCGACTAACCTCCACAATCCAGTTCATCCTCAGCCTATAGCAGTCCACTGCTGGACATAGGCCTCCTCAATCGCACGCCATTCAACTCGATTCTCAGCAACTCTCATCCAGTTGCCACCAGCCGCCCTGCGAAGATCGTCACTCCACCGAGCCTGAGGGCGTCCCACCTTACGTTTGCTGATTCGCGGTCTTCACTCAAGAACACGTCTACCCCAACGGTCATCGGTCCTGCGGCTAATATGACCAGCCCATTGCCACTTCAGCTTACTTATTCAGTGGGCTATGTCGACAACTCTGGTTTTCTGTCGGATCACCTCGTTCCGGATGCGATCCCTCAGAGAGACTCCAAGCATAGCCCGTTTCATACTCGTAGCTCGCTGAGCGACTTTAAATTTATGGACCAGCCGTACCGTCAGTGTCCACGTTTCGGCTCCGTATGTCATAACAGGCAGGACGCACTGATTGAAGACCTTAGTTTTTAGGCTCTGTGGAATACGCGACGAGAAGACCCGGCGAAGCTTCCCAAACGCTGCCCAGCCCAGTTGGATTCTTCTATTAGCCTCCCTCTCAAAGTTGTTCTTACCAAACTGCAGAGTTTGCCCGAGGTAAACATATTCTCGAACAACCTCGAGAGGACCGCCATTTACAACAATAGGTCCTGGGGAGACATGTTCGTTGAACATAACCTGGGTCTTGTCCAAGTTCACCCTGAGACCAATGCGTACAGAAGAATCAACTAGGCCATCCAGCATCTGCTGCAAGTCGTGCAGCGATTCAGCCAGTATGACGATGTCATCTGCAAATCTCAAGTGTGAGGTGTACTCGCCGTTGATGTTAATGCCACAATCCAGTTACTACTAGGTAATACGATACGCCTCGGTAAGACTGGTAGTCAGACTTTCGAACCACTGTACCTGTAAATACAGTCAAAGATCTGCAAATAACAGCCAGGACCAACCGCTTAATGTGCTTATTGTGCTTTGCGAGGCACGGAGGAAACTCGGAACACGGAAAGTAATAGGTTGTCACCCATCCACGGACCAACCTAGGCAAGCGCGGCTTAACCTGGAGATCCACCCAAGCAGCTGTTATTATTTAGCCACAAGCTCCTTGTATGTATTTTATACAAGGTGTAAGCGGACTCTTCACGAAAACACACACAAAACACAAATAAAATAATTTGATTTGATTTGAAGCCGTCAACCAAGCATTCTGTACATCAAACTAAGTAACTTTACGCAAAAATTATTGCTGGAAACGACTTTGCTAAACTGCTGCGACTACTTGGATAAATCAGTTGTAAATTACCTTCCTTCTGATCATAGCGGTCAAACCGTTGTTTTCGAGTCCTACACACCATTACAAAAAATTCAGATAAAGTCTAGACAAATGACACCCAGTAATTTAAATAAATTTAATAATAACTTAATTAGTAATTTAGGTATTCCGGACCATATTATTGAAAATGTAAATCACTTTTATGAGGAATTCTTTTCGGTAGTTTACACCGAGTTTAATAATACATTAAAAATGAAAACTAAATCTATTTGCCCAAAGTTTAGGTTCAGTGACTGGGCAACTAAGGGTATTAGGAAAAGTAGGGAGCGATTGTTTGAACTGTACGGCCTTAAGCCTTACATCAACTCAGAAACTTTTAATAAATATGTTGCAACTTACTCTAAAATTTTTAAAAACACTTGTAAGGTAGCTAAAGCCTTATTCATTAGCAACAAGATTAAATCCGCTGATAATAAATTAAAGACGGTTTGGAAAATTATCAATAGTGAAACTAATAGACATAAAAAATATAATAATGATATCACACTAGATACTTCACGTGGTCTTATAAGCTCTAAAAACGAAGTTGCTCAAGAATTTGTAGATTTCTTCACTAGTATCCCACTTAAAACTACTGAAACCTTAAATTCCTCACCCTTGGTTTCTATTGATTTGTTAAGAGCGAACGTTTCAGCCTGTCCGGTTGAGTTTCAATTTAAGCATATAAACCCCATCACAGTCATTAAAGCTTTTAAGGAAATCAAAATCAAATTAACTGAAGATCTATGGGGAATGTCCATTAAAGTTTGTCAAGCTATTATTGAGACTATAGCACCGTTCTTAGCCTTAATATTTAATTTATGTGTGGACCAAGGAGTCTTCCCGGACCTTATGAAATACAGCAAGGTAATACCACTTTTCAAATTCGGGGACAGTAAAGACACCAATAACTATAGACCCGTATCCGTGTTGCCGGTTTTCAGCAAGGTGTTTGAAAAGGTAATGCTTAATAAAAAAAAAAAAAAAAAAATTCATTTAATTCAGACAACAGTGATCCATATTTTGTTAGTATTACACACAGCTTATATTCTAGTGTTAGTAACATTGATAAAAATATATTATTAAAAACAAAGGATGACTCGGCAGAAAAACACATTCCCTACCTTATCAACCTCCGCACAAAATGCTTGATATTTGGAGTATAGCTCTCCGCCACAGCTCTCAGGATATAGTTGCGACTACTCCGCACCCTGCACAGCAGCGAAGCCGTTTTTTTCCGTAATATGGCATGAAAGCCATCTGTGTGGGCCTCAGCAAACATTCCAGAAGCGCTACAAAAACGAGGCAGTCGCAACAACATCCTGAAAGCATTATTATATTGAATGCGCAGGACATCCAGCGATCTCTTAGTGTAGCTGACCCATAGATTGCTCGTGTAAAAGCTCTGACAATAGGCCTTAAAAAGAGTAATTTTTACTAGGTCAGAACACCGAGCAAATCTACGGGCCAACATGTTACCTCTGACCGCCAGTGCCCTACGCTCCCTCTCAATATCTAAATCATCCTTAAGATCGTCGGTGATGAAATGTCCAAGGTACTTGAAATTGGAGACTCTGTTTAAATGGAGCCCATTCAGCTTTATAATTTCTGGTACAGAGTCTGGACATCTACCAGCGGCCCTAAAGAGCATATATTCACTCTTGGTGACATTATAAATAAGTCCATGTGAGGCAGCATAAGTCTCACAAACTTTGAGCAATTCCCTGATTGCCCCAGCAGTCGGGCCCAGCAGCACCATATCGTCTGCGTAACTGATGTTATTGACGCTTACTCCGTTTATTCGACAACCAACTGTCATGCTGCTGAGCTCAGTGATGAGGCCATCAACATACAGGTTAAAGAGCCTAGGGGATGTTAACCCGCCCTGTCTCACACCGCATTCCAATCCGTATGCTGGCGAGAGAGTGTTAGACCACTTAACCTGGTTCTTTTGATTGGCATACCAGAACTGGAAAATATTCAGTATTTCAGCAGGGGTACCCCTGTTCCTCAACTTGTCCCAAAGCACATCATAGGAGACGAGATCGAAGGCCTTTGAGAGGTCAAGGAAACAGGCGTACACCGGCGTCTTACGATCGGTATAATATTGAACAGTATGCTTGAGACTCAAGATAGCAGTTTCAGTTGATAGTCCAGGCTGGAACCCAAACTGTGCTTCATGGAGATTTAAAACAGTTTTCAAACATGAGTCAAGCATACTGTCCAACACCTTAGCCATGATCGTAGCCAAGGAAATCGGACGATAATTTCCCTTATTAGATATGTCCCCTACCCTGTTCTTAACGATGGGAACCACAAGTGTTTTCATGAAATTTTCCGGCAAATACGAATGGCGCAGACACATCGTATAAAACAATGACAAGACCCTCGGCATGTGGACTCCTGCATATTTCAAGTGCTCAATGCTGAGCCCATCATGACCTGGAGACTTGCCTCTGCTCATTCCCTGTATGACTCTTTTAACTTGCTTGGCAGAGAAGGGCAAAAATGTCTCCTTTGCCTGACAACAATATTCGGCATCCTCAGAAGGAACTGAGGGACCAAGGGGAGACCGCACCTGGAAATGTTTCATAAACAGGTTTGCAATATCCCCGTGATCACTCTTTCCCTCCACATTCACCGCGAGGCCAGGCTTAACGTCCAACTTACCTGTGGATTTCCAGAATTTGCCAAAGTTCTTAGTAGCTCGTTGTTCTGCTATTATGTCCATTTTTATATGTTCTTGGTTATTCTGGCACCATTTCAAGCGACTTTTGAAAACTTTACGAGCTTCTCGCATTTGTTCATATTCATAACCATAAGTTGGTCGTCTATGATCTATCCAGGTTTGAAATTTAAGCCTTGCCTCGCTGTGAGCATCACGAACATGCTTATTCCAGCCACACAGAGACCGACGTTTTCTGTGAGGCCCAAAGTCACTTGTCTCTTTAGTTTGCTCAGCTGCCCCACTAAGAATGTTCACAATTCGATCGTACAACTTATCTAAAATTACTCTATGTTCAGTCAAGCCGCATGACCCATGACTGCACTCCGTAAATTCTTGGGGGAAATCGATATCTCGCAACTTACTATTACATAAAAACCGGTATCTGTCAATTTCAGAACCGTTTCTTTCTCCCCATATAATCGCACTACGGGGCACTGTCTGAGTCACCAGTTTTGACCTTACTATACTCAAATCACATACAATATAGATGGGTAAATGATCAGAGTTATACACATCCTCCTTAATACCTACATCTACAACAGTATGCCAAGCTGATAAAGATACCACACAGTGATCGAGCCATCTCCTACACCCATGGGCATCACTAATAAATGTGTAGTGATTTTGCTCAGCACCTAGGATTTCAAAATCGGCACAAACCCATGACTGGTCTGTACAGAAGTTCGCCAATTCGTTATAAAAGTTTTGTTTGGGGTGCGCGTTAAAATCTCCCAACATAAAAACATTTTCAACATCATAACTTTCTACAATAGCATTTATCTCACTCAATATATCAGTAAACATAGTCAAATTCTCTGGCAAGTCCGTAGGCATGTAGACAGAAAAAACCAGAATGGAACGCTCGCCTATGGCTGCCTTTGTGGCTACAATCCGTTCACTAACACAGTCCAAAACAGAGACCGACTCAAACATATCTTTCCTCCAGAGAATAGCCACTCCCCCATACGGCCTTCCTCTTAACGGCCCGACGGTTGTATCAACCGCTGACTTCCCTGTAAATTCAAAGTCTTGACTTATGGTTCCTAACATCAATATATCATGGGGAAGAAGCCATGTCTCTTGGAGGGCTACAAGATCTGACCAAGCACAAATTGCTCGAATGTTATCAATGGAGCGTTTAATCAAATGCTCACACACTTTAACACCAATAAAATCTTACATGAGAAATAATATGGTTTCACCAAAGGACGTTGCACGACTGACGCCGGTGTCACCTTATTAAAACACATATTTACGGCGTGGGAAGAGGCACAAGATGCCATAGGAATCTTCTGTGACCTCTCGAAAGCATTTGATTGCGTAAACCACGAAACCCTGCTCTTGAAACTTGAACATTACGGTTTAGGGAAACTTGCGCTCAGTTTAGTGAAATCGTATTTAAACGATAGACATCAGCAAGTACAAATAAATGGTGTCAATTCAATGGGTTTAAAAGTAAGTATGGGTGTACCGCAAGGTTCGATATTAGGTCCTTTCCTCTTTTTAGTCTATATAAATGATCTACCCCATTTATTTAAAAACCAACCACAAATGGTGTTGTTTGCTGACGATACCTCTTTAATATTTAAGACAAACAGACGTGCCACAAATCTTGACGACGTAAATAACGCCCTATTGCTGGTCCATAATTGGTTCACCGCGAATAATTTAGTATTAAATGGGAAAAAAACGAAGTGTATAAGATTTGCTCTACCGAATGTCAAAAGTAGTAATAGTGACATAGTATTGAATCAAGAGAAACTAGAATTCGTCGATAAAACTGTTTTCTTGGGGATCACGCTCGATTCAAGGCTTCAATGGGGTCCGCATATAACTTCTCTTGCAGGACGGCTGAGTTCAGCAGCATATGCTGTTAGAAAAATCCGTCAATTTACTGATGTAGATACCGCGAGGCTAGTCTATTTTAGTTATTTTCATAGTATTATGTCATACCGTATTTTACTATGGGGACGGGGTGCAGACATTGAGTCTATATTTATTCTGCAGAAAAGAGCTATCAGAGCCTTATATGATCTACGTAGACGCGATTCTCTAAGAGAACTGTTTAAGGAAATTAACATCATGACAGTACCTTGTCAATACATCTATGAAAACATCATGTACGTTAGGAAAAAATTGCATTTATTTAGTAAAAGAGGTGACCGACACCACTATCATACTAGAAATAGGGACCAACTAACTCAACCAGGTTTCAGGCTAGCTAAAGTAGACTCATCTTTCATGGGGTACTGTTTAAAATGTTACAATAAAATACCTCCCCACATTCTACAACTGAATGAGACGAAATTTAAATCTTGTATAAAACGCACACTATGTAGGCAAGCATATTATAAGTTGGGGGATTACATTGATGATAAAAATGCTTGGCTCAATGCTGGTCCTGCTCCACAACCATAGGGGCAAACTAATTGATTACCATGTGAAGTTATTGTGGAAGCTGCAGAAGATTGTAAAAATATCTTTGCATTGTATAGATTCAATCTCTTATTATTATATAATCGCATAGCACATGTGTGAGTACTATGTACTGTAAAGCTACCATTTACATTTAGTTATCTTCATTGACTTGAATGTGCCCTGGTGGCTGAGAGAATGTCATGCTCACACAAATGTCTCGCTGATGGTGGCGGGTGTGTCGGGTCATTTAGTTCCCTTCAATGTGGTTGAGTTGAATGGCGCGGATCCATGCGTCATGTTCGTGAACGGGCGCTGTCAGTTGGGACTGGTCATCTCTTAGCTGTCACGGTTTATTTTAATTACTTTATTTTTAAATTGTTAGTTTAATCTTTTACTCTGGACGCTCTTAATGTGCACGTCTTTGTACATCGTTCTCACATATATGTATAATCTCAACATGAATGATGTAACCAAGATTTTGTAACAATATTTTGATTAAAAAGAGTGTCCATGGAGTTTCTTGCCCATTCTTCTCCATAGAGATCTACGATTTGGAATGTGTAACTACAGTACTTTCGCAAGTTATTATGCCTTGTGAATGTGACTGTAGCTTAGCTTTTTTGTTTTTGACTTTCAAAAGTGCCTGTAATGGTCTAATTGAAATAAATGCTTTGAGTTTGAGTTTGAGTTTTTTTGGGGTGAAAAATCACGTTTTACGTTAGAACTCAATGTAACGCACTCAAAACATTGTGCTGATGCATGGATTGAATAGTACGGGGGTCATTGAAGTGTGTGAAAATCTTCCATTAAAACCATGCATTAAAAAAAAAACTTGTGAAAAAGTTGGAACTTTGATTCCCAATAACTCCGTCCGAACAAAAAAATGCAATCACGAGGGGAACAACTGGCTTTCGGCTTCGTTATGGTTCTTTACTTTTTCGTTACGCATTTTACCAGTTATTCCAGGCTTTCAAGTTTAGGTTTCTGCGAATAGGACCTAGATTAACTTCATTATAAAGCAAAGTTTTGATCCAAACTAACAAAACAAGCTGAAACAAACAAAGTGTCTTATCTTAACCTTCTAGCCTAGCCATCTAGCATTTATTATAAATCTTGTTTGAACTTGGCCTACCCTAACCTTGAGGGCGATTGTCTTCTGAATCAGTAGGTCTAAACGACACAATGACTTTGGAAATTGCTTTGAAAATAATAAACTCGTACCTACTTAAATGTAAAGGAAATTCAATCTTGATTGCATTTTAGTTTATGTTGGAGACTTGAATATGGTAAGAGTAGCAAGAAAAATGACAAATAAAGGCAGTTTCTCACTTTGACGTGAAGAAAACTTTGTTTTGTCTATTTTTTGTGTCGCTTTGTAGAATTGTTGTTCGCAAACGGATAAGCGGATTTCATTTCGGTGTTTCAAGGAGAAACTTCTATACTGCGTGGTGTTAAAGATTACTTGTCTACTTCAGGTATTTAAAAGTTTTGCCCGCGGCTTCGCTGGCATTATCGTCGGAAATTATCCAACGAGAACGTTTTAAACTATGAAGTATGAGACTGCAGGATAATTTAGCTATCGATAAGTTATGGACATTTTTGGAATCCGATCAATAGTTTCGAAGATTACCCCCTACATCGAAACTACAAACTATAAGTATTACCTCTTCATAGTGTACATATTTTATAGCTCCAAATCAACATTGACGCCTGACTATCGCCGCGATCCTGTCACCCGAGGAGTTGGCGCTTTATAACGCGTGTGTCACTTGTTTTCCACTCATGTACAATCGCCAGCGCATCAAGTTATCACAATAACTGTCTTTTCTTGTTCGATTTTGAACTTAACCATCAAAATTTTATGGTTTAAAATCATTTGGAGAAATGGTGCTGCTGACTGCACCTTCGCGTCGCAGATCGCGTCAAGGTGGCTCCTTAGCAATTTCATTCATTTACGTATACAGGTACTTGGGATTGAACCAAAGCGTGCAGCAAGCCAACAACATAGCATTAATTACATAACTTGATGCGATAAAAGTTATATAGTTAATACTGTTGTTGGTCTTTCATAAACATATCAAGATCCAGTTCCGGAGCAATCAGGGTGTTAAGTATATTCATCGCCTGGGTTGGGGCGCAAATCGAATCGTTTGGGTACGCTCAGAGTGAGTGGCGAACAGACGCCGCGAGGTACAGGCCCGCGGCCGCCGCTGCCGGTCCGGAGCAAACAATAAGTAGCGAGCTAGATAGAGTAGTCGCGTCGTCGATTTTATTATTGAGTAGTAGATAGTACTGCATCAACGGCGCACACGTACGTCTCAGTTCTAACGTGTTGATGGCTACCATTCCCGCCATTTACCATAATTATCATATACCATTATTATTTTTCTCCACTCTCGCTATCGTCGCAAGACGCTTATTGCTTGAGCGTGTAGCGTTTGGCCATGCGATTATATTAGGGGTTAAAGTATGAAATTGCCGATTTATAAGGACGATTCCGTGAAAAGTGATATTTCCATACTAACATTTTTTTTATTTTTCTTGGAACTATCTGAACCGATTATGTATGATGCAATTGTAATAGTTAGAGTGAAATAGCTGCGTTGCACTGCGTATCTTAAATTATCAAAACATGGTCCATGACAATAAAATATACCTACTTGAAGTAGTAAAACCGCCAGCACATTAATACAGGTATTTTGACACACTACCCTATGAGGTAATATGCAATTACCAGTACAGTTTTTAAGCTCTAAAAGGTACGTCATTTAACAATTAATCCAATAAAAATGGAATTAGCAAAAAATATAACTATACGTCAAAGTTACAAACAGAACAAAATGTGAGAATAAAACGTAAATTTCATAGTTAAAGACCTATTATTATCTTAATACAATCCGTAAATCTACAGGATTTTGTTACAAAGACCAACTTAAACTTACTCTAGTTTCAATGCTGTTGGAACAGTCGACAAATAAAAGGTCGGGTTCGCCACCTTGTTCTCAAGTCCTTTGTCGAATAATCGAACAAGTTTTTCAATTTGGCTCGTATTTTATACCATCGGAATTTGGGCAGCCAGACGACAGGTTTAATGCTGTTTTTTTTTAAAGAAGAACTGTTATTAGAGTTCCTTAGTTATTGGCTGGATAATAAGGAATTCGCGTATAGGGCATTCATTCCTTTGTTTGTTTTAATCTTTGATTAGGAAGAGTACATGAAGACCTCAATTCATCAATCAAGCGATTTTTAGTGGTGAAGAAGTTATTCAGAGCATTCAATCGCAAGTCACCGTACTTGTGACGAATTTACACATATTTTTTATGCATGTGGCGAATACACTTTCAATGTATGGAGTTTACAAAATGTGACGAATTTACTTTGTGGCGAATGTACAATAACCCGTATCAACCAACGTAGTCACGCGAAACAAATGACACGCGCGTGTGACGCTAGTCCTCAGTCGTATCACCCGAGTTGGTGAACGAAGCCTTAGTATATTATTATACCCTTCTTTCAGTAGAATAGGCCGAGGGCGCTAGTTGTGTGCACCGTAAACATCGACTCTGTGTAATTCTTAAAATTAAAAATACAATACAGTGATTACAAACGCTATAAACCTATAAAATCGAGACAGTGAAGTAAAAAGACGTTGTGACTGTTATAAACTAAAACCAATGAAAAGTGAGTGATATAAAAAACGGACTATACTATGCGGAACTTTGGTAAAACTAACAACAAAACATTGAGTGCATAAAAGGAAAAATTGAGCAGTGACAATTACAGCAACTTTTAAATTTGAGTGCAAAGAAACTATGTATATACAAAATTGATGGAATATATTGTGAAAATTGAATGTGAAAAAACTTATAACCTAAAATTCAAAACATCACAAACTGCATGTCATTCACAACAGCACTCGCGATGTTTAACAGCGCCATCTAATGAGAAGTAGCAAAACTACGAAGAAACTAGTAACCGAAGATCCTTACATCAATAATCCATAACAACGAAAGCGGTACCGCTACTCGCCAAAAGAGGGCGCGATTATCAAACTTTCTGAAGATACAATAAAATATTATAAAGATTGAGCAGTGACAATTACAGCAACTTTTAAATTTGAGTGCAAAGAACTATGTATATACAAAATTGATGGAATATATTGTGAAAATTGAATGTGAAAAAACTTATAACCTAAAATTCAAAACATCACAAACTGCATGTCATTCACAACAGCACTCGCGATGTTTAACAGCGCCATCTAATGAGAAGTAGCAAAACTACGAAGAAACTAGTAACCGAAGATCCTTACATCAATAATCCATAACAACGAAAGCAGTACCGCTACTCGCCAAAAGAGGGCGCGATTATCAAACGTTCTGAAGATACAATAAAATATTATAAAGATTATAAAAAAATGGAAGAACTAACTGCAATGATAAAAAATCTACAAAAAAAATTTGATGAACAAAGAAGCGAGATAAGAGGCATGCAACAGAGTATAACACAATCAATAAATAATAACATAGATACAAAATTTGCACAATTAGAATCTAAATACAATACACTGGAAAAAGTAGTAGAAGAGCAGGGTCGACGTATACAGCAACTAGAAAGAGCTACAAGGAAGAAAAATTTGATATTTTTTGGTATAGAGGAGAATGAAAATAGCTACAAAGACCTAGAAAATACCATAATGAACATTATTTATCATACCATGAAAATCAACTGCAACAATGAAAATATAGAAGAAGTGAGAAGGTTGGGTAAAAAACAAGAAGGTGAAAAAATTAGGCCAGTCGTTGTGACCCTCAACACGATGGGAATGAAGATAAAACTCTTAAAAAACAAGAAGTTATTAGATGAAACACCCTACTATATCAAAGAAGATTTCCCATCAGAAATCCTTGAAGAAAGAAAGAAGTTAAATGTACAACTATTAGAAGAAAGAAGCAAGGGTCGAAAAGCATTTTTAAAATACAATAAACTTATAGTAATCCCAGAAACTAAGCAAATGCAACACAACGAATCTAGCCGAAATAACAATAAAAGACGCTTAGCAGAATCTCCTGAAACGGATAACAATAAATCTGGATCAGTTAATAATAATAATACTAGGAAACCGTCCAAGAAACAAAACTCCAATATCGACCAATACATGATAAAAACTCATAAGAAAATCACAGAATCCCCTGAAAATACACCTTCAACCATCAATATAAGTACCCATCCTCCACCCCATCAAAGCACGACAATAAATAAATTTTGAAACAAAGCGACCTCTCCACGCCCACCCCCACCACGGTTGGTCACCGCGGGGGCGCAAGACCAAAACCCTCCATTACAAAAACTCTATATATGTACATATAATGCAAGATCTCTTCTATCATACGAAAGATTAATTGACTTCAAACTGGCAATTTCAAAAATAAAATACGATATTATAGGTTTAGCCGAAATAAGAAGAACAGGCTACAATATTGAGGAAGATGATACACACATATTCTGCTATTATGGCGAAACGAAAGGTCAATACGGAGTCGGATTCCTTGTCAAAAAGAGATATAAATTGAACGTGGAAAGCTTCATCGCAGTATCAGAACGATTGTGCATTTTGAACCTAAGATTCGACAATACATCAATATCAATAATTCAAGCTCACGCACCAACCGTTGAATCTAGTGACCACGAGATAAATATATTTTACAACCACCTCGAAAAGGCTCGTCAGAAATGCTACAAACACCAGATTATAATGGGAGATTTTAATGCACGTATTGGAAAACGTGTTGCTGGCGAAGAAAGAATCTTAGGAAACTACTGCTACGGAAAAAGAGACAAAAGGGGTGAAACTTTCCTACAGTTCTGCTTGAGAAATAATTTGTTCATTACGAATAGCCTATTCAAAAAGAATACAAATAACATGTGGACATGGCTATCCCCTAAAAGTCAAAGAGTCAAATAGACTACATTAACAAATCATAAGAAAAACATCATGAATATTGAAATATTAAATAGATTATCATTTCCTAGCGACCATCGGATGATAAGAAGCACTATTCTATTATCAGAAGTAAAGAAAAGTAGAGCAAAGTACAGAAATCCAAAATCAAAATTAAATACACTAGAAGAAAAACAGCAGTATCTTAAAAAATTAAGTGAGTGTATTAATACAACAACACTAAAGAAAAATGAAGATATAGAACTATATTACAATAAAATAAAAAAATGTATAACTGATAGCCTCCAATGTTCTGAAAATAAAACTAAGAAAAAGCGTTTCATTATTTCGAATGACATAAAATGTCTGTTAAATCGAAGATACGAATTAACAAACAAAAAACAAATTACACCTGAAGAAAAGAAAGAACGCAGTTTCTTGTTTAAACATGTTCACAAACTGATTAGAAAAGAATACCAAGACCATAGAATCGAAGTAATAGAAAAACATCTAATGACATCAGGTAGCTTGAAAAAAGGATTCAAAGCTTTAAGTAGCGTCAAACAATGGATTCCGTGCTTGAATGAAAACTTGTCCAATGGCAAGACCTTTTCGAGATCAAAAATAATAGAAACTGCCACTTCATTTTATAAAAATCTTTATTCCTTACACGACACAAACCAGGATGATTACCAACCACTAGCGATAAACTCTACCGCTATAGACAGATTTTCTTCTACAGAAATCATGAAGAAAATCGAAAGATTGAAATCGGATAAAAGCCCAGGCCCGGATGAAATTACCAATGAAGCTTTAAAAGTAGGCAAATTTCTACTTGTATCTCATTTAACTGAACTGTTCAACCAGATTCTTGATACTAGAAAAATACCTAAAGAATGGGCAGAATCCGACATCATCCTGCTGTACAAAAAAGGAGATCCTGCAGATATAGGTAACTACCGACCTATAAGCCTACAACCAAATATTTATAAATTATTTGCCTCATGCCTTGAAGAACGTCTAGCAAAATTTACTGAAAAACATCAACCACTAGAACAAGCCGGTTTTAGAAAAGGTTTTTCAACAACAGACCACATCCACACGTTGGACCTGATAATAGAAAAGTATGAAGAGCGTCAAACACCCCTCTACCTGGCCTTTATTGATTATGCGAAGGCGTTTGACTCTATTTCTCACAATAGTATGTGGCAAGCATTACATGAGTGCGATGTTCCAACTGAAACCATAGAGCTTATAAAAGATATATATAATAAAAGCGTATCTCGCGTAAAAATGGAAACAAAGGGCCCGGTAATAAATATATGCAGAGGAGTCAGACAGGGTGACCCTCTATCACCTAGAATCTTCGTGACTGTTCTTGAAAGTATAATGAAAGACTTAAACTGGAAGAGTAAAGGAATATTGCTGAAAGGCAAGTACTTAAACAACCTGCGGTTCGCCGACGACATTATTCTTTTCTCAGAATCTGCAACTCAGCTAGAAACCATGGTTTGCGAACTTCAAGCTGTGAGTAATAAAATTGGTTTGCAATTAAATACTGCTAAAACAAAAGTCATGACAAATTCCACAAAGAGACCCATATATGTGAACAACAAACAGCTTGAATATGTAGAAGAATACGTTTATTTAGGTAAACAAATATCATTTAATAAGTCAAGACATATAAATGAAGTAAAAAGACGAATAAACCTATCTTGGAACAAATTCTGGTGCTACAAAGAAGTACTCAAATCAGATCTTCCAGTCAAACTAAAGAAAAAAGTTCTAGATTCCTGTATTCTCCCATGCCTGTCATACGGCAGTCAAACTTGGTTATACAATAAAACCACAACAAGTAAAATTCAGACGTGCCAAAGAGCAATGGAACGCAGCATTCTAAATATAAAGAAAATTGACAAGAAACGAAATACAGATATAAGGAAGACAACAAACGTAATAGACGCTTTAGAACATTGTAAAAAACTGAAATGGAAATGGGCTGGCCATGTAGCGCGTATGGATAATAATAAATGGGCAAACCAAATAACTACATGGACAGGTCCACAAAACAAGCGTAAAAAAGGAAGACCAAGAGAAGGATGGAGCTATGATATGGAGAAAATAGCTGGAAAAGATTGGTTTACAAAGGCTAAAGATAGAGATATTTGGAAAAATATGGAGGAGGCCTTTACTCGGAGTGAGGTCCTTAATAATATAAATAAATAAAAACCATATTTAAGTGCACCTATACAAATTGAAAATTCTGTAATTAATTTAATTTAATATAATAATTTAATGTAATAAGCAAAAATTTTATGTAGGTAAAATTATTAATTATTGAAATGTATTATTACTTGTGTTATTTTATTGTAAATTATTGTAATTTTTTTTTTTTTTTTTTTTTTTTTTTTTTATTAAGGAAATAAAGAGGCTATATTATTATTATATTATATATACCCATCTATTTTAAGATTCGATTGAAGTGTGAATGTAAAAAAGACATCTTTTAAGTTCGACTGTTTTATTTTATTTATTTTTAGAAAGATAGAAATAGGTAATTTACAGTTCGATTGGCTATGGACTTGTCAATGTAATAACCAATACCTACGTGATTAAACGTTTATGATTTGTGGTTTTTAGGACTAAATTAAGAATTTTGTTCAAATTAGTGGGAATAAAACGTTATTCGGTGCATATGCGGTGGACATTATCATTATTCAGTCATGACTCCTATTTTTTTATTATACACGCGAAAGTTAGTTACGATGTGTGTTACTCTTTCGCGTATACTACCGAATGGACTGGCACACAGATAGTTTGTAATCGGGATTAACACATAGGATTCCTTTTATACCATTAGTACGAGTTCCTGGGACAATCACCGAACTCCACGCGGGGCGTTCAGGAAAATTATACCCTAACAAAGTTGTAATTAATTATTGTTTTTATTAATTAATTTGAATTGATATCTATGTTATTTGTTGATTTTGTATTTTTTGCAATATGGGTTAACTGAAAAAAATGAATTTGTTTTTATTTTTTTTATTTTAACTATCCCACATTTCTAGTATTATATTATCTGTGGTATAGATAATAAATTTAACGTCAAAAAGAAGCAATTTCCGTTTCACTAACACAAGGCATTTCCAATTCGCGTGAAAACGGCAATAAGTATGTTACGCAATTATGTAATTAATTCAAATACTTTTGTTTTGTAAATTAGGATGGAAATATCAAAGCTATGTGAATTATAAATTCTGGACAAAGGTCTGAATGGAACATCCTAAAATAATTGATAAAAATAAGCTTTACAATATAATCTGACTGGTGGGTGTCCTAAAAGTAATTAAGTGCCTAAGGGTTTTATAAAAATACTTTTGTTACTAACCTACAGTACATATTTGTCGTATCCGGTCATTTTATAAATAAATAAATAAAATTATCACTTTGCGATTGGTTTAGATAATGTTTATTAATTTTGAAAAAAAAAATGTTACGGTTAAACAGGATTTTGTAAAGAGAAGCATTTGCTAAATTAATATTATTATGTAAAGTGAGTGTTTATAAAATAAAACATCTGCGGAATAAGTTGTTTGTGAAATAAATAGTACATGAAACGTTGGTTTTAAACTGAAAAATTTGTCGAAGGAGTTTTGGTGAAACATTAGTGAGCCGATTCACACTCTGTTTCGCACAAAAAAATAAGAATTAGACACGTAATATACCACAATTAACATGTCCCTTGAATTCCTCTGTTTCAGTCCCCAGTGGCATACGTACGTAATGTTCTAATGACAGGGATAACGGCAGAGACCCCTAATTAAGTCATCTCATTAATATCACTCCCGAGTTTTTCCTCTTTACCAAAGGTCATTGTGGTTTACGGAGAGCCTTAACCATAAATTCCATTTCCACATGTTTTTGTTGGAATCTTTATTTGTATAAATTATGGTTATTTTATTAATGAGTTTCGGTTAAGTTCTTGCTGGACTTAGATAAATAAATAATATTTGTTGTTCACGAACAAAATCACGTTATTATTACAGTTAATTTATGTAATTTATTTCTTTTAAATCAAGTTTATACTGACTTAATGTGTTATTTGAACCCTGTTTGGAAATGAAACTCCTTTGAACTTGAAACTTCCTTTTAGAAGTCATAGCTGAATGAAATCCTCACACGAAAATACTACATTACATTACAAATACATTAGGTATAATCAAAGCATAATTATCACTTCTTGAAAATACAGTTTTTTTTTTTTTTTTTTTTTCCTTGTTAATAAGAACAATGTTCTTAATAATTAATTACGATCTAGCCTATAAGACTAATAAGCAATTTAACTCTAACTTAATATGTTACGTGATAAATATGTTACAACTAAGAATAGTGTCCATATTCACTTTAAACAGCCCGCAGCACTTTCTTAGAGTCTGATAAGTTTTATAATAAAAACACTATGTTCATGTGTTATAAATACAGCAAAACATTGTTACTATTATTCATTCACTTCATACACTACACTAATTCAAAGGGTTTGGTTCTTTTTAGCCTACGCACTAAGTCTGTGTTGTCTAGTAGCTGAATCGCCTCAACATTCACGTGTCGATGAAGTCTATGTTCGTGGGCTTCAGCATATTTTTGTATGATGGTGGTGACGAATTCCATTTTAAGGTCACGGTGAAGGTCGTCATTTCTTATGTACCAGGGTGCATTCACAGCATCCCTGAGTACTTTATTTTGAAATTGCTGTATTATTTTGATGTTGCTTTGTTTAGCACAGCCCCAGAGTTGGATACCGTACGTCCAAATTGGCATCAATATATGCTTGTATAGGGTTATTTTATTATGTATTGATAAACAGGATTTCTTTCCAAGTAACCAATACATACTTTTGTAACGTATGTCGAGTTCCTGTCTTTTCTTTTTAATATGAGCTTTCCAACGCAACTTAGCGTCAAGAGTTATGCCAAGATATTTGGCTGTGTTAGCATAAGGCACTTGCATGCCATTTATGTAGATTGGGTGATAGTCCAGGTGTTTGTTTGTGAAGTCAATGTGAATTGATTTTGACTCATTCAGTTTGATCTTCCATTTTTGTGTCCAGTCATAAACTTTGTTCACAGCTTGTTGAACTTTTTGTACTGCTTCTCTGTGGCTTGAACCGGTAGCCATAATTGCTGTATCATCTGCAAAGGTCGCAATGGTGTTGTTTTCTAGTTTTGGGATGTCGCATGTGTATAACAAGTACAAAATTGGGCCAAGCACACTTCCTTGAGGTACCCCGGCTTTTATAGCTTTAAGCTCAGAATATGTGTCCTCTTGTCGTATTCTAAACATTCTATTGCTTATATATGACTCTAATATATCTGAAAATTCTGGTAGCATGCGTCTGAGCTTGAATATTAGTCCTGTATGCCAAACTTTATCAAAAGCTTGCGCGACATCTAAGAACACAGTGGCGCAGACTTCCTTATTTTCAAGTGTTTTTTCTATGATGTTAGTTATTCTATGTACCTGGTCTATTGTTGAGTGTTTTTCCCTAAAGCCAAATTGGTGATTTGGAATAAGGTCTTTATCTTCTATTATTGGTTTCAACCGTTTCAGTAACAGTTTTTCAAATAGTTTTGACAACACGGGCAACAAGGAAATAGGTCTATATGACGATGCTTCATGGGGTGGTTTCCCAGGCTTTGCAATCATAATGACTTGAGCAATCTTCCATGGCGCAGGCACATGTTTTAATATGAATGAAAATACAGTAAAACTTATAAATAACAAGATTTACTGAGTAGTTAGTATGCGTAAGAAGCTTTGCATCCTCATTTTAACATAATATTATAAATGCGAAAGTAAGTTTGTTCGTTTGTTACCTTTTAACGCCTCAACCGATCATCCTGGAATTTTGCATTATACCTACCTACGTTGTCAGGTGTAAAAAAACGTTCTTATGATAATAGATGGCACCACGTGTCTTTCGAATCATTATTAAAAATGCAGAGTACAACCCGAATTGAAACGCGAGCAAAGCTGCGGGCAAAAGTTAATTATAAGTAATTTAAATTCGTACATACATTATCGCATTATTATTGTGAAGTTTGCTCTGTGGTTTTGCGAACTTGGCTGACGTTGCCGTGTTTCTAGATTTCAAACTCAACAACAAAGTTTCAAGGAAAGACAAGTTTGTCTTAAAGTTGTTCGTACAATTATGTATGTTTAGAAAATTCTTGTTGCTTTACCTCTTGTAAAGTTTATCTACCATTAATTTGACATAATAAGGGCGCGATATGATATAGAATAGGAAACACAATTGTTAGGTTAGTCGTTTAAGGCCCTGCGGCCATTGCACGAGGTCGTGAACAGGGATAGCTCGTAACACGCGCGTTCGACGCAAGCAAGAAACGCGCGGCATCGGGCATCACTTGTTTCCTCTTGCGAGAGTAGGTACCATCGCTCCGCAATCCGCAAGTCACGTCGCGCGTCGCGATAACTTAAAGGGGCTGTCTCCACGAGCGAAGTAAGTTAGTTTAAGTTTTTAAATTTACTGTTTGTGCACGTAGGTTATCCTCTATCGCTAATCTCGCAATCGAAGTTAGGTTTGCTGTAAGAAAACCCAATTTTGGGTTAAGCTCGCCGTTGTACATAAGCTATATATTGTAATGTTGTGTGTATATCTTTTAATTTTGTGTGCAATAAAGAATAAGAAGAATAAGAAGCGAGAGAATCGCGGCGATATTATCGTCGTGCCACGTGTTTCTATACACTCTCTATGAACGCGTCTCCACACGGCGATGTTATCGCGGCGATGCGACGAGTGGCAATGTGCGCTCGTAACGTCGTCGTATCGCCGCGGTATCGTCGCTACTGGCTGATGGGCGCCAGTCGCGCGCTCGCCGCAGAACGTGGCGCTCTCGCAGCGAGCGCGCGGCGGGCGAACTCTTTCAACAAAACTATTGCACAACGCCTCGTCGCGGAAACACGGCGATTCCGTTATGAGTCGTTGCGGGCACGCAGCGATTCTGTTACCAGTCGCGAGTTCGCGACGATACGCTGGCGGAATAATCGCTCGTTCGTGGAGACGACCCGACGATAGAAGCGCGGATCCGTCGCGATTCTCTCGCTCGTGGAGATAGCCCCAAAGCATGTTCGAAATCATTTCATCTTTATTAATTTTTTAGTTTTCTTTCCCACTGCCGTTTTCGCAAGACACGTCTCGCTTGAGCGTGTTGAATCGTGGAACTCGCGCTAGGCCCGAACTCCACCAAAGCGGAGCGGAGCGGAGCTGAGCGGAGAGGAGACTTGCGGGAATCGACCAATCCAAATCCACTGAGCTGGCCTAGGGCAGTTCGGAGTTTATATTGAATAGGTTTTGTTACCTCTGTCATTATAGCTCACAAATTCACAATAGGACTATTTGTATTAACGTAGTTGGTAATTACTTCGTCTAACGGAGCTCTGATATTGGATGCCACTGGCTCATTGATACTGCCTGTTCTCATTGCGCTAGCTCATTGCTATGATCTATAGTGCTTTGCTGCATAGGTAATATAAATAAAAATTAGGAGGTTAATCATAGGCAAAAGCTAGTTGATAATATATTAAATTGAAATATATTCTAAGGGAATGGCTAGTTGTAAGGACTTATCACATTATATTTGTCGTTATCAATTTCGTTGTTGAGTGTGACATAGTGGAACCATTAAGAAAATCGGACAAAAAATCAAAACCAATTATTTATTTTGTTTATTACTGGCAACTGAACGAGGAGCTCGTGGCTAAATAATAACTGCCGCTCGGTTCGATCTTTAGGTTAAGCTGCGCTTGCCTAGGTTGGTCCTTGGATGGGTGACCACCCATTACATACCGAGTTTCCTCCGTGCCTCGGTAAGCACGTTAAGCCGTTGGTCCCGGCTGTCATTTGTAGATCTTTGACAGTCGTTACAGGTAGTCAGTGACCCGAAAGTCTGACAACCAGTCTTACCAAAGGGTACCGTATTACCCAGAACTAACGGGGTCGTGGAGGTCAGATAGGCAGTCGCTCCACGTAAAATACTGGTATTCAGCTGCATCCGGTTAAACTGGAAGCCGACCCCAAAAATACTTGGGAAAAGGCTCGGCAGATGATGAGGAGGTTAATGATAGGTTTATCGTTACTGATGATGTTTGTATCTAATTGTGATTTAGGATCTTGCGGAGTAATTTCGTTTCACACTTACCACCAATGGATGACCCATTGGTGGTCCATTTATTTTGACAAGTCATCACTTAATTGCCTCGTTGTCTAGTGGTAGCAAACACGACTGCATGAGGTCTTGGGTTCGATTCCCAGGTCGGGAATGGTGTTATTGGGTTTTCCTTCAGGAATTTCTCAGTAGCAGCCACGGAGTCTGGATTTGTGTCCGGTTAATGGCAATAGGCTCGCCCCTATTACATGGAATATAAACTTAATTGGCGTAATGTGGGTGGACTATTAGGTGCATCTCTGGCATACCCTTCAGGGATTAAAGATTTGATGTTATGTTATGTATTCAAAATACTTTCGATTGTGAAAGAAAAGTTTGTTGTGTCACGCAATCGTGAGAAAATTCTGAATTATTTAAAGCCACGTCCACCAAGTCCTGTTCTGTCTCCCACACATTTAGAACTACTGGCTGCAAGTAGATTTAAATATTTTACTTATTTTTAGATGGTAAGATAGTAGATACATAAAGAGTCCCGACTAGTCGTACTCGGCGCTTCTCCTCCACGTTTATCATGCGCACAGCCAAGGTGTGGAACTCTCTGCCGGCTTCTGTGTTCCCTCCCACATATAACCCGTCTGCCTTCAAAGCAAGAGTGAACAGGCATCTTCTGGGCACGCTCGTTTCATCATAGACCTCATCCATCGCTTTCCACCAGGCGTGATCGAGGTGGGGTGCTTGGTCAGAAAACCTCCTCGTGGGCCCAGTGGCTGCCGGTCCCTCTCGATACGTCTGGAGGGAACAGCGGCTGCTGGGACGGTGCACCCTGGGCGCGGCAGTATCCTTCCCCTAGGAATGGGAAGAAATTCTTATTCCTCGGGGAATGTTACTGTCGTGGCCAATATTCTGACACGGTAGGGTCCAGTTGGACCAAGGGGGCGGTTCTCCGCGCGTCCCTCTGAAACGCAGAGGGCGCAGTGGAGGAGCAAGGGCGGGCTCGGTGTGCACTAACCCTGCCGCCGGGCAGACAGTGAAGGGCTGCGTCCTTCACTGTCCCCGTCGTATATCGTAATCCCATCATCGGAGTGTCGTGGATCACGTCTCGCGGCTTCGATAGGGACCGAGGGTCTTGGCTTGGCCGCCCGGACCGCGAGGTAGAAAACCTCTATAAAAAGTTACCCCGAATCCCAAGCGGCGCCGCACCGCGAGGGGATGTATGGCTGACGGGTAGATCAGTCGCTAGTGCGTCCCCCCGCCAGAGTACCAGCCGACCCTCTGGCGGGTTATGGGTTAAAATCCGCAGGCTTATCTGGGTACAGGGGGTACCCCAGACGGACTTTTTAATTCCCCCACTACTCGTGGGAACAAAAATGGACAAAGACAAAACAAACACAACAAAAAACATTGCCGATGGCAAGGGTGAGGAGAGGAGGGATGCGCGGTCGGAGGCCGACGCTGCATCCAGTGATGTGAGCGCGGGAGGAGGCTCAGAGAGCTCCTCTCGCCGCGAGAGGACCAGGACTGCTGCTGCGGAGAACTCTAAGTTCTTCCGCAAGCGGTCCTGGCCGGAGGGCGACCATGGGTCGTCTTCCGAAGGCGAGCTGGCCTCGGCCCGCAAGATCCCCACCAACAGGCGTGGTGGGATCCGCGGCAAGGGGCGGGGCCTCTCAGCAGCCCAAAGCGCGGCGCGGCTCGCTGAGGAGGGGCGGCCCCCGGGGGTGGCCGGTCACGAGGTGTCCCGTCCGGGCACCTCTGGTGACGAGGCGGATGCAACTGGCGGCTCCGATGCGGAGCGTAAGTCCAGGTTTGCGGCGGAGGTGGAGGCCGCTTTGAGGGTTGTGGCCCACAAAGTGAAGCCCTCCACCAAATTCGGGGCCATACCGGCGGCTTCCGCCTCCATCCTGGCAGCAGCAGAGGCCGCCTACGCGAGGTCTCCGCCGGGCGAGGTGGGGAAATTGCGGGAGGAGGTCGCCCGCCTGACGGCCGCTACGGAGCTTCTCCAAAGGGAGAACGAGAAGCTCCGAGCAGACCTGGCCGGTCTGCGTGAGTCCGGCTCCCGCGAGGCGCCCCAAAGGGGGGGCCAGCAGGGACAAAGCCAGCCTGCGTTGGTGGAGAACCAGGTGCTGAACCTGGTTCGGCAGGAGCTGGCTGCCTTCCAGGCGCGGTTCTCCGTCCTGGAGGGCATTGTCCTGCGGCCCCCCTTGGCAGCTAACAAGGCCACCCCGGGCCCGAGGGCGGCCTCGTATGCTGCTGTGGCTGCCGCCTCCGGATCTGGGCCGTCCAGCCAGCCCTCCGGCAGGGCTGCGGTGGCCCCCCCCAAAAAGCCGGCTCCGGCTAAACCGGCGCCGGCCAAGAAGGCGGTGGCCCAGAAGAAGGGCAAGGCGGCGGCAAAGCCTGCGAAAACGCCAGCGCCAGCGGCGGGCCAGCCGCCGCCGCAGCAGCAGCGGCGGCCGCAGCAGCAGCCGCTCCCCCCACCCCCACCTCCTAAGCCGGCCGCGGCCGAGGCCGGGTGGCAGGTGGTCGGGGAAAAGAAGAAGGGGAAGAAAGCGGCCAAAAAGGCGAGGAACGCTGAGCGGAAGCGCCAGCAGAAGGCGAGAAGCGTCGCGGCTAGGCTCCGCGCCCCGAAGACCGCAGCTGTAGTGATCACACTACAGCCGGACGCGGAAAAGAAGGGCGTGTCCTACCGCGACGTGCTCGCAAAGGCGAAGGCGACGGTGAACCTCGGGGAGCTGGGGATCACCGGGGGACTCCGGCTGAAAGTCACCGCGACAGGGGCGCGAGTGCTGGAGGTCCCCGGTGAGGCCAGTGGCTCGTCCGCTGACGCTCTGGCTGAAAAGCTCAGAGCGTCCCTGAATGCGGACGAGGTCCGAGTGTCCAGGCCCGTTAAGTGCGCAGACCTGCGCATCCTGGGTCTGGACGACTCGGTAACCGAGGAGGAGGTGGTGGCCGCCGTCACAAGGACCGGTGGGTGCCCTGCTGAGCAGGTCAAGGCGGGCACCCTACGTCCGGACCACACGGGCATGCGAACCATGATGGTAAGCTGCCCTGTGACGGCGGCAAAAGCTATTGTGGAGGGCCGAAGGCTCCTGGTGGGATGGGTGTCAGCGCAGGTCAAGCTGCTGGAGCCCAAACCTCTGAGGTGCTTCCGCTGCCACGTGGGGCACCATGTGTCGGTGCAATGCACCTCGGAGGTGGACCGCAGCGGGCTCTGCTTCCGCTGCAGTCAGCCCGGTCACATGGCCGCGGCTTGCTCCGCCACGCCGCACTGCGCTGCATGTGCGGCGGCTGGCAAGCCCGCCGATCACCGGGCTGGGAGCAAGGCCTGCGCCCAACCCACCAAGGCCAGGGGGAGAGGAAGGCGAAAGCCCTCCACCACCACCACCCCCACCGTCGCCACCGCCGCAGCCGCCACCGCCGTCGCTGCCGCTGCCGCCGCCACCGCCGCCACCGCTGCAACTCCCGCAGCGGGGCCCGCACAAGGGGCCCGGGAGGGGGCTGAAATGGAGTGCCAATAGTGGCCCCATTACGCCTCCTCCAGGCGAACATCAACCACTGCGCCTGCGCTCAGGATCTGTTGCTCCAGAGCATGGCGCAGTGGTCGATTAATGTCGCCGTGGTCGCTGAGCCGTACTTTGTCCCACCCAGGGAAGACTGGGTGGAGGACCTAAGCGGCTCAGTGACCATAATTTCGTCGGCCGCCGCCGGTACCCCGACCCTTGAGAGTGTCAGGAGGGGTCAGGGGTGCGTAGCAGCACGGTTCGGGGAGATTGTCGTAGCGGGAGTCTACTTCTCTCCGAGCCGAACTCTCGCCGAGTTCCACAACTCCCTCATGGAGTTGAGTGTCGTCATCGGAGGCCATTCCCTCCCCGTGCTTGTGCTCGGGGACTTCAATGCCAAGAACTTGGCTTGGGGTTCTCGTTGCACGGACGTGCGGGGAAGGATGGTGGAGGACTGGGCTCTGGAGGCAGGCCTGGTCGTCCTAAATCGGGGTTCTGTCCCCACGTGTGTGCGGATGCGGGGCGAGTCGGTGGTGGACATATCGTTCGCTAGCCCCGCTCTGTCACCGCGTGTGCTTGACTGGCGCGTAATGGAGGAGGTGGAGACCTATTCCGACCACCGGTATATCCGGTTCGATGTCTCTGCCCCCTCAAGCGCGCCGGTCCAACAGGCCCCGAGTGGTCCGCGATGGGCGCTGAAGCAGCTGGACCGGGAGCTCCTCCTGGAAGCCTCGATCGTGCAGGCCTGGGTGACACCACCGGGCAGGCCTGCCGATGTCAACAGCGAGGCGGGGTGGTTCCAGGAGGCCATGTCCGAGATATGTGACGTGGCAATGCCCCGAGTTCGGCCAGGAAGCGCCCGGCGTCAGGTGCACTGGTGGTCGCCAGAGCTGACGTCTCTGCGCGAGGCGTGCGTCGCCGCGCGGCACCTGTACGCCAGGCATCGCAGGCTCCGCATCCGTCCTGCGGATGCGGCAGCCATTGAGGCGGAGTTGTACGAGGGGTACAGAGCAGCGAAGACCGCCCTCCAAGAGGCTGTCCAGCGGGCCAAGGACTTGGCCCGCGAGGAGATGCTGGAGACTCTCGACAGAGATCCGTGGGGGCGCCCTTACCAGATGGTGCGGAACAAACTCCGCACCTGGGCCCCCCCGCTGACGCAGAGTCTCCGGCCGCAGCTCGTGGAGGACGTGGTGAGCGCTCTGTTCCCTTCGCGAGGGGAACATCCTCCCCCGCCTATGGCTCCGCCGCTTGCGGTGCCGGAAGCGGACCACGACGACGATGACGACACTCCGGAGGTGACTGGGGTAGACCTGAGAGTGGCGGTAAACCGGCTTAAGGCCAGGAATACCGCCCCGGGACCCGATGGCTTACCTGGCAAAGCCTGGGTCCTGGCCTTGCAGGCTCTCGGGCCCCGACTGGAGGGGCTCCTAAGCGCATGCTTGGAAAGAGGCCAGTTCCCGCTTCGTTGGAAGACAGGGAAGCTGGTCCTCATCCGGAAGCCGGGGCGCCCTGCGGACTCTCCGTCCGCATACCGGCCCATTGTGTTGCTCGACGAGGTGGGCAAGCTCTTCGAAAGAGTCATTGCGAACCGCCTCGCCGGGCACCTTGCGGGGATTGGGCCGGATCTTGCGGACAACCAGTTTGGTTTCCGCAAGGGGCGCTCGACGGTGGACGCCATCATGCGCGTGAGAGCCCTCACGACGGGGGCTGCGGTGTCCAGGGGTGGGGTGGTCTTGGCGGTGTCTCTCGACATCGCCAACGCCTTCAACTCCATGCCCTGGAGCTGCATTAGGGAGGCACTCCGGTATCACCGGGTGCCGACCTACCTTCGTCGTGTGGTCGGGGACTACCTGACGGACAGGTATGTCATATATCCCGGTCACAACGGAGAATGGAACCGGCGAGAGATGTCGTGCGGTGTTCCACAGGGATCGGTTCTGGGGCCGCCCTTGTGGAACATCGGCTACGACTATGTGCTGCGTGCCGACCTCCCTAGCGGCGTCAGCGTAGTCTGCTACGCTGACGACACGCTGGTGCTGGCGCAGGGGAGGTCGCACGAGGCGGCGGCCGAATTGATGACACGCGGGGTTGCGATAGTCGTTGAGAGGATCCGGCAATTGGGTCTCGAGGTGGCATTGCACAAGTCCGAGGCCATGTGCTTTCATGGGCCTCGGAGCGCGCCACCGTCGGGATCCATACTCACGGTAGGAGGGGTTCCCGTCGGCGTCGAGTCGACGTTGAGGTACCTCGGACTCGTCCTCGACAGCCGATGGAACTTCGTTGAGCATTTCCGACGTTTGGCTCCCAGACTGGAAAAGGCCGGGGCTGCTTTCAAGCGGCTCCTGCCCAACCTGAGGGGGCCAAACGCCTCCTGCCGGAGGCTCTATGCGGGGATCTTGCGGTCCATGGCCCTTTACGGGGCCCCGGTGTGGGCGCGTTCGTTGAGGTTGCGTGCAAAGCACTACCTGAACGCGCCCCAAAAGGTGGTAGCCGTAAGGCTGATCCGTGGGTACCGCACGATCTCCCGCGAGGCGGCGAGCCTCCTTGCCGGATTGCCGCCATGGGATCTGGAGGCCATAGTCCTCGCGCGCCTGCACGAGTGGCGCGCGGAGGTACAGAGCCGGGGGGTAACTCCGCTGCCGCGGCATATTGTCGCGCGGCGGACAGACCTCCGCCGTGATCTCATGGCGACATGGAGAGAGCGACTATCGCAACCCCGTTCAGGGCACGCCACGATAGTGGCGGTAAGTCCCCTCTTTGAGGAGTGGCTAGGGAGGCGCCACGGCGCCCTCACCTTCCGCCTGACGCAGGTCCTCACCGGACATGGATGTTTCGGGAGGTACCTGTACCGAATCGGGCGGGAGGAAACGCCCGGATGCTACAATTGCGAGGATCGACCGGAGGACACGGTGGAGCACACCGTGGAGGTCTGCTCTGCTTGGGCGGAGCACCGCCGTGTCCTCGTAGCGGCGATTGGCGGCGGCGACCTCTCGCGTCCGGCCCTGGTTCAAGCCATGGTCCGGGGCGAGAGGGAATGGGAAGCCGTCGCCTCCTTCTGCGAAGCAGTCATGCTAGCGAAGGAGGCGGCGGAACGTGAGAGGGAGAGAACCTCCTCACGTCCCAGCCGCCGCGGGAGAAGCACCGGGCGTCGGGGGCCACGCCGTGATGGCTCTCGGCCACCGTAGGCGCGGGCCTGTGGACGGCGAGTAATGGGCTAGCTCGCCGTCCGTCCGTCGTATGACGACGGGCAGGCCGTGTCGACGGCGCGTTCGTGTTCCACGCGCGCCTCAAAGAGTTGTCAGCATACGGGAGGGGCCCGCAAGGGCCGGTGCCTGCCAGGGCTGCGGGACTGTTCGAAAGAGATACCGCGGCCCTGGAACATAAAGGGCCAATGAAGGAACATGGGTGTTTTTTAGTCAGTAAGAGTCTGACACTCCCTTCCGCTCTGCCCAGGGCGGGAGGAGTCATTTGATGATTTCTCACCCTCCAAAAAAAAAAAAAAAAAAAAGGCGTGATCGAGGTCAAGAGCAGGCCCATTTTGTAATAAAAAAAAAAAAAAAAAAAAAAGAGTAGATTATAATTTAAAAAGTTACTATAATCCAATTTTCTCGGAGGCCATCAGATAAATGATCTAAGAAAATAATTCCCTTGACAGTATAAAGTTCTGACTTTGCTGTTTATATTTATTTTTAAACTGTTTTAAGGGTTCCGTACCCGAAGTGTAACCAAGGGGACCCTATTACTAAGCCTCCGCTACAGACCGTCCGTCCGTCTGTCTCATGATCGGTAATAGGTAGACGGTTAAAATTTTCACAGAATGTGTATTTCTGATGTCGCCTGTCTACCAAATTAAAGGGGGCTCCCCTACTACGATGGTACGGGACCCTTTTTTCGAGTCCGAGTCGCACTTGGCAGATTTTTAATAAGCCTTCATTATTATTCTGTTCGTGAAATGGTTTGGGAATTAACCTTTCAAACCTTCTCAAAAGAAATCACAGAAAAGCAAAAGAAAATAATCCATTATAAAATCTGCTCTTAATTAAAATAGCTGATTTGAATACTGGTTGTTTATATAGAGATTGTACGGCTCAGTGGTGGTAGGTACCTGAGGCAATTCTCACGCGAAACCGTTGTCCTCGTCCTCGTCCGCGCCCGTTCGGGTCGAGGCGCCGGAAAATTTTGAATCAGTCCGCGGAGAGGAGATGGGCGCCGCTAGTCCACGCAACCGGGTGGTGTACAGTCACGAGCACCAATATGTAAATCTACGCTTCCTAAAAGCAATTTTCGCGAGAAGTACGAGTAACAATTGTAATTTGGAGATAGGATCTTTTTCATAAAAATATGAGTTCCAAAATACTATGGTCGTAACAAAATGAAATTTTAATCAGAACAGTTGTAGAAAAACGCTTTTAAAAGTGTTTACATATTGGCGCTCGTGACTGTACGCACGGCGGGCGACCAATCAAGCTACCTACCTATATACAAAACCAGTTTATGCGGATATTGGAAATATTATACAAAGCGAGGTCATGTTATACTGGAACTGATAGCTTGATGTGTCGCCCGTGTGTACTTATGAGAAACGCCTTACAAAGATATTGAAGAACACAGAAATAATCACAAACTATAGGTCAATTAAATTGGCCGTTTTGTGGATGTGTTTCGTCTAGAGTGCCGGCAATGTATTATTTTAGGTCAAAATAAAATCACTTTAATCAGTGTTTTTTTTTTTGCTTGGATGTCTTTGGTTAGACGTACTTTACCCTGTGTTAAAATTTGTCCATCTATTTTAGTGGGATCATATATTTTTCACAGTTGAACTGAGACTCTACCGTCGTAAGCCCGCTATAAAAGCGAATCAGGTGGGTATAGGGATTCCACAATGGCTTAAACCAGTCTAACGTTTTTGTGTCCTCAAACCAATTTCAACCATAGTCAGAAGTATCTAAAGTTACTGGGTATGTAAGCTGAGTTTCAATTGTTTTGTAATTAGTCGCCTCAGTGCCTTAACGATGGTCTGTAGTGAATGAATTAGGGTTCATTCATTATGTGGAGTACCCAGGACCTAATTGGTGTTTAAGTTATGTTTTGGCTGTGGGTTCTGACTCTACTGGTCTATCATTCTCTCTTATTCTTTAGTCTCTTTCTTTTGTGGTTAGTAGCTAAGCTGGTGTCAGAGTTTTTATGATCCCACGGTCCTCTGACTTGGCTTTACATGCCGTCGAGAAATATCTCTCAGGTATGCTGGTTTCGTCACGATGTTTTCCTTCATCGAAGCAAGTGATAATTATACAATACGCACATGAATACGAAAAATCAGAGGTGCGTGTCTTGGGTTCGAACTCGAGACCTATGACATGGCAGTCCGATGGTTACACCACTAGACTATCACTGCTTCGCTTTGTGAATAAATACGCTTAGTTACCGCTGCATGTCAGATTAACTACCAAATACATAACAAAGGGTGTATGTTATAGTTAACGATTTATTAGACACGTACGGTACTTGTTCATACATCAAGAAATAAGGCTCTACTTGTTTCACCATTTACCATTTACTAGTGTAACATAACATTACGCCTTTAATCCTCAAAGGGTTAGGCAGAGCTGTACCTGGCTGCGGGACTGTTCGAAAGAGATACCGCGGCCCTGGAACATAAAGGGCCAATGAAGGAACATGGGTGGTTTTTAGTCAGTAAGAGTCTGACACTCCCTTCCGCTCCGCCCAGAGCGGGAGGACTCATTTGATGATTTCCCACCCTCCAAAAAAAAAAAAAAGGCAGAGCTGTACCTCCCTTATAGTACGCCAAGTGACCACATTTTGCTAGTTAGGTATGTTAAGTCTCATCTAATAGGGGGTGAGAGTATTGCCATCAACTGGGAAAATCAAATCCAGAGTCCGTGGCTGCTACTGAGAACTTTCTGGTGGAAAATTGGGTTCGATTCCCAGGTCGCCCAAAGTGTAACACTAACATTCTGTGTGTGGTAAGGGTAACACTTTGGGCGACCTGGGAATCGAACCCAGGAACTGAAGCTCAGCATTCGCACTTGCGACCACTGGATCAAGGTCGGTATGAAACGTTTTATAAACCTATTTAATTAATTGCCTTGTTAGTCTTAAAAAAATATGGTTTCCAGGTCTTGAACGGGATCTCTCATTAGAAAATTCTCAGAAGAAACCCCACATCTGTTTTTGTGCCTAGTCGTTATTAGGTTGGTCCCTATTACGATATAACTGGTAAAATGTGGGTGGACCGTTTGCCGAATTCAGGCGCCATAATATGTATGTAAATTGAAAAAGCTTTTCGTAAGTGAGGTTACTTTTTGTTTACTTTAGAAATTGCTTAAGCCTATTTCATTATTTCTCGCGGCTTAGGCCTTAGTATTTATGTATATTGAATAGGTTCTGATGTAAACACAGAAATGTATTATTTCCCACGAGGGGTTAGACGACATTTATTTATCGTCTCTAAGGTACATACAATATTATTACATGTTAATAGAATACTTAATCTATAATATATTGTATGACCCTCAATTTAAATCGTAATTCTCGAAGTTTTGAAAGTTAAAATATAAGGTGTCCCCATGGCGGTTGTCGGTATATATAATAACGATTTTTATACAACAACCTTTAGATAGACTTAGTACAAAAGGAGATAGATGATTTTAAAGTTGCAATGGCTATAAAGTTGCAATGGCTATAAAATTAAGTTTTCTTTTGACGGCACGGTTGGCGCAGTGGTCAAGCGATTGACTGCTGCGCTGCATGTTGCGGGTTCGATTCCCGTACGGAACAAATATTTGTATGACCTACAAGTAGTTGTTCCGGGTCTGGGTGTTTTTCTATCTATAATATGTATGCATTTACAAAAAAAAAATGTATATATGTAGTTTATCAGCCATTTAGCTACCATAACACAAACATTAGGTTGCTTAGCTTGGGACTAGATGGTGCTGTGTGAAATGTCCAGGGGATATTTATTTATTTCTTTTAGGCAAATGTGCTCCACCCTACCCTAGGTCGCGTCATCGCTTCACATCAGGTGAGTTGCGGTCAAACGCAAGCCGTGTAAAAAGAAACCGGACAAATGCGAGTTCGACTCGCGTGGAGAGAGTTCCGTACGTTAATTATCTGAATTCTGTAAGTTGTTTTAAATCTTAGATTTAAAACAACTTACAGAATCTATCGGCAAATAACTATTTTTTGTATTTTTTTTTCCAAAATTTTTGGCTCTGTAGTTTCGCAGTTAAAGCTATTTATCACAAAATTATAAAAAAATTGAGATGCTCACAATGAGCCCTTTAATTTGATATGTAACACGATATAGTTGGCAAAACTGTGTTTTTTTCATTTTCTAATTTACCCCACAAAAGTGGTCCCCATGTTTAAAATTTATTAATTAACGTTACACGTCCGTCTTTGGGTCACCGACTTACATATGCTCGTTTCAGACAGGAGTCTACGGTTGGGACTAAGGGAGGGGTTTTTTAAAGTTCCGGCAACCCGTACACACTTACCAGTGATTCGTGCAGTAACAATACTTATTAGTGTCTCTCGGCGTTTGGACATATTTTCTTGCTCTTTGGCGGAATTCCAGAGGGTGACACTTAGTATGTTGTCCACTGTGTAAATTGTCATTCTACCTAGACCCATTACTTGGGACTTGACAATTAGCAATGCATGACTACATTTGTTAGTTTGGGTCTTACCTGTTAAAACAATAGTACATTGTTACACTAGGGGTGAAAGTAACTTATTTAGTCCCGAGACGGGGTTCGCCAATAGTTCGAGGGACTAAACCCGAGGTAAACACTGTGCTTTTCATTACGAATACAAGGAATCAGATGAACTCATTTTATACAAATCTCTGTTATACGGAAGTATAAACAAAACTCTAAAACTCGAAAAAACAAATGAAGATCGGATTGCCGCTATCCTGTTTCCCGCCTATTTTGTTTTTTTTTCTGTGGCCGGCCAGCTATTCAGCCATTTTTCATTTTCATCATTGAAAAAATGTTAAATATTTTGCCACGTTAAATCTATGTTATTTTAAAGAAATTGTTGAAACTAAATTATAATAAAGTTATTTACGGAACAAATATTTGTATGACCTACAAGTAGTTGTTCCGGGTCTGGGTGTTTTTCTATCTATAATATGTATGTATTTACAAAAAAAAAAAAAATGTATATATGTAGTTTATCAGCCATCTAGTTACCATAACACAAGCATTAGGTTGCTTAGCTTGGGACTAGATGGTGCTGTGTGAAATGTCCAGGGATATTTATTTATTTATTATTATTTATTTAAAAAATATATATTATTTAATCAATACTTTAATTTAAATTTACATCGTGGCTGTATAGATAGTTAGAACATGGTTCAATAGAAATGTGAAAATAGAACTAGTTTTTTTTTATAATTTGACAGCTGTCAGTTGAAAGCGATTCTCCCTAGGGATGAAAAGTATTACTTTCATCCCGCTCCTCAGGCAACTTCAGACCTACTTTCAGAGTATGAGTAATGAAAATGTATTTGTTCATGAATAAATAAATAAAATAAATAAATATGTGTACCAAATTTCAACTCAATCGGTGCAGTAGTTTCGCAGTAAATTGGCTGCGACAGACAGACAGACACGCAAGTGTATATAAATCCTATAAGGGGTTCCGTTTATCCATTTGAGGTACAGAACCCTAAAAAATATGTCATTTAAAGCTATTTTAAATCCGTTTGCAATTGGATTAATTGCCACGCAAAGAGCTCACTTTTTATGACTTTTTAAATAGTTCTAGCATTGTGAAATTAACTTAATTCACACTATTATTAAGATGATAATTGTTTGGATGGAAATAACATAAATAGGAAACTGATTTAACTGACTTGTAGGTCGCAAAGTCGCAAGCTCAACTGTTGAGCATGTGGTCCTAGGTTCAATTCCCGGGTCAGGCAAAGTGTTATTGGGTTTTTTCCATCAGGAATTCCTCAGTAACAGCCACGGAGTATGGATTTGAGCCCGACTGATGGCAATAGGCTCGCCCCTTATTACGTGGGACTTAAAACATAACTGGCGAGATGTGGGTGTAGGTACTATTAAGTACACCTCTGCCTAACCCTTCGAGGATTACAGGCGTTATGTTATGTGGAAACTGATTTAAATTCTTTTCCTTAGTCGCAATCTCATCTCGGCTACAACCTATTTCAGATAACCTCTACAATTTAACGGACTGAAACAGATATTAGCTTAAAAAAATTAACTCAAATATTAAAAAAACACGGAAATTGTTCCTCCGGCATCTACTATCATCTTTTATCTTGTAAAGGAATACCACATAATATCGGTTTAGATAAAGAATGCAAGGATGAACTATGTTGTATGTAATATCAAACGGAGTTAGAAAATGGCGTGTCCCCTGGTCAGTCAAACTCTGTGCGAAAATTATACGGAAAGGTTTCTCAATAAATCTCTAACACTGATTTTTTTACCTACCCACTATATCACAAGTAAAACTACGTGTTTTGACAGTGGTAAAGTGCAGGGTACGTTAGCTAACGAGCGAGCGAGCTGGCAGGCGAAGCGAGGGAAACTATAAAAACTAAGCTAAGCTTTGGCGAGCTATATTATGTGGGTTCACACCGAAAAGTACGGACGGACGGGTGACCGAGGGGGTGCGCGAGAGAGCGGGCGGGTGCACCGGGCGAGGCGGGCGAGGTGAACGAATAGCATCACTGGCATCGTCGGATATTTCGTTCACATCGTTTGTATCGCTGATGTAGCTTAGCTCTGTAGTTCGCGGTGTGAACCAATGTATGTAAAGAGGCGAAACGTTGCTCGCCCGGCTCGCTCGCTTGCTAGCTGGCGGTGAGGCCTGCACTTCAGTTGGCAAAGTAGGTTAAGTAGGTAAAGTAGTTTAACTACCTCTCGAGTGCTTGTTATAAGAAAATGGATACTAGAAATATAATAACTCTATTAAAAATGTTGAGTATTTACTGAAACTACTAAGTATATAAATATTGACTGTTGTTAAGTTTGCATATTATTTGAATACTTCTAAATAAAAACTAATTTATACCCAAAATAGTGAAGAGGACCTCGTGGTTAAATAACAGCAGCCACTCGGACCGATCTTTAAGTTAAGCCACGCTTGCATACGCTGGTTCGTGGATGGATGAGCCCCCATTACATAATGATGTTTCCTCTGTGCCTCTGAAAGCACGCTAAGCCGTTGGTCCCGGCTGTCATTTGTAGCGATCTTTGACAGTCGTTAGAAGTCAGTGGTCAGTGACCCGAAAGTCTGACAACCAGTCTTACCAAGGGGAATTGTATTACCCAGTACTAACTGTGATGTGGAAGTCTGTTAGGCAGTCGCTCAATATAAAATACTAGTATTTAGCTGCATCCGGTTAGGCTGGAAGCCGACCTCAACATAGTTGGGAAAAAGCTAACCCGTTGATGAAGACCCAAAAAGGTGAAGTATCCACTCACAAAAATGAACAACTCTTACTATGGATGGATCATGCATAATATATATGTAAAAATATTAGTATGTTATATATAGAGGATGTTAGGAATATACTACGACTTAAGATTCCCATGGAATATTCCCTGACAATGGCAAAAGAATATTATGCGGTCACGTGAGCGAAGCCGCGGGCTCAGCTAGTAAACGTATCATAAGTAGTACTCTTTGTGCAGAACTAACTGCTTGCCTTTCTTTGAATTGATGAACGTATAATATATACTCATAAGTATTACCCTGGAAGGATGTCAACGACTATGTATATATTGTTGTGGTTTTCATAACATCACGCCTATGTAATCCCCGAAGGGTTAGGCAGAGGTGTACCTAATACTACACCCACATTTTCCAGTTATGTCTAATTGTCTAAGTCGCATGTAAAAGAAGGTGAGCCTATTGCCATCAACCGGACACAGAACCAGACTCCGTAGAGCAGCTGTTACTAAAAATCCTGAAGGAAAAACCCATTAACAATTTCCCGACCCGAGAATCGAACCCAGAACCTCATGCTCATGCAGCAGTCACTGTTGCGACTACTACACCAGATGCAGGCAGAATTATTTCAGCAAAAATAAAATTAGGTTCTTTTCATTCATTACACAGCCCTAAATATTAAAGGTTCTGTCCCAAATATAAAGAGTATATTAAAACAAAGTAAAACCTGCCTCTTTTCCATTATAAAGGAAGGAGCTAATTATACCCACTTAACTTTTAAAATCATTTTAATTTTATTTGATTAGGTACCTACCCTTATTATTCTAGTCGTTAGTTAAGAGTGAAAGTATTTCGTTAACAGTAATTTACATAAGTAAATATCAAGCCTGTGTTCTCTGGGGGAGTAAGCAACGTTTCAGGTAACATCAGACATACTTCATCAGTTCTATAATGGGGATCCATTAAAGGTTACTTATCTTGGGGTCGGCTCTCAGTCTAACCGGATGCAGCTGAATACCAATATTTTACATGGAGCGACTGCCTATCTGACCTCCACAACCCAGTTGGTCCACAGGGTAATACGATATCCTTGGTAAGACTGGTTGTCAGACTTTCGGGCCACTGACTACCCGTAACAACTGTCAAAGATCTACAAATGACAGCCGGGACCAACGGCTTAACGTGCTTTCCGTACGGAGGAAACTCGGTACGTAATACGGCCACCCATCCACAGACCAACCTAGGCAAGCACGGCTTAACCTAAAGATCGACCCGAGCGCCTGTTTATATTAAATCACGAGCTTCTCATTAGCATTAAAGGTTACCCTTGCAGTAAATCAAGTAAGATTACAGTTCTACTTGATTCGCTGAATTGTTTATTTGGTCGTTTACAACTTATATGATCATGCTCACTAATAGGATGCTACGTTATCTCTGTGTTTCATAGGCTGTTTTTACGACGTTCTCTTCGGATAACTTGTGACCATAAAGGGAGCAAAGCCGCGGGCAAAAACAAGCTAGTTAAAAATGCTTGTAAAGGAGTCAGACGCGTTGCCATGGCAACTTTGGCAATAGGTCCTCAAGCACGTTTGGACAAATTTTGGACTGGTCTGCAACTTTCGATAGACACAGACAGTGGCTAGATTATTTAGTGAAGTCCAAAGATATGTCCTTATTTGAATAATTGTTTGACTAAGAAGAGGGCTGATAATGAGGAATGTGAATTAAATGTTATCGGAAATTATTGTCCCTCAAGAGAATTTTCATGATATTTAATTGTGTCTATAAGCATTCGACGGCGTTTTGCCAGAGGTTCGGCCGCGTTAGTCGGAAATTATCTCTGAGTCGTACCTACTACCCATATAAAAATATTTTGTAAGTTTTACTGGACCCGCGTGTCATTACCAGCCCATTCCCAAACCAGTGTCCCAGCATTGGGAACACTATCTATAGGCTTATTATGCTTATGATAACATTATGTCATATTTAAGGTCATGGTCTATCCGTTTGTCAGGTATCATCCAAATCTATAGTCGCGATTGATATCAAAATAGCAGTCTAGCTTGCGACCAACGCACTATCAAAGTATTTTGGGTAAAAGGACCACCCAGCTTATAATAATTATTCTGTAAAAATTAAACAGTTGGTAGGACGGTCAGTAAAAAAGCGCTGAGCGTTATCGGTATTCCATAAATTCCGCATTATGAAATGAATTCAGCAAAATATTGTATAATCCGCTGTTTTTTTCGGGAATGTCCCACGGCGATAAACGAATTACCATTTGCTTAATTTTGCTTTTCTTTTTGATATAATTGATTCGAACACTTGATTCACATTGTTGGTAACACTTCTAAAACTATGTTATTAAAATTTCTCGTTAAAATAAAACTACTTTATAAACCTATTGTCCCCTTCTCGCTACACCTCACTCAGATTCGGCCTGCCCATTTGCTGCCGAGGCTCGTACCTCACAGAGGGTGCCCTAGCGCGCTGTCGCTTGGTACATAAGTTTTTTGGCCCTGGTTGGAGGCCTAACACTAAAGACAACCACAGGATAGTCCGGCTAAGCAGAAGCCAGACTCATAGGTTGACTTGCGACATGCATTCAAAAGAAAAAAAAGACCTTCTACACCTGCAGCTGTGCATACGGGTCCAGCAATCTGGCTTATCCACTATCACCTTTAAAATACCGTTGGTGCTGCCCTGCATCCTTTCGCACCAAGGATGCTGTTATTACGAAAACACATTTCTATTAACCTTCGATTAGATGATGAATGTTTAGCTGAAAAAAAATGCAATTTAAAATTCTGAATTGGTATATTAAAATCAAATCATATTATGGAATTGACAAGGCAATTGCAATCTAAAGACTGACCTAGTTTTAAAAGTGAATGCTTTGAAGTTGTCGTTAACCACTAAAGTTAATTTCAAGTAAGTTGCAGCTTTGCTACTGACGAACTTGGGAACTAAGTTGGTGACACCGACCATCTTGAAATAACTTATTGTTGTTGAGAAGCTGGTTGTGTGAACTTTGCACTGATGATACAATATTAAAGTTCGTAACCACTACATAAGTCAGACTAAATAGCTCTTAATTAGAAGTCTAGTCATTGTAATTATTAATAGGTATATATAAATAATAATAATATTTTTGGGACAACCAACACACCGCCATCTGATCCCAAACTAGGCAGAGCCTGTACTATGGCAACCAGACAACTGATAAACATACTTATATATTTCTAAATACATACATATTATAGATAAATCACACCCAGATACAGAACAAATAATCGTACTCATCGCACAAAGATTTGTCCTGTGTGGGAATCGAACCCACGACCTCCGTCCTAGCAGTCAGGGTCACTAACCACTAGACCAACAGGCCAATCCATAAACTCACGCCTTTGTCCTATGGGGGTAAGCAGAAACCACAGAACGCTACCTGCTACGATCCTTACAAACTCCTTTTGCCTCGTCCTCGTTTCTTTTCTGACCAATCCAATTTTCACACAATCCATCTTTAGTTTATTTGGTTATGCCAATCTATTTGCCAATGTAGTTCTAAAACTACAAATGCCAAAACATTGTAAATTAATATTTAAATCCCCGAGTAAACATTGAGCTCAATTAATCCAAATTCTGATTTGTCGTAATTACAAACTAAATATACCTCAGCGGCGTTGTAAATGCAATAGTTTTAGTCGTTCTATAATTTGACGCCCAATTTGCCGCTAGCCGCTAGACATGAAATTAAATAAATTGGATCTTCATCGACTATTTTCACCTAATTAGATTCCTAAATGGAATATTACATTGTAATTGTGTTGTAGTTAATTTCGAAAAATTAAAGTTTTACATTTCTAAGTAATGAAGGGTATTACATACCGTAACATTATGCCTGTAATCCCAGGAGGGTTAGGCAGAGACCACCCACATTTCGCCAGTTATGTTTAAGTCCCATGTAATAGGGGGCGAGCCTATTGCCACCAACCGGGCACAAATCCAGACTCATTGGCTACAGACTGAGAAACTCCTGATGGAAAAACCCAATAACACTTTGCCCGACCTGGGAATCGAACCCAGCACCTAATGCTCAGCAGTGGTGCTTGCGACCACTAGATCAACGAGGAAGTCAATTTAGTTTCGAAAGTTTAAATAAACATTCGTAAGTGTTATATTAAATAACACTTACGAATATTTATTTTGTAATATCTGTTTTTCTTGATAAAATCGAGCAAGCCTAAGATAAGAGATAACATCAAACGTCTTTTATAAAGCTAAACATCAAGAATTTTAAGACATTAACGTTAGCTCATTATAACATTGGTACTTATTGAAACCGGTGGAAACTAAACTAGTAGGTAATTACAATGGAGAAAGTAATTAGCTAACTAATTTATGTTACAAAAACTCTTGAATAAACTCGGTCATTTATACTGTATAAATTCGTCGTAATTATAATTGTAAACCAGAAACATAAACACAAGTATAAGAAGCAGGAAATTTGTTTTGGCAGTTAATTGCTACGAGTATGCTGAAATCACAATGTTTTGAGAAATAAATGTTTTACATTAACATTTAGTTCTTACAGTCTTTTAAACTAACTTTTAAATTACATATAAACTCACGCCTTTGTCCTATGGGGGTAGGTAGAAACCACAGAACGCCACCTGCTACGATCCTTACATACTTCTATCGCCTCGTCCACGTTCATACATCTGGTCATACACGCATGCCGGTTGCGAGTACTACGCACCTGACCTGTTCAGACTTTTAATATCTTTATATATATAATTCTTCTGTGAGTGTGTATGTCACTGAACTTCTCTCAAACGACTGGACCGATTTTGATGAAATTTTTTGTGTGTGTTCAAGGGGATCTGGGAATGGTTTAGATTCACAAAAAATTAGGGTAGGTAGGGTAGGTAAGGTAGGTAGGGTAGGTAGGGTAGGTAGGGTAGGTAGGGTAGGTAGGGTAGGTAGGGTAGGTAGGGTAGGTAGGGTAGGTAGGGTAGGTAGGGTAGGTAGGGTAGGTAGGGTAGGTAGGATAGGTAGGGTAGGTAGGGTAGGTAGGGTAGGTAGGGTAGGTAGGGTAGGTAGGGTAGGTAGGGTAGGTAGGGTAGGTAGGGTAGGTAGGGTAGGTAGGGTAGGTAGGGTAGGTAGGGTAGGTAGGGTAGGTAGGGTAGGTAGGGTAGGTAGGGTAGGTAGGGTAGGTAGGGTAGGTAGGGTAGGTAGGGTAGGTAGGGTAGGTAGGGTAGGTAGGGTAGGTAGGGTAGGTAGGGTAGGTAGGGTAGGTAGGGTAGGTAGGGTAGGTAGGGTAGGTAGGGTAGGTAGGGTAGGTAGGGTAGGTAGGGTAGGTAGGGTAGGTAGGGTAGGTAGGGTAGGTAGGGTAGGTAGGGTAGGTAGGGTAGGTAGGGTAGGTAGGGTAGGTAGGGTAGGTAGGGTAGGTAGGGTAGGTAGGGTAGGTAGGGTAGGTAGGGTAGGTAGGGTAGGTAGGGTAGGTAGGGTAGGTAGGGTAGGTAGGGTAGGTAGGGTAGGTAGGGTAGGTAGGGTAGGTAGGGTAGGTAGGGTAGGTAGGGTAGGTAGGGTAGGTAGGGTAGGTAGGGTAGGTAGGGTAGGTAGGGTAGGTAGGGTAGGTAGGGTAGGTAGGGTAGGTAGGGTAGGTAGGGTAGGTAGGGTAGGTAGGGTAGGTAGGGTAGGTAGGGTAGGTAGGGTAGGTAGGGTAGGTAGGGTAGGTAGGGTAGGTAGGGTAGGTAGGGTAGGTAGGGTAGGTAGGGTAGGTAGGGTAGGTAGGGTAGGTAGGGTAGGTAGGGTAGGTAGGGTAGGTAGGGTAGGTAGGGTAGGTAGGGTAGGTAGGGTAGGTAGGGTAGGTAGGGTAGGTAGGGTAGGTAGGGTAGGTAGGGTAGGTAGGGTAGGTAGGGTAGGTAGGGTAGGTAGGGTAGGTAGGGTAGGTAGGGTAGGTAGGGTAGGTAGGGTAGGTAGGGTAGGTAGGGTAGGTAGGGTAGGTAGGGTAGGTAGGGTAGGTAGGGTAGGTAGGGTAGTAGGTAGGAAAACATGCATTGCAACGCATGCCGGGCACAGCTAGTTTAAGTATATATTCGGTTATATAAGTCTGACAACCAGTCTTACCAAGGGGTATCGTATTACCTAGCACAAACGTACTGGGTTGTAGAGGTCAGATAGGCAGTCGCTCCATGTAAAATACTGATATTCAGCTGCATCCGGTAGACTGGAAGCCGACCCCAACGTAGTTGGGAAAAGGCTAAGCAGATGATGATGATTCGGTTTTATTTCGGCCATTCTACGAAGTGGCCAAAATCCTGTTCGCTCTATATATCTCTTTTTTATACATAGCTACATTTTAATAATAGTGTGTATTTTGCTTTATTATTTTAATGTTTTCTATCATCATGTATTTAAATTAATACATAATATCTTTCATTTATTAAAATTTTGTGCATTTCCTGTAGACCAAATCACATCCTGTAGACTGTTCGCGACATAGGTTACCGGATCCTGAGATGTTTTAAAAATACTTTCTCAAATTTTGAAGTAGCTTTTGTGAAGCTATCATATTGCAAATATAATAAAGTATATTTTCGTGTAATTTTAAAAAATTACGACGTTAACTTTTCAAGTTACAAAAGATTCTACAGTGTTCGCAAAAAACTAATCACTCCAGTAGACATACATGAAAAATCGGGTATTTTTTTAAATATTTTGTATAACAACACTATTTACTTATGCTAGCAACACTGAACCACATAGCTGTCATCGTCTGTCTGTTATTGCTGGCCATAAGGCGTTATTTCCTAGTTTTTAATAAGATTGGAGTCATTCTACAAAGTGTAAAAGTTGGTGCGTCACTTCTAAAGTCGCCAAAAAACAGTAAGTTCTTAATTCAAAATTATAATTTAACGTTGATCTTGTTTATTAGCTGTAAAATGATCGAATGTGATGGGAGCCGAGTTTTATAACCTCAAATATTCGCCTCGGCATGGACTAACGTATTTGTTCATCACTTGTGTCGATCTCACTTCTGTCGACAACCTGTCTACAGATATGACGTATGGCTACAGATGTGAGGCATTTGCGAAAATTTTGTTATTGCAATTTGATAAAGATTAAAATCATTTTTAGAAAACCTGTGTTGTACAAATAATTTATTTTTTTGCTCAATACACGCGGTTTTTGCTGAGTTTAGTACAAAATACAAATTTGTATACAGAAATGACGTATTTCTACAGATATGATGTGGTTTTATGATATTACTAACGTTTTCTAAAAATGATCAAAATTTTACTTTTAACTGATCCCGCTTGGTTTGCTTGAAGAATTATTCATCTTTAAGTTAATTTAAACAACACAATATCGCAACAAATCAATGTTTTACTTGATTGTTAAAGTCATAAGCCGAGAACTGGAGGTCGAAAACATTTTATGGCATTTCAGTGAGGCTGGGCACGGAAAAGGAGCGCCTGATGGAATTGGAGGGTGCTTAAAGGGGACTGCAGATGCTAGCGTTGCAAATGGTAATGATGTTTCTAATTTCGAAGCCTTTGTGAACTGCTTGCAAGAAAACTGTAAAGGGATACGTATTTTCCCAATCGATGACACTCATGTCAATTATATCTCGGAGATACTGAGTACCAGCACTACTTTGCCATTTAAAGGGACTCTTAGCATCCACCAACTTGCATGGAGTCGTAAAAATCCTAACATCATTCAAGCGAGGCGACTAAGCCGTGCTAATTGTTCACCAGACCAAGTATATCGCCACTTTGGTATAGGCAAGATTGTTGTAAAAGGCAAAGAAGAAACATCAAATGAAAATATGATGAATGAGAGCTCAGATAGGTCTTCTGCAACACTCTTGCCTGTGGAACCTAATATAGACGATCACTCAAATGCGAATGAGTCAAACCCACCGTCTCCGATTCAAGAAGAGCTTTCAGAGCCCAAAATGTTGACCAACACTTTGCAAGGTCGTGACTTTTATAGAGTGTGCTACGGCAATTCATCTGATACCGACGAAGCTGAATCAGAAATAGAATATAATTTACCACGTGTGGTGATTGAGAAGAAGAGTGGAAAACGAATTCGATTGGGCAGCACTTCTGATGATGATAAGAACGAAGATGAAGAGAAGACCTCGCTGGACCATGGAATAAAAAAATATGGAAACGGTTTTTTTTCGGACAGCGATGATGATATTGATATTTTCTAAATGATTGTTTATTCTACTTTACTGATTTATTTCTTTTTATTAATATTAAGCCAAAATTTGTTCATTATAATGTCTACATAAGTGAAGTCACATCTGTAGACATAGTTTGTATATTTTTTATTTTGTAACCGTTGGTTATTTTCATGATAATTATGCCTTAACAAGTGAGAAGACACTTATTTTTTTGAGTTTATAACGTTGATTTTTTTCTAGGATTGTATTTATTTTCGTTATTTCGTAATATTGTCTATTCTGTCGATAATGGGGTAACATCTGTCGACAGGCAAAAATCTTAAAAGTGCCATAAATGCTAATTTTGTGATTGATGATCTCTAAAACTATTTTTAGATTAAATTAAGGTTAATTTTAATAATTCCTACCTCATTAAAAACACTTAATCATTAAATTTGTTTTTATTAAAAAAAATAATTAGGTTCGTAGAATGGCCGATTTATTTAAATATGTGTTCATGCGTTATGATAACGATGCCAACTAGCCAATTTCGCACAGCGACTGCATTTGATGGATTCCTAGGGTAGTTGTTGAGAGCTTTTGTGTGCTGCTCTTTCATGTGATGTCCAATGACTGGCTGTCTGGCATGCGGCACAAGATAGTAGGCGACAGATGGTCTGACCTTATTTAAACGTCAGGGAAACCAGGCCACAAATGATGCTTACGTCTCGTGCAATATCGATACGCAATGGGTTTTCTACATTTTAATCTTGCCATCATAAATGCAAAAAGTTTGCGCGGATGTGAGATAAGGGTGTTTGTTACTCTTTCACGCAAAAACTACTTAACAGATTTGGAACAGATTAAGCCCACAGATAGTTTATAACCCAGATTAACACATGGGTTACTTTTTATCCCGGTAGTACGATCCCGTGGGACAATTAGCAGACTCCGTGCGGGCGTAAGTGCTGGCTTAAACTAGACAAGCCCACCACACTAACCCAAACCACTGCAATTCCTGAAAGCCAGAATCAACAGTGGCGACCACCAGAAAAGCGTCGAGACAATGAAGCTCGACGAAGTCCTAGAGAAACAACTTAACTGTTTTGGATCCCGCAACGATACTGAGCTTATCCCAGTTGTAAACATCCCTTTGTGCTTATTGACCTTGTTTTGTGCTGGCATAAAAGCTAACATAATATTCCTCTATGGGATATAACAGAAATATTCCCTCTCTCTCTTTATTACCTACTAGCTTTTGCACGCGGCTTCGCTCGCGTTAATTTAGAATTTGGCAATCAATTCGGGTTGTACTAATACTGCTTGTAATAATATAATTCAATCATGAAAGACACGTTGCGCCATTTATTACCATAAGAACGTTATTGTTGTTTTACTCGGGAATAGTAATTTTTTCGGGATGAAAGGGGAAAAGGTAACAAACAAACTTACTTTCGCATTTATAATATAAGTAAGGAAGTAAGGATTACTATATACTACCCACATAATAACCTCATTAGCTTGCCTCTTAGCTTTTTAATAATCGTGATTAAATATTGTGAAATTATCTTCGAAATACACTCAGTACCGTATCATAACAGGTATAGGTATTGATTAAGTGTTGATAATTGGTTCATTGAATATGTTTTTCTAAAGCCTTTTCGACCTTTACATTCACGCCTCACAAGTGCGTCTCGGATTTTCAATTTTATGAATTTTCTCTTATCGAATATTATTTAATACAGCGTGTAACGGAAGGGGGGTATCAACCCTGAAGGAGGTGAATGTGCTCATGAAACTCAACAACTTTCCCCAAAGAACATAGGTCGAAATATGAAAAAAAAAATTGGCCCTCCCATAGTAAAGCAATCAGCTGGTAGTCAGTTTTGTAAGGGACGGCTAAATTTTTGTTTCATATTTCGACCTATGTTCTTTGGGGAAAGTTGTTGAGTTTCATGAGCACATTCACCTCCTTCAGGGTTGATACCCCCCTTCCGTTACACGCTGTATATACCTACACCTAATACATTTTAATGCTATTACCAAATAATATACCCTAATTTCTAAAATTCAATTTGCAGGAACGGTGGAATATACTCCGTAATATTTTAGGGAAAAAGAAACAGTTTACATTTATAATTTTGCCATAATATTTAATATCAAAGGATGTTTAAAGTCTGGGCTTATGCCTTGAATCCTCGTTGCCTTCTTATTCATAATTATAACTATGTTTCCTACTGAAATACAGACTCATACAAAAAGCCAACAATTACATAAACCATACTGTTTAATAATTGTGATGAACAGTATGTAGGATTCACTTCGTCAAGTCCCCGGAATTTAGAGATGACAGTTCTCTCGCTCGTAACACTAATGAGTTGTATGTCATCAATCCAGTTTGTATTTAAGTTCCTTAGCTGTCAGCTGTCTGCACAGATTAAAAATACAGTTGACTAACACGAGTAATAAATCGATCTGTTTATGTGAATCGATTATAAGTTTTATTTTTATTAAGTTGATATTTTTTTTTTTAACAATTGACATTAAGTTGATTACAATTTATTTATTTACCTTGATTGAATCAGAAGTTTGAATGGAGGTAATCTCGTGGTAAATAATAACAGCCGCTCGGGTCGATATTTAGGTTAAGCCGTGCTTGCCTAGGTTGGTCCGTGGATGGGTGACCACCCATTACATACTGAGTTTCCTCCATGCCTCGGAAAGCATGTTAAGCCGTAGGGCCCGGCTGTCATTTGTAGATCTTTGACAGTCGTTACTGGTAGTCAGTGGCTCGAAAGTCTGACAAGCAGTCTTTCCAAAGGGTTTCGTGTTACCCAGTGCTAGCTGGGTTGTGGAGGTCAGACAGGCAGTCACTCTATGTAAAATACTGATATTTAGCTGCATGCGGTTAGACTGGAAGCCGACCCCAACATGGTTGGGAAAAGGCTAGGTAGATGATGACCTTAATTGAATCAATCATACGGTGTAAGTGTTTTTATGTTCAATTGTTTAAACTCATTCACATTAATCGATTATAATAATCGATATCCTATTTTGTTCGTGACCTATTCTTATTTTCTCGTCTTCCTCATTTTGAATTAGGCTATTTTTTATATTTTGAAATAGAAAAATATAACGCTTTTTTCAAACCATATTTCATCTTATTACAATTTGGCCTAGAAATCCCCTTCTCCTTTAGCTATCTGTTACACTTTCGAACAACACACAATATCAGAATTTTGACACAGTTATTATTGTGTTTAAAAACTCATAACACTTACAACTTTTTTTTTTATACTAATTGGGCCTACTTTTGACCTCAATCTAGTCCTGAGGACAGAGATGAGGTCGACGATGGAACGAGCTTACCCAGAAGAAGCCTATTAACTCGCGACTTAAATAGATTGAACTTTATTTATTTATTATTTTATTTGGCCAACCAACAATTGTATACACTGTTACATTAAAAAAAAAAAGATTCTTATATCAAAGGTTAGTGTTACAATTTCTTATAGGGTAGCACCGCATGCCCCATAAAATAGTTAATACCTACATGTTACTGGTTATAGTCTAAAGAACAATTAAAATCAGAGTTTAAGAACAGAATTAAAGTCATAATTAAATTCAAAAATAAAGAACAAAATCAAAATTAAATACTTGGCGAAATATGGGTGTATTATTATTAGTTACACCTCTGCCTAACCCAATTATGATTACAGATGTGGTGTAATGCTCTCGTTGTCATTATATTATTTGTCATTGTGGTTATCTAGAATCTCGGAATATTTAATTTATAAGTAGGTTTTCTTAGAATCCATTGTTTTAATAATATACGTGTTGTTTTAGCGGTATGACATACTATTACTTTTTTTAGAAAAGCCCGAATATTAGCTTTTTCGCTGAGTTTGGGAAGAAACAAGAAAAATATATTTTGTATTCATTAGCAATTGACAGCCTTGCGAGGAAATATTTTGATAGCCTTGTTTGACATACAAGACATATTTATGTCTAGAGATAATCAAAACGTATCTTATTATAATAATATTTTCTATTTTGAAAAACTTGACGGCCTACGTCGTTCCTAAACATAGTGGGCTTAGTGGCACCCATGGACACCTGGTAACGTGGGTGCACTACTGAAACATGGTATCACATTTTTAACAAGCACCCATCGTGGCGTATAGTGGTCTTTAGTGGCCCATAGTGGGCCATGCAATCAAACTATACGTGCGACTGTGAATACATAGACGAAACGGCCAATCTATCGCCTTTATTACGGTTCAAATGACGCAATGGCAACGATATTGGATGTAGGTTTGATTGCCATTCGGTGTAAATATTTGTATAGACTACGTGTGTTTTTTTGGGGTTTCAGTGTTATTAAACGAACAGAAATAAACATGAAAATGTACTGATAAAAGACAAGGGCTTAAAATTATATGGGCTGTTTCTATTCCTGTTCACACAATACTGTTTTTCTCATCAATTCGTCTCTGTCAGTCTATTTCAATAATAAACACATTTTACGTACCTGTGACAAATCACACAACAAACAGACTACTTCTAATAATACAATTTCTGTAATAAAACAAGCCCTATTAACAACTATTACTTAAGCGGATTTTTGTTTGAATCCAGTATGTACATTATTTAAAACTACAATTTAAAGATCTATCTAAAAATATGTACAATGTAAGTTGATACTTGTACATATTAGGTAAAGGGTTACAGGGCGTCAACAAATTTGTCCACATCGCTGTCAATAGAAAAAGTACCCAGAAGGCAGGCAGCATTGCCACGTTGGATGGTAATGCTGATTCTTTGGCCAAAAAATAAGCCCGCTCTCTGGTCACGTGAAGAGTAGATTTTGGCGATTTCCCGACATACTAGGTGGGCACTCGAATTCCATGGCCATAGTGTTTCAACCCCAAACGGCTCAAACACATAGCTACCAATTGAGTTATTGTATTTGCGCCATTTGAGGTTTTCAGCACCTGCAGCAACCGCCCAAGCGCAGTACACTGTGCTGGAAGATGGGATGGTGCAAGGGTGTCGACGCAAGTTGCACTGCATTTACAATCTGAATAAATAAATATTTCGATAGCGTAGTGTAGCAGCTACGCTTGCTACGCCGTAGCACTCCCGTAGCATTGCAGCAATACAGAAGTAGCCAATCAACACCGCGCCTGAAACTTTTCTTTTTTTTTTTTTTGGAAGGGCATCTCGCAGTTCAACCTAGGAGGTTGGCTACTGCTTAACCGGGCAAGTCCTGTGGATGCCTTGAATGTAAGGCCTCCAGCCAGGGTTAAAATGACTTTTACGTCATTGACATAATTATGGTTTTAATTGCAGAAGTTTAAACCACAATTACGCTAGTGAAATGAAACAACTATAGCATACATGCCCAATTAGGAGTAGGATTATCCAATTTTCATCTACACTAAATACTACATCTATTAAAAAGAGGTATTTGTTTGTATGTTTGTAGGGAGTAATCTCCGGAACTAATTATCTAATCCAAAAAAAAATAATTATAGAAAGCTACATTTTTCGTGGGTGCTATAGACTATAAATTATATTTGTATCATACATATTAGCCGAGCTATCACAATTTTTGCGGACGAAGTCGCGGGCAAAGTGCCAGTCGCATATAAAGCAATAAAAACTGAATTCTGTCAGCAGCCAATCTCAATTACATACAGAATTAGATTCGCTGGTCAGGCAAAGTTTAATTACATAAAAAAAATCTCCGCATAAAAATAATTTCCGCGCGGATTTTTCCGCTTCGAAAATTGAACCCTTGTTGGTACAAGTGTGGGTTTCAAATTGCCTGATAAATGTAAATAGAATTGCTCAATGCCAAGCTCAAGATAAAAAGGGAACTTGAGCGTTAAGAACAGCCTTTTTATTTGGGATTTTTATGGAATTCGTATAACCGAGTTTGATATAAGTTTAACAAGGGGGTAAGTAGAATTAGTACTACGTCGTCTGTAAAAATTGTGATAGCTCGGCTAATATGCATGACTAGCTTTGAGCCGCGGCTTCGCCCGCGTGTATGTCGAAACATATCCGACGGCAACGTACCGCGATTAAAAAGTAACCTATAGGTTAATTCAGGTTATAAACGATCTTTGTGCCAAATATCATCAAAATCCGTTCCGCCGTTTTTGTGCAAACCGGAACATACATCCAAACAAACTGACCAACATTCTAAAAACTATATTTTCCGAATCAGACTCGAATATTCAATGTAAGGTTTGACTTCGTAGGGCTGCGGGACTGTTCGAAAGAGATACCGCGGCCCTGGAACATAAAGGGCCAAAGAAGGAACATGGGTGGTTTTTAGTCAGTAAGAGTCTGACACTCCCTTCCGCTCCACCCAGAGCGGGAGGGGTCATTTGATGATTTCCCAACCTCCAAAAAAAAAAAAGGTTTGACTTCGTAACTATTTTATTTTATTTTTTTCGTCCGCGTAGAGTTTAAATTCATTTTTCCTTGATGGTTATGAATTATTATAACAATAACAATATAGAGCTTTGTTCATAGCTAATTGCCCTTCGCGACCTTATATTTTAATCGTGAGAAGACGATCCTGGTTGCAAGATGAGAGCATGATAGAAATCATCTTTATGTATCAAACTTGAAGGCGTATATCAAGTTTCGTGTCCGTGCTACTAACCGTTGAAGAGTTCTCTCTTGAAAAGAAAATCCTGGTTGCAGGATTAAGGAATTTCTGTGATCAACACTGTGCGAAAGGGGGGGGGGGTTGTCTCCTCCGTACGGGTTGGAATGTGGGGTGAGGCAGGGGGGGTTGAGCTCACCAACGTTTTTCAACCTTTATGTGAACGGCCTTATTGCCGAGCTCAGCGGCACCAGGGTTGGATGCTACGTGGACGGTATATGTGTCAATAATTCAGTTATGCTGACGACATGGGGCTGCTGAGTGCGTCAGTCTGTGGCCTGAGAAAATTGGTTGCCCAGTGTGAGGCGTACGCCGAAGCACATGGCTTGGCATATAACTGTAAAAAGTCTGTGGTCATGGTCTTTAAGGCTGGGGGTAATAGCCCTGACAAAGTGCCTCCTGTACTACTGTATGGCACATCTTTGCAGAGAGTGCAGAAGTTATGGTATATTGACCTCTGACTTTAAAGACGATGATGACATTGAACGAGAGCGGAGGGCATTGTCGGTTAGAGCGAACATGTTGGCTCGTAGGTTTGCACGTTGCTTACTCCCAGTCAAAGTCATGCTCTTTCGAGCGTACTTTACTTCGTTATACACGTGCAGCCTGTAGGCTAGATGTACGCAAAGATCGTACTGTGCTCTCCGCGTTCAGCATAACAACGCGTTTAGAATGCTGGCGGGGCTGCCCCGCTTCTGTAGTGCGTCGGTGATGTTCACAGATGCGCGTGTGGATTGTTTTTACGCAAAAATGCGTAAAAGGTGCGCTTCACTGGTGCGCAGGGTGTGGGGCAGCGCCAACAGTATCCTGGGCATGATTGCCAGTCGCCTGGACTGTATTTATGTGGGTCGCTGTTGTGCAGTTACTCATGGGTTGTCGCAGCAGTGATCCACCGTTATTTGTTGTATTGTTTGTTTTTATGTGCTTACTAACTTAGTCGTAAGTTTTTACTAACAGTTTTTTGAGTCATGGATACTCGATTAAAGAGAAATTCTATTCTATTCTATAAAATGTATTGACACCAGAACCAAAATTGTGTGCAAAATTTCAGCTCAATCGTTTGAAGATATCTGCTTCAAAACTGAGTTGCAACATTCCACCCGAACAAACATAGGGTAGAATTATTTATTAAAAATGCTGAGGCACGTATAAATTAATTTTCAATCGTCAACCTAACGTTTCTCATAATTTTAACTGAAGAGTTAGTACAAAAATTTTCAAGACAATCGGGGGACAATCTCTTAGGGGTGAAATTTGAATTCGATTCGAATCATTTCCCAAAAAAAGGGGTGGAATTTCGAAAAACCCTGTCTTAGTGGATACCTATTCTTCACATAGAAAACACCCTCCAAATTTCATTTCTCTAAGACCAGTGGTTTGGGCTGTGCGTTAATATATCAGTCAGTCAGTCAGTCAGTCAGGACTTTGAATTTTATAAATATAATTTATAGCCTCACACCCACGAATAATGTAGCTTTTTGCCAATGACTTCTGAAAAAAGAATATTCGGATCATTAGTTCCGGAGATTACTCCCTACATATCAACTTACAAACGATTTTTTTCTCTTTATAATACTAGTTTATACTTACACTATCACTTACGGGACGTCTTCCGTAATTTTGGCGAGGATGACCAGATGATGATGTTTTTCCCACGATAATGACGATTGCAACACTGTCGAAATATCGGTAGCTCACAATAGTTGAAAATCACGGAAGATATCTCGTATGTGGCAGTGTAAGTTTCTGAGGAATATTACCAGTCATGGTCACCATCAGTGTTTTCTTACGAGACATAGGACAAATAATTTCTCTTCCTTAGTTTTTTACAACTTACTTTACTTTTCACAAATTAACCTTGCCTATATTCTCTCTCAGTGCTTTAATCATCTACATAAAATATTGTCGAACTCTATTGAGTCTTTGATAGGGCTTTAGTATTCACAAGTGGCTTGAAAATGTTTCATTAACACTAGAAACGGGATATTTACCTTTATTTGACTTTTGTTGAAAATGTGTTTTCAACAAAAGTAATGTTTATGAATAAACCCCGTGTATTTTAATATAAATTGTAACGGCAAAAAAATCATATCTGTGGTAGGGGAGCCCCCCTTAAATATTTATTTTATTTTGTTTTTAGTATTTGTTGTTATAGCGGCAACAGAAATACATAATTTGTGAAAATTTCAACTGTCTAGCAATCGCGGATCTTGAGATACAGCCTGGTGACAGACAGACGGACGGACCGACAGCGAAGTCTTAGTAATAGGGTCCCGTTTTTACCCTTTGGGTACGGAACCCTAAAAAGAGCTTTGGCTGCTAGTTGCTAATGTTCATGGATCGAGAGGGATAGGAAGGTCAAATAAATGATCAGATTCAGATTCAGAAATGATGAAATGCTGATGATGATGAATGGATATATACAGGGTTATTTGTAAAACACCAGCAACCTCTTAAAAGGTCATTGTACTCATCATTATGAACAACTTTTACTATGGGACCAAACCTGAAATCGCGAAAAAAAAAACAGCTGTTCCCTACATTTATGATCGATTAACTCGTCGTGATTTTTTTTTTTTTTTTAGACGGACCTGGAACAGGTGATAAAGGAGCGTACAAAATTTGTTGTAAACCCCAATTAAAATGTAACATTGGCAGAAATAATGTTGAAGCTTAAAACGCTAGTCTATGTTAAAAGTAACTAACAAACTTAAACATTTTTGTTCAGGTCCTATAAACTACCTCATCATCAGTCTACAACAGTCCACTGCTGGAAATAGGCCTCCTCAATCGCCCACCACTCAACAAATTACCTAGGAACCTAGATTCCATACTTGTGTGGCAAATCCGATTCCAAATCCGAAAGCTTTGCAGTGTTCACAAATCGAGTGCTTCCTTCCATTCTCATTTTCTTAACGTTATTCAATTTGTTCCGCGGATTTTCCAAGAAAATCTAGGGTACGCTAGTATTTCTACATCTAGTGTTCAATTTATGACCATGAACATAGTATTTTTCAAGCTTTGATAGTATTATTTGGGCAATTTTAAATCAATATGAAATGAAAACTTTTATTTGCAAATAAAGGGTGGCTAGATGGTACATTAACGTTCCATTACATTAATATTATATTAACCGTTACTGTTATGCATAACTTAACAGAGGAAACAATATTTTAGTGACATAAAATACAAAACAAATGTATGTGTACCACGTGAGTCTTAACATAACTGGTGAAATGTAGGTGTAATACAACCGTGTATACTACTCGTATAAGGATATCTTTCTCTCTCACCTTTCGGGGAAAAGATATATGTGATATTGTGTTATTAATCCCTCTAAAGAGGAGGCTTATGTCCCAGCTATGGGAATATTTTAAGCGCGACAGCAAAGATGGAGTTACGTTTATGTTATGTTCGTAAGAATTTAAATTAACAATCAGTACTTAACCATTTCTTTTTCTACTTTTCCACTTCCTCAGAAAGCACGTGTTTTGAAAATCTTCCCACTAATCACTCACTGTATCGAGTGGTCCGGTCTCCATTTCTCAGCGCTTTTCAATTGTTTTTCTCATTAAGCTGTGTTTCTAGCAAGCTCCTGATTTATAACACTGTAAATAAAACTGAAAATTGTTTGCGCTGTGTTCCGATTGATCGTTAGAAACTAAACAATCATGAAGTTGGATTTCTATGTGTTTTTGGGACGGTTGATTGCTATAGTTCTATTGGACTAGTAAACTGTTCTATTGGACTAGTAGACCGCGATTTCTGCTACGTAGATATCCAAAATTATATTATAACACGAGGTTACTATGTTAATTGAGTCCTTAAAGGACATAGGTTTTCTGTGATTGGATGGCAAATATGCAGGCAACACATAGATAATAAGATAGTTATAAGTTTTTAAACAGTCATGGTCACTAACATTATAATTAACACTAGAAACGGGATATTTACCATGTCCACTGTTTGTTTTGTTTGTTTGTAACTTCAGTTTATCCGTGATCATGGTGCTTGCAACAGCGCCGAAATATCGGGAACTCAAAACAAACAGTGGACATGGTAAATATCCCGTTTCTAGTATTAAAATAAGATAGTTACCATCGTCCAAGAAAATTTTGCAATCATTACAATTTTTATGTTTATTATTAATATCATGCTTCTAAACAATTTTTGATAGCCTAAACCATGGTAGGTGGGTTTTATGCTCGATTTATAAATTACTAGCTTACACCCGCGGCTTCGTACCCGTAGAGTACGGTTATTGTCCCACGGGACCGTACTACCGGAATAAAAAGTTCTATGTTCTGATCCAAGATTATTTGTGTGACAAAAATCCAAATCCGTTCAGTAGTTTTTGCGTAAAGAGCAACAATGATCTTTCCTCACAAACTTCCGCATTTAGGGACCTCGCGTACGGCCACGACTTTTGACCGCAGAAGCTTTGGCCTAGAAGAAAGTTTAGAATCTTATTCTCGAATCTCCAAATCGTTTCAGTTCAAACATTTATTGAAAAAAACAAATAATTAAAAAAATTAAAAAACACGCCTGCCATATCAAAAAGTGAACAAAAAAATTCAAAACAAGTTACATGATTTTAGTGTTGAATGGCCAAAAGGTAGGTACTAAATAGATTATATTATTTACTGTGCAATTAAAACGCCATTGTGCCAAAAGTTGAAAACTGAAAACCAATCTTTTCATCGAAGTCGGGGGACCTATAAAGAACTATTCCAAGGAACCGTCCCCCGACTGCAATTTTAATCCTTTTAGTGATAAAACAATATTTTTGCAAACGCACAATGTACCACGAAACGTAAATTTTATTTTTACTGGCATATGCCCGCGGCTTCGCCCGCGTGTAGTTCGGGAATTGCCCACGGGATCTTACTTCTGGGATAGTAATCTATGTGCTAAACCAGACTATAAGCTATCTCTGTGCCACGTTTCATCAAAATCTGTTCAGCCGTTCTGGCGCCATTGAGTAACAAACATCTATCCATCCAAACTTTCGCATTTATAATAGTTTATTTAAGATATAATGTATTGTGTAAAATTAGTTTTTACTTTTAAAGTTGATTAGGTAATAAAGAATAGTTAGTGTAAGTATTTAATTTTATTTGAATAATTCAGACACACCCGCATTATTTTACATGTACTTACTTATTACTTGCAAATATTAGTTCATAGTAATATTAAAATCAATTATATTACTTTAAGTGAAATGTTGAAACCTTTTTTTTTGGGTTGGGAAATCATCAAATGACCCCTCCCTCTATGGGCGGAGCGGAAGGGAGTGTCAGACTTTACTGACTAAAACCCATCCATGTTCCTTCTTTTGCCCTTTGTGTTCCAGAGCTGCGGTATCATTTCGAACAGTCTCGCAACCTTGGCAGGCATCGGCCCTGGCGGGCCCCTCCTGTTTGCTGACATCTTTTTGAGGCACGCGTGGAACACCAGCGCACCGTCGACACGGCTTGTCGTCATAAGATGAACGGACGGCAAGCTAGCCCATTACTCACCGTCCACAGGCCCGCGCCTAACGGTGGCCGAGGGCCACCACGTGGCCCCTGGCGCCCGGGGCGTCTACCTCTCTAACCACTCCTCGACGAGGGGACTTATCGCCACTATTGTGGCGTGCCCTGGACGGGGTTGCGACAGTCGCTCTCTCCATGTCGCCATGAGATCGCGCCGGAGGTCTGTCCGCTGAGCGACAATTTGCCGTGGCAGCGGAATTCCCCCCCTCGTGCAGGTGCGCGAGGACTATCACCTCCAGATCTCATGGCAGCACCGCACGATCTCCGGCGAGGAGGCGATCCTCCTTGCCGGAGATCGTGCGGTACCCACGGACCAGCCTTACGGCTACCACCTTTTGGGGCGGGTTCAGGTAGTAGGCGACTCGCCACCTCAAGGAACGCGCCCCTACCGGAGCCCCGTAAAGGGCCATGGACCGCACGACCCCCGCTTAGTGCCTCCGGCAGGAGGCGTTTGGGCCCCTCAGGTTGGGCAAGAGCCGCTTAAAAGCAGCAAATATGCCCAATCTCAAACCAAGGTATCAGGTTTGAGATTGGGCACCGGCGACGACAATCAAATGATTTATTAAGAATCTACTTATAGACATAATACGTTTACATAATATTTAATATCAATGTCGCGTATCACGAGCCAACTCGAAAATCGGGATTTCACATATATTTACAGACACGTCTACCTCAGAAAAATCCTACCTACTTACTAATAGGTAAATACTCCCGCGCCCTGCACGCCCTGTGCAACACTGCGCGCCATGCGCCTGTCTACGTGAGTTTGTAAGCCCTATTTGACAATGTTGGGGAACGATTTTGGAAAATAAAACTCTGATACACGCGTCTCATAATTTTAATTGAAGAGTTTGTACACCAATTTTCGAGTCAACGGACATAAAGTATTTAAAGGAATATAAAGTTTCATAGAAAATTTAACCCCCATTTCTTAGGGGTGGAATTTCGAAAAAACCCTTTCTTAGTGGACCTACTCTTCACAAAGAATACACCCCTCAAATTTCATGTCTATAAGACCAGTGATTTAGGCTATGCATTGATATATCAGTCAGTCAGGACTTTGAATTTTATATTGCAGGATGATTTTGAAAAAACTGTGATACACGTTTCTCATAATTTTAACTGAAGAGTACGTACACAAAAAATTTCAAGTCAATCGACCCCGAGACTCAAAAGTTTCATAGAAAATTCAACACCCCATTTCACCCTCTTAGGGGTAGAATTTCGAAACACCCTTTCTTAGTGGATACCTACTCCTCACATAGAATAGATATTAATTAAATTATTAATTATTATTAATTATTAATTATTACCTTCCAAATTTCATGACTCTAGGACCAGCGGTTTGGGCTGTGCGTTGATATATCAGTCAGTAAGGACTTTGAATTGTATGTGTAAAAGATTTAATTTCTCTTTTTGTTTATTAGTGAACGAATGCATATTGAATACTACTGTTACATATTTTTGTTATGTACTATGCAAGCTCTAGACGATGATAGTATTCGTAGTCAAATTTTCATGAAAAAACCAAAATATTTCAGTTTTTTTCAGGAACCATGGCTCCCCCTTTATTTTTTTGAAAATGTATACTAGCCTATGTTACCCGGAATAACTCAACGCTTCTAATGATACCACATACATTGCAATCGGTTAAGCCGTTTAGAAGTTATGGTGGAATAAAGAAACTCACAAACATACATACATACATGAACCCTAAAAACATAACACTCCTTTTTTTGGGCAGTCGTGTAAAAAGGACCAAAGTCAAAGTCAAAGCTGTTTGGGCTCAAAGACAATGATGTGGGCTTCATCCATCCTTCACTCATTCGTACAATGAGTACCGATCGTATCGCGTCATCGCCAGCCAATCAGCGTACAGTAAAATGACGCGATACTGTGCTCTGATTGGCCACCATTGTTCCCATACCCCCTTTCGTCGATCGCTGTACTAAACTTATATTCCAATATAGACTTGCTTACGAACATCACATACGACAACATTGTTTTTATTTCATTAAAAACCCCATCCTAATCTGGGCAAAGTAGCAGCCATAAACTAAATAACAAGTAGCTATATCACACCGCTACAAAAGCATTTATTTCAATTAGACCCTTACAGGCACTTTTGAAAGTCAAAAACAAAAAAGCTAAGCTACAGTCACAGTCACAAGGCATAATAACTTGCGAAAGTACTGTAGACCTATTCACAATGTGTGTAAAACACGAGATTTTGTGCGTACATAATGTTTATTTAATGTTTTCATTCAACTTAACCCAACACAAACATGATTGCTCGAACACGTTTTCAATTATTTCCATATTTACTCGGAATACATAAGGAAAACAAAATGGTAGCTTTTCGTCTCACACAAGAAAATCAAAAGGAAATTACGTGTATCTTTAGATCATCCGTTTCTGAGAAAATTCCTTTGCTTTGGTTCTTTTTCGTGTTATAAATTATCATCATCATCTGCCTAGCCTTTTCCCAACTATTTTGGAGTCGGCTTCCAGTCTAACCGGATGCAGCTGAATACTTGACCCACATAATTTAACTCGCCAAAGATTGGCTTAGTTTATATAGTTTTCCTCGCCTCGCTTCGCCCGCCAGCTCGCTTGGTTGCTCGCTAGTTGGTGGTGTAGCCATACTGATCTAGCCGTTGACCGATAGGTTGCCGATAGTATAGTTTGAAGGCAATCGTGTAGTCCATCAAACTGATTTATCTGCGGATACCGACACGTTGTAATATGCGCACTAGCATACATATTCATACTGATTAAGACCCCGACTAAGCTATCGGTCAATAAAAAGTCCGGGGGACTTTAAGGCTACGAACAAACCTTACACTCCGCTCACGACCTCATGCGATGTGACTTGCGGGTCTAGGAGTTTTCGTTTGTGACGCGACATGCGGGTCAGAGGGTTTTCTTTTGTGACTCGATTTGCGGGTCAGAGAGGGTCTTCGTTATGACGCAACTTGCGGGTCAGAGGGTCTCCTTTTGTGTCTCGACTTGCGGGTCAGAGAGGGTTTTCTTTATGATGCGGCTTACGGGTGAGAGGGCTTCTTTTGTGACTCGAGTTGCGGGTCAGACGGTCTTATTTTGTGACTCGTTTTGCGGGTCAGAGGGTCTTCTTTTGTGATTCGATTTGCGGGTCAGACGATCTTCTTTTGCAACGCAGATTGCGTAAAGCGATAAGCGCGTGTGTCACTTTTTTCCTTCATGTAAGTACCCTCGCGTTTATTTCGTGACGCGTTGCTTTTCGCCGCGTAAGTTAAAATAATAATTAAGTACATTCAGTTAAACTATTATAAGATTTGTTTGTACCCCAAAATATTACGGCCAAGTAGGTAATGTCTGACATTTTTTATTTGTAGCATATTACATTTAACATCAAATCTCTGCGCTTGTAATAATTGGTCCTACAGACAAAATCCGGCAAGAAACACCGACCCCATTCGTTCTCTGAAATCCCTCTTTAAGTAGGCTTATAAAGGTTAGGTCCCAATCAACATGTGTACCTTACAACCCCTAAGGTCAGTGAGGGAAGTTCTTGCCAACGTGAATGCACAGAAATATATCCTTTACCCTTTTGGGTTAAAGACTAAAGTTGCTGTAGCGGTAAATGTGATCAGTTAGTAGAAATAGCTTTTATTACACGCTGAGTAACGTATGGGAACAAGTGTCTCTTGTGGTTTTACCGAGAAAAAGTATGTCTCTTTTCTTAATGACTTGTAAGAATGGATGTTTTTTTTCAGAATTTGATACATCATTACATAAATAGTTTCGACTAAAATAAAAAATTTACAGGTCTTTGTAATTTTCGTTTTCTGACAGAAAATAACACCTGTATTCTCCAAATATTTAGGCAAAGGTATGTAACCAAACTAAACACACATACCATGTAACATTAATAGGGGCGAGGAGTGTCTTTCGCCATCAAATGCGCACAAATCAAGACTACGGGCCGTTTCTGAAAAAGTCCACCCAATAACACTGCCCGATCTGAGATTGGAACCCATTGCCTCATGCTGAGTATAATCGTTTGTGACCCAAATGTCAATGTTCAATTCTCTTCCTATTTGTCAAAAAACAAAGGTACTCGTATTTTAAGATTTGTGTAGGTAAATGGAAGTAAAATCTACCTAATAAAATAAGCAATATTATCTACACAGTTTTGCTCTTTACACATTAATTTAACAGTGAGAAAAAGGAGTCAACATATTTCTCGCTAAGCCGGCACGAATCACTTCTTCATAAGCTGGAGTTTATAAACAAAACCGGCCAGGAGTGAGTCGGGCTTAAACTATTACGGTTCTGAACCATACTGCACTAAGCAGTCTCTAGAACGGTAACAGTCTGCCGTAATTACTCTATTGTATTGTGTCTCATATTTCTCGAGAAATACCTTTGTGACCGATGTGAGAATATATGAGTTCCGTTTTTCCTTTCGAAGTACGGAACCTTAAAATCTCTACTCCTTCGTATGACTAACATGTACTGAACCAGCTTCATTTAGAACGACGACTTTCTCAGAACTTTGTATTGAATAATTCAAAGAAACTTGTGTGTTTAATCGGGCGTTTCATCTTTATTAATGGTAAGGACTTTTGTTGAAATATTTGGTAGCCGAATCTAGATCAGAGAATATTACATACTAGGTATATAAAAGTTTTGCCTCGTTACTTTATTATTCGGATTCGAGTTTATTATATTAGTACCTATTAGGTACCTACCTATACTTAATCGGCTGAGTCGAATTATTATATTAATATTATAAGTGCGTAAGTAAGTTTGTTTGTTACATTTTCACGCCTAAAAAAAATGGAAATGAAAAAATGAAAGAACGAATGGAATGGAAAAGGATTGAATTAAATGAATTTGAACTTAAATTTAAGCCACTGAACCGATCATCCTGAATGATGAACCTGAAAATATATACGTTGTCAGGTGTACAGAAACGGGCATAGAGTACCTTTCATCCCGAAAAAAAGTGAGTCCCGAGAAAACAACAATAACGTTCTTATGATAATAGATGGCGCCACATTGTCTTTCGAATCATGATCTATCGATACATATAATAAAATCGTAAAAATCCAAATCGATGTTCCGACTTAGCTCAAAAACTATTGCATAGATCCTGTTCAAATTTAGCACAAATATTACGTACAGGCTTCTTCAAATGTTAGGCTATATATTATCACGCTACTAGCTTAAGGGGGTGAGCAATATTGCATTATGTCCGTATTCTTCAATTGTTTGACGTTTCAGTCATGACAATATATAATATACAATTAACAGGAAAACATACAAAAAAAAAGTTAACAGCTTCCACGTCGTGACTGCGACAAGCAGGACTCAGCATGATGCTGCCGATTCATGATGCATATGACAGACATACCAGGCCCATGTGTGTGGAGTACGGTCCACTCCCTCTCATAGAGAGGAGGCATATGTCCCAGCCGTGGGAACATACGCTGATGATGCTTTGCTGTACCTACGTTGTTATTTTTAACAATAGAATTCAATGAACACTGCAACTTAATTACTGCCTTGTTGGTCTGGCGGTCGCAAGCGCAACTGCTGAGCATGAGGTTCTGGGTTCGATTCCCAGGTCGGGCAAAGTGTTATTGGGTTTTTCCATCGGCAATTTTTCATTATCAGCCACGGTGTCTGGGTTCGTGCCCGGTTGATAGCAATAGGCTCGCCCTCTATTACATGGGATTTAAAAATAACTAGCGAAATGTGGGTGACCATTAGGTACACCTCTGCCTGACCCTTCGGCGATCACAGGCTGTTATGTTATGTAATTCAATTAAACAAGCACAAATGTTTATACCAGGGATTGTATCTGAATTTTAAAATTTTCGGTTCCGTTTCTGATTTAATTCCACTCACCGGTTTATGGAAATTCGATAATAATGCCGTGATTCGCATGTCGCATTCGATATCAGAATATTTTGTCCTAGAGTTTATACATTATATGGATCTAAAACTAATTAAAAATTAAGTCGTGTAATAAGAACATCACGCCTGTGAACCGCGAGAGTGTAGACAGAGGTATAGAGCTCACACCCACACTTCGCAAGTTATTTTAATAAGCCCATGTTATTTTAAGTGACATTATTAGGTAAACAGACTTTTTCCGCTAACCTTCACGTCTAGATTTTTGTAAGATTCGTCTATCGGCATTTTTTTTTTAATTTTGTCCCCACAATGCAGTTCTTCTCCTATATCGTGGGTGCGTTTACAAACATTTAAACTCACATGTACAAACAGCACCACTCGGAACAACGTACCACTTGGCCATACAAATGTTTGTTCCGTGCTGGAATCGAACCCGCGACACGCAGCGCAACAGCCAATCGCTCAGCCACTGGGTCAACCGTGCCATCATTACCGAATACATTGACATATTTTATTGGATAAATGTTTATATGTTTATCGACAATAGAATGATATTGTTTGGGTCTTTTGATCAGAAAATACAAAGTTATTGTAAAAACATATTACTTATATACAACAACACAACAACTCGCATAACACACACATACAACACACTTCATCATCATCATCATCCACAGCCCGATTTCACCCACTGCTGGGTATCTCCTCTCTTTGCTTGTGCCAAGCTCCGCGCTCCTGTGCCAGCCTCATCCAGGATATTCCCGCAATGGCAACAATGTCGTCTGCCCATCTCGACGCCGGACGACCAACACTCCTCTTTTCATTTCTTGGACGCCACTCGGTCACAGCTTTACTCCACCTGCCATCACCGAGCCTGGCTAGGTGTCCTGCCCAACTCCATTTGAGTTCCATAACGCGATTTCCAATATCGAAGACCTTCGTGCGTCTCCGGATTTCGACGTTTGGAACTCGGTTTTACAACACACTTAACATGTTTTATTTTGTTATTGTAGTTTTTGTGTTAAAGAAAGAGGGTAGATAGATTTGTCTGCTCCTAACAATTTATTTTCCATCCACCCGCATTCTCCAGTCAACCCGCGATCATGGCGCTTGCAACAGCGTCGAAATATCGGGAGCTCAAAATCATGAACAATCACGGAAGATACCCCGTAAGTGACAGTATAAGTAAAGCTATTGTTATTTTGTTCACAGATCGGTTGGAAGTACACAAACGCGTGGCTGGTAGGTAACCTGATGTGCAAGCTGTTACTGGTGCTGCGAGCCTTCGGACTGTACCTATCTTCGAACGTGCTCGTCTGCATCTCTGTTGATAGGTGAGTGACGTCATCTGCACAGCATGTACCAGAAAGTTGTGGTCTTATTTAAGTGTGTATAAGTATTACATCTCTAAAAAGATATAGTAGCTAGGTGTAAACTGCCATTTAACGTTTATATCTAGGACTTTTATGATGGTAGTGAATCCAATTTACTGGAAAAATTCACATTACTTTGTTTTTTAGGGTTCCGTACCCAAAGGGTAAAACGGGACCCTATTATTAAGACTTCGCTGTCTGTCTGTATGTCTCCAGGCTGTATCTCATAAACCGTGATAGCTAGAAAGCTGAAATTTTCACAAATGATGTATTACTATTGCCGCTATAACAACAAATACTAAAAATTAAAAACAAAAAAATATTAAGGGGGGCTCCCATACAACAGATATGATTTTTTTTGCCGATTTTATAGATAATGGTACGGAACCCTTCGTGCGCGAGTCCGACTCGCACTTGGCCGGTTTTTTTTATATATTTTAAGTCAAAGTAATTGTATATATTCCGATTTTATATGAAATCGGAATCAAAACGTGCTGCGATCAAATCACAGAACTATCGTAGCCATCTGACACGGTTGGATAAAACCACTTACTAAGTAATTGGGAGCTCAAGAGTTAATATTTTGCTGGACGAGAATGTCAAATAACAGGGCGACACATCGAGCTATAATTCCCAGTATAACCTGGCTTTGTATAGTTTTCCCGTTCAATGAGAGATCAGCTTTTACTGGTTTAGTATAGCATGATTGGTCATCGAGCGTATTAACAATGTACAGTCATCAAAAGGGAAGAGTATCTAATAGCTAACGGCCACTACCACTATTGATATATTGGGGACTTTTCCCCTTTTTAGGGAAAACATCGGTCCGGGGTACAATTCCTCTAGATTCGAAGAATACTTGAAAAAATAGGTAATATTTAGACAATCAAGGGACACATTTACAGCCAAATTATTATTTTGTTACAATGACTTGAGTATCCACACTTTGTTGATATCCCGACAAGTCGTACTCGGCGCTTCTCCTTCACGTTTATTATGCGCACAGCCAAAGTGTGGAACTCTCTGCCGGCATCTGTGTTCCCTCCCACATACAACCCGTCTGCCTTCAAAGCAAGAGTGGACAGGCATCTTCTGGGCACGCTCGTTTCATCATAGACCTCATCCATCGCTTTCCATCAGGCATGATCGAGGTCAAGAGCAGGCCCATTTTGTAATAAAAAAAAAAACAATAAAAAAAAGAGTATATTGCATCGTGTCGTGCGAGAACGGAAACACGAAACACATGTCATACACAGACACAAAATGCGATACATCGTGGTACCTTTACGAATGAAAATAGTTTTAAATCTCCCCATTTGTTTCATTTCCTGTTTGAAAAATAAAAAATAAAATTGAGTATGAAGAATATTCAGAAACTTTATCAAGCAACTCTGGCCACTACTTGTTTAGGGTTCCGTACCCAAAGTTGGGTCTCTTTATCCAGTCCCGTACTAATACAATGCCGACGATCTGTGTGCCACTGGACTTTATCTTTTGAATTCGTAAACGCTAGGCAGTAAAATTTTCTCTGAGCGCTGTAATATTTTTATCATCAGATGATTGCCAAGTCATAGGTCTCGAGTTCAAACCCAAGAGATGCACCTCTGATTTTTCAGATTCATGTGCGTATTATATAATTATCACTTGCTTCGGTGAAGGAAAACATCGTGAGGAAACCAGCATGCCTGAGAGATATTTCTCGACGGCAGATAAAGCCAAGTCAGAGGCCCGTGGATGGCATAAAAACTTTGACACCAGGTTAGGCACTAAGCACACGAAAAAAAATCTAATACTTAACCTTTTGTTGTCTTTTTTGTGCTTTCATTCGAACCAGATTTTATATAAACACCCGTTACCCGTATTTTACATGGAACGATGACCTATTTGACCTCCATTACGAAAATTCATCCTAAAAATTAATAAAGATGAGAATGTTTTTCAATCTTGTTAAAGACTTTTATAATTACAAGTTTCTTTTTGAAATATTTGATACGAGTTCCTTTCACGAAAATAGAACGCCAACTTTTACTTTAATCTTACGTGGACCCTAAAGTACCATACATTCAAAGTTAAGTTATGAAACTAATCATGATTTAAAGATTGGTAAAATAAATAGTTTATTTAATAATATAATGGGTGTAAAAGTAACCTTAACGAAACCGAAAGGCACTTTTTCTCACTGTTAATGCGACATTTTTTTTGGTCTAGACCATACCTGTGGGAACCTTCTGGTCACGGAGATTTTGGGAGTCAAAGTTTCAACTTTTTCACAATTATAAAAACTATACAAGTTTTAAATATTATAACGTTACTTTAAATAGCTCCACGACAATGCATCCATCAGCATATATGTTTTGAGTGCGTTATATTGAGTCCTAAAACGTGATTTTTCACCACAAAAAGTCGTTCCAATCAATTTTTGCGTTGAGTTACTTAGTTTGATGTACAGAATGCTCGGTGAAGCATTCGTTTACACCCTTTATGTACTATAATAGTATTTAATATAACGTTATTTAATTTAACATGTTCTTTCCTCAAATTATATGATCCTCGTATTACTTAACTAAGATAAAGGAAACTGTGACCTCTGAATTTGTTTCAGTCTGACTTCTGTGAGAAGTTGTATAGTATAAGAAACATCGACCACATTTCGTTTTAAAACATACATTTTGACTTGTAAAAGTGTTTTACAACAACATTTTATATTTCACCTAACCTGACGATAAAATGGAAAGACCGGTGGATTTTTTTTAACTGACCCATTTATTTGGTTAAGTAACGCGTCGAGAGTCCAGTATCTAAGGGGTTGCTCGGGGCAATCCTCACAAACATTCGCAGCTAATTGAATACTACCGCTAACTGGACACGTGCTGCCACGTGTCCAGTTAGCGGTTATTTACTCCTTTTACTCTGTTCTTTTTTATATTTTTGTTTTAGAAAAACTCTTAATTAGTAATATTGATCTATATTGTTTTTTTTTTTTGAGATGGGAAATTATCAAATGACTCCTCCCGCTCTGGGCGGAACGGAAGGGAGTGTCAGACTTTTACTGACTAAAAACCATCCATGTTCCTTCTTTTGCCCTTTATGTTCCAGGGCCGCGGTATTTCTTTCGAACAGTCCCGCAGCCCTGGCAAGCATCGGCCCTTGCGGGCTCCTTATGTTTGCTGACATCTCTTTGAGGCGCGCGTGGAACACGAACGCGCCCTCGACACAGCCTGTTGTCATAAGACGGAGGGACGGCGAGCTAGCCCATTACTCACCGTCCACAGGCCCGCAAATAACTAAGCTACTAAACGATTTATGTGCGCATGATGTTGAAAAAAGTAAAGGCTTTATTTATTTATTTATCTCCGAGTGCGACGCTAAGTTTCATAATTGTCACTACCTGAACTTAAATTCAAGGTCCGAGATACTTCCAAGAATTACCTAACGGATAATCCTGAATCCAATTAAAATTTGTAACATCCGGAGTCGGGTTTACCAATACACAAACGAGGTGGTCAAACGGCTTACTTGGTAGATCAGATAGGTAGCTTTGGTGGAAACAGATGTTTGAAATTGGTAACTATTTTCTAATGTGATAAATCACCACTGAGTTTGAGGAAAGCTCTATGAATAAGCACTTACTGTACATACAGGTAGATCCCTATTTTCTTAGCACACTGCAAGAATTTATTTTGTACTACATAACGTTACACATCATGTGATCCCACAAAAGACAAACGTGTATCTATAGTATACCCATATTTTGCGTTACCTTTACATTCTATGCAAAAGGGCACATACAAAATAACCAGCACATATCCAGACTCTGTGACCGCTACTGAGAAATTCTTGATGGAAAAACCTAATAACACTATGCCTGACCTGGGAATCGAATCCAGGACCTCATGCTCAGCATTCGTGCTTGTGACCACTAAACAATAAGGCGGAGACGAAACATGTGAAATGTGGGTGTATGTAAGCTTCTACCTGAACATTCGGTAACAGTACTTACATTTTCAAAATCAATATAAACTTCTAAGTATTTTCTCTCGGCAGTATTCAATGATATTTCACACTACAAAGAAGGCTAGAAGCCGTAAAATATACGTCACGACCACGGCGACCGATTTTCAACTATTTTCTAGTTCAAATTTTTCATTTCAAACTCCCGACAAAGCTACTTCGGGATTCCTTCATATTTTTATTTCTTTTAGCTCACTTTATCCCATTTATTTCGCAACTGCTATTTGTAGTTCGTCCCACCTCTCGTTTTACGCACCTACAGATTTGATGTAATTTGTTGGTACTGCTATTTACCGTAAAAGGACATTGACGCAGGTATCTTTATATCCTCTCGCGTCCGGGCCTGGTTCATGGCCACGTTGAATGGCAATGATGCTAATTCTTTGGCCAAAGAAAGAGCCAGCCTTCTGGTCACGCGAAGTGTCAACCAGTCGGCGAGAGATTTCCCTAAAAAAATATATCAAAATCGGTTCATAAACGACGAAGTTATCCGCGAACACACATAGAAAAAAAATATATATATACGGTCGAATTGAGAAACCTCCTCCTTTTTTGAAGTCGGTTTAAAAAGGAGACGCGCTCTCGGGCCTCATGATCCGAGCGTTTCGACCCCAAAACTGTAGTTACCAATTAAGTTACAGTATTTGCGCCGCTTGAGGATATCAGTAGCCGCAGCAGCAGTGCCCACACAGCCCGCCGTGCTTGCAACGCGAGATGGCGCAAGGGTGTCGACAGTGGTTGCATCCCACACCAAAGTATGTAATTACAAATGAGTAAAGTAAGCGTGAGATTAATGTCATAATAGAATCGTACGTACCAAATGATTTAGTCGGTTAAAGTAGGTAATCTGCATGTTCTGCCAACCCGTTCGTGGAAATATGGTCGGATTATGTCGAAAAATATCCGACGGGAACGTACTAACGGGATTAAAAAGTAACCTATAGGTTAATCCAGGTTACGGTAACAAACATAGTTACATACCTTCATCCCCTTTTTTAATCCTTCGGGGTAGAATTATCAAAAACGGTGAGACACGTATAAATTAATTTTCAATCGTTAGCCTAAACACAAAATTTGAAGATCCTAACTTCAGAACTGACGGACTTTCATATCCCCTATTTTTTCTTTTTTTTATACTAAATGGGCCTACTCTTGACCTCAATCTAGTCCTGAGGACATAAATGAGGTCGACGATGGAACGAGCTTACCCAGAAGAAGCCTATTAACTCGCGACTTATATAGATTGGGGTCATATGAACTTGGGAACACTGACGAAGGCAGGGAATTCCACTCCCTGGCTGTGCGCATAATAAACGATGTAGGAAAGCGCTTCGTTCGAATGTGTGGAACATCGACAAGGAATGGGTGATAACCCGCAGTACGTCTGGACTCCCGATGGAAGAAGGGAGATGGTGGAATGATCTCGTGGAGCTTTTGGGCACACTCACCGAAGTACAGCCTGTAAAAGACCGACAGACATGCAACCTTGCGCCGGTGGGCCAGGCTATAAGGCTTGGTACCCACCAGCTTATCGTCACCAATGAGCCTCTTGGCTCTGCGCTCAACAGAGTCGAGTGTGGCTAATTGGTATTTGGCTGAGCCATCCCAAAGGTGACAGCAGTACTTCATTTTACTCCTTTAGGGGTGGAATTCCCAAAAATCATTTCTTACTTGATACTTACTCTTCAAAAACACACTCGCCAAGTTTCATGTCTCTAGGACTAGCGGTTTGGGCTGTGTGTTGATATATCACCCAGTCAGTTAGTCAGTCAGTCAGTTTACCATTTTATATATAGAAGATAGATAGACAGATATTTTGGTACGAATGTACGAGGTACACCACATATCAATTAATATAATAAACAGCAAAAATATTATACTCAGTTCTAAAAGTATTTCATGAAAATTTAAACAGACGACATAATAACGGTGCGTAGTACTCATAGAGAATATAACCACTAGAGAGCTTATAGGCCGATTTCTTCTAAGAACACGACTCACCATCGCGGGCCGGGGGACGGGGAAGAATGCGCGGCTGCAATTGGTCAATTTGCGTAGGTATGCATATCGTTAGGGCTGCTCTACTTGATATGGAGAAAATAGTCGATATCGATAAAATGGATTTTAACATAATGAAAACTACTCAAATTAAAATTGTATTATTTAATCAAAATCAATCAATACTTATTCTTATTCTTTATTGCACACAAAATAACAAAAACTTAATCAATAAAAAGGTCCAACAATTTAAAATAAAGTAATTAAAATAAACAGTGGCAACTAAGAGATGACCAGTCCCAACTGACAGCGCCCGTTCACGAACATGACGCATGGATCAGCGCCATTCAACTCAACCATATTGAAGGGAACTAAATGACCCGACACACCCGCCACCATCAGTGAGACATTTGAGTGAGCATGACATTCTCTCAGCCACCAGAACACATTCAAACCAATGAAAGATAACAAAATATAAATCGTAACTTTACGGTACATAGTACTCACACATGTGTGTTATGCAATTATATAATTCTAGGAGTTGGAATAGACATATACATTGATGCCACTATACTATTATTGATTTTTAAAATGAATTAATTTGGTATAAGTTTTTCGAATTAAAGTTTTAGGGTCCTGACTGTTCTTTGTAAAAAATGACAAACGAGCATCTACATATTTTTGAATTATGCATCTTGCTAATTCAATTAAATGATTGGTTGATTCTATTTCAAATTGATGAAAATTAATATCCGGGAATAAATTATACCCAATCAGAGATTTTAAAACCGATCTTATAAAATAATCGGTATTATATTTCGAAGACAAAACTTTCGAACTACTTTCGTTGATCGTCTTCTTAATATAAATTTCACAACGACGGCAAATTTCTATGACTGTGGTGGATCCGTACAATAATTTGTTTTTAGTGTCCTTTTGAAATTGTAAGGCGTTTTGATTTGGTACACCAATCAGCGCCCCAATGCAAGTTTGGCATTTTATTTGCTTTATCAGAGCATGGACAATGTAGCCGGCCATATATTCTATAACTTTTTCACCGAATTCAGAATTAGGTAACAGGCTTTCAAGGTCTGAAAAATCTAGGCTATCAGTCTCTAAATCTACGTTTAGGTCTTTGTATCTAGTAGTGATATTGATACGGTTAATCGCAGAAGTGCATTGCAAAATTGAAATTTGACCAAGAGCGCTGCAATTGCCACTGCCACTATTTTTTATTTGTGCATATGTCAGGAGTTTCTTGTAGATGCTTTCAAATACCCTAGCACTAGGATTGTTGTTTGATCCACCGTGGCATCTAATACTTCCAAACAGGTGCTCCAAGTGGTCCTGACTTATTTTGTGTAGAGGAAGATATTTTAAGGCGCACTCTGAGTTCAGAACCAAGTCTTGGATGAGAGCAATGGCACTTTCGATACATACACAAAATCCTATAAATCCGGTATATCGAGGTGATTTAACTAGTTTTACTTCCTGTTTTATTTTTCTAACAATTATGTGTGTGGACATATTTAGTAAAGCATCTCTTGCTGTCTTTAATTTAAATATAACATTCGCAGCATTTTCTGCATTGACTGCTCGTTTAAAATCATACCCATGGGTGTGCGAGTCCAGAATATCAAAAAGGTCATTCATCACATCCAGAAATTGTGTTGTGGGTGTGACATCTTGAAACTCACGTAAATTAAGCTGTTCTTTGCAAAATTTTAGTGCATCTGATACACTCTTACTAAAAATTTGGGTTGCTAAGCTTACTTTCATAATTTTAGTTTTAAAAAATATATGAGAAGCCCTTAGTCGATTAGCTAGATGAAAATTTTCCGCTGTTTGTAGATTATGTAAGTTAACGAGATATTGCCACGATATAATATTGCCGCGTTCGTCTTTCAAATTCCTATAAAACTCAAATGCATTTCGCACTAACTTGATCATGTGTGCCGGATCTAAAAATACTGCTATTTTTGAACTATTACAGGGATTTTCAAAGGTGGATTTTATCTGATCAACTTCAAACGAGCAGCCTAACTTTTTAGCCATAGTAATATTTGCTGGGCAGGAGGTCGTGGCTAATAAATAACGAGGAGCTCGTGGCTAAATAAGAACAGCCGCTCGGATCGATCTTTAGGTTAAGCCGTGCTTACCTAGGTTGGTCCGTGGATGGGTGACCACCCATTACATACCGAGTTTCCTCCGTGCCTCGGAAAGCACGTTAAGCCGTTGGTCCCGGCTGTCATTTGTAGATCTTTGACAGTCGTTACAGGTAGTCAGTGGCCCGAAAGTCTGACATCCAGTCTTACCAAGGGGTATCGTATTACCTAGCACTAACTGGGTTGTGGAGGTCCGACAGGCAGTCGCTCCATGTAAAATACTGGTATTCAGCTGCATCCGGTTAGACTGGAAGCCGACCCCAACATAGTTGGGAAAAGGCTAGGCAGATGATGAATATTTGCTGGGCAGCCGTCAAATGTAATAGCTTTGACGTTTACACCAGCCTCTTCTACCAAGTGGATCGCCTCTGTTAGAAGTGCGGCTTTTTGTTCTGCATTTATGCCATTTATTAAAAAATATCCTATTGGAATTTTCCATGATGCATTTATTGGCACCAACAAGAAAACAAGGGCTTCTTTAGCTTCGTCTTGACAATCCGTTTGTAAACTGGCGCCAAAACTCACATGGCCATAGTACCTTCTGCCTTGGGGATGATATTCAACACCACTTCTGATTGCCATTTCATCGAATATGATAGTGGCGTAAATTTTGTTCTTAGATTCTCTGGCTTTCATTTTGATAGTATCTATTGCCTCCTTTGTAAATCCTGGTTTACCGTCAATGGATTGATACCAACTTCTCAGAGTACTTGTAGCAGGTAAACATGTGCTGAAAGTTTGTCTAACGAAATTATACGCCTTGGGGGAATAAAAATGCAACGTTAAGGAGAATGCACGTAATTCAGGTGAGTATTTGATTTTGGGTATATGTCCTGTTTTTGATTTCAATATTTGGCGTTTAACGATTTCTTGATTTTGTACACCTATGCGACTTAAAATATCTTCATTTTCTTGAGTAATATAAGATTTTTTAGTCAAGGTATTCAAAATTTTTTTTAGATTCGCATTTTTTTAACCAATAATCTATTTTTATCTTGAAGCCTCTTGACTTCTTTCTTTTTTTTACTAAGAGAGTATATAAGATGGTCTATGTGTCGTTTCATTTTGCGTTTACGTGGACTCAGGTCTACAATTGCTGTGTCTACTATTTCTTTGTTACTTATTGCTGAACTCTGAAAAATAATATTATATAAGAAAATAGGAAAAGAAAGAGGTAATAAGAAATATTAATATTGAATTTTTCGTAAATACATAGTTGAGAAGAATGTAAAAAAAAGCATACGGGAATTTCATAATCATGGGAAGGCCTTAAAATGTTACTGTCATCAATTGGAAAACGCTGCAAAGGAGTCTGGTCTTCAGTTAGTGTATTAGCTTCAGCTTGCACTTGTGTATTTGATAATGGACTCTGTAATTAAACATGTCGGCTATCAATAAACGCAGTTACATGCAATAATACAATAACCCACGGACTTATCATCGAAATAAATTAACTTACGAGGGCGTGATTGTGATGCGAAGGCCCCGGTACATTAGTATTAGAGTCAGTCATACTATTTGGTGAAGCCTGTAAAGAATTAATGTTTCTCATATTCACGATTTGACTTTTGCCAACATTATATCAATAAAAACCAATAATACCTACCAAAATAGGCAAAAACATCGTTGGTATCGCTGAACTAAATAAACGGCGGCGTTGTTTCAAATATTTAAAACAATCGGGGGTGAAGTGCCTTGAACAAACAGCGCTGTTTTCTGTTGGAAACCAATTTTCCCTATTAACCTTATTTATCCACTTTTCTTTTAGTTCCGGAATCTTCGGAAATCTAAAATGAAACAACATGTACCTATGTCAAGCACACAGATGAAAAATAAAGTGAAAAATAGCTACACAAAACAAGAAATAGAACATTATCAAATTCAAGTCGGTTACAAGTTGATAGGTATTTTATTGCAGTATTTGAATTAAATAAATATTATTTTAATTTTACTATTTTCGATATCGACTTCAGCTATTAAAGGTAACAGCACTAATTTTTACGATAAAAATACAAAGGGAAAGAAAGGGATAGACGTATTAGAATTGCCTGATGAAAGAAGAAGACAGTTACAAAAGACATCAACGAGATACTCAAATTTTGTGCTCTTTCACCCAGCCACCATTTTAACTAGAACCCTGCGGTGGCTCATAATCTGATTAAATCAAACATAATTTTCTTTACTGTTTACTTACCGATGAAAAGTTATACCATCCTTTTTGTAATTCGATGTCCTTGAAGTTTTCCCACACCACATCACCGCGCATGAAGGCATTTTGATGCGTTAAAATTGCGTAAAATGTTGTACCTATTTTTAAAAATTTTGCGTGTACACAGGTCTAACAACTGGACACAACTAAAATGGTTACTAATACCGTAGCCTATATATAGGTGCAAATGCACAAATAGTTTTCGAGCGCGGGGGCACTGTATGCGCAGTCAAGTGGTTTTATAGTCTTTGGTAGTACTCTTAGACGTCGTGCGTATTATGACTTGATGTATGTACGTGGACGAGGCGCAAGGAGTATGTAAGGATCGTTACTTCCTGGCTACACAAATGGACAAAAAGCATGAGTTTATCTATGTATATAATTATGTAAACAGCTGAAACATAAACTGTACCTGTGTGATGATAATTTATACTTATACTTAAAGGGTTTTTCATTTGATACGTGAATTTAAGTCGAAAACCTCAATAAAAGTTTCATAATGTTATTCTTGATGGAAATAGTGGTGAGATATAAAGGCAAATCACTACTTATTATAAAACAAAGTCGCTTTTCTGTCCCTATTTCCCTTTGACCGCTTAAATCTTTAAAACTACGCAACGGATTTTGATGCGGTTTTTTTTAATAGATAGAGTGATTCAAGAGGAAGGTTTTTATGTATAACACAAATGCACCCGTGCGAAGCCGGGGCGGGTCGCTAGTACAATATAATTTCCAGTTACAAAAACGCCTTTTTTCCGTCAAGAACATATGTATAAAAAGACATTCAGAGCTCATATTTAAAGTCCTACATGCATATGAATGTGTTACTAATTTATTTATATCATTAGATTGATTGATTGAGAACAAGGATTGTTTACAGGTTCAAGAAATAATTTGCAACAGATTGTAGAAATTTGCCTTCAAGCAATCGAAACTCAAATTTATTTATTTACCTATTTGGATCTCCAACAAAAGATACACAGATACAATATAAGTCACAGTTGTAAAAAGGTGAAGGTTAAGTGTGTTTCTTCAATTACAGGAGACCACAGCATGCACATAAAACTAGGTGTTATCACAGAGATTAAAAAAATTAAATTATTTCAAAAAATAAAATAAAAACCAAAATAATAAAAAAACATTTGATGTCAAGAAATCAATAATAAGATTGTTTCACATAAAAATATAATCATTAATTATTAGGGTCGGCGGACTAAAGAACATAAGTCAAAAAATTCGATATTATTTTTATTGGGTCTCTGAGCTTCAAATAATTCAATACGCAAACTGACTAAAGCACATAAGTCGATAACGAATAATTCATGGCGTGTCAAGTGGCGTACTTTATCAACCTTACACTCTTTAAACATTCAATGACGGAACAAAAAACATAACTTGACTTATGTTCAAAGGAACACAATATTGTGCTTAATGATTTGGAGCACCAACTTGACTTATGTGATAAGGTGCGATTTATCAAGAATTTATTATATGCTTAAGTAGGGTACTTCAAAAATATTTATGATGTAAACTAAGTCTGGATGTGGGGTAACTTTAGATGCACAATCAGTCGCATACTGCTTATGCCATGAACAGATGATTTACGTGGCAAAACTGTACCAAAACATAAAATTTCAGACGAAAAACGACAAGAAATAAAGTCACACATTTTGTCTTTTCCAGCATATGAAAGCCACTATACTAGAAAGAGTACATCAAAAAAGTATTTGCCATCTCACTTGACTATGCAGAAAATGTACGAACTATTTTGCGAAAATAGAGAAAATCCACCATCCATCAAAATCTACAGCCAGGAATTTCATAAGTTAGGACTGTCGTTTAAAAAACCTCGTGTCGACACGTATTACACATGTGACAAATTTCAGATGCAAATACAATTATGTCAAGTAGATCTAGAAAAAAGTAATCTTTTAGCACAACATGAACACCATAAAGCGATTGCTGATGAAGCATATGAAATGAAAAGAACTGATACACAACTGTGCAAAAACGACGACAAATTTCAGGTGTACACTTTTGATTTGCAGCAGTGTTTGCCTACACCTGCATTAAGTTCGTCTGTAGCCTTTTATAAGCGGCAGCTATGGACGTTTAATCTTACTGTCCATGACAACAAAACAGGTCAAGCTGTGTGCTATGTGTGGCACGAAGCCATTGCAGGTCGTGGGGCAAACCAAATAGCTTCCTGTATTTATAAACATTTAGAAAACCACGTTCCTGCTAACACCAAATACGTTACTTTTTATTCAGACACCTGTGGTGGACAGAATAGGAACTCCCATGTTAGTTCTATGTTTACATGGTTTTTGCAAAAATCTCTTGAAATCGAGACTATCGATCACAAATTTATGGTTCCCGGTCACAGCCATCTAGAAGTAGATACTGATCACGGCATTATAGAAAAGAAAAAAAAAGAAAACGGAATTACAGATATTTCACCCGCATGACTGGATACAATTAATTCGATCTAGCAGCAAAAAGTTTAAGGTTATAGAAATGAAAAATAAAGATTTTTATGAATTTTCTACTCTCTTGAAAAGTGCTTTGGTTTCAAGAAATAAAGACACTGATGGTCGCCAGTTTAAGTGGTTGGAAAAAAGGTGGCTGCGTTATGAAAAAGAATTTGGGGTTATTTCTTATAAGGATACATTATGTATAAATTCGCCATTTTTCATTTTTAATTTCAAAAGAAGAGGATCAAGCATTCCAGATAATATTCCTATTATATCTATGCAACCATTGCCAATATCCAAAGAAAAAAAGAAAGACCTAATGGATCTTTTACCGTTAATACCAGATATCTTTCATGAATTTTATGTAAATTTACCTACATTAGATAATTTACGGAACACCGATCCTGATATTTTAGAAGAGGAAGAAGAAGCTATCGATGTATAATCTAATGGGCTTGATATCATTTGTAATTATGTTTTTTTTTATTAGTTGTTATATACTAACAAAATTATTTCACTAAGTAAACCTTTACACATAAGTCATACTAATATTATGTTCCGAATAACTTAAGTCACTTAAATAGGAAATTATGATATTTGCACTAAATTACTCTTTAGCACAAACAATCTATGTTTATAAACTATCCTTTTTTACTTTAATCTAATTAAAACACATATTTTTGTATTTTTAAAACGTTTTTTATTGTTCCTGAAAAGTTTGTCTTTCTGACTTATGTGCTTTAGTTTGCCGACCCTAATATTATATTATGATTGTTACGTACATATAAATTTTTCATCGGTTAAAAAAAACAGCTGTTCCATACATTTTGACCGTGTAGGTAGGTATTGCACTTTTGTAGGAAACGGCAGATTTTTTTTAAATAACCTATGAAGAGTTTCTATGTGGGGGCCTCCAAATGATGTACTGAATACGTGGTAACCGATTTCGCGTCGGAGTCTCTTCTAACCTGTATATCGTTGCGTAACGTTAAGTAATTTTTTGACGTTTAACTTCGACTTAACCATAATGTGGAAATAATTTGGGTACAATAAAGTCACATATGTTCCTTAGGCATATTATATTTATATTATAAATTAGGTATTAACCGCATAAACACCACAGTGACAACATCGCAACATATTACATTAGATTACCGTCACCAACACACGTATGTCTACATAAATGATGTACCATGTACGAGTACCTCTATAACATAGATGCAGCATAAAAGTACAATTTTTGGGTTTCCGTAGTCAACAAGGAACCCATATATGTCTGGGAGCACAGCTTTTTCAATTGCAAATGTAAGTTTGTTTTTTATTAGAACAATAAAATCGTCGTTCGGAGGCAAATTGGACCGTAGGAAGTGTTCGAATATTTTGATGGGCAACTACGGAACCCTACATTGTGCCTGGTCCGACAGCACTTAACCGGTTTTACACAGTAGGAATTCATTACGTTTCGAAAGGGTTTTCGAGGCATGAAGGGGTCCGTGCCTCGGACGCACGATAAGCCGTTCGTCCCAACTAAGTTACGTAAAGTAAACTTCGTAGACCTTTGATAATAGTAAAGGTTACTTCTGTGTACCCAGTTACTTGGGTCAGATTTGCAGTCAGTCGATGTAAAATACTACCAGTATACATCGACCGACTACAAATCTGGCCCAGCTTCAGCAGTGGCATGCCTAACAATACGGCAATCCCATAAGGCCAGCAGACTCTTCATGAAAATTAGTAGGAAATAAGGGCAAGCCAAGCTTTCAGGCTTGTATGAAAGTCCCAACACTAGTAAGAATAAGAAACTTTTATTTGTAAACATAAGTAGTTACACGGTGTGTGAGAGGTTACAATATTGTTAGTTAGGGTCTCTATGTTTTGCCATGAAGCGTACAAATATGAACAAATATATGTATTAATTTTAAAAACAATTTATCAGTAAATGTTATTTTATAAGAAGAACTGGAATTTTAAATTACTACTACTACATTTACATTAAAGAAAAAAAATGATAATTAATTAAAACAACATTAAAAGTTAGAAACCAATAATAAATTTTCAATTACTTAGCAAAAGTTAATATAATTCAAGATTAGATGTCATGTAAAAAAGAAAAAAAAAACAATTCAACAGAGGTCAATATAAAATATCATTAAATATAGATGTAAAATTATCAGATTATCACAACATCAGTCAGTAAAAAAATGTCAAAGATTCAATCATGTTTCGTCATAAAAATAAACAAATATTACCAAAATACACAATTGGATGTCAAAACAATAAATTGCAGTAATAAAAAAATAGGAAACGTCAATCATTAAAAATTATATGTAGTACTATTTTCTCCTTCAGAAACTCATTTACATTATAATAGGGTCTGCTTATTAGAAAGTTTTTTAAATGTTTTTTGAAAAGGTGAATATTTAATATTTTAATTAATTGGGGTAATATAGTCATGAATAGTTGGTGCCATACAAAAAACACTAATATGCATCAGAACTGTTTTGGACTGTCTCGAGACAACATATTGACGTGTCGTCGACTCCGGTTATTTCTGTCGGATAGCTTGGGAAATAAATTCGGATTGATATTTATGTAAGACTAGCCAGAGCAAAAGAGAAATAAAAAGCTTTCATTAGAACAGATAAGCATGATTTATTTACTGGGTTTCAGACCATCAAAAATAAGCACAAAATAATTAACTACAACATTACATTTATAATTATATTATTACAATTCACTGTACTTACACACGTATTACAGAGCTCATTACACTTTCACAGTTCAACCACTACTGCCTTGCTAAAATGGCGCTGCCTCGAACTTTTAAAATCCCCCTCTACCAGACAAATAGTCAAGCGACATCGCAATATCCGTTAGCACCATTTTAGCATTTTAAACAGGTCAAATAACTTACTAATTTACCTAATACATTTGTGTAATTTAAAAAATACTGTAAATATCTTAAAAATACATAAACTTATAGTATTTAGAGTTTAAATAGCTAACATTTAGTATTCAACTATTTCCAGTAGGACTAGAAGCCGATCCCAACATAGTTGAGAACCAGTGGCGAAGGTTCCATACCGGCTTCCCTTTGAAAAATGCCACAGTCAGTATTCTACAGACAAATAATATAATCACATTAAAGATATTGTACTCGGCTTACCTCTTACAAAAATTGACCCTTCGCTTCTGTTGAGAACAAACACTAGGCAGATTGCTCTCTTTCTTATACTGTCTCGCAAGGAATTGAAAACTAATAACGGAATTGGCAAAAATAGGACACATCTTCACTTAGAATGATATCCAATCCCTTTTGAACATATTGTGTTGTGAACACACGTGGCGCAGTCATGCATAACGTGAAAATGTGTTCAATCATTGTCAAGTTTCGGAATTTGATGCTCAACAATAGGCATGTGATTAATTTTCATAGATTACTCTTAATCTCATTCCATTTATAACATCACGCTTGTTTCTCTCGAAGGGCTAGATAGAGGTTAAAGTAACATGTAAAACACAATAATACTTTACGCGATTTCATCATCAGCCTACAACAGTCCACTGCTGGGCATAAGCCTCTTCAATCGCACGTCACTTGAGTCGATTCTCGGCAACTCACATCCAGTTGCTACCATCCACCCTGCGAATATCGTTAGTCCACCGAGCCTGAGGGCGTCCCACTTTTACGCTTGCCGAGTCGCAGTCTCCACTCAAGAACACGTCTACCCCATCAATCGGTTCTACGGCTAATATGGCCGGCCCAGTGCCAGTTCAGCTTAATGAGTGTGAGCTATGTCGACAAATTTGGTTCTCTGTCGGGTTATCTAGTTTCGGATGCGATCCCTCAGAGAGACTCCAAGCATAGCCCACTCCATAGCTCGCTGAGCGACCTAGCTTGAATTTATGGACCAGCCGCACCGCGAGTGTCCGTCCACATTTCACTTGCGTGACTTAATACTATCGAAACCGGGACTACATTACATTAGCCGCGTTTGTTACCACTAGACCAACGATGCAGTTAGTTTAATGTTATTAGACCGGTTCTAAAAGGATATAAGTAACATAATTAGAAAAATCAAAAACCCGACTGCAAATATTATTATTATTATATTATTCTTGATTAAATTTAAGCATATAAATTATTTTTGGAATTCCGTTTTAATTTCCTTTATTTTGATACCCTACTCTCTTTTTTAACGTATTACCATGACGCGCCTACAATCTGCCATTTTGTTTTTTTTTTTCGAACACCTATATAAGGACACTTGGGTTTTTAAGACTAATATAACTCTATACCTTAACTGTCGAAACCCATCCAGCTGTTTGGAAGATTCGGGGTAATAAAGAAATTTACAATTAAACATACAAGATACGCGCGAAAAACATAACCTTTCCTTGGTAGTCGAGTAAAAAGGGCTATAGGACTGCCGCCTGCTGAGCAAGAGGTCATATAGGGTTTGATTCCCGGGTCAGGCCAAGTGTAATTGGGTTTTTTTCATTAGGAATTTCTCGGTAGCAGCCACGGAGCTTGGATCTTTGCCCGGTGATGGCAATAGGCTCGCCCCCTATTATATGGGATTTTAATATAGCTGGCGATATGTGGGTGTGACTTACTTTAAGGTAACTCTGGTTTATGTAGGTATGTAGGTATGCAGGTACTTTGCGAAATAGATCGGAGTGTTAAGCACAGAATTAACACTGGATGGATGAAATGGCAGCAAGTCACGGGAACAATATGCGACTCCCGCATTCCCCTTAAACTTAAGGGGAAGATTTATAACAGAAAAAGAGGGGAGGAGGGGGGGTTTTTTTTTTTTTTTTTTTAGTTTTTTTTTTTTTTAGTTTTTTTTTTTTTTTTTGATTTATACTATTTACTCTGTCTTCCATACCTGTAATATATTAGCTACTAACACTAGAAATAAGTAATTTTATTGTTTTACTAACACTATGGATCTTTGTTGTCTGAAGAATAAAGAATATTATTATTATTATAAAACAATGGTTAGACCTGCTGTCTTGTATGGGTCAGAATGTTGGGCCACAAAAGGGATGAATGAAAGGCAAGTGCATGTGACTGAGATGAGAATGCTAAAAAGGATGTGTGGTGTTACGCGATTGGATTAAATAAGGAATGAGTACATAAGAGGAAGTCTGAAAATGGCGCCGGTGACCGAAAAGTTGTGTATTAATCGGGGTATGGACACGTGATGCGGAGGAATGAAGAAAATGTAGTGAGGAGAAAGTTCCGTATGAATGTAGATGGCTTTAAGAATAGAGGAAGACCAAAGAAGCGATGGATGGACTGTGTGAAAGATGATATGGCTAGAAAGGAGGTGACTGCTGAGATGATGAGTAATAGAGAAGTATGGAAAAAGAAGACATGCTGCTACATTGGCATAAAGGCAAGAGAATGATGATGATTGGGTATGTAGGTACTTTGGAGGTTACGAGAAATTCAATAAGTGTACTATTTTCAGTAACACCAAGAACTATACTATTTTGTAACATCTTGTGACCTACAAAGAGGTCCGATCTTGTGACCTTCAAAGATGTCCGCAAGGCTAGCCGAATATTAGTATTTCCGAGACAGCCCAAATTGTGTGAGATAGTATCTACTTAATATAATAGCCTCGGGAATACAATATTGAACAAACTCCGATAAGGTTTCTGTTTGTAAAGTTCTCATAGGAAAACAAATAAAGGATTTTCATCAGCGAGTTTTTCTGCCAATAAAATAAGGTATAACGTACATCATGGATGGGACATTGAATCAGTACATGATTTTAGACAGTGTAAACAGGAAATAAACTGTCTTCCAAAAAAAAGCACTAATTAGTCTAAAAGTCACTTTCGAAAGTCGGTGACATTTTTGCCACAGATTTCCGAAAGTAAAGTTGTTTAGACTTTTTTGTGTTTGTTTTAGAAGTCTTTTTGTTTTGGAAAAGGATTTTGTTATTTTACCCTTCTTAGTTGTAGTATACCACACAAAAAAAAAGGAAATAAGCTCTCGAAGTCGGCGTGACCAATACAGGCTTGTGCTGGATGTCCTGCCTCGATCAGCGACATATAACAAAAATTCTCTGGCTTTGTGTGTACGTCTCTATAATAAATTACCAAAAATGTTTAAAACATTAAATTGTAAATTATTAAAATCCAATTATATAGATGGCTCAATAATAATAATTTCTATAGTATTAGTGATTTTTTGGATAGGAATTCAGTGTAATATATTTCAATGACCTCATGTATTTTTAGTAAGTTTTCACGCTTTAGTTTTTAGCAAAACATAATGTTTGATGCAATATTTTTTAATAACACCTTTTAAAAACAATGTTTTAAGCAAATAAAGTATCTTATCTTATCTCAAATTCTTGCCATGAATTAATTTTACATTGTAACTAGAAGTTATTAAGGGACCATCGTGTCATCAACATAGGGTCAAGAAGAATAACTACGTATTATGGGGAGCTAACTCATGAACTATACGAAGCAAAGTAATAAAAAGGAGATGTTCTAGAAATATATAGTGTAATAGTGCTAGCCCAAGCTAGCACTATTACACTATATAAATATCGCTTTATAACACATTAACCGTTTTTTATGATTAATTTTCTTTAATTTCACTTCGTTTCAATGTATATTCAAATTAACTTGGTCAAGGAGAGCAACACAAAATAAAATTAAACATGGTGCATAAGATCAGCAGTATGCGAACAATGACGATTTTGATTCACGTGTATCTGCGATAAATAAAAACAGAAACCATAAAACAAAGCCGGGGTCAACAGAGAAGCAATTAATTAATGTCCGTAGTAGTAAACTGGGTCACAAAACAAAAACAATCACTAAAAACTCCGGAACACATCCAATTCAAACTCAAAGCAAAGAAAGACTCAAAGACGTCACTTCTTAAAACTGTCTAAGTTGTCAAACGTCATGTCAAACACAACTGTCATGGCTGCCCTAAAATTAGGGTTATCTTATTAAAAAACTTTCCAAATGATCATTTTTGTACGCCTGTACCTTTGTTTTCAAATTAATTTGTTAGTATTTTTATGAAATTCCCTGTTTTTTTTTCTATTTATCTATGTAGTGTACATAGTGGTAGCCCAAAATCAAACATCTCCTTTGTATGGTACCACCGCGCAGGCGTCCTTTGCCAAATGAAAAAAAAATCCGTAAATCGGCCCAGTAAGTAAGTAATCAGTAAAAACAAGCAAAAAGAAACACATTTTCAGAAAAGTAACAACTACACTGGTGTCCAATATCCAAAATCTGTCCGTACGGGTTTTTCCGAACCTGAAAATTTAAAATAGTGTTGACTGTGAAGTGCACTCTATTTAAAACTTTTTAACAGTACATTCTATTACTGAATAGCGTCCCGCCCCGGCTTCGCACGGGTGCAATGTAGATACACATATACATGTAAACCTTCCTCTTGAATCACTCTATCTATTGCTGAAAACTACATTAAAATCCGTTGCGTACAAATCTCGGTATCGAAATAAAGTTTTTTGTAAGAAACCCCAGTTCGGATTAAGCTCGCCATTGCACATAAGCTATATTATTGCAATTTGTATGTATATTTTTTTGTGTGCAATAAAAAATGATACATCTCGATATTATTAAACTTCACGAGCTTAAAACCAAACACGACCACGACAGTACAATCATATTCTTCCTTCGTATTCAATTCTGCTTACAAAAGCCGCCTACAAAGAGCATAATCATAGCTCACACTGTGCTACAATATCGGCCTCAGCCAGCATTGAACAGAAAGATTTTCAGCCAATCGCGGCCAGTTATTGGACTACGTTTCACTTACAAAAGGAGAGAGCCTTTTGTGTGATGCACTGGTAAGGACTAGGCCGAGGTACAGAGAGAACAGGAGTGGCTTAGTGGTTACGGCCCTGACTTACGAATTGTAAGTTGTGAGTTGGAACCCAGGCAGGCGCATTATTCTTCTTCCTAGTGCTATTTAATACGATCGATGTAAACAAGTTATATACCAAGGAGTTATCGTGCTACTCACTATCTTTATTGTGGAGGTCAGATATACAGTCGCTCCTTGTAAAATAATTTAGTTGCTACCGGTTACATTTACAATGTAAGCCAGCCCAGACAGAATTCGGGAAATAGTCAGAGCGGGAGGAGTCATTTGATGATTTCCCACCCTCCAAAAAAAAAAAAAAAAGGGGTCAAGTTATGATTTGTTATTTTGCCAACCATACCATGACAAAAAATCTAAATAGCCGCTTGATAATGTTGTGTTGAAGCAAGGTGGTAGAACTTGTAAAAAAAGTCATAATTGCACATGCACAATGGCGTGTGGTGGTCAAAAGAAATTATCAGATTAACAGGAAATTATAGAACAAAATCAAGCCTACAGCCTGGCCCCCAGCTGAACCACTGACATGTCAGTGTCACGCCATCGGAAAATCAAAATGACGCCTGACAATTATAAGATTAGCAAAACTGTAAAAATGAACAATTATGGTTTAAGTTTTTAAACTTACATGGACACTAGGGATATATATACTATTTGTTTATTTTTTTAAGTTTCCGATATTTCGGCATTGTTTCAAGCACCATGATCACAGATAAACGGTGTTTATTTTTAGTGTTATTAGAGATAGTGAACAATTACGGTGTCAGTAATCGGCCATTCTGGACCGACTTCATAATCAGACTCTGGTCTCCAGACAGGTTGTACGGTCAGCAACCGCACATTGTACTTTGGCCTAGTAAAATACTGCAAATTTAGTTCTCGGTTTAATATCGAGCTCGCGCAACATCCAACATTTTGTAACATTTTCTATTATTTTCTTGTAATATTATTTTAGTGCAATTTCGTATTAAATACCCTTTTGAACATTAACATTTATTTTATTAACATTCAACATTAAGTGTAAAGGCTCATGCCCTTACACAGGTTATGACGTGAAGTTCTTCAACTTACCAACTTACTAAATTAAAGTCCCTCTTCTGCATCTAAACAATATCTTGACAGTTAGTAGATGGTAGAGGTAAAGTTGTAGACTGCCTCATTGGCTGAGTGGTCGCAAGCGCTACTACTGAGCGAAGCCCTGGGTTCGATTCCCAGGTCGTGCAAAGTGTTATTGGATATTTCCATCAGGATATTCTCAGTGGCTGCCACTGAGTCTGACTTTATGCCCGGTTGATGGCAATAAGCTCGCCCCCTATTACATGGGACTTAAAAAAAACATAACTGGCGAAATGTGGTTGTACTATTAGGCACACCTCTGCATAACCCGTCGGGGATTACAGGCGTGATGTTATGTTATGTTATGTTAAAGTTGTTTAAGTGTAAGTTGTAAGTTTGGATTTAGATCCGATTCCAAAATTCATACACTACATTATCCTCGAGTGTCATACATGGGCTTTATTTGAAACTGGTTGTACACTCTCGCATTAAGAAAACTCGACAGGTAACGGTTATTTTCATTGAGGCTGTTCATAAAGCAATAACGTTAAAAAAGTGAGCAAAATTTAGCCAGTAATAACCCAGTTATAAATAATCGTGTAATATTCATCAACTTCGTTATGACGATGGACACAAGCATGTTTTTCATGTCTAAATTCTGATTTCAGGAAATTGTGTTACGAATAAAAAAAACCAAAGTTCCATCGAGACCTTCATACAGTGAAATAGATGTGAATCAAGTATTACATTTCACTTGAAAGTATAGATTAGCCATAGCTCATATTTTCATCAGAAACCTTCGTGTTTTGATTTTGTTCTACGAATTTCGTAAATATGAGTTTTTTGAGAGTCCTCTACGTGTAACTGAAAAACTAATGGCAGGTTCAGTTGCATAAAACGTTCCATTTCGTTATGTACATATGTTGTAGGTAGATTGCTGTGTATTTGAATACAATTAAACGGTGTGTTAAATACGCTATTGCTAACTTTGCTGACTTATTATTTCTTTCTTGGGTTACATCAGGCCAGTTCATGATGATAGGCCTATTATATCACGCGGGCCTGTGGATGGTGAGTAATGGGCTAGCTCACCGCCCGTCCGTCTTATGAAGACAGGCCGTGTCGACAGCGCGTTCGTGTTCCACGCGCCTAAAAGAGATGTCAGCAAACCGGAGGGGCCCGCAAGGGCCGATGCTTGCCAGGGCTGCGGGACTGTTCGAAAGAGATACCGCGGCCCTAAAACACAAAGGGCAAAAGAAGGAAAATTGATGGGTTTTAGTCAGTAAAAGTCCGACACTCCCATCCGCTCCGCCCAGAACGGGAGAGGTCATTTGATGATTTCCCATCCCAAAAAAAAGGCCTATTATATCAAACTTGTGGGCCTAGAGCGTGAAGCCCTTGTTTCGATTCCCAGGTCGGTCAGTGGTACGTAAAGTGTTATTGGGTTTTTCTCAGTATCAGTTCGGAATCTGGTTTTGTTTTTGGTTAACTACAGGCTCGCCTCCTATATCAAGCAAAATGTTATTGTAACACTGGCGTGCCTAGGGTTCAACAATACGGCACGTAAGGCAATCAGACGGTTCAGCCTAACATCATGAAAAGTAGTTATAGATAAAGCCAAGTCAAGCTTGTAGCCTTGTACGAAAGTACCGCGACTAGTTGTACTATAGGCCGTCTCTGCCTTACTCTTCGGGGAATACAGGCATGGTGTTATGTTATGTTATAGCAGAGCATGTCTATGTGATCAATGCGTCATGTTCATGTTCGGGCGCTGTCAGTTGGGACTGGTTATCTGTTAGCTGCCACGGTTTATTTTAACTAATTTATTTTTAATGTAATCTTTTACTCTGGACGCTCTTAATGTTCACGTCTTTCTAAATCGTTCTCACATATACATATGTATAATCTTAACATGAATGATTTTTTTTTTTTTTTTTTTGGGGGTTGAGAAATCATCAAATGACTCCTCCCGCTCTGGGCGGAGCGGGAGGGAGTGTCAGACTCTTACTGACTAAAAAACACCCATGTTCCTTCATTGGCCCTTTATGTTCCAGGGCCGCGGTATCTCTTTCGAACAGTCCCGCAGCCCTGGCAGGCACCGGCCCTTGCGGGCCCCTCCCGTTTGCTGACATCTCTTTGAGGCGCGCGTGGAACACGAACGCGCCGTCGACACGGCCTGCCCGTCGTCATACGACGGACGGACGGCGAGCTAGCCCATTACTCGCCGTCCACAGGCCCGCATGAATGATGTAACCAAGATCTTGTAACAATATTTTGATTGAAAAGAGTGTCCATGGATTTCTTTCCCATTCTTCTCCATAGAGATCAACGCTTTGGAATGGGCTACTACTACTTTCACAAGTTATTATGACTTGTGTCTGTGACTGTAGCTTGGTCTTCTTTGTTTTTCTGACATTCAAAAGTGCCTGTTATGGTCTAATTGAAATAAATGCTTTGAGTTTGTCACAGGTCTGTTAGAAGCTAATGAAATAAACAGTACCTTTGGGCTCTTCTATCTTAATGTCACTTGACACAACGTCAAGTATGTAGTGTGTAAATAAATAACAATGACGTTCTAATACTACTTCGTTGTATCTCAGCCTGACCCTTCGATGTCAACTATAAACAGAATCAGTAGCAGCTAGATTAGCATATTGATATTGTTCAGTAGGAATCACCATCTAGGTTAGGTTAGTTGGCGCCAGATGGCTGTTTCTCGGTAAAGTTGATTAAAATTCAGCCACATCTGGATTAACAAGATCCAGATAGATATTTGGGAAACTAAACTAGTCTCTTTATCTGTTATTTCAATTTGTTAGTTTATCTAGCTATGTTTAATACGACGAAGCAAGAGAGGTATTTTTTTAAACACCAACATGAGACTTTCGAGCATAAGGTCACTAACGAACAGACAGACTCTGACAAAGATACGTTGCGTTATATAACATGTTAAGGATTATTTATTAGGAGCCTGATGTGACCCATGTCAGGTCAGAGGCCTCCCTTCCCTATTTCCATTTATTTCTGTCTTCGGGTATTTGGGCTCAATCCTTTTGACAAGAGAGTCCAGCTCGTCACGCGATCTCCTTCTGGGCCTACGGATTACTGTCACAATTTAAGAGGTGATTGCACTCATGAATAGAAACATCATCATACGACTCCTGCTCCTATTTCAATAGATTTGGAGTTGGTACAGCATGTTTTCTTCGTCCACACTTTTATACGGAACTAAAATGGTACATTTTGATACAAGAGGGGAAACTTTGCAATTGCAGCCGAGGAGTTCACGTCAGTATCGCAGGCGAGGGTGTTGTGGTGCCAATGAAATGCACACGTGTATCAAATGACCTTTTTGAAATGTATTTTTGTCATGTATTAGTAGAAAACTATGGTTTAGTTTACTTTTTTCCGCGTTTTGCTTGCATTTGAATTTTGAAGGAGAAGCAAACTGCTTAGAATGCAAAATTGAAAATGTTATTAGTTTTTAATTTAAGTCACATTTAAATGTTAATTTGTTGATAAAAGCAAATTATTGTTTAAACAATAACGTTTATTTATGAAATTCTATTTACACAGTTTAAATATTCACAAAACATTTTTAGGCCGGCAAAACGGCAAAATCCCAGTAAAACATGCCTTTTGACTTATTTTATAGTTATCTGTGGATTTTTTTCCGCACTATTAGAGATAAATGATAAAAATCCACGAGTGTAAAATACACTGCATGTTGAAAATCTAATAGTAGTGAGGTAAAAGCCAGTTTTCCAGGAAGTGTATTGCAAACTATTTTACGCTACTATTTTCAAGTGTTGCTTTCCGAGCCAGATGTTAGCACAATGCATTCAACCAAAGTTTTTCTGAGAACAAGTACAATTGAACCAATTCTTTGTTAAGTTACTCGTGCGAGCGGTTTCATAACTAACTAGTACACTAAACTAGGTACAGTTAGAGACAAAAAAAAAACAGTTTTGTGATTTGCTAAAAGATTTAGTTCAGAGCTTTGTTTTTTTTTTGTATTTCATCATTATTTTTTTTTGTTTTTAAGTATTTCCCTAACAATTTGTGCCACTTGCTTAAAATCTCCCACCAGGTGGGAGATTTTAAGCAAGTGGCACAAATTGCCATGGCTGACCTGGAAGTCTTTGAATATACTCCGGACACAGACTGGTTGAAGCAAGGAAAACCTCTTCAGGTGTATAGATGACTCTGCCCTGGAGTGTAAATGTGGTATTGCCCCACAAACGATGGGACACTTGTTATCGTGTCCTGCCCGTCCTATTGTTTGCATATCACAGGACTTAGAACATCGAAAAAGATCATAAACTTATTGTTTAGAGAATCAGTAAACCTACTGTAGTCTCCGATATATTCAAAACTCTTCAGTGATAAGTAAACAAGTCAGAAATAACATAACATAAACACCCTATAAAGTGACTACGATTGAAATTCAAGTCTTCTATCTGCGAGCAAGACAAAACTGATAACAATCAGCAAGTTTCCATTGAAACAATATTCTTCTGTAGCTTTGTTTAATATCAACTCACAATTGTTGATAACTGTACTACTATTTAATACAATATATGGAACTCTGTGGTTGTCATTCTTCTCTAATAAGTAGATATCCAGACTTCCAGATAGGAACCTTGAATTAGTTTCAGACAAAGAGACATTCAGAAAATTCCTTGAAATGGAACCTTATTTGCGGTGATTACTTGTGACGTGACGACACGATACATTTCTGAGAACTGGGTTAAGGTTGCAATTTGCTTGAACTTTGATGCCAGTTGTTCAATTATTCCTCGAAATTGGACATTTCTCGACACTTGGTTAAGATTGCAATTTTCCTGAACTTTGACTAATCAATTGAGAATTGATTGCTGTTCCGGACTTGGCTTGTTGTGTAGTGTACTTTTATAGTTGTCGATATGCTTGACCATCTAAATGTTGAATATAACTTGCACGTCATACGAAGTTTCGTATTTTTTTGGAACTTCCAAGAGGTTTGATATGAAGGTTTCCGGTTAGGTTTTCGGTAGCTTTTGTCAATACATTTTTATCTTTTTCATCGCTGTTATCACTGATAAAATGTCACTTTGTGTAGGCCATAAGGACTACTTCTCTGTGTTACTCTAAGAGAGTTTCAAACTTTGTGATATTACAGTTAATTGTGAATAGTTTTTCAAAATTAGTAAAGTACTTATGAGCTCCACTATACCAACATTAGTCGCTGTGGTTTCGTTGAATTGTCTTTGTTTTAAATCTCATAGAACTGTTTGGCCAGGGCTCGGAAACCGGTTGAAATTCTTAACCGGTTACGGTCATTGACACCAAACTGAAATCGATTTAGGTTAAAGGTTGCACTTTACCGGTTTTACTGGTTTATGCCGAAACCGGATTTTCATGAATTATGCTTTTGATAGTAAAAATTAACCGATTAAAACCAAGTTTGATAGGGTCTAGGCGCAACTAAGCAAGTCGAAACATGAATCTACCCGCACCATTTAAGTTCTCAGATTGTATTTCACGTCCTCAGAGTAATTGGTAACCTTTACCATTTGGGTTACATAAAAACAGTTCACTTGTTTAACCAGTAAATGAAGGAACGATATATTTACCAGTATTTAATCGAAATTAACCGTTCATTTCAAACCGGTTCCGAGCCCTGGTTCCGGTTTTTACTCATTAGTTGCGTAACGCCACGCCTACACAGGGCCGACAAGCCTACGTCACAGGATTAAAATTTCGTTGATTATACCGGTTTAAACAGTCGAACTGTAATAAATTGTATAGTCCTTATGGCCTATAGAGCTATGGTTATTAAAGTACAGGCCAAGTCTTAAAAGAGAGGATATTTTTTATACTGCCACATAAGTGCAAGCAAGCGCGACTACTGAGTGTCAAGTCCCCTCTACATAATTATAATCTATGTCATTATAGACACCTTATACACATTATAAATATGGACATTATATACCATATTATTATTGTAATAAAGTCAATATAATCTCATCAGCCATTGGTTTCATTTACTGTCTCTACCTACCGTACATGGCGACCCTGCGAAAAGAATCTGCTATCCGAGCGTTGCGCTGAGCATGAAGTCCTGTGTTCGATTCCCAGGTTGGACAAAGTGTTATTGGGTTTTCTATCAGGACTTTCACAATAGCAGCCTCGAAGTCAGGATTTGTGTCCGGTTGATGGCAATTGGCTCGCCCCCTATTACATGGGACTTAAACATAACTGGCGAAATATGAGTGTATTAATATGTAAACATTTGCCGAACCCTTCACAGATTACAGGCATGATGTTATATTCATGTTATTTTTATACTTTACTCTGATCAAAACCACGCAGAAAGTCAAAGCACATTTAACTAAAACAAATAGTAGAAACACTACTAACGATATGTTTTTAGGTGGGTGCTCTATCTTTTCTGTCATCTTTATGTGGCAAACCGCAATTTGATTCGGTTTCTCTGTTCATTACGGCACTAATAACTGGAAACCACTAAGCCAATACACGTGTTCTTTGTTTTTATTCGTAAACAACTTCTCGCAAATATGTCTCACAAACATTCACCCTTATTAGTGACGTAATAACGTGTATATTTCCAGGTTCTTCGCTGTGATATACCCGCTCCGTCTGCCAGTAGCGAGGCGACGCAGTAAACAGATGCTGTTCTGCGCCTGGGCATTCGCGCTCGCCTGTAGCTTACCACAGGTAACGTATACTAAGCTATAGTACGAAGTAGTTATGGACAATGGGCCTGGGTTTATATTATTATATACTTGTATTTAACTCTTCATGTTTTCATATATAACTGTCCACATTTCTTTTGTCATTTCGCAGGTCTACTACGTATACTACAGACCTGACAATAATTTCTACTAATGAATAGTAGAAATTATTGTCGGGTCTACGCTGTACCCCATAGTTAAGTACTAATGCTGTATGTAACATGATAATATTATACTACCAAATGATTTAAAAAGAGTAACCATGGAGTTTCTTGCCGGTTCTTATCTATAGGAAATGAATCGAAGCGTGCACCTTTTCTCGGCGTTTTATAAGTGCCCATGTCGGCCCATGTGAGATAAAATATTTAAAATAATACAGGGTGGAAGGGACACCGACGCGAAAACATTTACCACGTATTCAGAACGTCATTCTGAACCCCTCATAGAAATTTTTCGTTGGTTATTAACAAAAAATGTATAGAACAGCTGATTTTTTAAATTACCGATGAAAATTTTCGAAGTGTCGGGGGTTTAGAATGATGTACTGAATACGTGGTAACCGTTTTCGCGTCGGTGTCCCTGCTACCCCGTATAAAACTGGTACCATTGTTATAAAATAAATAAGTAACCTGAAAATGCATTAACGCCCCGACCGCCCGCGCCACCTGAAAAATAAAGCCTGAAAATTCGCATTCATAAAAGAATTATTGAGTACATTATTATAATTCGGACGTCCTCGTAAATATTCATGAATAAACAGCCGTAGTGAATATTAATGCTATTATTTAAAATTGTTACAGCAGTAGGTAATATTGAAGTTCATTTTGTCGCATTGTTGTTGTATGATCCCTTGCTAGACCATGCATTACTTTTAGATGATGGATGAAAGGAATAAAAGAAAGTAAAGTACTGAAACAATACTGTATTGTCCGAAAGGTACTTAAGGTAAAATGAGCTTAATGGACTGATGGTGTGGAAATGAAGTGAGTGACGCGGCCCTTGTTGGCTGTAACGAGAACGCCTGGCTGACTTGATAGCTCAACGCGAACTGAACTAATTGTTATGAGTTGAAATGAATGTGGCGTAAACTGTTGAATTGCAAAATATGCGGTTGCACCGTACAGTTTTGAATAAGTAAGCTGAAGTGGCAATGGGCTGGCCATATTAGACGTAGAACAGATGACTGTTGGGTTAGACGTGTTCTTGAGAGGAGACCGCGAATCGGCAAGCGTAAGGTGGGACACCCTCAGGCTCGGTGCTCGGTGGTCGGACCGACGATCTTCGCAGGGTGGCTGGTAGTAACGGGATAAGATTTGCCTATTTACAGCAGTGGACTGTTGTAGGCTGATAATGATGATGATGAAAATGGTATTTACGAGGGAGATGTAAGTGAAAACGCCGAGAAGGGATGCCCCAAAAAGACAGACACTGAACTTATTGGTGATGTTTTTCAAGAAAGGTCAGACGCGTAGTACTCGCTACCGGCGTTTGTGTATGACCGTGGTAGTAGTTAAAATAATATATTGGTAAAAGGCGTGAGCTTATATACATTAGCGATATTTTTTTGGGGTCAACTTCTAAACTCAACCATAACAAAGAGGTCGAAGTTGTATATGTACATCCCAATTAAAACAGAATTAAGGTCCCATTAAAACAGAAGGACAAATTTTAACACAGATTTTATTTACACAGAGTAGAGGTATTCTTCCTTTACTCGGAAAAAGCATCGTTAGTCCAGCATTGCCGAGAGCTAAAACTGTCATATTTATTCTTGGATTTCGTGATATGTTCGTGAAAAATGTAATTCGTTTTGCAGTGAACCATAAAAACTATCTGTTGTGTTAACACAGGATGATAGATAGTTAAATCCAGCCCCCTTAAGAACTTTATACTGTACATGCCCTACTTCACACCTAGTATGTCAGAGTTAGGGAATTACATTATACAGACTTTCTAACCCAACGTGATCGTGCTAAAATTTCCAGATTATTCAAACCACAGACTGACTTCTGGGAGGAACTTTGTCTGGATGACAATGTAGGTGGGATAATTCCATCAAGGGCCGACACCTCCACCTGCTCTTTCTATCTGTTCGTGAACGGCTGGCCAGGACATGGCTGGAGGAATGGAGGTAGATCACTGTGTTGCCCAATTTCTCACGGGTCATGCAAATTAGATTCAGCAAATTATTTTCCTTCAAGCTTGTTGTCTCGCCTTTTTGTCAACGTTCTACATCTGACTGCGAATATGAACAATCTGCACATCATATTTTATGGGAGTGTAGTCTTTGGCAGAATGAACACAATATTATGTTGGATAGTGTAAAGGTTACATTCGGAGTTATTTACTATACGGACCTTGTAGAAACTAGAATTAATTATATTGGAATCAAATATAACAGCTCACAACTTAGGACCCATTAATGATAATATTTATCCGTTTTGCTAGGCAACTGGGCTTATCCCAGTTGTAAACGTCCCTTTGTGCCTATTGACTTTGTTTCGTTCTGTCTCCTGCTGATATGGAGGGAAGTGGAAATTATGGTTTTCCTACTCCTCCGCTATACTTTTCTGATTAATTTCGTTGCGGGATCCAATACACTTAAATTGTTTCTCTGCGACTTCGTCGAGCTTCGTTGTCTCGGCGCTTTTCTGGTGGTCGCCACTGTTGATTCTGGCTTTCAGGAGTTACAGTGGTTTGGGAATAGTTTTGGTCTCAAGATAAAGCGTACCAACTGGACTATACCGATTTTTTTCATAAACTGACACTGACATGATAATAATAAGAGCCATTATTATTCCTTTATTTATTTTTACACACATTAATTAAATCTTTAAATATTTGAATATAAAATAATATAAAAAAAAAAAACATAAAAAAATAGTAGCCCACCGGTATCGGGAACAGGGTCCAAGCTACCGGCAGTCAGGGCTCCAGAGAGAGGAACCTCCTAACAATACGAGCCGTGTCCAGAAGTACCGCTTTCTGAATCAAGTCCTCGATCCAGCTGCCTAACGAGAGCCTCCTGAGATATTGGTCGAGGCTCTTGGCAATTAAGCCATGGACTGACACGACTATCGGCACAATGATCGCTGAGTCCAAATCCCACATGTTGACCACCTCGCGAGCCAAGTCAAGATACTTTATTTGCTTATCTGTCTCTTTCGAACAATCCCGCAGCCCCAGCAGGCATCGGCTCTTGTAAATGGGTCAAATGAGCGTTTCAAGTGTTAATCGAAACACTATTGTTATATAACACTATTATAATACAATGCTATGACCGAAACTGTACCGAATCGAAAGACGATACACGTAAGGTCTCATGTGCCAAGATCGTAAGTTTTTATTGATATTACGATATGTTACGACGACATCTTGTCCAAGACTTGTAACATAACCTTAACATCATGTTTACTCACCCTTTCTATAGCTAAGGATTAGGATAAGGATTATTTAGCTTAGGATTGCATTACCAAAGGAGCTGACTCATCTTTTTCTCTCAGCCTTTTCCCAACAATATTGGGGTTGGCTTCCAGTCTAACCGGATCCAGCTAAATACCAGTATATTACATGGAGCGACTGCCTATCTGACCTCCACAACCCGATTAGTACTAAGTAATACGATACCCTTTGGTAAGACTGGTTGTCTGATCTATAATTAAATAGACATTATTGATCCTACTTTTAAATAGTGTACTTTCAAACTTTGTGTATTATATGGCAGTAAAGTTAGACGTTGAAGTTCTATACCCACGACTATTAAAACTGACTGACTTAACTTTGGTTAACCTATTAACCCTTCGGGGTTCCTTCACTACAGGCGTGATATAGTGTTAAAATTAAACTTATATATATTTTTAATTGTATAAAGATTGTTAGAAATGAAATAAGCCCTTGTAACTAGTTATTTTATAACGTATTTAATTATAGCAACTTGTGCGCAAAGCAAATTACGCTGTGAGTCTGAGCAAGCGCGTCGATAATGCTCCAACTCTCTGTCTGTGTCACAAACAGCAATAAGCACGTGGTTCTTAGAATTTTTTATTCAATACATAACTCTAAACGGAATTACAGGAATTCTTCTTCATGTTAAACATTATAAAGAAATATTAATGTTTGGTCAATTCGTGCAAAGAGGCGGGTCGCTAGTTTCTATCGAAACAAAGTTGTTTTATAACCTTTTCGTTGGCAAAAACGATTCGATACTTTAGTAGAAGTTCTTAAACGTGTTTGTCATTTGGTATTTATATTTCAGAGATCATGAGACGATTTTATTTAAGTAAGAAATATCTTTTCTTCGCCTTTATCCCCGGGGCACGTCTCTTTTAACCGGTTAGTATTTCGTAGAAAATATTACGGCTTTCAAAACCTAACTTGACCAATATTACGTACATGGTTAAATCGTTCTTAAGAGAGAACAGGGCCTGTGAGGAATTTGAAAAATAGGTATTTTAAAAAAAACTACTAACTATTAGTTTCTTCATATTTTCTACCTAATTACTTCTTCAAATACAGAATGCGATAGGGACAGCAGCTCAAACCGATTCATCATTTGCCTAGCCTTTTCCCAATTATCTTGGAGTCGGCTCCCTGTCTAACCGGATGCAGCTGAATACCAATATTTTACTTGGGGCGACTGCCTATCTGACCTCCACAACCCAGTTGGTACACTGGGTAATACTATATTCTTAGTAAGACTGGTTGTCAGACTTTCGGGTCACTGACTACCCGTAACGACTGTCAAAGATTTACAAATGACAGCCGGGACCAACGGCTTAACGTGCTTTCTGAAGCACGGTAAAAACTCGGTACGTAATACGGTCACCCATCCACAGATCATAGGTTGATCTGTGGATGGCAAGCACGGCTTAACCTAAAGACAACCTGAACATTAGCTCAAACCGATTATATCACAAAAAAAAATTGACGAGATCGACGGTTCGTCCCCTTTTTTCTCATCGAAAACTGAGTCAATCAATTATTTGTCACAGTACATTTTTAAAAAAGAGTATTTCTTGATTCCTATCAATTTATTATATGTTAAAAACTTTTCGAATTTGTCTGGTAGTCCTATAATCACGGCCGTAAAAACGATGCATTTTTTGTCATTTTTGGAGGGTCATATTCTCTTTACTTGTTAGTTGCTGAAAAAATGAAATAACAGGGGCGTGTCTACCTACTATAGACCTTAATTTTATGAAATAAATGATTGCTCTAGAGACATTATTCAGGAAGAAAAAAGGGGAATACATTGTATAGAGAATCGCAGCAGCCCCTGTTCCCTCTTAATTAATATTGTATTCCTAATGCTGTATTTTCTTTGGGTCACACTGAAAGCAATTTTCCCTAATGTAATATCACTTTAGAACTTTCTAACATCACGCCTGTAAGCCCCAAGGAGTTAGACAGATGTGTACCACCAGGTGTGTAGGTTCATTAAAATCGGAAGGTGTCGCGCGCACGCGCGAGTTTCACACTCGCCAGTTGACTAACAAGTCTTTCGGAGGTTATATTTAAACACCAAGACACTAACTGGCCAAATAAGTAGTTTTTTTTTTGTTCAGAGAGAACCAACCACTGAATAACCACTCCGCGGGTAAAATTGGTTAACTTTTTCTGATGCATGCTCAGAGCCTTGGGCCTCGTATATCCAAAGCAATATTTTTTACACCCACATGTAATTTAGCCGTAAGATTTATACGTTCGTATATTGTTTGCGGCCACATTAATTTTCCGCGGGGTGGGCCTCATAGGGGTTAGTATTTTTCATCTTGCGTAAGTAGGAACTTTGGAGAAGTATTTTATTTGACTAGCATTCCTTTCAAGTCAGAATATGGAAATACTAGCATTTGTCCGCGATTCGGTCGTGTTAGCTTAGAATTTGACAGTGAATTTGGATTGTACTCTGCTTTCCAATAATAAAATTCAATTATGAAAGACACGTGGCGCCATCTATTATCATAAGAACGTTATTGTTGTTTTTCTCGGGAACAGTATTTTGTTTTGGGATGAAAGGTACTTTTGTCCGTTTCTGTACACCTGAAAACGTATATGCAAAAGTTCAGGATGATCGGTTCAGTGGTTTCGGCGTGAAAAGGTAACAAACAAACAAACTTAGTTTCGCATTTATAATATTAAAGTTAGGAAGAGTCCGTTTATACCTTGTATAAAAGTGCCTAAAGGTTCAAAATGTACAGAACAGCTTTTTTTTTTTAAATACCCGACGAGAAGCAATGCCTTGGGGTCTACAATTATGTAGGTACTTGCTGAATCCGTGGTAAAAGTTTGGGCCTTTAAGTCCATTTCACCATGTTCTAAAACATTGCTGTGCAGCACAGACTCGCATATTAAATTAGTAGTAATCCTGAATTATTTTTGCCAAATATTTGTTGAAAATAATAAGCGTTTGTAATTGTAATTCTACCAATGAATTCACAAATTGCCCAAATTGTTCCTCCAAGTGGGCTCTCGTTATTCTTTTGTTCAACACAATTCATAATCATAAAGGAATCAGCCCACTACACCGTGTCAGGCAAAGACAAAATCTTTGTATTGAAAAGTATAAGACTTCCCGTCAGACCGAGCGTCAACAATTATTGACGAGAATATTTTACCGGAGGCGAGACGCTCTGTGCATGGTACGCGACGGTGTTGGTCGGCGACGGAACGGTCTAGTGGGCATAGTCTATTGCACAAAGAATATAAGATCATAACCGCGCATGTTGAGCGTTCGAAGTATGTGCGTATGTGCTGTTGATACGTTCTATTTGGTACAGTACAAAGAGTTTAAAAAGACTTGAATGTCTTTGGTAGGTACAGTAAGTAGTCCGTGTGACGTGTCATGTTTCTTTCGTGCCAGCTACGTTCATAGCAAGCTCATGTTATGGTACAATCAACATGGGGGCTGTATTCTACTTTAAATAAAAGGCGTTTATACGAATAAACTTGAATAATTATTTTATTAGAAATCATAAAAATTGACACGCTTTGTCAGACGCCTAAGCTGTCTAAACATTTCTTGTTCTTATTTCGAACTTATTGTTTATTTCGTTTTTTTACAACGTGCCAGAGTTAATTCCTAAATAACCACAAAGGTCTCTACATTACGATGTAGTGGGCTGACACCTTGATACTTGGATTTTTTCACAAAAGACCTTAGGCACGCGCACCTAATCACAGCATTTGTGCCTGTATTATGAAACCCTGGTTAGGGACAAAAAGAGAAAATTAGTTTTCTTTATTCCCACAGTCAATACCACGACGTTGTTGCTTTTTATGATTAGCTTTTTTAATATGTAAATGTCAAGCAAAATAAATATCCAATATGAAATTAGTTTCATTAAAAACCAGTTTACCTACGTCTGAAACCATAATCCTTGGAGAAATTTATGAAAAGGCATCTCATCTCATGACAGTCACCAAGGTCTATTTGAGTAACAAACGTGGACAAATGAAAAGGATTACGTAGTTAGGCGGGTAGGTAAATTAATCTAAGAAAGGCGATCTAAGAAGTTTCTTGAATGTCATAATTAGAATATTGGTAGGAACAGCTCACACCCACTGTGCACAATCATCATCTGCCTAGCCTTTTCCCAACTATGTTGGGGTCGGCTTCCAGTCTAACCGGATGCAGCTGAATACCAGTATTTTACATGGAGCGAATGCCTATCTGACCTCCACAACCCAGTTAGCGCTAGGTAATACGATACCCCTTGGTAAGACTGGTTGTCAGACTTTCGGGTCACTGACTACCTGTAACGACTGTCAAAGATCTACAAATGACAGCCGGAATCTACGGCTTAACGTGATTTTCGAGGCATAGAGGAAAACTCAGTAAGTAATAAACCAACTTAAGTAAGCACGGCTTAACCTAAAAATTTACCCGAGCAGCTGTCATTATTTATCACGATCATTAATTTCGTTTGTAAACATTTGTATTTATAGAAGTACTGATCTGATAACAATAATTACATTATTCACTGATAGGTGAGCCTATTTCCGAGTGCCGTAGCATTTGTGAAAAAATGTGGTCAAGTCGCGGGCAGAAATAAACAAGTTTGTAGGTACATAAGTTTTTAAACTGTCATGGCCACTAACATTATCATTAACACTAGAAACGGGATATTTACCATGTTCACTGTTTGTTTTGAGTTCCCGAGTTCAGCTGTGTAAAAACCGGAAAAGTGCCAAAAAAAGTTCGCGAGCGGACACAGTGAGTTTCGTGTGTCGGGAACAGAATCGAGTTGCGAGTGACAGTGGTAGCGGTACTGAGTGCAAACAACGAACAAGAAAGAGGGTAGACCGATTTGTCTGCTCATAAACACCCACCCGCAATAACTTCAGTTTATCCGTGATCATGGTGCTTGCAACGGCTCCGTAATATCGAAAAGAAATAGTAAACATGGTAAATATCCCGTTTCTAGTGTTAATGATAAGTGTGTAGGTAACTTTATAAGTTATCCAAGACAACGAATTATCAGTTTTTTATGCAGATCATATTATGAGATTACTAATTGTCTACGAAAAAGAGAATAGATTTTGCCAGCGGTGTCACCCTAGTGTCATACGTCAAGAAGACAAATCTGTGGAGCGACTTTTAGTACAGGGAAAGGTTGAAAGTACAAGAGCGCGCGGCAGGTCACCAATGCGTTGGACCGACCAAGTCAAAACTGCACTCAATGGTCCACTCCACGAATGTGCAAGAAAAGCCACAGTAAGGGAGGAATGGCGACGGATTGTGAAGCTTGCTACCACCCCTGATGTGACGACCACGACCACTCTGCCAAGAGTGTGACGACGAAGAATTCACCCTAGTGGTTGCCGTAAATTTTCCCACGGGAACAACATAAGACATAGTCTATCTGTCTGTGTGCCAAATTCCATTCAAATCTGTTCAGCCGTTAAGGCGTGAAAAAGTAACAGACAGACATCATTACTTTCGCATTAATTATAATGTTAGTATGGTTTTTATCTCGTGTTTTTTTCATTGTTGGGATGTTCATCATAGGAAAATTCTCTGTGGCAACTTGGTGTTTATATGAAAAGCACAAACCTCCCCCATATTATGTGAGACTTATAATATCATTAGCAAAGCATAAAGCGTGCATGTATTTCTTTCATAATTATTGTTTTCTTTAATCAAACGCAAAATACGATGTCACATCGTCAGTGCCACAGTTTAATCAGAACATTAATTATAACTCGTTTTTGTGTTACAAATAAAATTGGACACCAACCAAAAATCTGCTTGTACGGAATTTTAATGAGAACATTCTTTTGTGACAAATAATGAAGTTTATTTCAACGAACAACCTTTTCAGAGATTATTCAGAATCGGTAATATTATATTCAATTTATAGAACAAAGAAAAGTGTTTTTCTTAGCGAAACGTGTCGAAATCATGAAAATACAATTCCGTTCAACAAATTTGACTGAAAATAAAATTGCATGACGAAAATTCTGAAAAAAAAAAACGTCTGAAAATAACATTTTCGCCCATATTCAATTAAATTTTCATTACGTTTTATTTTATCATAAATAAAATTGTTCACTATATCGAGACCTCAATTTTAAAATTTAACCAGACATTGACAGCCCTTCAATTCAAGTTCCACAAATCCTGTGAAGTTCGATGCACACTGAGGCAGATGCGCCAGGAACGCAAAACGACAATCAAGTCAAAAGTCAAAGCATTTATTTCAATTAGACCATTACAGGCACTTTTGAATGTCAAAAACAAAAAGCTAAGCTACAGTCACAAGGCATAATAACTTGCGAAAGTACTGCAGTTGCACATTCCAAATCGTAGATCTCTATGGATCCATGACATCACAGATGCAATCCATGGCCGTTTGTCGTTTGCTCTCGTCCCTTGCATGTTAATAAAGGCAGCGTAGACAAAGGATGGGGACGGTATATGCAGATGTGTATTCACACAGTAAACGATAAAAGCGAAACTCCTGTTTAGGTAACTACGCGTTCAGAATGGCGATAGCGCCAGCAACTTTATGTCTCATCATCATTATCTCCATATCATTTTGGAAAACAGATTTCTTTGGATGTAAGTCACCGACAGACAGCGTCACCCTGTCTATCAGTCCTGTGATTCTCGCATCTAGCGGCATCCCGCCATTCGCGTGGCCTTTACTGGGTACACGTCCTTCAAGGTCTACTCAAGGGCAATTCCGGTCTCCAAAGTACCGGAAAATCACAGAATTTTACAACGAGCCTAGCACCGGTTTTGCAATAAATTTCCCGATTCTTTCGGTACTTTCGGTACTAAGGTTGAACGTTAAGTTGATCGTTTAAATATTATAAAAAAATCGAATTTCAACTTATTTCATCACCATCATCTGCCTAGCCTTTTCCCAACTATGTTGGGGTCGGCTTCCAGTCTTACCGTATGCAGCTGAATACCAGTAAAAACAAACTGAAAAACTGACTGAGAATGACGAAAAAAAAAAAGAATGAATGAAAAAAAAAATTGAATGTTTTTGACTGTGAATTTCAACTTATTTATATTAACGAAAGAAAAATTAACTTCCTGGCTCCATCATCAGCGCTCGTTACCAAGTCCGATCTAATGGACTCGTCAAAACCACTCATATGAGCCCAAAGTGGAAAAGTTTACTTGTAGCCTCTGAAAAATTCCACTATCCACCTCCTGGCTCCATCACCAGATCAGCTCTAAAATATCAAATAATAGTATTGTCTTCTAAACTACAGATGCGTACAAAGTTTTATTTCGACATAACAATTAGAAGTAGGTAAAAATCGGTTTCCAAGATTTTATTACATTCGTCGATTGTGGTCCTGTATACCACATAGCACGCCTCTTATCCTCCATAAACCCTCATTTCACCAGTTGTTGAAGACAAATCTGTGTATTTAAAGTCAAAACTATATCTTCACTACATACATTCGCGTCTAAGTTGAAAAACAAATTACGCATAGTTTATAGTAGTAATAAACCTTCTATTCTAGTCGCTAGATTTTGGGTATTTTATAAGTTGTACCAAAGTGATTCACTCAATCCTGTGTAAAGAAGAGAAAAGTTCTCAATAGTAAGTCAGTTTCTTGCAAAAGCATCTGAAAATATTAAAGTGCTTATGTGTTACTTTTCATTCCCCGAGTGCCACTTGTGTCGGCGGGAGGAGAGTGCTTTTTACTTAGTTTGATCTTACTATTTATTTTGTTATAGTTTTTAGTGTACATAAGTAACGTAGATTTTGTGGCAGACTCAATGTAATCTCTTGGCTGTGGCGTGGAACTGACACATCATAAGCTGATTATTATTTGTGTATATAGACACATCAGTCTGACCCAATCCAATCCAATTTTGATTAAGTTAAATAGTCTCTTGGACCACGTATTCAAAAAATATAATTCCAAAACAAACGTGGTCTTGGCAGGTGACTTTAACATTAATACTCTCCAAAACAGTAATATTTACTATTCAATTACAAGAATTCTCATACAATTGTAACATAAAATTACATATTAATCGTCCAACTCGTAAGTCTTCCTGTATCGATCACATTCTCAGTAACATTCCTAATGATAATGCGACTGTAATGCCTCTTCATCTGTCCGACCACGACACAGCACAGATGTTGAGTTTTCCCTTGAAACATAAGATACAAAACCAGACAGCATGTTTTTTCTACAAAAGAGATTATAGCTGGAATAATATCCAGAAATTTAAGGGATGCATACGAAATGTGTCACGGTCAGAGGTCTACGAGGAGAACGACATAAATAAAGCATTTAATTCTTTTCACGAATTGTTAGGCTTGTTCCATAATTTATGTTTCCCAAAAATAAAGGTGAAAGTAAATACTAATAATAAAAAGAAACAGAACTAGATAACCAAAGGTCTAAAACAAAGTTGCAAAACAAAAAGGTCTTTGCGCTGTCAATACGTAATAGTTTTTGTTACGACCCTAAACACCTCTCACCATTTCCACGGGTAAAACTAGTGTTTAAGATGTGTATGTATTATTACTACCAAATTAGGTTGTGTAATCTGTTATATTAGATGATTTGATTTGTAAAAACATTGACATAGGATTTGTTTTATTCGTTGATTGAAAACACGTAAAACTAAAAGGTACTCAAATCATGTCGAATCCGTATAAAACTCACTTTGATCGAGCTTTGACTTCCAACACCTCAAAAGTAGTAAAGGATCAGCTGCTCAGAACAGGTTTCAAACAAATAAGTGAGAAATAAAAGCAGTAAGCAGTGAAAGCCTAGTGGTGTGACCGTCGGACTGCCAAGTCATAGGTCTCAAATTCGAACACAAGCCACGCACCTCTGGTTTTTCGGATTCATGTGCGTATTGTATAATTATCACTTGCTTCGGTGAAGGAAAATATCGTGAGGAAACCAACATGCCTGAGAGATATTCCTCGACGGCATGTATAGAAAAGTCAGAGACCCATAGGTGACATACAAACTCTGACACCAGGTTAGGCACTAACCACACGATAAAGAAGAAGTGTGATAAATAAACGCGATGATTGTAACCTATTCCTGATTGATTGATATCTATAATAATATATCTTGGGACAACCAACACACCGCCATCTGATCCCAAACTAGGCAGAGCCTGTACTATGGCAACCAGACAACTGATAAACATACTTATATATTTCTAAATATATACATGTTATAGATAAATTACAAACCCAGATACAGAACAAAGAATCGTGAGATTTGTAGCAGTTTGTGTTAGCAGTCAGGGTCACTAACCACTAGACCAACAGGCCAATCGATCCTATCAGGCCAATCGAATCTATGATTGTCTTTTAAAAATAAAATGGTTAAGTTTCTCTTTAACACGTTTTGTCAAAGCCTATTATATGGAGACGCATAAAATATGTCATACTAGCTTATGTTTGTGGCTTCGCCTGTGTGAATTGAAATGCCATTGCGCGGTTTAGGATGTTATTGGCTAATGCTAATAGCATTTTGAATTGCGTGGTGGCGTTTCAATTCACTACTGGTAAGCCTTAGTTCTACAGTAAAATAGTGTTTAGGTATAGTTAATGGTTATATCCTCGTTATTGATGGAAAAGTACCTACAAGTATAAAATATAGGGAATAATGTATATGGGAGCTGCATCTGCCAACAAACTGCTTTACAGTTTGCAGAAGTAACATGTTTTGTAATATTTAGGATGTCACCACGAATAAACGCTTTTTCATTTTTTTTTTTCATTTTTTCCGGCGGCCAATCGCTCTGGTTAGAGCACCAGGTTTGTAGAAGAGAAGCCTTTGCCCAGAATCGGGACAAAATCTAAACTGCGAGCTGTCAATAAACAGAAACAGACACAAACAATTCTTTCAAACCATTACCTCTAACGAACACGAAATGAAACCGGCAAAGTATCAATTTTAAACAATGGGCAAAGCTGAATAAATCTCTATTGAATTGTATTGAAGAGAATAAAGTACGGAGCAGAATTCACGCGGGGCTTTGAAACTAGCGATATTGGACGCCATTTTAAATTGAATTTAAATTATTTGCTCATCTCTATGTAACACTATTCCACAGAGCGTTAAAGCGGATAACCCGCGAGCTTTTTTTAAACTTATTTCAGTTTTTATTGCTGCAGTTTCAAACCTGATATTTGTTTGATAGTGAAAGCAGCAAAAAATTGAAATTACGAAAAGGTCAAAATGAAAAAAAAAAATTGATGAAAAATTGATGATTAAAAATTTAAAAATATCATCAATTCAATTGAATACTTATGTACTTTTTTTCATTTATTCAATTTAATCGATTTAACATGATTTGTCTTAAAAAAAATTGTCCTTTTTTATTGATAATTTCATGATGAAATGAATGATGAGATGCCTTGTGGCATTAAGTCCGCCTATGTACCACTACTGTACATGAAGTTTAAATAAAAAATAAATAAAAATAGCCACTTAACCATCCAGCCATATAACGTTCTTACTCCTGGGGCCCAGGGCTCCGATTTTGTACAGAAACAAGTGATTTTGACAAGCTTTTATTTAAATCCGCCTACTCTTGACCTCAATCTAGTCCTGAGGACAGAGATAATCTTAAAACCTAATATGGCGGGCTCCCAAATATGACTGACAATTTTTTTTAAGCACCCCCTGAAATGGGTATCAATTAAATTAAACAAACTTTTAAATAAGATGTCGCATTATATTTAAAAGTTTGTTTTAAAAATATTTATAAACTATAAACTTCTTATAAATTGTATCGTTACAGGTTAATTACAGGCTAATGCTCGTTTCTTATCAGTTATCACTCACTGATGTAATGCTCGAATCTGAACTGTTACATTACTGGCGAATGCTCCCGGTGTAGGAACGCCTTTGCATGCGGTCGCACGCCCATGACTATGCCCGAATACACGATCGACGCGACGGTCATTTGTTTGGAAAACCCGACGCATCTCGTTTCGCCAAACAAAATGAACACAACGTTTTGCCTGTTGTATCAGTAATAAGTTTTTACACTGACTTACAATAGAGGTAAAACCATGAAACTCAGTTGCGTTGTCATTGGTATTTATTTATCTGTATGGTACACTGTAGCGAAGTATTTTAAAAACTTGTTGACTTATAAAGGTTCAATGTAAACAGCACCGTCAAACCCTCTTCATTTTACTTGTAACAAACAGAAAAAACAGTGGTGTCCATAAAAAAAAGGAAATAAAAAAGCACAACTGACCAAAGTTTTAAAAGCCCCCGTCCGTTCTTTTTTCAATACAAAATCTCAAAGACTTCAAGCTCAAAAGAAGTGTCCGATTTTTAATTTCGCTTCCAATCTGACGAATCCGGCCATAGTCGCTGTATCAATCAGAGATTCGAGTAATAAAACCTTTTGAAGACTCATTTCGTTTCGCTTTATTTTTCGTCCGTATGTGTGTCATCACTGAAAATCGCAGAATTTTTTTAATACTGCCTATACTACGTCTCATTTTACACAGTTGTAGAATATCCACGTCATAATATTTTTGAAGGATTCTTCCTCTTTGTGAAGTCGTACTTTTTGATTTCAACTTGTTGTGTTTGTGTCTTAACACATTTGACATTTGAAAAAACATGTGTTGGCTTGATTAAGTACCTAAACTGTGAATACATCTAAAATATGTGTCATTTAACTTTCACTAAGAATTTAATTAAGTATAATTTATGAATACATAATTTACAAAATACACTCGAGAGCAATGAATCCGGGTCACTTAAAGAATCCTAAAAATCTCCGAAACTAAAAATGCTACGTTAATGCAATTGTATTTAATAGACAATGTAATACTCCTTAAATGAAGGTATTAAAACTTCTTAGTTATTGTAAAGTTATATCATAAAAAAATCAAATTTGAAAAAGGGCCACTTTCGAAGATGGAACTACGAAATTACAGCATTTGGTTTTGCTTTTGTTTGTAATCTGTCATTTATGTGGGTACATAAACCATGTTGATAGTGCTCTATATTCATTATTCAAGCTGAAATTATGTCGCTTACGCCTGAAGAATGCACCAGAATACTTACAATGCTGGAAACCGGCTGGAGTCCGCGATACAGCCAGGACTGTCGGTGTGTCGCTGTCAACAGTACAAAGAGTTCTCCGACGTTACGAAGAAACTGGTTCTAACCTACGCAGACAAGGAACGGGCAGAACCAGGTGTACCACAGCACGAGAAGACCGATACTTGGTGAACACCATGCTTCGAAATCGCTTTCTCACAGGAACTGAACTCACAAATCAGTTTCGACGCCTCGGAGGAAGTAACCCAAGTGCATGGACAGTAAGACGTCGGCTTGCTGAATCTAACTTAAAACCCCTTAGACCTGCAAACGGCCCTAAACTGGAGCGTTGGCATCGTATTTCAAGACTAAGATATGCCCAGAGCCACGTAAATTGGAGTATTGAAGATTGGTCAAAAGTTATGTTCTCCGACGAATCAAAATTTATGCTCTACAAGCACGATGGAAGACACAGAGTGTATCGAAGACCAGGGGAAAGATTCAAGCAAGCATGCATCGAAGAAAAAGTAGCCTACGGTGGTGGGTCTGTACTTGTGTGGGCCGGAATTTCTTCTGAAAGTCGCAAAGAGCTGGTGATCATAGAAAACGGCTCTTTAACTAGCGTAAGATATGTGGAAGAAATCCTCAATGATCACGTTGGTCCATTTATGGTCAATTTAGGTGAGGATGCTATATTTATGCATGACAATGCCCGACCTCATACAGATAGGATTGTGAATGACTACCTTCAAGAGATGAACATTACTCGTATGGAGTGGCCAGCGCGCAGCCCGGATATCAACCCGATCGAGCATGCTTGGGACGAGCTAGGCAGATGCGTAAAACAACGAAACCCTCCCCCAATCATGCTTCGTGAGCTCAAAATTGCTCTCACAGAGGAATGGGAGAATATTCCCCAAAATCGTATAAGGAACTTGGTGTACAGCATGCCAAACCGCGTAAACGCAGTAATGGAAGCACGAGGAGGCAATACGAAGTATTAAAATTCAAGAAAATCGTAATAAAGTTCAAAAATTTCATGTTTCCTATTTTTGTTTTAAGGAGAGATCAGCAGTTTTTTTCTTTATGTAATTTTGTGTTAATAAAATGTATGGCGACTCATATTTTTTTTACTTTCATTTAAGGAGTATTACATTGTCTATTAAATACAATTTATTGCATTAACCTATCATTTTTAGTTTCCGAGATTTTTAACATTCTTTAAGTGACCCGGATTCATTGCTCTCGAGTGTATATATAAACAATAAAAATATATCCAAGTATCAAAAGGAGTAAAGAATAACAGGGCATCCAAAAATTCGTCGACATCGCTTTCAACGGGGAAAGTAAAACTTTTAAACAAAATGCACAACAAAGCAACAATGAAAAACACTGTAGTGAATAAATCACATTTACTAACAGGCAGTCATTACAACAGGCACATGAGAAATAACACGAACAAAGTTGATGGCCATTATGGGCGAGTAAATCAAAGCCAAACATTTGCGTAGGTGTTAAAAAAATAACTGAAGAAATTGTGTACGACGTTACTAAGCAAATAAATCTGCCTGGGGCAGGAACTTTTAACCTTGTGTAAGGTGTAAAATATATATTTTAGATGTTGTAAACATAACATCATTTCTAGGGGGTTATTATGAAAGGAAAGAGATGGCCGTCGACCTGTATAGCTCTGTCTCTTTCCCACACTGGAATTACTCCTGCTTTGAGACGTCATGGCGGGCCACCTTCACTGTGTTACCTACTGTAATATCCTCCAATAAAATCCCGGAATGATTTATAAGCTCCGAAATATGCCTCTTAAATTATTACAAGGGAGGTATTATTCACGTCTTACTTACTTCCTTGATGTTTAGGTATATAAACTCTACCTATCTCTGGTAAACATGTTCTGTGCGGAAATCGAACCCAGGCCACGACCTGTAATACAGCAGTCAATCGGTCATCCACTACGTGCGGAGGCAAGGCAGCCACTGACATTCACTGTCACGAAAACACTAAATGACACCTGGGGCCCAATTCTGCTATTACAATAGACGACAATAGTGTCAGAATGGTCTGTCATTGATTTCATAATTGTTGATTTTGACAAGTTTTGACAAGTCAAAATCAACAATTATGATATCAATGACAGACCATTCTCATGGTAATTCTAATGGTCTGTCATTGATTTCATAATTGTTGATTTTGACAAGTTTTGACAAGTCAAAATCAACCATTTGCCCCCAGAATCAATGTCAATGCTGTCGGATTTTTAACTTTCGGCGCTGAACTGCATATTGAAAATCCATTGGCGCACTTTATGATTCAGGTGTTATCTTATGTTAGTGAAATCAGGTGTAAGACCCTACAAAAAAGACACAATTAACAAAAAAAAAACCACTTACTTACTTCCAAAAAACACCAATAACGGAACGGAAAATATCTTTACTTTACATTGTAAACAGACTACAAATAGAACTAAACGTATAATAAAAACCAATAATGACTTTTAACTGTAGTAAGTCGGTGACTTTTGTTTGTTTCACTGTCTTTTTTCACAGACTTCCGAAAATAAAGTTATTTTCCACTTTTTACTGTTTTTTTTTGGAATTCGGTTCGGAAGTTATAAGAACGTATAATATCGTAGATGAAGAAGAAAACGTGCTTATTATAGACGATAACTCATAAAGTACTGAAGCAAAGTTAATAAAATTTATGTGAGACAACATGAAAAAAAAACCGGCCAAGTGCGAGTCGTTCTCGCGCACGAAGGGTTCCGTACCATTATTTATAAAAACGGCAAAAAAAATCATATCTGTTGTATTGGAGCCCCCCTTAATATTTAATTTGTTTTAATTTTTAGTATTTGTTGTTGTCATTTGTGAAAATTTCAGCTTTCTAGCTATTTCACGGTTTATGAGATACAGCCTGGAGACAGACAGACAGACAGCGAAGTCTTAGTAATAGGGTCCCGTTTTACCCTTTGGGTACGGAACCCTAAAAAAAGATGCTGGTGGAATACATAACCTCCCCAGTTTTAAAAGTCGGTTAAAAATAGGAACACCTAGGTCGCTTCTTCTTCTTCTTTCGTGTCGATGGTACGACTTGGTTAAATTTCTTGGGCCCACCCAAGTACACCGAAGCGCTGCATATCAGCTGAATCACTGTCTACTATAGAATCTTAAGCTGTACAAGCCTGCTGAATAAGAGCGTTAGCATCGCTGATTCAGCTGATATAACTCTGATTTGGGCACCAAGAGCTGAACATTGGCTGATTGTTAGTGGGTGTTAGCTATTATGCAGCACAATGGCTGATTATTAGATGTGAGTTACCTATTATTCAGCACAAACTACAGACGTGGATCTTTTTAAAGCTTCAGCTGTTGAAAATTTAAAAGTGGCAAAATTGTGTATAATTTTTATTTATTATTTTGGTGTGGTTTGAGCGCGCATTTTTGACCCACCCCATTTCCCATTTTTTTTTGTTTTGAGACCTTGATTTTTTCTTTAACATGCGTAAAATTTGATTCGGAAAGCAAGTTTATTGTCAAATATCGTATGATTATAGGTGAAAATTTTCATGCACTCTCAAAATATGACTGTTTATTTGTAGAATAAAATAAGTTGATGATACAAAAAAAAACTAGAAATCTCTTTATAAATGACATGTAATGTGACAATAAGCTGTTTAATTATAAAATAATTGGTATCCTTTTCAAATCTAGTTGTTATTTTCGTTGACTAAACCAAAATAAATTGTTATTATTATTAAAATAAATAGATAAAAACCTGAAAAATGTATTCACAACCAATGTGCACCGCATTAATCACAATTAAATGCTATGTGCTTTATATAAACAGGCGAAAGCGTAATTTTCAGCTTTTGCATTTCGAGTGAACTCTAATAAGTCTTCATAGTTACCAATGTGGATCCTATGTGACATCCAATAATGCAGTTTGGTGCTACTTGGGCAGTGTGTGGCCACGTTAATCGCGGCGTCTGTGGTCAATGTCTCTTTTAATATATCTGTCGGATCTGGTCATTGGTACGGGGTTAAAATGAATCGCAAGTGGTGACATCACGCGGCCTACTTGCAAGTCTACCCACACCACAGCGTGCTTCTACAGAGCCCGAATGTTGACAGCTCGAGGCGAGGGCGACATTCAATGTCTGATCGCAGCGGAGTTGAGACATCTTGGAACTGTACCCGATTCATTGTGCCCAGTGTTATTGTGTTAAGTTGTAATCTCAAGTAATAATAATAATAATAAATAAATAATAATAATAAATATCCCTGACATTTCACACAGCACCATCTAGTCCCAAGCTAAGCAACCTAATGCTTGTGTTATGGTGGCTAGATGGCTGATAAACTACATATAAACAATTTTTTTTTTTTGTAAATACATACATATTATAGATAGAAGTGATTTGTTAGTTTAATAGAAACAGTTTATTTTCATTGCACGGAACCCATCGTCTGTCCACATGATGTACGAGCCTAAACGGAATAAATCCAGGCAATCCGACATATCTATCTTTACGGTATCTAACACATTTTCAATACAACAGTCTAAGTTTAGAGTCTAGATAAATGACGTACCTGATCACAAGAGCTACACCCACACGATTCTGTTCCATCCTTAGTTCGCGTCTGTTAGCAGACAGGTATAGATGTTTCATTTACATGTAGGAAGATAAACGACTAGAATACGATACCTGACAGTGTTCAGCAACGTAGATAAATTTACGATACAAGATTCCTTGCAATTTCAGCCGCAGTTTCTACAGAATGTAAATGGAATGACAACAATATCGACGCGGAATAGTTTAGAGCCGATCACGTATCACATTGTCACGTCGCCGAAATGAGATGAATTAAGTCTTAAGCTTATATATTACATGGACAGTAAGGACAGAAAGCGTATTCTGATAAAGCAAAACATTCTATTTCGAAACGGAATGTTCTATTTCTTATAGAACCAAAATAGCGTGTTTGATTTACAAAGTAAATCAAAAACAACATAGATCGGCAGCAACTTCGGGAAAATCGGTTCAGTAAAAACTTCTGCCGTAGTAAAATATACCTCACTGCGAATGTTTGTAAACGTTTTCAAAAATGCTGCGGCGAGCGTTCCAGTCAAATGCCACACCTAATAAATCATTTTTTACTAACACTTCCCCCGCGACTTCGTCCTCAAAAATTGTGATTGCTCGGCTAAAATGCATTATAATAGTCTGAACTCATATAACTCTAGGCTGAGTCATTATAAAATGAAATCGTTGAGCGCACGAAGGAAATCTCTAGATTTCATGTTTTTGTTTAAACTAATAAATGGTATAGTAGATTCTCCTGAGCTTTTAGAAAAGGTGAAATTTAGTATCCCACGTAGTAGTAGCCGCTTGATTAACCGAAGGACTTTCGTCCTGCCTCATAGTCGAACTAATATAGGTAATTTTTCACCCATTTACCGCATGCTTTCTCTTGCCAACTCTATTCGTGGTGAAATAGATGTCTTTGCTGGTTCTGTAGCCTCAGTTAGGACTAAACTTAGAGTATTAATTGTATAATGATATGTTGTTGTTTTTATTTTATTTTTTTGTATTTTTTGTATTTCTTATGTTTAATTTTTCTTTTCCAAAACTTTTTCATTGTTTGCGGAAAATTTCTCAATTTGTAATTTTGTAAGCAAGTTTTGTCTAATTGTCTTTTTTTATTTTTAATAGTAAGTGTTTTACTTATAATATGCATGCTAGATTCACATCTAGTAGATGTCAATCAGAAATATTGTTGTGAAACTTTTTTATTGCATTTGTGATTGTACATCAGTTTTGTGAATTAAATAAAAAAAAAATATATATATATATATATAATTTATAGCCTATAGCATCCACGAATAATGTAGCTTTCTATCAAAAAAAAATTTTTGAATTTCATCATTCGTTCCGATTCGAAGATTACCGGGACATACAAACAAATTTTAACTTTTTATAATATATCGGTTTAAAGAAATTTATTTCTCATAAGAACATAGTACAGTCCGCTTAAAATGAGATACAAAGTAATAAGTATGATAATACAGTACAATACAATTTCCTCCAGAGTATTAGACGTTATAAGGTACATATATCGCACATCACAAACAAAAGGGGATTAACTGCAAAAATAGTGTTTTGAGATATAGCGTTTTGAAAGTTTGAAAATTCATAGCTCCCGAAATAAGTGTTGTAATGTCTTAATTTAAATACAGATTTGATGGTACATTATCCCTCTTTATTTTTAGTAAGTTTTACGTGTGTATCAGTGGTAGTTTTCATTTTATTAGCACTTTTATATGGCCGGGTGAAGATAATACTGTATAAGCAGTTCAAATTGCTAAAACTTTTGAGTTACGACTGTCTAACCCGGACGAAATTGACTCTAATCTGATATTATCAAGTACTAATTTAAAATAATACATATAATAAATACAAAATTTGATGTTTACTCTAGAAGTAAGGGATTAACTAAACAAACAAAAAAGTTGTTAATACTAAAAACAAGTTTATTAGAATGTACTTAAAATAATAGTAAGTGTATATGAACATAAATGGGCGCATATAGGTATTTCCGCCTTTTTTCTTAAGAATTAGAAACTATGTATAGGTATAACCCTTTTTTTCGGTTGGGAAATCATCAAATGGCTCCTCCCGCTCTGGGCGGAGCGGAAGGGAGTGTCAGACTTTTACTGACTAAAAACCATCCATGTTCCTTCTTTTGCCCTTTATGTTCCAGGGCCGCGGTGTCTCTTTCGAACAGTCCCGCAGCCCTGGCAGGCATCGGCCCTTGCGGGCTCCTCCTGTTTGCTGACATCTCTTTGAGGCGCGCGTGGAACATGAACGCGCCGTCGACATGGCCTGTCGTCATACGACGGACGGACGACGAGCTAGCCCATTACTCACCGTCCACAGGCCCGCGCCTACGGTGGCCGAGAGCCACCACGACGTGGCCCCCGACGCCCGGTGCTTCTCTCGCGGCGGCTGGGACGTGAGGTTCTCTCCCTCTCACGTACCGCCACCTCCTTCGCTAGCCTGACTGCTTCGCAGAAGGAGGTGACGGCTTCCCATTCCCTCTCGCCCCGGACCATGGCTTGAACCAGGGCCGGACGCGAGAGGTCGCCGCCGCCAATCGCCGCTACGAGGACACGGCGGTGCTCCGCCCAAGCGGAGCAGACCTCCACGGTGTGCTCCACCGTGTCCTCCGGGCGATCCTCACAATGATAGCACCCGGGCGTTTCATCCCGCCCGATTTGATGCAGGTACCTCCCGATACAACCGTGTCCGGTGAGGACCTGCGTCAGGCGGAAGGTGAGGGCGCCGTGGCGCCTCTCTAGCCACTCCTCAAAGAGGGGTCTTATCGTCACTATTGTGACGTGCCCTGCACGGGGTTGCGACAGTCGCTCTCTCCATGTCGCCATGAGATCGCGCCGGAGGTCTGTCCGCTGCGCGACAATTTGCCGCGGCAGTGGAGCTTCCCCCCGGCGCTGTGCCTCCGCGCGCCACTCATGCAGGCGCGCGAGGACCCTTGGCTTACATAAAATGTTTATATAATTATTTAATAATCCTTTTATCTATTATCTGTAATAGTACAGTAGGTGGTTATCTTATATAAGCCATAGGATAATTTATTATTTGTAAATCTGTTGACCCACATATTCAAAAATTTAAGACGCTTAGGCAAATGCGCCTGTGCTTCGTAAACTTGTTTTAAATTTTACGAAGTAAATAGGGCGCAAGTGGTCAGATGTGGTCTTTTTCCTTATTGTGAAAGCAGTTTTTTATTATCGTGTTAGACGCCAATGCTTATTTGCGTCTTATTAACTTCCTCTTAGAAATAGGGACAAATATGCGCCTTTTAGATTACTGAACTAAAAAAAGACTACAAATTATAAGGACATTATCTGCGTAAATGCGACTTTTTAATTAAGTTTTACATAAATTCGTCTTTTCATCTTAAATCGAGTTTAAAAAATGAACAGAAGCGCCCTATTTTGTTGTGCTAAAACCGCACTGGAGGAAGTTAGAAAAATATTAAAATAAAAATACAGGCAGATGCGCCTTTTTTTTTGATTCCGGCAATGTATGTAACTCAAATCTGGGAAAAATGTTAGATGCGTCTTTTTTCCTATCGGCAGCATTAATATCATCATTATCTGCAAAAGAATCCCCATTTTCATCATTTGAGTTGCTCTCATGTGTCATTTGGCGATCGTAAACTGCCCTCAGCATTTTTTCTGTCCTATTATTTCTCTTCATAATTTTGAATTAATCTAAAATACAAAATAAAAGTAAAAGGAAACATCAGACAAAAAAGTAACATTTCATTTAACACTCAGTCACCGCGCAACAATTAACGTGTAATACAGTGTTATCTCAAACAAAACGATGGCTATAAGGTATCATTTAGGGATAATTTCGGCGAAAATCACAAATCCATCAAAACAAAATAATCATTACGGAATTAATTCAAAATAATACTACGATTTATATTATATCTAACAGGCAATAAGGTATTAAGTCAAAATAATACTATAAAGAATACTCACATTTTATATTTTCGCTCCGCAAAGTCGTCGTAACTTGAAAATAATACGTGTGACGCCGACGATCGCTGAGCGGAAACTGACTCAACTAGAATGCGACCATATTGATTGATGCGTGAATGACACGATTGAACGGTCAATAAAGAAATATGTTGCCATATCTCGAAAACTATTTGCGCTAAAAATACCATTGTCTTGCCAGATTGTAGAAAAAAAAATCTATGTTCCAAAACGCAAAAAATAAAAAAATGGCATTCTTCGACTTGATACCCTATTGTTTGTGACGTGCGATTATGTTTCTTAAGCTTATTTTTAAATGAATTCATGCTATCACACTCTTTGATATCGTCCGGTAATTCATTAAACAGACGAACCCCTTCAAATAATATGGTCTTTCTACCGTAATTAGTGCGTACGCTGATGACTTCAAGTTTGTTTTTATATCTATTTCTCAGGTTATGTGACATTGTTTTTTTCTTTATTTGTATGTTAGTTTGTATTGAGTTTGAAGTTATGTTTTTAATAAGAATGCATGTGTAGTAAATGTATAGCTGTCTAATATTTAATAGTTTAGTTCTTTCATATATGGTATTTGTTGGAGTAAGATAATGATAATGGAACAAAGTTTTAATTATTTTATTTTGAACTCTTTGAAGTGAATTTAAATTAGTTACTGCTGCGGAACCCCATATCTCAATCAAATATTCTAAATGCGATTTGACCAACGAGTTATAAATCAAAGTGCGCACTTTATTTGGAATACAGTTTGCAACTTTCCGTAATGATCCCAATAGCGATGTTAATTTGCTTCTGACATGGTCGATGTGTAATTTCCAAGTTAGTTTGTCATCTACCCTTAATCCAAGATATTTTTCGTTAGTTGATCGTTTTATTATTTCGTTATTTATTTTTAGAGGCGAGAAGTCCGGTATACGCTTGTTTTTAGTGGTAAAAATCATGAATGACGTTTTCGACGTATTAATTGTAAGAAGGTTGTACTTTAACCACTCGTTTAACAAATCAAGGTCATGTTGAGCGTCCTTTATAATGTTGTGAATTGATTTGTCAAAGTAGAAGAGACAGGTGTCGTCTGCATATAGTGTTAGGTGTCCTGTTAACCCTATTTTATTAATATTGTTTATGTAAATTAGAAAAAATAACGGACTGACAATTGAGCCTTGGGGACAGCCGAATGAAATAGTTTGGACCGAGCTAGTGTGAGTGTCTCCTATTTTAACAACTTGACGCCTGTTCTCCAAATACGACTTGAACATTTTATGCGCTGTACCTGTAATACCTATGTTATCTAACTTCTGTAGCAGTTTTTGATGACTCACGGTATCGAACGCTTTTTTTAAGTCGATGAATACTCCTAAAGCATAGCTCTTTTGATCAATATAGGTTTTAATTTTGGTAACTAGATCCGTTGCAGCCGAGAGAGTACTTGATTTCGGGCGAAAGCCATACTGTTCGTTTATTAGAAATTTCTTATGTGTCAAATAGTTATTTAGGCGACTATATAATACGCGTTCAAATATTTTGGACATTACAGGCAACACTGACACTGGTCTGTAGTTGCTTGGGTCAGTTCTCTTTCCAGATTTGTAAATAGGACTGACCCTAGCCACCTTTAGGGTGTCGGGAAAAGTACCCTGTAGTAAACAGGCATTTATGCAGTTAGTCAGCTGCTCAACGATTATATTTTTTAAACATTTTATTGCTTTAGTACTAATACCATCCAGACCAGTGCTAGTGTTACTATCGAGGTCGTCTATGATTTTAATTATTTCCTCCGTGGTGCACGGTGTTAGTTCGTTCAGTGTTATGTCGTGTGTATAGTTATGATCGTACATTAGTGTGTGGCCCGTATTTGTGTGATATGTGTCTGGTATTTTTTTTGCTAAGTCTGCACCTATAGATGAGAAAAAAGAATTAAACAAGTCACATATTGAGTTACCTTCTGTTAGAAGTCCAGCGTTTGACATGAGTTTGGGAGGAGCAGCGCTGTCTTTAATTTTATTTAATCCTAAGGTATTAATCAGGTCCCACCATCACCATATATTATTGTATATACCACCAACTTTACAACCAACACCACACCAACCAACCAACTTTTAAACTGAAATTGCAAAACTGCAATCCTACGAAATAATAACGTCCGAGTCTTCGTAAGTGAAGCCTATTTTCTTTTAGCCCTGTGCAGTCGAGATACTTTTGTCGGCAAATGATAATAATGTTTAAAGTATATCTGGTGAAATGTGGGTAAACTATAGGTACAGTTCTGCCTAACCCTTCGGGGTTTACAAGCGTGATTATATGCTACTGTTACTGTTAGCCCGCATTATATCACTGCAGGACTAACGGCTCTCCTTATAACTTCCAGATGTTTCTGAAGTCGGGCTGGGCTAGCTTCCTCTGCCATATTTCCAATAACCCGTGGGCCAAAATAGCCATTATTTGGAGCCCTGACACAGCCAAAAGGCGACAAGGGTAACCTCGTAGAAGATGACAGGACGAGCTGGACGAAATCAACGACCAATGGTCCACATAAGCCTTGATGTTATGTTACTGCCTCGTTGATCTACTGGTCGCATGTGTCGGGCAAAGATTGGATTTTTCCATTAGGAATTTCTCAGTAGCAGCCACGGAGTCTGGATTTGTGCACGGTTGATCACAGTAGGCTAGCCGTCTGGGTCAGGATGACTGGACCAAGAGAGATTTTTGAAGTTTGAGCAATACCAAGTTTTAGTACCTATTTGGTACTATTTGGTACCAGACATCAAATAATTGGTACCTCGCTATAGAGGGAAAACTATTATGAGGAAAGTGGCCAGCCATTCTGACTTCAGAATGGCTGGACCAAGTCGACTTCACCTAGTTGTAGGTGTTATAACTAGTTCATCTTTTCGTTAAAATTTAGTACCTCATTGGTACCTCAACATATGTTTTTCTTAGATTTTTTCGATAAGTCAAAAATACCCTACGAAGTTTTGCATATACAATAATGTTTATTTTTGTACAAAAAAAATGACCGAAATTAAATCATAACACGTAAATATTACGTATATTTAATCATTGATTGACACATTAATATTTTTTTACATATAACTAACAGTGTGCATACATTTTGTTTTTACTAATTGTGATTCTACTTGACATGTCGTCGTAACATTGCCATCTGGACCCTCTGCGCCAATGTGATTACGCGCCGCAAAAAGCAAATTAGACGATGACGATTTATGTGTTATGATTTATTTTCGGTCATTTTCTTAGTACAAAAATAAACATTATTACATAAGCAAAACTTCTTGTATGTGTAACTTATTTTTGACTTATCAAAAAAATCTAAGAAAAACATATGTTGAGGTACCAATGAGGTACTAAATTTTAACGAAAAGATGAACTAGTTATAACACCTACAACTAGGTGAAGTCGACTTGGTCCAGCCATTCTGAAGTCAGAATGGCTGGCCACTTTCCTCATAATAGTTTTCCCTCTATAGCGAGGTACCAATTATTTGATGTCTGGTACCAATAATACCAAATAGGTACTTAAACTTGGTATTGCTCAAACCTCAAAGATCTCTCTTGGTCCAGTCATCCTGAGTCCTGACCCAGACGGCTATTCATCTCAAGTACGGACCAGGGATATTGCTGAATTATTGATAGACCCTAATCGTGGGCGTGCGGCTAAAATAGCAATCGATCGGACTAAGAAGTTAATCAGTCTGTACCTAGATGGGTATTAGAAGATCGAACCTTTAGAGATCACGTAAAACCGTTGAGTAACAAAAAAATAGGGCATATCGAGAATATTTTGGGAAAGAGTCCAAAGCAAAGGTTATTTCACGAATAGGGCATTTTCAGAATGTGGCATATCGCGAATAAGTCCATAAACGACTACAGGTCATTTCGCGAATAAGTCCAATGTCTACTAAGCCAACCGTTGCTCTGAGGGCCTAGTTACAGAATGACCAATTTAGGTTTGCAGTTCAAAGTGATGCTGCTTGTCAAGAAAAAGTGCATCGATATGTCGAACTTGGTAAGTTTATTTTAGTTCTGTGTTTTTCCGCCTGCGCAGCTAAGTTGGTTGAAGAGTAAAGTAACATTTTACCAGCGATAACGACGACGGAAAATTTATGTTTTGGATTGACATAAGCTCCCGAAAAGCTTATAGCTGGAGAACTAGTTTCGAAAATACGGTTTGTAAATCATAGAGCAACGGATTCCCCCTTGTTAGTGTGCTATACTATCATTACTACTTGGCACCTAAAAACCTAAAAGACGCCACAGACGCCGCGATTAATGTGGCCATATACTGGGCCCAAGAAATCTAGACAAGTCAAGACCAAGTCGTACCATCGACACGAAAGAAGAAGAAGACTAACATTATTAATTGATCCGGATGCCTGGCAGCTGTTCAGCCGTGGGGGTGAGAGTAGTTGGGCAACAAAGGGGTTGTAAAAGCAATAGATGGTGTGCAATTTAGAGAGCTCTGGATTTGGTGCGGTATTATAGCTAATTATGTATTTAATTCGAATATACCATTGCCAGGCGTTTTGGTTAGGGGAAAAGTAGAGCCAGGTGACGTCCAAAATAAATAAAATAAAATAAATAAATATCCCTGGACATTTCACACAGCACCATCTAGTCCCAAGCTAAGCAACCTAATGCTTGTGTTATGGTAGCTAGATGGCTGATAAACTACATATATACATATTTTTTTTTGTAAATACATACATATTATAGATAGAAAAACACCCAGACCCGGAACAACTACTTGTAGGTCATACAAATGGCGCGAGCTAGCAATTTCTTCTGTCTCTCTAAATAGTGTGCCATACTGAAACACACTACACAAAACTGTAGCTGAACAGGGTCTGATTAAAATCTATTATCATAAATTACAATAACAATTCATTTGCTAATTCTACCTTTTCTTTGTCCACAGAGCATAGTATTCCGTGTCAAGCGTCATCCACAAGTGGCCGGCTTTGAGCAATGCGTGTCTTTCGGAGCCTTCAACTCGGAGCAACAAGAAGTGGTCTACAATATCTTCTGTCTCTGCGCGATGTACTTCTTACCGCTGGTTGTCATCACTGTGTGTTACGTGTGTATCTTCTGTGAGATACACAGAAGCAGTAAGGAGCTGGATGGTAAGAGACAATACTCCTGTAACTTTAGCTTGTGAAGAATGTCTTCTGTGTTTGCCTGTTTTTGGTATGTACTAACTTTTTACTACCGTCACTGAATGTTTGTCTTCATTGAGAAAAACTTTTAAAACTTTATCAATTGCTATTTTATGTTCTGTTTATAAATAAAATAAAATTCATTTATTTCAGACAAGAGCCCATAAAAAAGATACATTTCAAAAGCTAAAAGACAAATAATTTCAGAACAAATTTCAAAATAAAAACTAAATAAAAAAATGAAATAAAATTACATTATAAATAATAGTATTAATTAAAATAGTTAGCAAGAATATTGACATAAAAATATTAAACGGCCCGTAAATAAAATTAATCCAAACCAATAAAGATCAGTAATATTTCTTAAAATTTTCGGTTTATTGGACAATTCTGGTTCAAAATTGTCGCAATATAATTTGTTCAACACTGTAAATATCGAATACTTCCACGTGGCTATTATTTAAAACTGTTTTACCATCTGGTAAATATTACACCTTTATAAATAACTTCTGTTTTATACCCAACTTCAGAGCAGAAAAGTATTAAAATTAATTACCAACAAAAAATTTGCCAACAAAACCACAATTCCTGTGCCTCCAAGCGCAATTAAAATTGTAGCGTCTATTTGCATCTCTTTCTCTCGGCTGGGTAGACAGATAGTATATCTGTCTCCCTCTTTTATCAAAAAGATAAAAGTTTACCTCGAAAATGTAAAAATGGTTTGCACACTTTAATCTGCTTTTAATTTCATTTGAAAAGGTTCATAAAACATGATGTATATTGTAAGTACGGGCGTTAAATGCCTAATTTAATTTACATTTTATATTTTCTGACTTATGCTCTAATAATTTTTGGGGAATGGCCTTCGTTTTTCATTGCTGAAAAGTCGGGCATTTTTGGGAAATCCTATTAATAGTATAAATGCAAAAGTTTGTGAAGATGAATGGTTTGTTACTCTTTCACGCAAAAACTACGGAACGGATTTGAATGAAATTTGGCACACCGACAGTTTATAACCTGGATTAACGCCTACGCCGATGCGTGTTATTTGGATGCCACCGAGGAGCTTTTAAATAAACTTGAGCGTTTGCAAAATATCTGTATTCGTTTTGTTTTTAATCTCAAAAAGTATGACCATGTTTCCAACTTTCGCAAGATACTCAAGTGGCTCCCAATCCGACTTCGCAGGAACTCTCGAATATTGTGTCTGCTTTTTAACATCCTGCATAACCCTAAAACTCCATCCTATCTGCGGGAACGCTTTTCCTACTCCCGTCCCTCTGATGCACCTTGCAGGTCGCATCTTAGGAACCTCCTTAAATCCCCTCCCCACTCTACCGACTTCTACTCCTACTCCTTTACTTTACACGCTGTGCGGTTGTGGAATTCTCTTCCGCCCGATATTAGGGACTGCCAAACTGTTGCAGTTTTCAAAAGAAGAGTGAAAGAACACTATCTTTCCATTTCGCCATAGTTGCATAGGTATTTATTATTATTATATATATATATATATATATATAATAATGGATGGATGTAAATATATATATATATATATATATATATATATATATATACATATATATATATATATATATGTATTATATTGTATGTTATATTTAAATTCGTTATTTGCTTTGTTTGTATGTATTCAATTTTCTCTTTATCGTTAACACACTATGTCTACATCTCTTGTTATCTACTCTCCTTTCGCAGGTATGCTGGAAGAGATTTCATTAGAAATAAGCATCACCTTTGTACCTATTTTTTCTGTTCCTTTCTTGTTTTCTGTATTTAGTGTGTACATAAACTGTTAAATAAATAAATAAATAACACATAGAATACTTTTTATTCCGGTAGTACGATCCCGTGGGACAATTGCCGTGCACCACGCGAGTGAAGCCGCGGGCATCAGCTAGTCTCTTATATTTCACTAAGTACATAACGTTAGTCTGACAACCAGTCTTACCAAGGGGTATCGTATTACCTAGCACTAACTGGGTTGTGGAGGTCAGATAGGCAGTCGCTCCATGTAAAATACTGGTATTCAGCTGCATCCGGTTAGACTGGAAGCCGTTGGGGTCGGCTTCCAGTCTAACCGGATGCAGCTGTATCGTAGTTCGGAAAAGGCTAGGCAGATGATGACATAACGTTATTCACTCTAATGACGTGATTTATTTCTTTAATAATATTATAATTAATTGGATCAAAACCCTATGAACCAGGTTTAATAAATGGATTACATCTGTCAATCAAAATTTTGTTCACTCAATCAACTCTACCAGTTGAATTCTTGCCTCCAGTTATTCCAACCATCCATTTTACAGGACAGTCCTTCACTATTTTAGTTCCCTTCAATATGGTTGAGCTGAATGGTGCTAATACATGAGCCATGTTCGTGAACGGGCGCTGTCAGTTGGGACTGGTAATTTCTTAGGTGCCACGGTTTATTTTAATTACTTTATTTTTAAATTGTTGATTTTATCATAAACTCCGGACGCTCTTATTTTGATTTAAAAGAGTGTCCATGGAGTTTCTTGCCCATTCTTCTACAAGAGATCTACGCTTTGGAATTTGCAACTGCAGTATTTTCTCAAGTTATTATGCCTTGTGACTGGGACTGTAGCTTCGCTTCTTTTAGTGTTTTTTTTTTTTGACATTCAAAAGTGCCGTAATGGTCTAATTGAAATAAATGCTTTGAGTTTGAGTTTTTTATCATCAATAGTATTAGTGTACTGTGTCATGATTATTTTAATTTTTTTTTTCTTTGGTGCTAATCTGCAATCAGTTGTCCACTATAAGCAGATATGATGTGAGGTATTGTCTGATCAAGTGCATCCTCCAGCGAGGATGGCTACTCTTTGTATATATCACATTCACTAGAGTATGTCTTTTCTCTTGAGGCGCTTTTGATAACTGCGCTTAATTAAACTTGCTGCAAGTATATTCGGGTGATTTTCCAGCCGCTTCTGGTATTTTTCTGTTGAGGCCTGGATTTCCTCTTTTACAGTGGCTATATTTAGTTGTGAATGGATTTCAGTGTTTGTAATGAACCACGGAACATTAGCCATTGTTCTTAATATTGCGTTCTGCATTCTTTGCAATATTGCGATGTTGGAGTTGCTTGCACTTCCCCAGAGTTGAATGCCATAGGTCCAAGTTGGTTTTAATATGGAGTTGTATATTAAAAGTTTATTATCTATTGATAATTTGCTGTTTCGTCCAAGCATTCAGTTAAGATTTCTGTGCCGTATATTTAGTTCCTCTCGCTTACTCTTAATATGCTGGTTCCACGTCAAGCGACGATCGAGGTGTAATCCCAGATATCTTACGCTGTCTTTGTGTGGTAACATTGAGTTTTCTAGACGTACAGGAGGACAGTTTTCCCTTCGAAGTGTGAAAGTGACCTGCACAGACTTTGTTGCGCTAGCTTTGATCCTCCACTTTTTAAGCCACTTTGTAATAGCATCGAGACCCTGCTGGAGTTGTTCTGAGGCCCGTTCGGGCTGTTTGTCACTCACCATTACAGCTGTGTCATCGGCATATGTGGCAGTCATTACTCCGTCTACCTGCGGAAGGTCTGAGGTGTATAGAGTATACAGAATTGGTCCCAATACCGAACCCTGAGGCACACCTGCTCTTATATTGTAGAATTTGGAGGTTGCTTCAGACTCTCTAACTTGAAAAATTCTGTCTGTTAGATAAGATCTCAGCAAGATGTAGAAGCTGTGCGGCAAGTTTGTTCTTATCTTACATAAAAGTCCTTCGTGCCAGACCCTATCGAATGCTTGTTGGATATCTAAGAATGCAGAAGAACAGTACTCTTTTTCTTCTAGAGATTTTCTTATTTTCTCAACAACTCTGTGTACTTGCTCGATCGTAGAATGTTGCTGCATAAATCCAAATTGATGGTTTGGGATGATATTGTTATTTTCTAGTATTGGCAGAATTCTATGAAGGATTAATTTTTCACAGACTTTTGACAGAATAGGCAACAAGCTGATTGGCCTGTATGAGGTAATTTGGTTAGCTGGTTTTCCTGCCTTGTGTATCATGAGGATTTGGGACACCTTCCAGAGGTCTGGAAAGTGCTGGACTCTTAGAATTCCATTATACAGCATGGTTAGAAAAACTACTGCTTTTCTTGGGAGCTTTCTCAAAATTTCTTTTGTAATGAGGTCATATCCTGGTGCCTTTTTGTCTTTGAGGTCATTAATTATCTTCCAAACTTCTTGTACTGTGACAGGTTTAAGCGGAAGCGACATTTGTAAAGGCTGGATAAGTATAGATTCAACCTCTTTCTCAAAATCTGTATCGCTGGCGTGATTCGGGCTAAACACGTTCGAAAGATGGGCTGCAAATAAGTTTGCCTTTTCCTGAGATGTGCGGGCCCAGCCATTTCTGTTTCTCAAAGGAGGTTTTGCAGGTTGTGGTCTATCAAGTAATTTTGTGAATTTCCACAGAGAATAATCAGTGGCTGCAGTGGGTGTGAGAGATTCCAATTGAGCCTCAAGAGTCTTGTTATGCCAATTCCTTAGCATTTCGCGTAAACGTGCTGCTTGCCTATTGAAATCTGTTTTATCAGCAGTAAGTCTGCTTGACTGCCAAACACGACGAAGCCTCCTTTTTTCTAATACCGCTTTTCTTATTTCCAGAGGGTAGTTTATTACCTGTTTTTTCGGGTCAAGTAAAGGCGTACTTCTCCAACAGGCCTCCTGTATAAGATTTGTGATGTATTTGGCTGCTGTTTCAATTTCATCTGGCGTCTTGAGAGCAATTTTTAGCTTGATATTTTTTTCAACTAATTCTCTAAAACAATTCCAGTCGGTTTTCCAATTATACAGTCTTTCTGGATGTACATGCTCTATAATATTCATGCTTAGGGTTAGGAATACTGTCATGAATTTAACACGTAATCTTATCCCTCCGTCGTAAAAAAGAAATCGTTAGATAGCAAAAAATATGTTTCAAACAGTCATGCAATATTTAATCCACAAAAATGTATGGGACAGCAGGTTTTTTTTTTTCAAAAATATCATGAACTACATAAAATATATTGGCTCGTCGTGGATGCTTAAAAATTCAAAAGTTACGATAGTTACGGGGAGGATATTACAGATTCATGACCATATTTTGCGTATACACGGGCAGTTCATAATAAAACCAAGCTACCAGGCCATAAATATCAAATAGGCTTCTCGAATATCGGGGTCGAACAATACATTGAGCCAAGTTACAAGCTATTTCACTTACCGGCCACTTAACGGACAACAAGTTCTACGTTATAGCCTCATAGCCTCATAGCAATTAAGGACATTCCATCATCATTTAGATGCTATCTATAAAATAGCTAAAAATACACACATTATTTTACACGCGGGTGTTCGTTAGATTTTTTTTTGCGCTAGGGTTTTTTTTTTGCTTGCTGTTTCGCGTGGATACGATTTTTATACAAATTAACTGCACGGACAGTTTTGTTTTGTTAAGCTCTGAACTGTTTATAGAAATCTATTTTGAAATCACGTAGTAAATGTACAGAGTATTTTTTTTACTGAGACAGTTTTTGGAAATATGATGTCATGAGTACTGGGAAATTTTATGTAGAACTATTAGTCCTTTTTTTTCAGGAACACAATTGACTTACAAAAATTTTTGACCAAGATTTTTCAGAAACATAAATTGACATACTAAATTTTTTGATCAAGTGTGAGTATTGGACAATACAAACAGGTAGATTTGACCAATTTACTGGACTACCTCTTTGGTCTAGTGGTCGCAAGCGCAACTACTGAGCAAGAGGATCTGAATTCGATTCCCGGGTAGCCAAAGTGTTATTGGGTTTTTCCATCAGGGATATCTCAGTAGCAGCCACGGAGTCTGGATAGGTGGCTGATTGATGGCAATAGGCTCACCCCCTATTACATGGGACTTAAACATAACTGGAGAAATGTGGGTATATTACCTATTAGGTACACCTCTGCCTAACCCCTCGGGGATTACAGACGTGATGTTATGTGACCAATTAATTTTTCAGGATATTTCATAATAAATTGGGGTTGTCTCAATATAATAGCGACAGTAATTGTAATTATCTTAACTCATTCTTTTTTTCCCCAGAAAAACGCGAACACCGCAGCACTGTGGGTCACGTGCGCCTGCGCCGGTCAGATCGACGTGTGCTTGAGCGAGCTCGACGTCGTACGCTGCGCATGACTGTCACTATCGTCGCCGTGTTCGCGCTCTGCTGGCTGCCATACGCAACCATCACCATGTGGTCAGTATGTGTTCTTGAGCAACCTTACCGTGTACCGATTATAATAATTATTGTGATTTTGATAGTGATGGCAAATCAAAGTTAAAACAACTGTAATGGGTAGATACTGGATTTCCATATTATGGCTGTTTTTTGAAGATAACACATATTTTAGTTAAAATCGGCATTTAAACTGGACAAATCGAAATGTTCCGAGTTATCAGAACCGCAAAAAGTACCTAAACTCATATAGTGTCCAAGGTAGAACGATCGTTTTCAAGTTATGTAAATATTTAGATTATTAATAGAAGACTCAATCGTACTACTAATAATTTGGATCAGCTCTCGGTTTCCTATTTTTTTTCTCAAAAGCCATATTTGTTACGGTCGCGAAACATATTGTAAAAAACGTAAGAAAAATTGAATTTCGCAGCCTACCCTGGCTTACCTTAACAGCTAAGAACTTTACCAAGATTTGTTAGTAGCCACAGATAGCCCCAGTAACCAAACCAACACTCAATTCAGACCCAAGAGATCGTTTATTCGTCTTTGGCCATTTACCACATAAAGAACTTGCATAAAGATACAAGTCCGCAGAACGGACAAGCGGGGACAGATTGACACCGATCGGTATGCAACCGCACATAAAGAAGCAGGTGCCAGAAACAGAAAAAATGTCTAGGTTTTCCGGGGCACTGTAACTTAAGACAATTTAATCAATATACAACTCTTCAGGTACATGGTAGACCGAGAATCAGCAGCCCGCGTGTCCCCGAGGGTCCAAGACCTACTCTTCGTGATGGCAGTCTCCAATTCCTGCATGAATCCTCTGGTGTACGGCTCCTATACTCTGGACATCAAGGGTCTGCTGCGGAGGTTGCTGAAGAAGACCTGCTGTCACTCTTCAGCTGCTTCTGATACGATAGGTAAACAATACTTTTTTAATAGGCTTGCTTTTGGCCGCAACTCGCCTGATGTGAAGCGATGATGCGGTCCAGGGTGGAGCACGCTTGCCTAGAATAAACCAATTCACCCGAACCTTAAACAGAAACATCAGGGAACAGACAAGCTGGCAGGCTGGCTTTTGATGGTCTATATAGCAACCCATGGATTTCGAATAATGTAACTAATGGGAATACTTACACCACACTTAGTGACGCGAAAACGGCCTGAACTGATCATGATGTGACATGACATGCGTAGCATTTAGTTCAGCGTAGTGTTGAGTCCCGGACGGCTGACCGGACGGAGCCGATTCCGCGTCGATAGTGTGGATCCCTAAGACGGCGTGGTTTAACGTAACCAGTTATAATAGTCTGTTCTGATTAAAGCGTTGCTTTATAATACAATGAAAATGCAAATTTTTCATCATTTGAAAATAAACAAACTTCTTTAATTTACTAAAAAAGCCACAGTTGCTGCTTTCAAATTCCATTTGATATTGAAATCTTGATGAAATTGTAATACAATACAATGTCTATCAAAGCAATTCGGTGAAACAATAATCTATTTTGTGTATAATAATATCGCTTCAAGGCGATTTTATTACGATGATAGATTTGCGGGATTTTCTACAAATAATCAAAAAGTTTGTCGAGATAAAGATATTGTCTTTATCAGTCGAGAGAGAAGGATTAGAAACATAAGTTCTATTGTTTGTGACAAGTAATGCGCTTGTGTTTGCAGAAAGGTTTTTAGTGCCCAGATATTTTATTAGTTTGGGGTGTAACACTAATAGTTCGAGTCGCTTTGGTAGTATTTGTTAAACAACTAAGCCAGCTAAGCCGCAGGAGCTCGTGGCTAAATAATAACTGCCGCTCGGGTCGATCTTTAGGTTAAGCTGCGCTTGCCTAGGTTGGCCTGGGGATGGGTGACCACCCATTACATACCGAGTTTCCTCCGTGCCTTGGAAATCACGTTAAGCCGTTGGTCCCTGTTGTCCCGGCTGTCATTTGTAGATTTTTGACAGTTGTTACAGATAGTGAGTGGCCCGAAACTCTGACAACCAGTCTTACCAAAGGGTATCGTATTACCCAGAACTAACTGGGTTGTGGAGGTCAGATTGGCAGTCGCTCCACGTAAAATTCTAGTATTCACCTGCATCCGGTTAGACCGAGCCCAAAATAGTTGGGAAAAGGCTAGGCAGATTATGTTAAACAACTAAGCCGACCCGAAACAATTACCTCGCATATCCAGTTTTTTCCGGCTCGTACCGATCGGCACACTCTGTTCGGCTTCTACCATCGCTGATTTATAGTCAGGCCGCTCGGCACCGGACAGGTTAAAAATCGACACAATGATCGACCAGGTGTATTGGTTTAATAACAACTCAAACACAACTAGTGAAACGTAGAAGTAATATCTGCACCTATGTCTAAGCTTAATAAATTCTGGCATGATCTGAGGATCTAGATATGGACCACTACCTTGTGCCCGCGGCTTCGCCCGCGCCGTGTTCGGTAATTATCCCACGCGATTGAACCTTTTTTTATTGGGATGGGAAATCATCAAATGACTCCTCCCGCTCTGAGCGGAGCGGAAGGGAGTGTCAGACTTTTACTGACTAGAACCCATCCATGTTCCTTATTTGCCCTTTGTGTTCCAGGGCCGCGGTATCTCTTTCGAACAGTACCGCAGCTACGGGATTGTACTTACTACCGGGATAAAAGTATTCTATATATTAATCCAGGTTATAAAGTATCTGTGTGCCAAATTTCACCCAAATCTGTTCAACCGTTTTTGCGTGAAAAAGGAACAAACATCCATACGCCCTCACAGACTTTCGCATTTATAATAGTAGTAAGAAGTAAAATATTATGGAGGTAAATTTACTATTCTACTCTCAAATATATATCAATAAATACTCTATTCTACTCCCGAGTAAGTTTTCATTCGCAAAATACTCCACCCCCTGTATATAATTTGCTTACGCAGACGACTTAGTGATAAAACGTAACATGATTACGAACTAGAATTATCTAGTAAAGAGCAAATTAAATTAAATAAACGTATTTGGATAGCAACTAAGTACGGTAGGTAGTACGGTAGTTCAGAGTATTTTACCTAAGCCAATTAGGCGCTTCCTAACTATAATAGGTACAGTTTCCCGGAAGCGATGTTAGGATATTGCTTGGCCAAGCTACTGTTCACAATATTTTATTATTCACATTATGTTTTTAAAGACTTGATACCTACTTATAGTGTTTCATAAAAATGTAAACCAAAGTGTGGACGAAAAGGATAGTAGTATTTGATCTCGTTCGAATTTACGTATCACGTCCATTGCTACTTAGGATATGAATGGAAAGGTTTGTCACTATAGATGCGTTGTTCTTTTGTGTGCCAGACGCATTCGCACAGCATTCGACGAGGTCGCAGCGGACGGTCCCGTCTTCATACTAAGGGGCTGTCTCCACGAGCGAGAGAATCGCGACGATATTATCGTCATTGCCACGTATTTTTATACACTCTCTTTGAGGCCGTCTCCACGAGCGAGAGAATCGCGGCGATATTATCCCTTAAATACGTAATATCGCCGCGATTCTCTCGCTCGTGGAGACGGCCCCTAAGTACAGACGCATAGCTTATTCGTGGACTGCCGTGAGGCAACGCCTCATAATAAAGCTGCAGAAAAGTCTGGAACGTTTTCAGTATTAGTTCTAACCGTATGATTAGCCAGGATAACAGGCTAATCGGATTTTAGTATGGAAAATGGAATCCACATGCATACATACGGTAAATGATTACTTGAACTGGGATGTTTAAATACCCTGTTATCCTGACTAACGAGAACTTAACTTGAAGGGTAATCCGTATTCGTGTTGTTTGCTAAACTAAATAGTCGAGGAACTTCATGTACCTACCATATTTGATGCAATAAATGAATTGAATTGAATTGAGGATTTAACATCATAGTGTAACGGGGATGACTTAGTACCTACCCACCTTTTCTTGGCATAATCAGCCTATAATGTTCCCACTGCTGGGACTCACGGCCTCTTCTCTAAAGAGGGAAGGGGCTATAAATCCACGACGCGGGCCCAGTGCAGTTTGGTAGATGTCACATGTCTTCGAATTTTTGGTTCTAGGACATGCCGGTTTCCTCACGATGTCTTCCTTCACCGTTTTTGAGAGCAGTTTTGATGAAATTTTGACAAAGTAATACGCCTGCCTGGGTTGGAACCCACGACTTACTGTTCGTAAGTCGGGGCCGCCACCTCTGGGCCACCGCTGCTCATACTCTTACTTAGTTCATCGAAAATAGTTTTTAGTGTGAAGCGTTAGTGGTTTTAAACGGGACTGCCGACCTGTGGTCCTGGGTGCAATTCCGGGATCGGACAAAGTGTTATTGGGTTTTATCATGTGTACTACAAGGTTCACTTCTGCCTAACCCTTCCAGAATATATTTATTACTAGCTGTTTATTTTGTTTTGTTATTCATCCGCGTGAAATTATTATAAATCTATTACTTCCCTATTTGAATCGGATTTTGTTATAAATTTCAAGGGTTTTCATTTTTTTCACGATACTCTAATTCTAATCAAAAACAAAAGTAGCTTAAGTTAGACATTTTAACATTAACTATCTGCCAGTAAAAGTCCCGTCAAAATAGGTCCAGCCGTTTCGGAGAATAGCCGGAACAAACACACAGACATACAAAAATTGAAATAAATGTATTTTTGTTTTATGTACCGTATATACTTCCAGATGCATTCAGTAAAAAGCTGTTATTTTGACGTTACTAACAGACACTTCAACTTTATTTATTTGTATAATTAATACACGTCATGGCGACGAATAGTTTTTTTACCCCTCATGAAAGTTTCTTTTCTCATTCTCACCTGATCTTGACATTCACCATGATTCCATAAAAATCTTTAAAACCCAATTACTTGATTCCCGAAAATCACAACACAATATTTTCTTATGTTAGTATAAATGAATGACAACTTTTATTGTATGTAAATTCTTACTTTATTTTTTATTAATAGTAATGATCTCAGTTTTGATCTCATTATTATTTCGTATACTTAGTACTAATATTTTTTATATTTTATTTGTGTCTTTACTTTTTTCGTAATTAGTTAGTTAAATTATAACGATGCCGTTTTTATTTCTGAATTTTATATTTCGCAAGCTAAGTATACTCCTAAATTTAATTTAATTGAATTTGTTTATTTCAGTTTAGTTGTACCTATTTCATTTCTAGAGCCACTCGTTTTAATTTTATATTCTTTTACGTTTTTACTTAAAATTATCTTGAATGACTGTAAAACCTTTACACAGAAGCTGTTGGTAAACCTTTATTAATAAATCTGATCTTACTACTATTATGGATGGATGTATGTTTGTTAATCAATCACGCTCACGCCAGAACGACTAAATGGATCTGAATGAAATTTGGCACAGATATCTCTGATCAGATTATAGCCTGGAATAACACATAGGCTATATATTATCGCGCTAATAACTTAGGAGGATAAGCACTAGTGCATCATGTCCATATCCTTCAACTGTTTGACAACTGACAACTGTCATATCATACATTAGAATATAACGGCTATTTTAGACCATTTGTTACAGGAATAAGTAGCCTATCAGTTCAGCGACCGCCCTGTAAACCAAGGTTCGCAAGTCTGAATTGCAGCCAGTATCTGTGCCAGTATCCACTTTTTGTGGTTATTTTGTTTTTTTTTTTTAATTGCTGTTAGATTTCCAAAAATAATAAACATGGTCAGTAAAATAAACGAAAAAAAAATGAAATTATCGTCGGCGATTCAAAAGTATACACATCCATAGACACTGTGATGGCTAATGACGATAGTAATGCCTACCCCGTTGAATTTCTCAAGTCCCTGGAGTTAACGGGCGTGCCGGCACATCAGCTGGAGCTTAAAATTTCAGAACATGACCTTTACGGCGCTTAATTTCCTAAGGCAGATTCCATTTCAAGGAACGCACCCAATTACCAACCATCCTATATACAGTAGGAGAATGGGAGAAAGGTGAATTTGGCTAATTAAAAAAATGCAATGAAATATATTACATTTATTGACCGTGACTGTATTGAAGAAATACGTACTTAAAAACTTTTTGTTTATTCACACGATGTGTTATTAAACACTTATTAATCTCTGCACAGGTATCGATGGATCCGGATCGAGTTCCATGAAGAACAGAAACATGAACTTGGAGACGCCGCTCATGAAATCTGCTAAGGTAAATATTAATTATAAAGGGTATATAAAAATACCCTTTACGAAATTGAGACTTGTTTTCAACGTCATTACGATTTTTTTTTTTTGCGAACTTTATCTTCTAGTTACGGAGATATGAAAAAGTTCCAAGTTTCACAAGTTTTAAATGATTTGAAGGTTCATACAAGGTTCAGCACAATATTTTGAGAGTGTTACATTAGTCCTACCGTAAACAGTGATTTTTCGTCCCAAACAAAAGTCGTTTTCCGGCAATTATTTCCGTTGTTTGATGTACAGAATCCTTGGTTAACGGCTGCGTGAAGAGTCCATTTACTCTTTGTATAAAATAATCTCATCATCATCATCATCATCTGCCTAGCTTTATCCCAACTATGTTGGGGTCAGCTTCCAGTCTAACCGGATGCAGCTAAATACCAGTATTTTACATGGATCGACTGCCTATCTGACCTCCATAACCCAGTCAGTACTGGGTAATACGATACCCCTTTGTAAGACTGGTTGTCAGACTTTCGGGCCTCTGACTACCTGTTACGACTGTCAAAGATCTACAAATGATAGCCGGGACCAACGGCTTAACGTGCTTTTTGAGGCAGATAGATTCTTTTTAACGATTGTTTGTCAATGTGTGAACAGTATAGGCCTTGTAGATTCCTAGAGGTGTGTTAACTTTTGTTAACCTCCTATCTTGCTTTCCGTTTTTTTGTGTAGTAAGCAACGACTTATTGTCGGGCCTATGCTGTCCCCCCATACTTGAGTACTAATGCTGTAACATGATAATATTGTAAAATCTAATCATTTCAAAAGAGTAACCATGGAGTTTCTTGCCGGTTCTTCTCCATAGGAAACGACCAACCCGAACCGTGCACCTTTTTGTCGACGTTTCAGAAGTGCCCATGTAGGCCTATGTGAAATAAAAATATTTTGATTTTAGAGGAAACTCGGTAATTGGCAGTCACCCATCCAGGGACCAACCTAGGCAAGCGCTGGTTAACCTAAAGATTGATGAACCGAGCAGCTGTTATTATTTAGCCACGAGCTCCACTACAAAAATATCCATTAATTAAAATAGTCTTCACAAAACCAAACGTAGTCTACAAAAAGATAGCAAAATGTTATGTTTGGAATATCAAAATGAAAACACTGTAATTACAACCACGTTACGTGGTTAAGTAAATAATGCTGGATTCGATTCAGATCTTTTTATAAATCTGACGGCTTCATGCTTTCCTCTGGCATTAATGATATTATTGTATCGAAAATAAACATCAACTAACACAATAGAACAATATTATTTATTCTCGCAACGAATATCACATGTCAACCACACTGACATGCGATATACAATGACAGACTAGAATGAGGAAGAAATCTCATTAATGAAATACTTCGTATACAAAGGGAAAGTAATCATGTTCGACATGAAGGAAGGAAATACATCTTATTGTTGGTCAATGACGTTAAAGCACGTTAAGCCGTTGGTCCCGGCTGTCTTTTGTAGATCTTTGACAGTTGCTTGTTACAGGTAGTCAGTGGCCCGAAAGTCTGACGACCAGTCTTACCAAGGGATATCGTATTACCCAGTACTATCTGGGTTATGGAGGTCAGGTAGACAGTTGCTCCATGTAAAGTACTGATATTCAGCTACATCTGGTTAGATTGGAAGCCGACCCCAACATAGTTAGGATAAAGCTAGGCAGATGATGATGATGATGATGAGATTATTGGGGTCTTGAGAAAGGAACCTCCTAACAATACGAGCCGTGTGCAGAAGTACTGCTTTCTGAATCAAGCCCTTGATCCAGCTACCAAGCGAGAGCCTCCTCAGATTTTGGGCGAGGCTATTGGCAATTAAGCCACTGACCGACACGACTATCGGCACAATTTTATTACTGCTGTACTCACGTCCCACATGTCGACAACCTTGCGAGCAAGATCTAGATGAATTGAATTGTTTATCTTTCTCTGCTTTCACGAAATTCTCGTAATTAGTATTATTTTTACGCAACTTTTGCATCCATTAAATTACATATAAATCGTCGGCACAAGTTAGCAGGTTTGTACCCGTTCACAGTACATACCAACACTACTTAAAGCCACACATTTTGTTAAACAGTAAATAAGTAACGTTTGGCGACCCTAGGATCTGGCTCTACTACTCTCCTATCAAATATCAGAAACAATACATGGCAAAAAAAGTTCTTGTGTAGACAAGAAATAGTCTCACCTTGATTAAATTGTAAGATATTCCTTAAAAGACACGAAACTCTCATTATGATTTGACCCCGACCTCCCCTTCAGCAAAAATCTAGATTCGATACAGACGAATTAGAAAACTTTTAATTGAAGACTTTCAACGGCTTTTGTAGCTGTACAGTACTAAACATGAGACATACAAGTTCAAATACTCTTGTTTTATCGCATCTTTACTTACAACTCTAGTTTTAATATTACAACAAAAATTGACAGCAAAGTCGTCTTCTATTGTTTGCGTATTCGTTATGAGAAATTAGATTTTATTTTTATTATTTGTTTTTTTATTTTGATCACTCAAGCGACAACGGGTTGTACCATGATTAATTTTAAACTTTCTGAAATATACATGCCAAGTCAAAGTGTTAATGCATCATAATAATATTTTGAAAAAAAAAATGATCTAATTATATATACTCGTATGTATTTACTTCAATGTCAATCTTGATTTTGATAAACCATGATTGTATACATTTTGCGAGCCTTACGGTAGAATCACATGAAACATATACATTTATATACCACCATTGTAACAGTGTTTTCTGCAAAAATAAATGATTTGATTTGATTTGAAAACAGAAAGTTATAAGCATTAAATATTAAAGAACTTATCGAAATAAGTTTTTACTTGTGTATACAAATAAATAAAATTTAATTGTCTGTTCGTAATATCAAAATAACAGCTTTTTAATGAATGCATATGAAAATATATACGGCACTTATAACAAAAACGCATGTTTTTCTGTTTTGGTCTGTCTGTCTGTCTGTTTGTTCCGGCTAATCTCCGAAACGGCTGATCGATTTGACTGGACTTTTATTGGCAGATAGCTGATGCTGAAAGGTCTAACAAAGGCTCCTTTTATTTTAGGAAAATAGTTCCGTGTAAAAAAATTTTAACCCCTGAAATTGGTAACAAAATTCGATTAAAAAAAAGAAGTAAGATTTTTTTATGATTTCACGCGAACGAAGTTCTCTCACAACAACTAATACAAAATTAAATTGATGTATCCTTTTGTAATTTCAAACTAACAGCTTTTTACTGAGTGCATATAAAAGTATACACGGTACTTATAACAAAAAAAAACATGTTTTTAAATTGTTTCTGTCCTCGTTATCCGACACGGCTGGACCGATTTGACTGTACTTTTATTGGCAGATAGCTGATGTTATAAGGAGTAATTTAGGCTACTTTAATTTTATAAAAAGGCATAGGGTTCCGTGCAAAAAAAAAGTTAAAATAATACGATTCAAATGGGAAAGTAAGCAAAGGTCACGGGCAACAGCTAGTAAGTTATAAGAGGCTTCACACAAAAAACCTCCTCCTTTTTTGAAGTCGGTTAGTAAAATAATTGTTGTCTGAAAAAGTTAAAATGGAAAATTTAAAAACTTTTCAGTTTTACAACAGCACTTGGCTTGATAAACACTCTCGTATAATTTCAGCAATCCTATCCAGCAAGTTTGGTGTTATATTTTAATGTCAACACTCGAACCGACATCTCGGTGTAAACGAACCAACTTTTTAATCAAAATCGACTTTTGAGAGGAGTGTTCCGATCCGATGTTTTTAAACTTTTAATATAGATAGAACTTCTAATATAGGTTATCTGGAGAAGTGGAATTACTTCTGGAATTACCAGAAAAATGCTTTTTCAACGAGGTGGCGATGTTAACAAAACTTTTATAACAAGTTTCACACGTACTGATAGTGGTGGTGTGGTTGTCTAAATTATAGATACATTGATCTCCCCGTTAAAATAGAGTTTACTCGGGTCAGTTTAGATTTTAATTTGATTAAACTGTCAAACACGTTATTTATTTAAGAAGGCTACAAAAAGTGCTATTTTATAAAAATGCGTTCTAATTTATTTTAACGAGGAAAGCGCTGTCGCATCATTTACCAAAATTGAAATTTCAAATAGGGAATTATTTATTTGTAAGTCCGTCTTTTTGCGGACAGAAAATGCCATTGGGATATGCTCAAACATCATACATACAACTTGAACCTTGTAAGGTTAAAGTCGTATGTATGAGGTTACGGATCCTGGTCCTACGGATTTATTATGTTTAGATTTGTTGTAAGAAATCTAAATATAATTAATCCTAAGGCCGCTGCCTCGAATTTTGCGGGCAGCGGGGCGGCGGCGGCGGCGGCGCGGGAGCGGCAGGATCTTATGCGTAAAATCAAATGGACCGGTTCTCGAAAACAGCGGCGCGGGAGCGGGCAACGAGCGGTGCACTCCAGTCAACGAGCGCCGCCGCCGCCGCCGCCCCGCTGCCCGCAAAATTCGAGGCAGAGGCCTAAGCGTTGCGCCAAGATCTATCAGCGTGCTACCGAGCGCACCGCCGATGCTGCCGCGCGCGATACCACTCTCGCCCTGTTACTTTCTCTAGCTAGCTAGGTAATGACTGTGCTGAACGAAGGAAAAGGATAGGAGCATGGAACAATGCGATTCCGAGCTAACAGATGAGATTTGTAGCGGCACTACAAAAAGTAATACAGCAACATAGAACAAAAAGTACTACAGCGCCATCTATGACGCAAAGGATAAACTAAAAATCGAATACATCTAAATCCTGCATCGCGCAAGTAAAGTTAGCCGCGAATTAAGACTATATAGAAGAACCCGACAGCAACTGTCGGGCAGTAGCACACCAGACATAACACCTATCTGGTCGGAGGATCCTCCCTTTTCAATGGGTGATAAGAACTTTACACCCTGTTCTTCATACCCCCAAAGATTCAACTCAACTCAACTCAAAGCATTTATTTCAATTAGACCATTACAGGCACTTTTGAAAGTCAAAAACAAAAAAGCTAAGCTACAGTCACAGTCACAAGGCATAATAACTTGCGAAAGTACTGTAGTTGCACATTCCAAATCGTAGATCGAAAATCGTAATCGTTCTATGGAGAAGAATGGGCAAGAAACTCTATGGACACTCTTTTTAATCAAAATATTGTTACAAAATCTTGGTTACATCATTCATGTTGAGATTATACATATATGTGAGAACGATGTACAAAGACGTGCACATTAAGAGCGTCCAGAGTAAAAGATTAAACTAACAATTTAAAAATAAAGTAATTAAAATAAACCGTGACAGCTAAGAGATGACCAGTCCCAACTGACAGCGCCCGTTCACGAACATGACGCATGGATCAGCGCCATTCAACTCAACCATATTGAAGGGAACTAAATGACCCGACACACCCGCCACCATCAGCGAGACATTTGTGTGAGCATGACATTCTCTCAGCCACCAGGGCACATTCAAGTCAATGAAGATAACTAAATGTAAATGGTAGCTTTACAGTACATAGTACTTACACATGTGCTATGCGATTATATAATACTAAGAGATTGAATCTATACAATGCAAAGATATTTTTACAATCTTCTGCAGCTTCCACAATAACTTCACATGGTAATCAATTAGTTTGCCCCTATGGTTGTGGAGCAGGACCAGCATTGAGCCAAGCATTTTTATCATCAATGTAATCCCCCAACTTATAATATGCTTGCCTACATAGTGTGCGTTTTATACAAGATTTAAATTTCGTCTCATTCAGTTGTAGAATGTGGGGAGGTATTTTATTGTAACATTTTAAACAGTACCCCATGAAAGATGAGTCTACTTTAGCTAGCCTGAAACCTGGTTGAGTTAGTTGGTCCCTATTTCTAGTATGATAGTGGTGTTGGTCACCTCTTTTACTAAATAAATGAAAATTTTTCCTAACGTACATGATGTTTTCATAGATGTATTGACAAGGTACTGTCATGATGTTAATTTCCTTAAACAGTTCTCTTAGAGAATCGCGTCTACGTAGATCATATAAGGCTCTGATAGCTCTTTTCTGCAGAATAAATATAGACTCAATGTCTGCAGCCCGTCCCCATAGTAAAATACCGTATGACATAATACTATGAAAATAACTAAAATAGACTAGCCTCGCGGTATCTACATCAGTAAATTGACGGATTTTTCTAACAGCATATGCTGCTGAACTCAGCCGTCCTGCAAGAGAAGTTATATGCGGACCCCATTAAAGCCTTGAATCGAGCGTGATCCCCAAGAAAACAGGTTTTTCGACGAATTCTAGTTTCTCTTGATTCAATACTATGTCACTATCACTACTTTTGACATTCGGTAGAGCAAATCTTATACACTTCGTTTTTTTCCCATTTAATACTAAATTATTCGCGGTGAACCAATTATGGACCAGCAATAGGGCGTTATTTACGTCGTCAAGATTTGTGGCACGTCTGTTTGTCTTAAATATTAAAGAGGTATCGTCAGCAAACAACACCATTTGTGGTTGGTTTTTAAATAAATGGGGTAGATCATTTATATAGACTAAAAAGAGGAAAGGACCTAATATCGAACCTTGCGGTACACCCATACTTACTTTTAAACCCATTGAATTGACACCATTTGTTTGTACTTGCTGATGTCTATTGTTTAAATACGATTTAACTAAACTGAGCGCAAGTTTCCCTAAACCGTAATGTTCAAGTTTCAAGAGTAGGGTTTCGTTGTTTACGCAATCAAATGCTTTCGAGAGGTCACAGAAGATTCCTATGGCATCTTGTGCCTCTTCCCACGCCGTTTTAATAAGGTGACACCGGCGCCAGTCGTGCAACGTCCTTTGGTGAAACCATATTGTTTCTCATGTAAGATTTTATTGGTGTTAAAGTGTGTGAGCATTTGATTAAGCATTACCTTTTCAAACACCTTGCTGAAAACCGGCAACACGGATACGGGTCTATAGTTATTGGTGTCTTTACTGTCCCCGGATTTGAAAAGTGGTATTACCTTGCTGTATTTCATAAGGTCCGGGAAGACTCCTTGGTCCACACATAAATTAAATATTAAGGCTAAGAACGGTGCTATAGTTTCAATAATAGCTTGACAAACTTTAATGGACATTCCCCATAGATCTTCAGTTAATTTGATTTTGATTTCCTTAAAAGCTTTAATGACTGTGATGGGGTTTATATGCCTAAATTGAAACTCAGCCGGACAGGCTGAAACGTTCGCTCTTAACAAATCAATAGAAACCAAGGGTGAGGAATTTAAGGTTTCAGTAGTTTTAAGTGGGATACTAGTGAAGAAATCTACAAATTCTTGAGCAACTTCGTTTTTAGAGCTTATAAGACCACGTGAAGTATCTAGTGTGATATCATTCAACCATTATCATAACCGTAATAAACCAAACAAGGTGTACCTACAAATAACCTTCAACAATAAGGATCCATGACCTCTAATCCGCCTGTTTACTAATTGATCAAGGCGCTTGTGTAGTTCATTACGCCTACACAACTTGATAGACCAACAACTTACACCCACATAATATGTCGATAGAGCAACAAGAAACATTTCCAACATATGTTATTCTTCAATTAACAAGTAACACCTACGAACAGCTGCCACTAACAATCTACATAAATGCCGAATAAATATATTTGTTGTACTTGGCAACAGGCCCTTCATGAATTGTAGATTAGACTTGAGACGAAACTACTTATTACTTAGGTAACTGTTAATTTAGATAGATCTCTAGGATCAATCTAGCCAGACTTTACGAAGCTTTGTCTCGGTTGGAGGTGCTCAAAAACAGTGGCGATCATTCAAACGTGCTCATTTTTCAATACGGCTAAAACAAATGTAAACAACACATGTCATTACACAAGGTTGAAAGAACATCCACGCACAAACGGTTACCACGTGTTCGGTACAGATGCAAGCACATCAAAGTACCCGAAACTGTCAAATTTTCCCAATCAACCTTGAACCTAATGCTTTAGCGATAAAGTTGAAGATCTATTAAAGAAATTTGACAAATTGTTGTAGCTCGATGCGCTGATGTCTGTACAGTATGTCAGCTTCCCACTAATGCGAAGCTACTTCCCACTTCCCACTAGTGTCATAGGCTATTTAAAACGTTCCCGTGGGATAACTTCCAACCATAACGCGAGCGAATCCGCAGGCAAAATCTAGTTAAGTAATGTATCCCACCCGCTTTTTTGCCACCAAAACTCATACCGATGCGATGGAAAGGCTTGATGTAAAGCGTCTCAAAGAGATGTCAGCAAATAGAAAGGGGTCCGATGCCGATGCCTGCCGGGGTGCGGGACTGTTCGAAAGAGATACCGCGGCCCTGGAACACAAAGGGCAAAGAAGGAACAGGGATGGGTTTTATGTCAGTATTTTATTTCCCATCTGAAAAAAAGCCCCTTCACGTGGGAATGTCACCCTTCGTGACAGTAATGAAACTGTCCAGTAGAAGGAACGTTTACTCCCGCATACCGTTTCCTCTGTCTGGATGGATTTTCCAATGAGCAAAACCTTTAAAAGACACGTCCGGTCTTTTAAAGGTTTTTCTCACAAAGTATCTTAATAACTGAAGTACATGTGTGTGTGTGTGTGTGTGTGTGTGTGTGTATTTGTCGTCCATCCGTAACTCAGTCTAGAAAAATAATCGAGTCGTGAAATTTCTCAAATTAGGGTCAGATTTAAAACAACTTACGAAACCCTCTCGACGCGAGTCGAACTCGCACTTGTCCGGTTTTTTCTTTAAAATTAAAACTTTTTAATATAGCCTTTGATCTTTTTAATTGTTGATTTTATCTTTTTACTCTGGACTATTCACTTGCACGTCTTTTGTAGAAAGACGTGAATAAAAAAGTTTTTGGAACAATATTTTTTTTTTAATTTAAAAGAGTGTTCATGGAGTTTCCTACCCATTCTTCTCCACCGAGATCAACTCTTTGGAATGGGTGACTATACTACCTTCACAGTTATTATGCCTTGTGACTGGGATTGTAGCGTCATCTTTTTGTTTTTGATAATGCATATGCGCCTGAAAGGGTTTATTTGAAACTAGCTGTGCCCGCGGCTTTGCTCACGTGACCGCGTATTCTTTTGGCAGTTTATGAGAATATTACGATATGGGCTCGTGAAGTTGTAGTACATTTCTAACATCCTCGACAACATAACTTACTGTATCCTAGTTGTTCGTTTTGGTATAAATAAAATAAACTTAATTATATGAACTCGTACTCAAGTTCTGGGTTCTCGTTTGATAAATGCCTTTATCTTCTCTTTGATTTCCCTCTCTTTTCATTCATAAACATCATTTATATATTCATAACTCTATTAGTCACAAGCGTTTCATCTCTCCTCAGCGCATGTCCATACCAAGACTCAATTTGTAAGACAAAACCTAACCGTACCATTTGTCCACAGAACAATAAAGTCAGGACCCGCCTAGGGGTGCGCTTCGCTGAGACCTCGCTGACGGCCGTGCCTTCTCGCCTGGAGGTTCCGAAGGTGGTGAGGGGTCCCGCCTGACACCCACCCCCCCGCCTCCGCTGCGCTGAACACGAGCGTTGTCGAGTGCTGCATGAGTATTACAGCGATAAAATCGCCACTGTTTAAGTAAAGAGATTACAGTTAATCTAGGGTTTCTAAGTACCCACACTACACAGTTCGTCCGTGGGGTCATGGCAGTGCGGTAGCCGAGATTTTGTGGGGGTCACCGCGCGGATAGGTGGCGAGTGACGCTCGTCGTTCATATAAACCAATGCGACGTGAAATCCTCTTCGCCACCCGTCCGCGCAGACGAGCCGTGTCGTGACCCCCCTCCCCCTAACGCCTAAAACTTACGGTCATCCATCTAGAGAGTTTAAGTGACATAAGTGATACCGACCCACAAACTGTTACAATGAATTTCGCACATGATTCTAGAACCGAAACATTTTTTTCTGTCGATATGTTGCTGACAGTGACAACTCTTGAACGTGGTTAAGTACGTACTCACGTCGACACATCAATATATACATTTTCAGTGTAACATGGCCACGTTTTGTACAGATTTCCCGTAGAATGAGAGATCCGCATAAACTGGTTTAGTATAGCTTGATTGCTTTCAATTTTATTGGTGTAATTCGCCCTAAGCTTACCAAAACTTCTCGTGCCATATCGTGTGCGTGCGGTGGCCGTTACTGGGAATTGCGATTATATTAAGTCACAGATAAAGCTTTAAATGTGAAATTACTAATAGGCCTAAAGCAGATGTGTAAGTTGAAATAGTGAGTGAAATCGTGTTGATTCATGCAGGATAAATGCAGTATATTCTGTACATAAGATTTTTATACGAAGTGTGAAATATTAACAGTAACGGAAGAACGACATTGAAGGAATAGCCATCGTGAATTAAATTATTTTTAAACTTATGAAATCTACGTGTTATATGTATAGTATAAGGCTTCAAATTGGGAGACTGTGTTAATAAAGCTTATATCACATGCTTCACTTTTAGTTCATTTATTTATGTATTGTCATCCCGATAATTTTTCCCGACTGGTTGTTCAATCGGGACCAATCTTAGAACCCACTCAATCTCTCAGAGTGGAGACCTGGTCCCAGCAGTGGGGACGCTATAGACTTATTAATTGTCTGTCCTTCAGTCGGCGTATTTCACTAGAAGTAAAACATCTGAACATAAAATGAATTAAACTAAAAATAAAATCATTATCGAATCAATCTAACGCTTGTTTATTTCGACATTAGGCACTTTTCACTAGCACTCTGAATTATCGAGAAATTAAATTAAATAAGAAGATTATTCCTATATAGTTATGCCCATGCCAAAGAGTAACCATGGAGTTTCTTGCCGGTTCTTCTCCATAGGAAACGACCAACCCGAACCGTGCACCTTTTTGTCGACGTTTCATAAGTGCCCATGTAGGCCTATGTGAAATAAAAATATTTTGATTTTGATTTTGAAAAATGAACATTTAGGCGAGTGAAGCGTCTGATATAAGCTCAACGGTGCGATGAGGCGTTCCTTGGTAATTACACGACATTAACCTGTATTTGTTTACGATAAATTATTTTATTGTTAACTATTTGCAGAACATATCCATATACATTTGTACATATCCTTGTTTATTCAAGTAATTAACTTTGTAAAGTCAAGGAAATTAATTGTTTAGCTATTTGAATGCCAATGCCAGGTGACAGTCAGTGGCCGAAAGTCTGACAACGAGTCTTACCAAAGGGTATCGTATTACCCAGAACTAACTGGGTTGTGGAGGTCAGATAGGCAGTCGCTCCACGTAAAATACTGGTTTTCAGCTGCATCCGGTTAGACTGAAAGCCGACTCCAAAATAGTTGGAAAAAGGCTAGACAGATGATGATGAATTTGAATGCCAACGTAAAGTCGGCAGGTTTATTCAAATGACAACTGGTTCCTAAGATACAGGGACATTTAAGAATCCAGAGATTTTTTTCTACTCTGGACCACTAATTTCATTTAAGCAATATATAAATAAATAAAAAAATGGATGTAAAGTCATCTTTATACACATTTTTTTATTTTATTATTTTTTTTGCATTTTTTTACATTTTTATTTTTTTACATTTTTTTTTATATTTTTACATATTTCTTAAAGAAACCAAATAAAAATAGGCTTCCGCCAATGTCGGGAGCAGGGTCCAAGCTACCAGTGGTTAGGGCTCCAGAGACACGAACCTCCTTACTATGCGGGCCGTTTCGAGGAGTATTGCCTTCTAAATCAAACCCTATAATATAATATTGTCATAGGATGTCAATTTGCTTAACAAATTATTTCCTTGACTACAGTCAGTCAGTCAGTGTAGCATACATGCTACATGATACTTGTATGATTGGACTCTACGAAAATGTGTTGTTTCAGCTAAATAATTTCTATTTTATTACGATTAAATAAAAAACATTGCAGAATACCACAGCATAGCATAGTTTTACTATAATACTCGTAACTTGTTCAATGTTATTTTACTTGTAAGTGTTGTAAGGTACTTTATAAAATATATTTGATAATTTCGACTGAATTTTGATAAAACTGTTAAAAAACATTTTCTGGCGTTAATTTAGTAAAAATATATCATGTTTTGATTGTATTTTATAATATTTATTTTACGAATTGTTTAAAAAATTACTATTCGAGGGAACCGTCGAACCGTGGAACTGGACGATCAATTAAAAGGTATATTTAATGTAAAAGACTGAATAATGATGGTTCCGAGAAGTAGATAATGTAAATAACTTGTAAATATTATAACTATGTGTAATTATGACTGCCTCGGTGGTCGAGCCGGTTAGGACGTCATGGTAGCCCAGCTGGTTTCGCGCGTTTATGTTGTATAAAACGCACACTATGAAGGCAAGCGTATTATAAGTTGGGTGATTACATTGATGATAAAAATACTTGGCTCAATGCTGGTCCTGCTCCACAACCATAGGGGCAAACTAATTACCAAGTGAAGTTATTGTGGAAGCTGCAGAAGATTGTAAAAATATCTTTGCATTGTATAGATTCCATCTCTTAGTATTATATAATTGCATAGCACATGTGTGAGTACTATTTACAGTAAAGCTACCATTTGCATTTAGTTATCTTTCATTGACTCGAGTGTGCCCTGGTGGCTGGGAGGATGTCATGCTCACTCAACACGGGTCATTTAGTTCCCTTCAATATGGTTGCGTTGAATGGCGCTGATTCATGCGTCATGTTCGTGAACGGGCGCTGACAGTTGGGAATGGTCATCTCTTAGCTGCCACGGTTTATTTTAACTACTTTGGCTTTAACATAATCTTTTACTCTGGACGCTCTTAATGTGCACGACTTTCTACATCGTTCTCACATATATGTATGATCTCAACATGAATGATGTAACCAAGATCTTTTAACAACATTTTGATTGAAAAGAGTGTGTTCATGGAGTTTCTTGCCCATTCTTCTCCATAGAGATCTACGCTTTGGAATGGGCAACTTCAGTACTTTCACAAGTTATTATGCCTTGTGTCTGTGACTGTAGCTTCGCCTTATTTGTTTTTCTGACATTCAAAAGTGCCTGGTATGGTCTAATTGAAATAAATGCTTTGAGTTTAGTCACATTTGTAAAGCGCGCGATTCGCAGTAAAGTTTCAGTACAAAGCAATTTCTTATAATTTCGTATTAAAAACATCAAAGAATAAATATGTTTTATCGATGTTGCAAAATTGTATGCTTTTTATTTTTGAGGATTAATCCAAAATAAACAGAACCCTGATTAATGATTATATCGTAAAATGTCTGAAGTAAGGGTACATTTTTATATCGAAACCTAAGTCCTATTCAAGAATATAATTTCTAAAAGTTTATCTTATAACAGAAGCATTGAAAGTTAATGTTGTGTAAATTGATTTGTAATTAATAAGTGTTTTATATTATAAGTTAAAGAGGCCCGTTTGCACTAAAGACTTTGGCGCTAAATTAATAAACCTGTTCCGTTTCGAACTGTCAGTTGTCTTTGACAGTGACAGATTAAAGAGTGCTAAACATATTTGGTAGTTTTTTTGGTGCAAGTGGGCCATAAATTGTTTAATTATTAAATTTTAACTAAAGAGTTTTTTACTGAGATGTATTTTATTTGAACTCTATTTACCTAATTGTTCATTAAATTCTTAAATGTCAGTTTGTTGCATGCAATCAAGTCGAAAATAAATGTTCAATGTTGTGCATCTTGTTACTCAATCTCAGAGGTAATATGGAAATAAAGTTGACGTCAAATCTGATACTTAGTTTTATTTAGACTCATTATTACCTCCATAGACTAATATAGTATAAAATGAGATAGACTGGCAACTGATGTTTTCGGTATAGCTACCGATCAGCGCCCTCTGAACGCCAAACAAAGAACTAAATGAATATTTAAAATAGGTAGGTGCGTCTACTTATATCGTATTTCGTTTAGTGTGTTTTGACGTACATAATAAAATGCGTATTTAATAAACGAAATATAAATATATGTTGGGTAATGGGGTAAAGGCAATGAGGCAATAATAAAACAAAAATATATTATTGAATGAATTTATTAAACATTAATTACTACACCTGTTTGCCTCTCTCGTTTCGCACCCTCCACCATTTATCCTGCCCTGAGTGGGGTTCTATTTTCATGTACTCGAGCCCGGAGGCAGATGGGATCAGTTTCATTGTTTTCTTAATAAGTAATTAATGTAAGTTACAAGGATATGCCACAAACACTTTCGCAAAGTACAATCTGTGCTGTAATTTCGGTATTTCTGGAATATACGGAGGATATAACATGTACATCAGAACTATAAAGTTAAAAAATCGAGGCAAGGATCTTCAACAAGTGGTGTCACTACTAATATATCGTCAGGAAAAAGACATATTATTGTACATGCAGAATCGGAGGAAGGGTTTGTGCCAGGTGCATTTTGGTATTCAGCACAAAAAAAAAATCCAAATCATCTGACTACCATGATGATAATTCATATCATCATGGTAGTCAGATGATTTGGATTTTTTTTTGCTGCCAACTTTATGAAATGGTTTGAAGAAATGTTGATACCAAATCTCACTAAACCTAGTGTACTACTGATGGACAATGCAAGTTATCATGTGAAACAAGTAAACAAACCCCCTACTATGTCGGATTCTAAAGCTAATCTCCGAATATGGCTTCAAGAGAATAATGTTAATTTTGAAGAATATCACACCAAAGCTGAATTAATGTGTTTGGTGAAAGATAATAAACTTGCAGTTGTTTACGAAGCAGAAGTACTTCTAAAATAATGATGGGTCCATAAATTGATTCAATGTTTTTACATACCAACTGTTTTATTTTACATTATGGAATGCAATAAAGTATTAAGTAAAAAAAAATTAAGGGACCGTATAGATGAAAACGAACTTAAACCATTCATAACACATGTTAGGAACAGTAGCAGTAGCAGCGAAGAAAGCAATGAAGTTGAATTAATATTATCAGATGTAGAGTTTTTGGAATCTGATTTCCACTATGACTCATAATCCCTGTTTTGTTTTGATTTTATTGTGTCATCCTCATCACCATCAGTGGTCTCTATTATATTAAATAAACGTAAAGTAATAACTTTTTTTTTATTCAACTTTTTCTGAATAAGGCTGTGCCAGATTTAAATGTGCAGAAGTTAAAAAATGCGAAGCTAGTTTCGTTTAGAGCTTAAATTTGGTACTGATAATGATCATCCTCAAGGCGAAATAATGTAACACTAACTTGCCTATTTATCATTGCGGGAATACGTACTGGTGGTTTAACAGTTCCAAGTAAATGTCAAGGGTGATAAGTTTATTATGGTTTAAATATACAAATATGAAATACTGATCTTAATATCGCATAATATGTCTTGAATAATAAATAGTATCAACTTCGTTTAATCAGTGTATAGCCAGGGTTAACAGCTCTTGATTTTTTTAAATTCCCTCTTTTTTTCTTGGACAGCTTTCGTTGGTCAGACTCTAAAGCTCAATTCAACGTAATAACACAAAAACACCAAAATTTACACGAAAAACTGCGCACGGGTATGCAAATATACCGGAGTTTTTGTTTCTGACTTTGAGACTGTGTTGGTATCAGTAAAGATTCTATCATCATAAAAAATCACTAATCATCCAAAATTTTAATAAAAAAAATTATTTATGTATAATTTATACTTGGTTGATAAATCATTTTTTTTGTGCAACTGGACTAATTAAAGAAAAATAGCAATATTAACTAGTAGTGTAAAGTATCAAATATTTCAAGTGGTAGCACTGCAATAAAAAGTTTCTTGTTTGCGGGAGAGATGGCGCTTTTCACAATAAAAAAAACGTTCAAGTTTCCAGGGCATGATTACCTCCGGCGGAGGTCCGTCCGTCTATAACGGTCCCTTTTGAAGACGAGCAACAAAACTTTCAGATTTCTGAAATATAAGCATACTTTTAAAAGATTGTCAGGCAGGGTCTGCACAGGGTGGCTGGTAGCATCTGGATAAGAGGTGGCGAGAGGCCTATGTTTAAAAGTGGACTAGTGTAGGCTGATGATGAAAAGTGGGACGTTAAAGGAGACCGTTAAGTATCTCCTGTAATAGATGACTATTGATTGATGAAAATCATCATCCATATCCATACTTATTCTTACTTAACTTAATAATTATAAATGCGAAAGTAAGTTTGTTTGTTACCTTTTCACGCCTAAACGACTAAACCGATTATACCTACTGAAATTTTGCATGTACGTTGTCAGGTGTACAGAAACGGACATGGGGTACCTCTACCTTTCATCCCGAAAAAAGTGTTGTTCCCAAGGAAAACAACTATAACGTTATTATGATAATAGATGGCGCCACGTGTCTTTCGAATCATGATTGATTTATATTATTAGAAATTTTAATAGTGTGTTAAGAGTGTAAATTGTCAAATTCTAAATTAACGCGAGCAAAGCCGCGGACAATAGCTAGTTTTACTATACTAAGTGTGAAAGTAAGTCTGTCTGTTTGTCTGTTACCATTTTAAGCTTTAACCGACTATCGAATTATCACACGGATAGAATGGATGGTATCCGTATACGTACCTACTTCCGGGATAAAACTTTTCCCGTGGAATAATCCCGAGAAGTAGTCACCAATGCGATAATGTCCACACGTTATGAATGTATTCGCGTGAAAATTTATATTATTACCAACATCAGTGCTGCCCTGGGGCTTGTAGATAGGATATACGATTTCCTGTATCAAGAATGAAATCCCGACATCACTTGTCTTGGTATGGACACGTCATGAGGAGGGATGAAACCCATGTGACTAGAGAGTGATGGACATGAATGTTGATCAAAGAAAAGATGGAGTAGAGGAGAGTAAAGAGGAGAAAAGAGTAAATGATGCCGTGACGTCTGACAGGGGAGAATGGAATAAAAAAAACAAACAAGCAGTTCTTTATTTCACCAAAAGCCATTACAGTACATGATACACAACTAAGAGAAAGAAAATGTGTTGCGCCGACCCCAAGTAGAATGGGACAAGGGCAGGAAGATGTGGTGTTACTTCACTAAAAGAATGTGTATTCATTTGATACATTAGATCATATAAATTATAAACTATCAAAAAAGCACTTTAAGTAGGTATTGGCTGTTTAAAACAACTCCATTTATTATTATTATTACCTACCCATCTACCATCTTCGAACAGAGACTCCAACGATAGGTACCTACTTTATCTACAAATTCCGTCAAGTTAAGAAGATATTTTAACTCTAAACTCGAAAATTCAAGTAAGTAAATCTACTTCCACACTTTATATTCTTAAGCAGAAGTGCAAGCATGTCTATTAAAGTTCAAATCTTGAAGCACTGTAGTTACGAACTTTCCGAACATTCGTTTACGATTGCAGTTCTCCAAAACTTCAGGAACTCACTATTAGTTCGCTTGAAAAGTCGCGAGCAAGAGGATTTGTTCGAAAAGGTACGTTTTAGTTGTTAACACGAGTTTTGAATTACTTAAACCGGAGAGAAGGTGAATTGAGAATAAACTTTAAAAGGGTTTGGGACGTTGAAATAACAAAATTTGTAAGTAAGGATTTAATTATCACGACAAACTAGGCTGAAGGTGTGACCAATTTATTTAAGACTCATACGTAGGTCATCATCATCTGCCTAGCCTTTTCCCAACTATGTTGGGGTCGGCTTCCAGTCTAACCGGATGCAGCTGAATATTTTCCATGGAGCGACTGCCTATCTGACCTCCACAACCCAGTTAGTGCTAGGTAATACAATACCCCTTGGTAAGACTGGTTGTCAGACTTTCTGGCCACTGAATACCTGTAATGACTGTCAAAGATCTACAAATGACAGCCGGGATCAACAGCTTAACGTGTTTTCCGAGGCACGGAGGAAACTCGGTATGTAATGGGTGGTCACGGCTTAACCTAAAGATCGACCCGAGCGGCTGTTCTTATTTAGCCACGAGCTTCTCTAATCCTACGTAGATATAATACATACATACGTACATACATACGTAGGTATAATAAGAAATATATTTGAATAGATAGTATTAAAGGTACAACAGGTCGTTACTACACAAAATCACTAGTAAAAACATAACCCTTCCTTGGCAGTCGGGTAAAAAGAGCCTTGCACGTTTTTTTATTTGTTTTGGTGAATGGCATCTCAGGTCGCCTGGATGTTTGGTTGTTGGCTGTCTGCTTAATCGGACTATCCTGTGTGGTCTTGAGTGTAAGGCCTCCAGCCAGGGGCAGGTCTCGCCCGGCTCGTGTCCCTTCTTTTATTTCCTCTTCACGAGGAACGGTCAGCGGTGATTCAAAAATGTTGCCACGCTCTTCCGTAGGCAGCGCTGCGGTGCTACCATCCGTGAGCGTGTTGCCAACAATTAAAAAGTTGAGTCCTTGTAGGCAATGAATAACATTCAAATTACATAAGAACCTCTATTCACAGTATTAGTTTCCTTCGTCTAAGCATTTTATAGGGTAGACAAAGGTACAGACCTCTGTTAGTTGTATAATTCTAATATTATACTAGGTAGTTAGCATATATACACCATTATTTTTAGGTCGTTCTGGTCGTTTTTTGTAATAATGAGAACTCAAATGCATGAGTGTGTAAAACGTATCCACGATCGGCAACACATGCGAACGATACCCATTGAAAAATTCATTCATAGATCGATTCTCATTATTTCACAAAAAAAAACATTAAATTTATTCTTTCGTGTTTTTTTTAAAGTTACTTTTTGAAAAAAATAGTCCCAATCGTTTCGAGTTCGATGATCGAGTTAATGGTATTCGGTTCCAGAACGACCTAAAAATAATGATGTATACAAGCCCGTATAAAAACGATATGAAAACACACATTCGCATTTATATTGTTACTAAGAAATATTCCGTCAGCTGTCCGCCCACAGAATCACGTGGCGGCTAAAAATATGCTTTTAACAAAAGCCCGACATTATAAGTACATGAAAATTCGGTCTTAGTATCACGCCTGCCCAAGCACGAAGCTCATAAATACAAATGGAAGTCCATTTAAGTTGGACCTATCTAAATCTATATTAGCACTATTGAATATGAGTTATTAGATTAGATCCACACACGACTACGTTTAGAATTGTGAATTCGAAGTTGAGAACTTGTCAAATTCCTTTTAAGCGACTTTGAAATTAACAAAGTACTGAAAAAGATTAATTTAATGTAGCATGAATAACAAAAGAGACGCCTAAGTAATATGCTAAAAGATTTAAACAGTTTTGTTGAGCTGTTTTGTCAAAAAGTATAACATTGCCAATTATCATCTGCCTAGCCTTTTCCCAACTATGTTGAAGACGCTTGCAGTCTAACCTGATGCAGCTGAACACCAGTATTTTACATGGAGCGACTGGCATCTGCCTCCACAACCCAGCTAGTACTGGGTAATACGATTCCCCTTGGTAAGACTGGTTGTCAGACTTTCAGCCCACTGACTACCTGTAACGACTGTCAAAGACAAATGACAGCCGGGACCAACGGCTTAACGTGCTTTCCGAGGCACGGAGGAAACTCGGTATGTAATGGGTGGTCACCCATCCACGGACCAACCTAGGCAACCGCAGCTTCACCTAAAGATCGACCCGAGCGGCAGTTATAATTTAGCCCAGTTAGTACTGGGTAATACGATACCCCTTGGTAAGACTGGTTGTCAGACTTCCGTTCCACTGATTTACAAGTAACGACTGTCAAATGACAGCCGGGACCAAATAGCATAACCTGCTTAACGAGCCAAGAGACTTAAAAGACTTATGGAGCGGACATTGGATTGATTTTCATACAAAATTTTGATCCCGAACATTTTTGATTTTGACACACGAATGCTACCTGACAAGCGGGCGTATGACAGTAGACAGAGCGACTTGTTAATAAGTAGTAACAAGTATTGGATTACGATTTTCTTCGTCTTTTCCCGTCTTTCGCTCGTTAATATTTGAATGTCTTTGTTTACGAGGCACGGAGGAAACTCGGTATGTAATGGGTAGTCACCCATCCAAGGACTAACCTAGTTAACCACGGCTTAATCTGAAAATTGACCCGAGGGGCTACTATTCTTTAGCCACGAGCTCCTGTTTCCTGTCAGTGCCGGCGTAAGGGCCACTGACACCCCGGGCGAAAATATTGTGGCGCCCACTTGAGGAAAGCAATATCAAGTGTTAGTTTTTTGCTGATCCCAAGTAAAATTATATTAAGAATTTCATCTTTCCTTTAGCGTCACCCAGAGACCACAAACCACAAACCCTCAAAAAATCCATCTAAAAAAAATCTCAATAAAAAATATGCATATGCACACAGCGTAGAGCACAGTTTTGAGGGTTTGCACCAGGGGAGGCCAGAGACTCCAACTCCAGACCTTGGCGCCCCCCAAAATTTGTCGCCCTGGGCCGTCGCCCCATCGCGCCCCCCCCTAACGCCGGCACTGTTTCCTGTGTCCAGTCTGAGCCAATGTTATACGCAATTACCCCGCCAGCTGGCACGCTTGTCTATTCCCGCACTTGATTTTGGGCAAAAATGAGAACCCTGTTTTATTTTATTTTATTTATTGCATCTTTATTTCGGAGAAATCTCCATATAAGTCACATTATAGTACACAACGAGACATAAAAACATTAAAAAAAAACATAGGTAACATAAAAAAGTTAGTGTGTTAGTAACACAAAAATGTACTTAAAAATATGTCAGTATTGTTAGTACCTATATCTAACTGATGCCTATGGCTGTCCTTATCCACTGATTCTGGAAAGGACAGTCAAAACGGGCAGCAATCACATTTAGAATGCTGTTGCTGCTGCCTCGTAGACGGTGCAGCAAGGAGTTTGCTTTCTTGCGCATGATGGCTTGAAAACCATCCGTACGCGCTTCAGCAAACATACCAGACGCGCTGCAGCGCCACGACAGCCCCAACAGCATCCTAAAAGTGTTATTGTACTGTGTGCGCAGGGCTGTGTAGGCTCGCTGCGTATGCTTCACCCACAGGCCGCTCGAGTAAAACGACTGGCAGTACGCCTTAAAAAGTGTTATTTTCACCTCGTTGGTGCAGCGTGCGAACCTGCGAGCGAGCATATTGCCTCTCACCGCCAAAGCCCTGCGCTCCCTCTCTATGTCCTCGTCATCCTTAAGGTCACCAGTTACTATGTGACCCAGATACTTAAACCTGTCCACTACTTTTAAGGCTGCACCGTTAAGAATGACAGGAGGAACATATGCGGGATAGTATGTACCTGCTCTAAATATAAGTAATTCACTCTTACTGGAGTTGTATTTAAGCCCGTGCGACATCGCAAAAGCCTCACACTGAGACACCAGATTCCTTAATCCGCTGATTGAGGGGCTCAGCAACACCATGTCGTCCGCATAGCTAATATTGTTAACACATTTGTCATCAACGAAGCAGCCGACATGAGTGCTACTGAGCCGCTCAATCAGCTTATTTACATACAAATTAAATAATAATGGGGAGCTTAACCCCCCTTGTCTCACACCACATTCCAATTTATAGTCGCCCGACAAAGTACCGGCCCATCTCACCTGATTTCTCTGGTTTGAGTACCAGTACTTGAGAAGAGAGGTACATTCCACCGGCACACCCGCGCTTCCCAGCTTCTCCCATAGCACGTCATATGATACGAGATCAAAAGCTTTTGATAGGTCCAGGAAACACGCGTATACGGTCCTTCTCTCTGTATAGTACTTGACAGTATGTTTCAGGCAGAGTATGGCGGTGTTTTGCAAACACTTGTCTAACAAGAGCTTATTGTGGCTGTGTGCTGGGAAGCGCGAAGATTACTTTTGCCCACGCACATTATGTCTCGCTTATTTACGATTTTCTCTCTACTTTTCTACCTACTACCTTCTATTTAGGTTCACTGGTAATTTATAGTGACCGATACTTATACACGTGATTGGACTCATGATGACAAACAACTTTCCCAAAGAAACTATTTTTTTTTTACAGTCATTCACATTAACTGCCGTATGAAATTCGCGTGCGCGTTCATGTGTCCACTACCCACTGGCGCACGGTACGTTAGTAATGAGACAGAACGGCGGCGGCGTCACACGCGGCTAATAGCTGATAGGTTATAGGCGCATTCAATTTCATACGGCTGTTGTGTTATTATGAAAATATTGAATGAGTATTAAAAAAAAATGTTTCTTTGGGAAAGTTTTTTATTATCATGAGTACAATCACGTGTTTAAGTCATCACCTGCCTAGCCTTTTCACAACTATGTTGGCGTCGGCTTCCTTTCTAACCGGATGCAGCTGAGTATCAATATTTTACGTGGAGCGACTGCCTATCTGACCTCCACAAACCAGTTAGTTCTGGGTAATACGACACCCTTTGGTAAGACTTGTTGTCAGACTTTCGGGCCACTGACTACCTATAACGACTGTCAAAGACAAATGACAGCAGCAAGAGGCACGGAGGAAACTCGGTATGTAATGGGTGGACCCATCCACGGACCAACCTAAGGAACCGCAGCTTCACCTAAAGATCGACCCGAGCGGCAGTTATAATTTAGCCACGAGCTCCTCAATCACGTGTTTAAGTGTCGGTAACTAATTACCATTCATCCTAAATACTGTGGCGGAATATTCCACATCCAAGGTAGACGTCCATCATTCGATCTCTGATAGAATTTATTACCCTTCCACATACGACACGATTTTATCCAACAACGTTATCGTCATTTCTAGTAAATAAAATTGTCCTGATACAGAAGATTTATTCAATATAGATGCTCTGTAGGTTCCCTGGGTGTGATACAAGCCAATTATGTGAAGTCTGTTTCTTTAAATTCTTCGAAGCCAATCGAGGAAGAAATAAAATTATAGAACAAAATGTATTTTTGTCATGGATTATTAGGTGATATGCGTCTTTAGGGCGTAAATATTAGTTTTAAATAATCATGTTTAATTATAATTTTCTATTTAAAGACACAATTTATTCAAAAAATGTTAATTAAAAATATTTGAATTTTCTATTTTTCAGATTAGGCTGTTTAGCGGAGCGGCATCATACCTTTGCCTTTGCACAACCTGGCGAAAACAAACCGCGGAAAAAAAGCAAAACAAATCTTAGTTTCATAATAATTCATCACAAAAAAACATTTCGTTCTATTATTTTATTTCTTCGAAAGTGTATTGAAAAACTTCGTTTGATATGCGTGGGGATTTGTTACTGCAGTTCTCGGCTCCATAACAACCTCTCCTGCAGCTCGGGTGTGAATTCCGCCTCGAATGCAATAAGTACCTAACAAAGTTTCCCCACACATCAAAATGAACTATTTCAATGCACTTCCTCGAAAACTGTCTCTTATCGTACTACGATTAGATTCAGAATTAACATAGCATACCTTCACGCCTATAATCCCCGAAGAGTTAGGCAGAGGTATAGCTAATAAGTAGTACACCCACATTTTGCCAGTTATGTTTAAGTCCCACGTAATACGGGCGAGCCTATTGCTATCTATCTATAGAGAGCAGCTGTGGCCCAGTGGTGGCGGCCCCGACTTACGAACAGTAAGTCGTGGGTCGACGACTGGTAGGCACATTACTTTGTGTAATTTATTTCATCACCACTGCTCTCAAAAACGGTGAAGGAAAACATCGTGAGGAAACCGGCATGTCCTAGAACCAAAAATTCGAAGACATGTGACATCTACCAACCCGCACTGGGCCCGCGTGGTGGATTATAGCCCATTCCCTCTCTAGAGGGGAGGCCGTGTGCCCCAGCAGTGGGAACATTAAAGGCTGCTGATTTTGCTTATGCTTATGCTATTGCTATCAGTCGGGCCCACATCCAGACTCCGTGGCAGTTACTGAGAAATTCCTCATGGAAAAATTCAATCACAATTTGGCCTACCCGGGAATCGAACCCGGGACCTCATGCTCAGCAGTCGCGATTGTGACCACTAGACCAACGATGCAGTCTAAAGTAAAATATGTATATTTATCTTTCTCAAAATCTCGGAAAACATGAAACCTCACCGCGAAGTCTGTGGAGCCCCCAGGAAGCGTTTGTCCTTCAGGACTGAGCTAGGCTGCCTGTGTTAGCCAGATCCAGTCTCGCATAATGGACTAAATGGAAGAAATTTCGCCTAAGTGTGGAGTCCATATTCATATATAAGGTTTAATACAGTATAAGAGATAAGTCCTGTCCCACCAAGAAAAGTTAAGCCACGTTCAACCAGACTTCACCCACACTGACCGACAGAAAGAACATCAAGCTCCATAAATAGATCTTCCCTTGACAAAGTCCTAGACCGACTTAGACTTTTGATTAATTATCAAAGAATTCTGAGTAAAATAAAGGAGTGAAATATCAAGCCAGACATTACAAAAATACATCCAATTACAATGTACATAGTTGCGAAAGTAACTCCGTCTGTGGGTGTGTCTGATATATTTTCAGGCTCTCTCACACCGGTAGCCCTGGGTTAGGATAGGATATTTTTTATCCCGATAGTACTTTCCCGTATCTCGAAACATGTTCCAGAACCAAAAATTCGAAGACAAGTGACATTTACCGATCCGTTCTAGGCCCGCCTTGTGGAACACGGCCCACTTTCTCTTGTAGAACGGTGTCTTGTGAACCATCAGTTGGAACATTAGAGGCTGATTAGGTATCTCGTTCCTGTAGGACAATTTTCGACCTCAGCGCAGGCGAAACCACAAGTTAGTTGTTATACACCATTATTTTTAGGTCGTCGTTGAACCGAATACCATTAACTCGATCATCGAACTCGAAACGATTGCGACTATTTTTTTCAAAAAGTAACAACGAGTTAATGGTATTCGGTTCCAGAACGACCTAAAAATAATGGTGTATAAAAAAGTTGTTGAATGTTTTTCTCAAAGAACATTCTGTGTACGTGATCAGGATCGCTTATCTGCCCAATTACATAAAGGACTTGAGTAACACGTAAATAGAAATTCGTCAACAACAATGTACCTTTTTTTGTTATGTTATTAAATGTTCACCTGAACTTTGCGAACAATTTATTATAAGAAACTCGACGCCTACACGTATACATATAGGCGGCTCCGTTAATGGGAATAGTAGTAGGTATATATTCTATTATATTGACATGTTTGATGTAGGTAAGCTCTTTACTTTGTAATTTATTTTGTACTACCTGCTACCCGCTACTTCGTTCACGTGGCAATTTAGGTGTGTATGTGTGAGACTGCCTCGTTGGTCGAGTGGTCGCAAGTGCGACTACTAAGCATGAGGTCCTGGGATCGATTGCCGGGTCGGGATCAGTGTTAAAAAAATGTTTATTTAAATTACATGAAGTTATAACGCACATGATTTGGAGATCACCTTTCAAGCAAGAAGATACTTGTGTTACAAATATTTGTATGACTTACATACAGGTAGCTGTTCCGAGTCTGACTGTTTGTGTGTTTGTACGTTACAGGAAAAATACTTAGAGCGAGGTAACGTTTTTTTTTTAAAAGAAGAATATCCTTAATTTAGACCTAAATAGTATTCATAATCCAAAATTCCAGACCTACTTCAGATAAAATTTTATTTATCTAGGTATAAACGAACTACTGTTTAATTAGGCCCTAATTGATGATTCCTATCAAGAAAACCTAATGGAAAAAGAGAAGCCTCCAGCGCTTATATTACTTCAGATAAGTAAATAAGTATGTATCTTGTCTTATTAGACCAATGTAAATATTAAAACAAAAATATATGCAATCCTACCTTTGAAAAGAAAACCCAGGGGCTTTTGGCTTTTAGCTACCTATGCGAATTTAAAGTCTACGAAATAAATGTGCCAGAAAAATATATACTTAAATTCTATGAAATACCTGGATTTACGAATAGTTAAATCCAAAAATCACAATACCATTTATTCCGTAGTACTATTCGTTTTATCAAAATGTTGTTATTCGAACATTGGGAGCACACGTGGGTGTATTTTTTCTTTTAATTGCTCTTTAGACCAGAAAGTTCCACCTTTTTACATACACAGTGATCTCTTGCGTCACAGTTTTGAGATTCAGATCTTACAAGATGAATCTTGCCTTAACCTACTGATTGATAATGGTTAATCATTTCAATTTAAGTAATAAAACTAACCATAAATCTATATTTCGATTTGTTAAACTCACGATGGTTTGTGTGGTATGTTTGAGTTTTGAAATAGTGTAAAAGTGTGTTTGGATTAATAAAAAAATAAAATAAAAAATTCAATATATTTCGATTCTATAAAAGGGCATAAAAAACTCCTCAACGCAGCTCATAATGTGCCCAAGAGTCTGGCGGCGTTGCCACGTTGTATGGCAACACTTATGGTCTGGCCAAGGTAAAAGTCAGCCGTTGGGTCAGGGGAAACTTTTTAAGGAAATTTCTAAACTAGGTGTTTAGAAATTTCCTTAAAAAGGTTGTGTGGACTCGAACCCCATGGCCCCTGAGTTTCAAGTTTCATTGATAATGTAGCTGACTTCAGAGTTGTGCAAAATCAAAGGACACAGTAGTTTTTAGTTCAAGACAAAGTTCAGTAGTAGATAACACACCATCACGCCTGTAATCCCCGAAGGGATAGGTAGAGGTACCTAATAGTACGACACCCACATCTCGCCAGTTATGTTTAAGTCCCGTGCAATAGGGGGCGAACCTATTGCCACAACCGGGCACAAATTCAGACTCCGTGACTGCTACTGGGAAATTCCTGATGGAAAAACCCACTCCCACCCACTCCCAGCTGCTGCTCAGGCAGCAAAAAGTAAATGTAAATGGGGCGACGTCCTCCGGGTCTCTAGTAAAGATGGGTGTGCCCCAAGGTTCAATTCTCGGGCCTTTCCTATTTCTTGTTTACATTAATGATCTCCCTTACATGATGGCCAAATTATCAGATATAATTCTATTTGCTGATGACACTTCGCTAATTTTTAAAATAGATAGAAAGGATACGGATGTCTTACATGCCAACGAAAGTCTAACTGTTCTCTCGAAATGGTTCGCAGCTAACAATCTTTTACTGAATGCGAACAAAACAAAATGTCTAAAATTCTCTTTACCAAATGTACCTCAACGGGATATAAATTTAAATCTTGACGGCAAAAAACTTGATGTTATAGCGGAAACTGTATTCCTAGGGATTACTATCGATTCAAAATTGCAGTGGGGACCGCACATTAGAACTCTTTCGGGTAGGTTAAGCTCAGCTGCATATGCAGTAAGGAAAATAAGGCAGTTAACTGATGCAGCTACAGCTAGGTTAATATACTATGCTTATTTCCACAGTATTATGTCTTATGGCATTCTGCTGTGGGGATCGGCGGCAGACGTTGACTCAATTTTCATTTTACAAAAGCGGGCAGTCCGCGCGATCTATAAAATGGGTCCTCGCGAGTCCCTCAGAGAAAAATTTAAAGAGATCGATGTACTGACTCTGCCTTCCCTTTATATCCTAGAATGTATTTTATATGTCCGCAAAAACCGAGGGCTTTTCAAAATTAGAAGCGACTTCCACAATATTAATACACGCAGTAAACACGAAATTGTAATACCCAAATTCAGGTTAACAAAAACTAGTAAGTCTTTTCTTATTAACAGTATACGTTTTTATAACAAATTACCTAAGTCAGTTATAGAACTGACCGATGGAAAGTTCAAAAATTACATTAAACGTGTCCTTATTAAAAAAGCATATTACAAAATCAAGGACTACGTTGAAGATAAAGAGGTTTGGCTTTAGTTCCTTCTGCGCATGCGGCTTCCCTGGTAGCTCATAAACAGCACAAATATGTGGATGTCTCTAACTATTCTCAATCAATTTTTTTTTTCTTTTCATTTTAATTTACAATGGTTTTTTTTCTCTTTTTTTACAATGGTTATCACATCACTTAAACACCCTTTGTTCAGAATAGTTGCAGCACTGATGACAATATTTTTGTCACTTGTTTAATTTAGTCTTTTATAATATTTTCTTGCCTTTGTATAGATTCTTTTTAACGATTGTTTGTGAATGTGTGAACAGTGTAGGCCTTGTAGATTCCTAGATGTATGTTAACTTTTGTTAACCTCTTATCTTGCTTTCCGTTTTTCTTGTCTATTAAGCAACGACTTATTGTCGGGCCTATGCTGTCCCCCCATACTTGAGTACTAATGCTGTAACATGATAATATTGTAAAACTAATCATTTTAAAAGAGTAACCATGGAGTTTCTTGCCGGTTCTTCTCCATAGGAAACGACCAACCCGAACCGTGCACCTTTTTGTCGACGTTTCATAAGTGCCCATGTAGGCCTATGTGAAATAAAAATATTTTGATTTGATTTGATTTGATTGATTCCCAGGACCTCAAGCTCAGTATTACTTTATTCGTTTCCAAAGAAGTTATCGGCTGGAGACTTATTTAGCCTCCAGCCGATAACTTCTTTAGAATAGAAAGCTCAATGGACGTCATAATTTAAATTAAAATTGTTATAAACAAATTAGTATTTACTTTACAAATGCAGTTGTTAAAGCCAATATTGAATCAAAATACAATTAAGTATAGCCTTATTGTATTTTGTTTTAATATTGGCTTTAACAACTCTATTTCTTTGATAATAACATTATGAGAAAAGTTACAATAATTAAAGTAGTTATTTGAATTTTTTAAACAAATAGTTATAATCTTGAATAAAAATAATCTTGATTTTATAAAAAGTAAGTCTCGTTAGCTTTTGAAAGATATTCACTATTCAACAAACTAAAGAAAAAATTCTTGCGTAGGTAAAATCTGTTGAGGTTTATTATTTTCTTTCTATTTTTTGGTACTACCATCCCACAGCAAGCTTTTCACGTTTAAAACATCCATCAAATGGGACCAAAACGTTTGAATAAATAAACGAAACTAAAACACTTTTTCATAGAAACTGCTTCAGCGGTTTTATTTAAAAATTCAATACACAAAAGTAAACTAACATCACAATTTTCAACTCAAACAAAAAATCGGTATATTTACGTAATCTGAATTACTTAGAGATCAAAACTATTTAATTATTTACCTTTATTTACAAAGCTACAAATTACAAAGCATACTTATTTACTAACGCAGCTACTAATAGCAGCCTACCTCATTTCTTTGAGTAACACAAACTTTTTCCCTGTTTATTTCCCCCTTTAATTTCTAAATTTTCTAACATTGATCTATTCTATTAGTTCTCACCGTTTCCTTATTTCCAATTTTCAGTACCCAATCCAGAAATCATGCCTGTGATGACACGTAAGGCTACTGCTCAGGATATGGAGTTAAAATTGAGAACGGCCCTCCAAGAACTGAAGGACTCAAAACTCCAATGTCAACAACTGTTACAGGAGATAGAGGACAGTGAGGAGGAGGTCAATAACGTCAATAGCAAAAACTCCAGCTTAAAACGGGAGCTAGTAGACCTTCATCAGGATTACTTGAATGTTGTCAATGAACGGGATCAGCTAAGGGTGATTACGGATGGGTTTAACAACTGTAGCAACTTGTATGAGGAGGCTTTGTGTAAAGTTAGGGACCTAGAGGATGAATTAAATTATGCTAATGTAAAACTTTTAAATTTGAAACAGGAACAGGATCATACTCAGGCTATAGAAACTGAACACTTGTACAATGAATTAGTAAATACAAATTGCAACCCTAATTCCATATTAACAATAGACCTCACAGAGGACTCCTTACTGAAACATAATTCGTACCATAAAACTAGTAAAAATAAAATTAAGAAATATGCAAGATTGAATAAAATCATTAAAAAAATTAATAAATAAAAGAAACAACAAAAGCACTATTCCAAAAATATTCAATTAAGGAACGAACGTGTTTATCTTGTGAATAGATTAAATAACTATCAGATTAAATTGGAAGATAGTATAAATATTTATGAAATAGACACTCAGCGCTTACAATCTGAAATTGAGGCACTGAATAAGTCACTAAAATCATTATATAATAAATATGATATGTCTAGCAACCAAATTAAGGAGCATATTCTAGCCACTAATGAGTTAGTAGACAAAGTGGACTTGCTGACTCTCAGCAACACTCATTGTACTTGTAGGAGTGAACCCAGTCTTGATGCCCTCCAGCCTGAGGCAACGGAGGACCCGTCCCAAGCTATGAGCGCTCAGGACTGCACCATCAACCCAGATGCAATCCCTGTCATTACATTTCATGAGTCACAAGTAGTACAGCCTGAGATTAGTCATTTTGTATCACCTGATAGTAAAAATTGTTATCATTCAGTTATGTTCTCTGATGGTATAGGTAGAGGGCTAGGTAAATTAATCAGTAATAACCTTAGTTATTGTACCCAAAATTATTGCACGCCCGGGTCAACCTACAAACAGGTCATGGCTTCGGTAATAAATAATGTTTGTAATCCTAATACCACCATTACTATATGTGTTGGAAATAGTTCAAATATTAAAAAGGAAGACATCACCGACTATGTATCAGAGTTGTTAAAGTTAAGCTGTAGTAAGATCATATTGTGTGCTTTTCCATATTTTAAAAATTTAAGTAGTAGAAAAAACAATTACATACATATGTTAAATAAGCATGTACATTTCTTAGTAGGTCACTATAGTGACAGACTTATATATCTGGATATCAACACTATTGTTGATAAACTTAAGTCGACACGGGGTAAGGTGTATCTACCAATTAGATGTAGACACAAAATAGCTAGGCTATTAGCTTATAATATTCACACAGACATAAATAGTATGTCTAAGTTTAGTTATATTATTAACACCGCGACTATTAGTAATCATACTAATAAACATTTTTATAATAACTGTAAATCGGAGGATCCATGCGTAATTATAGATGATTCTCAAGTAGAATCCACTGGTAGTAGAGTCTCGGGGCTCACTCCAGATATTAATATTAATTTAAACTAGGTAGTGAGACAAAAGAAGGTACCTTTAACAATATTGTTAAACCTATCAACAACAAGGTATCTTCTTGCACTCAATTAGTTAGTAAAAAAGGGCCTCAGCAGAACACCTTAAAATTATTCCACCAAAATATCCAAGGCATTTCTTCCAAATTATTAGAAATTGAATTGTTTTTAGAAAAAAATATGTTTGACATTATTTGTTTTACCGAACATTGGCTAAAAGATTACCAAATGCTGATTAATTATGAGAACTATACGGTTGGTAGCTGCTTTAACCGTAAATCTATGCTGCGTGGAGGTTCCCTAATACTTTTGAAAAATTGTGTTAAATATAAACAACGTATTGACATAGTAGGTCTCTCGGTTGAACATTGCGTCGAACTGTCCTGTGTTGAGCTAGATAAGCATGTAATTGTGTGTGTGTACAGACCCCCAAACTATCAAAACTTTTCCTTATTTGAATCAATAATGGAAGATGTCCTGGCAAAACTTGCAGCCAGTAATAAATCTACAATTATTTGTGGTGATTTCAATATCAATATTTTAGAAGACAATTCAAATAGCAGTCGGTTATTAAATCTTTTTAAGTCATTTGACTTGACCAACATTTTTATAGAACCTACTAGAGTCACTCCATCTTCTGCTACTTGTATAGATAATGTTTTCTGCGATTGCGATTACTTAGATAAAGCCATAGTAAATTGCCTGCCGTCTGACCACAGCGGACAAACTGTAACTTTTAGGTGTAACACACCATTGCAAAATGTTCAGATTAAATTTAGACCTATAACTACTAGCAAATTAAATAGGTATAATATTTCCCTGCAGAACAAGTTAAGTGTTATGAGCCATCATATGGACGATATTAATATAAATCAATTGTATGATCATTTCTTTTCAATAGTTCACACTGAATACAACAAAACTTTTGAAAAGAAGACAAAAAGTATTTGCCCTAAATTTATATTTAGTGATTGGGCAACTAGAGGTATCAGAAAAAGTAGGGAAAGACTATTTGAGCTTTATGACCTTAAATCTTATATAAACACTGAAACTTTTAATAAGTATGTTGCTAAGTATTCAAACATTTTTAGAAATACATGCAAGGTTGCCAAAGCCCTGCACATTAGCAACAAGATCAAAACAGCAGAAAATAAAATAAAGACAGTTTGGAAAGTCATAAATAACGAGACTAACAGGAAGAAAATACGTAACACTAGCTACACCTTAGATACAGCATGTGGTCCTAAAAGCTCTAATCAGGCAGTAGCTCAAGAATTTGTGAATTTTTTTACCGATATACCGTTAAAAACTACGGAGTCTCTTAATTCCTCTCCTGAAGTAGCAATTGGTTTATTAAAGGCGAATGTGTCTGGCTGCCCGGCTGAATTTAAATTTAAACACATAAACCCTATGATAGTTATTAAAGCTTTCCGGCAAATAAAAGTCAAACTGACCGAAGATCTTTGGGGAATGTCTATCAAAGTTTGTACATCCATAGTTGAGACTGTAGCACCATACTTAGCTTTAATTTTTAATTTGTGTGTAGACCAAGGAGTTTTCCCTGATTTAATGAAATACAGTAAAGTCATACCTCTTTTCAAATCCGGGGATAGTAAAGATACTAATAATTATAGACCTGTATCCGTGTTGCCAGTTTTTAGCAAGGTGTTTGAAAAAGTAATGCTTAATCAAATGCTCAATCATTTTAACACCAACAGAATCTTACACGACCAACAGTTTGGTTTCACTAAGGGACGTTGTACAACTGACGCCGGTGTAACCTTATTAAAGCACATATTTTCTGCGTGGGAAGCATCCCAAGACGCAATAGGAATATTTTGTGACCTCTCCAAAGCATTTGATTGCGTAAATCACGACACATTGCTTTTGAAACTTGAGCATTACGGACTAGGTAAACTTGCACTTAGTTTGGTAAAATCTTATTTAAGTGATAGACAACAATATGTTCAAATAAATGGTGTTAATTCACAGGGTTTAAAAGTAAAAATGGGGGTTCCGCAAGGCTCAATATTGGGTCCTTTCCTCTTTCTAGTATATATAAACGATCTACCCTATTTATTGAAAAACCAACCTCAAAATATGGTGTTATTTGCTGATGACACTTCTCTAATTTTTAAGATAAATAGACGGGCCCAAAATCTAGATGACGTAAATAATGCCCTACTTCAGGCCCATAATTGGTTCACAGCAAACAATTTAGTATTAAATGAAAAAAAAACGAAATGCATAAGATTTGCTTTACCAAATGTTAAAAGTAACGAGTGTGATATAGTATTGAATAAAGAGAAACTTGAATTCGTAGATAAAACCGTTTTCCTGGGGCTTACGCTTGATTCAAGGCTACAATGGGGTTCTCATTTGAAATCTCTTGCGGGGCGCCTAAGTTCAGCAGCATATGCTGTTAGAAAAATCCGTCAATTTTCTGATGTAGATACCGCTAGACTGGTCTATTTTAGTTACTTTCATAGTATAATGTCTTATGGCATTCTGTTATGGGGACGGGCTGCAGACATTGAGTCTATATTTATTCTGCAAAAAAGAGCCATCAGAGCCATATATAATCTTCGTAGGCGCGATTCTCTAAGGGAACTGTTTAAGGAAATCAAAATCATGACGGTACATTGTCAATACATCTACGAAAACATAATGTACGTTAGAAAAAATCTACATCTTTTTAATAAAAGAGGTGACAGACACAATTACAGTACGAGAACTAGAGACCAATTAGTTCAGCCGGGCTTCAGACTCGCTAAAGTAGACTCATCTTTCATGGGGTACTGTTTAAGATGCTATAATAAAATTCCACAAAGTATTCTTGAACTGAATGAGACGAAATTTAAATCATGCATTAAACGCACACTATGTAAGCAAGCATATTACAAGTTGGACGATTATATCTCTGATAAAAATGCTTGGCTCAATGCCGGTCCTGCTCCACATGGACAGGGGCGCATAAACTGATTAATGGATAGCATTAAATAGTATTGTTGGAGCTGCTGAAGATTGTACAACTATCTTTGCATTGTATAGATTCAATTTCTTTTGGTATTATATAACCGCATAGCCCATATTATGTGAGTACTATGTAATAGAAAGCTATCCTTCGTTGATAACCTACGTCATTTTTTTTTTTTTTATGACTTGAATTTGCCCTGGCGGTTAAGTGTATGTCATGCTCACTCAAATGTCTCGCTGATGGTGGCGCGTGTGTCGGATCAGTTAGTTCCCTTCAAAATGGTTGAGTTGAATGGTGCTGATACATGCGTCATGTTCGTGAACGGGCGCTGTCAGTTGTGACTGGTCATCTCTTGGTTGCCACGGCTTATTTGAATTAATTATTTTATTTTTTGAATTGTTCTTTTCCTTGTTTTTACTATGGACACTTTTAACGTGCACATCTTGCTACATCGCTCTCACATAATGTACCATCTAAACATGAATGATGTAACCAAGGTTTTGTAAAAATATTCTGATTTAAAAGAGTGTCCATGGAGTTTCTTGCCCGTTCTTCTCCATAGAGATCTACGTTAGGGAATGGGCAACTACAGTACTTTCACAGTTTTTATGCCTTGTGACTGGGACTGTAGCTAAATTTCATTGTTGTCTTTGTTTCGACAGTTCAAAAGTGCCTGTAACGGGCCTACTTGAAATAAATGCTTTGATTTTGATTTTGATTTTGAACGTCTATTTATTAGGACTGCTACACAAATGTTTGAGCGGAAAAAATCACAGGACTATAATCGAATAGTGCCGAGCCGATCGACCACAAATCAGCGATAGTCGATGCCGAACGGAGTTTGTTGATCGGTACGAATCGAATGAAAGACGAATCATCATTGCACACCCTGCCCTTGTTCCAATTTATTTGGGGTCGGCGCAGCATGTCTTCTTCTTCCTTACTTCTCTATTACGATCTCATGAGCTACTTTAGTTAATGGAAGACCAATATGTGCAGTAGTTGCTTTGGGTTCACTATGATCATTCTTTTTCGTGTGGTTAGCGCCTAATCTGGTGCCAGAGGTTTTATGCCGCCAATGGGCCTCTGACTTGGCTGTACATGCCGTCGCCAAATTTCTCTCAGGCTTGCTGGTTTGGGTTTTGGGACTGTTCGAAAGATATACCGCGGCCCTAGAACACAAAGGGGTAAGAAGGAACATGGGTGGGTTTTAGTCAGTACAAGTCTGACACTCCCTTCCGCTCCGCCCAGAGACGGGTAATGCTGAACTCCCAGTCGAAAAATAAAAGGCATGCTGATTTGGTTACGTCACAGTGTTGTCCTTTACCGAAGCAAGTGATACAATACGCACATTAATCCGAAAAATCAAATCTTGTGTAGGGATTGAGCTCGAGACACGTGACTTGGCAGTCTGATGGTCACACCATTAGGCTATCAATGCTTACTATTATTATAGCTTACTTGCATCGCTTTGATGTTCAACAATGTTTGCCGAACCGAATGTACCGCGCCGAACTAGTATTACATAGAAAAGTTGTGTCCCGTGTATACGACAGTATACACCAACACATACTAAGGTTGTTGTCATGGAGACATAAGTAATTGAAATATCTGGAAAGTAACAACCTCTAACTGCGGCAATTTTAACAAGTTATGGGAACATAAATGTATGGAGCTGGAATTCCTGATGGAAAAACCCAACAACTCGTTGCCTGACCCGGTAATCGATAACAGGACCTCGTTTTCGAGAAAAGTCCAAAAAACCTCAAAATTGACGTTTGACCCCGAATAACTTTTGTAGCACACATAGGATCGATGGGGATTTTTAAAACTTTATTTGTAATGGTAAACCCCAGCTCTCCACCAATATTTGGCTATCCGGGAATTTTTGTTATTTGACCAATATTTTTATGTCTAAATTGACCGGACTACTCTTGCTCAGTAGAGCGCTTGCGACAACACAACCGACGAGGCAGTCGAGGTTTTTTTACAATTACTCTCAAATATTTTCTCAATATAGTTTTTTTATTTTATTTTATTACAAAATGGGCTTGCTCTTGACCTCGACCACGCCTGGTGGAAAGCGATGAATGACGTCTATAATGAAACGAGCGTGCCCAGAAGATGCTTGTTGATGCTAGTTGACAAGGCTGGTTCGAAAGGCTAGGCAGATGATGAAGACAAATACATTGCAAATAACCTTATAACATAATATCTCCGTCCTATAACATAATGGGTGCAAAAAAGTCCCTTAACGAAACCGAATAGCACTTGGTGTCCCCGTCATTGCGATCTTAAATAATTTGCGATGTGTCCTTTTATTTTTTGTTCTGGACACATCTCCACCTCTCTCCAAGGTAAAAAAAGGTTAAAAGGTTATATGTAAATAAATAAATAAATAAAAAATATCGGGAACTTATAACCAACAGTAAACATGGTAAATATCCCGTTTCTAGTGTTAATGATAATACTAGACGGTTAGTTACGGAGATATGAACTAATTGTAGATATAAGTTTATGTATTTTTATGCTAATTTCATATTTTGTTTTAATGTCTTCAAATAATTAATTTTAAGTACTTGTTTACCTACTCCCAATTTTAACCTTAGAATCTTGACAAAAAATTTTGCTTCATATAATTGTTATATTTAAGCCGGAGAGGTGATCTGTAACTCAGGACCTTCCTACTTCAGACACCTTTCTCTATATAAGATTGTACATATACCAGCGCCTGTAAATTCTGATGTCGAGACAAATAAAGATTTATGATTATGATTATTATGATTATATTGGAGGACAAAGCTACAACATTTTCGCAAGTTTTTTTAAATCAAGTTTGTAATGTTAAAGCTTTACTTTAAATAATTCCATGACGATTCATTACAAGCATCAGCGCAATATTTTGAGTGTGCTACATTGAGTCCTACCGTAAACCGTGACTGTTTCACTCTAAAAAAAAATCGTTTCTCAGCAACAATTTTTGCGTAGAGTTACTTAGTTTGATAATTACATACAAATTTTACAAAAACTAAACATTCAAAATCAAAAAAAAAAAATGTTCAAGATATTCCCGTAAGTGACAGTATAAGTTTATACAAATTTTCTTATAAGTTTTGCACACCTGTAGGGTAGGATATGGTTTTGAGCTTTATTGTTGTATGTTTCAAGTTTCAACCTTATGTGTACCCATAATTATTTAAGCAAATAAATGATTTGATTTGACTTGATGTATATGTTACGGCTAAAGATGGGTGTCAACATAAACTTAAGATTAGCCGGCTAAACTCCGACGTCGGGCCCGAGGTTCGGTTAGTTAGGTTCCTGTAAACCTTGCAGACAGAAATAGGAGCCCCGCGCAGCGGGGATCCGTCGACCTGCTGATGGAAACGCTAACCCTAGACGGTCGACGACGGGGGCACCCCGAGGTTCGGTTAGTTAGTTAGTTACGTCGGAGTTTAGCCGGCTAATCTTAAGTTTATGTTGACACCCATCTTTAGCCGTAACATATATACAGGATGCTTGGTTTGCGTCTTCGTGAAGGGTCCGTTCACACTTTGTATAGTTTACAAGAAAAACCACTTTCTTACACATAGAACTTGTAAATCCTTAACAAATGTTAACTAACTATACTAAAAAAATGAGACTCGTGGCAGTTGGGGTCATAAAACATGCGAGTATGTAATTCGGGAATAAATACTCTATGCTGTATCACTTGTTTAATCGGGTTAGGAAGTTAACGTGTTGGCCCTACATATAACCGATTATGTTTGATCAACCACTACAAGAGCCACCCTTGTAATAATAGGTTATTCATTGAAATATTACCCAACTCCGTCAGTTTCTTGCATATTTTTTATGTTCAAAAATGAACTGTGTGCGTGAACCGGTTATTAGAGGCTGATTAACCCTAAAAGGTTAACGGGTTAACCTTTCCTTAGGGTTAACCAGCCTCAAGGGATTTTCACCAAACCCTAAAAAATAACCCGATTAAAACTTTTTCGGTCCCTGCTTGTTGTCTCACTCCCAAATTTATGACCTCACCTACCATTAGAACTTCGGCTTATCAGACCCGTATAACCTTACAATCTACCGGCGACTAAACTTAACATAAATGGGTTCTTCAGGTCGTATCAGCATGTCTGCGATAAGAGGTGGTCGAAAGCCTTTAACTTTCGGCGCCAATCGGAAGTTACGGCATATTGCACTTAGAGCGCATTTCATCTCTAGCATTGCGAACCGTTGACCTGTGGACAATGGGATTTTGTTGTAATGTCATAAAGGGGAGAAGAACGGGACGTGGCTTAATAACATTCAGCTGTCCCATACATTTGGGTCGAGTAGGCAGTGCCGGATTTAGGGCAGGGCCACAGGGGCCCTTGCCCCGGGCCTCCACAAAGAAGGGGCCTCCACATTTTGGTTAAGAAAAAATTACATCCCTTGCGTCCGTGAGTTCATCAAAGAGTGTTCAAACACCCCGAAATCTAGGATATCTACGTATCCCAGGCGGAATACTACAATTTTCTAGCTCGTTTCGCTCGCTAATACATCCTAGTCCTACACCAATTCAATATTAGTTGACAGATTTACCTACTCCTTTTCTCATTTCTGAATGAATGATCAAAAATAGCGTAATTTATTCGAAGAGGGTTGTGCAGTTATTATGTTACACCTTCTTTATATATTTTTTTTCGTCTGTCCCAAAACAAATTTCGGTGCCTCCACTTCTAGATTGCCCCAGGGCCTCCACACCCATAAATCCGACCCTGCGAGTAGGTACCTATGCAAATTTTGTATGGCTCAGATGATAATTTTTTTCGCGATTACGCTGTTGATTACAGAAAGTTGTTGAGTTTGAAGTTCTGCACCACGTCCTTACATACAGTAAGTAACAAAAACCCTGTTGTTCCTGTTAGGGACGTATACATTTACCTACAAGCACAACATTGATGAAGTTATAATTTAAAAAAATTAAACATTGGCCAGTCGAGAGGCCAAAATCAAATAACTATTAAAATCGACACATTCAAAAAAATGTTTCGAGTATCTGATTTTACAAGTACATATTTATTTCGCTAAATAGCCGAGCTCGGCGGCTTCCTTTGACGCGACAGAAGATGCCTAGAAATCAGTTAAACCTTACAAATATTAATAATTAATTTTTTTTTTTTAATTATTTTTGTTGACCGTTTTTTTATAAATGACTTCCTTTATTACGTGTGTATACCGATTCTTAAAACGTAGGTAGAAGGAACAACAGGGTTTTTGTTACTTACTGTATATTATGACCATACATTTCTGATACATAACATAACGCCTGTAATCCTCGAAGGTTTAGGCAGAACCATAACTAATAGTACACCCACATTTCGCCAAGTTTAAGTCCCATGTAACAGAGCGCAAGCCTATTGCCATCAACCGGGCACAAAACCAGACTCCTTGCCTGCCACTTTCTAATGGAAAAATCCAATAACACTGCCCGATTTGGGAATCGCACCCAGGACTCCATGTTCAGCAGTCGCGCTTGGGACCACTAGACACTGGATGGGTATGCGGCCCCTCAACTGTTCTATTGTCACATGGGTAGCTACTTAAACATATATGAAGAATTTGTAAAGAAAATTTTGTAGGTGTCGCGTGACTTTAGAATAGACAATCTATACCTCATGTTCTAAACCCACCTTTATTTATTATTTATTTATTTATTATAAACATTACAGGGAATTCCTAATGCGTTAGCGTGGCCTTAAATTAAAATATCAAACAAAGACAAAACACAAGTACCTACTTAAAGTTACTCACATAAGGTATTACACACCTACGTAAATCGAGTAGGAGGTTACCTATGTCTAAATAACGTGTGGGATATTATGTCTGGAAAATTATAAAAAAATGCTTTATTCGTTTTTCAAAATGATGAAAAGTCTGTCTGTATGCCTAGTTAATTTAAACCCTGCAAAAAGGGTCCTAGGCAGTGATAAAATTTATTTAACTTTTAACTGTGAAGGTGTCTGTATTTTTTTAATAATTTACTGTAAAATTAACATGACACCGACTCAAAAAATATAAAGTCAGGTTTTCGTCAGTGTTTTTTTTATTATTTTGGCCGTGCGCTTACTTATATACTTTATTTCTATTCCATAAAATTACGTTAAAATATACGAATATTCGCAATACCCAACTACATTATTGAGTTTTATCTTACACAATTAGTAAGAAAAGCCTTTTATTACATTGAAATTTTACTATTATAAAATTCTCAAAATTGTTGCTATTTTAAGAAAATAATGGAAATTGCTTTTAACTTAATAAATTGGCTAGTTTTATCATATTAAAAGTCTCAAAATCTATTTCAAAAATTCACTGAAGCAACTATCAGAAAATCTTTAACATTTAAGATAAACTTTAAGTATAATAAATTAAAACTCTTTTGTAAATCATTTTAGTTAAATCTTAAACATTATTAGTAGAAAAGTCGATATAAAAGAACATGTACAATTGTACATGTAACAATCAAAACGTCTGAAAAGCACCCTAATTTGGAAATGATTGGAATACAGGGTTAGTTTTCAATGACCAGCCAAATTCTAAGATATGATGCAGTACATCATTCTGAGCCCGGCCATATAGAAAAGTTTCATCAAAATGTCAAAAAAAATCAGATGTTCCATACATTTTGACCGTGTAGGTATTGCACTTTTGTAGGAAACAGCTGTTTTTTTTATGACATTTTGATGAAACTTTTCTATATGGCCGGGCTCAAAATGATGTACTGCATCATATCTTAGAATTTGGCTGGTCATTGAAAACTAACCCTGTATACGGATAGACACAAATCTCCCAGCTAAAGTATGCGCTTCGGCAATCTACTTGAGTCGGCTTCTGGAATATATTAGTAAGAACGCGCGATGAGGAGATCTAAAAAAGAGCTGAGCAGCCGTGATTACAAAATTAATGATTAACAATTCTCCGCAAGTCCAAAAATCTTTTAAGTGATATTTATATGCTACTGGGACGTATGGGCTTACTCTGTGGGGCGACGTTCATACTATTTTTTTTTTTTTTTTTTTTATTATTATTCTTCTCAAACATACATATTTTTTGTTCTACAATTTACTCGCCAAACTTTTTAGTTTGATGGCGAGAGGCGCCTGTTTTTACATACACATGTTATACAAATAATCTATTCAACAATTGACCTTAAAAACTATTACACAACTGTTACTGTTACAGTTCTTACTATAAGATGTGAATTTATTTCTCGGTAACGGCTGAATCCTCGTTACCGAGAAATAAACTCCTTAATTTTGATTTTAACATAACTTTACTTAATTTAGGAATGTGTCTTAGCATATCTACTTTATTAAATACTTTTGGTACTAAATACTTTGAAATTCTTTCCCCATAATAATTTGTTATTTTTGGTTGAACTAGTCTTTTCTCTCTTACACTTCTTGTATTATATTTATTTTCAATAGGAACTTTATACTCTTCACTAAAATAGTGTTCTAGGCTTATCAAATAATCAACTTTCTTATCTTTAGGTAGGATTTTACAAATGGGGAATAATTTTTCATATTCTTTGTTACATTTTTTCTTAACCTTTTTGCTAACTAGGAACTTGAGTAGTCTTATCTGTATTTTCTTTATGTCTTGTAAATAAGTTTTAAACGTTCGCCCATACACAATAAGTCCATAACTAATTAGTGAGTCAGCAAGTGCATAATAAACAATCAATAGCGTCTGTTTATTCACCACTTTGTTTAACTGATAGAATTTTCCCAATACAGATCTTAACTTGTTACAAATGTCAGTCACATGCGTTTTCCAATTAAAATTTGAATCAATATTAAGGCCTAAATATTTAAATGTGCTAACATACTCCAATTTCCCACATACGCAATTAACCTTATCCCGATGCAGGCACTCGTATGTATGACCTATTACATCAAGATCCCTTTCGCGTACAGTTTTTGCTCGTAGATTATGTGGCGAGTGTATATGCATGCATTTTGTCTTGGTCAGATTTAGGATAATTCCGTTGTCATGTGCCCATTTGGTGATACGTTCAAAGTCCTCTTGAACGTACTGTTGCACCTCCGAGATATCCCTCGAAGCATAAGCCACACACATGTCATGTGCATACATAAACACTCGGCACCTACTTACTACATTCGACACACTGTTCACGTGCATTATATAACCCACGGGCCCAAACACTGATCCGGTCGGCACACCGAGATCCACACTCGCCTCTTCACCAGTCACACCAGCTATGATCGTGCGTATTTTCCTATTGGTCAGATAGTTTTGGAACCATTTGTTGGTGGGACCACGTATTCCACATTCATCCATCGCCTGCAGTAGTATGTCGTGGTCCAATGTGTCGAATGCCTTTTTATAATCAATAAAAAGTGCTATAAGCAGTTTACCAGAGTCTAGGCACTCATTAACATAATCACTATACGCTGTTAGGGCTGAGACAGTACTGCGCCCTGATCGGAATCCATACTGTGTGTCTGATAATATGCTATGACTCTCTAAGAATTTATTAATTTGGCTAACAATGACTTTTTCTACTATTTTATCAATGACAGACAGTATGGCAATGGGCCTGTAGTTTACATATTCCAAGTGGCTTCCAGACTTATAAATAGGGCGTATAATTGCATTTTTTAACTCATCAGGATAAAAACTCTCAGTCAAACACATGTTAATGAATTTAGCTAAAATTGGACTTAGTTGCTTTCGCAGGTACTTGATGTCTTTTACCCTCACTCCATCCAGACTAGACTAGTTTGGCAACACGAAACTTGCCGAAGCGCAAACATTCTCTGGTTCAAATGTAAACAGATAAGCTAGACAAAGAACCTTACCAATACAATTCCTAGGTCCGGCGCTGAACGGTACGAAGGCGTACGGATGCATGGGCGTCCCGCTGAAGAACCGGTCCGGTTTGAAAGCATCCGGTTCGGGAAAGAGCTCCGGTCGACGGTGTAGGTCGTAGATATGAATCGACACTTCCGAGCCCTTCTTCACTGATAGACCCTCTGAAATTAATAAGAAAAAATGCTATGTTGGTGACAATGTAAATAAATTTACCTACCGAGGTAATTGTAAAACAATTTTTATATCTCTAGATATTCCGAGATTTGTTATGGAAAACATCACAGTGAAAGAGAAAGTTCCTAAAAATTCTAGTTAGAAATTAATTTTAGAGAAGTTCAAAACATAATTATTCCAAGTTTGAAAGTAAGGGTGAAGGTTGATAAATAAATTGGAAGGGTATTGTCAGCCCAAAATATTTAAACACGAAGTTAATTCCATAAAATGATTAACGATATAAAGTTTGGCCGGTTTGACCTCATATTAATCACTTTCAGAAGTTTGTAATAGGAGTTTTTATAATTCGGCCATATTGGTCAGTGACCAAACAGATAACTTATACAGGGTTACTGGTAACTCGACGTATTCCTTGCAGGATGTCATAGTGGGACTAAAATGCAACAATTTAAGCCACCAAATGTTAAGTAGTTTTTAAGTTAGTTACAATTTTAGTTTATAACCGACGGAAAAAGGAGGAGGTTCTCAATTCGACACGTATATAAATATTTTTTTAAATTCCAGATTAAATCATTCGCGCTGCATTCATTATAATTGGGAAGGACCTGCGGACTATTTCAAAATTCTGGAATACCCATTATTTTGTTTCAAAGCGATTAACGCCGTCGACTGCCGATTACGCACGACATACCAACTAAATTACACAAGCGATTTATTTAAAATCGTCCGATCACGCATGTTGTATCGAAACGAATAATAATTCGTTTCGTTTTTTTTTTCGTTTCGTTTTATTCGCATGTAATAAATAACATGCGAATTCCCGGGAGCTAGAGTGGTGTGATTTTTACAACACATAGTAAATACAGCTATATAACGTTTGCCATTGCAAAAAAACTATCGGACTTTTTTTTTCCTTATTTGTTCTCGTCTCATTTCTTGGTAAAAAAATATAAACCAATCAGCAAATCAGCCGTACTAAACGCAAAAGCGGTATCTCAAGGAAAGCCAGTTTCGAGAAAATTGAAGTTTTGTAAATATAGTTTGGTATACACATTACGGATTGTTTTTTTTTTGCTTATTAGGAGTTTTTTTAATGTTTTAAAATAGATACTGCTATTTGGCTTAGTTTATTAGATGCGTATTTATTGAAGATATCCCATGCCATTAACAACCGCTTGGGTCGATCTTTAGGTTAAGCCGTGCTTGCCTAGGTTGGTCTGTGGATGCGACCACCCATTACATACCGAGTTTCCTCCGTGCCTCGGAAAGCACGTTAAGCCGTTGGTCCCGGCTATCGTTTGTAGATCTTTGACAGTCGTTACAGGTAGTCAGTGGCCCGAAAGTCAGACAACCGGTCTTACCAAGGATATCGTATTACCTAGTACTAACTGGGTTGTAGAGGTCAGATAGTCTAGATAGTATTCAGCTGCATCCGGTTATATTGGAAGCCGACCCCAACATAGTTGGGAAAAGGCTAGGCAGATGATGATGATCCGATGCCATTAAAATAAGGATAATATTTTTGTGTTCACCAAAAATCTAAAGGTACATCTATGCATTTCTAAAATATTTATTCTTCCCCGAAAAATACTGATCGTGCACCAAATATTCCTGAATGTTACACAAAATATTTAGTATGCATCCTAGAGACGGTCGACGTCAGGGGCACCCCGAGGTTCGGTTAGTTAGGTTCCTGTAAACCCTGCAGACAGAAATAGAAGCCCCGCGCAGCGGGGCTCCGTCGACCTGCTGGCGGAAAATAGATATAATTTAAAATTATATCATTGGTGTTTGATTCAAATACATTTTGCAGTGCATTATCTGAAGACAAACTAAAAAAATAAATGCTTGTTTTTAAAATTAGGTGTACTTATTACTATTTTTTTTGCAACAGATGCTCGTTATGACATATTTTAATGAACATATTTTGGTGCACATTCAGTATATTTGGTGGAACACAGGCAAAATTAGGTAAATGAAATGGGAATAAATTGAAGTACTTTTAAATACCATCCTTAAAATAAACTTAACTTTTTTTTAAGAAACCTACCGGTTTTTAGCTTAGCACGGCATTATACATACATTTAGGATCAGAGCATCGCCTCTCGTGGGATCGGGTGATTGGAATCGTTACCATGTTCCATTGTGTTAGCAGTAAGATGCAAATATCACAATCTTAAACAATACACCTCCTGGCCCTGCCTAAATTGACACCTAGACCATAGACCTACAGACGACCTATAGAACCGGAGCAAATAATGTAGATAGTCATTTTTGCCTTCATTAAGTATGTCTTAATTATGAGTAGACTAAGTTAGATTAATTAGTAAACAGACTAGTTAATATTAAACAACTAAGTATTACTACAAATGATATTCATTCGGTATAAAAAACTCGCAAGAATTGCGCTCTGCCTCCCGTAATATTAGAGCATGCCACGAGTCAACGCGATTTGCGACGCGGAGGAAAGAAACGTGTCACTCGCATGTCGCTTGAGACACATCGCCAAGTGAAGTTGGAACGCGTAAGGGTCAACTCACACCGAAAGAGCGGCGAAGGGCAGCGAAGCGGAGCGCAGTTTCAGTTTCATATGAATTTTAACTTTATTATCATTACCATAATACTTATTATCGCATGAGAAACTCGAACAAGTCGCGCGGATGCCCGCGGCGCCGCAGGAATTCCGGGGAATTCCATAAACGGAGCCGTGCGACTGACTGACAGTATTATGGTAATGATAATAAAGTTAAAATTCATATGAAACTGAAACTGCGCTCCGCTTCGCTGCCCTTCGCCGCTCTTTCGGTGTGAGTTGACCCTTAGGCCGTGATCGGGGCTTCATTTTATTGTGTAGTTTCTTGTAAATTTGCTTATAAAAATATGTACTCGTATGTAAAAAGAATATATTAAAATTGTTTTATTTCAGTCAAAGTACCCACCCTTAAACAACAAAAATGAAACAAATAAAATAGTAAAAACAGTAAAGAAATCATTTAAAAATATATCAATAAAAACATTCCAAAATTTTAAACATGAAGGTAGGTAGGTAGAGGTACCCATAGTCTTCAAAATTAACATTATTTTTTGCGTCGTTTTTAGGGTTCCGTAGCCAAATGGCAAACAACGGAACCCTTATGGATTAGTCATGTCTGTCTGTCTGCCTGTCTGTCCGTCCGTATGTCACAGCCACTTTTTCCCGAAACTATAAGAACTATATGGTTGAAACTTGGTAAGTAGATGTATTCTGTGAACCGCATTAAGATTTTCACACAAAATAAAAAATAAAAAGCAATAAATTTTGGAGGTTCCCCATACTTAGAATTGAAACTCAAATTTTTTTTCATCAAACCCATACGTGTGGGCTATCTATGGATAGGCCTTCAAAAATGATATTGAGTTTTCTAATATCATTTTTTTCTAAACTGAATAGTATAGACACTTCCTAAGTGGTAAAATGTGTCCCCCCCCTGTAACTTCTAAAATAAGAGAATGATAAAACTAAAAAAATATATGATGTACCTTACCATGCAAACTTTCACCGAAAATTGGTTTGAACGCGATCTACTAGTAAGTAGTTTTTTTTAATACGTCATAAATCGGAAACCGCAATTTACCTTTCATTCAATCAACTCAAATATAAAAATGAAATATTTAATTTCATACGGAACCCTTCGTGCGCGACTGCGACTCGCACTTGGCCGCTTTTTTTTGTAATATGTACCGTACTCAATTTATCATGTTTTGGCTTATCAACCGGGATTTGGTTAATGGAAATATTGGGTTTGAAATTCTCTCATCTTTTCTTTGAAGAGATACTCGTATTATGTCGTTAAATTACATTAGTATGTCAATTTCTCGAGTAAGCGATTACTTTTTTAAAAGGTAAAAGAAAAATTAGGTCAGGGTTGTTTCAATGAGGTTCTCAAATCATTACTTTAATGAGGAATAAATGATAGCCTTATCAATACCAGAGAATATAAGCATTTAAGAACGTGTATTCAAGCACTAACAGTATTTGGCGCAGCCGTGAGACACACGACGTTTTCTCTTTTTTTTCTGTTTATATTTAAGTAGTTATTGTGTAGTTTAAAGTTTTTATTTTATTTTTAACCGACTTCATATGTTGTGTGCACTTGTGGCCACAAGTGGCACGTGCCAAATACATATATTTTCTTTCTTTTTCTTTCTTGACACGACTGGGTTCTTTGTAACTCATGAAAATAAATACTGTTACAGGCGGCAATGTCGCAATGTACAGAAGCAATCGAGCGGCTATCTATATTGCTGTCGATTGCGGTTGCAGTCGTCTTCGACATTGTACCACCGATTCACCAGAAAAATGAGGAATGTGCTAGCCGAATAAATTAATAATAACAACCGTAAGGCTGCCTGTCCACCGGAGCGGAGCTAGGCTGCGGAGTGGAGAAACTGAGAAATATTAACCAATAGGATTGCATAAAATCTCCGCTCCGCTCCAGAATGCAATCCTACTGGTTAATATATCTCCGTTTCTCCGCTCCGCAGCCTCGCTCCGCTTCAATGGACAGGCAGCCTTAAGCTGCTATTGGAAAGGTCGGTCTGTGCATGGGTTCCATAACGAGTTTCCTCCATGCCTCGGAAAGCACGCCAACCCCATTGGTCCCAGCTATCATTTGTAGATCTTTGACATTCGTTACAGGTAGTCAGTGGCCCGAAAGTCTAACAACCATTCTTACCAAGGGGTACCATATTTCCCAGTCTAACTGGGTTGCGGATGTCAGATAGGCAGACGCTTCATGTAAAATACTAGTATTCAGCTGCATCCGGTAAGACTGGAAGCCGACCCCAATCAAGTTGGGAAAAAGCTAGGCAGATCATGATGTAGCAGCCGAATTGTTTGATTGGAAAAGCTAGGCCTTGGTTAATCTTTTCGGTAGCTCATATCAATAATTTTTTTGGCTTTTCCACCATCTTTATAGCTTAGACAATGTCACTATGTCTCCTATTCCAGCAGCTTTTTCCAACAGGGGAGACGAAAAAGAACTCACAGTACTATAATGCGTGTAAAAATACCCTTGACGAAGCCGAAAGGCACTTGCTGTCCCCGTCATTGCGATTTTTTTTTGTTCTGAGCTATTCTTGTCGACCGATGTCGATCGATGCCATCGATCGACATCGATCGACGTTGATCGATTGGTGTGATAGCTTTGGCTGATCGATGGATACCGGGCGATAAACAATTGTCTGATCCTTCACATAATCCATTGATTAATCGTCGACTAATCCAATCTACCATCGAACGACGCTCAATCGATTGGTGTAGTAGAAACTGCCGATCGACGTCGACTAATCCATTCTACCATCGATCGACAATCGATCGATTGGTGTGGTAATACCCTTACGGAGTTATTGGAGGTCAAACTTTTTCAAAGTTTATTTTTTTTAATACAAGTTTTTGGGATCCTGTCGTTTTGCCGAAAAGATTTTGCCAAATTTTCATTACCCAAACAAATTTTAGCAATCTTTTTTTATACCAATGTAATATTTGGAATAATTTTAGTACGCACATTTTCATTTGGTCAAATGTTTACTTGGCAGATTATTACCAAGGATAATGTCATTAAGGTTTTTGGTCTTTAATCAAATGATTTATTACAGCAAACAAAATTAAGACAATAAACGTTTAGTCAAATGATTTGTTATGACAAAAAATATAAAGGCAAAAATTTTGGAATGAAGACATAACACAAATTGATTTAATATAACGTGATTGAAATTTAACAGATGCTGACAGAAACCCTAACCCTAGACGGTCGACGTCAGGGGCACCCCGAGGTTCGGTTAGTTAGGTTCCTGTAAACCTTGCAGACAGAAATAGGAGCCCCGCGCAGCGGGTATCCGTCGACCTGCTGACGGAAACGCTAACCCTAGACGGTCGACGTCAGGGGCACCCCGAGGTTCGGTTAGTTAGGTGCCTGTAAACCCTGCAGACAGAAATAGGAGCCCCAACCGAATCCAAATAGGAGATTCCAACTAGTTAATAGTGCTTTTGACTGAAATGGTAAGTTTCAAATTGACGACACCAAATATTTGGCTTATTTAATTTTGCGTAAAATATTTTATACCAACTGAAATATTTGACTAGATAAAAAATGGTAAAAGTACTAGTTGGTGAACAAGTTATTGTTCAAACGTTCACTTGCCAAACATAGGTTTTCGTAACAATTATTTGTAAAGAGATTTTTTGGTAAGTAATAATTTGGCAAATGAAATTATGCGAAAATTTGTTTGGGAAGTGATAATTTGGCAATTTCTTTTCGGTAAAACAAGGGAGACCCCAAGTTTTTAATGTTATAACTATACTTTAACCACTCGTATGCCGAGTATATAGACAATTAAAAAGTGATTGTGTCTCGTGTAGATCTACGTTCCGGCACACGAAAGGTTAACTATCTCCTAATCCCTTGTAATATTAACATAGACACACGGTAAAAACTGATTTGTCACCCAAAACCAAATCGTTTCCGAACAAAAATTTTTGCGAAAAGTTTGATGTACAGAATGGTTGATTTTCGGCTTCGTGAAGGGTCTGTTTACACATTGTATAACTGTTCACACTCTATGATTGCGTAACGTAAGGGAGGAAAATAACCGTCTGAAAGACGTTCATTCATGATGGATTCAGGAAGATAATATAAATATGATATATCGCCGATCACGTTGCCCTTCCATTCATTGGTCACGTTTCGTTAAAATATCTTTGACACTTTCGGCCTAATATTAAGTTACATCGATAAACTTTCTTGACCTTTCGCAAAGATATTGCGATGAGACGAAAATTGGTTAAGTTAGGGTTACTTGGAAATAGGTGAACCCGGCTATTAACCAATTGATTAATTAATAATTATTTGGAAGTTCAGTTGGTTATAAATTAAAACATAAATAAAGCTGATCCGAATAGTTTAAGATTTTTTCACAGTGAAGGAGACTGTCCACCGAGTACGAGTGGCACAAAGGGCCATGAAGCAAGCCATGCTCGGCATAACCCTCTTAGATCGAGTACATAACACCGATATTCGCCGTTGCACGAAATTCTACGACGCCGGGGACCGAGCGGTGCGCCTCAAGTGGACCTGGGCAGGACATCTGGCTAGACGCAGAGATGACCGATGGAGCAAGGCTCTGACCGAGTGGTGGCCAAGGTTTGGCCAAAGAAACCAGGGCCGTCCTATAGCTCGTTGGGTTGACGATATCGTCAAAGTCGCGGGAAACACCTGGATAAGGGACGCACAGAACCGGGAAGTGTGGCAGAAGAAAGGGGTGGCCTATACCCAGCAGTGGGTGATTCCGGGCTGATATGATGCTGATGATGATGAAGATAAATAAATTAACGAGGATTGGTTTTCAAATTAAAAATATAATTTGTTAAATAAAGCCCAATCAGGGCAGGTTTTTATTCATCTGAAATAGGTGAATTTATTTACAGTCTCACAACTTAGTGAAAAAATGCAAATTACAAAAAGAAACTGTAAAAATCGAAATGATACAAAGTACCTTAAAAATATTTAAGTCAGTCAAACACAGTCAAAGTTTTTATCTAAAATACATGAATTAATTTGCAAACTCAGAACTTAGTACAAAGATGCAAATTACAAAAGAAAAACATCCCTTGTTCAGTGAACAATCCAGAACATGGCCCCTGTCATATACCAAAGACTTGTAAAATTCCCACCGCTGGGACACATGCCCAGTCTCCGTGAGAGGGTCTGAGCTGTAACCACGCAAGCCAAATGTGCTGGATATCATATAATACCTACTCTTTCAACAGGGAGGGCTATTGTCATCACTGCCTCGACTAGACCAACTAGTAGTCGCAATCGCAACTGCTGAGCATGAGGTCCTGGGTTCGATTCTCGGGTCGGGCAAATTTTTATTGGATTTTTCCATCAGAAATTTCTCAGTAGCAGCCACGGAGTCTATATCTGTGCCCGGTAGATGTCAATAGGCTCACCCCCTATTACATGAGACTTAAAAATAACCGGTGAAACGTGGATGTAGGGGAGAGCGGGGTTAGAAGTTACCGGGGTAAGTTGCTCCGACTGAAATAGCTCTAAGAAGAAAGAGATAAATATATACAAGAAGTGTGTCGTCAGAAGGTACGAAGCAGCGCACCGACGGCCGCCATCTTAGTAACGCCAGTGGCGTCCTGTGAAGTCGTCGTGTGTGTGCATATACCTCTGACCCACGTGAGTAAATATTTTCGTTTTTATTGTTTTTGGTCTATTTCACTTACTATGACAATTTGCTTTTAGGTTTTTTATGTGTTTGTGTAAAAATACAACTGGTAATCATAATTATTCTAACGTCAAAATTAAGTTCAATTTATAACTTAACCTATCATTTGCCTTTATGTAGGAGCATGTCATTTGGGGCTAGATGTTCCCTGTTTTTGGGGCATGTTGTGACTTCATGATTTGTATTAAGTGTTCTAAATGATTATTCCAAAGATTGATGAAAGTCTGATTATATCCTAAGCTATGTATGTCCTCAATTCTAAAGGCTAATTATGATAATATAAGCTATGATAGTCAAATTAAAATAAGGTTTAACCAGAAAGTACAATTTATAGATGTTAAAAACATAAGAAGTTAATTCTATTTTTTGTTTAATGTTCCTTATTACTTGTTTTTTGTTAAATTTACGTAAAAAGTTGCCTATTACTCTTAAGACATGTTAATTAGACTTTAAATAAATGAATACCTAATAAAGCCATGTTTTCTTTATCAACTTTACCCCCAATAGACCTCGTAACAACTTACCCCAGCTGGTTAACAACATGCCCCATGATGGGGCAAGTTGTTATTTTCCAACTTTCCGCATATAAAACTGTATAGATAAAAAGCTGTTGAAGATATACCCAAAAGACTTTCAGAATAATAAAATAGAATATATTTAACAAAATCTACCCTAATTTTGCCTTTTCCAATATCATTTTTTCTACGTCATTTTTGAGGTCATTCCAAAATCGGCACTTCTAACCTCTGCCTAACCGTTCGGGGATTGCGGGCGTGATGTTTATGTTTATTGCCATAATCACGGACCTCCATGGGTATAAGGTATAAACTACAGAACACATGTAAATAACCGATCCTTACATACTCCTGTTGTTTCGTCCACTTTCTTGCATAATCAGCCTATAATGTTCCCACTGCTGGGACACACGGCCTCCTCTCTATGAGACGGAATGGGCTATAATCCACAACGCGGGCCCAGTGCGGGTTGCTAGATGTCATATGTGTTCGAATTTTTGGTTCTAGGACATGCCGGTTTCCTCACGATATTTTCCTTCACCGTTTTTAAATTACACAAAGTAATGCGCCTGCCTGGGTTCGAACCTACGACTTACTGTTCGTAGGTCGGGGCCACCACCACTGGGCCACCGCTGCTCTCAACTACATTCTTACCTAGCGTAAAGTCTTCAGTGATCTCCCGAGCTATGTACGGCACGCTTGGGTACAGCCTCAGGGTCTCCTTGATGACAGCCTCCAGGTACTTCATGTCAGCCAGGTCCGACATGGTCAGGGTACGGTCAGAATCACCTAAAATCTTCTGACATTCTTCGTATATTCTATCCTAGAAAAAAGAAAATGATAGATATAAAAATTGGTTTTCAAATTGGTCTTTTCTTTCTGCTGGGCTTAGGTAAGACAACATCCCTAATTCCACTTACTTACTTATCTATATTAATATTATAAAGAGGTAAAATGTGTTTGTTAGTTTGTAAGTATATCAATTTGTATGTAGGGGGTAACCTCCAGAAGTAATGATCCAATTCTAAAAATTCCTTGACCGGCAGAAAGCTACATTAATGTGCGTGTGAACTGAGGGACTACACTGGTATCTCGCAAAATAAATATCGTAGGATTTAGTAGTAGTCTTAAAACAATTGTAGAACAAATCTAGGAATTAAAAGTAAAGCTGTAAAGCTACCATTTACATTTAGTTATCTTTCATTGACTTGAATGTGCCCTGGTGGCTGAGAGAATGTCATGCTCACACAAATGTCTCGCTGATGGTGGCGGGTGTGTCGGGTCATTTAGTTCCCTTCAATATGGTTGAGTTGAATGGCGCTGATCCATGCGTCATGTTCGTGAACGGGCGCTGTCAGTTGGGACTGGTCATCTCTTAGCTGTCACGGCTTATTTTAATTACTTTATTTTTAAATTGTTAGTTTAATCTTTTACTCTGGACGCTCTTAATGTGCACGTCTTTGTACATCGTTCTCACATATATGTATAATCTCAACATGAATGATGTAACCAAGATTTTGTAACAACATTTTGATTAAAAAAAAGAGTGTCCTTGGAGTTTCTTGCCCATTCTTCTCCATAGAGATCTACGATTTGGAATGTGCAACTACAGTACTTTCGCAAGTTATTATGCCTTGTGACTGTGACTGTAGCTTAGCTTTTTTGTTTTTGACTTTCAAAAGTGCCTGTAATGGTCTAATTGAAATAAATGCTTTGAGTTTGAGTTTGAGTTTGAATTTGTAAACAAATACATTAAAAATTACAGCCCATAAAGTGTGGTCCCTCAGCCCTCACAGACCATCAGCCAGATCTCGGAAAGTATCTGAAAAAATAAGATATTGTGACTACAGACATTTAGTAAAGAATTTGTAAAGATAGTTACTGAAAAACAGACCACGCAGCATCAAAGATAAAAAATATATAACGACTAAACTGTGGTCCCTCAGTTCACACAAGAAAGATGAATATTTTAGTGAATATTATCGAATCAAATAAATAAAATCTTTCTTTTTCTACATAAAGTTTTAGTAAGTGACTTAAAACATTTGTAAAAAAAGAAATGGAATAAAAATATTCGATGCAATTTGAAGATAGCGATTATTAAAACTGGTCCCTTAATCCTCACCTCCACTAACATATGTGTATGTACTAGTTGCTAGACGAGAGGAATATCAGCAAGTCTACAGTCGCTACAAGTTGCAACATTTGTTGGAACTTGTAGCGCGTTGTTTAACTGTTCCAATCAGTAATTCTGAAATAAAATTATTCTCTCAGGAAACGACGAATATTATGGCCTTCAAGCTTTTTATAAGCTCACTAGCTGTGCCCGGCATGCGTTGCAATGCATGTTTTCCTACCTACTACCCTACCTACCCTACCTACCCTACCTACCCTACCTACCCTACCTACCCTACCTACCCTACCTACCCTACCTACCCTACCTACCCTACCTACCCTACCTACCCTACCTACCCTACCTACCCTACCTACCCTACCTACCCTACCTACCCTACCTACCCTACCTACCCTACCTACCCTACCTACCCTACCTACCCTACCTACCCTACCTACCCTACCTACCCTACCTACCCTACCTACCCTACCTACCCTACCTACCCTACCTACCCTACCTACCCTACCTACCCTACCTACCCTACCTACCCTACCTACCCTACCTACCCTACCTACCCTACCTACCCTACCTACCCTACCTACCCTACCTACCCTACCTAATTGTGAATCTAAACCATTCTCAGATCCCCTTGAACACACACAAAAAATTTCATCAAAATCGGTCCAGTCGTTTGAGAGAAGTTCAGTGACATACACACTCACAGAAGAATTATATATATAAAGATATGTTATACCGGACAAAGGAGAATGTCAGTTTTACAACGGGTGCTAGTCCAAGTGTGTTGCAGTTTGCAGATATGAATTGTACCTTAAATGACGGGTCTCAACCAGTACAACATTTTTTATTACGGTAGCAAGAAAAAATATCATGGACGTATTGACTTATTTATACCTATGTGTATTAACTTTTAAAAAAGGGTAGAAGGCCGCATGATAAGTTCGATAATTACTATACGTTAATTACGTTATGTTGTTAATTGATTTTGCAGACCTACATTACTCAATACAGATATCGTATTAAACATTAGGTATTACTGCACAGGCAGGGAAACGCACACTAGGCTGCTGCACCCATATAATGTGTGGAGTATGGTTTTTGGGGTGGGCCAGACACGACGATAATATTCATCGCCCAGCAGAGTTTTTAGTTAACTTTATCGATGTACTTTTGATGATGATTTGATGAGTATGACTTTATCTTAGAAGATGTTTTTTTTTTTATTAAACAAAATCACTTTAATCAGTGTTTTTTTCAATCAGTTTGCTTGGATATCTTTGGTTAGACGTACTGAACGCTGTGTTAAAATTTGACCATCTATTTTAATGGGACCTTGTATAAATCCACGTAAGATTTGTTAACATAACCAAAGCACGGGCGCCATTCCATAAAGAGCACGATAAATTCCTCGAAAAGGCCGAAGTTTTTTCGTTTGCGTATCGCTAAAATGTACGACAGCAATAAAAGAAGAGACAGCCCTAACGTTCCACAAGATTAGATTTACAAAGCCCTCGTGAAGCTTCAAGTTCAAGTAAAAAAAAAGTCGTTGAAAGAAAAACCACGAAGCTTTTCCCTTCCAGAAAGATTTTAATCTCTTCTTAACTTGTGCTCTCCTGGTAAGCTTGGATTAACAGATAGCGACTACTTATTCAGGGGTATTTAAGAGCGTTCACCCAAAACGTTGGCAACGTCGCAAATAGCTGTCAAATATTTACCTATTTTAATTAAGCATTAGCATAATCAGCCTAATGTTACCACTGCTGAGACACACGGCCTCCTCTCTAAGAGAGGGAATGGGCTATAAATCACCACGCGGGCCCAGTGCGGGTTGGTAGATGTCACATGTCTTCGAATTTTTGGTTCTAGTACATGCCGGTTTCCTGACGATGTTTTCCTTCACCGTTTTGAGAGCAGTGGTAATTAAATAAATTACACAAAGTAATGCGCCTGCCTGGGTTCGAACCCACAACTTACTGTTCGTAAGTCGGGGCCGCCACCACTGGGCCACCGCTGCTCTGAATAGGTGAACGTTCACCTATTTTAATTAATTTGGCCAAATTACTGTATGGAAATAAGAAATATGGCTAACTAGGTAACTAGAATATTATTAACGAATTGCAATTAGAACACTGAATTTGATGTTGTTACCGTTTTAGGTGTAAAAAAGGGCATTTGGAATGTTTCCAAATACTTTTTTTACATTTAAAACGAAATATTCAGTGTTACGGTATTAATTATTGCATTTCATAATCAATATTTTAGTTCACTGGTTAGCCTTATTTCTTATTTCCATACAGTAGTATTGCCAAATTAATCAAAACAGCGAAATATTTGACAGGTATTTGCGACGTTGCCAACTTTCTGTATTGCTCATAAGTATAATATAGTTTTTTGGCTGATCTTCCCGCTTCCCGTTTGACCGCATTTCAGAGTTTTGTGAAAAGTTATCATTGACTACGCTTGCGGTAACCAAGCGTTATTATAATTTACCACTTTTCATGGCCTATATATACTTACATCTGTCGTAGTCGTATCGTCGCTCCATGTAAAATACTGGTATCCAGATGCATCCGGTTAGACTGAAAGCCGACCCCAACATGGTAGGGAGAAGGCTAGGCACATGATGCCCCATTCATACATTAATTTACATGCCCAGTCATTTAACGTACGTTTTCGGCATATTTCTTAAGACTACGCGATATAATTAGTAGCATATTCGCGGGTAAACATTATATTATATACTATCCAGCAGCCCAAAATAGAGCAGGTTGAATAAAAATGCCTATGGAATTACATTATTCTATCCTCCATCAAAGGTCTAAAAAAACTATTTATTTTGTCACCTGCCAATTACCCCTTTAGGTATTCTTTAAGAGGTACTTCAATTCAGAAAATCCTTCACATTCAATAGAATAGACTAGAATAGAATAATCTTTATTTGCGCGAAATATGGCACATTGAGATGTTAAAGATAAATAGGTTCTACATATTCCGCTTACTATAATTCAGCATGCAAATATTGTTATTAAAAAACTAAGCTATTAAAGTTTAGATATGCAAGAGTTACATATTCAACTAAAAATAATATAAGTACTTACTATTAATATACACCGAAAGTAATCACGCCAAATGTATACATGTATTTAAAGTGTACTACATACTAAAGACCTAGCTATTTATTTACCCACATCATGAAAACATGGCAGCAAACATGTTAGGACGTATTAGTATTTAATTAAGACAAGTTAAGACACGTAATGCGAGCTTACCACAAGCGAGGGTTAGTGACCCACAACTTATACAGCTATCAATTTACTTTCCGGGAAAGTCAGGGGTGCTACACACCATGCTCGAGAAAAAGTCGCTCAGATTAAGCCGAGCCGACCTGTACGTGATTCCGCGATGTAGCTGCTGTACCGTATTGGAGTTTACCAAAGAAAGCCAAAAATATGTGTAGTCCTACAGCTTGGCTTTGTAATTCAACGATCACGGCCAAAATGCGTGACTGCGACGCGTACGGCTCCCGCTGCACGTCTAAGTCCACCTTTACCTTACTTATCTAGCAATCAATTTGCTCAAAGTCAGTCTTTATTACTTCCGGAGTGAAGAACTTGGCAAATAATAATTCTACGTATTGAAAACGAGAGAAGTTCGCTCGTGCGGGAGATTTGAGAGCCTTCAAACGCGATGAAAGCTTTCGCAAGAACGTAAAGAGTTCTAGGAATAAAGGTCAAAGATAGGAAGCTCCATAATTTAACGCACATTTATAAGCAGCATTAAGTACACACAACGTCAGTAAGTGCTAACACCTTAAGCTTTAAAATGTTACACTGCTAGAACATTGAATTCGTTACGAATAATCAAAAGTATACTTCAAAAAGAGTACATTGTTTCGACTTGGATTCGAACCATCGCATTTCCGAATGTAGTCATGGGTCATACTCATACCGGCAGTTTGACGAACTAGGCAGCGAACCCGTATGCAATGCGATGAAATATAAATTACTTTTACTACGATTACGATTTAATTACGATTTATTCCTGAAAGTGTTGTACAATAAAATTGGCCAACTAGAAGAGCAAGACGGGGAACGTGTTTCAGTCAAACCGCGGTAAGAATATGTAACCTTCACCGATTTTTTTTAAATCCTATTTCGTGTTGCAATGCTGGTCAAAAGCCTCCTGTTTCCTCTTCCACACTTCTCTTACTCTATCCTGTACGATCTCTGGCCATGTTAGCACCGCAAAAATGTTCCGAGCATCCCGCCACTTTCGCCGCGATCGACCTCGACGCCACTGTCCTTCTCAGGCAACAAAACATTATAAAGTAAAGTAAGTAAAGTAAAATTTATTTGCATACATTGTAGGTACATGAAATAAGATGTAGCGATAAGATGGGTGAGCCTTGTACAATCTACCTTTTAATCGGCATGCAACATTAATAAAATTGTTAAATACAAAGTCATAGTCGTAGTCATAGTCGATATAAATATAATTTAATCAGATTAATATACCTGGACCTCCTCGTGATCTGCTATCAACATCAGTCCAAGAAGAATAGCCATTGCTGTGGTGTCGTGGCCCTAAAAATACAAAACCAAATTTAAATATATAATATATTTCAACCAAATTCCTGTTAATAATGTTAATTTCTCTAAAAGCCAAAATCGAATTTACAAAACTTTTGCAAATAAATTAAGATTTTCAGCGAATCGGACATAAATATTTCAGACTAGGTCAACAGAACTGTAAAATTGGTTGAACTTTGTTCACGAATTTATTTTAGAAAAACATCAAATTGCTGGAATCTTTTCGCTTAATTCAATTTTTGTGATAATTTTATTTTTACAGCTGCAATATCCTAGAAACGTATAAATAAGAGCTCATCCAAAAATATATTTCGTGGTAACTGGAATTTCGCAAAGTATACAAGTTCATTCACACATAGTGGCTTGCAAAAATATCTATTTATTTATTTAGTCAAAAATACATTTTACGCTTACAGTGACTAAAATAAAATAAAAATCCGGACAAGACTCAAGTTCAACTCGCGTTGAGATTGTTCCGTATGTTAATTATCTCAATTCCGTAAGTAGTTTTAAATCTGACCCAAAGGAGAATGTCAGTTTTACAAGGTGTGCTGGTCCAAGTGTGTTTCAGATATGAATTGTACCTTAAATGACAGGTCTCAACCAGTACAACATTTTTTATTACGGTAGCAAAAAAAATATCCCAGAGGAATAGAAATTTTTGCATTTGTATTTACCTACATTAAAAACCAGCATGCCTGAGAGATATTTCTCGACGGCGTGTAAAACCAAGTCAGCGGTCCATGGGCGGCATAAAAACTCTGACACCAGGTCAGGCACTTAACAAAAAAAAAAACTCAAAAAAAAGGGTAAAAGATTTATTAATAATTGTGTTTAAAATGTTCCCATATAATGTGTGTAGTATGGTTTCTGAGTTGGGCCAGACACGAAGAGAATATTAATCGCCCAGCAAACTTTTTAGGTATCGATGAAGAATAGTATAATCAGTTTTATTTATTTATTGTTGTTTGTTTGTTTATTTATTGTTTTAGTTTTGTTTTTTTTTTGTCTATACAGGTAACAAAAATAAATATTTTTCACCCTTTTTACTGTTTTTAGAAGATAAATTCAAATGCAAAAATAACAATTCAAAGGAATTGTTATTTTTGCATTTGAATTTATGTTTTTTTTTTTTTTTTTTTTTCTTTTTTTTTTATTGTTGTTTTTTTGAATTTATTTGGCAGCAAAAAAAAGATCCCAGAGGAAAGCCTCTGGGATCTTTTTTTTGCTGCCATAATAAATATTGGTACACTCGGTGACACCTTTCATTTAAGGTAAAATGTACATCTGCAACACACTTGGACTGAAATTGACAATCTCCTTTGTTAGATACTCTTATAGATTTTCCTGTAATCTATTGGCAAAGAACTATTTTTTGTATTTTTTTTTTAATTTTCGGCCCTGTAATTTCGGAGTTAAGGGGGGAATGGTCAATTTTCGCCTATTTTCTTAAATAACTTCAAACTTCAAAACTGTTTATCTTAAAATTATATATTTGAGATGCTCACAATGAGGCCTTTCATTTAATATGTAACACGTTATAGTTTGTAAAACTTATTGTTTTCATTTTCTAATTTACCCCCGAAAAGTGGCTCCCGTGTTTAAAATTCAGGAATTTACGTTACGCGTCCGTCTTTGGGTCACCGACTTACATATTGTACCAAATTTCAACTCAAACGGTCAAGCAGTTTCGGAGTAAATTGGCTGTGGCAGACGGACAGACAAACACTCGAGTGATCCTATAAGGGTTCCATTTTTTCATTTTGAGGTACGGAACCCTAAAAATAAATAAATAAATAAAATAAATAAATATCCCTGGACATTTCACACAGCACCATCTAGTCCCAAGCTAAGCAACCTAATGCTTGTGTTATGGTAGCTAGATGGCTGATAAACTACATATATACATTTTTTTTTTTTGTAAATACATACATAATTAGATAGAAGATAAAAAGATATAAAATTGCAAATCAATTGTTTAAAAACATTCCCTACTGGAAAAATATAAGCCTCAAATTTAGGTCCTAGCATTTTTTCTACTGCAGCTCTATCAACACAACTCCTTTATGAATTTTTACAAATTTAAAGTTAAAGAAGGCAAGAAAACTTACCTCAAACATAAATGTATTAACTTCTTCTCTTATTCCTTCCAAATCTATTTCTCCTTTACTCTCTGCTTCGAGCAACAGATCAAGCATAGCATATCTCTTCTTACCACCTACTGAAACATCATCTTCAGTGAAATCACTCTGGCCAGGTTTCCAATTCTTCTTCCTCTCCATTATGACGTCATCGGCGAAGGAATGGACTTTTTCTAGACAGTTCTCGAACCTTCTACCGATTGGAAACTTTCGGAATAAGTATTCGTTGTGAAGCCATACTCTGGTTAGGCGGCCAAGTAGGAGGTTTCCAATTTCTAATATGGCAGATTTGTATTCCAAAGTTTTTGAGGACTTGTCAGCGTCGAGTTGGGTTCCCATGGCAGTTTCTGGAAAGATTTACGTTATTAAGCACATATTTTGGGTGTATTAATCAAAAAAGATCTCATTTGCCTCGTTCGCGACGTGCCTAGACACCGCGTCAGACTATTCGCTTCTGTTGCATGGACAGGATCAAGCCAATTCCGCGTCTAAAAGTGTGGCTTCTTTTTTTTGTTTTTTTTCGGGTGGGAAATCATCAAATGACCCCTACCGCTACCCATGATCCTTCTTAGCCATTTGAGTTCCAGGACCGCGGTATCTCTTTCAAACAGTCCCGCAGCCCAAAGTGTGGCTTCCATAAAGAGTATTCATGAGTTCATTCACTCACATCAAAACCTTGCCAAATAGCTAATCTATTAAGGTGTAGAATGTATCCCTATATCTTTATTTTAAGAAGATGTTTATCAAAAGCGCGCGTGTTTAACCAATATCAAAATTCGTTGGCTTTTCTGACCAAAGGAATCTATGACGCTTGTCGCTTCTTAGCCCTGTCCAAAACAAAACACGTTCTTCCTGTAATTTGGTTTTAAACGAAGTATTTACCCTCTGATCGCACAATTCTGAGAAAATCGAGATGTTTGTCTATCGACCTTCATATCCTAGGGATAGAAGCGGCTTAACTGAAGCCCCACGAAATGTTTTGCCCGGATAACGTGACTTAAAAAAGTCTTTTCCAATTCTGAAAGGCATGTTTAAAAGATTTATGATTATCTCGTAAGCGAGTCACCGATTAATTTCATTATAGGTTCTTTGAAAATGGTTTTAAATCGAAATACTTAAGGTGGCTCATAACAGCCGCTGTCGTAAAATGAAGGAGCGAGACGACACAAATTTCGGTGCAGTTCTTGTACATTTACCCATATTAAACCACTTCTTACCACAAATAGTGAACAGCGTATAGTCACTGATGACTGGTAGCAGGTTCACCTCCGAACCTTCGAGGCCCTTGAGCTTCTCCACCAGACCTCGGCTTCTCTCCTTCATCACCACGGCGAAACTCTTCAGGATATTGAAGTGAAAGGTCGGAGTAAGGATCTTGCGACGTCTGTGCCATTTTGCACCTGGAGGAGAAATGGCAATTTTAAAATTGAAAAATAAACATACTTATTGTTGCACAGGTGCATCCACAAAGGAGTTAATTTTTGTAGAACAACGTTTCAAAGTGTTACTGAGCAAGATCCGATAGCAAAAAGGTATTTTTTTGTTAGTAAATGTTCCCGTCTTAGTATTGTGTAAATTAATGCTGGCTTTTTTTTCGGGTGGGAAATCATCAAATGACTCCTCCCGCTCTGGGTGGAGCGGAAGGGAGTGTCAGACTTTTTCTGACTAAAAACCATCCATGTTCCTTCTTTTGCCCTTTATGTTCCAGGACCGCGGTATCTCTTTCGAACAGTCCCGCAGCCTTGACAGGCATCGGCCCTTGCGGGCCCCTCCCGTTTGCTGACATCTCTTTGAGGCGCGCGTTGAACACGAACGCGCCGTCGACACGGCCTGTCGTCATACGACGGACGGACGGCGAGCTAGCCCATTACTCACCGTCCACAGGCCCGCGCCTACGGTGGCCGAGAGCCATCACGACGTGGCCCCCGACGCCCGGTGCTTCTCCCGCGGCGGCTGGGACGTGAGGCTCTCTCCCTCTCACGTTCCGCCACCTCCTTCGCTAGCATGACTGCTTCGCAGAAGGAAATTAATGCTGCCTAACTTTTGATAACAGTGAACATGTGGTAACAATTGTGTGGTTCCTGCAGAAATTCGAGAACATTTGCCGTGCAACTCGCTTGTTGCAGAAAGTTACTCTTTGTAAATTTATGTTATTGGCGGTATGGTATGGACGATATTTAAAAAAAAAACTCAAAGCATTATTTCAGTTACCCCATTACGGCACTTTTGAATGTCAAAAAAAAAACAAAAAGAAGCGAAGCTACAGTCCCAGTCACAAGGCATAATAACTTGAGAGAGTACTGTAGTTGTACATTCCAAAGCGTAGATCTCTATGGAGAAGAATGGGCAAGAAACTCCACGGACACTCTTTTCTTTTCTATGAGTAACATTCAACAAATATAAACAAATAGCTACAAAAGTTACCGTGAAATCTACCCCTAATGTTCCTTAATCAGTCCTAATGCACCTTAACGCAACCATTTCACAATTTATTTTTTTGGCCTTAATTTTTTTTCTGTCTTTCGCCATGTTTCCATGTTCTGTGTCAAAAGTTTAAAACGTTCCTTGCAATTTTCCGAGTTCAACTGTATTTTTTTTGTTTTCATTCCCAAATATCAACGAGCTGTTTTTAATAATGGCAACTAAAGTCAGGAGGATCTACGGTAGCATGCGGGTTATCGCCACTCGTGGATTCTAGTTGGATTTTAATTTAACACACGCTTCAGAAGTTCAGACAAGGTTAGTAATTAAACCGCGCTGTAACTAGTTTTATAAGCTGCTTTCCGTGTGCGGATTAAAACTGGCTTATGAACATCACACTTGTATTTGTAAGGCGTAGGCAAGATTGAACGTTGGAAATTAATTGACACTCTACGTCAATTGGTGAGTTATAATCATTTCATACAACTATCAAAGAATTAGTCGAAGAATTTATATCAACTGCCACCTAAAACCTGCTAAAAGCCACAAGTAAACTGGTTTTAGTGAAAATGTTATCAAATGGCTTTTATATATGCCCTGGCGTACTTCAAGTAATTCAAATCTGATCTCACCAGAACTCAACAGCAGTCCTGTACCGAGCCAAGCTTCGAGGAAGGTGTACGGTCTGCTCTTCTTTATGTTTCGTGAGTGAGACAACACGATCTGCGAACAAAATAATAACATACAAACAAGTGTTACCTACATCTGAACTGTAATAGCCAGCGAAATGTTTAACGCCGCGAAGGGAAATCCCCTTGAAGGCATAAAAATAAATAAAATAAAAACTGTTTATTCTCAGACAACTACATATTCCATAGAATAGACTATTAGAACAATAAAAATAACAATGGGAATCATGTTGGAGATAGTATGATTCTTCACTTAAGATCGATCTCTAAACATTTGGACATACGTATGCATACCCGTTTTTTTTTTTTTCGGATGGGAAATCCATGTTTCTTCTTTTGCTCTTTATGTTCCAGAGCCGCGGTATCTCTTTCGAATAGTACCTCAGCCCTGGCAGGCATCGGCCCTTGCTCACATCTCTTTGAGGCGCGCGTAGAACACGAACGCGCCGTCAACACGGCCTGTCGTCATCGTATGCATACCCCTTTATTTAAATTATGTTAAATTAATCTATAAATAGGATAATCTAAATCAGTTTTACAGGTCACGTTTAAAAAAGCAATATGAAGCATGTTACCAATACTTTTTTAGTCCCATGTAACAAATTGCAGGATAGTTCCCGGATTGGCCACTTCAGGAAAGTACCAGAAACAGTTTGAGTAAACCTATCCCGGCAAACGACACGCATACATACACTATAATGTTCTAAAAAGCAGGAAACCAAACCCCAGCCAGACATTGTCGCAAACTTTCGGTTTAAAATCGGTTCCAATAACGTTGCTTGCGAGAAACGCATCTTGGATGTTAAGACTTGCATTTCTCGCAAGCAACGTTATGTACGTTGTTTTTTTCTGTTATTATTAAGCGATCGAAAGTTTGCGACATTGTCGGTATCTATGTCGAGACTGCCAGCCCTGTGTCCTAGTTGTTTTTTCCAGGGAGTCGCAAGACGTGTAGCGTGTAGTGTGTGTGTGTGTGTGTAGCTCGTAGCTTAACAGAACAGGAAAGACTGTGTACAAACTATTAAGGAGGAAGAGTCAAGGTAGCCCGCGAAATAAAAAAAATCTTCCATTTTCAGCAATTTGTAGGTCAGTGTCGGGTTGTATGTTGAACAAAATATGATTCACAACCGTAAGGCCGCTGCCTCGAATTTTGCGGGCAGCGGGGCGGCGGCGGCGGCGGCGCGGGAGCGGCAGGATCTTATGCGTAAAATCAATTGGACCGGTTCTCGAAAATAGCGGCGCGGGGGCGGGCAACGAGCGGTGCACTCCAGTCAACGAGCGCCGCCGCCGCCGCCGCCCCGCTGCCCGCAAAATTCGAGGCAGCAGCCTAAGGGCCGGCCTCTAATGAAACGGAAACGAGACGACAGGAGAGATGTGTTATAAACCACCAATAGAATTTCGTTATTTACACTTCTCGTGTCCGTTTAGCTTTAGTGGAAACGGTTGAACAGAGAGTAGAGGAGATGTCTCGTAGGCCAGCGGAGACGAGAGGAGACGTAAGCGGCGTGCGGTGAGCGGTGTGCTGTGAGCGGCATGCCGCTTTATGTGGGTACTCCCTGGCTCCTCCTCTCCTGTCTACTTCGTACATCTCCGCTCGTCTCCGCTTTACACTTATGTAACTGTTGTGTAAAAAATAAATACCAAGACAATTACACGGGGTTATTTAAACATTGCAAAGTATTACCTGTGCAAGCGCGCGCAGTATCTATTTCTCATAGAACATTATGAAAACAGTGACATTCAAATTCCAATTAAAAATGATGTGAATACACGACAAGTCAAAACAAAATCATTTCAAGTGCCACGCCAAAATAACTTCTATGGCAGGCGTACCGCTTCTTTCACAATACCCAATTTACTAAACCAAATACCTGTAGACATCAGAGACTCAATGAATCGTAAAATAATCGCTAAAGTTGACTCATCTTTCATGGGGTACTGTTTGAGATGCTATAATAAAATTCCACCAAGTATTCTTGAACTGAATGAGACACAATTTAAAACATGCATTAAACGCACACTATGTAAGCAAGCATATTACAAGTTGGACGATTATATCTCTGATAAAAATGCTTGGCTCAATGCTAGTCCTGCTCCACATGGACAGGGGCGCAGAAATGGATTAATGGATAGCATTAAATAGTATTGTTGGAGCTGCTGAAGATTGTACAACTATCTTTGCATTATATAAATTCAATTTCTTTTGGCATTATATAACCGCATAGCCCATATTATGTGAGTACTATGTACTAGAAAGCTATCATTCGCTGGAAACCTACGTCTTTTTTTTTTTGACTTGAATGTGCCCTGGCGGTTAAGTGTACGAGGGCGGCACTGAAAATTTCGGGAATCAAGGAAGTGACACAACATTACGATTTAAAAATGTATTTACTGCTTTTCGAAGTATTCTCCGCGAAATTTGACACATTTTTCCATACGATGGAACCAATCATTGAAGCAACCATGCATTCGGAAGTTGGGGTCTCCAAAATGGCCGTTTTGTAGGCGTCCACAGCTTCTTCAGGTGATGAAAATCTCTGACCACGCAATTTATTCTTTATTTTAGGGAAAGTATAGAAATCATTAGGGCTTAGGTCGGGGCTGTACGACGGATGGTCTAATAATTCTATGTTTTCTTGCTCTAAAAACTCTTTTGTTCTGTGCGCGGTGTGAGAACTCGCATTGTCGTGATGGAGGATGATGCGGCGGTTGCAGTTCTCTTTACAGAGTTCAGAAACGACCTGTGGCAAACAAATGCTAGCATACCATTCTGCATTAACCGTTCTTTGTCCCTCAAGAGGAATAGTCGCAACATGGCCGATTTTGCAGACAAACGTGGCCACCATTTTTTTTCCAACACTCCGTGAACGAACAATTTTTGTTGGCTTTAACTCATTTTCGAACACCCAAACTCGTGACTGGTTTTTTGTTTCGGGTTCGTACGCGTATATCCAGGATTCGTCACCTGATACGATGTTGTATACAGCATTTGAGGACCCTGCGTGGAATCTTTCGAGAGTTCTGACGCACCAAGTAACGCGAGCCGCTTTTTGCTCTTCATAGAGCGAATGCGGTATCCATCGGGAAAACAACTTTTTCACACCTAATTGTTCATGCAAGATTATTTGTATTTGACTCATGCCAATGTCTAAAGTTGCCTGAATTTCGCGGTATGTCACATGTCGATCTTCCTCAATCAGCTTACGCACAGCATCGACGTTTTCTTGGGTGACTGCAGTTTTTGGACGACCTTGACGGGGATCATCACTGAGCTTGACACGTCCACGTTGAAATTCAGGAAACCAGCGATAAATTGTGGTTTTGGATGGGGCTTCATCACCAAATGCAGAAATCATCCGGTCAACACACTGTTTTTGTGTTAAACCACTTCGAAAGTCATAATAAATCATCGCTCTTGAATTTTCTCGAGTCAATTCCATTTTCTCAACGACTTAACAAGTTTGAAAAAACCTTGTGACGAAACCGAGAATCTTTTTAAATAAATAAATGGTATTCGATTTTTAAAACCAAGGAGTTTTCAATTAAAAAGATTTTAATATAACAGGAACAGTGGAAATATTCCATTCCCGATACTTTTAGTGCAGACTGCGTATGTCATGCTCACTCAAATGTCTCGCTGATGGTGGCGTGTGTGTCGGATCATTTAGTTCCCTTCAAAATGGTTGAGTTTGATGGTGCTGATACATGCGTCATGTTCGTGAACGGGCGCTGTCAGTTGTGACTGGTCATCTCTTGGTTGCCACGGCTTATTTGAATTAATTACTTTATTTTTGAATTGTTCTTTTCTTTGTTTTTACTATGGACACTTTTAACGTGCACATCTTGCTACATCGCTCTCACATAATGTACCATCTCAACTTGAATGATGTAACCAAGGTTTTGTAAAATATTCTGATTTAAAAGAGTGTCCATGGAGTTTCTTGCCCGTTCTTCTCCATAGAGATCTACGTTAGGGAATGGGCAACTACAGTACTTTCACAGTTTTTATGCCTTGTGACTGGGACTGTAGCTACATTTCATTGTTGTCTTTGTTTCGACAATTCAAAAGTGCCTGTAACTGGCCTACTTGAAATAAATGCTTTGATTTTGATTTTGAATATAAAGCGTAAGCTGAAAGAACATCAACTCGTTTACAACTTAACTGCTAATAGCGCGTTGATCAAATCTCAGGCCATGGCATGCTAAGCCAGACCCCAGAGGTCTAATTGTGTGCTTTGTTTAAATAAATAGAACTTGTAATTTATAAAATAAATAAAAATAAAACTACAGAATTATAATCAGCAATACAACCCTCTACGTTCATTTAATCCCATTGAATTTATTTATTTAAGGACAACCAACAAAGCATACACCAAAAATACATGTTATAGTACTCATGTTATTTTTACATTTTATAGTGTAGCCTTAATTAAAGGCTGCCACGGCATGCATTGGTCATAGGAGTAGGAAATGTAGTTACAAAACAGATTTTATTTATTTGGGTACATAAATACAATTAATTGTTAAGTGTAACATAAATCCGATATACAAAATACAAATGAAAAACTTACTAATTAATGCTAGATTGGTTAGATTAATTTAATCAATATTTGGTTCGACGTTGTGCCGCTCAATAAAAAAAATACAAACGTTATCTAAATCTTTATGTATGTGAAAAAGGACGATAAACAAAAACTACAGTATTTTTTTTTCAGTTTTATGATAATGCCTTATGCAAGACAGACTTGACTTTATGTAAAGAGTAAGACATATCAATATCCACACTGGGTGAGCGTGACAGGCGACCAAATTGAACCTGCATTCTGTTAATGGTGGAAAAATGACCCAGATTGGTTTTAAAGCCCTTAGCGCGAAACAACCGATATCTAGACCTTCGAGCAAGTTTGTAAGGCACATTTATATTTATTTGACTCAGTAACCGCGGACAATCAATGTGATTGTTTATTGTTTTGTATAGGAACAAATGATCTAGGATCATACGGCGATTTTCCAGACTCATAAGTTTGAAATGTTTCAAACGTGAGCTGTAGCTAGCTAAATTTCTGACCATATTACAGTGATATGACACGTGCCAAAGAAATCTTTTCTGCACTGATTCTAAACGACGTTTATGTATTTCGTAGAATGGAGACCAAACTATGCAGCAATATTCTATGACTATTCCATGCAATATTGAATGAATATTTCATGCAAAAGTCTTAAGAAAATTTGAATTTCGCCGGCATCCTGGTTCTTCCACCTTAACTCTAGTCAACCCTGAGGATGATTTCCGGGCTATTTTAATACAAACCGCGTTACCTTGTAACATGCTATTTTAGGGTCACCTCTAATAGCTTTATTTGCTTCGCCGGTCAACGGATATAGATTTACACTCGTAACGTTAAATTAATATAGCTAGGACGTTAGTAAATGGACTGTTTACACGACTACTCGTAGTGTATCTATAGGTACACGTTGTGGTAAACAACTATCCAACTATCACTATTTGGTTTGTCTATCTATCAGTTGCATGCTCTAACGTAAGTAATCTAGCTCTTATAACTACTACTGGAAGCATAGAAAATTCAATGTTTTTTCTTTCAAAGGGAATTATTGGTTCACTATTTGCTAAACTCAGGTTCTAAATTGGATGAATACATATAGCTAGACCAGAAGTGTATTTCCAGGATTGGAACTAACGCTCTCTATCTGTTTTTTTTTCAATACTATACACAAATAAAATCTTTTGTGTTTTCCAGTCTGTCAATGTCATTTGAGCACCAAAAGATTTTTGCGTCAGTCACTAGTTCTTTTTAACGCGTGGCCACAGCTGGAACGGTGAGTACATCTCACACTTGAGATTTTCAGATAACATCGTCGTTTGTTTTTCTTAATTCCTATAAATAATGGAAACACAACTTTCTTATTTAATTGGAGTATTGAAGTACTCCTCCACATGCATGTGAAATGTATTTTTAGAGTACAATTATATAGCAATGTGCAATATTTGCATTTAGATAGCATTGCACAAATTGAATAGATTATATGCAAAATAGACCCGTCTGGCAAATTGAACAACAAAATTATATACCCAGTGAATATCTTATGGAGGCATTCAATTAAATTGTACACAGCTGCTTGTAAATTAATTTAATGTTATCCAGACAAACTTATTAAAAAAAAATAACTGTTAAGAAAATCTGTCTATATATCTGCTACGTTTTCACGTCTAAACCACTGAAGCGATCGTCATGATATTTGAAGACAGGTAATCAGACGCTCTAGCACGAGCGCACGGCTTAACGTATCGTAATCATGTCTATTATTTAAACGAAATACAACTATCTTGTAGCATTTTAGTTAAATTGTTTGCTATAAGCACAATCAGTATCATCCATATATATGAATAAGTTCTTAAAATTATGATAATATATGTAAAACGGGTAACTCGATTCCTACCGGCTTCCCTTTGAAAAATGGCACAGTCAGTATTTTATAGACAAATAATATAATCACATTAAAGATAATTATGTACTTACTTACATCATCTGCCTAGCCTTTTCCCAACTATTTTGGGGTCGGTTTTCAGTCTAACCGGATGCAGCTGAATACCAGTATTTTACGTGGAGCGACTGCCTATCTGACCTCCACAACCCAGTTAGTCCTGGGTAATACGATACTCCTAGGTAAGACTGGTTGTCAGACTTTCGGGCCACTGACTACCTGTAACGACTGTCAAAGATCTACAAATGACAACCGGGACCAACGGCTTAACGTGCTTTCCGAGGCACGGAGGAAACTCGGTATGTAATGGGTGGTCACCCATCCTCGAACCAACCTAGACAAGCGCAGCTTAACCTAAACATCGACCCGAGCGGCAGTTATTATTTAGCCACGAACTCCTATATGTACTCCGGCTTACCTCTTACAAAAATTGACCCTCCGCTACTGTTGTACGATCATTTTTAGGGTTCCGTACCCAAAGGGTAAAACGGGACCCTATTACTAAGACTTCGCTGTCTGTCTGTCTGTCTGTCTGTCTCCAGGCTTTATCTCATAAACCGTGATAGCTAGAAAGCTGAAATTTTCACAAATGATGTATTACTATTGCCGCTATAACAACAAATACTAAAAATTAAAAAAAATATATTAAGGGGGGCTCCCATACAACAGATATGATTTTTTTGCCGTTTTTATAGATAATGGTACGGAACCCTTCGTGCGCGAGTCCGACTCGCACTTGGCCGGTTTTTAATTTTTAAATGGACGTATTTACGTGACGTTTACACAACGCGCTCGTGTTAGCTAGCTCGGCTATGGAGCCTAAGAAAGAAAATGTACTACTTATCATTCTGAATCGTAGACGAAATCAACGGCAACAGATATTTTTAAATAGAAATGAATACCCAAATGGACATTATATTATAACTTTATTACAATAACTGAAAATTAAAACTCTGTTGGTTATTGCACCTATATTGATAGAAATAAAGTAAATTCAGCGTGGCGTATTCTGGACATTTTGTTTTGAAAAAAAAGGTACACAAAATAGGGAAGTATTTCCACATTGAATTCGGCACGTCCAACGTTATATCCACTGAAACTTTAATGTCAACACGAATTGGATGTATGACGAAATATTGAAGCTTTCAGATATATGTGTATTTCATCTTTATTAGGTTTGGGTTTTTTACGCAGATATTGGGTCATAAGCAAACTACAATAATAGTAAGTAAACATACGTTCCGGACTTCAGTTTGGAGTGAATGGCTATAAAAGTGTGAAAGAAACAATGGATGGTCTTTGAGAAAGATGATATGGCTGGATAGGGGTGAGGGGTCATGAGATGACGACTAATAGAGTAGTATGAAGGAAAAAGACATGCTGCACCTACCCCATATACATTGGGATAAGGCGAATGATGATGTTCCGGAGAAAGCCCGTCATCGGGTTTGCTTAAATTGTGCCGAGCCCACCCGAACAAATTTCAGCGATTGTTGATACCGGACGAAGTTTGCTGATATGCACAGTAATTCTAATTACTACATCAAAGCCGATCAATCAAAGTGCATAACGAAAACATTTTATTTCACGCACGCCTACATGGGCACTTATGAAACGTCAAGAAAAGGTGCACGGTTCGAGTTGGTCGTTTTCTATGGAGAGGAACCGGCATGAAATTCCATTGTTACTCTTTTGTAATTGTAGTACAGTAGTGCAGTACTAGAAATAAACTATGTATTTATACTTATAAAAATTTCTATGAAATCCAACCCGAAAATGAGTTTGTTATGTGTTTTGTCTATTATTTACATTACGGAAAATATGGAATTCCTTAAATATGATAACAGCTTTGAGGATTATGAGTATTCCGACATAATATGCGGAAAACTGCGAGGGAAGGTTGCGGTTTATTCCGTGGTTAAGTAGTCCTGGGGTTTAACTACGCACAACCAATCCATGAATAAATATTCACATGTTTGTGCATCAAGATAAAAAGGCAGTTACCAGGTACATTGTATTAGTTAGCGCAGTCATTTAAGAAAACTTTATACAAGGTGTAAACGGACCCTTCACTAAACTCAACCAAGCATTATGTACATCAAACTAAGTAACTTTACGCAAAAATTATTGCTGGGAAACAACTTTTTTTGGGTGAAAAATCACGTTTTACGATATAACTCAATGTAACGCACTCAAAACATCGTGCTGATGGATGGATTGAATAGTACAGGGGTCGTGGATATGTTTAAAGTAAAAATCTTTCATTAAAAACATGTATGTAAAAAAAAGACTTGTGAAAAAGTTGGTACATTGACCCCCAATATATCTGTAACTAGAAGGTTCCCAGGTATGGTCTAGGACAAAAAAATGATCGCAATGACGGGGAGAACAAGTGCCTTTCGGCTTCGTTATAGGTCTTGTTACACCCTTAATATTCTGTAAAAATAATTTCGGAATCACTTTTAAGCGTCATATTTTTAAACATAAAGTTTAGGTAGGCTCGATATTTCCTATCTACTACCCCTAAGACAATATGGCAAAACCAACTCAGGGGAAGTCTCTTTTAAAGCGGACATTTAAAAAAAAATCTGTAACAAAACATGTATCTACATTAATTTCAGTTATTTACACTGACACCAGGTTAGGCACTAACCACACGATAAGCAAAACAATTATTTACTGACGCAAGAAATGTCTATTTGTAACCAGAAGTAGAGTAGTTCGTTCACCTTTACATATTTTTTTTTACTCTGACCAGCCCCTTCACAGAATCACATTGTACAATCACGAGCACCAATATGTATACACTTTCCTAAATTTAAAAGCAATTTTCGCGAGAAATAACGATTGAAATTTAGAGATAGGATCTTTTACACCAAAAATATAAATTCCAAAATACTATGTTCGTAACAACATAAAATTTTAATCAGAATCGTAGGATAAAAACACTTTTAAAAAGTTGTTAAGTGTTTACGTATTGGTGCTCGTGACTGTACACCTACCATGATGACCTGCAGCACATACCTCAACGTCCTTCACGTTAGAGACGTGCAGGATCCGCCTCTTCATGATCTTTATGACATAGCGGTCGCCATAATCCTTTTGGTACTGCCGCATTTTCAGGAATAGCTTGCCTGAAACAAATGGATTGAGAGATTGAAGATGTTGTATACAGCGTGTAACGGAAGGGGGGTATCAACCCTGAAGGAGGTGAATGTGCTCATGAAACTCAACAACTTTCCCCAAAGAACATAGGTCGAAATATAAAAAGTTGTCGAGTTTCATGAGCACATTCACCTCCTTCAGGGTTGATACCCCCCTTCCGTTACACGCTGTATAATCTCAGTCTAGGGCCGAACTCCAACGATGCGGAGACGAGACGAGAGAAGAGGAGATGTGTTGTAAACCACCAATAGAATTTCGTTATTTACACTTTTCGTATATGCTTAGCTTTAGTGGAAACGGTTGAGCAGAGAGAAGAGATGGCTCTATGTTCTATGTTAGAGATTTTGGTTTCCGCACTTAGTCCCTAAAGTGGACCATTGTGCGTGAGCCATGGTGGCCGCTACTCCAGCCAGCCCACCTCCCTCCAGAAGCAGATCAGACTTCCCGGTCTTCTCAGGGTATCCTCAAGAGATCTTGGTGTTCACAGAGGCTCCTCGCGGATCGGGGTGACGCCAGTACACTCGACGAGTACGTGCGCTATCGTTTCGAGATGGCTCGTAAATGTTTAGGTCAGCCTCCGCGCTAGGCGGCCAAGCGCATAGCGGAGACGAGAAGAGACGCGAGCGGCGTGCGGTGTGCTGGGAGCGCTTTGCACAGCTCCGTTCGCCTCCTGTTTGGTGGAGTCCGGGCCTAAGATCGGTTTCAGACTAGCGCATTTAGATCGCAGTAAGAAATTGAGGTTACAAATTTTGAATTTTTAACTGAAAATTATAAAATTGTAAGCTTTGGTGGATCTATTAATATCAGCTAATTAGTAGGACCTCTTGTCCTGTTGAACGTGTAATACAGTAATTGTTTTTAACTAAAGAAAGAAATTAAATAGTTGCTCAAATTTTCCTTTCAGAGTGTGTATTGACTGATTGACAATTTCTCCATTAAATCCCTTGAACAGCAAAATGTTTAAAGCGAAAATCCGAACATTTATCCTTAATCAAATTAGGCACTTCCCCGGAAAATTAATGACAAAGTGATCGCTCAATTAAATGCGGAAGACTTTGAGAGGTTCTTTCTTTCTTTCTTTCTTTTCTGTTAATAAAAAGTGTTGAATATTTCATTAAAAGATTTGTAAGATTGAAATTTTGTGTATTTCAGGATATAAGAGGAAACCCGATAAACGAAAAATTAGAAAATACAGCAGCAGTGTATGAGCTCGTGGCTAAATAATAGCAGCCGTGGTTGGTCCGTGGATGGGTTTCCTTCGTGCCTCGGAAAGCACATTAAGCGTAGCCAGTACTAACTGGGTTTTGGAGGTCAGATAGGCAGTTGCTCCATGTAAAGTACTGGTATTCAGCCGGTTAGACTGGAAGCCAGCTTAGTTAAGGTGATTCATTTTAAATTAATTTCGAATAGATTTCTGTTGTGTAGTTAGCTAATTGGGGTTCTCACCTTCAAATTGAAAATTCCTAAAACTTTTAGTTTATTATTATCAAATTGAACAGCTTGTTATCCTAAATAGAATAGATTAAGCCGGTTCGGTGGAGTTTCAAACAACAATTCCAAACTCCAGGCTGCTTGACCTAGAAATTCCTGATAGCATAGCATAGCATAATCAGCCTATAATGTCCCCACTGCTGGGACACACGGCCTCCTCTCTATGGGAGGGAATGGGCTATAGCCCATTCCCTCCCATAGAGAGGCATCCACCACGCAGGCCCAGTGTGGGTTGGTAGATGTCACATGTCTTCGATATTTTGGTTCTAGGATATGCGTTTCCTCACAATGTTTTCTTTCACCGTTTTTGAGAGCAGTGGTGATGAAATAAATTACACAAAGTAATGCGCCTGCCTGGGTTCGAACCCACGAATTATTGTTCGTAAGTCGGGGCCGCCACCACTAGGCCGCCGCTGCTCTCAGAAATGATGAAAAATAAAATTCAATAAATGTGTACCATAGCACTAACTACTTTTATTTTAAATAAGTACATAACATAACATCACGCCTATAATCCCCGTAGGGTTAGGCAGAGGTGCTCCTAATTGTAACCACATTTCACTATTTATGTTTAAGTCCCATGTAATACGGAAAGAGCCTATTGCCAACAAACGGGCGGAAATTCAGACTCCGTGGCTGCTACTGAGAAGTTCTTGATGGAAAAACCCAATAACACTGCCCGACCTGGGAATCGAAACCAGGACCTCATACTCAGCAGTCGCGCTTGCGACCACTCGACCAACTAGGCAGTCGTACTGCACTAGGCTCCCACTGTACTAATGAATAATTACCAAGAGGAAACCTGACTCATTTTCAGTTTCCACCACATGAATATGTATAGCAAACTAGACCGTTAAAGTTTGCATAACTACATACAATATTGGCGGCAATTAGTTCCAACTAAAAATTAAAGAGAGCGTTGATTGCCCCGTATTTAAACTTTGGTAACAATAATAATTGTAACGAGTTTACTCGTAAATTGAAACTAAAGCGCTGTGTTAAACGTGTTTTCATTAGAACTTAAAACTGTTTGCGAATTGAAAAGTTACGTCTGAAAGTCGAGAATTGTTGAAGGTTCACTTGTAGTTGTTTACGTATAGCTATACTTTAACAGGTATAACAGGTATAAGTTTCTGGGAATCGGAGAATAATCCCAAATAGTTGTTTGATACGCCTGTTGGTCTAGCGGTTAGTGACCCTGACTGCTAGGACGGAGTTCGTGGGTTCGATTCCCACACAGGACAAATCTTTGTGCGATGAGTACGATTATTTGTTCTGTATCTGGGTATGCAATTTATCTATAATATTTATGTATTTAGAAATATATAAAGTATGTTTATCAGTTGTCTGGTTGCCATAGTACAGGCTCTGCCTAGTTTGGGATCAGATGGCGGTGTGTTAGTTGTCCTAAGATATTATTATTATTTTATTATTAAATAGGCAAAGGTAATTAATACCTTTGCCTAGAAAGAAAATAAATTTTGGTAGAAAATAAATTTTACTTTTTTTACATTGTTAGGGTTCCGTACCCTAAAAGGAAAAAACGGAACCCCTTACAGAACCACTCGCGTGTCTGTTTGTCCGTCTGTCACGGCCAATTTACTCAGAAACTACTGGACCGATTGAGTTGTTTGGTACACATGTATAAATCGGTGACAAAAAGGACGTGTAGCATAAATTAAAGAATTTTAAACATTGGGGGCCACTTTTGCGGGGAAAATTAAAAAAAAGAAAATTATAGTTTTGAAAAATATATCGGAGCTGTAAAATATGGTGGGAAAAATATTCCCTTTGTCTTATAAAGGGATGAAGAGTTAGAATAGCATTGCCGTGGGCAATGTCATTCATTCACAGGTTTTAAATAAAGTCATCATCATTATTCTGCCCTTATCCCAATTTATTCGGTGTCGGCGCAGCATGTCTTCATCTTCCATACTTCTCTATTACTCGTCATCTCAGCAGTCACCTCCTTTCTAGCCATATCATCAGAAGGTAATTATTACCTGACTTTTATATAGTACAGACCACTCTACAATTTATTCAGATATCAACAACAGTACGGTACCCATTTTGAAGTTTGAACGCTAGCTGTCTTCGAAGCATAAATCCAAAAAAGTTATGGAAAAATATACGGGATATAGAGCAAAAACAAGCTAATTATACAGGGTGGAAGGGACACCGACGCGATAACGGTTTCCACGTATTCAGTACATCATTCTGACCCGTAGAAATTTCTATGTGGGGAAGCCCCCCCCCCTTCCCCACACAGAAATTTTTCATCAGTTATTTTAAAAAAATCAACTGTTCCATACATTTTGATCGTGTAGGTATTGCACCTATGTAGGAAACGGCAATTTTTTTTTTAATAACTGATCAAAAACAAACTAAATACACGGGGTGGAAGGGACATCGACGCGAAAATGGTTACCACGTTTTTGTGGTACCCATTTTCGCGTCGGTGTCCCTTCCACCCCGTATACAAGTGTGGCATATTACTGCAACCAACATTGTATTCCCCGAAGTAATAATTGTCGTAGCACTTTCGCTGTGCTCGTAACTTATAAGCCACGCTACGACGTAGCTCGTAGATTACAAGCTACGCTACGACGTAGCCCGAAGCTTATAAGCTACGCTACGACGTAGCTCGTAGATTACAAGCTACGCTACGACGTAGCCCGAAGCTTATAAGCTACGCTACGATGTAGCTCAAGGCTCTCTTTATTTATTTTTGTATAAAATCGTAAAGCGTTTCACAGAATAAGTCGAAGTCAAAGTCAAAATCAAAGCATTTATTTCAATTAGACTATTCCAGGCAATTTTGAAAGTCAAAAAAGTCAAATACATCTGCCTACTAAGTTTCAACTGTGTAATCCTAATAGTTTCGGAATAAAGTGGCTGTGACATACGGACGGACAGACAGACATGATGAATCTATAAGGGTTCCGTTCCTCGCCTTTCGGCTACGGAACCTTAAAAAAATTAAGTTCTTACGATGTAGATATTAAAAGTATAACCGAATTAATCTACAGCTAAAAAGGTCACGAGGGAAATTATTATTTGAATCCAATACGCGTGTACACCTACGTCCATAATGAACACTGAAACAAGCGGTTTATTAAAAATCTTCTTAATGACCGTCTTATTAGTCTGAGGGTGCAGATGAGGTGACATTCTGTCATCAATGACATAACATAATATCACGCCTGTAATACTCAAAGGGTTAGGCAGAAGTGTACCTAATAGTATACCCAATAAGTCCCATGTAATAGGGGGCGACCCTAATGAAATCAATCGGGTACAAATCCAGTCTCTTTGGCTGCTACTGAGAAATCTTTAAAAAAACAGGTTTTTCCATTAGAAGGAAAAACCCAATAACAGTTTGCCCGATCTGGGAATCGAACCTAGGACCATGATACTCAGCAGTCACGTTTGTCGACTTTTTTATAACCAGTGATGTTAACAGAAAAGTCAAACATGTATGTTACTTACTTCAGCTACCGAGATAAGTAAATCCTGTTGTAAGTCGTTATAGATACATGAAACCCTTTTAAAAAGGACTGCCTCTTATCCATGGTTATGAAAAGCAATCCGATTCCCGTCTTTTTCGTCTATATCGTGTGGTTAGTGCCCAACCTAATTTTTTTTTTGGGATGGGTAGTCATCAAATGACTCCTCCCGCTCTGGGCGGAGCGGAAGGGAGTGTCAGACTTTTACTGACTAAAACCCATGCATGTTCCTTCTTTTGCCCTTTGTGTTCCAGGGCCGCGGTATCTCTTTCGAACAGTCCGGCAGCCCTGGCAGGCATCGGCCCTTGCCTCTTTGAGGCGCGCGTGGAACACGAACGCGCCGTCGACACGGCCTGTCGTCATAAGACCGACGGACGGCGAGCTAGGCCATTACTCATGATCTTCTTTCATAATTCATGATCTTCTTTTGTTATCATATGGTTAGTGCCCAACCTGGTGTCAGAGTTTTTATTCCGCCCATGGGCCTCTGACTTGGCTTTACATGCGCCAAGAAATATCTCTCAGGCATGTTGGTTTCCTCGCGATGTTTTCCGTCACCGAAGCAAGTGAAAATTATACAATACGCACATGAATCCGAAAAATCAGTGGCGTCTTGGGTACGAACTTGAGACCTATGACTTGGCAGTCCACCGGTCACACCACTAGGATATCCGTCCGTCCGTGTCAAGTAGTGATTTTAACTTTGACAAATTATGCCTGGTTAATAACAAATAAGCTCACCCTCTGTAACATTTTGTCATAACTGATGAAATACGCCTACCATCTCCATACAGAGGAACTTCTGCTTAGTAAAAGCAGATAATTATTATAAAATATTCCTGAAATGTCAAAATGTCTTTGAAATAATCAGGTAAAATTATGCATATTATATACCTTAAGTATAATGTATAATTTAGAAGCTTTAATCGTTTGAATGGAATTATTATAAGTGCCTCACGAGAAGGTTTTCACTCTGAAATATAGCAGAAAATAAAAAGCTATCAGTATTAAGTAATTGATGAATCACTTGCCTTAATGTAAAATTAATTGAAGAATAACTTGAATATCAATTTATTATTACTTTATCTAAAACATATGATATGATGAAACTAATTAATTACAAATTATAGTTTTTTTAATAAAATTTTGGGTAGTACGAGAGTACCTGAGTTTATTTTAGTATACGTAACTCATTCTGAAATTAAGTTCCTACTAAACTGACCTCCCTTGCCTGGTTGGTCTAGTGGTCGGAAGCGCGTCTGCTGAGCATAAGGTCCTCGGTTCGACTTCGATTCCCGAGTCGAGCAAAGTGTTATTGGGTTCTTCCATCGGGATGAATTGATGGTAATAGACTCACTCCTAATTACATGGAACTTAAACGTAACTGGCGAAATGTGGGTGAACTGTTAGGTACACCTCTGCCTTACCCTTTGGCGATTACTGACGTGATGTTATGTTTAGTAAAGGATGTAGGACAAAAATGTTGTATGGTAACTCGGAAACGGGTCAATGACCGCTGACCGCACCGAAACTTTAAAAAAAAAGATAGTAAAGTATGTACTTACGCGGAGTTATCTTCAGAAATTCTAAAGCACATCCAATGATAGGACGTCGTGGCGGCCCAGGCAACTTGTCCAGAGTATTCTCTTCATCAGCCAGAAGTCTCCATAACACAAGGGTGATGAGACCCAGCAGTCCTAACGTCAGCAGCATCTTGTTAGCAGTTCAATACCCTTGGTGTGCCCTTCGAGTTGATTGTGTAGGCTGCGAAGATTCGTCTGAGAATAATGGACAAAGGAATAATAATTAAATAGGTTCTTGAAGTAATTTACGCCGGAACATAAAGACAGACTATTTGCCATTAAATATAGTAACTGCAGAAGGTACACTTACAAATAAGAATAAGATTTTTTTTCTATAAAGTTCATCATCATCTGCCTAGCCGTTTCCCAACTCTGTTGGGGTCGGCTTCCAGCCTAACCGGATGCAGCTGAGTACCAGTATTTTACATGGAGTGACTGCCTATCTGACCTCCACAACCCAGTTAGTACTGGGTAATATTATACCCCTTGGTACTGACTACCTGTAACGACTGTCAAAGATCTACAAATGACAGCCAGGACCAACGGCTTTACGTGCTTTCCGAGGCACGCAGGAAACTCGGTATGTAATGGGTGGTCACCCATCTACAGACCAACCTAGGCAAGCAAGGCTTAACCTAAAGATCGATTTGAGCGGCTGTTATTATTTTGCCACGTGCGAGCCATTTCTATATGTATAGTTGTATGTGTAAAATATATTAAGGTATTATTTTTATAATTATTCAATTTTAAATTAGCTTTAAAATATTAAGTATTTATATATTTGAAAGCCCTAAAAAGGTCGTTTATCGTTTCTGCCTAAACCACCACTTTTAAATACATCTGGCAACACCTATTTATACTTTAAGCAAATAAATAAAAGATTCTTGAAAAAACGTGCAAAATTAACTGCGAGTGCAAACGTACTTGCACTGGGTTTGGTAGAGCCATCTAAGTTTATTAGAGATCGCAGTACAGGCGCATCCCCCAAACCAAACCAAACACCGAATACGCGATATAGCAAAAAAAAGATTTTTTTTTAGTATAATGTATAGTATATATTATTGTTAGGGTCAACGACCCCGGTGTAGTGTGTGTGTTACTTTAATGAATGAGTTCAGGAAATCTTTTTTTTTTGTTTTAACATATTTAGATATCGACTGCGGAGTCTCGCTGGTTAATTTATCCCTTTGTGTGTGTGCCTATTTTTTCTATTTTCACTCGTTGCTTGGAGCTAACTTTCTAACGAGTAAATGAAAGCGTTACGGTTGACAGAGGAGAATGGAAGAAAAAAACGTGTAGCGACGACCACAAGTAACATGTTACAAGGGCAGCAAGATGATGTTTGGAGCTAACCTTCTCAACTATTTTGTGGTAGTATTTAACGCCATTGATTGAATTGCAAACAGAAGACGTCTCAACTTCCCACAATGATTATTTAATTAATTGAAACGGAACGAAGAGAACGTCATTAAATATATTTTATTCATGAAGACTAAATGAGTATCTTGGATTTAGGTATTAAATCCAAACACGCGCCATATTAGTGTTATCCTTCCAAAAGGTCAGCTCACAACACACGTGTATGACCATCCAACTAAATATTATAAATACAAAAGTTTGTGAGGATGTATGGATGTCTGGATGTACGTATGAATGTTTGTTACTCTTTCACACAAAAACTACTGAACGGAAATTTAGCACACAGATAGTTTATAACTTGGAATAACACATGGCATACTTTTTATTTCGGTAGTATTATCCCGTGGGACAATTATTGAACTCCATGCGGGCGAAGCCCTGGCCATAAGCTAGTATATTATAATAAACACAATTTATAAGGAGTAATTGTTTTAGAGAACCGGGAGGAACAGAAAAAAGGAGAATCCTCCGGCCGACAAGTATGGCGGGATACTACCGGACGGTTGTTGTCCGGTTTCTGTACACGGACGTTCATTTCTATGTAATTATGTCGTGTGAACGTAAAATTAAACGAAAATGAACATTGACTCGAGTGAAAGTTTTAATATCAATTTAAGGATCGTAAGGTTAAATTGGCTTCCCTAGAGTACCCGCCGATCCAATCTATCGAAGAAGTTTTTGTTTTCCCCGGCTGCCGGATGTTTCCCGTGACGGAGCCAGCGCCGCTGCCGGGTAGTAGAATTACACTCGGCGCATACTGACCTGGTTTTTAGGTGATGAATAAAAATGATATTACTTAAATGCATGACAATAAAGTTGAAATTTTAATGACAATGGACTTGTCGTGTCGGCAGCTTTCGGAATAAATCGGTATCCTTCGGGATGTTTCGGCAGTCTTCGCGATGCCGGGACGTAAGACAGCGCCAGCGCATCCCGCGCATCATAGCACACGCCATTCGCTTAGCGTTGTTCATAAACATAAGCACGTCTATTGTCTAAGGCCGTATACTTAAGGATATCGCGGCAAAGTTATCGTCAGTGTGCACTTACATTGAAGAAAGCCGGTTGTTCCCCTTCCGAGCAAATCATAATAATTAATACTTCCTAGAAGCCGACGTGGGGATGCACCGAGATGTGGTCTTAGTGGACAAGGGCTTCACCCCGCTCTCCCTGGCTAACGAGAATTGGCGCAAACCTAGAGTATTAGACACTAATGACCACAAGGAGGTATGGCAGGGCAAGGAGCTTCACGGACGCTTTTACCGGGCACTACATGGGCCCGATGTAGACTTCTTAGCGTCCGTGTCTTGGCTGCGCTTCGATGACCTATTCGGGGAAACCGAAGGTTTTGTCTGTGCAATAATGGCCGAAGTTATGATGACGAATAACTACCGGAAAGGCAGTTCTTCTGGACACGGCGCGTATTGTTAGGAGGTTCCTCTCTCAAGAGCTCTGACCACCGGTAGCTCGGACCCTGTTCCCGATGCCGGTGGGCTACTATTTTTAATATTTTTAAATGTTTTTATATAATTTTTGTTACTAAAAATATTTAACAATGTAAATAATATGTTAGGACAATGAATAAAGGAATAAACAATAAGAAAATGAATTATATGTTTAGATATAAACATTACAGTCTATTGAAATTGTTACCTTGAGAATAAATACTAGATTTTACTTGGCATTGGCAAGGTTAAATGAATACTAGACAAATTCTGATATATTATTTATGAATAGATTAGACACTATTTAAATATACGTTGTTCACCTTCACAAACAATTAACGTTATAAAACAAAGTATAGGAACTTAATTATAATTGAATAATTAAAATAATTTGTATTATTCACTTCCATTCGAATCTGTTACAGTTGTATATATATATATATTATATATATTTATATACACCATTATTTTTAGGTCGTTCTGGAGCCGAATACCATGAACTCGAAACGATTGGGACTATTTTTTTCAAAAAATAACAAAAAAAAAATCACGAACGAATAAATTTAATGTTTTTTTTTTTTAAATAATGAGAACTCAAATGCATATGTGTGTGTAAAACGTATTCACGATCGGCAACACATGCGGACGATACCCATTGAAAAATTCATTCATCGATCGATTCTCATTATTTCACAAGAAAAACATTAAATTTATTCTTTCGTGTTTTTTTTATTGTTATTTTTTGAAAAAAATAGTCCCAATCGTTTCGAGTTCGATGATCGAGTTCATGGTATTCGGCTCCAGAACGACCTAAAAATAATGGTGTATATATATATATATCTACACTAGTATTATAAAAGGGGAAAAATTTGTATTTTTGTGTGTGTGTACGTTTGTAACGAATAAATTCAAAAACTACTGTGCCGATTTCAAAAATTCTTTCACCATTGGAAAGCTACATTCGCCCTGAGTAACATAGGCACCCGTGCGAAGGCGGGACGAGCCGCTAGTATATTATATACATATTTTTTATTTATATACTTTTTAAATAGAAAATAATTATTTTCTGTTTAAAGAGAATAAAAGCAAACAATACGACTCATTCAGGTATTACAACAGCAATCGTTTAGGTAATACAACGAGTAAAATTACTAATTCCAAAATACGAATAACTAGCGATGGAAAAACGTCAAAGCCGCATATTTGTGAACAATAGCAATAGGTTAGTTTCATAAAAAATGGTTAGGTGGTCTATCGCACTACTTATTACTTTTGTATCGTTAGCTGTGAGCCACACAAACACAATAAAATAAAATAGAGGTAGAGTAACGTGGGTGGTTGCTGGTTGACTGGGTTCGATTCCCAGGGGGGTTAATATGACGTCTTAAAGCAGGAGTAATTCCAGTGTGGGAAAGAGGCACAGCTTTAAGACGTCATGGTAGGCCACAAGGTCGGGCAAGACCCCACGAGCTCCACCACATACCCCCAGATATACGAATCTAAAATAATAAATCATTTTCAGACCGTAAACAGTACTACACCGTAACTAGTCCAGAAACAAGACAAGAATTATGAGACAACTTAAATTACAAGATGATGGCGCTAAGATAAATGGGAACTAGATTAGTCTACAACAATATTACTGTCTTCCAAAGACGCTTAGTCACCGGAGCATTCGTCTTAAATGAAACAATTCAAAATTCGATTTTGTACAGAAACAAGTGAATTTAGACGTTACATTATAGGCAAATGCTCCCGGGGTGCGCTGTAATAGTCAGCAGAATTTCAAGAAAATGGTTTCGTAAAACATAAAACTGTTTAGATTCATAAACCTCTGCCCACTCGATTCATTCATGGATATATTCGTACGGTCGCCAGCGCATCAAATTACCACACACTGTCAAATTTTCTAATTCAGTTTTGAACTTAATCTGCAACATTTTATGTTTTCAAATCGTTTAGAGAAATTTGACAGTTTGTGGTAACTTGATATGCTGGCACTGTACATGAATCTTTTGGGGCTTGACGAAACTCAACTCAAACTCAAACTCAAAGCATTTATTTCAATTTGACCATTACGGCACTTTTGATTGTCAAAAAAAACACTAAAAGAAGCGAAGCTACAGTCCCAGTCACAAGACATAATAACTTGAGAAAGTACTGCAGTTGCACATTCCAAAGCGTAGATCTCTATGGAGAAGAATGGGCAAGAAACTCCATGGACACTCTTTTAAATCAAAAACATTGTTACAAAATCTTGGTTACATTACATCATCATCATGATATTATTAAATATATGTGAGAACGATGTAGAAAGACGTGCAAAATAAGAGCGTCCATAGTAAAAGATAAAATCAACAATTTAAAAATAAAGTAATTAAAATAAACCGTGGCAGCTAAGAGATGATCAGTCCCAACTGACAGCGCCCGTCCACGAACATGGCGCATGTATCAGTCCCATTCAGCTCAACCATATTGAAGGGAACTAAATGACCCGACACAACCGCCACCATCAGCGAGACATTTGAGTGAGCATGACATTCTCTCAGCCACCAGGGCACATTCAAGTCAATGAAAGATAACTAAATGTAAATGGTAGCTTTACAGTACATAGTACTCACACATGTGCTATGCGATTATATAATATTA